>JAWNNR010000317.1:2400000-3719612 GCA_035044725.1 Scaptomyza caliginosa
CAAAAGTAATTAGTTTTGGTGGTCGGTCTTGCAAGGACTATGATTTTATTATATTTATACTTATTTGTTTAAAAGTAATATCCTTTTTTTTCTTCGGTGATGTTTGTTACAGTAAGTAATGCGTCGCCTGAAAATCAAATTCGTAAATAAACATTCCCTGCGGATTATTCAATTAAAAAAAGTATATTTATATGTTTTAACATAATTTTTTTGTGTCAAATTCTCTTATTATTTGAGAATTTAATAAAAATCAACGTGTTCTTTGAGTAACTCTCGCATCCTTTTAATATATTTTTTGTTGATTTAATTAGTAGTTGCAGTAATTAGCGTTTGCTGCGGCGTGGGCTGATTGTGCAGCTATTATGCGGATTTGTTGTTAGTTGAGCCATGACAAATGTGCTCGTTGTGAAGCCAAGGATATGATGCTTGTGCAATAATGCTGTCAATATATGAAGTATACGCTCCAGTGCCCCACATTTGTCATGATTAACTTTAACCTTCTCGCAAACTGCAAGCTTAGAGAGTAAAATACATTAAAAAAAGAGAGATGATGATAAAAAGAGCATACTTTTAACAAAATAAAGTGTTTTATTTGTGTATTTATGAAATAAATGGCGTTAAAGTGTCATTGCGTACAGTTTATATTCATGCTGAAAATAAAACAACCCAGCCATACGCCAAATATTTGCATATTCGCAATGGCGGAATAGTGTTGCGCCACACTAATTAATATGCAGGCTGATGCGCCCCATGCTGCTGCAGCAATCGCAATCAGAGCCACTTCAGTGGGGCATCAGCTGCTTGAATGCCCTCATCCCTGTCAGCTGCTTAATTAATGTCCTTCGTTGCATCTTAGCATTTAAATGGTAAAACAGAGCAATTGCAATTAAATTTCAATGCGGCAATCAATTCAATTCAACTAGTTGGTCCCTGACTCCTGGCCCAGGTACTATCCATTGCAGCTCTGACATTGAGATCTTGGCTAACACCCAGCTGAGTTTTCAACTCGAAGTGGTTTATATACGTTTTTCTATCTATGTACTTGCGTATCAGCAGCTGAACCTTAACCCACTTCTGTATGATATTTATTTACTCTTTGTTGCTGTTTTTTTTTTTTGTTTTTAACATATATGTACATATAAATGACAAATATTTAACCTTGAGCAGTGCCATGCCCGTTTAGAGCGCAATGCGTGTGTTTGTTAGTGTGTGATAATGAGCTTTTCAATGAGCAGCAAAACGCTAGGCTATCACGCCCACACATGGACACCATCATGGAGACAGTGAGGCATACGCTCATAAAGTCATCCATGCATTACATACACAATTCCGTAAGTAGGGGGAAGAAATTGAAGAGCTCTAGCAGGCTAGATGGGGCGAGAGTTTTGGTTGAAAGGATGAGAAGGGTGACGCGAGGTTGACTACCCCGCATTTCCTCATGTGTATTTGCTTTGGCATTTTATCCATGTGTACAGTGTACACACACACTGGCACACACACACACTCAAGCTCAAGCGAATTTTGCCTTTTGCACGGCACACAGAACAAAAGACTAAGCACACACACACCCAAGCAACGGCATAAGCCTTGACAAAAGTCAATCAACATATTTGCTCGATTGGTGGGAGCATGCCAAGCGTATAATCGATTCGAAATGTGTTTGAATAACAAATTACTGAAATTGTGAATTGTGCAAAAGCTCATTGTATCTATTCACAGGCACGAACACATACACACACACACGCAAACGCAAACGCACACACGCACTGGTACGTGTGTTGGGTTTCACACATTCATATTGCATGCTTTTAGGCGCGCCATAAAAATTAAATTTATGCACAGCTTGCAGCACATTCTGCGGCACGTACGTCTGTCGGTGCGTCTTCCGCCGTATAACTAACCACTTGTTGGCATTCTTTGGCGACTTCTGGCTTCTGGTGACTGAACTTGACTTGAACTATTGAACCCTCAGGCAATGAACATATATGTAGAGATGTAGATTAACCTTTTGTCTTGTGAACCAAACAAATATCAACATAAAAATAAATTGAACAAAATAAGGAGTAGACCAAAAAGCAATAATAGTCATACACAAGCCATTTCACGTACACACACATAAATATAATCACACACACACACACACAAACATGGTGAAAGCTACTGCAAGAAATTGCCAGGTGAACTTGAACTCAGATGTCAAATGTCAAATGCAGTGAAAGGCAATTAAAATAAATTTCTGTCAAGCACTTTACACACAACATTTCTTCAATGTGTGCAATTAAGCAAAGGTTTTAGAACATGCAAGCTGTGGACTCGAATTTAAATCAAGCCAAATGAACTGTGCGTGAGCAACGGCTGGCTTGGACAGGCTGTAGACATGGAGTCATATATGGGCAACATTAATCAATTTCAGGCAAATATTTGTATTTTTATGCCATGATTTTAGTAATTTGTCAATGTGTCAAAGGGGTGGCGGGGTTAATAACACACCTAGAGGCAAAACAGCATTTAAACATCAATTTAATTAATTTATGTTGTCAATGTTGCCTGGCAACAGCTGCCAGACGTATGGCAACACTGGTCATCATTGCCAGCATCCACACAAACAAAACAAAACAAAACCAACAACGAATACAAAAAACAAAAGAAGAACCAAGCAACAGGTCTATTTTGTGTATTATTTCTCTTCTTAGATGCACATACATATTTGGCGCGCGCGAAAAAAGCTCTCAAACAAAGCTTGCAAAGTCATGAATGAAAAGCACACACACACACACGCACACAAACACATACTCGTTCAGCTCTGCTCTCAACGCTCAACGCGTCTGTTATCGGCTCAGAGCTCGGCTGCTGCTGCTGCTACTGTGTCTGCGGCTGCTGCTGCCAGCGTCGCTGCTTGTTATTTGCATTCGCCTTTTGGTATTTTGTTCTCCCACAGGCGCTCATTGCGCCGTTAGCCAGGCATGCGAACGTACACGGCGCGCAACGTTCTCTGCACTTGATGTTCTATCAGCTGCTGCTGCTGCTACGGCCGCTGTTGCTCATCTCTTCTTGTCGTCCTGTGCACGCGCGTTTACGCCATTTTGGTTTGTGTGTGTAGCGCGCGATTTGGTTTTCGCATCAGCTAAACAGTCAAACAGTCAAACATCTTCAACATTTGAATTTTTATTCAATAAAAGTGCAAACAATTCAACGCCAACTGTTTAATGGTCGCCATTTGTAGAGTGGTCGTTCCCCTTCTACTCGTTTCCCTAAGTGTAAATATGCGCGGCTCAAAAATAAATACATATTCAAATTTTATATGAAATTACTGCACGCATTTAAATAATTGTGATGCCAGCACAAGTGTAAAAAGTTAAAAAACAAGTGAAAAATAAATTCAATTGCACAGCAAATGCCGAGAAGCAAAAGGGTATTTTTATAAATAATATATAAGCACCCACACAAACACAAAACACCACGCGAAGCAGCCAAGAAGCCACATCTAATAGGATTACGCGCTTCCTGACAGTTTGCCGGATTAATACAACAACTAAAACAGGGAACATAAGTGCAGGTAAATCTCGCCCACCAATTTCCCGTACATGCCACTCGAGATTCATATTGCAATACAGATGCGCTGTGCGATTCCTAAGTGTCCTTAAGCACAAGTTGGTCAGCAAACAGCGTGATTTGAATGCCATATGTAGAGTGGACACAGACATAATTGTTAACAACAAGTGCTGCCATATTAATTGGCATCCGCTATCTGTAAGCCGAGGGGCTAGGGCTGGCTCCATAAACTCCATAAATATCGTATTTTATGAAAGCAACCAAAACCCCCTGAATCCATTTGCGTTATTGCGTTTACGTGCACGAATGTTAATTGAAGTTCCCCCCAGGTTCACCTTGCTCGTCGAGCCGCTTGGGAGGAAAAATAATACAGTAGATTAGATAAGTCGCCGATTGCTTGCTATGTTTAAAGCAGCTCATATTATAAGCGCATTGTGCTAAACGCTAGGCGTGTATGAATATTCATGATAATGATAGGGAAAAGGGCACAGCGAAGACTGCAAACATTTCATTGTGTGTGTGTGTGTGTGTGTGCTGAAAAGCATGAAAGCAAATTACGCACAAAATAATTGACATTAGCATATTTTGTAGCAGCGCCCCTTCCACCATCCGTCCAACTAAATGTGCCTGAGACTCCTGTCGATTGACGCTCGATGCTGTTGTTGTTAAAACGCCACACACATGGCGTATACGTGATATGTGCCCTGAATGTCATGTTCGAAAAACCATTTAACTGCCACCAAGCCACTTTGTAAGCTATATTAGTATTAGACGTATAGATATATATTTATATATATATATAATGTTCTATTCAATGTGTCTGTTTTGGTATTTATTTACTTTTTCATTGATAGCCAGCCAAGTCCGAATGCCTTTCTGTTTGTGTTTGTTTTGTGTGTAAGCTGCGTTTGAAACTGTGTTGCAAATTGTTTTTTATGTAAACTTTTTTTTTGTTTTGCTACATGTTGTTTTTGCTTATCTTTTCACTATATCTGATGGCTTTTACAGGACACTCATAATCCCTGGCATACAAGTTGAAATGTGTTTGTAAACGATTCCTTTGGGGCATAAACACCACAAGCTCGCAGCTTGCCACTTAATCATTACAAATGAGCTACACACACTCGCACACACATGCTGTTTATAGCTCGTTAGCAATTCCAAGTTGAGTCAAAACGATTTTGATCCAAGTCTTAAAGCAGCAGGGAGACGAGATAAAGCTGTTGCTGGTCGAGTCCAGGCAGCGTTAATTGCTACGATTTGGCCTGGCAGCAGTTTGTGGCCAGCTTTTGATTACTGTTATGAGCCAAAGACAACGAGTAAGAGCTACAAAGATTCAAGATCTAGGCACGCAGCTGGCCAGCAATTTGTTTGTCTAAATCTTTGATACGAGTATTTAATGGCTCTAAGGCACTTGGCCTTAAAAACTTGCCTCAAGTGCTTGTAGCTGTAGCTGTTGCCGTTGTTGTTGCTGTTGCACTGGCACATTTTATCAAAGTCAAGCTGCTTGCGTTATCTGCACGAAAATGTTTGCAGCTGAAGTTGATAAATGGATTTACTTTGATTTTATATAGCTTAAAAATCGATGTGGCTGTTACTCCTTATACTAGACCCCAACCCTGAGACAAACCCCTCTTTGTCTTTACATCCTGTGGCTCATGTACTTTGTAGATTCTTTGCTATTTGAATGTCAGAGTGTCAGCTGAACGCCCATGCCGCAAACACACACACACACACATACAATCACAATGCTGCATCTTTACTTTTTTTCTATTATTTTTTTGCCAGTTTTTTTTTATGTTGATGCGGTCAAAGACTTTGCCACTGAATCATCAAACTGCAGCATTTATTGTAATTTTTTTTTGGCAAACCGAAATTGCACTTAAAATTGAATGCTGCTTGCTGCAGCATTTGAAGCGTTCTGGAAAAAAACATTACAAGAAGCAAGCAAAGCGAACAGATAATCTATGATATAAAATCACGCGACAGTTAAATGCCAGACAAAGGCAAAAACGAAAGAAAAACTTTCACAAAGGACAACTGCAGCTGCCTTTTCGTTTTCTAGTCTAACTGCTGCTTGCTATTCGAGTGGAAATTATCTAAAGAATATTCGCATTTTTCGCTTCATTTTTGCGCACGTTTTTGATTATCTGCAGCAGCAAAAGTTTGACTCAATTTGTGCGACAAATTTAAATACTAAAGTGTGACTCACACTTGCAGCTGGTCCAGTTTTTTTGTCACTCTCCCATCTATATGTATCTCTACTCTCTTTTTTTTTTTTCTTCTCGTTCGTTTGGTTGGCTAGTCGCACTTATGCTTGTCTGAAATTTCATTTTTGCAACTGCTGCTGTCGCTAGCTGGTATTTATCATTTGCGCCTCATTAGTTTATGTCTATGCTGTTGCTTGCGGCCATATTAAAGGGCATTATTTATACACACACACACAGAGACAAATACAAGAGCAACTGGATAAACTCATACTGTTTGTATATTTCGTTTTGTCTTCCAAACAGGGGTCATGAACTGTAACAAACTGTGACATTTGTTTGTTGTCTTTTGGCTAGTTGGATTTGAGTTCACACGTGTCAAAATGCTTTCGAGACAATTCTATTCTAGCTTAAGGCACATGCAATTATGAATGATTTGTGATGTGATGACAAACAAATTAATTTTTAATACAACCCGCTTTTGTTTGATGTACAGATGTAATGGACTTTAATGGTTATTCCTTTCTTAATCGCTTATAAATGTTTTCAACGCTCGCTTTGAGTAAGATGAATCAATTACCGATGCATCTTTTTTAATAGCTTACATAGCTGCACTCTTAACTTAATCGAGTATCTTAGCAACCACGAAATCAGAGTTAGCAATGTGAATCACAGCATAAACTATTAAAAAATGTAGTTATATATATATATGTATAAAGACAAGCATTAAAGTAAGCTGTGTTCTATGCTGATTTTTATGACAACAGGAAGCCATCAAATGGCGCCTCAGCGATTTGAAGCTGGAATTCTGCAGTTGCTTTCTTTCCTGCTGCTTCTTAAGTGCTGCCACTTGGTCTGCCATTTGGCGTTGCATACCTTGCGGCGCTGACTGTGAGCCCTCTCGTCTTTAAATTGCTTAATTACATCTGAACGGCTGACACGCCTGCTGCTTGGCATTCTTTTATGGGTAGTGGCTGAGTACACAGTAAGAAAGTTTAGTGACAAGTAAAAGTAAACAAAGTGAAAAGCAAGTTACAGCAAGTTGTTGTATAGAGCTTAGAATCATTTATTAACCGAACAAATAAAGATGCTGAATCATTACTTTAAAATTAGTTTTAAGGCTGCGTTACTTTGATACATTATACAATAGACTGCATTCAAATCACAGCTCCACTTCTGCTACATTACGTTTCTTACTGTGCACACTAACTGGTTGGGTTAAGAGAGACCATTTATGATAGTCCCATAATGCCAGAGCAATTCCACAATCCGCAATTGCACCCACAAGTGCTTTAAGCTGTGACATTAATGTGGATCCTTTTTCTTTTGTGCTTCCAGAAAAAGAGTAAAAAATATAAAGAGAGACATATAGAGACTTACCTTGCTATTGCTATATTGCTACTGCTGTCGCTTCAGCTTTAGCTTGCGTCATGTGTTTAGCGTAGCTGTTGTGGATGTGCCGCAATGTGGACCTATATGATGGCTGCTGCCCGCGGAGATCGGGTCAACACAATGATGACCAGCAGACGACGTCCCGAAACCGAATCACCCAAATACGGTTACAAGTAAGTTTTGTCACCCAGCATGCAAATATGATTTAGTTTGTTTTCGCCTGCGGCAATGTCATCTCTGCTTGGATTAGTCTCTCCCGTCCCATGTATCGCACCACACGCTTTGTTGGGCCCATCGCCTCAGCACCCGCCCAGCTGCCCTACGGCGCTGGCGGTGGTGGCGGCAGCAGTAGCGCCAGCTCCAGCTGCACCACAGCCCAGCTGCCACACGAGGAGCTGGAGATCAGCGGCGGCTTGTATGCACCCTTTCAGCCAACGGCGGCTGTCAGCACGGAGGGCGTTTGCCTGCCGCGCAAGCATTTAATTGCCAACCAAACGGCAATATCGTTACCCATGGGTCCAGAGCGCAAAGAGGAGCAGCGATTGCACTATCTGCGCAGTAGTAGTAGTGGTGGTGGCAGCTGGCAGCGTAGGCAACGCATCGAACTGGACTACGATGAAGATGACGATGAGGATGACGATGATGAGTTGGAGGTGGAGAAGGCGATGGCAGCTAGCAATGTGGTTGGCTATGCCGATGCCAATGGCAAGGATATCCAAGAGGAGGCAATTGCACCCGCTGAACCAAAGCATCAGCCCAGTCCGGGTGATGGCAACTATCTGGAGAATGGCAGGAAGCTGATACAACAAGTAAGTGAATCCTTGCTAATATTCATAAATCACACGGCGTATACGTGATATAATATGCCATAAACATACATATATGCTTAATATGCATATTTTAATAAAACGTGGCAAAGATAAACGACTATAGATATAGAGCCAAGCAAAAAATGCAGATACTTTTGCCCATTTGTTGCAATAATATCATTTGGTTACATTTTTGTTCCTGTGTCTGGGCCATATAATAATGCCGAGGCCGTCAGAGCTATTCAATTATGTGGGCTGTAATTAAGTAATTGCGCTAATTGATTGACGCCATCGACAACAATACCACACAAAAAACAACAACAATTTACAAGTATATAACAAATACTGCGGGCTGCGAGAAAAAACGCAACGAGAGAGAGAGAGAGAGACAAAGAGAACGATAGAGAGAGAGAGAGAGAGAAAGTTTCTTGCGCACTTCCTATTCCAACTTAATTCGTTTTATTACCACATTCCCCAAGTATGGGAGCAATGCAAATGAACTGCGGACCTTCATAAACTTGACCTTGCCGTAAATCGCGTTTTAATTACTTCCTCCATTGTCACGTAGCCGACGAGTCGACCAACGCAACGCTCCAAAGTTTCCAAGTACCATGCTACAATGCTTCATGCTCCGTGCTCCATGCTCCAATGTTTCAATGCCAGCCGACTGCCATTTTTGTATGCCCGCAGAAATTTTTATTTGCACGTGTCAGCTTACCGAAAAAAAAGAAGAAAAAAACAAGAAAGATGTAACAAGCGTTAAAAGTTGACAAAGTCGAAATTGCATTACACTTAAAAAGTTACGAACAATTATTTAAATGAAAGAAAAGCGGAAAAGTTTGAATATTATAGTGTTAGAGGTTAAACTGTTAGAAAAGTTTTAAGCAACTTTTATGGTTTAACCAATCAAATCATTATTTAGCTTTTATTTTTGCTATTAATTAGTTAAAATTAATAAAAGCTTTTGAATAAAAAAGAGAGCGCCCCTATTTCTATTAAAAGTTTAAAACATAACAGAACTTTCTTTACTTAGTTAACCTTTATCTCAACAAATCTTTCATTTTCTTTTTAACAAACAACATATCACTTTAAAAAGGTTTCCACTTTGAGCCCAACAAGCTTAACGTGTAAGTGACTTCATCTAACTGTGGCTAACTTCTAATAATTAAGTTATTTAGGCTTTCCTTTTCAATTATATTTGGCCGAAAAGAAGGTCTGTTTAGAACTTAAATTTGACTCTCAAGCTATTAATACTTGAGTAAGTGGGCGAGAGAAAGGACACTCGAACTGGGGTGGGGTTTGCTCACTATCTTGGCCAAAGACCAATTTGATAGATAAAAGCATTGAGCCAGAGAGCCAAAGTCCAGTCAGTTAGTTGGGTGGCCAAATAACTAAAGTGAAAGCAAACCACAGAGAGTGAAACTAAAACTGAAATCGACACTGAAACTGTTTCAATGCCATTTCATAAATGGCAGCACCACTAAGAGCAGGAGAGCCAAAAACGCAATGAAATAAATACAAATGGAAAGCGCTTAATATCAGGATCAGGAGGATGGGAGGTGAAATGAAAGGTGCTGCCTTGACAGACAAAACCACCCAACTCAGGCAACTACTGGTGTATGCCCGCATAACGGCGTCCAAATATTGGCTTGGTTGTTGTAATGCTTTTGAGGTGTGTTTTGTCTGTTTGGCCATCAACTGTGGCACAAAAACCGCAAAACTGCGGCCACAAAACCAACCCCAAATATACATACATATTTATATATGTACACTGTTTAGAAATGCCTGTGTAAAATAAATATTTAGCATTAAGTTGAGTGCTTGTACATAACTTAAAAGTTTTGAAGAGTTTTTACAGTTCTTGTGGTTAAACTTTTGGCCAAGTTTAACAAGTTTAACAGCCGCCAAGTTGGTCAGTGTCAGTGTTGGCCATTAAACCGATTAATGAGCTCTATTTGCTTGCCATACCTTGCGGTATTTCATGTTTCGATTGCCTGTCGCCGTTTTGTATTCGCTTTTCTGTTTTGCTTATTGTTTCTGTGTGCAATTTGAGCTTTGGACAGCAGCAGGACACTCGAGCAAACAGAACACTAAACGTGTCGAGTCTTTCATTCCCGCTCATCCCCTTTCTTACCCATAGCTGGGTTTTTTCTGCTTTTTATTTTGATATCTATTTTTTTGTTGAGCTTAGTCAATTTTGTACAAATTTCAGCTGCGACAGTTGTGCAAAAAACGCGTTCGCCAACGGCAGCAAAAAAAATTTAAACACCAAAAAAAAAACACAAAACAACATCATGAAAATGAGAAAAACATACTGACAACAGCAAATTGCAAGAGTTCGTTTAACGAAGTGACTTCCAAAATAAATTAACAAAAAAAAGTGCTACTAAATCAAAAGTCGACTAATGCGTTTTGTAAACAATGCCAAACTAGGCCTAAACCTTAAGCCAGTCACTGTGTATAGAGAGACAAAAAATAAGGGCGTCAGCAGTCAGATGGATTTCATTTTGATGAGGGTCCAGTTGAACATTTACCAGATCATTTTCTAGGTGTCTACTTTGTGTAGACGAGGTATTAAAATAACAGCACAACATATTTAAGGTGGATGGGTGAATTGTTGTTGTTCGCTGATAAACGTTATTGTTCTATGTTTATTATCATCGTCATCCAATTTGCGGCACATTTGCATACTTTCCCACGTCGTTCATTGAAGCAATAAGCCAAACATAAACACACACACATACACAAACAAAATCTCCACCAAAATAATAACAAAACAACAAAATGCAGATAAAATATGTGTCAATATATCTACATAAAACCAAACAACTGCAATCGACAGTAATCGAACAAAGTTCAAGAGAAGTAATAATCAACTAACGTGCTAGTGATAACAATTAATGTATATCTATATATATTGATTTATTTTAATTCACATTAGCTTCAATAAATGCGAACAAAGGGGAAATTCTAATTAAGCTACAATTACTTAATGTGTGCTGAAAATTTGTCTAATGCTTTTGCAGTGTCTTCATAAAGAGCATGCCATTCATACCTTAAGCTTTTGGATTACTTATAAACTCTTTTTAAGTGTTAATAGTATCTTCATATTAAAAATCGTTTTAGCTCAAAGCTCTTTTGTTTGATGTTTATGTTAAGAAACCGAACAGTGCTGAGTGAACTTACTTTGAAGCAGATACAACAGTATCAAAATATCATAATAAAACCATTGACTTGTGCTTAAAGCGTATTGTTTGAATTAATTAACTTAACAGTTTCAAGCAAACGTGCTTGTTCAACACTAATCTAAGAGCTTTGAATAGCGCTAAGAGCTTTAACTTAAACTGTAAAAAACTTCAACAAACAATTGTGAAAATCAATACAGCTTAAAGTTTTTACTTAAAGTTCTTGGTTTTTGTTTTAGGGTAATAAATTTGAGCAACCTTTATATGAATACCTCAGCTGATTATGAATGAGTTGTGACCATATCTCTCGGTTATTGTGCTCTCTTCTGTACAAATCTTGTTTAAAGCTAATGCTAGATTAAATCGGAAATAACATGCAAAGTAGATAAAGCTGATATAGATATATGCACCCCAATAAAAAGTACTCAATTCAACACTTATTGCCATGTAAATGTCTTACACATAAATAAATGTATATTATTTGGGGTTGAGATTGCTTTTCAGCAAATATAACACACACACATTTGATGTGCCATAAATGAAATAGTAAAAATTTTGTGTTTAGCTTGTTTAACTTGACATAGAATCTCTTCTTCTTTTATTTTTCTTTTGGGAAACGATCCCATGTCAAAAACGGATATACAACACACACACAATCACACACACACACAATCACACTTACACAGACAGATTGAGAAGAGTTTCTATTACATTCTGGGTCTCAAGTCAATTTACGATTTGAATGTTTAAGATTCCCCTTCAATCAACGCCACGTGCTGTGTTAGCCAACTCATATTTGGGCCTCACAGCTTGCCAGGCATTTCAATTTCATTGGCTTATTGGTCATTTTGCTGTAAACGCTTTTTTGAAAGAGCGTCGCCTAAAGCCAAAATTTTATTTGAACATAAAGTACATGCATGCAATAACCATCAATGGCGGCACTTGATTTACTTAGCATAATGTTGTTCGACTAGCTAGCCCCTCTCCCTCCGTCGCTCACTCTCCGTCTCTCACTCTCTGTACCTGTATTAAAAACGCCTAACGGACGCCGGGCAATTATGGAAATTTATTGTGCAGCGCTCTTGCCGCAAACGCTGTGAATGCCAATCAGGCAAACGGCGAGTGTTAGCAGCACAGTTAACTTGGTTGTGTTGGTTGTGTAGGAGGGAAGTGAAGAGTGGCAGACTTAAGGGATTTATATATTTCGATTTCGTTTGTGATAATGTGTGTTATTGTGTTTAATTCAAGTACAAATTGCAGTTGCAGCCTTGCACAGTAAAAACTTATTTCCATTCATCATGAGCTCATCATCGATTGAACATGTTTATTAACTTAATTCTGGTTATCCATCAAAAATAACACAACTAGTTGGTTTAGTTGGCTTCCTATCGGTGCAATTAATGTATGCATCAGTTTTCGTTATATCGCATATAGCGGCCTCTATACAGTTATATCGATTGTAGCTGACTGCGTTGAGACACCTTTCAGCTTAATTAAATGATGGCCAAACAATTAAAAAGCGTTTACAAAACGTGCACAGCTCCAGTTTAGCTGAAAGTGTCATCAATCTTGTCAAATTGCCATCAATGAAGCCATTCAAGCCACACACCCACAATAACAATAGCAACAATGAATACGACAATACAACAACTACACGCCTTTTTGTCCTCTGGCATTGGCGTTGACAATGAAGGACCAAAGTCACTTGAGACTTTTGCGGGTTAATTAATTAAACGACGAAGACGACGGCGATGACGATGACGATTACTATGTCGCCGATGCCGATGTCGTTGTCGGCACATGCAAATTAAGAAAATTACAAAATACAGCAACAACAACAGCATTTTGAATTGAATTGACAACAAACAGCAACAACAAACACCGTTTAGTTATTGTGTATGCCTGGTCAGCAGCGCGTTCGTGACTTTGACGTCGAAGTCGCTGTTTGCGTCACTGCTTGCGTCGCTGCTGCTGCTGCTATTGCTCGGTCGCCTTCAATGGCACAAATGCAAAGCGCGCAACGCATTTTTCAGTGTTAACGGGCAACTCGACGTCGACGCGCATGCGCAGCAGCAATAAACTAATAAAATAGGAAAAAAAATCTAACGGTTAACATCAATTCGACACAGGTTCATCAATTCGCTGTAATAGTGTAGTACAAGAAGAAGAAGCGGCAGGCGCTGTTTGTGCATGCGACATTTCAAAGTCAAAGCCATGGTGCAGTCTTTGGATATAGCAACCATAACGGGACAGCAGCAACAGCAAAATGATGCGGTAAATGTCATAACAAATCACATAAATAAATACGTTAGTACAGTGGTCGCTCTTGGAGTGAGAAAGTGCAAGCGAGTGTGAATTTATTATATACAAAATAAAAAACCATATAAATTTAAGTTTTACTTTGATAAACCTTTTTTGTTTGAGTTTTTTTTTAAGTTTTTTTTTATATTTTCTTTGAACAATTGAAAATACAAAAGTGTTAACAAAAAATGTTAATAAAAAAACAAAAGTGCTTATTAAACAATATGCACGACATTAAATAAAACCATTTGATAAATTAAATTTTGTTGCTGTCGAGTTACCACTGTATTCATCGACCTTCACAATGGTTGAGCATAGCGGGAGGCATCGCATTGTATTGTCATTAGCATTGCGCTCAAAGGGCTCACATCTGTACAACGCGTCGTATGCGTCATATTGAGCCAAGTTCATATAAACTGTCATACACACACACATACACACACTCTCACACACACAAAAAAAGCAGTGATGCCGGCGATATAGCTTAATGGATTAACCGCTGCCAGCGACTGATATGCGATTATTATACTGTCAAGCATACGCCCCTAATCTCGGGATGTGCACAGTGAACGCGAAACAAGCATCACGTGTGCAAACAGTAGAGAGTCTCTATACATGTGTGTGTGTGTGTGTTAGCCATAAACTTACAACATGTATGACACATATGCCGTGCATTGTGTCTCTGAGTGCCGTGAAAACCCCTTAAATAAGCACTGAGAACAACTTGTCTTGACCCCACATGGCACACTGTCAAGAGACCATTTAATACAAAAGACAACTATTAACTAAGCTAATGTCAACAATGACAGACTTAGAGATGTTCTGTATCATCTATAGGGTAGGGAAATAATCTTTTTTAGTAGGTCTCTTGGATAAAATAAAAATCTCAAAGTGCCAAAGTAATATCAGAAATATAAAATAGTATAAGGGAGTCAAAAGAAATCCACCAACGATCGTTCTCTATTCCTTATGTATTAATCATTAACTACACCCAGCAAAAAGGCAGTTCTCATTATTAAGGCACATTTTATACTCACAATAATACTAAAATTGTGAACGCCTCACAAAAAATTAAGAGAAAAACCATAAAAATATCATAAAAAGACGTTCAAGTAATAAAATATTCAACCACTGTGCATTTACATTGGCAGTGTCATGTACACTGTAACCCATCTCCTTTTCTACCTCTCCCTCTCCTTACCTCTCTCGTATTACGTGTGTATTCGGGCACACATTGCAACTGTGCAGACATAAGAAATTTAAGCGGAAAACTTACAAGATGCTGACCAAGTTTTAATGTGGTTACAAACCCCGACCACAAAATGGCAACCACAGTGTGTATGCTTCATGTGGCCATTAAAATGTTTCAATTAGCGCGTTTGCCAGTTGTATGGCACATTTTTTGAATGGGTGTCGACTTAGTTCATGCTAAAACTTCTTCTAATTCTACACTTGCAGGAGCCGAACAAGCGAAGCAAACCCTCAGCGCTGAGAAGAACATTGCAAGCATTGCGACAACGTCTAACGAAACGAAATCGAGACAAGCCGCCCGATTGGTTTCTCGAGAAGTTCTCCAATACAACGAACACGGATAAAATCGGCAAAACTGGCGCCATGGATGATGCAGCTTTGTCCAGTGAAATCCGTGGCACCAGCGCCCTCTGCAATCGCCTCTCCGTCGACCCCACACTGCAGTCACATTACAGGGTAAGCCTGAAAGAGGACAACCTCTTTCACTGTGTGTTTGTGTGTGTGTGTTGGAAAACTTTTTGCATTCCATTAGCTAATATGACATGAATTTAGTGGCTGGCTATAGTATCGTTGGCGGTGCTCTACAATATCATCTTTGTGGTGGGTCGCTCCGTTTTCTGGGAGATCAACAAGAATGCGCCAGCCGTTTGGTATACGTTGGATTATCTATGCGATTTCATTTACCTGCTGGATACGCTGGTGCACATGCATGAGGGTAAGTTCAAGCTCTTAACCAAACACTTGTAGACATGTAAGAAGGATACTGACAAAGAAAGTGGGAGCGAGAAAGCTGCTTATGCAAATGAGAGCTGCTGACTTTTTGGTCCTAACTAACTAAGCCGCCTCAGACAATGGCAAATCCATTTGCTTTCATATGTAACCAACATACCATGCGGTTGTGTGTGTCTGTGTGTGTAACTGAGTTGCCAAACGCAGGAATAAGCTAGCCTTGACATTTCAGACGGCACCAACAAAAAAATAAAAAAAAAACGCTTTGTAATACTCTTGCCACTGGCAAAGTCACTCAAGTTGAATATAAATTTATAAATTTCTATATACTTGAAGAACTACAACGCTTATAAGTTTTTTCTTATCAAAATAAAAACGCACTTTGAATTGAGTTAATTTTTTTTGGGGCAGTGGGAAATCGTTTTAGTTTGTTATTATTTTTTACAGCTTACCAAAATAATTGCTATGAAAAAGAGAAAAAGCAAACAAAAAGAAAAAGGTCAAAAATAAATAAAGGTCATTAAATAAATTCAACAACAGTATTTGCTATTTGGAAAATGTATTTTTAATTTAAGTACAAATTTCCACAGCTAAGTATAAAATATTCGAATCTAAACCGAATAGAAAATAATCTTATTAAGTTTTTCGCTCTGTGCATAAAAAAATTTATATTATTGCTACAAAACTTTAGCACTTTATATTTATTATGCAATTTGTTCACTGTTTTCAGCCTGAGCATCATTTAATGAAAAGCAAAAAAAGTTTAATTAGTTGTTTTAATATGCTGGTCAATTGGCCTGAAACTTTTCAATGAAAATTCTGGCATAAAGTAAAAAAAAAATGTAAGGAAAGATGTATTAGGATTGGTATAATATGTATATACTTGAAAGTAATTGTATTCAAAAATCTTTTTTAATCATTAATTAAACTTAAAGCTTGTCTTGAAATCTATGAGTTTTATAAACCATAATTAGAAATTCTTTTTCTCTAGTCGAATTGTTTTTCTGTGTGTATTAGCAAAGTAAGCGGATTATCCAGCTGAGGCAAGGGTATTAAAGTTTAACTTGGTTTTAGTTTTGCATATTTGCCCTTACGTTCTTGAAACAAAAGCACCACGAACTGTGAAATGTCGCGCTACATGTGGCATGGAAATAAAAAAAACATAAAAAATACCAACAAAACAGCAAAAAAATAACGAAAAAAATGAATAGTGAAAGAAAAAAGTGAAACGTCTAACCTCGCAATCATTTGTCGTCTCGTTTCGCAGGTTTTCTGGACCAGGGTCTTTTGGTGCGCGATGCGTTCCGGCTGCGGCGCCATTACTTTCACGCCAAGGGCTGGTATCTGGACGTGCTGTCCATGCTGCCCACGGACATTGCATACATTTGGTGGCCACCGGAAACGTGCTCCAGCTTATATCTGCCCTGTCCGGTTATAGTGCGTCTGAATCGATTGCTGCGCCTGCCTCGTCTCTGGGAGTGGTTCGACCGGACGGAAACAGCCACAGGTTATCCAAATGCCTTCCGCATCTGTAAAGTGGTGCTGGCCATTCTGGTGCTCATACATTGGAATGCTTGCATGTACTTTGCCATCAGCTATGAGATTGGTTTCAGTTCCGATTCCTGGGTGTATAATTTGAATGGTACACGAAATAATACACTGCAGCGACAATATATCTACAGTTTCTATTGGTCCACGCTAACACTGACGACGATTGGGGAGACACCAACGCCGGAGAATGATGTGGAATATTTGTTTGTGGTCGCCGACTTTCTTGCCGGCGTACTCATCTTTGCCACCATTGTGGGTGAGTTTGTTGTGGGTTTTAAGGGGTTTTTTACTCACTGTTTGCTTGTTTGATTGTTTGATTGTTTGTTTTGGGCTCATTGTTTACGCAAATATTTCGTCTGATCGTTTTAATTGGTTGGCGAGTGACATCTGTGACAACAATGGGTATTAATTTACAGCCCACGATGCACGTCAATGGGCACAAAAAACGGGACAACGACCCACACACGTACGCACACAGAGACCCTTGCCGCATGCTCCTTGCTGCTTGACTCCATGTTCCTGTTCGACCCACATTATTCATTACGCTTCTGTGTTCCACTTTGTTTTGTTTTTTCTTCTTCTGTATGCTGCTTGCTTGATTTGTTGCTGTCGACGCCTTCACACTCGCTTCGCTTTTTGGCAAACGTGCCTTTTTATCATTTTTGTCGTCCCTCTTATCACTCCCATTACCGGGCAGCAGCCTGGGGAAGGAAGGAGCAAGGAGCTGTCTGACATCTGGGCAAACAAATTTACTTACCATGATAAATGCAAAGTTCGTCAAAGTGGCATATTTTACCCCCATACATACATAGATGTTGTCTTTATGTCCGTCCTGTCTGTGTCTCTCTTTCTCTCTCTCTCTCTCTCTCTCTTTGTGTGCACCGGAAGTGCCGCCATTAGTCGCCTTTTGTGACAAGCGTTACGCATACGCCGCATTGGGCCCTTCAGCAATTTACGACTTACGAGTGGCATGCCACATCTTCGAATACCAACTGCCAGCCAAAATTAAACTGAGTCTCTGGCCAATGAAAAAACATATATGTTCCCAAAGTTAAGAGTGCTTAAGAAGAAATATTTAAGACTTTCAGATACACTAATTGATGATTAAAAGTTAAAGTTTAACAAATTCAAAAAAAATTTCCATAAATAATTAATTTTAAGATTGATGGCTTTGGTTATCAGCAAATTTCGCCTCACTCATCTCCATGTGTATGATGAAGTCAAGGCCATAACTGCATGGTAGCTAGAAGGCTTTATGTTGTACAGGGTTAAAGCAAACAATGTTTTGTCAAATGTTTTCAAGCAATTCACCCTTATTTCTTGTTGGTGTATAGGTAACATTGGCTCAATGATATCGAACATGAATGTGGCACGTGTAGAGTTCCAGAATCGCATGGATGGTGTCAAACAGTACATGGCCTTTCGTCGAGTGGGGCACGAACTGGAGGCGCGTGTGATACGCTGGTTTGCCTACACGTGGTCGCAAAGCGGTGCCCTGGATGAGGAGCGAGTGCTGGCAGCGTTGCCCGACAAGCTAAAGGCAGAGATTGCAATACAGGTGCACATGGATACACTGAAACAGGTGCGCATCTTCCATGACACAGAGCCGGGCCTGCTGGAGGCGCTGGTGTTGAAACTGAAGCTACAGGTTTTCAGTCCCGGTGACTATATCTGTCGCAAGGGCGATGTGGGCAAGGAGATGTATATTGTGAAGCGCGGCAAGTTGTCTGTGGTGGGTGATAATGGCGTCACGGTGCTGGCCACTCTAGGCGCTGGATCCGTGTTCGGTGAGGTTTCGGTGCTGGAGATTGCCGGCAATCGAACGGGTAATCGAAGAACGGCCAATGTGCGTTCCTTGGGCTACTCGGATCTGTTTTGCCTGGCCAAGCGGGACTTGTGGGAGACACTTGCCGATTATCCGGAGGCACGCTCCACACTCACCCAGCGTGGCTGTCAGCTGCTACGCAAGGATGGGCTATTGGATGAGCAAATCTTTGCCGGTAATTGAAGCTCATATATAAACTTAATTTAGGCCACTTCCGTTTGCCAATAACGCACTTCCGGTCTTCCTATACAGATTCACAACGCGTTCACGACAGCATCGAGGGCGGCATTGAGAAACTGGAGCTGTCCGTGGAAAACTTGAACATGCGCCTAGCCCGCCTCTTGGCCGAGTATACAGCCAGCCAGGCCAAAATCAAGCAGCGTCTGGCCAAATTGGAACTCAAGTGAGTTTTGCCTTGTAATTGTTTGCTCCAACAAGCGCAGCTGTCTAGATATTAAAAGCTTTATCATTTCTAGTGGTGGCGCTGGTCTCGGCGGTGTTGCTGGCGTGGGCAGGGAGAATGAACCTCAGTTGCGAACACGCAGCGGTCGACTTTATTCGCTGCAGACCAAGAGGCGCCCACGTTCCCGCCTTGAAGCAGCTGCCAAATGCGGCGAGGCGGTCAAACAGAATACGCTTTAAACGGGTTACGGCGCAACCAAATGGCGACATTCCAAGTGTACTCCACATAATACATTTATACATTTATATATATATATACACACACACATATATATATATATATATATATATATAGATATGCCTGCGCTTCCCTCATCTGACACATACATAAATGGTGATAAATGCATTAAGCTGGAGGGAGTTGCGACTATGCAAAAAAGTAGAAAAAAAAGTAAAACTAAAAATTGAAGCAGATTTAAAAATTTCTAACCAACGGGTCGGGGAATAGAGGTATATTGGCTGGGCGCCAAAAATGTTGCTGTGCGTGTAAATCAATTTTTAATTTTTACAATTAGTTTTAGGGCAGTGCAGGAAGGGAGGGTTTGAAAACAAAAAAAATTTTGTTGTTTGTCAGAGAACATTTTCAATGTGTTTTGTGCAACTTTATAAATTTGTAATTTGATTCAAAACTGAATGTGCCTCAAAGTGTGTGTAAGTAAGTAGATTAGTTAAAAGCAACAAGAATGTTTAGAAAATAAAATACAAAGCAAGCTGGCAGTGCAGAAAATTGAGACGCATTAAACCCTCTAAAAAGGCAAGCAAGTAATTAAATCAGAAAACAATATTGTACATATGATCAAAAAACAAAACAAACAAAATGAATAATGTCGAGCAAAACATTTTGAATGCTACTCGGCAATAGTCCAATTTTACAAGCTAAATGATTTTATTTTTCTAAATAAAAAAAAAAACAAATAGCATAAACAATACAATGAAATGAAAACGATAACCGTTTGAAAATACTTATGCGATGCATAACTGCGCTTAGGTCCAACTACAAGTAAATAAAAATAATATTAATAAAAAAAACCGACAAAAACCACCAAGGGACATTTTGCTGAAACTGCTGCAATATTAGGAGAACAAGTAGAAAATTACAAAAACAAAAACACAACTGAAAGCGAAAGAGTAAATAAAAAACGCATTTTGTTTTTGTCACACTTCAGTGCACCTTTTTGTTTCCTGTGCCGCAACAGGGAGAGAGAGAAAGTAGAAAAAAGGTAACGAGAAAGTTGAGTATGGATGCTACCTTCAGTTATCTGTGTGTGTGTGTAATAAAAACAACTATATTTACAATATATGTATGTATGTGTCCTGTCTGTTTGTCTGTTGGTGTGTTGGTGTGCTTGTGTATAAAACTGTTGAGGAAGGGAATGAGTAGAAGGATCGAAATATTACATGTTAACATTTTTTGAGTCAATGAATTGTAATGGTATTTAAGTGAAATCAGTTTTAAGAGCAAAACAGCTTCCAAAGCCAAAATCGAAGGAGAACAAAATAACAAACACTATAAAACAAAACAAAAAAAAAAATACTTAAATAAGTTGAAAACTGTATTTTTATATTAGCCTGGTAATAAACAAAATGTACGAGAGTCATATATGTGTAAGCGAAAAACTATAAATAAAACTGTAAAGAACAAAGAAAATTGAACAAAAAGTTTTTTTCATACTGCACTGTAAATGAAGTAAACTACGTATGTATCTATTGTCAACCAATATATAATAAACAAGCAAATACCACCCACGGTCCCACCCATATCTGCAGTTCGAGTCTAATGACAAGTTGAGGCAAGCAGACAAAGGCAGCAATTACGTGAAGTACGTAAAGAAATGCAGACGCGTTCGATTTTCTTAATTTTTTTGTTATTTTTTTAACTTTCGTACAATGCTGCGTATGAGTAACAAGCGAGTTAGTCAGTGAGGGAGTGAATCGTGTGAAAGTCAAAGTGAAAGTGAAAGCCAAGCAACTCAATCGACAACCTCATTCTATAAATGTAGTAAGGAAAAAAAATCAATTTTGACAAAAAATATTAGTGAAAGGAAGACGAAACAACCTTCTCCCAATTGATGCGCCTTGGTATGTATGTAGGTTCCCATTTCCGTATCCCTATTCTACATTAGCCTAGGGCAACATCAGCTCTTTCCACCCACCGGAACGCCCAACCAACATGTGTGCCGCAAGAAAAAAAGTCATATATGACTTTATTTGTGGCCATGACAAGAAGTGAATGAAGCTCCTTGCCACACACATGACAGGCAATAACATTTTTTAACGCATCTCCAGCATTATGAAAACAGAAACTTTTTATAAAGATTATCACATATAATGTATATATGTATTTATATGCAGGCATGTATAGGGCAAACAAGACAGTTGCAGACAAGCAGAACATTTTTAATGATTTTCGTGTGTTTAAAATTATGTTTTATAAAATAAATTGTTTGTTTTAGTTTATTAGTACAGAACCAACTTTTATAATTGTTATTAACTTAACGAAAAAAAAATACAAACAAACAGATGTGTGTTTAAATTGACACTTTGCACAAAGCATGTGATAGAAAATAATAGTTGATGCATGAGAAAATGTCATCATTTTTTGCTTTAAAAACATTCAGGATGACTTTGAGTGTACAAACTGGGTACTTTGTCATGCAAGAAAATTATGGTAAAAGCTTAGGTGATTAGTTGGTAATTTGTTCTGTGATTGTTAGAAAACAACGCATAAAACAGAAAATCAACTAGGTGCTTTTGGTGAAGCTTTCAAAAATATACATTTATTTGAAAATATCAAAGTAGTCACATTTACACAATTTAAGTCTGTATACAGTTGAACAATAAACTGCTATCAGTTTTAGCTTAGACCGACTCACAACATTTTAGGCACTTAAAGCATAAGAAACATATATTTTAAATTTGTGCGTTATATTTTCAACTGAACTTTTTTAAGTGAAATATTTTTACAATTATTTAAAGTCGACTTTTACACATTAAACATTATGTCAACCGAACCTTCTGATGTTCAGTATGTTAGATGTCTAAAGTGTTTGAAAATTTTGACTTGTTCGCGGTATAACACTAGTTGCTTGGTGAATCACATTCGCAAGGATCATCCGGAAATCCTACTGGGCAGTGACAGCGACAAGGTGGCAAAGCTGCACAAACTGGCTGCGGCTCATGGCATTAGCGAGGAGCGAATCTCGGAGATTGCCAAAAAGACGGGCATGTCCGAAGAAGAAATGGCCGACAAGGCAGAACGCTGTAACTTGTTAATGCCGTATACTAAATATTCCAGACTTAAGTATTTGCTTTGCAGATTTGCAGAAACAGCGCAGCAGCAGCCAAAAGGCTGAAAGCGAGGATAAAATAAAATTGAAACCGAAGAAAACCAAGAAACCAAAGGCATTCGACTCAACAGAGAAGAATCGGCGACAGTATTATCGCAGCTCCATCGAGCGTTGGATACCAATCGAGGGCTGTATGTACTGCCCCTGCTGTGGTTGCAAGCAACGTCCATTGATTAGAACTAGTTCAGAGTTCTATGCAACAACAGATTGTGCAACTTGTTGTGTGCTCGGCTTGTGGCCCTTTTGTTTTCTGCCCTGTCTCAGTCCCAGCGACAATCGGGAATACCTTCACTGTTCCAACTGTGAGACTTTCTTAGCCATTTATGATCGTGATAGGAATTGCATACGTCCAAATAGTGAATTTTTATAAATTTATTTGGCTATTTAAATTTCCTTTTCACAAATGCACTTCAGCGCTAAACTGGTTATAAAAAGCTTTATTTTTCTTATTTCCTATGGCAAAAGCTGTCTTAGCCAAGACAACAACCGCAAGTGAATTATTTTTGACGTTAGATTCTGTTTGGTTTTATTTATTAGGTTGGCACAACAGTTTGTGTTCGACTCTGGGCTTCCTTTTGGGCACGTTTCTCGGCTCGCTTGGCCAGGATATTTTCTCTTGACTTTTGAGCCCGCACCGCACAATCCTTGGGCTTTGTCTTAAGTCGCATCTCATCCACAACGGCCTGTTTTTTGGCTGTTCGGGATATGCAACGTTCGTAGCAATCAATTGGCACATAGCGTCCGATGTAACAGCCACAGTGTGCACAATAATGATTAATATCCATGCGTCCAGACCATTTTTTGCTGAATTGTGGTAAAAATCATTCTACTTAACATTAAGGCTTTACTCACTGTACTCACCATAGTTTTGTTAGATTGAGTAGACGTTGCAAAGAAGTGACTGCCTCATGTTGCACAATGCTCATCTCAAAGTGTTCACAGGCGGGGCAATTGACCATAGTTGACTCCGTCTGCAGATAGCCCACTTGCGGCTTGTTGCTAGAGATGCTTATAGCAATCACTTCGGGCTCCACGTTGGTCATCTTGCTGTGCGCACTCTTTGCTGTTCAGCGCGTAACTAAAATCAGCAACGCCCCAACAAAGGAACAAGACCCCTAAACAGAGACAGAGAGAGACTAAACAGAGCCGGAGAGACTTACTCTCTGGTCTCTCGCAAGCAATACAAACAAACATTAAGATCATCAATAGCCAAACATCTATTTATTGTCATTCATATAATAAAAAAAAAGTTTATAGTTGAGGTCGTCTAAAGACGCCCAGGTATTCCCCACAGGCGCCACAATGATGCCGCTTGGTGCAACAGCGCAGCCAGGAGCGCACCAGACGTGTCTTCGTCAACACTTTACAGTGGGGGCAGGTGATCTCACGCTCGTTGGGCCCAACGGCAAAGTAAACGGGTGTTGTTTCCTCAGACATGCTCAAATAATTTAGATTCAAATGCTGTGTTATGTTGTTCGCACGGCTTGCCAATGGATACTGAGCAGCGGATTCTTTGGAGAGCGTTGCCATTGGGTAGACGAAACAGCGCAAATATTTGAACGATGCGTGTGGAAATTTAGAAAATGTAGTGAAAAATCAAGAGAGCTGAAATATGAAATCTCAATCGAGTATTGTTAACTTAACAATGAGATTGTTTTATTTTGCGTTTCAAATAATAAAAAACATAAGTAAATAAGTAAAACAAAATATATTTTTTAACATAAAATTGAAATAAAATCTATTAAAAATAAGTCCACCATTAAAATTCTCTGCTCTTTAAGTTGCCTTTGAAAATATACTTTTAAATCAAGGCGTTCTTGTTTTCGAGTAACCACTGTGATGAGATAATATATTGTTTGATCCCAAGTGTTGAAAGTATATGGTTTTCTTGGGCTGTCTACTGGCTGGCTCTTGCTTTGATTTTGAGTAGTGGGCGTCGCTTCATGGCGCGTCCAAAGTAGCAGCCACAGTTGCCACAATAATGACTGCGATCGGTTTGCTTGCAAGGCACAATATAATTCATGCAACAACAGCAACAAAAGGTTCTGAAAACGCAATAAATAAATATATTTTAGATACATTGCAGTCGTTAAGTCGATTGACAACAACCTACACAAAGAGACAGCCAACAATGCGATTTAGTTCACTGGCCCACCATTTAAGATCGTTTTCAAGCACACTTTTATCCATGATGCCGCAGGATGGGCACTTCAATACCACAGACTCATGTGGCAGATTCAAAAAGGTGCCAGCAAGCGGTGTGGCAAAGTTCTCATAGATATCATGTTCCTTTTGTGCCTCCAGTGCTTTTGCTTTGGCCGCTGCCAGCTGTTGTTCTTCCACATTTGTTGTCGCCATAGCCGAACAAATTGCTAAACTAAAAGCGTAATGTGGCCAAAGCCAGGGGGCAACCTGTTTCCATAGCAGCCATAAAGAGATAGAGAGAGCAGCAGTGCGAGAGCAAAGCAACAGAGTCTAAAAGTGAGAGAAAAAACTAACGAGAGCTGATTTAGTTTACATCTTTAATTGAGTTAGATGCGTAATAGAATAAAAGCAAACTATGTATGGCATTTATATCGATTTAATTGAACTAACAGCTATAAGGGCATTAATGATTGATGTCTATGCGAAATGTTCTTGCTGTGAGCGATAAGACCTTCTTTAAATAGTTTAAATATATAAGGTTTCAATACCTTTACAAAATAAAAAATATAACTAAGAAGAAAATTATATTATGACATTTATATTACTATTTAAAATGCCAACAACTCAATCGGACTTGCTTTGGATGCCAAGTTTGCCGCCACAACGGCTGCAATAGACGCCTTTCGTGGTCCATTCACGATTGCAGCCACACCAAGTGCAAACACAACAGATCCAAAAGATCGGAAAAATGCTAGGTAGAAGAAAAGCAATTTGAGCTAACAGCTATAGAACCTTATGATTTGTGTCTTCTACATACCAGGAAAGCAGACTGAGACAGCAACTGGCATCCTTGCAGCCAGCAGCACGCATCACTGCCGCATCGCTTCTCTCGCGGCACAGTGGACAGAGTACCTTGTAAGTAGATGGTCCTGGCGAATAGTAACGCAAACGTGGCTGTGATGGCGCAGCTGCTGCATCTAACTGTGTGAGCAGCGTAATCTTCTCGTGATCATGCTCATGGTCATCCATGTAGGGCACCAACGATGCCTGATGACCCTCGACCACCACATTGGCGATAATGTTGCGGGCACGCTCCTCGGCTGTCTGTGCCGGCAGCAGTTTGATCTGTAGCGTCTGCGTCTCCATTCTAACTGGCGGGTCAGACAATAGCCAGAGCAAAACAGAGCAAGTTATGCGAGAGAGCAAGAGTGGAAACGGGAGCGTATACGCAATATCTCTTGCGCTCTTAGTTGGATGGCATAGCTGAATATATGATGTCATCATCGTTGGTCTGGAGCTAAGTTCTATGTGTGGCCTGCCAAGCAGAACCAGAGAGAGGGAGCAACAAACAAATTGCGTTTCTTTCTGTTTTGTTTATTTGCTTAACAAATGTGAAACATTTCAGAGCGCGTCACACATTACGAAATACTGTCGATAGAATGTAGAAAATGTATTTAGATATATGCGTTATGCGATGCTATATGCCTAATACAAACAAATTTAACCACTTGAACTGTCAGAATTGCTTTTAAATATTTTTTTTTCTATATATTTCTGTGTAATTTTTGCTCTAAAAGCGAACAGAAATGAATTGTGAATTAAGATTGGTCCAAGGGTAGTAATTTTATTATCATAAATATAGCCCACAATAAAATGTTTATGTACGCTTCGAAAAACGCACATTTAAGCCACCTTCGGGCAGTAGTACTGGTGAAGGATCATAGCGGAATTTGACTTCCTTACGGGGAGCTGGTATTAAATTAAAGTTTGTCAGAACTTTGGCCACTGCCACCTTGACACTGACCTTGCCCATGCGCAGTGCTTTTGAAAGATAATAAAAGATTATTAAAACAGAGTGCGCAGAAGTAATTTAAAAAAGAAAAACCTTACCTATGCAATGCCTGGGACCCTCGCCAAAAGGCATAAAGCCAGTCGGATCGTAGTTTTGGTTGTCGGCATCAAATCTATGAGGATCGTAGTCCATGGGATTGGGAAAATAGTTGGGATCACGATGCAGACCAAAGAGAGAGACCAAAATGGGCGTGCCCTTCTTGACAGTGTAGTCTAGATCAGCCACATGATAGTCCTGAGTACATTCACGATTGAGAAAAGGCAAGGCAGGATATTTTCGTATGGTTTCTGTTCAAAGCGTTAAAATATTATTGCTAGATTCTTTCAGGTATAGAATTTGTAAAGCTTACCCATTATACATTGATCCAAGAACTTCAGCTCCTGCACAGCATCATAAGTCAACCGATCGCCTGGCTTAAGATTATGGCGTTTCATAACAGCATCCAGCTCTTCGCGTACCTCCTTGAGCAGCTCCGGATACATGGCCAGCTCATAGAGTGTAAAGGCTGACGCAGCTGCTGTGCTTTCCGACCCGGCTATGTAGAATAAAAAAGCCTGAGCGGTTATTTTATCAATGGACAAGGATTTAAGTGTCTCCTGTGTCGTTTCCACGTCCCACACTTCGTCATCATCATCGCCAATCTTGCCCGTATTTCGCAAGCGTATAAGCAATTGCAGAAGATCCTTGCGAACGACATTGTGTTGCTCCCGGAACTCAATGTTACGCTGCATCATGTCACGCAACTTGATCATGACTTTATTCTTAAAGCCTAGAAGATTCATTAACTTGGCTAAACTGAATACAAATAACACCATTACATATCAACTGACAGAGTCACAATTCGTGTAGACTTACGGTGCACATGTAAACGAAGCCATGTTGTGTAGCTTGGCCGAAAAACTAACATCCACCAGTAGGGAGTTGCTGATGGTACGAAATTCATTGTTGGGATTGGTAAAACTATCAATTTCCAGACCAAAGATCACTGAGCCTATTATATCAATGGCATAGGTTGTGGTCTTCTCTTTGACTTCGATTGCAACTCCAGGTGCCTTCTCAATGACGCCTCTTAAATGCTGCACCAGTCGTTCGCCCACATCATCAATGGTATCGAACATGCCCTTGATCTTGCCCGAGGAGAACGATGGCGTCAACTTGTTGCGTAGAATACGCCACGAGGCACCCTGCAGATTGAATAGACTCGCCGACAACGGATCGTTCTTCTCATCCACATAAACACCACGATCATGAAAGCTACCAAAATCGCTGGTCATCATTTGACGTGCCAGCTGCGCATCTCGCACCAGTAAAGTGGGTTTATGCAGCAGGTAGATGCCAACAATCTTGGAACGGTGTCGCTCGTAGATATCGCCAATGATTAAACCAAAACCACGTTTGCATTTTACCATCTCGTCCAATACACCAAATGGAAATTTGGCTGGTTCCTCCTCGACACCCTCATGTTGCCAATGCGTGTATTTGCGACGTATATATTGCACCAGCAAAACCAACGATAAGCATAACAACAATATCAAGTACATATCGGCGCCTCTGTTCCCGATGAACAACCTCAATTAACTAAACTACTGCTACTTTAAATGCGAAGCTTATGTAAATAAAATATTGCAGCCAGTTATGGTTTGTTGTTGTGACGAGATTAGAATACGCTCTCCAACGTTTAGCTGACAAACCCGGTCTTTTATTTATTTTTATGAGAAGCGAAAACAAGTTCTTACATGACGCCATAAAAAAAGAGCGAAATTTAATCAAGAGCGAGTTATTTAATTGACAAAAAGCTGCAAGGCAAGCTTCTGTAGCAGAGAGCTTTAAAGAGCTAGACAATATCGTTTAAAAATTAAAAAACAATTTATTGCTTGCTTTAGTTTTTTTTTACAAAGTTATTTAAAACTTAATAATAAAGACGTTTTGTTTTAGGTTTGATTAAGTGCCGCACGCTGTTTGCCAAGCTTCTTTTCATCGAGCTGCTCCTTTTCCACCTTGCGAAAGCGTTGCCAACGTCCATTGTCTTCCACCTCGGAGCGTTGCATGCGAAACAAGGCTCGTTTATACCAACTCAACGAGATGTGGCGTCCAATAAAACAGCCGCAGTTGCTACAATAATGATTGATGTCATGCCGACCGTTCCAGCTTATGGGATTGCTATCATAGGCTGCAGTCATAAACTATGCATAGATTAATATGTATTTAGATACGTACCAACAGAGCAACCAGTTCAGTCCACAGGCAATCTTTTGCAGGCAGGTCACAACTTCGCTCTCCACGCAGCTTGTTTGCAGTTGCTGGCAGGCGGGACAGACAAATTCAAGGGGATGCGCAGGCAGATGACCCACCTGTGGCACCTCTGAGATGCCGCCATAATCACAAGCGCTGCCGTCCAAACTCTCAGTGCTGGCCATTTGATGACAATGACTAACGCAGAGCAACTAAAAAAGCAACCGTAAAGAGATGCGTTCCAAATGCCTAAAACAAATAGCCAAAACCAGCAAACTTGAGTGTAGAGAGAGAGAGTGAGAGAGAGAATATAGATCCAAAATCAAGTGGCGTTGATCGAAAAATATACGTACTTATATATATGTACTTATAAAAATGAAAAATGCTGAAAAATCTTTGGCAAAGAGCTGTGCAGTGGCGTTTATTTATAGTAGAGCACTTGCAAAAATGTGGAACAGTAATAACTAGCAACTAAATGGGACGCCAATGGAAACCCAAATGACCACCACAGCTGCTGCAAAAGACTCGCTTACTTTTCAAGCGACTCTGAAGACAGGAATAAACACAACTCAGCGCAAAGATGGGAAAACAGCTGCAATTAAAACAATATTAGTTACATAGCAATTAGCTCTTAACACTCAACAACTGACCATGATAGAACGGATAGTAAACAGCTAAGCTGACCCAAAGCACCAGTCATTTGTACGGTCTCGGAGCGAGAGCGCTGCTGGCACAAGGGACAGCGCACTCGATAGGTGCTTGGACCAACGCTATAGAAGCGCAGCTGTGGCTTTGATGGATGCCGCTCCTCCACCTCTTCGAGGGCCAGCTCAAGTGTGGCAGTCTCTGCGGAGAGATAATCCACATCCTGGTCCAGTTCGTGCGGCATATTCGGTGCGCTTGACATTGCGACTGGTCATAGATGTGGGCCAGGCACAATAATAACCACATCGCTGAGAGACACAGTAAGAACGAGCCATAGCAAGCGGTAAGGCAGAGAGAGGCAGTCGAATTGTTTGCGAGCGCTTCTTTAATATCAAATGAGAGTAATGCAGTTGGGGTTGCCAAACTAGCAGATACCCTGTGCTCAACTGCTTACCAAACAATTGTTGTGTTTTTATCTTAATAGGTGTATATTTACAATAAGCCTTAGTTAAAATACATTTGATTAAACTAATATACCCTGCTTTTCATGCAGCGTAAAGGGTATTAAAAATAAACAATAATTTTTAGCTTGCCCACGCAAAGCAAGGTCAGCTAATGCTTAAAAAAACTAGTAAAACAATATACAACGAAAACGAATAAAATAAGAAAAGATGAAAAGAGTGCTTCACTGTCGCTTCCAGGCACCCAACAAGTAGCCGCACTTGCCACAAATAACCTTGCAGTCATCTTTAGAGCGTCGCATGCAGCAGGGATAAATAGGCAAAAGGGCAAAACAGCTGCAGCAAAACAACAAAAAATTGGCAACGGCTTAACAAAGCTTAGCTCATGAATACTCACCATAGTGTTATTAGACGCTCAAGTCGAACGCCTTCCTCGTGCAATCGCTCATGGCATTCGGGACAATACATTTGACGCAGGCAGCTGATGTTGGCTGGTGGCGGCGGCGATACCTTTTCGGACAGCTGGCCCGTCGAGTTGGATTTCTTGCAGAAGTAAAAGTCGGGCTCATCATCCGTGTCGTCATAGCCATACGGATAGCCGCGATGTGTGGGCAACGTTCTTGAGTGGAGCAGCTCATCCAGGGCCTGAGCCGATTGCTGTTTGGCCTGTACGAGATTGCCATTCAGATTGATCTCAACTAGATCGGAGTGTAGCTCCTCGCCAGTTGGCGATTGTATGCTGAACTTTAGTTGCCGGCTCATGCTGAATAACTGTTAAGCTTGTCGGTTGCCGCAAGTGTTTTCTTATTTAGTTTTAATTTGGGTTATTGTACAGTACCAATTTTATGAAACGAAAAACATTAGCCAAATGTTTATCTAGTGTCGATGTGTTTGTAATTTTGAAAACCAGTTGTCTTTATTTTATTTTTTCTGTTTTTGTTTTTGTTTTCTTCGCTTTTCGATATCAGTCAGTTTGTCGTACGTACTTTTTGCCTAACATTAATTTCATGGCTCAATCTTTGAACGCTTGAACTTGAAAGCGCCAAGGTAGAGTCTAAAAAAAATTTGAAAGCTATAAGAAAAGCTTTCACCAGTACCAGAAAGCTCAAACGATTGTGTGTGTGTCGTTTTATTCAGCTTTTGCCAGGTTAACGCTTTCGAAGCAACCGAATAATTTTTTGCTTTGTTAACAATGTTGTTCTTAATCAAGATATTGCGCTGATAAGCAACAATTAAAGCATGACAATGAATATTACAAATAATATTTTAAGTTATTAAGTATTAATAACAATTGATGGTAAAAAATTTTGTATCAGTAAGCGTTGTTAATTTTTTTTTGTGTAGTTGTGACGACAACTGGCAAAATCCATTTCTTCGCGGTATTCTAAAATCTTGAACTTAACCTTTGATCATGTTATAAACTCTTTTGCTAAGATAGTGTTTTCTAATACCTTTGAAAAATTTAGGGTACTTTGAAGTAAGATGATACAAACAATCCATTTAACGACTGTAAATAAATAACAATATGCCAAGACAAATTTGTACAAGTGTATCATTGTTGTGAAATACTTAGAACCAGCCCCCTTATAGCGAATCACAAGCTACACTTTAACAAAAATGGACGTCACACAAATGTGACTCATGAGCGCAATTTGCATGGAATTTGCACTGATCTTGAAATAAATTTACATATATATATAGATTTCATATCAGTGATGAACGGAAACAAACTGACAGAAGCCTAAGCCTAAACCTCCAATTGCCCAAAACAATGTGGCAAGGTGTTTGCCAGATAATCGCAGAGAAGCGAAAAAAGCAAAACGTCAACTGATAAGATAAGAGCCTAATTTTGTGGTTAGTTGTGAGAAATCGAGCAAAAGGCTTAGCGACGTAAACTCAACAAGCAATAAGCTAGCAGAACTCAGTTTAACGACAACCAGCAAGCTGTGCAGTTGAGTCAGACTCCAGCGCAAGAGAGAGAGAGCAGAGTTATCAACAGTAAATCAAATATGGATAGCAAGCAGCCACCGCCATATAGTGCAATGCCACAACCGCAACCACAATCTGGCTATACGCCTGCACAAACGTATCAGCCGTATCCGGCTGGACCCACACAGCCGCCCCTTTATCCACCAATGCCGCAGCCACCGCAGCAATCCACTGTGATTATTCAGACAACGACCACATCGAATTTGGTGCCGATTGGCAGTGGACCAACGCGTATACGTTGCCCATCCTGTCAGGCGGAGGTGGTGACCACCGTTAAGAGTACTCCATCTAGTCGCACCCATTGCTGGGCTCTCATTCTCTGTTTGTTTATGTAAGTTGTGTTCAGATGAATCATATTCATCGCTTTCAATTGCAATTGGTGGCATATAAATATAAAAAAAAAACCAGACACGCTTATCTATTTAAGTGTGTGTGTGTGTGTGTTTGTGAGTGTGTAGAACATTGTTATCTCAACTGGTGGCTGTGGAGTTGAGTGAGATAACATAGCGAAAAATAAAAACAACTGCATTAAACTGCCACCATGCCATATTTCAATGAGGAAAAAGAAGAAAAAAAAGGGTTTATTATGCTTATTATGGATACACATGACAGTTTAACGCAGTTTTATATAGATTAAAAACTTTTTGTTTACTATCGTGCGTTATCAGTTAGGCTTATTAAAAGTTATGCACAAAAAGAAACTTTTACTTTATACTTTCAAAATTATTAATCTCAAAATATTTAAACCCTTTCTATTTACAGCTGCTGGCCTTGTGTTTGTTTGCCCTATTGCATTGATTCGTGTCAGAATGCCAACCATTACTGCCCCAATTGCAGCTCCTACATTGGCACCTACGACAATTAACCATACACTGAATACATATAAGTGCTTTTATATCTTAAATCTAAACTAATTATATTGTGTTATGACGACTAAGTGAAACTACAATAAATTGTAAATAAATCAAGTAAATTATTACGTATACGCAGTGTTTTTTTTTTCTCTACCTAGAACCTGATTCTTGAAATGAAGCACGTGTTCAAATTGATTTAATGATTGTGTTTTCTATTGAAAAACCCCTTTTGCTAATTTTTAATTAAATTATTTCACAATCAAATCGTTCTCATTTTCAACAAAATCTCTGTAAACGAATCAACAGTACAAGTTGATAATAAATATATAAGCACACAACACGTAGATCACATATTATCTTTTATAAGTTTTGTAAATAATGCTACCTGCGATTATGAGATCACTGAGAGAAAAGACTTGCCTCACAACTTTGAAAAGAAGCAAGCAAATACTTTTTTTACTAAATTGGCTAAATACTAAAACTTTGTAACTTAGTTAGGTTGATAACTAAGATGATTTATGATATCACGTTTGTTTGTTAAAAAAAATCATCTTTGACCTTTAGATTGTTTAGCAAAAGTTCATAAAGTTATCATAATGTATGAAAACCTTTGTGAACATTTTATCAACATAAAAAGGTACATACACTTTGTGATTTGTACTATCAGAAATCTTGAAATCTCCTACCCTTATCCATTTAAATTGTAAATAGATATTTAACAAAGATGTGACAGCATGTTATTGCATTAAATTTGCACTATCAGCAAGCTGTATGAAAGGCAAAATTGTTGACTCTTAATCTATTTATTCAGGTTCTTTGAAATTGGTTCGCAAGCCTCCACAATTTTATACATTTATGACAAAACAAAAACCTATACGGTCTATTATAGATAATGTTATCTGATTGAGCTTTCGCTCCTATTTCATTCTTATCAGCAGTTTCCGATTTATATCAGCTGCAAATATGAGTCACATTTGTAACAAAGCTTCTTGTAAGCACTTTATATTTTTATTGAATGTGCGCTGCGTCAGCTTGATAACACGCAACGATGCTTTAATTGAACATAATATTTACAATTAACCATGAAGGTTTAGCATTAAGTGAAAAGTTAGACAACAAATCGTGTAAAGTCCCCGTTTGTAACCAAGTTCTCTCACGCTCTTTAACACTTTGTTATGTTCTCTCGGTGTACGTTTGTTTTATCAGTTAGTGACACACCTTGTAAGATAAGGCCATATCAAATCAAAGTGAAACCTGAGTTGGTTATAGACCAACACAATATTTAGCCTGCAGTTGTAGGAGTACCATCAAACCGCTCAGTCAAACATTGTCAACTGTTTAAGGATTATTATAGCTAGCCAACATGAGTCAAGGATATACACCAGCACAGACCTACCAGCCCGAAGGTCGACCAATTGTCATACAGACAACGACCACCACAAATGTGGTGCCCATTGGGAGTCATCCATCGCAGGTTCAATGTCCCTCCTGTCATGCCGATATCCTGACCAATGTCAAGCACACTCCAACAGGTCGCACACATTGTTTTGCCCTGATTCTGTGCCTGTTCCTGTAAGTATTCATATTGAATGAATAGCACATGACTCAATGCACTTTTGTAATCACTCGTGAATCATTCACACTTACCACAAGCAATTTTCTAAAATTTATTTTTGTATTTTCTTTTTAATTGCAGCTGCTGGCCATGTGTGTGTGTGCCATATTGCATGGACTCCTGCCAGAATGCTGAACACACCTGTCCCAATTGTGGCGCCTACATTGGCACCTACGAAAGCTAACTTACTTACTTTATCTATTAGTCTAGCTATTAACAATAAGCTTACTAAATACAACTAAATTATAAATAAATTGCACGCATGATGTTAAAAATAAAATAAATATTTGTATATAAATGTTATTTAAAAAAAAAATTGAGTAACGAAACAACGTTAACCGAAGCAACTGGCATTAGTCTATGCCCCTTTTTTCCTCGAGCTGGTTCCACACAATCGACAACAAATAGTCGCTAAAACGAGATAAGTTTCTTATCAGTTAATATATTTATGAGTATTTTATCAACATCGACTACCGACTACCGACTACCACACTGCCAACTCAGTAGACCAATAAACCGCAAGCTAAGCGGTTCACTTAAGTCATAAAGCAGACAGTGCCACAAAGAGATTCCTGCACCTCCTGCTGTAGATAGAAACATTAAAAACTTCTAGTTCCTATTTTTATGCATTTTTGGGTAGAACATAGTTTAAATTAAGCCCTATCGAACGCTTTCTCATATCTTTCTACCCAAAGTGATCTTTCAGTTGGTGCAATAATTATATATAACAACTACTACAAGGATATCATATAAATATTATATTCAATTGAACAGAAGCCAATGTATCTTCTTGATAAAGTTACAATCGATCAATCAACCGTCAGCCTATGGAATGTCCAACTACAAAAAATATAAAAAAAACTTCCCCGTTTTCCCAAAAGTGTGTATCAGTCAAACGACATTAGCTGGATGGCTAAAGAAGATAAGTTATCATATGCGATACCAGCAAATATATGTATGGTTTGTACTTTATTGAACCAGCTGCCTAGTGCTATCAAGTAGTGCAAACTCAGTTGAACAATAAACCGCAAACCGAACGGTTCAGTTTTAGCAGTGATAATACCTAATAAACACACACACACAAAAATATGGAAAAGACGGATCCACCACCGTATGCAGAACAACCCATGCCGGGAGAGCAGCAAACAGTGCCACAAGTGCAAGCAAACATTCAATCACCGCCTGCAATTTTAACTTTTACGCCAGCACAAACCTATCAGCCATATTCGGGCGGACCGACGCAATCCACAGTTGTCATACACACGACTCAAAGACCCCTGATGCCCGTTGGCTCAGATCCGACATTTCTGCGTTGTCCAAATTGCCAAAATGATGTGGTAACCACAATTCAAGTGACGCCCTCAGGACGCACACACATGTGGGCTCTGCTTTTATGCCTGGTTGGGTAAGAAATGATTTATCATCTATCCTATCCACTTATCTTAACAGGAACTAAAGATGAGTCAAAATGTTCTTGAAATCTACCAAAAAATTCGTTATCGAAAACCAAACCTTTAATCTTCTTTGTGTTTATATTAATAAGTCACACACATTATTTGACAATCAAGAGGCCAAAACAGTGTTAAAGCTAACAAACTAAAATCGATTAATCTACTTAAATACCTTATCTAATCTTTCCTTTTCCTCTTGCTCTCTATCTATCTTTTGAACAGCTGCTGGCCCTGTGTTTGTGTACCGTACTGTGTGGACTCCTGTCAATCGACCAATCATTACTGTCCCGTCTGCAGAGCATTCGTGGGCCGAAGCATGCTCTAAACAGTTAAAATTATCGCGAATTATTGTGCATAATTCACGGAACTGACCTAATGTGCGCGGATGTTAACTTAGCTTAGTTGAACTGATAAAACAAATAAAGCAACTACGTAACTGAAACTAATTTAGATATGGCCAATTGATACATATATTGCTTTTTTCGTTGAAGAGGCGTACTTAAAAATGATAATGAATGCAACTTAAACTTTATATGTAAAGCATATGACAAACAAACTGAGACAGTGGTTCAAACTCCCTACATAAAGCATGTTTTTAAATGAAAAGTGTTTAATATATACGAGTTGATAAATCTAATGAAGCATTGCTTATTTTGTTGCTCATGGAAAAGCAAATGAATATAGCAACTTCTTTGTAATTTTCAATATGGTAACGAAGTTTTTACTATAATTATAAAAACAATGAACTAAATCAAATTATTTGTGTCTTCTTAGTTCGCAATTCACCATATACATTTTTTAATATGCATGTGCCTTCTTAAATCAACGTTGCATACTTTTGGGCTGTACAAAATAAAACATTGGTTTGTGTCAACACTATGTGTAAGTAATGCAGAGCTGCTTTGATACTTTTTAAATTAACATTGCTTTGCCATAACTATCGAAGCTGCGTCATTTTTTGAATCGAATCGAATTTTTTCGTCGCTTCAACCAGTTTGTGTTTAAAGTTTGAGAGATAGACGCCGGTCGTGTTGTTCGTATTTAAACGCTCGAATCGGTTTTGTTTTTAAAAGCGCATAATTTTGAGATATGGATTACAGGAAGTTACCCCCGCAGCCACCGGCATACGGTGACGTTGAATCGCCAGGATGGAATATACCACCAACTGAAATCAGTCACGCAGCACCTGTGAATTTGCCACCCCCAGTGATCAATGTGTCGAACCAGACTACATTCGTCGTGGATGACGCTACTCAAGGCATGGTTTGTCCCTATTGCCATGCACGCGTTCGCATGACCGTAAAGAATCATGCAACGTGCTCAACGTATTTTTACGCAGCACTTCTTTGTCTCTGTTTGTAAGTGTTAAAGTTGTGTGTGTGTGTGTGTGTGTGTGCACTTATCTTCAGCGTATTTAATTGCATTCAATCGCTACTCTCTTCACACACAGGGCCTGGCCATGCGTCTGTTTGCCCTGCTGCTGCAAATGCGGCTACAAGACGACACAATACTGCCCCAACTGCAAAGCCTGCCTAAGCAGTTTCTGAGGGACTCCAGTAGCACGAACTCACATTTATGCCAACTGTACAAAAAAAAATAATCCAAACATGTACAATACGACAGAGAAGCGATCTACTGTAAACAACAACAATCGGCAAGATTTATCAAATATATATTTTGTGTAAACAATTAAAAACAGCAATTTCTTTGCAAAACACAACACACTTGGTTTTAGTTAAGCTTCCGCTGCTTAAAGCAAAAACACAAATGATAAAACTCTGTTATGACGCTTTTGCAACTTGAATGTTCTGAGCTTATGTTTCAGCAACATGTTGCCAGCAAACATTTGTTGTTGTCATGGTACTGTGGTTTATAAATAAGTTGCATATTGGCTTTCTGTTGCTTTATCACTGTGCACAGCAGCCAAAAAGTTTATAACTGTATTTCTACTTGTAGATCAACTTACAAATCATGTCAAATGAATAATGGCTAAAGTGTTTTGTGTTGAAACTTAGTTGAACAAGATTTTCCTAACGTTTGCCCACTGTGCACCCTTGGCGGGTTAACCTGCCAACAATCGGTTGCCTAAGCAGCGCATCTGAGTTGCGAACTTCAAAACGCTTTCGTTACTTAAACGCGCAACAAGTTCGCGACGGCATCGTTCTCTGAAAAAAGAAATACCATTTAATAGGATATACATTTTAAATTTGTATATTAATTTTTGTAAGTATACAACAGCTGCCAGTGATCAGATAATTTATAAAATGTTAAATGTTCTTTAATGTGTGTATAGTATATACGTTCAAGAATGTACTTGAATATGAAAAGTGCAAAGTGTATGTATCAAGAAATGTTACGCCTGAAAGTAGGCAATAAATTAGTCAAGCGTTACACAAGCACCCATTAGCATTATTCAAGTGTCCAGTGAGTGACATTTAATGAACACATACAAACACACCCAAAATGTGATGAACACACCTTAACGAGAGTGAATGTTTGTGCTGGATTGTTTATAGTTGTTGTTACTTTACGCGTATATGTATATTAAAGTGAATATAATTTTTTGGATGTAATCGGTTATTGGAGTGACGACATCGTTGGGGAGAGACAAAATTATTTTTTTATTGCTGGCGCCACAACTGACATCAGTGACAAGCAAATAGAAAGGTCCACATGCATGCATACATACGCAGAATTATGACTAAAGTGGTAGAGGGTTATTAAAACTAATTTACCAGCCACATGCCAAGCAATTACCAAAAGTAAACTATATTCGCCGCACATTTTTGTGCTAAGCCTCATATGCAATTAGCACTGGAAAAGCAGTAAAAAGCGAATGTTATCATGTTAGTTTGTTAGTTTTATTTTAAATTTCTAAAACGTGTGGTTTCACCGATGACATTACACTGATTGCAATGGTAAAATTGTCACGCAGAGTGCAACACAGCTCGAGGTCAACGCCAAGCATTCAATCGATAAAACCAACATACACATATCAAAATTGTCTCGTATGTTCAACAGCAAGATGTCAACTCCTGTCGGTCCGGAAGCCAGCAATGTGGTTTGCCCCAATTGCCATCAACAGGTGACAACGCGCACCGAGGCAAAGGCCACAACAAAGACGCACCTAATAGCACTAATCATGTGCCTCACTTGGTAAGCATGCACACTTTGCCCATAACCTTAACCTATATTTCTACATATCCTATCTTCTACCCAGTTGCTGGCCCTGCGCCTGCTGTTTGTATTGCACCGATTGTGCGCGCAACATGGATCATTTCTGCCCCTCGTGTAATGCTTTTGTTGGCACCTACGAGCGTTAAGCACAAAACTTGTCAGGTTGTCAGGTTGGAGCTGCTGTTTCCATCTAATAGCACCGGAATGGCATACTAAAACTAATACCTTCTGTGTTTGTTGTTTTCTTTCCTATAGATTCCAGCAAATTTGTTCTTAATTTACAGTCAAACTATGCTATAATCAATAATAGTCTACTTTTTATCGAAATAATAAAATTTACTTTATATATATATAAAGTAATTCGCTTTGAGACTTTTCTTGAGGTAAAAGAAAATAATAACAGCAAAGCGAAATGCAAAAAACATATCCAATTTATTTAGTCAATTTATTAAACCAAATGGAAAACGTTGCTTTTATTGCTGTTCTATAGAATAAAATACATTTTAAACCCAGAGATACCAATAACAATATAATGTACATTATAGCGCAGTTTGACTGTACAACACACTGCATTTAATACACTTTTTGATATGCTATTTATTTGATGTTAGACCACTTAACCCAAATGTAATGTGCTAATTTAATAAAGAAATCGAATATTAAAACTTAATTTTCAATATTATGCAATAATTGCGTATACGCAATGTTGTCAACGCAGCTCCAGCTATAAAAGAACGCTGCAATGTCAGCTCCTATCGCATATTCCGAAATGGAAAAGGACCTAAAATTGAACACGTACGCTCCTGCAGCTGCAGTGTCGTCACCCCCTGTGTTGCTGCTCAATACGAAAGGTAAGTGCTTACCCGTGTGGATAAAGGTATTACTTAACTACTGCTGTAGCTATGTCACCGCTGGGACGCGAGCCGCAACGCATGAGCTGCCCCTGTTGCCACAACACGCCTCGAACGACGTGCAAATAAAAGCACACATCTAATCGCACTCGTACTCTGCATTACGGGGTGAGTCAGCTATCTCGTTCAATTCCCCGAACTCTCCGCTCATTCTCTCTTTTTGCTCAGTCTCGTTTGCCTGGCTCCGTTGCCCTACTGCCTGAAAAGTTGCCGTGGCTTGGATCATTATTGCGGCTGCTGTAATCACTACCTGGGCACGGCAGTCAAATAATTAAATTCTCATGCACAATTGCCAACATTGAGTGCTTTAATATTTTAATTAACAAATTCAATTAAAATTGAGTCTCATATCAAAAAACGAAATGTTTTTTTACTTAGCATGAAACTTGAGTACCCTATCAAAAGAGTAAAACTAAAATCAAGGTCAAAACTAAATGTTTTTAAGCTAAATTAAAAAACTTTTCTATTTTCCTTTATTAAAATTAGAGTATCAAAATTGTGTTTATTCCCTATAGTGTTATTACAATTTAATGTATAACGTCACGCTATTTACAGTGTTAAAGATAAACGATCGGCTCTTCGGGGAATAACACAGCAAAGCTGGCACATTTTTCCTATTGGTGAGTGAAATGATTTTAATACATATAAAAATAGGAAATATTTGTTAAATAATACATTTAATAAACATCTTTCGTCAAAGATGTAATCTTTCCTTATTTTTAGCTGACGTTTCAGCGAACATTGTTGGTATACCCATAAAGCTGGACAGTGACCATTTGACACACGTCTCTCACTCCACCATGCAATCGCCAGTTGTTGTGTATGCCCAGCGGATACACACACACACACACACGCACACATACACAAGTTCTAATGAGTAACAGGCATGGGCGAGGCAACAGAATTTCAGGCAACTCAGTTAAGCGACGGGCCCCAAACGGTACAGACCTCTCGAACTCCCAACTCTCAGTATCTCTCGCACTCGCTCCCGCTCCCGCTCCCGCTCTGTTTCTTTCCCTGTCTCTCATTTATAGTATAGATAGATAGTTGAGCTAATGGAAACGAAGTCGAATCTGTATCCGCAAGCACCAGATGCGCCGCCGCAATATGGCGACTTGGGTGGGCCATCGATGATACCAACGGAGACGCTGGCATCGGTGCCACCAGCGGCCGTGATTACTGTGCAACAGCCTCAAGTCTATATGCAAGGTAAAGCGCGCATTCAACAAGCAGGAATGCAAATAATTAACAAGTTTTTTTTCACTTAGGTGCGACACAAAACTATTTGGGCCGTGTACCAACAATGGCCACCTGCCACTCCTGCCAGGCGCGTGAGTTGACAACGGTTAAGCATGAGCCCAACACCAAGACGCATCTCCTGGCCGTTCTAATCTGTCTGGTGGGGTAAGTACCAGTGACATCACATGCTGCCTGCCCTGCCTCCTACTAAAGAAAAACCAAACACTTGCAGGGGTATCTGTTGCTGCTGCATACCGTACTGTGTGGACTCATGCCAGAGTGCCACACACACCTGCTCCAGCTGTGGCGCCTACGTTGGCAGCTATCAGAATTGAAGGGCCATTACTAAGGCTGTAATGCCTGCAAGATATTAGCTATCTGCTCAATACACATAATATTCCTTTAAAAAAGATATTCAAATTATCAATTTGTCAATTATATGTATTTTGTTTTATGCTTAGTTGAAGAACATTTAATTAAAGTTTGTATGCATAACAGCTTAAGAACATGTTTGATATACTTTGTGCGACATGCAACAAATTGTTGCTAAATACCAAAAAGCTTACTCGTTCAAATGTTGCATACAAAATATAAATGTTGATTGAGGCGTGTTTATTTGTACAAAGCTGTTTCATGCGGGTTTGTTTATATGCATTTAAGTGTAAACAAATATGAAAAGCACTCAAAAATTGTATTTAAGCTACAGTAAAAGAACGAAAAGCAATTGTCGCTGAGCCAACCGTATCAAAAGAAATAGAAGAAATTCAATATGTCCGCTCCCGTTGGTCCCAAATCCTCCCGAGCTGTCTGACCCAATTGTCATCTGGAGATGATGACAAAGGTTGTGGCCACGGCGACAACAAAGACACACATCTTAGCATTCATCATGTGTTTAACACTGTAAGTAAACTGTTTAAAATATATCCAGTAAAAAGTTAAGAGTTTTTTTAATACATTTTACTCTTGCATTTTTGTTGTTGGCCCTGTGCCTGTTGCTTGTACTGCACGGATTGTGCTCGTAGCATTGATCACTATTGCTCCTCTTGTAATGCCTTTATTGGCACCTACGATCGTTAAAGTTCAATTGAATACTATAAAGCAAATGGCAAATGTTTTCAAATAAATAAGATTGACTACTAAAATGCTATATAATAAAAAATAATAAAACTAATTTTGATGCATTATAAGAAAAGTGTGTTCCTGATTTGAAACAATGCCACTATTACTAATGGCTTTTCACCTACAATCCACAAATTGACAACAAACAGAAGTCAATAAATAAATACGCTGCATTAAGGCTAATTAATAAAGTACAGATTAGATAAGCGTTTTATGGGATGCCATTAAAAAAGAACCATTTTTACAAGTTAACCCAGAATAAAATACCCTTGCGTACACAAACACATATATAAAATACAAATCGTTAATAGAATACTTTACTTTACCATATAAAAGCTGTTAACTACGAATGAATTTTTTTAAAATCCTTCAAATTATGCGTCTTCAAAGCTACAATCTGTACTTTATGCTAGTGGTTAAATATTATATATAAAAAAAAACTTGTATATTTAATAATGTATATTTATAATCAAAAGCTTTGCCTTTCGCAAGATATAGTTATACAGGGTGACTTTTGCATTGAGTTCAGTTTAGTTAAATTATGACAAATACTTTTTGTTTTATTTCCTCTTATTGCTCTCATGGCCTTATCAGTAAGAGAGTCTTGGCATTCCTCAGCTTCATTTATTGCTTTTAGGGTCTCTTTAAGACGTGCACTCGCCCAGAGTTTAGTAACTCTTCAAGCTTGAAAGACTTCCAGTCGCATTTCATCATGGACTCAAAGCATATGTACCCACAAGCACCGCCTGGCTATGGTGATATGGGTACCAATTCTGGTCCAGAAACGCATTACATGCATCAGGTACCAGCAGCTGTTGCACCACAGAGTAAGTAAAAGTTAATAATAATTTAAAAAAAAGTATGTTTTTTTTTACCAATTGGCTTTGTTTTAGTTGCTATGCCAAATGTCCTGGGCAACTGTCCCTCGATGGCCACCTGTTCCGTTTGCAATGGACGCCAATTGACCACGGTCAGCTATCAGGCCAATACCAAAACGCATTTCATAGCGCTACTCTTGTGTTTGTTAGGGTAAATACGAATTAAACCATACTCTTACTGTCAATTAAAAGAAACACTCTCTTCTCTTAGCTGCATCTGTTGCTCCAGTTTGCCCTACTGTACCAACTCCTGCCAGACCGCTGTGCACAAATGTAGCGTTTGTGGAGCCTACATTGGATCCTACACCAACTGATTTTCTTATCATTTCATCTTTTTATGATTTTAATAAAGAAATTGCACAATCAATTGAGTTGAGTAAATATCAACTTATCAGAAGTGCAGAAACCGATTTTATCAAGCTCGACTTGGCAATATCCTGCAAACAGAGTTGTTGCTAACGTTGAGTGTAACAAAACATTTCCGTTTGCATGCAAATAAATTCTGTTTGATTAATATCAAATATTATTCACATTAAAATAGAAATAGAAAAACAAAACTAACCGATAAGCCGCCTACACGAATGTAAAAGCATTTAGCTTTTTGTTGAAAGTTGCAGAGCTTTTTTTTTTTTGGTGAACGTTCTAGCAACATGTTGCTGAAGAGACAATGAGATGGGGCAGTTAGTATGGAATCAAAGCTGCTTATCAATAGACCTGCGCGCGGATAATAACACAAAAAATTGATCATGCAAAAGAATTTCGGAGCAGCAACTGGACCAGGTGTGGGTAGTAGCTATCAGCAGGCCCTGCCTCAGCCACAGCCGCCCAGTTACGAGCAGGCGACACATTTTCAGGTGCCGGCAGCCACAGCTCAGGTGGTAATCATACAACGTAAGTGTGTGTGTGTGTGTGCCACAAAAATTGTTGTTTACTACTGCCAATGGCACGCCCACAGAACAACCGCCACCAGCTGTTGGACCCGATCCCTGCTTCATTAGCTGTCCCCATTGCCATGTCCAGAAGTTGACGCGTGTGGAATATGCTCCCAGTGTTCGAACCCATTGCATGGCAGCGCTTCTTTGCATAGTGGGGTAAATAAGATTTTCTTATCACTTATCAAGCTCTATCTCACATCTCACTCTCTCTCTCTCTCTACTTCTTTCTCTTTCACTTTTTGGTTATCTTATCGTTGTGTGATTTTTTGGTTTTGATTGCTGCGGATGCTGAATTGCTGTAGGCTTTGGTGCTTCGCCTGTTTGCCCTACTGTGCCACCAGTTGCATGAGTGCGAATCATTTTTGCGGCAACTGCAACAAGTTTGTTGGCGTCTATAGCAGTGATTAATATCGTAATATCGATGTGCCAGCCAATTTGTAAACATAAACGATATTTTTTTATAAAAATTTTTGTTAGGTGTTGAAAGCAAGCACTTTACAGTGATGGCTGGATACAAAGAAAGTTGTACAGTATTACTTTAGCCTATCAATAAAGCAAGTTTCTCTTAGCCAGCATACACTGTATCCATATTAAGCATAAGGTAAACAAATAAAGCACGCAAACAGTTCGAAGCTTTCAACATGCAGCAACAACAACAACAACACACAAACAATAGAAACCTACCACAAAGCTGCGCGAATGGATTTCATTGATAAGAGCCAATTGGGTGCGTTGCTAGTTTTTGGTTAAACTTTTTCATGGCTAGTACTCATTGACAGCCAACAGAATATTCGTCATCATTATCAGCACTCGTTAGCAAAATGGAACCAGTTTACCCAAAAGCGCCGCTAGAAATGCCCACGGATGCAGTGAGTGGACAAGTTCAGGAGCCGGAGCATGAACAACTGTTGTCAACACCAGCACCACCCAGTTATGATCAAGCCACCGCCACACCAGCCGAAACAGCGGGTCCGGGTACAACCACACATCATACGGTCATTGTTGTGCCCGGCTCACCTTACGGACCCGAGCCGCAGGATGTGCAGTGTCCTTATTGTCACAATTATACACGCACTCGCGTCTCCTACAGACCCAATTCCCGAACCCATCTAATTGCACTGGTGCTCTGCTTGTTTCAGTGAGTAATCGCTGTATAGATAGATAGATAATGCTGTTATCTGTGATTATGTGTTTATGTCGAGGAATTTATGAATTCGATAGTTTACTAACTTTAAAGTGCAGCAAAGTTAAGTTTTGAGACAACTTTACGACCTTCTCAACTTAACAGAGGGAAAGGGTTTTGGTTTGTGTCATAGCTAAGAGGCGAATATCGTATATTCAGTAAGTGAAGCAAATAAAGTTCTACAAGACAATCGTTTCTTTCCAATAAGAATGAGCAATAACAAAAGAAACAAAAACACAAGTGCATTAATTATTCAATTGAAAAACTCTTTAATCATGATTTCTTTTCACTTTTACAGACTTTACTGCTGCGTCTGTTTGCCCTACTGCATTTCCAGCTGCATGAACACCAATCATTACTGCGGCATGTGCGACAGGTATTTGGGCACCTATTTGCGCGTATGAAGAGACACACACAGACACAGCCGGATGTTAGACTCCAAAAGAAGAATAACGTTTATCTGCAACACAAATACAGAGTTCTACGTGAGATAAATATAAATGTGTTTGGAAATACTTAATAAGAGAGCGGACATTTTGTATACATTAGATAAATTGTTTAAATACACTGTTAGTTAGTATCTAAAGAACAACAAAATGTTTTGTTTTCGCCCTAAAGCAATGGCTGCCTAACGATTGCCAAAAGTTTTGTTTTGTATTTTTGCTCTTTGATTCTTACAGTTTGTGTTTTAAGCTTTTAAGCTCGCTCTCATCTCACGATCAGTGGCTGCTCATTCGCTTAGCGCTCAACTCGAATTCAGTCGCGCATGGAAAGTGAAACGGCAAAGTTGACGAGAGAATAGCTTAAAGCAGCTACGCTGACGCAGCTGACAATTAGCAAAGCAAACATAAAGCTTTATTACGAACTGTGATTTGAACGAAGAACCTGATTCAGTATATTTTTGGTAGCAGCTAGTTAGTCAAAGCTGAACTTCGCACTTAGCCATGGATCAAAAGCGTGCCATGCTCTATCCACAAGTGGATTTCAACATGCCCAGCGCACCGCTGCCAACGCCGCAGCCGAGACAAACAAACGATTTGACTGCGCCTGAGTTGCCTGTAACCGTTGAGGCACCGCCGTCATACGATGTGGCAATTGCAGCACACACACCCGTTCCGGCAACGATTATGATTGCACAGCCACAACAACCGTCGCAGCAACGCCAACAGCAACAACAACAACAGTCACAGCAGCAACCTTTAGAGCCAACATTTGTGCAAACAGGTAAATGCGGATTTTGTATATATATATAACACTTGTATAAAAGACTGTTAACCCTGTTTTTATTGTGGTTTTATTAAGCAGCTCCCACAAATCTGGGTCCCAATCCCTGCCGAGTGCTGTGTCCGGCGTGTGGTGTACAAAAGACGACACGAATGACGCATACACCAAATGCACGTACTCACATGGCTGCTGCGCTCATCTGTCTTGTGGGGTAAGTGTGTGAAAGAGAGAGAAAGAGAGAGAGCGAGCGAGGTTGAGTTAGAAGCAGTAAACAGCTGCCGAAACTTTACCACAGCAGTGTGTCTTTCGTTCAGTTCAAGTGTCGTTAAGCTGGCAGTAAAGTGCTAAACGAATGATAATGCTTTGAGATCTTAAGAATACGACAGATTAAAGACATGTTACTGATTTCTCTCTCTTTATAGATGGTGTGTGTGCGCCTGTTTTGTGCCTTATTGCATGAATAGCTGTCGCACAGGAAATCATTATTGTCGCAAGTGCAACACCTTCCTCGGCGTCTACAATCCGCAGGGTGTTAAATGACGCGGATTGCAGCAAATCCATGCTGATACGAACGAGATAAATTATGATAAGATTAGCATAAGTTGATATACATATGTATGTATTCACTTACATAAGTCGTCGCCTATCACAATTTCATTGTCACTGTAGCATCAGCTGTTTGTTTTAGTTTTTCTTATATTTTTTGCTATTTGTATAAGCTTATTATAATCAACTTTGCAAACACGCACACAAATACACTCAAATGTGTATGGATAATAAACAAGATAGGTTTGGTTATTTACGTTTGACGGCCTTTGCTTGCCGTTTTGGCACAGTGCGTGGGTGCTAGCGGCAGCAACGATAGTGGGCTATTAAGCAAAACTCGAACACAACTCAAGTGTGATGATCCACACTTATGATTATTTAATTGCGCGCATTCTATTTTGAATTTAACATCTAGAGCTGCCAGATGTTTTCAAGCAGCGGTTCATTTTACAGCACTGTTTCGCCTATCGATTGTTGTGGGTGGGTTGCGTATTTGCATATCGGAAATGCAACGTTGTAATTGTAGCTGCATGATAGATTTTTTCATTATGTTTTTAATAAGTTAGCAATATAATAAAATTAGTAAATAAATAATATAAAGAAGTTATAAAATGTTTGAAAAAAAGAAACAAGCTGAACATAAGCCTAGAGATGATGGCGTTGAGTTGGAAAACCAGTTTATTATGCGATTTCCAAAGGTAAACAGTCCGTTTGTGCTGCATCAGAATATGAATTTTGTTGTTTTTGTTTTAGCATTTGGCCAATTTGGTACATGAGGCCATTCAGGCAGGCAATGTAAAGGATCGATTGACCATACAGTTGGATCAGGATTTACGATACGGTGAAGTGCGTTTTGATGATCAACTGTTGTACACCAAAATTGTGGATTTGCCAACAATTGTAGAGAGCTACAAAACGATTGACAACAAAAGTTTCTACAAATCAGCGGACATTTGCCAGCTGATGATATGCAAAGAGGAGCCAGAGGATGAGACAGAAAAGGAGTCGCCAAACAAAAACAAGAAAAAGGATCCCAATAAAGTGGACAAGAAGTATTTGTTTCCACATGGCATAACGCCTCCGTGTAAAAATGTACGCAAACGACGTTTCCGCAAAACACTGAAAAAGAAGAATGTTGAGACGCCTGAAATCGAGAAGGAGGTGAAGCATCTGCTGCGCATAGACAACGAGGCTGTGCGTGTTGAATATGAGATCATTAACGAGGAGGACAAACCTGGCGATGAGATGGATCAGTCGGACATAAAACCGTATCATATGGCCGATGAGGATATGCAGGATGACACGATGCATGCCAGCGATAAGACCATCAATGAGAGTGCTTCGCAGCGGGATATTAACGTCGAGTCGGATGACGATGAAACCAGCAATTTCGAGACACATAGAGCGCCCAATATGGGTGTGGCTGCCCATGATATTTTCGGCGAGGAAGTGTCCACAACGGATGACGAAGATGAACCCACAATGCCAGGCAACGATTCACGTGCAATGGAGGAATCCTCAAGACTCTCCGCCGACGATTCACGCATGTCCGATTTCTTTGGCGCGAGCAGCGCCGCAAATGCCTCTGACGTCAAAATCGAACCCAATGAATTTAGCAAATCGATGTTTGGACGCGAAACTAGCAGTCCCAAGCTCAGTGCAGCTGGCTCCAGCTCCAATCTGGCAGCGCCCAGTGGTTTCTATGACAATCAACTGAAGCGCGAGGAATTCGATCATCTTGAGTTTATGGATGAGCCACAGCCACAGTATACACAGCAACAGATCCACGAGAAGGTCAACCAACTGACGCGACAAATAAGCGAGCTCAAGGCACAGCAAGCACAAAAGTCCACAGAGATAGCATCCATACAGAATGCCACGCTTAAGCAGCGGATGCAGGAGACGCTTGATAATCTCTATACACAGGTCATCGAACGTGAACTGGAGCTGAAGGACTTTGAAAATATGATGGAGCAGTGAAAGTGAATAATTAAGTAGTAATAAGTTAAAAGTTGTAACTAAGATTTAATCATAAGTTAAAACTGCATTTTGATTTTATTTAGAAAAAAAATTATGTTTCGTGTCGTTGATTTATTAAGTTCTTTAAATTTGGTAAATTTTGAAAAATATATACTATGATAATAAAATGGCATTTAAATTTACCGACTGAAAGCGCCCGCTAACATATAAAACAATAGAAAGTTAATAAATACGCAGCCAGTTTTCTTACTATCGATATGTTGTTCAACTGTTCGTTGCCGATACATCGATTTGCATTGTGATAGTTCAGCAACATTTTGTGTTTATTCTCGCGTCACATACGGCAACTCCGCAACAATTTTCTATTTGGCCAGAAGACGTATTGCAGAAAGTTTTTTTTCCACAGGAAAAACGCAGTTAGCAATAGCAAATTTTACATTAATGGAGTAATATAAGTTAACGTGTGCACGTATTGTTAGCCAGGTCGCTGCAGTCAGTGTTTGGGAGCAGCCACAACAACAGTAGCAGCGGCAGCAGAGCAGCAGCAGCAGCAGTAGTGACAACAACAACAATTGCAAAAATTCAGCCAGCTGCATTTAAAGTCTTTCACTTGGCTCAGCGTCATTATTATGGACAAAAAATCATCGCCCGTGCGACGACAAAAGCGCCAGGCGAAAGTAATCGAGGAAAATTTCTGGGACTGCAGCGTCTGCACGTACAGGAACTCGGCGGAGGCCTTCAAGTGTCGCATGTGTGACGTGAGAAAAGGTGAGTGACCTCGATTTAAACGACTGCGACGCAACGTCGCAGCCGGCGTCGACGCCAACGTCGCATTTGTATGGCATTGAAGGACGGCCGCAAATGGGTCGCTCTGAGTAATTTGTTTTAACTCAATTACTCATAACGTTATGTGTGTATAGCGTGGGCACAGTGTTGCCAGCTCTTTTGTTTTTTTTTTCTTGTTGCATATTGATTAACATATGAATTTTCTTTTCCCTGCTGCTAGGCACCTCGACACGTAAGCCACGCCTGAACTCGGCGCTAGTCGCTCAGCAGGCGGCCACATTGCCCGGTGCCAGTGGCAACATGCCCAATGGAAAACCCGCCTCCAGTTCTCGGCACGGTAGCGGTCACGACCGGCAACGGCACAAACGGTATCCGGCGCGTTTAAAGAACGTGGATCGCTCGACGGCGCAGACGCGCGAGGTGACCGTGAATTCAGTGACTGTTTTCATCACAGAGTACAAGGCCAAGCCGGTGAGCAGCCGGCGTGAGTCGAGTGAACAGAGTTTTAGTGAGAGCAACGATAGCCGGAGTTAGGTATAATTTCATCTCTTGCATATAATATATATAGTATATATATTTTATTAACTGTCGGCCGTTGGCCACAAATTCCTCTTGTCTCCAAAACCCAAACAAACAAACAAGCAAACAAGAATCCAATGTCGTCTAAGTGTACAACTAAAAATTGTAAATTCTAATATTAGGCCTAAGTTCAATTGTAAATCTATATAGCCTTTGTTTTTAAGTTAGCAAGTATTAAAAAGCGATGTTCCATCAGCAACAAGAACAAGAAATGTAGCTGCCACAGCCTTGAATATTGCCCATGCATAAGTACTTCCAAACATGTAAACTGAATGCATTTAAAAGACGCTGTGGCATAGGCACGCAACAAACCTTGTCTCGTAATCAAGAACCTTGTACATACATATACATATACCCTGACATATATATACATAATGTGCTTTCAAAAACAACAGCAACAAAAAAAAAACTGTCTCATATTGTAATATTTGATTCCTTATTTATTGATATATAAACCATTTTCTTTATATATATATAGAGTATACGTTTTACAAAAAATATAATTTGTTTTAAGTAAATATCAAGCGATTTGTTCGAATTACTCCCATTGAATGGGCAGACAAAGCGACGTCATTCGATATTTAGGTTAATATTATTGTTTATTGTTTAGTTTTTGAGTTGATGTTTAGCTTGCAGCCGATCCAATAACCGTCTCCATTAAATGGTTTGTCTTTTTTTTTTATTTTCCCCATCTTCGTTTTATCAATATGTACTAATCCAAAACAAAAATTGTATTCTGTTTTTTGCTGCATGAACAACGAACGAAATTGAGCCGTTTAAGCATGTGAATAATAAGTAAATAAACTAGTTAATTTGCAAATTTAATTATTTTTGTATACAAAGACTGATTAAGCAAAAATAACCTAAAGACCACAATAACAATGATGATAGCCGACACTTAACAAAAAATATTCTGTTTTTAGTTTGTGTTTAAGCCAATCAATTTAACAGATAGCAACAAACAACAATAACCAATATTATAGATACTATTAATACAATATGACAAGATACTTTTGTACTTAGCAAAGATATTTAATGCTTTGCCTCACATTTAATAGAACATATTTAGATGAATCAATAATGAATTTTGATATACTTGTTTATTTTTCTAGTACCGAGTCAATGGATTATGGATTAGATATGCATGTAACATTTTTTTACATACACTTAAACACAAAAGGCTTCCTTAACACACAAACACACACCCACACACACACAACAATACAGAGCTCTGCAGCCGTTGTTCGCTTTTTCTTTTGCACAACAATAAAAAATAATATTCAATTAAAAACGAAAAGATACAAATGTTAGTAATAATAAAGCTCATTCAAAACTGCCGTACTGAGTAACATAGTCAACACTTCCAATTGATAACAAACAAAAAAACAACAACAAAAGCTTATAAATTTTTTCGATATAAGTATTTAAAGTTCATAGTTTATATACTTAGCAAACAATATATATACAAAAATTAAATCAAGGATAGCAAACTAATTAAAATGCACACACAAAACAAAGCAACAAAAATAAAACATTTTCAAATTGTGTCAAGCATAAAAAAGTTTTAAATAAATTTCAAAAAACTACACTTAAAAAAGTGTTCGTCTTTAAAGCCTTTTGTGTGCACAGTCACAACCCCCAAAATGCACCCAAAACAAAAAAAAGGAAGAAGAATTATACAAATTTTAAATTCTCCAAACCGCCGTTGCCCCCCCCCCCCCCACCAAACTAAACTAAGCCCCGCCGTCCCCAAGCAAACAAATTCTTTTCTATGCCTGAACTGTAAGTATGTGCGTTTGTCAGTGTGTGTGTGTGTGTGTTTGTTGGCATCATCTGTATCTGCTGCTGCTGCTGCTGCTGGTGCTGATGCTTACGCGTGTGGCATGCTCCACAGTTGCGCCATCGCCATCGCCATCTCTGGCTACGCCTTTGGCAGCTGCCTCAACTTTCGCACGCTTCGCAAATAAATTACAAATTGTTTCGTTCCAGCGTTGTTGCCACTGCCGCCGCTGCTGCTACACTCACTCACACACACACACACACACACACACACACACACACACCCTTAGTGCCTGTACTTGGTGCTCCAACAATTCGTTTCAGTCGACGCTGACATTCGAAAATTTCGTTCGCTTTTCTCTAAAATGTTAAAATTCACAAGTCCTCCTCCTGCCGCCCGCCTCGCACTCTCTCTCTCTCCCTCACCCTGTTTCTGTCTGTCTATCCCTGACTGCCTTAGGCAAGGGCGTGGGTGGCGTTGTGTGCCGGCTTTGCCAAAGTCCTCGCCTCCTGTATGCCGGCTAGCATTGCAAAACTTGCGTTATCAGCGGACTCGCTTTTTTTCTGTGCGCTTATCTTTTTTCCATATACGTTGTACCACCATTCTATTCTATTCTATTCGTTTCGTTTCGTTTCGTTTCGTGCGTACTTCGTTCCCGTTTTCCTCCGCTTCCCCCCCTCTTATTCTTCCTTAGTTGACTGCTTGCCTGGCTCCTTTGCTTTCTTATCCGTTTGTTTGTCCGTGCTTCCGACTCGTCTGTGCGACCGTTCGCACATCCTGCTCCACCCTAACTGCTTGCCAACCCCACCGCTCCACCTCTCTCTCTCTTTAGCCTATTGTTACACTTGGTGCTTCTTTCTCTCTCTCGCTCTCTCTCTCTCGCTCTATTCTTTAATATTTGTGTCGTAGTCAGCAACAAAAATGTGCAGCATTTGGAAAATGTTTGGAAGACTCCGTTTTTGGCTGCCTGCCGGATTGCCGCCTGCTGCTTGCTACTTGCTGCTTGCTACTTGCTGCTTGCTGCTTGGTGTAAAGTTTTACATGACGCATACGCCGCATTGGCTTCGACATTCACTCTTCAATAATGTTGAGCAGCTAAGGGGGAACACTGGGTGCAGTGGGTGTTTTGAAGACAGTGCGATCATTAAACTGGACTGACTTTAAGTGTACTTGGTACAGTGAACACTGGCTAAATGGTTTGTCGTTTGCTGCTGCTGTTATATAAATAGGGCAGAATATAGGATTGGGATTATTTGATTAAAATTAATAATTTATTTAGCAATAGTTTTTAATATTCTGTTTGTTTAAATCTTTACAGAAGGCATTTAGAGATTAAGAATATATTCTGTATTAAATATCAATTAATATATATATATATATATATATATTTAATGTTTAAAAAATATTATTGACTTATAGCAGCTAAATAAAGTAAATATTACATTTTCTTTTCCCCATTTAAATTGTGTTAATTAATAATTAATTGTAATAAATATAGATTCCATTTTAATAAGCCCGTAATCGAAATAATATTAACAACAATTCAAGGCTCTAAAATAAGTAAAAAAAAATACTATTAATATACACACTTTTTATAGTTGTTAGCTTTCTTTGTTTTTTCTTTTTATTGTGCCAGCCAAAAGTTTTTACAAACAGGGACAGGGCAGAGTATACATCTGGTCGGTGGAGGGGCGGGGGTGGGGGGTGTATATGTAATCCCAGCAAGTAACTTGAGCGCTTTATGGCACGTGTATGTAACTGTATCCAACTCTCTCCGGGTGCGTGTGTATATCTGTGTGTGTGTGTGTGTGTGTTTGTGTGTGATAGTGATTTCGAGGGTGTGAGTTTAACGCACTTGGGGGCTGCTGCTGCTACTGTTGCCGCTGATATAGCTCCCATGCCACCCCCTTTGGCATATCTTAAAGCTCTCTGTCGCACTTTAAAGCTGCAGCTGTAGCAGCCGAGTTTTTTCTTTAAAGTTTTTGCTCGCGTTTTAGGCATTATCCGTTTTAATTACATTAAAAGTTTTTGGCATTAAATAAATTGAAGCTGAGCTGCTGCCTTTGCCGTTGCCGTTGCTGTTGCCTTTGCTGCTGAACTTATGTCACTTTGATCCCAGTTACAGACTAAAAGTAACTTTTGCTGTTCATGCGAGAAAGGCAGCCGACTCCACGCCCCCCTCCCCGCATTGAAAAGACAATGGAGAGAAGAGGTCTCTCTCTTGCTGTTCAGTGAATCGCGTGTAATCAAGTTTAGTGTTTAAGGCTTTAAATTGAAATTCCAGCATTAGGCAAGGAATGCGTCTCTGGCTGCTGTCAAAGTGGTTTGGGTTAAGGGCTTCAACTGTAAAGGGTTGAGAATACAAGATGCTCTCTCTCTCTTCCTTTCTCGCTCTGTTGCCGCATTGCTGCAACAAATGAGCAACAAATTGCAATCATTGAGCGCAACTCACGGTCCATAAATCAATAATTCAGGTGCCAAAGGGCGGAGAGAGGGGCTGTGTCGGCCAACGTTGATATATATATATATACATGGCGGCCATAATTAAATCATTATCGACACGAGCATATTCAAAACTTATAGATTGCTGCTTGATGTTTTCGCCCTGTTGCAAAGTGCAAAACGTTGAGGCACACGTGAAGCCGTCCGAAGCAATGTTGCCTTTATTTTCCACCATACCCAGCCCTGGCACAATGCTGCTGGCATCGCAGTCAACGTCATTGTATTTATTTCTCATGTTAAAATCAAATTCCCGCGTGTGCAATTTTTCATTTGGCCTGAAAATGAAAAGGAAGTGGAAAAATGTGTTAAGGTGCGTGCGACACTGTATGTGTGTGTGTGTGTGTGCTTCTCGAGGGTTGCGATGCCGGTGCTTCCGGCGTGCTGTCCTTGTCCGGGCATCAGCTAATGTCAGAGCCTTAAAGCAAGCTGCAAAGCTGCCAACTTTAAAGAGAATGCTGCATTTAAAAATTGCCCAAACGCACACGATGGCGACAGGTACCAAGAAACATGCCGCATGAGGCATGCTGCCTGTTTTGAACTCCCACACACACACACACACTTACGTATAGAACTTGCGCTCTAAACAAAACAAAATGCGTTCGCAGAAGGCAAAGGCAAAGACGCTGGCAGAGCCAAAGGACGGGGACAGTTGAAGAGGGGAGGGGAGAAAAAGAGTGGGAAAGAGAAAGAGTGAGAAATGAAGGCAGCTGGCAGCAAAAGCAACGTCACTTTTCCATGCCCTAACAAAGGGTATATACCTTAGGCCAATTTATGTTTTGAGGGTATTGTTAGGGTATCTAAAAGTTGTAGGAACTTAAAGAAACCTTCGTAGCTGCTGTAAGGACATGGGCGAGGACGCCGCACAGTGAAGTCAAGCGAGAGAGGAGAAGAAGGGCGATATGAAGGGGCAGGGGAGGCACGGGCAACGGGCAGACACGACACCAAGTGTACAATAGCTTTAAGCTTAAACTCTCGCACACTCGCTCACACACACACACAGAGACAGACAGCGACACAAAGTTGCACACACAAACACACACACACATACTCACATACTTATGCTCACAGTATATTTTACAAAGATACAGGGCCACAAACATTGCGTACAATTTTGTGCTGCCTGGCAAGCCAAAAGTTGCATGAAGGCCTTAAAGTTTTCAATACCAAAGGAACAGTTTAAAACCTTCAAGAGATGAGGTTTTGTAGAATTCTTCTGCTTAATGTTCAATATGGAACGCCCTGTATGCGGTGGAGGGAGGGAGGGGGGGAAAAATTCACGGACGAACGCTATAGTAGTATGTCCAAGTCCAAGAAAGAAAAATACTTGCCATGCGACAACATAGCCAAAAGACCAGGGCTGCGCAGGCACAAAAGTTCAAAAGTCACACACATATGAAAGGAAAGAGAAAAACCTTTAAAACAGCTTTACCAATAGGAAATCCCCATGATATTATGTAGAATTACTTTTAATAATGTTGTTTAAGCCAATGAAGGTGGGAAAGTATTTTTAGTAACTGACTAAAATAAACGCCAGAAATCTTAGATTCAAATCGAAACGTTTGCACGTTGAGTGTTTAATAAATTATTGTTTAATATCTGATAAAGTTTATATTGAACTATATTCAAACTGTGGCACAATTCTGTTGAAAAAAACTTTAACTTTCTTATCAAGAAACATAACTTAAATGATATTTGAGTTTGTACAGCTGACAAGCTGATAAGAACTATACCATATGCACTGAGAAAAATATGTTAAATGCATTCTTTCTTAAAAAGTGTATAGTAAAACGATTTAAAGATTATTATATGAATTATAATTTTAATTGAATTGATTCAAGTTTACATATGTTATAGTTATAAGTTACTTGCGTTGCTTTGCTTTAAAAAATAAAAATTTAAAACCACAAAAAGAATTTCCTAAAACAAGTGCGATTATATGTGGAATGTCAGCTTGAGAGACTTTGTAAGCAGTTTTCATTTTCCATGACGTAGTAGCCCTGGCAACCAGGCAAGGCAAAGGCAAGGCAAGGCAAGGCGACCAGGCAGCCAGTCAGCCAGCCAGCCAGCCAGCCAGCTCCAGCTACATCTACAGCTATAGCTACACAGCAATGGCTACGACTACGACGACGTCGACGACGACGACGACGACGACAACGACGGCGACGACGAGCTGGAGCTCGGGCAGCTTGGCGGGCAACGTTGCGGCGCTGGCAGCGCCCATTTGAGGGAGCCATCAAGCAGCACATTTGTCTGCACAGCGCACAGCGTTTGACATTTCCCGATACTTGATGGTGCGGCGCGCCAGCAAGTGTGCAGAAATCGTCTGGCTAAAAACAAGATAAAAGAATCAGTTACTTTATGGCGCGTACGCCACCAAAATGTTCCCAGTTGTTGACTGCATGGCACGTTGTGGCAATAAACTCGCTACTTGCTGGCACGGCTCGGCCCAGCAAGTATTGAGTTTTTGGGTTGGCAGCGCTGCGTGCTAAGCAATCGCATACTTGCTGGCGGACCATAGCTGTGCCCCCAACCCGTGCGTTGTCGTTGCCTTCCACGTCGTTGTCGTCGTCGTCGCTTGCCAGTGGTGGGTAGTCTAAGGCATTGCCAGCGGTGTGGCGGGGCAGCGGCGCTACGACTACTGCTGCTGCTGCTGCTCTCTCTCACTCACGCTCTCCGTTGCTGTGACAGATAGAGAGAGAGAGAGAGCGAGCAGAGAGTTTCGTATCGGTGTGCGCTGAATTTATCTAAGCGCTGAATAAGCAGCCGCCACATTTGAAAAAATCCAACGGACAATTTGACTATGCCTCAAACATTCGCATTGGGGCTGCATTAACGAATGCAAATGAATCATTAAACAAAAACAAAATAGAATGCAACAAATAACAACAACAACAATGCATTACACTTATGTGTAATTTATATGCTTTGTGTAATTTATTGTGCTATTGTCTGATAAAAAGAGAACAAAAAAAATTATATTGCCTACTTTGCAGCGCTCTAAGCTGTTGCGATAATGAAAACGGCACAATTATCTATGCGCTGTATTGCGTATGCAATTTATACTCATATAATGCACAAGCACACACATGGAAAGAGAGCTGCATTTGCATGCATAGCCAGCAACAGAAACGTTTCCCTTTAACATTCAACAGCAGCAACATTTCCCCCCTATACATCCACACAGCGTCCCTCAACTCTTGCTGCTTTTCATGTTGCACATTTCATGCATTTCCTTTGTGCAGGCAACTTATCAAGCTTCCTGTCCGGCAACCCGCACTCGCATCCTCATCCACAACCATGCCTACAGCCCCCCTCCATCCCCACCCTTAACCACTGACCCGCCTCACACTTTGACCAGAGACAGCATTAAGCATATACAATAATATATTTCCCATTTGCCCCAAAGTACACACGCACACACACACACACACACATGTTTAAACATGTTTGTATGTATTGGTATGACATTATTCTGAATTTTTGCAACACGCACATAATTTTTGTGATTATTTTTGATTTTATTGCACGCACAAAACATTTTTTTGTTTCTTTTTTTTTGTTATTTGCTATTTGTTTTAAATACTCTTTACAATCGCTTTTATTGATAAGCACAGACATCTACTTTTCTGATGCGTGCCATATTACAAAATACATTATTCAAATGCATACTCTACACTAATACATAAATAGTATGTGTATATTAAGTGCTCCATATTGTTTGCTATTGTTTTTTTTTATATATATCTAGAAGCTTAATAAAACATTTACAAAATCCATAAACAGTTTACTTATAAATAAAGAAATTTTATTATTTACTTAGTTTTCTGTCCAATTGGTTTACACAATATTAATTTTATTACAATTTATATATTTTCTAGAAGAAAATTAATTAAAGAAATATTTTAAATATGACTGTTTGTTAGGTATTATACAAAAAGATCTTTCTGTTACAAGGATAAGAAGTACTTAACATAAGAAGTGTTAAAGTTAAACAAGGAGAAGAATTGAAATGTTTCTAGGGAATATTTAGAAAGTTTTCTGTTCGTATTCAAGGATTCAAAAGATGTAGTCTTTACTATTGAAGACTTTAAAAACTATATAATAAAAGAATCAAACTAAAAGTGTTTACTTTAAATTATTAAAATGTAAATAGCAGATAACATTTCTAGTAAACTTAGTTTTCTATTTAACTCGAATGCAGATTTTAAAATCTGTTCGCTAATTTTAAAATCATGGCAAGTGTAACTCTCATTTGGTTCTATACTGATTATTATTATTATTGTTGTTGTTGTTGATTGCTTTTTGCCTAGAATATTTATCATTATGGATGCGACGCCATTTTGCAAGCGTATGTGTGCGTGTGTGTGTATGGCAAACGGAAGTGGAGGCCATGTTGTTGCGGTTGAGAGCATTTTATTTATTTATTTATGCATTTTTCGCATTTATTGCGCACAATTTTTAATATGACATTTTTGGGGCGTGCCATCAGCATACAATCCAGCATTGCAATTAGGTTGCAGTTGCACTTTACTGCAGCAGTTGTTGCTGCTAACCAACAACAACAACAACACAAACAAGTCTGGCCAACAACAGCAACAGCAAACAACAACAAAGCGTTCGATCCTAAGGCCATGCTAGCCATGATCGAAGGCAGGTGGCTGACGTTGAAGCTGACGCTGTCGCTGACACAGAAAACCAGACAAACGACAGCCCAAAAAGCAAAGCGAAGCCAAATAACAAGCAACAGGCCGTGGCAACCACAACAACAATAAGCAACTGCAAGACGCAAGTCTTGACATGCATATGCAAAAGGTCTTTCCCAGCTTTTGTATTGCCAATTTGCTTAACCCTGTGTGGGGGAGCGAATAAGACAGAGAGCGAGAGCGAAAGAGAGAGAGAGAGAGTGAGAGCGATGCAAAAATGCAAATGACAAGAGAACACTTTTGTTTTTGGATGAAACCTTTGATGTGCTGGAATAACAACAACAACAACAACAGCAGCCAAAGCACGCAATGTCCAAAAATAATCGATAAACGCATTTCAAGCCAAGCTGTCAACTGCTAAGCTAATGTGTCTAAGGGAACCAAAAATACAGCAGCTGATGCCTGCAACAAGAGAGAGAGGGAGAGAGAGAGAGAGGGGGGGGGGGCGGTTAGAGCTAGCGAGCGGAAGTCGTTGTCACATCAAATGGCGACAATAAGCACTTCCGCTATGCACAAAGGATGTTACCAGGCGCAAGAAAAACATGTCCTGCCAGACCTTAAAACTTACACACATGACAAGCCAAAGAGTGCTTTGCTTGGCATTAACTATCTACGACTTACAAATACCCTATGAACTTAATGATAGCAAAATAAAACCAAGTAAGTAAAGCTTATAGAGTTCCAAAAACTTTTTTTTGTGTTAGTCTGGCAATGCTATCAATATACTACATAGCTTAAAGTTGTGACTCCTTAAAAGCTTTAGATTGCAGAAAAGCTTAACTAAATTCTAATCGTTGTTCATAGCTATTGTAATGGATCGTGTGTCTTATATAGATACAAGTTTTAATTTATGATGTGAGTCAAACTTGGTAAATTCCTAAGTTAAAAGTTTTTTCATAAAGCTTTTAGTATTTTGTAACAGTTAGTAGGGAACAACCAAAGGATTGAGGGATGATTTTAAAGTAAAAGCATAACTATATGTAGATTAAATGTATGTGAAATGTATTTTCTACCCCTTTAAATAAAATCAAAATATACTTCTTCCAGTTGCTAATAAGAAACATGCTTTAAAAAAGTGCACTTTAAATTAAAAATATGTTTAAGTTTGAATTCAGCTAACATTTCGATGCTGATTAAAGTTCTAATCACAACTAAAACAACATAAGCGACAACAACAAGAAGAAGAACAAGAACAATGTTATCATACATTGCGACCCCCTGCCATACGGTTAACCCCCAGCCAAGGCCTTGGGAAGTGCTGAGCAGCAGAAAACACAAACGAAATGAGACAAAACGAAAATAAAAAGCATATAGAAAGAATTCCAAAGAAGGAAGCTGACATTTGACAAGCTTTAAAGCACGCACACAGACTTCAGACAAAACACACACATACACACGTATACCTGGCGATAAACCCTTATCTAAGGCAACGCTTTTGGAATGTGAATATGTATGTATGTGTTGTATGTATGTACATAAGGCAAGTTGCCATATTCCACCAACATTTCAACGCATGTCGCTGCTGTTGTTGTTGTTGTGTTGCTTCTCGCTTCTCTGCTTTTACTGATCGTCGCTTACTCTTTGTGCATTCTTTTAGCTCGCTTTGCGCTCGCATTCGTCGACAGCGTCGATCTTCGGTCTACAGTCAACAGTCTACGGTATACGGTCTCCAACGAGGCATGCAGTCATTGGTGTTGCGAGTTGTTGTCGCTGAATTCAAGCAACGGTGATTCATCGAAATTAAAAATAAGTATCTGTATCTCTAGCAGTTGCTGTTGCTGCTGTTGCTGTGTATCTCAGCGCTTGCTTTGCGCATTGTTTTTGTTAAAATTTTTTTGCGCTTACTTCAGTTCACGTAGAACGCTTCGCATTTCCTGACCCTGAGCTCTCGGTTAAAGTTTACAAAAGCATTTAGTTACATTCCTGCAACGAATTTAATTGTTTAAACAACAAAATACTAGCAACAACAACAAAATTCCTAATCAACTAAAATCACACTCGTAATTTCCAGGAAATACCTATTCACTAACTGAATTTCCCAGCTTTAAAATTTCCATTGCAATGAACGGCTTAAACGAAATCAATTTACCAGTAAATCTATAAATAAATAGATAAAACCAAATACGATTCCGTTTAAAGGTACCTAGTTTCGCTCAGTGTACTGTTTCTACTACAGCTAGAACTATAGGTATTTTAGCCTCCTCCCTCTTGCCTTTTTTTGACAGCGGAAACTATTTGTAATCTCAGGGCAATTCGGACACCTGTTTCAATATTGCAGCCAAGAAATCTTGACACTTCGCTAGCTGATCCTTTTTGGGCCAGAACCATTGCACTCTCCTTGTGTGTGTGTGTGTGCAACATCCGGTTGCAGGGGCAGGTAAGACGGCTGCCCTTTTGATACGCACATGGATGGAGGATGACTGAATCTGCTGCTCAGCTTTGATAACCTTGCCTCGCGGTGGTGCTTTATCAAATTCTGGTCACCTTGGTCGGCATTTACAAAATGTGTATCCACTAACACACACACACACACTCGCACACACACACATTTTGTAAAAAGGGCATATAAGGGACCGTTTTGGATTAAAATTTCTTTCCTTTTGCTTTTACTTTATACTGTTTTTTTATTTTAAACACACACACATACACACACACTTAGAGTATGTTGAATGCATTTTCTCTGCGCCTGCGACATTAAGCAGCAGGGGCAGGGGCAGGGGCAGGAGGGGGAGCTGGGAATGTGTACACGAACGGGAACGGGGCACAAGGGACAGAGGCATTTATTTTCGGCATTTGAAGTTGGTCCTTTTTCAAAAACCGGGGGTTCAAATTCAAAGCGCTAGACCGAACCAAAAACCCCGTGTATACGTGCGAAGGGTTGTTTGCTTCACCCGAGTTGGTGTGTGTGTGTGTGTTCGGGTGTGTGTGTGCTGGCAAGGAACACATTTGGATGCCCCAGACTGCTGCGTCTCAGTTTCGTTTGCTCTGTGTGTGACATTATGCGACGGCAGCAAACGCAAAACGCAAAGTGTAAGGCAGCGAATCGATTTTAGGGAATTCGTCTCGAATGTACGTGTTTGCTTGTGTGTGTGTGTGTGTGTGTGCTTGTGTGTGTGGAGAATGCTGATAAATGGACAAAGAGACTAGGAACCAGGACTACGACTAGAGCCTGTTTTAAGCAGCGTCATTGCCATGCTAATAAGGCACAAAACCAATTAAAAAACTCCTTTCGAAATATCTATATGCAATTGCATTTGACCGATAAGAACTCAAAACAAAAACAAGGCAAGACGAGAGGATAGGCGGGTGCAGTGTATGTTAACGTTATGATAAGATAAGGCAAAAGCCGTTTTCTTTGTGCCATGGCCAGCTTGTGACGCGGCCAAAAACTCTTTTGAGCGAGTTTCAGTTTTCGAAAATTCAAAATTCATAGAATGCAAATGTTGTTGGAAACCACATTTTGCCCAGGCAATAGCAAAAGCAGCAACAAACGTTGTTGTTCTTGTTGTTGTTGTTTCTACTCAAAGACCACACAAAGCTTAATCACAAGTCAGGTCATAGCAGCAACAACAACAATAACAACAACTGAAAGCAACTCTCAGAGAGCACATAGAGTCTCTGTCGAGTCGAGTTTAGTTCGTTTGTCTGAGCCGCTGTTTGTGCCTTGAATATGTAACTAAAACTAAAACTAGAAATTGTCATTAGGCCATTGAATTATTGTCGTTGTTATTGTTGTTGTTGTGGTGTCACAAAAGGTTTTCTATGGTTATAAATGATTCTAACCCAATGTTTTATTAAGTATTTTCTTTGAACGTTCAAGTTTATTAAGTGTTTAATGTTTAACTTAATTGTTTAAGGCTGTTTTACAAAGATTTAAATATTTATTATAAGACTTTAAGCTAGATAACTAAAGAATATGTCAAGATATTAAGTGTTTAATAGGCCAAAGATTTTAATTTATAATTTTTTTTTTTATTATTCATTTATAATTGCTATGCTTTATTATTATTTATTAATATTTATTATTACTTTGTAAGCTTCCAATATGTAATATATTATATTTATTACTAAAATAAAATGAAGTAAATTTCAAATAACATAATAAATGCATACTTATATTTTATATGTATTTTTCTTAAAATACATTGTACTTTCAATTATTACTTACCTCGCCTAAAGTGAGCAAAAACATATTCATATTGAAAAGCTTTAAAATAACTTACATGAATAATAATTTTATGAGATTGTAAACTATTAAGTTCTTATATTAAGATTATCTTTAGAGATAGTAAGAGCTATTTTGCAGTGAACGTTCTCTTTAATCAAAGAAAGATGTTAAATACATTCTTAAATTGAATTCAAAAGCTTTAAACTTATTTGATTTGCAGTTTATCCTGATTTTATTCTCATACATTTTCAGTTCTTTCTTTAATCAATTAGAAAGCGTAAGCTTGGCTTGCATTTGACCTATGCAAATTGAACATCCTTGAGCTTTTTGCAGCTTTAAAGCTTGACTTTTGTATGAATGCCTGGGAAGGCAGCGCTTTAAGTTTGCCAGATCCTGCAATTGATTGCGCAGCATTAAGGCAAAATTTCCAATTGGGTGGTTTCTATATGCACAAAAACACACACACAAGCACACAGACACACACACACATATAAAGAGAGGGAGAGAGGCTCACGCATACGCACATTTAATGCAAATTTAAGCAGTTAGCAAGCAAGTAAAACCGTTATGCATATACATGTGAGTACGTGTGTGTATATATATATATATATATAATATATAACGTATACGTATGTATAGGCTGCTGCATCGCTTGCTGATACATAATGCAGGGCAATATAAATAATTGCAATACATATAAAGTGCAGTGTGTTGTTGTTGTTGGTGTGCGTGTGTTTGTGTGTGCGTTGCATAACCGCATTTACCGTTTGCATATGCTACACATATACATAGGCATATAAATAAATAAATACATATGTATATCCTTTTGTGTCTGTCTGCACTGTCTCTATATGTATGTGTGTGTGTGTGTGTGTTGTTTGAATGTATTTAAATGTGCATCGATGGCTGTTGTTGCAACACACACACACACATACATTGCAACTGCATTAGTGTGGCGTCCTTTCGTCATTACACGCACAATGCATGGCATAAAATAAATTTTGCAGCAAAATACTTGCCAATGCATTTGCCAGGCGGGCTGAAAGGGAGCGGTGGAGTTAAGGGGGTTGGGGTGTTAACTCACCTTGCATTGCAACTGCTGCTGCTGCTAATTGTCCTGGCTTACAGCTAAACATTACCATAAATAAATAGTTAAGCACATTCCCATTCTTCAAGAAGTAAACATTTTGTTTTTTCTCTTTTTAATCATTCTTTGTTTTATTTTGTTTTTACATATTGAATTTTATTTTCAGTTGCTTTTAATAGTGTGTGTGTGTGTGTGTGTGTGTGTGTGTGTGTGTGTTGTTTCGCCTGTAACTACAACAAAATAAGCAAATAATCAAATGATATAAACTTAATGCTAAAATAAACATTAAACATATTTAAATATGCAAAGAGAAAAATTTCAACATAGTTTTATTTATATATATATATTATTTTTTTTAATAATAAACTTTACTTTTGTCATACTCAAATAAGGCATTGATAAATATTGCATTTTGCTTTGAAATTAATACACAAAAAAAATATTGGACAATTTTCGTTTTTTTTTTAGCTACAAAATATTGAACAGAGCTGTAAATTTAGAAATTTCTTAAAATATTTTATCATTTTGTTGTTTTTTGTTTTCTTACAATCTTGTCTTTGCTTAGTTAAAAAATAATATTTACGTAATTTTTGTTGTTCTTGTTTTGTTTTTTTTTTATTTTTATTTGTTTTGTTTTGTTTTGTTTATACAATATATTTTATATCACAATAGAAAAAAGAATTAATTCACATATTCTTTTCAATCGTTTTTTTTAGTTTTTTTTTGTTTTGTTTCTTAGTGTTTTTGTTTGTGTTTTTATTTTATTTTACTTACTTATAAATTAAACAATAAAAAAATTTACATAATTTTCTTTAACGTTTTGTTTTTTGCTAGTAAACAAAGTTCAAGTTTTTGTTGTTGTTGTTGAGTTTGTTATTTGACTAATTGTTGTTTTTTGACCAAGTTAAGAACTAAAACTAAATATAAATTTATTAATTTTCATTATGTGTCTACTATTAACATTTTCTTTTATATGTTTTTGTTTTTGCTTAAAATTTAAATTTAATCATCAACTAAATTAAACGGCATAACTAACGACGCTGCACTAAACAAATTCGAAACAAACGCAAACAAAGCACAAAATACAACAAAAAAATAAAAAACGTTTCAACACAAAGAATCTCGTTGGGCCAAATACAAAAAACAACAAGAAAAAAATACATTTCTAACAGCAGGCAGAGACAGATATGGAGAGACGGAGAGAGCGCCAACAAAGAGCAAAACTTTTTATAGTCGTTTGGTTGTTGTTGTTGCTGCTGCTGCTGGCAAGCTTAAAGCGCTGCTTACGTCGCTGTTGGCGTCGCAGCTGCCGCCATTGCTGTTGTTGGCGTTGGAGGACGCTGGCTTTTGTTGTTTCTGCTTCGTTTTTTTTTCTTCTTTACAATTTTTTGTTGTACGTTTTCTGTTGTTGTCGAAGCGTGAATTAAAATAAACTATTTAAATTTATTTGCATCTGTTTAACTGCGGCCTGCATTATTCACACACACACGCACGCATTTTTAGTATGGTATGTGTGTGTCTGCTCAATCTCTTCTACTCTCCTGCTCCCCTCTCTGTTGGATATGCTTATCGCGCGTCTCCATCGCCATGCACTTTGTTGTTGCCGTCGGCCATAGCTGCAGCCGTGTTTTATTTTTTTCTCTCTTTTTTTTTGTTTTTTTTTTCGTCGCCGTTGCCGCTGCGTGCGTGTAAGCGCGCCCTCCTCTATTCCCCGCCACCCGCTAAATTATTGCAGCGTAGAGAGGCCCACAAGTGCGCCGCTGCCAGCCCCTTAGGAACCTGCGGCGGCAGCAACAATAACAACAACACAACACAGCACAGCACGGCACATAGCAGACCAGAGCGAGCTTCGTCGTCGCAGTCGCATGTGTCTGTGTGTGTGTGTGTGCTTGTTGGTTTTGTACATTGTTTGCTTTTTGTTGTTGGCGTTTGTTGTTTTCTCTCTCTCTCTCTCCCTCCTTCTCTCTATTTCTGTTGTACTTACTCTCTTGCACTCTGTCTCTGCCGCGAATGCTGCTACTGCGAGTGCGGCGTTGTTGTGTGTTATTGTTGTTGTTGTTGCTGGTTTTTTCTGTTTCTACTTGTTTCGTATGAACAAAATTTAGTACAGCGTGTGGTATGGCAAACGAAAGCTATGAGTTTTTCAGTGTATCGTGTTTTGTTTTTGTTTTTGTTTTAGTTGTCTGCCCAACTCTGCGTGTATGCGAGTGAGTGTGTGTGTCTGTGTGCGTGTGTGTGTGTTTGCGGGTTTGCTGGTGTGTGTAATTACGTGCCTTGCTTTCGCATCAGACATGCAACACACGGCACGCAGGTAAGCGCAAGAAGAAGGAGACGGAGGAAGACAAAGTCAAAAGTAGAAGACAAAAGTCATACACACATACACACGCGCACGCATACTGCTGCAAGGGGGGAAGGCATTTTAAGCGTTCGCCTGCGCCAACGTCGACGCAGACGCCGACTTCTCAGCCTCGGCAGCGGCACAGGCATTGCAGTCATGGTGAACGCATCATCTGACCAGCCACAAGCCCAAATTGAGTTTCTGCAACTTGGGCAGCTTCATAATAATATCGATGCCCTTCGAGCTCAATTGCGTGCAACCATAGAGATCGATGGTCTTCAGATTGGACAGATCCTCGGCTAACGTTTGCAAACCCTTATCCGTAATCCGGCTGCATTGGCCAATATTGAGATTCTCCAGTTCGTGCAGTGACTTGGCAATCTTGAGCATGCCCTGATCCGTGATCTGGCATTGGTTGAGGCTCAGCGAACGCAATCGGAACAAGCCCTGGGCAATGTGGGTTAGGGCCTGATCACTGATCTTGTCGCAGAAGCTGACATCGAGGCAATTGATGCCGCTGCCACCTTCGGTGAGATAGGCCATGCCAATGTCGGAGATGTTGTCGCAGGAGCGTAGATTCAACTGTTCCAATTTGGGCATCCGTGCCAGATGCTTCAGTCCGCTGTCCGTCACCGAGACGCAGAAGCTCAAGTTGATGGACTTTAGTGAGGTTAACCCTTGTGCTATGTGACCCAGCGCCTCATCACTCAACCGCTGGCAATCCTGCAGTCCCAGAAACTCCAGCTGCAGATTACCCTCGGCCGTATCTCGACTGAAGCCCGCCAAATGACCAATGCCCTGATCACTGATGTGCCAGCAACTGCGCAGATTCAAGTGACGCAACTTCTTAAGGCCCCACGCAATGAGCAGGAGTCCAGTGTTTGTTATATTACAGCAACCGCCCAGTTCGAGCGTTTCCAGATTCTTCAGATGCTGCGCAATCCTGCCCAGACTTGTATCTGTTATCTGTTTGCAGAGGGATAGATCGAGGGTCTTTAGATTCGGCAAATCCACACTGAACGCATGGCCCAGATTCATGTCGGCCACATTGAAGCAACCGCTGAGATTTAGGGATGTCAACTGTGGCACACCCAGGACCAGATCCTTGAGCGAACGACGCAGTGATAGGATCTGCACCTTCTTGATGCCACGACGCACCAAGCAATTGAATAGACTTGGACTGGAACGTTTCAGATGCAATTTGGCCTCCACACCCTTCCACACGCTCTTCGCATAGGCGGCATCCCGCCAGGCGCTGCACACCTGCGCCGCTCGACCCAAATCCCGCACCGGCAAGTGCTCAAAGATCTGCTCCAACAGCTCCGGGAACAGATTACTTATGTGTGTGCCCTCAATGGGTGGCGGACTCGCTGGCGTCGCTGCCCTGTGCTGATGATGATGATGATGGTGATGATGATGCTGGGCATGTGCGGCGGCTGCTGCTGCTGCGGCGGCAGCGGCTGCTGCAGCTGCGGCTGCCGCATGTTGCAAGTAGAGCGCAGGTGGCAACGTTTGCAGCTGTGGCCGATGATGCAGTGCATAGGGGGTGAAGCGCAGCAGGTGGTGGGCACTGTTGCGTGTTAGGCCCGGCAGCTCAGTCTGTTGATACAGTTCATCCATGTTCCAGCCAGCGGCTGCTGAGGAGCATGCTGCGGCTGCTGCTGCTGCTACTGCAGCACCACCAGCATTGCTGCCACCTCCACCGCCGCCGCCGCCGCCACCACCGCCATGATAGTTGTTGAGTGCAGCGGCTGTTTGGAGCGATATTGTTGTCTGATGATGGAACGGCAGCAGCTCCGTATTGGTGGCCATTCTGTCCAGCTTTGTTGTGTTTGCTTTCCCTGTTCTGCCCGAGCCTCTTTCGCTCTCAAAACACTCTTATTTTCTGCTACTCTTTATATGCAAAAGATACTTTAACTTATTTATGCTTTATGTGCGCGTCGCATTTTTTTTTTATTCAAAGAATTAAGTATCTTGTGGAGAGGGGTTAGGAAGGGAGAGAAGGACTAGATGTGTTGGTTAGCACTGCACTTTGACTTTAGTCCACACAATTGTTGTTGTATCTCCAATATGCACATATATGTATGATTGTATGATTGAAATCACTTTTGCGTACGAGCTGTTTAAAAACGAGACAAACCGGACCCGGAGTATATTAGATCCGCAGCAAGACGTCCGAACGGTTCGATGGCGTGAAACAGAATGAGCTGCTGAGCGACAAGGCGACAAATTAAATGAGCGAGAAACGCTCGCTCGCCACCAATACCAATGCAGGCGGGAGAGATGGCAAATGGCAGGCAGGCAGGCAGCTAAATTCAGCAATATGCAATGCAGGTAAATGTTCTCCCTCTCTCGCTCTGGCCATTTATCTTTCGCTCTCTCGCTCAATTGGTGTGTGTGTGCGTGTGTGTGTGAACGCTGAGTCAATTTTGGCTTGCTTAACAGCAGTTTTTGGCTAGACTTTAAAAAAGGCTGCTTAAAATGATTTCTTTTCGTAGAAATTGTAATGAAAATGTTGATATTTTGGATAAAATCCACAATTGTTGTTTGACTAAATGTATCAGAAAACATAGTGAATAATATTAACTAACTATTTCCTATGAAACTTTAATGTGAAAAGCAATTGGATCTTTTGTTTAATATATAATATATAATTATTATTAAAATTTTGTCTGCTTTTCATTTATTTATTGTTAAATATTTAAATAAATACAAATATTTAAAAGAATGAATCGAAAGTCTTTAAATCATTATCTTAAGCTTCTTTTTCTTAATAAAATAATATAATATTTTATAGTGTTATTAAATTATAAGACTTTATTTGTGTTAGAATCATTTTGTTTTGAATGCAAAACATTTGGCTACATTTTCAAATACTTTTTAAGCAAACAGCTCTCAGGCAACTTACGGAATTTATGTATTTAACTTAATTTAAAGAACGTATAAATTTATTTTTTCTGTTTTGCTTACATATTAAGAAAGACAACATTTAAATATTAAAGTGTATTGTAAATGTTTGTTGGCTTTTTATAATTTTAAATACATTTTTCTAGTTCTTTCTAACAATTTCATCTGCCATAATTTATATTTTCAAAACGTTTTTCTGCATTTCTTGTATGAATGTTTTTAACAGCTTTATGCCAAAAAAATCCCAACGCATATGTTGTTGTTGTTGTTGTTGTTGCTGCTGCTGCAAAATGCATTCCCCGAGTAGAATCTATGTGGCAGGTACCTGTCTTGCCCTGCCTCTCCGATATCTTAGTATCTTTATCTGTGCGTATGTGCACATATGGCTGACTATATGTGTGTGTGTGTGTGTGTATCTGCGATCGTTTCATGTTGTTGCTTTGCCAGCTACCTGCCTGACTGTTTGAGACTGAGACTGAGACGCACAACGATCCCGGTTTCCAAGAAAATATTAACGATATCTCCCAAAAACGTTGCCGCACATAATACATAAGCAACGGCAACGGCAACGGCAATAGCAGAGGCAGAGGCAGAGGCAGAGGCAAAGGCAGAGAGCTCTGAAAAACCCGCTGGGATGCACAAAAGCCGAGCCACAATAGCGGGTCACGCATTGTTATTGATACTAGGAAAGCAATGCACACGCATATGGAGAAACTCTCAATCCAGTCGGTCCCTTAAACAAAGAAAACGAAAAAGAAAAGGAAAAACGCCGACGTCTTTCTATAAAAAAACAAAGTAAAGAGAAAAAGGGACTAGGAAAAATCAAAAAAAAAAAAAATTGACTACCTGCTGCTTTAAAGACACCCGCATAGAAACAACCCTCGAAAGATCGTTTCGAGTAGATTGTCAAAACGGTAAATAGAAAATGCCTACGCTGATTTTCCACACTGCCTCGTACAGTCACTGGGCATTATTATTATTATTATTATTCCAACTACTACATATTATCCTTGCCGGGCACAAGGCGTGCGGCCAAAGTTTGCTTTCCTGCCATCTTTTTCGAATCTTTTGGTCTACCTGTCAAACCGGTTGCCGCAAAATAAAAAAGGGCCAGGGCCAGAGCAAATCTTTGGTCTTGCACTTGGACATGAACGTGTCAAGGCGTCGGCTGCCAAACGAAAAGCAAAAAAAAACACACACACAATATGTTGTATGTATGCGATACGAACGAAAAATAATCTGTTCGCTGGAATTTGCTGGCCAAACGGACTCTGATAATCTTTTGCACTCGCTCTCTTTCTGTGTGTGTGTGTGTGTGTGTGTGAAAAGAAATACATACGCCAAGATAATAATCGATTGGTTTTTGGCTGAATCTTTATGCGTTTCGTATGATCATCATTAGCTGCTTTGGCCGTTGTTGCTGTTGTGTTGCAGCCAACGCAGGTAGCATTGCAGAAAAGGTGCAACATGCTGCAAGCTGTGAAAGATGCAAATATAGAGACAATAACCCATAACAAAATCGCTGTGGGCGAGTTGGGGCCCGGTGGGGGCCCACGCAACAAGTGCAAATCGGGCGACCGCGACCCCATTAACCAACTCTCTTCTTCATTTTTGGGTGGGTTTGGCGGCTGCATGCTACCACTAAGTGGTAGCAACAAGTTGCACATACTACACTAACAACAAACACGTATGTATGTATAGAATACCTGTACATGTAGTTGTCACGTTTCTGTATATTATTATGGCATATTACGCACTGATGCCCGAATTGATTACATACGAAAATTACTTTATTGGCTCTAAAGACTGTGATTATTGCTTTTGTTTTCGATTGGGGTTCTTCAGTTTCTTGTTTCACTGATAAAGATCAGCAAGTTGTGGAAATTTCTGCATCAGCTACGACGAAGATAGTTAGAAGCAAGACTTTTGAATCTTTAGAACTTAGTTTGCAGTTAGTTTATCCTTATTATATTCATAGTCTTCCCATGATTGCAATACTACAATCTATAGTCTATCTAGTAGTTTAATCTATATGCTTATAAAGATATCTTCAAAGATATAGTTAGATAGAACCCTTTGGCTAATGAATTGACAATTTACCCGCAATAAATGTTAATTATTTTATTGTATTGTAGTTTTAAGTTGTTCCAGCTTCAATCTATAAATGCATTCAAATTAAATTAACCCCCTACAACGAACTGTGGGATCGTTAAACAAAGAAGCTGCTATTTAGTCGTCTAATTGTTTTAATCGAAATCTGTTCTCAATTTGTATTCGTTTAACCCGCATGCCAAGCACTGCATCTTTGTTCGTTCTAAGGGTTAGTCGATTTTGATAACAAATTGTGAAACATAATGACTGTGACGGATCACATTTGAGATTTGTGTTAATAGAAATAGGGAAATTGATAAGGGACAATGTTGAAAAGTATTTACTTACTCTGATTTTACTTAGCATTAAGCTTAAGGATTTCTTTTTCACTTAGCAAAAAAAAAAGATGAACAACTTTAAGATATTCCTTTTAAGAACTAAAGGACTAAGCACTAGCTTAGAGTTTTTAGGAAACACTTGGCATACTTGTGGCGTTACAGATTAACCAGAAAACTGAAACCATATACAGACTAACAATTGCTGCACTCACTTCAAGTGCCAAGTTCCGCAGCTCAATGGCCTTTCCGGCGAAACGGATCAGTATTCTTAGATTGAGTAGATTGTTAAAAAAACGTTGTGAGAATGCCAAAATATTATGCAGAAAATCTCCCGTTGTTCAATGCACTTAGCTCGTTAGATCTGTAAAGAGGCGTTGATTCCAGCAAGAAAAACTAAGGATCCAGAATCCACATGTAAAACGAGAATGTATAAGGTTTAGCTTATTTCTTAGAAGTGTTACAATTACAAAGGAAAAAAGTAGAAACTATCTTGCCTAAGTGTCTGATTAGGTGTTCTTTAAGTCGCTAAATTTATATCTAGCTTTTGTTTTACTCCATGAGATTTGGAGCCTTTTTCAAAACCAGATCAGTTGAAAAGGAGCAGTCCTTATAATAACATATTTAACGAAAGAAAGAATATCAAATAAACTAAACGATAGCAAAGTTATTGATAGAATATTAAGCATCATCAAGACCATAAAAAACTTTCTCACATCGAATAATAAATCGTGGCTTATTCACATATATGTAAAATGTTCCTTTATTGTTTATATAATTTAAATTCTATATGTATATAAATTTTTTGTTTGTTTGTATATTATGTATGGTAAGTAGATTTAGATGTCAGTTGTTTTCAATTCGTTTGTTGTTTTTGTTTTTGAAAAATTTCGTTTACATATATGGCAGACTATGCACCTAAAACTAATATTGATTTTTAGTTTAAATCTTAAAATTCGTTTACGCTATGACTTTAAAATACTCGTATTTAAGTAGTTAATAACTAATTGCTAATTATTATTTCTTTGTTTTTTTTCTTTCTTGTTTTTTGCATTAATAAAAACCCAAAAGAGTAGTTCAACTCAAGCTAGTTGGCTTTTAATAAGTATTTCGTAGATACATATACTATATATGTGTGTGTTATGGCAGGGGTTGCATAATTATGTTGCGTTGTGCTTTATAGTGTTTAAATGTATGTTTGTATGTATGTATGTATGTACATGCATGAGCACCTTATCGATCTAGGGATAGTTAGGGCTGTACGCAAGGAAGTGTTGTATGCTAAAAGCAATGTTTTGATTTTTTTCTATTTGATACATGCGCGATTCTATGTGCTATATGCTATATCTTATTATGTTTAATATGTATGTAGTATTTGATTTATTTTAAAAAACATTTAATTTCGTTGAATTAAGTCCAAATGGATGTCTTTGTTGAATAACCCGTTTCGGGCATTTAAGAATCCAAACACGATTCGAAAAATGTTCAACTACTTCGTCTGTCACTGGTATTCGATTTTATTTCGGATGATGATATATTTTGCATTTCTAATGTCGTACGTGCCTAATTTCTAAATTATGCTATGTTTGTTTTAAAGAAGAAATACAAATTGAAAAAAAAAACCCAAAAGTTTCGTTAGTGTGCGATTTGTTTTCCAACAAACATTTCTCGTTGCTTAAGAACAAAACAGTTAATAAGAAAACAAAAAATCAAAACTATAGAATTATAATAAAAATATGATTAAAATACTTTAATGGGATTATATATATCACAGGTACATTTTAGACTTTTTTTTTTTATCAAATGCAAGCTTGTTAAAAATGTATGTACGTTATTATGGAAAAGCCCCACACACAACAAGGCGTATGGATTGATGGATGGAGGGAAAGGTTAACAGGTTCAAGATCGGACAAAACGCCTTGCGAGTGTGCGTATGTGTGAGGGGGTTGAGGAGTAGGAGGGTAGGGGCATGGAGTTGACTTCGATGGCACCGAAGTGTTGGCATTAGCTATTTATATGTGTATTGTATATGCTGCCTATTTATATAAAGTATATATATATTAAGTAGTAATTATAGTTTTATAAGTTTTACTAAGCACTAGGTCAAGTCATTGTTTATGAAGTATTACTGTGTTTAAGTTTTCATTTTATAGAAAAGCACTAACCATTAAACATTGCAACGTTGCCGTTTCATTGTTCTCAACTAACCTCAAGTTTCTTGTCTATATATATATTTAAATTCTTTTATATATAAAGTATGTAAATGCAAACTCAGGGAACATAGATTGGATAAATGCTCGATTGTGATCGTAGATATGAAAGAGTTTTTTTGTGTGTATGTGTATGTTTGTGTGTGTGTGTGTGTGTGAGTTTGAGTACATCTTATTAAATGCTATTTTCAAGCCTATGACTAGCTGGCCAGCCATTTAAGCCAAACAATCTGTATGTATCTAGATGCATACAACTTTTTTTCGTATCTAACTAATTATGCTGTTATCAAAATTGTTAAATATTGTTTATAGTTTATAATTATGTATTTGCTATGGCCTGACTGATTTTATATCTTTCGTACGTATTTTGTGTTTTTGCAATCTCGTTTTGTTGGAAGCATTATCATACAGCTTTCACTCCTTAAGTACATCTGGGCTGATCTTTATGTCGAGTTTTAGTTCAAGTAATATCTTATATATGTATGTGCACCTTGATTGTAGTTGTAGTTCTTTCTGCATGAGTGTATACGTATTCGGTTTTCGTAGTGTTTTATGGCGCAGCACAATGCTATTAAATGCCTAGTGTAGTATTTTTCTGTGTGCTAAGTTCGATATGAATGAAAAGTTACGACTAGATGCTATATAGATTTAATACTACGCAAGATCATCCAATTGTTGACGTTGGCTTCCAAAATATATATTATGTATATGTGCTGGCAACCAGTTTAAGTATTTTTAGCAGTCATTAGATGCGCGGGCGCTACCCGTGGATCACCAGCCTCGGCATACAGGCAGGAGCCCTCGCTGCAGGAGCAGGTGTCACCCTCACGGGAGCTGTTGCAACAATCGCTCGTATAGTTGTTACGCTGTGGCAGCTCAAAGCCCGACAACATGTTCTCATTCTCACTCTCCGCACAGGAATTTTGTTGCTGCTGGGCAAGATGTGCAGCTGCTGCTCGTCGCTGACCAGAACGTTTGCTATGGCTGTGCTCAACACTGCTGTCGGAGTGGAGCTGCTGCTGATGTTGTCGCTTGCTGTGGCCATGGGAGGCACGCGAGTTGTCCGAGCATTCGGAGGAGCATTGATAGATTTGATGACTGGAGGCAGTGTTTGGCATGCCATGACCATGCACAGGCTGATACCAACCCTCCGCTGGCGGCGGCAACGGTGGCGGTGGCTGCATGGGTGAGGCCAATGCATCACAACTGTTGCAGGCTCTGTGATTGTTGCGCGCTGCATTTAAGCCGGCCTGATACTCGCTGACGGCATGCCTTTGCGTGGGATAATGGATATGTATGTTGCGGGAGGCCATGTCGCCGGCACCGGAGCTGGGTGTGGTGGCAAAATATGGCGGCAGTGGTGGCGGATGCTGGCTGGTGGGTGTGATTTGATAGCGATTCTGTGTGCTGCCAACGGCACTCAATGGATTGCTATAGACATTCTCCTGGGGACAGCCAGGGGCGCATTGCGGCGAAACGCCCCAAGCTGAAAAGCCGCCAGAGGAGCTGCTGTGTATGGATGCATTTAAAATGCTGAAAGAGAGATTGTGTTGGGAATTGCTTTTTTAGCTTGTATAGCTTTTGATTTGCTCACCTTTGATTGGTGGAAATGCCAGAGCCGGGGCTTTTGGAGCTCTTGCGCGAAGATTCTGGTGAGCCCTGTGCATAGCCATAGTTGGAGGATAGCGGCGGCGGATGCTCGGGTGGTGGTGGCAGAAACTCTGACCAATTAATCGTTTCCGTAGTGTATTGCAAATAGTTGGACTTATTGTTAGCAGCAGCAGCCACGGCAGCAGCAGCTGCCGCACCCTGAGCTGTAAACGCATCCGAGTAGGGTGAATGTGTGCCCGAATCCTTGTCTGCGCTGAGAGAGGTGGCCTTCGTGCAGGTCTCGCTAGAGGAAGTGCCAATGATCATAGTTGTGGCATAGGGCGTGGGATTATCGGGACTCTATAGTGAAAACAAAAAAGTGCTTAGCTTGAATATTTAGTTATCAGTACAATTCAAACAAACCTTGCGACAATTGTAGAAAGTGGTTAGATTGCGTGTATCCACTTCAGCATAATCGGTGCCACCATCAGAGTTATTATAGTTGGATTGGCTGCTGTTCACATGGGAGAGTAGCTTGGATTCGCTTAGACCCGAATCCTTGTCCGTGTCTGTGGTACGCCAACCACGATCAATCCATAGACTCTCCTTGCTATTGATATTTAGTGCCGTAATCTCATTGGCACTGACAACTAATAAATATATAATACATTAAATTAAGTTCTCAAGCAAGTTGAAGCCATTACTAACCACTTAAATGGCCTAGCTCTTTGGTCATTTGATGACGCCGCTTAAAGTAAACCATGGCCGTTGCTGTGGACACAACCACAACAAGGAGTATTATGATTACCAATCCCATTACCCAAGTGCCATGCGTAAAAGGTGTTGTTTTGCGATGCGTTGTGGGATTCGAGTTTGAATTAGGCTCCGTATTTACCATATCATTAGTGTGATAAGTGAAATCATTGCCAGACTCATGACGACCATCGTGTGTACCACTGGGATGAGCTCGCGGCGGATGCACATGATACGTGGGATCCATGTATAAAGATTTCTAGAGAAATAAAAGTGTTAAGCAAATCAGAATCTGGTATTTGATTCTTATATACTAACTGGTTTCGAATAGGGTCCATCGCCAGCTTTGGTAAAGGCATTAAGGCGCACACTATAAACAGCCGTTGTGGTTAGATTGTTAAGCAACACCGATGTTGTCGTTGCATTGAGCGTCATATTGGCCAAGACTTTCATGGTATTGCCTGCGCTAACCTCAATCTTATAGCCATACAGATTGCCATTGTGATGCTGCATTGGCGGCGGTGTCCAGCGCACCCAACCAGCAGTCAAATTGTACATGCCAATTTGTATATTATCCGGCGGTGCAGAGGGCACTAAAGAAAACGCTGATTAGTCAAGGGAACTATATAGATTAAAGGGTATTTATGTAGCCTACCATCCTCATAAGTTGTAACCATTTTGGAGTTGCTCGGTTGTCCCTCGATGGTTTCATAGAACGGTGTCAAAAAGAACTCATATCTCGTATACTTGCGCAGATTGGCAACCACATGAGACTCCACAGAGGCATCCAGTACGGTGACAACATTATATTGCGTCGAATGCAAGCTAGTATCCCGATAACGTATATGAAGACCCTTTGTAGAAGATGGCAATTAGTGAGAAACTCTAGGTAGATTAGTGTTAAGACTTACCTCAACCAACTTCTCATTGGCGCTGACATGCAGCATCCAATCAAGGCGAACGGCACTTGCATTAACAGCAGAGGCATCTATAAGCTCAACAACCTAAATACATATGTGAAGTTTTGTTGGTTTGTTTCATTATTTAATAAAGTTATATGTCGCTTACCTTGCCCGTGAGCAGCGTTCGTGCAGCTGATAGTTCATTTGATGGCTGTTCATCAAAATCCTCGCCCAGCGTTTTAATAGCATTCGATAGACCCGAGGGTACAGAAACACCTTGTGAATTCTCTGCGCGCACCAGGAACACATACGATGTGGCCGATGTTAGATCTGAGATCTATAGTAGGAAATAATATAAGTATATTAGTCAAATGTTGAAATAACTTATTTGAAATAGCACTTCTTACCGTAACTTGAGTATCTTGCACACGATGGGCAGCCACAATCCAACCCGTCTGCAGATCGGGACTAAAGTACTCCACAGCATAGCTAGAAGCACGATAACGATAGATTGTTTTGAGTTTAAATACATAAGGAAAATGTTTATATAATAAAAAAAATTGATATGATATTTTGAACTAATCTGGTTAACTATAAACATTGTGCCTACCCAATTATAGGTCCAACAGCTCCGGGTTTCTCTTGACTCTTTGCCCAGCGTAATGAGATGCTGGTGCGGGTAACGTTTATAACTTTGGGAGTGCCAGGTGGCGCAGGATAGGTGCTGGGATCTGCAACACGATGCAGCGTTGCCGAGCCGCTCTTCTCCACCTAATCAAAAATACCAATTGTAAGTAAGAAATCAAAATGATGCAGTATAATGTGTACTAACCATTAAGGCTGCTGACCAGGAAGACTCGCCACGTTCCGAGGATGCAGTGCATGTGTATAGACCAGAATCACTTAATTGCAGATCTGTACCAGAAAGTGTTAGTTGAACTATATTCAAACAGAATTTAATCAAGTTTTCAATCATACCGTCTATTCTAAGCGAGCTGCCTTGAACAATGCTGTGTCGATTGGTTGTCTGCACTGCGTATCCATTGTGGAACCATTTGACACGTGGCGATGGATTCCCTGTGGCACGACATGGCATTGTGGCCACAGAGCTCTTGGGCAGTGTTTGATTTGTGGGCCCGATTTGTATAATGGGTGGCGGACGCTCATCCACTGAGCTAACCTGTAGAAAGACTCGCACCGTGGATGAGTCAACCACACTGAAAGCGGAGCATACATAAAAGCCCTCATCATCTTGTTGCACATCGTTGATCTGCAGCGTGCCCTCCGCAGAGATATGCTGGCGTCCATGTGAGCTATTGGGAAACATTAGCGTGGAGACGCCCTCCTTGGTCCAGAAAACCGAGGGCGGCGGATTGCCAGTGGCTACACAAGGCAGTTGCACTTGGCCATTGAGACCGACTTTCTTATTGGTTGGCTTCTTGGAGAAATTCGGAGGAGCTACAGGGTAAGAAATGTGATTAGGAGATTGAAAAACAACTGTAAATAGAATATAGCTTACCATGAACGGTTAATGTGGCTCTGGCACTGATCTGACCCACATTGTTGTGTGCCTCACAAACGTAGGTGCCCTCATCGTTGGGCGTTATATTGGTCAGTTCGAGACTCTTCTCGTCGTGCAGAATGCGAGCACGTGAGACTGGTATGTTGCCCTCCTCCTTTTTCCAGAGCACCTTTGGCGGTGGATCACCACCAACAGAGCAATGGAACGTAGCCGTCTGGCCGTAGACCATGGTCAAATCCTTCGGCTCTTTCATAAAGAACGGCTTGATCTGAACAATTAGTTTGGCATAGCTAGATTCACGTGTGCCCAACAGATTCTGTGCAATGCACTTGTAATTGCCCTCATCGATGGGCTCCACATTGCTGATCAACAAATTGCCACCATCCACAATGCGGACACGCGAGCTGGTGCCAAAAGGTTTCGAGCTGAGATCATCCAATGGCACGCCATCCTAAAAGAGACAGGGTAAAGTTGAAAATTAGCACAATTGGGTATTGCACAATAAACGCGTTTGGCTTGCCTTCATCCAGATAATAGTTGGCTCTGGTATGCCTTTGGGCGGCCCACACTCCAACAGAGCCGTCTCGCCTTTGGCCACGCGTGTATCTTTTGGCTCCACGCGAAAATCGTCGCGCAAAACTGCAAGTAAGAGGTGTCAAACATGGTCCATAAAAACACAACACATACAAACATGTGGGTAAACAAGTTGTTGTTGCTGTTTGTTTTGTACTTACCAGCAATTTGGAGCGAGGCATGTCGACTGACTGCTTTGCCCACGTGGTTTTTGGCCACACACCAATATTCGCCACCATCCTGCTCCTTCTTGCTTTGCATGGTGCGATAGAAGAATAAGGCGCCATCCTTGAACAGCACACGATGCGATTTCTTCTCATTCGTATTGACAAGTTCGCCATCCTACAGATGACATGATGACATGATTATCATATTAAACGTTAGCTTTTTTTCGGAATCTTATATGCTTGACATACCTTAAACCATTCAATTGTTGGCTCCGGTTTGCCCTCCACCTTGCAATTAAGTGTGGCTGGCTCATTTTTCTTAACCACCAGATCCGTGGGATGTTCAATGATACGTGGCGATTGATATTGCGCTGCAAAAAGATCATGAACAAACATGTATAATCTATATAGTATGATCGATGTTATGAGCTGTTTAGCATTACCTTTGGCTGCTGGCAGCGCTGCCAGTGTCAATCCCAGCAGCAGTAGCAACTGCAACCGGTTCATATTGTTTATGTTTAATGCTGAATGATGATAGTTAGTGCTCCAGATGTGTTCGATATCGATGTGGTGGATATTATATACATGTAGAGGAGAACTATATTGCGCACTTGTGAGTGGTGGCAAACATTGCTTTTTTTCTTGTTTTATTGTTTTTAGCGATTTCTTTGGGCTAATGGATAACAAATGGAAATGTCGAAGAGAGAATGTGGCAGCTGTTAGTCAATAAGTAGCTTAAATGATATACAAAATGTATCTATAGCCAATATAAAGTGGTTTTTGCTCGGTGCCAGCATGACCAGAAACAAGTTCAATCCCACAATTGTTACTGAACTTTAGTCGAGTACGCCATTAAAACCGAATTGGTATGTTTTAACTGTTCCTGTTGCAGAATAGTTAGTACTCACCTTTTGGTTGTTGTTGCTTGTTTTATCTATTTGAAAATAGTTCTTTGGCTGCTCCAGTTATTAATTAGTTACAGTTCCATGCAGCCAACAGACACGGATCCAAATCGAAGGCGACAATGACAACATATGCATATAAAACAACACACACAAACACCAGATAAGCAGTGCAACAGTAATAAAATGTGTGTGTGTGTCTGTGTCTGTGTCTCTATGACTTTTCCATTAATTTGATTTTTATTTTTTTTATTTCTGTATTTATCTCTCTTTATGTTTATCTCGAGTCGCCCAGCAAGAACGAGCGCCTACGGCGACGGCGTGCCCCAAAAACAAAAAATAAATAAATAAAATATAACAATTTACAATCCAAATGCAGCGCCACAGAGAGTTTGGATTTTGATGGGTTTTTTCTGGTTTGGTGTTTCTCACACTTTCTTTCGTATGATTGCGTATCTTCTTTTATGTTGTTGCTTTTTTGTGATTGATATTTGTTCGTTGTTTTATAATAATCACAAATAGTCCTCACACCGAAACTAAAATGATTTCAGCGATTTTAACTACTCTCTCGTTATGCTTATTGTTTTTTTTTTTGTGTTTGCCCTTTTCGGTCTTATGTACATATTTCGTTTGCGTTTTCGGGGTTGTTTCTCATTCTCAGCCTCATTTCCGCATTTTCCGAATGAAATTTCTTTTTGGTAATTTTACAAGAACAAGAACACGCTCCTGCTGTTCACCGTTCCTGCTGCCGCTGCTGCTGCTGGCTTGTTGTTGTATCTATAACAGTGCGTAGCGTACACATATACACTCACTCACACATACACACACTTACACTTTTGGTTTCGGTAGATACACAGATATTGGGATGTAAAAAACACATCCGATTTTTACAACCCAAAATGCGGGCTGGATTTAGCTTTTAATGCACTTGTACATGGCTTTTAATTTATGCGCTTGATTAAGCAGCAACATCAGCTAACTTTTATCAATTAATACCGAACTATTCTTTGTGATTAATTTAATTTCTGTGTAAGCGACTATTGGACGTGGGTTGTGTCTATGGAAAACTGTGAAACAATGTGGACATGAAACATGTAAGCGAGCCACAACGTAAAACATACCAAGAAAAAATACTAAACAAACGTATTTCGACTATCTGGCAGCGCTATGTGCTGTAAGCTAAAAAGGCAGTCTGGCCATATCAAATAAAGAGCGCCAAATACTTGAATTTAAAACTAAGTGTATTTATTCTGTTGTGTTTTGTTAAAAATGTCTTCTGATTTCAATCTTTGCCAACTGCGGCTTGCCTTTAACAATATTATGTGAACGCACTACATTCGAGATGCTTGCCTCACAAGTAGGCACATAACCACTACTGGTACGTGGCAAAGGCTGCCGTCTGCCACCTCCTGCCGCTGCCATAGCACTCTTCACCTGCTTCGGCTGTGGCCGCAACTGTGTTACCCGATCCACAGACATGCTGCGCGGTCGCCGCGAAAGATAGTCATGTATATGACTATTGGAGCCATTGCTTATATTCAAATTAATAAGATACTCTTGCACTTCGGTCTTAAGTCGTGCATTGTCTGCCTCCAGGTTGCGTTTCTGTTGCTTCAAGCAGGCCACATCCACAGCAACGTTATTGACACGCCTCCAAAATGTTTCCATTTGCGGCAAGGCAGCAATTTCCTCCTTGGAGAGATAAACTTTTAATCTTTCTCTGCACTCTGCACTTTCTTGGCCACCTTTTCAGACTTACCTTGAGCGGATCAGTTACTTCATCTTCAGTTGGTGTGTGTAGCTCCCGAATCTCTATAATTTCACGCGAAAGCTGCGGCAGCTGAAACATCTTTTCCCTCTGAGTTTCCATCTTGGCGCAAATACGAGACAATTGGCTCAATGTTTCGCCCTGAGCCAAGTGCCGCTTGAGTGTCTGTAGGAAGCGAAAGGGTTTCTTTTTTATTTATTATCAGGTCAGGTTAGTTGCGTACCCACCTCGATTGCCTCATAGCTCGCCACGGACATTTGCTTGAAGAGCTTGTGCTCATGCTCCAGCTCCTTGTCCACGCATTCACGCATCTCTCTCAGACGCTCCGTCAGCTGCTGTTTAATGCTCTGTCTGTGCTCGAGTTGTGCCTGCTGCTTAATCTGCTGCTCCTCGGCAAGCAGTCGCAGATTGGACAGCTGTTCAATCAAATGCTCAATCTCATAGCTCTGTTGGCTTATCTGTTGGGCGCTCTCCTCGTCACGCTGCTTTAGATCCACATACTCCGAATAGAAACCCTCAATGTGCTTGCCATAACCAGCCAAAACTGATTGATATTCCTGCCACAATGCCTCCAGCTTGCCCTCACCCTTGCCCGTTATGTTCTCCAGTTTCAATTGCATCTAAATGGGCAGCAAGATTTGTTTAAATGCCATCATTAAATGCTGCCATTGTGTGCCAATCAGTTAATAAACTATTACGCCATCAACTGTCAGCTGTAGCGCAACTATAAAAGTCAGCTTCAAGTTGTTGGCTCTTCAAACAGTTTTCGAGATGCATTTGTTTCTGGTTATTCTACTCGGTTTTTTTGCTGGCTTGCATGGCCTGAAGTGTCGCTCACAGGATGGCGCTAGTGATGCCGAGCTCAAAAGGATCGTGCGCAGTTGCATGCAGCGTAGCAGCGGCAGCAGCAACAATAATCAAAACAACAACAAAAGCAACAACAATCAGGATGACAACGAAAGAAGATATGGCAATGCCAGATACAACTTTGATAGTTCCTACAATGGTCAGGACTATGGACAGGGACGTGATCAAGGAGAGCGCCAGGGTCAAGGACAAGGACAACGGCAATCCTATAACGATCGTTGGCAGCGCAGCTTAAAACAATCCGATAACAACAACAACAACAACAACAAGGCAAATAATACATCTGAAATGGGCGGCTGTGTGGCACAATGCTTCTTTGAGGAAATGAATATGGTAAGTGAATGTGAATGATTCCATACGAGCCCTAGTAAGTCCTTCGTACACAGGTTGATGGCAATGGTCAACCGGATCGTCGCAAGGTTAGCTATTTGCTGACCAAGGATTTGCGTGATCGTGAGCTGCGCAATTTCTACATGGACACAGTGCAGCAGTGCTTTCGCTATCTGGAGCACTCTCGTTACAGCAACAACAACAAGTGTGGCCAGGCTCGGGAGCTAATCAAGTGCATGTCCGAGTATGCCATGGCTCAATGCGATGATTGGGAGGAGAATGGCAATGTGCTGTTCAATTAAGAGTAACTTACGCCACTTTTCAGATCCTCGACACGATCCAGATAACGCTCATGATTGTCCTTGATTGCCTTGTCCTTAGTCTCCTCCAGCTGATAGAAGACACACTCCAGCTGCAGCTGTTGCTCCGACTGCATGCTCTTGAATATATTCGAATCCTTTTCCCATTCCCTGAGCACCGCCTGCTTATCATCCTCGTAGATGCAACGAAAGAACTCAATGCGACTACGATGAATGCCTAGTTGGAATTTTTCCAAGCATTGTTTGTGACCGTTTAAATAAAGAAATTAACTTTGCTCACCAATGATTCTATCAATGTTCTCCATGTGAGATTGCTTTAGATTTGCGTACATATCCTCTGTGGAATTGATGTCGCCAATCAATCGCTGTATGACCTGATCCTTGCGTTTTAAGGCGTCCTTAAAGAACGATTCCACATCGATGATTTCACGTCGCAAATCTTGTATCTTAACCTGACGCAATATCGAACGCCATTCCTGATTAATCTTGGCCATGTTCAGGCGGCAAAACGCATCCTCCTTCTTCAGTTTGTTCTGTGTAGGAAAAAAAAGAGCAATAAGTAAGGGTATGTATTTAGTCTGCTTGTACTTGTACCTTCATGTAGAGCGCAATCAATTGCATTTTGCGTCGCCTTGTTTCCTCCTCTTGATCGGCGCGCATTTGCAAATAACGGGCACGCTCCTCCTCCGACATTTTGGCCAACTTGTTGCCTTTACCCTTACCCTTTTTGCCCATGGTTTCAAGTGTTTCGCGTTTGCGTTTTCGTTTGAATGAACTTCTTATTGGAAGCCGCTTATCAAATTTCAAAGGCCAGTAGTCGACTAATTAAGCAAACCAACTTGCGAAATCAAGAACAGGAAAAAACCAAACGCAACTTGGTAAGAAAACAGTCAACAACCCGCTTTTGGTGGCTACTATGACAACCCTTGACTCGAACCCAACCACACCCCGCAACCTTAAGCAATTGCGTTTTGGTTGCCAAGCTTGGCTAACCATTTGAACCGTCATTAAATTAACGTCCGTACATTTGAAAAGCCCATTATAAAGCGCTACAATTGTTTTGGGTTATGACCAGGCCAACACACGCATAAATATATATATATAAGTGATTGTCAGTGGAAATTCATGCAACAGTTGTAGTCAACATGCTAAAAGCTTTGATTGTGTTTGGCTTCATGCCGTTTGCTCTGCTCTTGCTGGTGAGTCAATTCAAAACTATACTTTGTCCTGATGGATTGATTGATTTAATGACGAAATGGTGCTGATTGATTGACCAATTGGAAAGCTGAATTAAAATTGTTAACATTTTTTTTTTACTTTTTAATAACTTTCCTTTGCCATGACACAGAGTCATCAAGCGAATGGCATTCGTGTACATTGCCGTCACATGGAACGCATTCATGAGAATCATATACACTTGTGTTGCAAGCATCCAGATGGTCATGATGATGTCACCGAACGCTGTGCTCAGCAGACAAACTTTAAGCTGCCCTCCAAGGATGAGGAAGCCATTGAGGACTTGACTGTGGATGAGGTGATGAGTGGCAACTGTTGGGCCAAGTGTGTCTTTGATCACTATAAGTTTATGGTGAATGATACGCTGGACATGTTGGCAGTGCGCAGTCATTATAGAACTGTCCACAAACTGGATCCGGAATATGAGACTGAAATGTTGGATGCGTTCGACAAGTGTCATGCAAAGTGTAAGTAAGTAATAGAAGCCTCTGGAACCAAGATTTTATTACGCTTTTATGCTTTTAGCTGAGGAAGCCACTGCTGTGTTTCTATCGTTGCCCATTGTGCGTGCATTTAGCACTTCCAAGTATTGCAAACCAATGCCCAGCATTATTTTATCATGTGTGATAAAGAACTTTTTCCACAATTGTCCCAGAAGTCGTTGGTCAAACTCAACGGAGTGTGTGGAAACATTGGAATTTTCCAAGAAATGCAAGGATGTATTGACAACTATGTAAATTTATGCTATTTCACTTAATTCATAATAAAAAAATTGAAGAGTTTTACCATAAATATATATAAATATTTTTTTTTGGTAAAGTGAAGTTAAAGAAAATGTAAAAGAAAAATACTTTTGAATTTGATATAGAATCAGTGATGAAACCTTTTTTATGCCTAACTGGTAAAAAAATATATAAAAATAAGTTTATCGGGGGATTGATGAACTAAAACATTGAAGATTGAATGAGGAAAGTAATTGCATAATATATTTTTGCTATTTATTTATTATAAATTTATGTTGTATAAAAAGCATTAAAGTTATTTACAATGTGGCCAAGGAATCGCGGCAAGCTTTGCTAAACTTCAAGACGGTTTCACATTCGTGCGTATTGGCCCAACGATTAGTGGGACAATTGTGAAAGAATTGTCGTATAACACAGGCCAAAATTACAGCAGACTTGGGTTCACAGAAACGATGTGTCATGTGCTTGAACAGGCTATTTGACATGAACTTTGATGTATTCTCCTCAGCTATAATAGCAAATAATAAGTGATTAATATATAAGATATTATGTTTATTCTTCGACTTACTCTGGCCATGACAATGATCGAAGGCTTGAAACATTTCATTTACATATTCGGAATCATTACTGTGATTTTCCTTCAAATACTTATTCACAGCGAGCATGTCCAGATTGTTGTCCTTCATCAGCTTCAGTTCGTCGAAAATACACTTGGCAAAACAGGTGCCAGCAATGGCTCTGCCAGCCGTTAGATCCACTATGGATTGCTCATTCGGATTGGCCACCTTGAAGCCTGTCTGATTGGCGCACTTGGCAACGATCTCATTGTGTCCATCGGGATGCTTGCAGCAGTAATGAATATGATCCTCGTTGACGATATCGGTCTTGTCGCAATCGATTTGCATGGCGCTGGTGAACTATAATAGAGACTAATTAGTAGCTAAAACAGATAACTTTAAGTAAAATTTACCCAGACTAGAGATATAAATGCTATAAATATTGCCAACTGCATTTTGTTTTTGAGTTTGAGTTGACTTTTGGACAGATTCTTGGTATTTATATAAATGCTCGAGTTCATTAACCAAAATGTGGCATTAATATAATAGAATATTTTCCGACTAATTGATTTGTTTGTGTTGCGTTTCATTACACAAGTGGGTCTACAAAATTAGTCATTAATTTTATTTGCATTTAATTAAGCAAAACAATTAAGATTTAATTGGCGCAACAATTCGTTTGTCATCTTATAAAGCAAAGCGAAGAATTTAACTCGATTTCATTCAATAAAACAATGTTTAGACATATATACGTTGTGATTTATTTGCTGGTTGGGGTCTTACTAGTAACTCAGGTCCTGGCACAGGAAGCGGATGATAAAGGGACCGATATAAATGGTCTGACTGAGGAAACTTGTGGCAAGAAGGTGAGAAGCTTAAATGTCATACAACTGATACACAAAAGACTTCCACTATTTGTAGCGAAATGATTGCTGCTCTGAGCTTTATGTCGGGGAGGAGGAAACGCTAACAAAATGCTTTTCCATACACTCCTCCAAATTGCCACCGAAAGGTGATTCAGATACAATCAAGAACCTCAATTTTCTATCGGTGAGCAAAGAAGCTGATTTGCTTTTATCCCGGTGTTTTATACGTAATCTCTTTGTTTAAAGTGCTTTGTGGAGTGTCTATATAAGCAGCGCAAGTATATTGGTAGGAGCGACACGATCAACATGAAAATGGTTAAGCTCGATGCGGAAACTCTGTTTAAGGATCGACCCAAGGAGCAGGCCTATCACATCAAAATGTATGACTTCTGTCGCAAGGATGGTAGGTCATATCTATCGGAAACTCTCTATATATATTTTTGTTAAATTTTGGCTTGTGCAGCTCTTGACATATATAAACTGGTCAAAGCCAGTCCTGGCGGCAAGGTGATAATGAAGCATGCCTGTCGACCATTTCTATTGATGGTTTACATATGCATATCGGATTATCATCAGAAGCATGAGTGCCCCTACTTTCGCTGGGAAGGTAGCGAGAAATCAGACAACAAACTAATGTGCAGCGATGCCAGGGACAAATGTTATGCAATCGATGGCATAACACTAAATGAGAATTGAACTTTGCGTTATATATAATATGTATGCTAAATGTACGATTAATAAATCAAAGCACAAACATAACACACACATACACATACACATACACATACATACAAACAAACAATTTTACACACATGTCGCAGAGGTACACAGTGCGTAGGGCCGTTAATAAAGATATTGAGGCAATCTATTCTATAATATATGATGAGGGTACCAAATGGTTTGGCAACAAGCGTCCCAAATACGATGTGAATCTGATCTTTCAGAAATACCAAACGCATCGCTTGGTCGTCCAGCTCAGTGGTTCCCAGGACAATAAATTGTTGGCCTATGCAGAGTTTCGCAATTATCCAGCAGTTGGCCCATTGCCCAGCGATGGTTGGTTAGAATGGTTGAAAAATAAGTATTGGTAAGATGTATAACATTTAAAAATGTGAAGCACTTGTAACAAGGCCTACTTCTTAGCATTACACAGAACATCAGCTGGTTAAATGTAATTTTCTTTAACTTTTGCATTTATCAAAGCGATGAGCCGCAAGTTCTTCTAGCCATACTTCAGCATCTGTTTTATGTTGAGAGTCGTGTTTTGTATGTGATAACCGTAAAGACGCCAGTGTTCACTGAAGCTTTGCATTGTGTTGAGAGTTTCGATGATTTGGCAAAGTATGCAAAGGTCTTTTATCCACGCGAGTTTAGCATTACCTCCAATCCAAATACGCAATCGGTTTACTTAATGGATCGTTTTCAATTGCTGCCAAAAATTACGTATCGCAAGGCCCTGTAAGTGCTACACTCTAGACTATAATAGACTAGGTAATAGTGTTTGTCGTTTAGTGCTGAGGATAATGATGACATCATTGACATACATGAATACGAATTTCCCGAGATACGAGCTGAACGTGGTGACTTCTACATAGCCGAGGAACTCATGCGTACGGATGAGAATGCCAAGAATACGGTTCTAATTGTTACAGAGTTGGAAAACGAACGCCAGGAATCGCATACAGCTGGTTTTATGTGGCTAGATTCCAATGTCGATGTACGTTACTATGCACGCAATTATGAAATGGAAACATTTGGCAATCTAGTCAAATTCGATAGGACAAAGCCATATGGTTCAGAATGCATTAATGTTGAGTAAGTTAGGTTTGCTTTTTAACTACTTGATTATACTGTATCGTTTGTATTGCAGATCGGTTGAACCCAAACCTGAGGCGTATTTATTTACAGCAGATGCCATGGATGATTTGGATGCAGTGACCATTATTGGTGGCGTGCAACATAATGACAATGGTGTCAGGTAGTAAGCGTCCTTTAAAACCAATTTATTTCTATTATTTTTGTATATAGTGTGTCCAGTTTGGGCAAAATGAAAGTAAAATCGGTACAGGGCACAATTGGGGAAATCTTGCGTGAAGATTTATATCTTAAATTTGCCTACATATTTGAGAGTAAGTTTAATGTCTACGTCATTTTTTACCACATATTCATTCACATTATATTATTTTAGAGTTGGTCATGACTAGTTACTATGTCAATGAGCAATCAATGTCCATAAGCCTTAACTATAATTTACACAACAAAAAACCAAAGGAGGATGGTGTGCAGGAAGCCTCCAATGTGTTTGCCCTGAAGTTCATTTGTGTGCATAAGGAATTTCAGCGGGAACGTTTGTTCACTTGCCTAACAGCCATGTATTCGGCATTTCCGGACCGTGACTATTGCATAATGATACTCCCAAAGAGCGCCAGATCTCTGCGTAGTCACGTCGATGCACTTAAATATTTTACGGTAAGTTACAAAATAAAGGAGTCTCAATAAAAAGTGCTTTAATTGTTTTGGGTTTCCCGCTTTCCTATTTAGCCTGTTGCACAGCGTCCCAGCAAAGTGAGCAATTTGGATGATATCTATATAACGCATCGTAGCACTTTCTTTGGGGAAATAAGGTAAATTGCATTTGCAACTATTTGTTTATCCAATTAAAACTTAACTATTTTAATTGACTGTCTAGCCTGTATCGCTTTGAGAAGAGTGATGTCGATACGATACTTCAACTGGCCAGAGGCTTTGTTTACTTTGAGAATGAAGTTGGGGTTATATCCGATATTCTGTACGATGTGCTGGGCAATGAGGGTAGTGTGTTTGATATATTTACCATACGATGTGGCGATTCGAATAGATCGGCAAATGAAAATACAGCCGTTGGATTTGTGATCCTTAGATCTTTTCTGCATCATCATAAGATGCATTTTCACTATCATTTGCCGCAAAATGATCCGTACTTGAATCATCGACGTGCTGAGATTATAACACTTAGATTGCATCCACTTTTCAATAACAGCTCCGATATAATCTTTCGAAACTTGGCAGCCAAGACAAACTATTATGATTTCTATTTCATAACTGCAAGAGGAGTAAGTTGTTGCTAAACATTGAATTGAAGTGATTTCCTTGGTAAATGTAAATGTATATTGTTATTTGCAGAAGAATGTATTCTCCAATGATTTAAGATCAATGATGTTGCCCATTGAGCCAAAACAAATGAAGAAAATCAAATTTTCACATCGCTCTAAGAAAAGGAATTCTTGTAAGATCCCCTCGGATCGTAGAGGCCTACATCATGATTACTATAATGATGAATTAATAATCTTTCGCCACAAGCTGAATCCATCCAAATGGTTTGGCAGCAGCAACCGAATAGTCATCATTGGTTTTACTTCGATGGCAAAGGCATTCCTACGTCAGTTGGTGTTCCACTGGAACAGCAAGGAGTAAGCTTAAAAGTCCTTTTTGCTAAAGCATACCTATGATAACCTATTTTTATTTCAGTCATGCAAACTCGGACACTTATACTTGTCTGCCACGTTTACAGGTTGTAGTTATAGCTGCTCCTGGTGTTGTGGAAGCAGATTACGATTGCATGTTCCAATGTCCCTACTGTGATAGTCCCTGCAATTGCTATTTGTCCTTCAAGAACAGCTCATGTTATGTGCGTGATGTTGTGGTGCGCATGGATCTACGCCTTTGGGTGCACTTTGTCACCGGACATGTAAATTACATCGACAGGTAAGAGTATTAGGTAAAAGTTTATATAATCCTAAGACTCAAATGCTTTAATAGGGAGCAGAAGTATGTGAAGATCAACGAAAGCTGCAAAATCTATTACGATACTCTGCTGCTTATGAACTATTTGAACCATTGCCTTCGGAACGAGCAGAACTTGCATCACTCTGGACTGCTGCCCGCGAATTTCGTTGAGGTCAACAATCGATTGGATAAGTTTATACTGTACTATAAGCTTCGGGTACTGTTTAAGAATCATAAAAACAACTATCTTATACTCATATATGGCGGCAACTTGCAAACCTTCGAGTGTATCTCGTTTCTTCTGACCCATGGTGTGCCGCCCAATCGAATTAGGTGTATCATTCCACATCAAAAACAAGGCACTGAAGAGGAACAAAAACTAAAAAATCCCTACTACGATCAGAATCTACAATACGTACTGGAGGACCTTCTGAAGGACTGCAATATACAAACTCATAGGGATCTCAACTTTTCACATTGGATACAACATGGTACAGATAATTTTTTACTTGAGGTTGTGTTTACAAAGTTTATAAAAAAACAGAATTTTAAATTCGATTGCGACATATTTATATCATACGATGAGGGTCACATGGACACAAATACCATGAAATGTAAGTTTGCGGATTTGAAGTCAACATTGCTTTGATAAAACCTATTTTTGGCAGGGCTAACGGAATCGGATATTTGGTTAGAGGGCCCAAAAATTCTGGTTAATAAGAACTTTCAGACCAACGATCCAGACATATATGCGGCAGGTTCTTTTATAGAAATGAATGACAATATCAATCATCAGTATAAGTATGTAAGCGAAAGGGAAACGGCCAGTAAGGTAAGATAGTTGCCGAATCATGCATTAATATAGACATTTTACTTACTTTCTTCCTCAACAGCTTATGCAAATATTAAACTTGCAGGCTTTTGATGCTTACTTCGATTATAAGTATACGCAGCCTACATTTTTTAAAGCACTTTTACCGCTTGGCTACTTTATTGTTAAGGTAACGATGCCTCGTCGCTACTTGGCTAGCACAGTTATTGGTTGTAAAACCTGTTGCTTGACCACCTATCACGAGGAGACGTTTTGTCGCATTGGACTTACTTCCAAAATGATTGTAGATGAGATTGTGATAGTAACCAAGCAGGTAAGCTTTTTAAATACTTTATTCTGCACTTGTAACTCACATGATAAGCAATTTAACAACTAGGAAACAGATTTTGATCATCTGGAGCACTTATGTGGCAAGCATGAAACTATGTTGAATAATCTAAAGGCACGTTTTGAAGATGGTAACATCAAATGTTTCATGCTCTTTTTGCAGGAGCCCTGGACAGAGCTCTTAACGCATGAGGATTTCCCGGAATTTCAAGCCGAAAATCACAGAATGCTAACGCCCATGATACAAGCATTGCACATTGTATGAAATTTACATATTTACATATACACTACTAAAACTTATCTTTTATAGAACAATGATTGTTCGGAAAATAACTTTCGTACGGTTAATCAAAATTTATTGGAACAAAATCTTCTGGAATTTGTACGAAAAAATCGACACGACTTTCACCATGATTTTGCATTGCCCGAGGACTATTGGACACGTGACGAATAGTTTGTGTTCAAAGCGGGGCTTTAAATTAAAGCATTAATTGTGAAATGTATAAACAAAGTAGTTACCCGAAATACAATTCAACACATAAAATATATAAATACCTACTTTTAATACTCTCAAATACTTAATAATAATAATGAATCCGGCTTATGAAGTACGCACAGCTAGTATAAGTGATGTTGGGTATATTGAGGATCTCTTCAACGCGGAGTTCGGGCTGTACTTTGGTGACAAGCTTGAGCCGCCGTTAACCCAGCTATTCTATGAGTATCAAACACATCGCCTTATTGCCTACGATCCAGAAAAACCTAGAAAAATATTGGCCTATTGTGAGTTTTGTGTATATCCCAATATTGCGGTGCTCTCAAACGATTGCTGGACCCAGTGGCTAAAAAGTCGTTTTTGGTAAGCAAATAAGATCCGCACTTTAAGGAATAAAATACAATGCTGCTTGTCATTTAGCATCGACTTACCCGTAACACTGATGAACACAATGTTTTTCAACTTTCACATTCACCTAAAGGATCATGATCGTATTTTAAAATTGGTTCTACAGGAAGTGTTTTATCGTGAGCACAAAGTTAACTATTTAATTGTGGTTAGGCCACCAAATTTTCCAACCAAAGAGTTTGCGTTATTAGAGCAATATGGTAAAATCTATTATCCCATTGCCTTTAATATTTTTACCTGCAAGAACTTGCCAACCATTGTTATAATAGTGCGTAGCAAATTTATGCCATCAATAATCTTTCGCAAAGCTTTGTAAGTAGAATTAAACCAAGTATTTATATGGTAAAACATATCTTAATATCTGCTTAGACCCGAGGATAACGATGATGTTATTGAAATGATTGATGTCGATGAGCCGGAAATGCGTAAGGAGCACGGTGACTACTTTATAGCCGAGATACTTTTGGGCACAGCTGGTAGTAATATTGATAAGGATCAGATTATTGTTTCAGAGGTGCGATATATTTATAGTACAGTTAAACATACCTTAAGATAATGTAAATAGCAAGTTGCTGATTTTTTGATATGTTTAGGAGAGTGAGTCACCAACTGGTGGTCTTACGGGCATGATGTGGCTTTCAGACGATGCCAATATCGAGAACCTGATTAAAAATTTCGATCTAGAAAGTTTGGGTAATCTAGTGACTTGCACACCAGGTGTTGAACATGGCGTCGTCAATTTTAAGGTTTTGTGAGTATAAAAGCTCAATTTCTGAATACATTACTAACTATTGAAAGTAAATGCAGCACTGCAGAGCAGCGGGAATATTTTAATCTAAAAACAGATGTGGTTTTATCCAAACGTCGCGCTATCAATTTGGATGAGAGCACATATCTCGATACTCAGAATCTCAATTCCATTTTTACTAAATTTAAATATGTTACCGATGGTATGTAAAGAATACAAGTTGGCGCTGGTATTAGCTTTTTTTTACTTGCAGAGCTAAAAAATAGAAGCAATTATCTGGACAAAGTATCAAAAACTTTAAACATTGTTTTCAATTTGCCGGGCAGAAGAAGCTTGATTAAAAATAGGTCGTACAGTCTTAACAACGCTTCAAAGGCATTTATATTAAAGAATTTTATCCTACACCCGAGTATAAGGCTGGAGTATACTTTTCACTTTCTATGTGCTATGTTTAGTGCATATCCGGATCGGGACTACTGCGTTATACCCATACCAGCTGGAACTAAATATTCCCTTAGCTTGTGGGCTCTCCTTCACTTCTTCATTGTAAGTAAGAGAGGTTAGCGTTTATTTTGTCATATAATGTTTGAGTAATTTTTTAGCGCGTCAGACATCGGCCCAGCTGTGAAATATCTGATGAGATATTTGTTGCACATCGCTCTTCTATAAGCACAGAGCTCAGTGTTTATCCCATGCTTAAGGAAGATATGGAGGATGTTATCAACTTGTTGGGTGATAAAGGAAATACTAGCCAACTTTTGATTTTGAAGCAAATGGTTTCGGATTTTCGCTCCAATCACAAAACGGAGTATACATGTTGGGTTGTACGTTGCGGCAACTTGGGAAGGGAAAATACGACAACAGTTGGCTTTGTTATTCTACGGTAAGTTATTGGTAACATGTTAAAAACATTTTTATTTCATACTTTTAAGCGTTGAACTATTATCTATTCAAATTTTCTCTTGTTTCTTTGTTAAATTAACTTATAAAATAATTAGCCCATTTTCAAACTATGAAGCGGTGTATAAACAGTTTTTATTGCCCTATGATGAGAATTACTTGACCTATGAACGTGGTGAGATTATGATGTTAAAATTGCATCCATACTTTCACATGTGGTCAGATGAGGTCTTTCGCACTGTTGCCGTAAGATCTGGTTTTCGTGATCTCTTTTACTTTGATCTCATTGGAGTAAGTACCTCAAAAGGGTTATGAAACGCCAAGCTAAGACTTCTACTTAGGATGAAACATTACCCAATGACTTGGCCAAGAAAATGATGCCAATTGAGCCAAGACGCATGGGCAGAAATTGGTTTATTGACACTGATAGTGAGCAATGCTATAGGCGATCCTCAGGCGAAGTGAATATTCCAAAGATTAACTGTGTCAAAGATCGATATTATTTGTATCGTCACAATCTGTTTTCATCCAAATTTATTGGCAATCAAAATCATCTGGTTGTTGTTGGTTTCTCCGACATATGCAAGGCTTTTTTGCGTCTCATGGTATTTGGCTGGAATACGCCCGAGTATGCTCTTACTGCTATTACGATTTTGTGTAGTACTTCTTATATTTCTTAGCTACAAATATGTTAACGTTAACAACTGCCTGCCCATGGTGGATATTACAGTGATAGTAAACTATGGCGAGATCGAGGCGGAGTATGATCCTCAGGTCAAGTGCAACTACTGCGACGTCAGGGACAAATGTTATTTGAGTAATGCCAACAGCAGTCCTTTTGTGATGGACACCATCCAACGTCTAGATATGCGTAATTGGATTAACTTTGTGCCTGGCAAAGTGGAAAAGATTGATCGGTATGTAATTAAGCATAGTTGAAAAGATTAATATAATAATTAATTATTGTTCTGTAGTGCTGATAAGAACATTATTCTGGACAATCACTGCAAGATTCACTATGATAAATTGCTACTGCTATGCGACACTAAGTTCGGACTTCCAGCAATGACGGGAAGTTATGAAAAAATGGTACCATATAACTGTATCCACATCAATGGACGGCTGGACAAGATTCAATTATATCACAAAATTATGGAATTAACCCACAGCAAATTGGACGATAAACTTATTGTTATTTATGGCTACACATTGGCTCTCTATGAATGTATTGATTTCCTGCTCAAGCATAATTGCCTTCCTCAGGATATTGTATACGTTCAGCCGCATATTGTTCAGAAATCCGAGTATCTGAATAATCCCACTACTGATAAAAATCTCGATAACATACTTTTACAAATGGTTTGCGATCTGGGCATCACCGTGTATGAATCCAGCAATTATGTTAGCTATACGGTATACAAGGGTGCTAAATTCATAGAGTGTGTTAATTTCAAAAGCTTTCCCAGTGGAGATAAATTTAGTCTAAAGTGCAATCTGTTTATCAACTTTTTTGAGAACTATCTAAATGCACCGTTGCAAAGAGGTGAGTCTTTGTTTAGATGTTATCAAATAAAAACCGCTAACGCCTTTTGTCTATTTAAAGTGTTTAATGACAGCGGTATACGTATGCAGAATCAAAAGATTCTAGTTAACGAAGACTATTGCACAAATGATCAGCATATCTATGCAGCTGGCAAGCATGTTGCTATTATGTGGGAAGTATTTTATCAGTATGATTATGTCAGTGAATGTGAAATGGCTCAAAAGGTAATTGCAAACCTCTTGTTGATATCAAACCTTGCAATATATTCCTTTTTTTTGATATTTCAGTTAATAGACATAATGCATTTGAGCCAGCAGTCACAGGAGCGCAGATTTAGTAAGCCCTGCTTGTTTCATGCCTTACTTCCGCTGAATCACATGGTTATTAAGATTGTGATGCCCAAGCGCTATTTGTTGGGTAAACTCTCCAATGAGTACAGTCATATTATGACCACCTACAATGGAGATTTCTTTCGTGTACGCATGAATCAGAAATTTATTGTCGAAGAATTAGTTTGTGTTACTCGTAATGTAAGTAATTTTTTCTTAAAAAGCTATCGCGTTTTAATACTGGTGCCTTAACAGTTGGATAAGTCGTTGTACTTCTTGGAACACTTCTGTGGCAAGCATGAAACAATGCTGAATAATATACGTCAGCGCTGGAAAATAAGTTTAATCAAGGATTTCGTTAGCTTCTTTGAGCTGCCCTGGACTGAATATATTATGCATGATCGTTTCAATGATATGCAAGCAAAAAATCATGCCACAATCATTTCCTTAATGCAAATGCATTGCGGTATTCAAGGTATGACCATTGGGGCCAAAGATTTCCAGGAGGCTCGTAAACATTTTCTGGAAGCAAATCTTTTAAAATTTCTACGCAGATATCGCAAAGAGTTTGTTAACAAGTTTCCATTACCCGAGGACTGGGAGAAACCGGAAGAAATTTAATGAGAAGGTGTATGGTTTTTAAAGGCTTTGTATGTTTCTAGGACGTACTATAATAATGTCGTGTATTTGTATCGAATATTTATCTACACTCTTGGTTCAATAATAACATTGTATTACATAGGTATTATACGTATTTTGTCTATAAACTAGGTTAAGAACAGAAAGCTATTTATCGTAGCGCCGAATCGTTTCTCTAGACTTATGGTTATTGATTCGTTTTCATTTGCAATTAAAACTAGTTAGTACTCGTAACATATTTTAATTACAATAAATCCACGTTCTTCACCATCTGCATTCTTTTATGGATACATCCGCTAGAGCGGCACACAGGCGGCACGACGCTGTGCAGCCGCTGAATGATAGCGTATTGGTGGACTTAGGCCACTTGGGAAGACAATGATGGGGTGATTAATCTGGCCTCATATGCCCTGCAAATACCTTCGTAACTCCTCCTCAGTGTCGAAGATCATGACGGGAAATGGTGAGCCAGGCACAAATTCGCCAGCCCACTTGACCTCTACACGATAATCGCCAGGCTCCGTTGGATCATACTGTAAAGCGTAAAATAATCACTGACTGACTCTTTGTTGATTGTATAACTTGCATACCTTGCACAGAATGGTGCGATCTTTTTGGCTCTCCCGTTGCATTTCCACGCGGAAGGCACCTTTGGGTCCACGAACACGCACTGTTAGCTGTCCGGCACCCGCTCCTCGAGTGTCGCATATAAAACGTGATTGGAAGGTCGCCAGTACGCCATGTTCTATGCCGGGACCGTAGACTCGAACCTGTTGTGGATAATGTAATTAGTAAAGTATAAGTTGTCTTGTAAAAGTCTCTTGCCGCCTGTTCCCCCTCCGTACCTTACTGGCATCTGGTGCTCCCGCAACTTTTAGTGCAAACGGTGATCCGGGCACGTTTTGACCTCCATATTTAATTGTTAGCAAGTGACGACCCGGTTCTTGGGGCTTAATGTTTAGTGTGAAGGTAGCATCACCATGATCATAAAGCTCACAATAGGCCACTTTGCGGGCGCCGGCACAATGAGCAGTTAGTTCACCAGGACCAGCACGTCGTGTGTCTATCCACGATTTGATATCCTTGCCAACAATGCCATGACGCAGACCCTCACCAGATGCAATCACCTTAGAGGCATCCATAGAGGAGCCAACAGCGACAGTTAGTGGACAACCCTTAACCAGGCGTCCATTCCATTTAACCGAAAGCGTCAAGGTACCAGTCAAAGATTTCTGTGGCGTATACGAGGCTAACCAAATGTCCTCGCTGGGACGTGGCTGTGCCAAACTAACAGGCAGTGCTGTGTTGTCCTGGGCAGTTAGAATAACCTCTGGTCTGCCAGCTGGCGCATGAGTAGCATCGATGGTGAAGTGTGCCGCCTCACCAGCTTGAGCTGCAGCTAGACCACGACCCATTAAAACTACCTTATCCGCAGCTTGCTGTCCGGTAACGAAGGCACTCCTCGGGCATTGTGTAATAGTAAGTCCACTCCAGGTTAAATCAAGATCATGCTCACCGGCAGCCAGATTATCTCCCGTTATATTGAGGCACATTTTGCCATCGGCCATCTTATCAACAGGTATCTCAATGCCATCGATGCTGCAGACCAGCTTTCCAGGTCCAGCGTTCTCAACATCGAAAATAATTCGAGCTGGAAGTATAAGGCGACCATCATGATCAACAAGTGTACCCCAACCACCGACAGGTGTGACCTTTGTGGATTCAACACAACAGACGCGCCAAGGTGAGCCAGGTAGACTTCCACGATTAGGGCAACTGGCACGAATCTCATAGGTGCCTACAGAAAGAATGACATACGAAATGCGCCACTCATTGTTGCCAAGTGCCTTTATCTTTGGCTCAATGCGTTCACCAAACTCATCAACCCTCTCGATCTGCACATTGGGTGCAATGGGGCAGTAGACAACAAAGGAGGCCTCTTTATTGCGATGGCACACCTCCAAACCGTGTCCGGCGGCACGTGCATCATTGCGCACACCACTCGAAGAGGCGCTAAAGTTAAGCGGTGAGCTCGGGATTGTCTCACCACCATACATGAGGGTCAGCTTATAGTTGCCCGGCTGTGAGGGCACAAATTCCACATTGTAGATGCCCTCAGATTGTTCGCTAATCATAACGGGCAGACTTTGATTTGTGGGCGAAATGGCAAATGCTTCTAGCTCAGCGGTGCCAGCATTATCGGTGCGCACAGTAAAGCGATTGGCACTATGGAGAGCCAAGGGTTCCTTGGTGACACCCTGAACGCTCACCTTGCTACTATCAAAGGCCTCGCAGGTAAAGGGACTGCCAGGAAGTGGTTTTGATTGATGAAGCACCTCTGCAAAAGAAAAATCTATGAATTAAGCATACAATTGTTTATGGGATTTTTAACAGTTTACCAATAACACATTGTCCTGGTTTGTTAATGCTAAACTCTGCCTGAAGGTGTCCGTTCTTGGTCTGGTAGCAGCGGACGGGCAACGCTTGACCACCGGGTCCAGAGACAACCACATCAAACTCCCTGGCTGGTCTTTTAACAGTGTCAATGGCAAATGATGTGGTCTTGCCCACACGTGCCTGATACAGCCCCAAGCCACTGACGCTGATCTCTTTGCCTGCACTGGCTGGTAGAACATTAATTTCTAGGGGTTTCAGCGAAATGGGAACATCATTGAATAAGATGCTAATCTTGTGTGGAGCAACCCTTGTTGGCTGGTAGACAATTTCATAAACGCCAGATTTACTAGGTCCTCGAATGGTGTGGGGAACCTCAGTGACTCCACAACGCACCAATGCTGAAAGATCTCCCTGTCCGGCTTCGTTGAGGGAGACACTGATGCTGGCCGGACGATGGCACAATGCTTCACCCACTTCAGTTATCTTTACCAGCATTGGATCAAAGGCGCAAAGAGTGCGTGTGCCAATATGTTGTCTCGTCTCCCGATCAACGAAACGTAAAGTATAGTTTCCGGTCATGTGAGTGCGGAATTCCGCTGTCTGTCGGTTAATTGTGTACGGTACGGGCTTCTGATCCGGCGATAGAATTTCCACAATCTGATCATCAGCAGGGAAGTCAATGGCTGCCAAGCTGCCGATTTGAATGTGTTGTGTGTGCTGTTGAATGTCCACGCGGAAGGGGCTACCATCCACGGCAACCTCATTGAATGTAATGTTTACATAATGCGGTTCGGTGCTCTGTGGCACAAAGGTTACGTCATATAGGCCACGAGCACAGGCTACAACCTCTGCCTTGACTGTGCTACTATCTGTGGAAACGACTAGCTCAAGGGTGCCCTCTCCAGCACCGGCTGCATCCACACTAAAGGTGACTGGAACACCCAATGTAGCAGGACCGTATTGCTGCTCCAAGCCACTAATGCTTACCCTCGACACATCAAAGACATTGCAGCTAAATGGCGACCCATTAATATGCTGATCATTAGCTAGGACGCTAATCAGATGACGACCCACTGTGCTGGGACGGAAGGAGGCACTGTAGCTGCCACCATCGTGCTGGCTTAGCTGACAATGTTCATTGTCTCCCGCGGGAGAAGTGACAAATATCTGTGGCTCAATACCCTCAAAGCCCTCTAGCTCAAAGGTGTTGTCAAGCTTAACAGCCGCCTGCTTGAGGCACTCACCCATAGCCTGGGCTCGGGGTAAGCCCAAAGAGCTTGCAGCAGCTGCAGCAATGTGGCAACTGAAAGGTGACCCGGGTACTGGGTGTCCATTGAAGCGAACCGAAAGCGAGTGAGGAGCTGCCTCAGTGGGCTTAAAGTTGACCTTGAAACGTGCATTGCCCTCGGATTGAACAAAGTTGGGCACATTCTTGCCATTCACGGCGACTATGATCTCCAAATTACCGGCACCAGCCTGTGAGGCATTGATGCCAAAGCTGACGCTCTTGTTAACAACACCAGGACGTATGTCTGTGACGATTACCTTCTCTGCGGAGTAGGCTTTGAGCAAGAAGGGACTGCCTTCCACATGGCCACCACCGGGCAAGCGCACCTCCACCGAATGATCACCCACTTCCATGGGTTCAAACTTGATGTTGTAGCCCAATGTGGAGCCAAGTGCATCGATCTTTACAGGTACACTGCGTCTGGCCGGTCCAAGCACCTCAACCGTTGGCTTCGTATCCGATTCCACAACGAATTCGAAAAGACGACCCACGCTAACCTTGTCCATGGTCTCGGGAGATTGGATGCGAGCTGCAGCTGCAACACGACAGGTGAAGGGTGAACCAGGCACATCTTGGCTATTAAAACGTAACTCCACAGTGTGACTCTCGGCTTCGCGAGGTGTAAAACTGATGGCATAAGTATGTTGGCCCTGTGCCTGTGCCGAGGTAGGCACTCGACCGCCATTCACCGTGACCTCTAAGTTGCCGGGGCCTGCTTGGGATGTTTCCACTAGAAAAGTAACGGGTTTGCCAACCGTTCCGCTGCTTACATTCTTAACCTTAATGGCGCTGACGTCGTATACCTAAATAGGAAAAATATAAGTTGATTAACATGTTGATATAGAAAGGGAAATTCACTTTCAATCTGTATCTGTAGCACGTTTTATCTTTACACATATATGTTTTTAAAAAAGTTACGGAAATAATTTTAAAAATGTAATTGTTTCTTAACTTAAATATCAGCAATTAATTATACACAAACAATATTTTTAAAGATAAATCAATTAAAAAGGGTCCCGATATGGAATGGAAAAAGTTTTCATAGCATAAAAGTCTGAGAACAAAAGGGTTAGCGGCAAGATTTTATCAACTCTGTAAAACTTTTTTTTGGTAATTTTTGAAACGTGAGCTTACCTTTGCTGCATAGGGACTTCCAGCTGTTGGCAAGCCATTAACAGTTACATTGACACGATGCTCGCCGACAACACGCGGCACAAACTCTGCTTTGAAGACACCCTCAGCGGACTGATGAACTTGGGCGGGCACAGATTGGCCAGCGGGACCTAAGTTGCCCCGATTTACATGTTGCACATTTTGCAATTTTGTGTGTATATATATATGTATTTTATTGTTAGGTATTATTTGGTTTTTAGGTTTTTTGTATTTTTTATTGTTTTTATTTGATTTTTCCGATCACGCCGCGGCCGGAAACGAGTTTTGAAATAGTTTCGTTTGATTGTTTTGTTGAAATTCACATAGTTTTGAGCATGTTTTGTGTTTTTGTTTATAGTTTTTGTTATATTTTTGTTGTTGTGTATAGTGTGGTTAGTGATTTAAATATGGTTTTTTGGTTTAGTTTTATTTTTGTCACGCGCAATTGGTAAATAAAAATTTGGAAAAATGTTTACTTTCGATTAGTAACAGCATTAAGTTGAATATATTATTTTCTGTTAAATAACAAAACTTAATATGAACGATGCCAACGGTTTTTGTTGTTAGTGAAGTGTTTTGTTCAGAGTTTTTGAAGTATTGTAACTTGCAATGATGTTAGTTAGGTTTCTTTGGTTTTTTATGTGTGTGTACCAGGAACGTGCCAGAAACGGTTAGTAAAATGTTGCTGGTGATATTTCTTTTCTTGCGACAGAGAGAACAAGAGACAGACAGAGATAGTTATATATATACAAACTGTAAGACTGCCTGCCTGAATGTATAACTAAAATACACAAATCCTCTATGGATAAAACATATGTTTTCGTTCATTTTTTTTATTATTAATATTGCTTTTGCCTGTTACATACTTTAAGGCGATATTAATCATCAAAATTCGTTTGAACAAATTAGTAAACAATAGCCCTAAACAGGGGCAAAGGACATTATTAGTAGATAAAAAAAAAATGGAGTACTTGTTGTTGCTTAGTGTATTTTGTTTTGTTGTTGCTGTTGTTGTTTCACTCGAGGTTGATATACAGTAGTACTTCACTTTTTGGACACGCCTATTATTCTTGGTTTCAATATCAAAGGACTGTGTATAGATTAGGTGTATATAGAGAGCTGATATATACATATGTTTATATATATATATAGCAGGAGAGAGTTAAAGATATATATAGAGACAGAAAGAGTACTCGTATAGGTTTAGATAAGTATATGAATAATTATATATATATATAGAATCTAGTATAAAAGATTTCGCCGTCCTGAAATATAATACAGATATAAAAGTGAGCAAATTATTACATTTAAAGGGCGTAAGATTACAAAACATATACAAACAAGCACACACACAACACGCACACACACACACACACACAGCTAGATACAAACATGACAAAAAACCACATAAATATATGTACAAACGATTAAAAAGTAATTACTATATCGCATATGTGCAGCAAATTCTACAATGGATTCGATTACTCAACATTCTAAAGTCTATACACAGAGACACATACACTCGCCTACACACTTGCGGTCATGACATACGCCATAATCCATCTTTTGAAAAGCTTGCCTTCAAGCTGGCAAACCTAAGCCTAAGTGCTAATGCGTCAAAATGTAACCAAAGCAATTGCCCAAAATGATAAATATAACGCATAATTACATATACTAAATGAGCACCACACAAACACACACTCATACTAAGCTTAGTTTGGGTTTGCCGCCACACAAGTCTAGGGCTGCCAAGCTATTGTCAAGAGTTTGCTGCGTGTGAAGCAGACGGATTGAGTTAAGAGTGAGAAACGGGAGAGTGGGGAGCAATTGTGGGTGCTATGTAAAGCAGTTACAGTTTAAAGAAATGGAGGGAAATAGGTGGGGCTGGCATGCTTGAGAGTTCCAACAACAATTTCCGTAGATTGTATGTTGAACTAACTGTGAAAATGTGTGTGGGAAAAAGTCGGTGTTTGTTTATTGGTATTGTGCCGATGTGGATACGGATAAGAGATAGATGCTAGTCCAAAGATACAAGACAAGATGTGCAAAGCAATGTTTGTATGTATATGCAAGTGTATGTGTGTCAACTGATGCCAAAATCAAATACCTATACACAAACACACACATAGAAGTAACATTTACAAAAAAAGACGAGCAATTATATTACAATTACGAATATAGCTTTCAACCCATAAATATTCAAATTCAAATTAATACCACACACACATACAAGATGAATGCGAATAGCGATAAAATAAAGATCGAGTATCTGTTACTCTGTTTGTTAGTGTAAGTGAGAGAGCGCGTTTTGTTTGGGTGTCTGGCAGCCAGCTCAGCTGTTTTTGGCCCATAAACTACATACCTTCAACGTTGACCTCAATGTCTTCCAAACGGCCGCCATTGTGATTGATAACAAAAGAATTAGTCTGATGCACCGGCCCGGGTCCACCTAGCGATACTTGCGGCCCGGCCACGCCCCCGCTAATGCTAACCGTTATGGGGCAACCGGGCACGGGCATTTTATTAAAGGAGACATTAATTGTGTGTTCGCACGACTCTGTCGGCACAAATGATACGGAGAATCTGCAAAACATAAGAACAATGTTGAAAAAGAATGTGTTAATTTAAGCTGATGGATATTGAGTGGAATACTACAGTGAATAAAAAAATCTTTAAAACGTTTTAACTGAACGTTTCCATTTTAAATGTTTTTGTAAAAGGACAATATGACCACTGGTTTTTCGTTAATACTTTAAGCTTACCTTGCACTGCCCTGGGGATGCACCTGTGTGGGTATATTTTGACCCTTTGCCGATATGGTTATCTCTAGATTACCCTCGCCGGCATCGCCCGCATCCACAGTAAATTGTACGGGACGACCCATTGTGCCACGGGAAACGCTACCAACGACCACCTTGCTGGCATCGTACGATTTAGCCAGAAATGGTGTGCCCTGCACCGCAAAGCCATTATATTCCACATTAATCGAATGGCCGCCAACGCTGATAGGCGTAAATTCTGCAGTGAATCCAGCGTGTATGTCACCAGTGACGCGAACGGGCAGTTCTCCCTGCGGTCCACGGACGCTGACCGCCAATTCGGCGGCACCGCCACCGCTCACGGTGATGTGAAAGGAGGAGGGCCGATTGACTGGTATCAGCTCCAGATTGGTTAGGTTAAGCAGGACGCGCGAGGTGTCCGCCACGGCGCAGACGAAGGGGCAGCCGCGCACCGTTTCACCATTGAATTTAATGTCAATCAAATGGGATTTGGCCTGTTCGGGCGTGAAGGAGACGAGGCAGCGACCGCCGCCAACGACCTGGACATGATTGGGCACCTCGCCCTCATTGATGGATATCTCCAGTTGACCCTCGCCCGCTGCACTGGCGTCCACACGAAACTGGCAGGGTTGGCCAACGACACCACCGTTTACTTCGGTCACTTGGATCAGGCTGGCATCGTAGACCTTTGCTATCAAAGGACCGCCAGCGATCTTTGTGCCATTGATGGACGCATCAATGATGTGCGTGCCCACTTCGGTGGGCACGAACTCAATGCGTGCAGCACCATTTGCCGCCTCATGGGTGACTCTGGCATTCAGCTTTGACTTGTTGGGAGTCAGCACTGTTGCCACGCACTCGCCTTTACTAAGGCTTTGTCCAGGAGGCGGCAGTATCTCAAAAACCGCCGGTGTATTGGCGGGCACAAGGCGTGTCGATTCGCCTAGAGCGGTGAGGCCGGGTGACGACATGATCTCAGCGTGCCACGGTGAACCTGCAGCAAACAGAGTAATTGAATAAAGAACAGTTAGTTTAGAGAAACAATACAAAACTCAGTATAAGATAATGCGTTATTCGAGCTACCCTTTTTCCCCGCTGGGCAGGTTATTTGACCCACAAAAGCAAGCTTTTTATGCTGCGCCAGCAATTGAAACGCTGCCAGCGTTCCTCTGTTGCTTAGACGATAGAGGGAGAGAGAGAGAGACCCCATTTGTTGCCAGCAATTGCCAGAAGCAGCAACAACAGCGAGGGTTGATTACAATTTAAGCTCGATTATAACAAAATATGTTCTCTATCATCAATAATAATGTAATTTTTTTTAATCAATTTTCGTTCTCTCTTAAACTTAGCTTACAAAATAGACAACTAAAAATAATATTTTATATATGTGTATACAAAAGTTTAAACGAAAAACTTTAAACTGTTCAGCAATACAACAAACAAAACAACCCTCTTGGGACAAGTCAAGACAAGTTGGTTTCTAAGTAGGAATTTGCGCATTGTTTTCCGCTGTGTCTCTCATTATAATTGTCGCAATTGCTACGGCAAACGCAATCTGTGCCGCCTCGTTGCCAGCTGAAGTGAGTGCGGATTACAAGTGCGTATCATGAGCTGTCTACTTATTTGTTGTATCTGCATCTGTAGCCTGAACCAATGTATCTATAGATGTTGCTACAAACTGTTGTTGATGTTGTTGCTGCAAATGCTTAAAAAATCAACATGAGCACAGATTATAACACATTAATTGGCTAAACATAGTTGAAGTAGATTGTTGTTGTTATTGTTGCTATCTGGAAATTGCGAAATGCAACAAAACGAGCTCAAAGATGTTAAGGAATGAGACTGGGATCCAGCAAGCGAATTGAACTTGCAATTGGCAATTACGAGCAGCTCGTTAAATGCTTGCTTATATCTCCATTTTTTTTTTTATTGATTTGCACGATTGTTGTTTTTTGTTTTTTTTTTTCATGTGCTTGTTGCAGCTTAGCGCAAAAATTTACTTTTGTTTGCAACTTTCCACACATTTCTCTTTCTCTTTTATTTTTTGTCTGTTGGCTGCTGCCGTGGCTGCTGCTGCACTTTTCCTTTTAAGCGCTTTGCCTCAGCCGTTTTTATGGCTTTCCATGAAAATTGCCACAGCAGCTATCAGCGCGTTCCGTCTCATCGTGTCAGTTCATTGGAAAATCAAACTGTTGCGTTGTCGCTCAAACATGCGATTTGAGTTGGCACTTTTTTCTATCTCTCTCTTACTCTCTCTTTCGTAACTTGGTCAAAAAAAAAACCTTTATTTCTTACTGCTCAAACCAACCATGGGAAACTGCAGCGTCGATGCTCTTGCTGCAAATTTAAACCGAAAACTTAAACTTACAACATGGTCGGCAAAAAAAAAGTATTAAACTGTTGCCATAGTCTGATAAAAAGCTACGGATAGCTGAAATTTGAATGTTGTTCTTGAAGCTTGTTGCCAAACAATTTGGTGGCACACTTTGGGCTTAGATTAATCACCTGCAGACCCATACATAACTGTGTGCTAACAACGGAACGGTTACAGACGTTCATAAGCCATCATAAGCCTTGTCAGCATCTAGTAAAAGTTTCCCAAGCTCATAAATTACGTTCCTCGATGTCATTGCCACATTCAAATGGACTGTAGCAATAACTCGAAATCGAATACAGACTCGAACTCCAGTTGCAAATGTGCGACTAACGGGTTGAGTTTAAGTAGGTGTTTTGTTATTATTAACTACGTTTTGGTGAGCATTATTCTTAGACAATTGCGTTTGTAATAAGTTAGAGATAAGTTCTAGAATACTTTGAATTGGCAAAATTCATAAAATTTCTAAATAATTGCTGAAGCGATTTGCATGCCATTTAGCTTAATTATATATTTAACCTCAATCTTAAAGCACGTATATATCATACTGACCCATTAATTTTAAAACATTCTATGCATATGCAAAACAAAAGAAACCCTACTTCTGCTATTTATGTCTAGCTTAAAGAAAGCTGTAAAGTTATATGTTAAAAGCTGCATAACTAGTGCAAACTTAATTAACAATAATTTTACCATTATTTTCTGTACCTCAAACATACATAACTAAGTGAAGATTAAAGTTGCAATTTCTTTGCAGTCTGTTTCTTTTAAATTGTTTGTGTCTTTTATTAAATTAAACTGTACCTAAGCTTAATTTGATTAAAATAGCTTGTTTATGAAGCTCTATTAAAGTGAAGATTGCTTTAATAAATGTTTTAAGTTCAATGCAATTTGATCAACATCCAACTCAAATAAAAAATAGGGTATTCAGTATTGACATTGTTTACTGATGCTCTCGCGTAACATTCTAGCTGCGGGCCGGTTTTTAGTCGGCTTGGCTTTGTTAATCGGCGAGTTTTGCTGTCGCTGTTGCTGTTGCTGGCAGCGGCGACCAAGTTTTCCGGCATGTGGCCAGAGAACAAGTGCAGTTAAGAGTTAGAGTAGAAGCTTGAATGCTGTTATTCAATATGCATATGCAAAAGTGTGTCTGTGTGTGTGTGTGAGCTCAGCTAACAGACAACAGATGTGTGTGTGTGTGTGCTTATACGAAATCGGTTACGTGACTGCGGTATGCAAACCGTTAGATGGCCAGCAGCTGTCGCCACAGCAGCAGCATTTAGCATTTAACAAATTAAGAATAGTTGACGGCAAACCGTTACTACTCTAGCTCAAATGAATCTATAAATTCTTTTTGATTTTTTATTTTTTGGGTAGTATTATAGAATAAAGATTTACGTTTTGTGTTGACTGTTTTGTAGCTGCTGACGTTGGTAGCGCAGGAATTTTGTTGCGGCTGTTGCTATTGTTGGGCAGTGCAAGATGTTGTTGTTGACATAAGCTGAAAACGCGTGATTGGACCTTATATTCTTTTGTATATCAATTCACAATTGTATTAAAGCGGGCGGCACGTCTGAACTTGAACTACTTGAAAGCCAATGCTGTGATTATGTCAGCGACTTGTTATACGCTCTTTTTATTAATTTATTTATTTTTATTTAAAAACTTGTGTAGTTTCGTTGTGTTAAATGCTGCACTGCGAATTTCAACAAAACAATTTTGGTTTAACATTTTTTGTAATTGTTTTTCTTGCACTACTTCGAGCATTTTTATGTTGAGCACTTCACAAAAATGTATTATTTTTAACCGAAATTACGAATAGCTCAAGTTTGAATCTCGTTTTTCACAATTATTTATTTTTTTTCGCGTCGAAACAATTTGTAAATTATGATTTTTCTTTTATTATTTACTTTAATGTTGAACGCCGTTTAAAAAACCAGTTGCCTCACCAAAAATTTCACTTTGACTGTGTTTGTGTGCCTGTCTCATAAAAATCACAAAACGAAATATGTGAAGAGAAATGAAATTGGGCATGTATGCCAATATACATATGTATGTTAAACAGCGGAAATGGCCATAAGCGTAAGCGGGGGTAAAAGCTCAGCGCAACTCGGCTCGGCTCAGCTCAGCTCAAAGAGGTGTGGCTGCAACTCATTATGCGAGTAAAAGAAGCAGAGGGAAGGCAAAAGAAAAAAACGGAACACAACGAAAACGAAATGTCCGCTCAAATATTTGTGTTTGTGTCAAGTCAGTGGGAAAGTAAGTGGCAGATACAAGTTGTTGTTGCTGTTGTTGTTGTCATGAGGCTGCAAAAGAAATTGCAATCTGTGGCTGGAGTCTCGATCTCACGCATACCTGTGTGGCACGCCCTTTAATACGTGGTCTGTATGCCTGTCTACCTGTAGCAACAAAAACAACTACAACAACACACTGACAACCTATCCCAACGGGTTTTCAACTACAGCCGCATTAAGTGGTATGGCAAACAGCATGCGTTGTACTACGTATGTGGCTTTATATTGTGGGGCGGCATGCAACTTCCTACTGCAATGAAGGCATGCAACAAGTGCGCCTTGAACCATATATATATATATATGTATATAGGAACAAGGCAAGTCAAGCCAAGCCAACAAGAGATTGCAAATGGCAATACAAACGGCAAGAGCAAAAGCCAAATACAAAAAAAAAAAAACACATGCAGACCACTTCCCGCTGCTGCAACGCAAGTTGTAAGTGTCTGTGTGTGTGCGTGTGTGTATCTATGAGTTTTAGTTTGAACTATGCTTGGCTGTCGCTCGATTATGTGTGCTGCCAGCTATGCGAGGCCTTTAACTTGGCCAATAAACGAGCCAAATTGTGGCTGAGGCATGTTGCAAGCACCAAACAAAACAAAATGGCTGCCCCAGAGACTTTGTGCATAATCGTGTTCATTGAACATTGCAAATTGCAAGGCGACAGTTTCAACGATTTGACGTTGATTTTTAACCGATTTCCAACCTTTAAGCCAAACAGCAGCAGCTGTCTTTAGTCCCATTGATTCAGCTTAAAGGTTCATTAAACTGGTTTTGTAGTTCCATTTCATTTACTTTTTTTTATCATACACACACACATACACACACACACACACACACACACACACAGAGATTGAAACACACTCCAAAGAAACTCAAATGCGATGAGGGCAACTTAGTTTTTTGTTTTTGCGAGACGGCAACGGGAACGCGACGTCCGCATTGGACATATTAGCATATTTCTTTGGCATAGAAATCTCACAAAGGAAATAAATATTTCTCAGAGAAATTTTTCCTCTATTTTTTTGGGCATTCTTTTAGCTGTTTTTGACAATGTTTTTGTTTGTTTCGGTTTGATTACAAACAATTCTTTTCTATTACGTTTTGCACAGTCACACGAATTCCTAGCGTTTTTTTTTTCTTTTCTTTTTTTTCTCTCTCTGTTAAAAATTTTTTTCTTGGCTTTAACCGCTGCGATCGGTAATTTTGTCGGGACGCCGACGTGTCAGTTTGGTTCGAAACGCGAGCTATGACTGTCGGCTGCTGCCAACTCGACTCTCCGTATTGGGCCCAAAACACCCAAAAACTCGTTCAGCAGGTCGCGCTCAGAGCGTTCGGGCTGAGCGCGTCGGAGCGTAAAAGAGAGCGCATCGAAGGCGGCAGGTGAGCAGAGCGGTAAACGCTGCAACAAGTGATCAACAACGATTAAGACAGAGAGAACACGGGAACACACCTGTGGCTCTCTCTCTCTCTCTCTTAGGCGAACTATGCGAATTCGCCGCACTGTGGTTAGTTGTGTAATTGATACTAGCAAAAATTTTGCTGCTCTCAGAGTCAAGCTCAGTGCTATAAATAATACAATTGTCAAAATTTGTATGCATAAATTTATAAACACTTGAAAAGCAGCTTTAAATAGCAAACATGCCATTCAACTAGGCATGACCCAATTTGGGTAAGGGGACAAAACGACTACAGAAGAATGCTGTATCATAAGATATTGGCACATTTGAGCACAACGCCCACGATATCATATCTTATTACGTAATACTATTCAAATTTCCTGGTTGAGTATAAGAATTTATTGTTAACCCACCTGGTACCGTTTCTCCATTGAAAGTGATTTGTACGGTGTGTGTTCCATGTTCGTGTGGCGTAAAGCTGGCTATAAAGCGTTGTCCGCCCAGCGATCGAACCGAGGAGGTAACCCGGCCACCATTTACAAGGATCTCCAGATTACCGGAGCCAGCCTTGGAGCCATCGATCTCAAACTCAACGGGCCGTCCAATCGAACCGTTTGGAATATTCTGCACGCGTATGGCCTGAGCACCTGTTGCATTGTTGTCTATGGGTCGAAATCTGGAGAGGGAGCTATAACCGTAACCGGTATTGTTTCCAGTTGCCGTACTATGGCCATTACTCTCTGTGACAACATGCTCGCTGGACTCCTTAACGGTCTTCGTATAGCCGCCAGATCGGTCAGTGTAAGTGTTGTTTGAATGTGACTTGACGGTTATGGCACTGGGTCTAAAAGATAAAGTGATTTAATTAAGATGTATAGAATAGATTAAAGATTGTTCCTACTTGTAGCGATCCACATCATCGGGCGAGTCCCTTCGGTAATCGGACTGCAGCTGTTGCTGTTGTTGTTGCTGCTGTTGTTGCTGCTTGTGCAATGCAAATTTGTTGTACTGTGTATTGCGCTGTGTCTCATTATCCAGATCGGGTCGTGCATAGTTGAGCTCCGTATTCAGTTGCTTCTCGGTCATGTTCGCTAAGGATTCGAGCGAATTGTGCGAGAGCATATGCTTCGTCTTATTGATGACATCCCAGCTATCCCTACGAGCCGTCGCTGGCTTCATTGAGGATACACGCACATTCGACGAGTGATCGATGCGTGGTTCGGGGGAACCAATGCGTCGTAGTCGCTCTGCCGTACCGTACAGCGATGGGCTTGAGCGTACATTTGAATCGGTCACATAGTTCGAGGTGGATTTGTACGTTGACGATTTTTCCACGCGAGTCGATTCGTAACCGTTCTACAATTGACAAAGGAAAAAGGAGTTAGATGTCTAGTAGATGTCTAAATATCCATCGGGACTTACCTTGTTCAGTGTGCTCGTAACCGGACTGCCTATGCGATGGGTTGCTGTGCTAATGTACGCATTGTTTGGTGAGTACCGCTGCACCGGAGAGGCGGAAGCGTGCCGTGGACTGCTCGTTATATTACGCGTAGAGGTCTCATACTGATTGGATGTCTTGATGGTCAACGGACTGTGCGAGTGCAGTTCACTAGAGCGTGTCTAAAGTGAAATGATGATAACGATTACAGATTAGATCAGTATATCAAAGAGAACACAAGGCACACATAGTAATAGTCTTTTAGGATTCACAACAGAGCGAGCAAACAAAAATTTAGTTACATTCAGTGTGGGACTAGGTATTGGGCTGATCGAGTGCGTCATCTGCTGATGTCGCTGGAAGGTGCTGGTGCTGGTGCTGCTGCTGCTCTGCATGTTGCTGTTGGTCAGATCTCGTTCTTCGCGTGGGGGCGCCAACTTGGGTTTGTGGATGACCCGACGCTGGCTGTATAGCTCATTTTCCTTGTCGTAGTAGTAATCGTTTTTGGTTGAGCTGCTGTTGGAGGTCTTAGAGTCACGACGTGCACCCGAGGTTTCCGTATACAGATCGTGGGAGTTTAAATACTTCACCGTGGGTGAGCCGCCAGTTGTTGGCGACGTCAGGGGAGGTGTGGGGGAGCCATGGTTCTCCTGTCGAATTGAATTTTGAGTGTGTGTCAAGGGGAGTCAAGGGTTCTGTATGTGTGTGTGTGTGTGGGTGTGTGTGTGTTAGCCAAATATTCAATTTTGATGTGTGGTTTGTGCAAAGCATTAACAAAAGAGCCCGAGTGCTGCGTGCAATTAAATGATAAACTGAAGCGAATGCTTTTATTGAACTTACCTCACTCTCACGCTTGTAGTACCTGGAACTGGAAGTGTGATAATCGGTTGTGTCCAGCTTTGGTGAATACTGCGGTGAATAGCTGCTCGTCCTCTCAGCCGTATTGTGACTTTGCAGGTCCCGGCGAGACAATGAAGCATTGCGATAATCATTATGCCTTGCATTCGTTGTTGAAATGAAGTGCATCGATGGACTCTCGGAGCGATGCTTGCTCTCATGCAAAGGACTGCTGCGTGTCTTGCCCGAACGACCCTTGGTGCCAACACGCATGCTGTAGTTAGGGATTATATGGATTAGAAAATGTCATACATAGCAAATAGGTGCTCTACTCACATGAAAGGCGATCCCTTGACATCATATCCATTGAAGTAGATGTAAACTCGGTACTTTCCATTCTGGCGCGGCATAAAGGTCACTCGATACTTATTGTCCACAATCTTCTCAACGGAACAGACCAACGAGTGCTTGTCATGGACAATGTCCACATGCAGCTCCCCATTGACGCCAACGCCACGAGCATCAACCTCAAAGGTGTGAGCGCGGAGCGGCATGGCACCATCGAGACCATGTACAGAGACGCCAGAGGCATCAAACACGGCACAAGTAAAGGGTCCACCTTGAATGTGACGACCCTGATAGGTAATGGCTATTTCCCAGATGCCCGCCTCATCCGGCTTAAATATGGCACTGTGACCCTCGTCGATCTTCTTCAGCGGGCAATTGTGCGAGATGCCTGTGGGCGAAACAGCCGTGACCAGAATATCCTCCGTCTTGGGTGCACCCGTTGCATTCACCAGCACTTCGACCAGGCTGCCCAAGGCACACGGCGCCATGCCAGGTGGCGCCACCTGCAGGAGACGTGGCAACACTCGGAAGAAGTGTCCGCCAAGGCTGTCCTCACCAATCTCAACGACAATCTCGTGCATGCCATAGCGCTCCGGCACGTAGACACCCTCACCATGAGCATTCAAACGCACCGGCTGACCAGGATGACCGGATGGCGGCACCACGTGACAGCGAACCGAGCTCAAGCTGATGTCCCGCGACAGTACATCGATACGGAAATGCGTCTGCGTGTGAAATGGGTATTAAGCATTAATGCGTGTCAATTGTGAACTCTGGACCACCTACCGGTTCGCCCACACGCCCGGATGTGCTCTCCAAATAAACGTTGACCAGGTCAGAGAGTGGTGGTCGTGGCGGTACCCATTGTAAATGCGCCGCATACGCCATGATGCCCAGATGCTCCACTTCCGGATTGGCCATATCCTTGGGCGTCAATATGGGCTGCACGCCCAGCTTGGCGCCAGCATCCACAGCCTTGCGTATATTATTCTCGTAATGGAATGGATCGGTGCTCAGCTTATCGGGCGCCGGTGCCGAGCCACCCAATCCCTTGATAATTTCGCACAGCACGCGTCCATCGTTCCAGTCGCTCTGAAAAATGCAATGCAATTAATATTAGATAGATAGAACAATTGCAAATTAAATGTGCAATCACAATTAAAGGTGCACAATTGTGTGCTTTTATTTGCCAGTGTTGAACAACTACATTATGTGCTGGTCTGTGTGTTTGTTCGTTATATGCGAGAATAACACTTTCTAGCTTTGCAGTCGAAATGGAAGTATAAAAAAAGGTTAAAAATAACAATTGACATTGACGAAATAAATTGTTAATTGGTATTTGCAGCAAGTCAATAATTACGCAGCATATTATAAAGCTTTTTAAACCTCAATTAGGAAGCTGTAATGATTTGGCTATTTTTTGTTTGCTTATTTTATTGTTGGAGTTTTTAGTAATATGCAGCTATTAATATTGAAGGACCAGGTTATGATATTTGTTTTAAATTTCTTTCACTCTTACTGCGATTCAGTATATATTCAACATATATACAATGTTTATGTATAAACTTAAATTTCACATGCTAAGTATGTTAAGCTCTTTTTGAAGTAGTTTTTAGCCATGTTTAACACACAACTACTTACATGAAGTGGATTCAAAATTTGTATGGGAATTCTTGTTGATTAATTGGATTTTTGTTATAATATGTTAGTTGTTTCAATATAAGTTGTATTTAGTGCAAACTCACCGTAAAGTTCTTCACAGGGTCCTTGACCTGCGTGTTGACCCAACGCATTGTGGCATTATAGCCAGGTCCACCTGGTTTCATGAAATACGACAGATACGTCATGCCGGAGAGTTCGTCCAGCCAGGGTGAGGCCAGATACTCCGGTTCAAGCACCTTGGGCACATTGAATTCGCGTTGTGCCAGATTCATGGCATTGGTGCAGTTGCGTACACTCTGACTAGGATCGAGACTGCGCCAGTGCGGAAACAGACCCGGCTGACAATAATCCAGCAATGCGGCCAAGTTAACACCGCTATTCCAATCCGTTGTCAGATTGGTTATCTTGCAGTCCGGCAACGCTGCCTGCAGCCAGGCCAGCATAAGTTTCCTGGGCGGGAACTTGCTGCGTCCGATCTGGTAGCGCACAATGAGTGACCAGATGAGGCCCAAGATCAACTTGACATTGCCATTGACAATATCCACATTGCCAATATTGACCAGCTTAATGTGATCCGCTTCGATAGACTTCAAAGCAGTCGTTGCATTCTCCAGATAATGATGTTGATTTGCTGGTCGACGATTCCAGGATGGCTTCAATGGACGCGTCTGCAGATTTTCGACGAGAGCACACAAGCAGGTGCCATCGCAAAAGTCCGTTGCCCAGTCATGCACCTGCCACAAAGTAAATAGAAATACAAAAAACAACAACATGATATTATTTGTTTGTTTTTGTTGTTGTTCGAAATTCATTACACAGCGCGTCTCTCTATGAATGGGCGTTAATTAGCATTGTCTGTTAGCTCTATAGCTATGCATGTTTCTTCCCTACATACATACATACCTTCGGCCAACTTTCTTAATGGCCAATCAACAGCAGCAAAAGGTACAAACAACAACAACAGCAACAACAATTATAATAAGTATACTTATAGAGAAGCTTGCTTGTTATGGCCCACATTGGCTGTCTGGAGCTACCTTGCATTGGGCTTGGCAAGTGTAGTGGTAGTGATGGTAGTTGTTGCCGTTGTGTCTTGGCATGGAATACCGGCTAAAAAAGAAACACACTCACACGGCTTTCTCCGCATGCGTCTTTGCAATTTTAGCATTTGACATAAAGCTTTTTATCTTGGAGCTGTCAGCACCGCTCGACGGAGACAATCGCGTGTCTTGTGCTGTTTGTTTTTGGTTCGAGCGACTGCCCTACGCTCCCCCGCCTTTCTACAACAAAATATTCACTAGATGGCCATAAAAATCTCGCACATAGTTGCCAAACGGCAACTACAAGAACAACCGTTCCCTTTGGGGTGTGTGAAGGATGAATTGTTTTCTATTGCTTTTGCTGTTGTTGTTTTCATGTGCGCATAACCTTTAAATTTGCAAGTCTTTTGACTTTTTACGATACATATATGTGAGTGTGTGTGTGTGTGTGTTGTGCGAGAGTGGATGCTATCAACATGCGCTCATAAATTCCAATTGTCTGCCATGTGAGAAGTTTATCTCATATATCCTTAAGAGAAATATGTTTGTGCATATGCTTGTGAGGCATGGCACAATGTAGGAGGATTCATTTGTTTTCTTTTTGAATTTTGTAGGAGTTGGTCTATTTTAAATAGATTCTGCTCAGTGATAAAAGCTAAAGTATTGCACTCCATTAGATTTGAATATTTTTGACATATGTATATGAATTGCCAGAAAAAAATATATGTTAAAAGCATTGAATGCCTAAATTTTATACCACTTTGACATGACATAAATGTAATTTAAAAGTAATAGTATATGAATGCTTCTGTTAAAAGCTTTGGCGCTGCAATAACTTTTTTCTTTAACCACCTTCCACATGCTCTAGCTTACGCTTTTACCCACAGAATATTTTGTGGTAATTGATTGCCAAACTAAAACATTTTTTTTTACAACTTTGAAACGCTCGGTCAAGTTTAAAGAAAAGAGCGTGAGAAATTCTCATATAGTATCATTTTTGACAATGAATTGTAATTATATTTAAGCGGCGACTCATTAACTATATACTATGTTTTTTTGTGCTTTTTTATTGAACAAAGAATATGGCACACAAAGCTGATTGCAATTTCATTAGCCATAAATGCTGGCAAGCTAGAATATAGAATGCACACTTGACAGTCTCAATTTGGCACTTTTGACCCAAATGTAGCAGCCAGGTTTTTCATATATATACTTTAGGCTAACTCATTGTCATTGTCAGCACCCAGTTTCAGTTGCAGTCTCAGCTCAATTAGTGTTGTTAACATGCTGTTTGCACTCACATGCGAACTTTGCCCGTTTTTGGAGGGCTGCGACCTTGTCCCAGCTGGATCTCCCTAGCTGGCTCGACTCATCTCTCAGTTGATTGTCCAAAAATGTATGCATAAAACTTGACCACAAACATATCTGTCACTGGCTAAAGTCTTTTGTAACTTGTTAATAAGCTTGAAACAATGCCGTGATTTTTTTTTTTATTTATATTTCTGTGAGCTTTGCGACCTTGGCATTCAAGCGCCCAAATATGGATAGTTCATGTGTGAGAAGCAATAAAAAATAAACAAAATATTCGATGAAACTTGCTTTCAAATCGACTAATGAAATGCATGCAGCGATTGCTTTTTTTGTTTTTCGTATCTGCCGATTTGTAATTACTGTCCGAAGCATACAAAATGTCGCCGTTAAGTGCTTTTCAGCTTACTCCAAGTATGTGTGTAGCAAGTAACTGTTGCCATTGAAGTCGTCGCACTTGCTATTTAAATTGTGGGCGTTGCGCATACGCCGCGTGTGCACACATGTATGTGGGCGAGAATGAGTTAAGAGATTTGAACTAACTTATGACTGTAAACAGGGATATATATGGCACCATTTAAGGTCGAGTTATCTGCGGAAGAGTTTTACACAAATGCAGCCAACTGTTAAAGCGCATGCTTAAGCTATGGAAAGGCCCTGCTTGATTCGTTGATCAACTAATATGAGTATGTGCTTAGTTATTTATATATGCGTGTAATCGATAGTTCTATTAGCTGTGCGACCCATTGACTGAGTAAGCAAGCATCGCATTGTTGCTACTGTTGCTACGCTTGATCGAGCGGCAGCTGTTGTGTAAGAGCGAAAAGCCCAACCCTTGGTTAACTAAATATACATTCCCAGGTAAACTATGAGAAATGTTTGCCATAGAATCCATTTCAATAGACATGCTACTGGCAGTCCCAAGAACACATGCAAGTTGATTCTAACTTAGTGCTCTGGCAGAATGGCAATCTGTCTGCAAGGGGCAATTCGCAAGTAATTGGCAAATGTAACTACTAAGAAATGATATCCCAAACTTATATATTTATTTAATAAGCGTAAACTCACCTGCATGCCCGTCTCGCGTAAATGCTCGTTGACCCAATTGCGAAATGTATTCGCTTGGATTTCGACCCATAGATCCTCATTGCCGCGTATATTCATGCCCTTGGCGGCAGTGCCCTCGGGACTGCGTGCCACCAATCCGGCATGCGTGATCTTTTGTGTCTCGGTGGTGCCATCAGTGTTGTGCTTGAGCAGACCAGCGTGCGTCACCTTGGCGCCCTTGATATCTTTGACGTCCATATTCGTCACTTCACTTCACTTCACTTTCGTTGCGTTGGTTTGGAGCTTGCCTCAGTTTTATGCAGCTGCGGCTTGCAATTGTTTCATTGTTTTTGTTTTAGAATTTGATGTTTTTAGTTTAATAACTGCCAACAAAGACACAAGAAATTCTATTTAGTTGTTAATTGTGTAACGCGATTCGTTGCGATTTCGATTTCCGAACGCACGCGATCATTGCCCAATGCGAACTGAGCGTAGCTGGCACTTTGGGCCAAAACAAACAGCTAGCTAAGCGAGTGCAAAAACAATGACGTCATTAATACGAGCTTAAAGCTCGCTCAAATCACAACAGCAACAACAACAGCTATAAAAAAAATGTGGGCATGCGAATCTGAATCTGAATCTGGCTATAGAAAAACTGGTTTGCAACGTTTTCGTTCCAAGCCAAATGCGAAGCGAGCCAAAAGAAAAATTGAAAAAAGAGTCTAAAAAACATAAAACGAAAAAATAAGAAGAAAAAAATTCACTTAGTTTGGAATTTCGCCGCAAAAAACACAAAAACTTTGCGATCTCAGTGCGGTGGGCAGAGTTTGAAAAAAGCAAGAAAAGAAAAAAACGTGTGTGGTTGTTGTGTGTGGAGCAGCGTAGGAAACTGTAAGTCTTTCACAACACAGCCACCGCGTCGAGCGTGTTTAGAAGGCCGTCAAGGTTTCTGCTTACAACCCATAGACGTTAGATAGATATTTAGACGACTTAGACGATGGTTGGTTTTTTTTTTATTTTATTTTTTTGCCAGTTTCATTGTGTTAAGGTGGGTGTGTGTATATGTGTGTGTGTGTGTGTCTTTGTGTTTTTTGACGCACTGTATGGTGCCAAATGTGGGAGCTGAAAACTGTCTCACACACACATTGAACACATTGTCTGTCTGGGCCCATTGATCACATTGAGAACACAAATTTCACTACACTTTTACCGCAAGCATTTTTGGCCAAATTGAAAGCTACTTGCAATGCGCTAATTGGCCACTTGATAAGTCGATTAGTGCATGCGGCCAAAAACACATTTTGGTTGCTTTGCGGTCTTTTCACACTCCCACCTGGCCCAAATTTGCATTAAGGCACACACACACACACACACACACACAAACAATTCAAGACAAGACAAAGCAAGGCGTCAGAAGTGCCAAAGGCCATAATTATCGGAAATCCGGTTTCAATCTATCGTAGTCAAAGTCTTACTCAGCTAACCATTTCAATTAATCTCTTACATATATCATTTCTGAGAGGTCTCACATTTCAAGATCTACCAAAAATTGTTTTATTGTGCTTATTGGGAAACAATTTAAAGCGTTGAACGTGTTTACTTTACTCGGATGATGATGACATCACGCATCTTCCATAAAAACGCGACAAGTTGAGCTCTGAGCTCTCTGAGTGTTATTTTGTTTTGTGTACAGCAACAATATACTGATTGAAAACAAGTAAGTGTGTGATTACTGCTAAAAGTTGGACCTGGGTATGCCCTGTAGATAACTGAGTAAACGAAACTTATGTGATCTACTAGATAGATTTAGCAGAGAGTAGTATAATTCTTGACTCTGCTAAGTGGCTCCGTTTAGGTTTTACTATATGATTTGCAAAAATGCTGTCTTGCTAATATAATTATCAGCGTTTTTAGTTTAACACCCACACTTTATACATATATGCTTGTAAGTTTTTATAAAGGCTAGATGGAATCAATAATGTACATTTAAAAGGTCGATGCTGCCTGTTGGCGATATGAATATAATGATACCCTACAAATGTTTAGCTACAGGGCAGAATTACATTAGGAATGGCGTTGCGCAAATTGCATAAATTTAGATAGACAGCAAATAGTTGGAAGTGAATTCCACATGTCTAACACAAAAAATCAACACAAACGGGCAACAGGCTGTAAAGGCATTGAGGTCAGGCCAAGCAAAATGAGTAATGGATTTATGTACTCGCACACACATGTGGTATAATGCACTACATAAATGTGAATATACTGGTGATGTGACTAAGCTGAACTGATGTTAAGTCAACTGGACTGATGTCAATTGAGATATGTTATTGTTGCTGCTGATGTCATATGGTTGCAATTGACATTGACAATGAACCTAGTCGTAATTAGTTGTAGCAGTTAATGAGCACGCGTTCTAAATCGAGTCATTTACTCGGGACAGCGCCAGCATTTGTTAGCAAGGTCATGGGAATGGGCACAGTTTGCACTTAACAACAACTTCAGCTCTAACTTCAACTTCAACGGCGAGAAAGAGCAACAACTACAATTGAGGCAATGCATAGTTTGCACAGTTGGTCAAGAGAGCAAACAGTTAACGAAAGTGTTTGGCTAGTTGCCTCATTTGTTTGCTGTTTTCTCATCGTCGTTGTTTTTGTTGTTGCTGTTTGTTAACATCTTTAACGTGACTCAAGCTGATTGTTGTTGTTGTTCTTCAAGTTGAACAATACATTTTTGGGTACACGCCCAGTTTTACTTTTAGGGCCATGCCAGTTACATTACGTAAGCAGCTTGAAATATCCTAGACTTTGCCACTAAATCTGGCCAAAAACAACTGCCCAACTTTTTTATCTTCTCATGTTTTGCACAGCACATCGATATCATGAATTGCATGTGTAGGTAGCATTTTTTTTGTTTGTTTCTTTATTTGTGTGCTTGTATGTGTGGCATTTTTACACATTTTTCGATTCGATTCGACTCGATTTTACTGTCCGAAATTCGCCTTGCCAGAACACCCACACACACACTTACAGTCAAGTAAGTCATAGTCGTCATCATCATGAGAAGCCATGGCACCCACATGAGAATGGAGCCTCTGATGTGTTATGGTGGTTCAACGCCTCGTTCTGAACGTGGGCGATGTTTCAAGTTTGATTTGTGCCAAAGCAAGCGACAAATGCGCATTGAATTGTGAATGATTTTATAGTGTGATACGACAGAACAATGTAAGTTACGACACTTTTATATACGCATGTGTGTGTGTGTGAGTGTGTAGTTGCGAAACTGTGAAGAAAATAAACTTGTAAAATGATAATAATAAGGGGAGTTATAGTAAAGTAATTATGTATGTGAGTGTTTGTGTGTGTGTGTGTGTGTGTGGGTGGGTTTAAAAGTCAGTTAGAGCTTAATGTAATTATGCTCTTGTGGTTTGTGAAGAAGAACTCGAAAAATGTACAGTTTTGGGTACGCGCACTCATCAGAGCAGAATAATTCATTAAATGTGGTTCTTAATGAATATTTAGTGAAGTTCACTTAGAATTGCTAAAGAGTCAAGTGCGCTTAAGTTTTATATAACTGAATTTTAACTGCAATTGAGTTCTATGATTACGATTCTTTTATAACTGCATTTAAAGTCTTGATAGTTTTATTATTTCATTATACATTGCCATTGCCATTGCTTGCTTACGAACTCTTCAAACAATCCGTTAAGGTCACAACTAAATAACTTTTCTCTACGTTTTCAAAGTTCATTCATAAATTTCCTCTTTAGCACACTCTGGGAAATACATTCAGTTGATTGAGTCGAAACATTTATTAAATCAAATTTTGGTTCCATATCATTATTGACAACCATACAGATATTTAATTGCCTTGTCATTGGCAAATGCCTTAACATCTATATAGCCATTATTTATCTATAACTTGACTGTTGGACACGCCTTAAACTAACTTGGCTAACTGGCAGCTCATTAACTGCGCGTTTCCTACAAAAAAAAAAACGAGCATTTAAATTTTGGCAGCATTTATTGCTGCTCATAAATAGCAGCAGCTCAGCAGACACTAACATTCACACACTCACATACACACAACTTTGAGGTGTGCTTTTAGTTTGTGTCTTCAGTCATTTGATTTATGCCGTTAGACGTCACCAAAGCGCAGCCGAGTAGTTCTATTGTCTGTTACTTTCTTTCTTCTGTTTATAATTTATGCTCATTACTCTACACACACACACACACACACTTGACTTGGGTGCCAGGCAGTCCATAACAGCCCAATTATCATTAACTAGCTGCAACTGAATGCGGTTAAGACAGAAGAAAACAAAAACAAACAACAATCTAACGTCTAAGCCAAACAACTAAAAACCAATCGACAAAACCAGATTCAACGAAAAACAAAAATAACTTTCGGTTTTGTGCTGCTCGTCGGCATTACGTAATGGGCTAAACAAAATGCAAATACAATAAAGCTTAGAAATATTTTAGAGACAACGCCCGCGCTATTGCGACTTTTGGTATTTGCACGCCACACAAACAAAGCAAAACAAGTTAGTTCTTATGATTTTATTAATATGTATTATGTTTAATGCCGTTGCTTTGTTCACACGGCCGCGTTTAAGTTCACGTGCTTAACACGAATATCGGGCAGCGAATACGAAGAATAATATAATATGTCTGCCTAATTTGTGGTTAGAAATTAGAACAGCACGCAAACGCTTCAGATACGTGAAGCTGTAAAGCTAAATCTCGTGTGTTGGGTGGAACGAGCAGGTCAAAGCAAACGGTCAGAGAAAATTGCTTAGAGAGATTGAGAATGTGATTTTAAGACTCAAGACACTCGTTAAATGTATGCATAATTCTGAAAATATGCTTTAACGTCAGCGGCGCGCAGGTGCAAAGGGCTGTAGAAGATATATATAAATATAAAAAAAACTATAGCTGAAACGCGGCTTATTTATTTTTATGGCATTTCTCGTTGGGTTTTTATTTAACTTTGTTGTGGTTGTTGGTTTTGTTATTGTTAAGCACTTGTTGCTGTTCGTTTTTTACTTTTTGCCTCTTCTTACACTTGGCTCGTTGTTTGTCTGGTTGCGGCGCTTGTTGCGGGGTAAGTGCGGTTTGGCTGCAGCTTGCAGTTGCCCGTTTATTTTTATATCGTAGTAAAAACACGTCCAACGCGCACGAGTTGTCTACAACGACTGAACCGAACGTAGCGCGCTTTAAGCCAAGTTTCAGTTTCGACCAAAAAACAGAAAACAGACAACACAAAAAATAAAGAGAAACAGTTTCCAAGCAGAGAAGTAAAAGCTTTTGGCCGCCTAACTGGAAGTCAAGTTAGTACGTCATCGTTTGCACATTGCGATCTTTGTTGCTTGTTTTGCTTAGCAGCTTTGTTGCGTTTTTGTTTTGGGCTCTCCATTCGCCATTCTCCATTCTGTCTGAGCTGTTGAAGTTTCGTGGCGTTTCCGTTTATGAAACACATTTATGATTCTTGGGATAGTTATTTGTTCCTTTTTGTTTTTTTATTTATTTTTTGTTCGCTTTTTAATGGACTTGCACGTTAATTATCGATGACTCTGTGGTTTTTCCTTGATAATTGAACAATTTGTATTGGCGTCTGCGGCTTATTTCAAAAGTTATTGATTATAAAACACAGCTTGAGCTATTACTGTCGTCTCTTCGTACTTACCTCAACCTTTACCCCTTCAGTTCCAAGCCCCGCACATATATTCAAGTAGAGACGTTTTCTTTCATTTCTCAAGAATTTGTTGTATTTTTTTTGTGTTTTGATTTTTATTTGTATTTTTTAGTGTTTTCTTGTTGGTTTTTATGTATTTTTTTTTTTTTTTTATCTATTTTGTTACCCTTTGTTTCGCGCTGTAGTTGTCAGTTTTGTGGCTAAACACACACCAGGCTTTAAAATGCTCTCGTTAATGATCTTTGAACGATCACATAAGTACTTAAGGTTTTTCATTTTGTTCTGTTTTTTTTTTGTTTTGTGGGTATACAGATGTATTATCTAAGCTCGATTCACTTGCTGCAAATCGGCGCTGACTGCTCTGAATATTATCTTAAAAAATGCCATTAATGAATTTAATATATTACTTGTTTGTTTTTTTATGTTTTGCGTTTCGTTATCCGTTTTTTTTTTTGTGAATGAAGTCATGCTGAATTAATTTATTGTATAATCTTATAAATTAATTAATTAATTTATAGTCACTAAATAAAGCTATAAATGTTGTTGGTTTTTTCTTTTGCTCATAGTACAATGCCGTAAATTAATTATAAATTAAGCTTAGCACATTTCTCAATCAATAGCTTAACATAACTGCAACATACATTCTCTCTCCCTCTTAATTGCCAAAACTATAGTTTTCATATTAGCAACAACACAACCAAATCGATGTAGTTTCTTCTGATCTTCATATTAATCTTCTTGGATATTCCCTAACATAAAATTGAGTTATTCAAAGAAAATCCAACAAACATTTGCAGACTGCAGCTGGAAGGAAGGGCTTAACTGTGAAAATTAACATGCTGCCGTTTTATTTTTGTCAAAATTTCACTACTCACTTTTTCCTAATGGCATCTGACTGTATCTGTATTATGTGCTTTGTTTCAGCATCTTGAGAAGCAATAAAATTTTATTTTATTATTCGATAATAAAGTTTTTTTTTCTCACTTGGCTAACTAAAAATCAAAAAACCTTCAATAACTTTAAGCATACTAATTTCATTTGTTTTTCGTCTCGTTTTTCATTTTTCGTCTTAGATGAAACCCCATTTTATGTTTATTGTAAATATTAATGTAGGCATATAATAATGAATAAACTTGTTTTTGATGTATTTTATCTATGTATGTTTCTTTCATTATAATAATAAATTGCAATAATGTCTCGAAATACAATACAATTAGGTAAAACTATGAAAAAAGGGTATTATGAAATTGTAGTTGCTTTTCGTATATTCCAACAGTAATGAAAAATCTATGAAAAAAATGCTAACAAAATTTCCTTAAAATTTTTCTTCATTTTTGGCATCAGCATGAAGTGAATTAGTTTTATTTTCGGTTATTCCTTTTTTTGTTTATTCTCTACATGGGATTGGCTCACAGCTGGAGCTTGAATAGCACATTAACTAGCGGCTTATAGACACTCAATCAATTAATCAATAAATCAATCGTATACCCATTGATACACTTAAGTTAATAGCATAGTTTTCTCTTCGTATTTACTTGCTATTATTAAATTTTTGAATTGTTTTTATGTGTGTGCTTAAATGGGTTTTAGTGTGTATTTGTTTTGACACAGAACAATTTTCTGGAAATATTATTTGGTCTTCTCTTGTACACATCTAAATGTAACTAATTAAGTAGTTTTCATTTTCATTTTTAATTTCTTTATATTTATACCTAGAGTTTACACCTAAATTCTTCGGTCATCGATCACTTAAGCCTGCAGTGCGTTCCCATATTATGGGCTTACCAAAAATCATCGCTTAGTTCTGCTACAGAACTTTCTCTACAGCGATTTAGAATACATCATTTAAATATCTTTGTTTTTGTCGAATCTTAGGTCAAATGAGATTTCAGCATTGGTTTAGCTTGGCAAACTAACTAACATTACAATACATTTAGATCCGTCAGTTGAGAGTACTTTATATCATATACTTACATACAATTATATATACTATATTACTTATACAATGCCAATATTACATACAATATAATACTTATATAGTAGTACAATATAATATTGCATTAAAAGTTTTTTTTTTCGTTTTTCAACCCATTTTTGTTGATTTTTTTTTATTTTGTAGATTAATGTATGCTTGAGTTTTTTTTTCTTATTTTTTTCAGTGTCTGTTGTATGCTGTGGCAGTTCTTTTCCAATAGTACAAATATTTTGCAAATATCTTTTGTTAGTTTATTGTAAATGATTTTTTTTTCTTAGTTTTGTTATTGAATATTATTTTCAATTTTAAAGTAAATCGTTTCCCATATACACATCTAGTAAATGTATTTCAAGTTACAATTACATATATAGCAAATATTACAATACACTAATTATTCATTATTAATCGTTATTAGTTCAATTTAAGTTAAATTATTATAGTAGATTTGTTTTTTTTTTTTTTTTGTTATTTTAGATAATTGTTTTTAGCTTGTTTTGATATATATATATATATATATAGTCTAATTGAATTCTTAGATTATAAATTATTTACAATGCAAATTACATACAATGAGCATACTTGTACATGAATAGTTAATTTGTATTATTTGTTTTGTTTTGAATTAGCGAAGAATCTAATAACTAATGATGACTACTTAAATGACTAGCTTTATGCCTGTATATGTATGTATGTTCGTATGTATATATGGTAGTATTGAAAAAAAGTATTTGTAGATAGACAGAGATAGAGGATTTTGAGAGATTATATATGCTAGCTCAATTCAAAGTTAGAGTTTTATCTTCGAAATATCTAGTAAAGCTTCTCCGATATTTCACTAAATTACATACACATTTATTCTTTAAGTTAAAAAGGTTTCTCACAAGTCTTAAATGAGCTATAAAATTTGGTTTTCTTGGAATCTGCAAGATGTAAACTAAACTAGTAAATGGGTTCATTATCTATTTCATTATCAAGATATAGCTAAACTTTAGCGTTAGTATTAGATTAGTATTTACATATTGCATATTGAGCTATGCAAACCATTCAGCGTTGCAATTGGCTTAACAATTTTGGCAGTGCCATTTTTAGTGGGTATTTGTGTGTGTGTGTTAAGTGGGAGTGTGTGTGTGTGTGGGAAAGATAAAACTAACACAAGCCGCATACAAATCCTACACTAGCCTATCAATAAATCTGGCTAGACCTGAAGCAATATGCATGAAGTGTTTTGCATCTTGTCCTCCTTCTTTTTCTCCTTTTTTTTATTAGTGTCTCTCCTCTTCTGTCCTACAGCGAACAATATTTGGCATTGATTCGTGTATGCTGTGTTGTTGTTTGTGTTGCATTGTTGCTAGCTCGTTGCATGCGTCGCTGTTGCTGCTGCTGTTGCTGTTCCTCCCGATGAAGATCATCCTGCGGCGCCGTGTTAGCAGCTGCTGCTCCTGTTCGCGTCGGGTTCATTCAGTTAGTAAGGCAAATTGGCAATTTGGCAATATTTCAACCGCATGCACAAGCAATCAAACACACACGCACACGTTTACATAGACGCATACAGACACACACATACATTGAGAGTGAGCGTGAAACACATAGAGAGATGTTGAACAAATGTTTTTGTGGGAGTGGCAACCACACACATACAGCGACAGACATAGAAGGATAGAGAGATAAAGAGATTGATGCAAATAATAATGAGGCGAGGTATTCGCATTCGCATTTTGTTTCCTTTCTTTTCTTTTTTTTGTGGCTTGTCGAATGAATCATGGGAGTCATGAGGAGGAACATGATATGTACACCATACCGATCGGCTGATGCTGATGGGGCAGCACGCTCCCGTGTTATATGATACTCTCACGATTGCGTTCCAGCTCCTCGGCCTCATTATCCGGATCCACACTCGATGTGGACGAAACTCCACAAATTTGCATCTCAATTTCAGCCAAACGATTCTCCAGATCCCACTGCTGCTGTGACAGCTTTGTGTTGAGTGCCTGATTCTCCGATTCAACCGTATGCAGCCGTTCTCTCAGACGCTTTATCTCATCCTCCAACGCCTCGTGTGAGCCAAGCAGCGGTGTAGTTCCACCAACACCAGCGCCATAACATTCAGCCAGCTGGGAACTTGAATCGCAAATGTGCCCTGTCAAACAGACAACATCAAAGAAAAAAAACAGATTGATGTAAGTTAAAAGTTATAGTTCTCAAACTGTTTTTCATGTCCTCTAAAATAGTCTCAACATGTGCCAAAATTTACTCGAATTCTGGCCCCCTTTTTCTAATCAATAAAATTAATTGCATGTATAAAGCAAAACGTTAAAGTAACAGATAACATATTTAATTATTTAATATTGTTGTTGTTCATTTTAGTACAAGCCAATTCAAATAAGAATCGCACTTTGTCTGCACAAATTAAACAGAATTTATCAAATATTGCTCGTTGAGACAAATTCAAAGAGAGAAGAGCAATTATTTAACAAATTAATTCGAAACAAACAATAATTGACAATGTTTGGCATAAAGTGTAATTAAATTATTGTAAAATTAAATGCAAATAATATGAAAATATAATTGCATTAATTTACAAGCATGTTCAACAAAAAACCATAATAAAAACGAACACAATTGAAACAGAAAAAGTGCTTTTGTTATTGTTGGAAGGGCAGCTGCCACTCACCTCCATGGCTGGGCTGCGATTGTGGCCGCATTGAGTGATGTGATGTGGCGCGACTTCGTGGACGCTCGTCGGAACCATGTGCACTGGGACTCACGGAACGTGGCGAGTCTGTGGCACGCACCAGATGATCCGCATAGCTGCGTGGACTGCAAGCATTTAGTTGGCTTAGACCAGGGAAATGCACAAAAACTCACCTGTAACCATGATGTGAATGTTGTGGCTGTTGCTGTTGTTGCTGATGTTGCAGCTGCTGCTGTTGCTGCTGCTGTAGAAGTTGCTGCTGCTGCTGCTGATGTGCCTGTTGCAGCATGGACATTGTTGCCGGCGGCAACCACATGTCCTCGAGCGTGGTGCGGCCACAACTCTCCACCAGACCTGGCGTCGACTGGCAGCGGCCCATGGCAACTACATTAAAGTATTTGACTGCGTTTTAAAAATCAAAAACGTTCACAGCAAAAACCGAAAAGGTAAAGGTAAAGGAAAAACCAAACAGAACATATACAGAAAGCAAAACAAAAAAAAGCAATCGATTTGTGTTATTCAAAAGGGGGCAAATTCGTATTCGTAAACGCAATTAATCGTTACTTAATTTTGTTTGGCAAATTTCGAGTAAGTTTTTTGTTGGAGTGTGTAAGGGTAAGTAATGGTTGGGATGATGCATAACAATGTAAACGACGATTACCTTTCTCCAGTGGTGCCTTCTTGTACTTCTCCAAACGTTTGACGGCTATCGACTCGAGGCGCACTCGAGCCGCCGGATATTCCTTGAGCACGTCCCACATGTCCTTTTTGCTAAGCACAAAGAGATCGCTGTAGCCAACGGAGCGAACACTGGCTGTGCGCCGATTGCCTGTTTGTTTGCAAGTTTGTTGGCGGCGAAAGTTGTGGCAAATGTGGCAGAAAGTTGCACGTTTGCAATGAAGAGAATATGACGGCAAAAGTTTCATATTAATAACTTGCGCAATGGTATTTCTCGCACAACAGCAACAATAGCTATAGTCATGCTATTGTTGTTGTTGTTATCGTTGTTATTGTTGTTTTTGGTTTGTTGTTCTTATTGTTGTTGACTGCACACACATGCACACATACGTACTTATATACTGAGGCAAACACACACAAAAACACAAGGGCATTAAACTTGCATGCCGAACTGAGGTATGCAGGCAATTTTGCAACGGGGCAAACTGTTTGCAATTGGAAATTGGAGTCGGGCTATTGGCTTGACAGTTTCACAGGGGCATTTATTGCATACACAAGTGCTACAACACACACACACACAAGCGCACACATATATATATATAAATAGGAATGCGCTCTAGTGTGGGTGTCGCTTGTGTTCTGAAATGCATTTGCTACAATCAAGCGAGTAAGCAGATAAAACAGCAACAGTTTATGTAGCTCAACATCTGAAATTGTGCTTGCATTTTTAATGGCACACTTTCTTTGAAGCAGCTAGGACACACTGTGCTCTACAGAGAATTTTGTTATTGGGTGTTGTCTTGATTGCGATTTCGAAAACATTTCGTTGGAATTTCACATGTGTTTGATTTTGAACATGTTGTTATTCTATGATTTTGTTAGTCAGAGTTTCTTTTTCAAATCTCTTTTCAATTTTATAAATAAACACTTTAGTTAATCACGCAAGCCATGTGAATTTGCAGAACGTTGCTGTTGGTACGTCTAACCAGGTGCTTTGCAAAGTATGCAGCATAAATTGTAGCAAGTTATGATATATTGTTGTTGGTGTATAGAAGGGGAAATGCTTACATATACGAATAGTTGGTGTGCAATTTAAAGGCTTTTGAGCGTTTTGTGTGTGTGTGTGTGTATGTGTAAAAGTGTGTGTTGTATGTGTGAGTGTGTGAAACAACAAAATGCATATTAATTGTGGTATTAACGTGTCGTATACTTAATTGAAACACTGTCAAACACAATTCAAACGTTTAAATTACGGCCAGGCAAAGCAATACAACAACGACTCACAGAGAGATAGTAAGAGAGACAGAGAGAGAGAGAGAGAGAGAGAGAGAGAGAGAGAGACACATAGACAGAGAGAGCAGCAGGGAATAAAGATTTGACTAATATAGTAAATTAATAATAATATTTATTATTTGTTTTTCACACTTAAACTACATAAACGGTGGGTGGTGGTGCCTAATTGGACTGCTGAATGTTTAGATGGAATGAAATCATGCAAGAAAATACAAAAACAATAAAACACTAAGCGATTGAAATAACAAAAACTAAATGCTTCGATTTTGCTATCTATTCAAACTCAGTGTGCATGTGTATGTGTGGGTGTGTGCGTACGTGTGTGCAAGTTCGCATCTTGACAGCAGCATCAAGGTGGCGGCAGCCTGACAGTAACTTGGCCAATTGTCTGCCAAAGTCAACGACTAATTGAGCCAGACGAGTCAAAAGTTTGTGGCAAACTGTAACTTTCGTCAGCCATTGAAATAGAATTAAGTTGCCGCAGTTGCGATTTGTTGTTGCTGTCGTTGTCGATGTTTTTGTTGTTATTGCCACTGCTGCCTGCCACTGCTGCAAATTTAATTAAGCAGCTGCGAGTGAAGCGGCAGTGAAGTATGCAATGAAACACACACATACACACACACACCCATACAACTGTATGCACTGAGATAATTTTGGGCATTGTTGTTTATTATGTGGCACAAATGAGTGTGCATGAGTTTGAATTATCACTGTAATTCACAGTCGAGTGGCGCTTATTCAAACTGAAGCAACCCTTAAAGATTACATAAGAATGAAAAGAGAGAGAGAGAGAGAGAGAGTTACAAAGAAACTAAAATGTTGGTTTGACATTGTCAATAAAATGGCCATAATTATTGCTAATTTAAGCCGATTTTATTGTGTTTTATTGCATTGTTTAATTGTGCAAAAGCGTGTCGTGTTACAGCCATTCAATTGTGCTTATGTACATACATACTTATATATGCCAAAAACACACAAACACATTGAAATACATATACATACGTACATATATGCGTTTATTTGTGTACATACGAATACAAGTGAACGCATGCAGGTGTAATAATTGCATTTGGCATTAATTAATTGGGCTGAGTGCCAGGCCAACAAGAGATAGCAAATGGGGGAGTAAAAAAAGAGAGTGTATGCATGTGATAGAGTGAAAGGGGCTCTCTGTGTTTGAGTTTGTAATAAAAGTACATTGCACACTTTTAGGCTGCACCATAAAAACTATTTTTTGACCGAAATTGCAACAATATATATATATATATATATGCTAGGAAAGAAATAAAAAGTGTTGTGTGCATTTTGCAGCATTAAAAACTGATAATAAAAACCGAAAAGCTTGTTTTTCGGCATACCAAAGTTAAAATACTCTAGCAGACATTTTTAACAAAGTTAAATGTTTTAAAGGGCAATTTTGAGTGAAAATTTTCTTACAAAAATTCAATAATTGCCATATATTTTCATTTCCAATACAGCTGGCAGTAGTTTATTTTTGTAGAAAAATATGTTAAAAGCTCAATGTTATGACATGAAAATTCAGCTAACTATTTTTGAAGGCGTATTTTTATTTAGCCAATTTCAACTAAGAGAATATTTAAAATTTATTTTTTGAAAAAAATAACTTAAATACAGCTAACTTTCATATAAAAAACTCTTAGTTAAATTCAGTTATATTCCAATTAGTCAGACTTGTTGGCACAAAATAAGCTAAGAGACCAGCCAATAAGTGTATTTATGCCTATTCGATGTAGAAAACATGTTTTTAATGCATTATAAATGTCGTGTTGCAATTATTAAAAGCCGCTGCATTGTATTGGTTAAATAAATAAAAGTGATGTTTCAATAAATTAAAATAAAAATACATACATGTGAGGGTGAGAGCGTGTGCGTTTTATGAAAATACATATATATATATATATATATTTATATTTGTATCATGTGATTCGATTTAAACGATTACGAGTGCGAGCTTGTAATGTTTGGCTCTATTAAATATTACTGAAAGTAATCAATTAATGTGTGCAAAAATAAACCAGTTAGTAACATATAGACACAGATAAATTGGGTGTACTATACTTAATCGATAAGGTTGTTTAACCAAAAGCTTTAGAGCACTCACTAATTGTTTATTAAGTGTTGTGTATGTGAAAATTGTATTTAGATTTGATTGATATACTGAGATTAACATGAAAACAAAAACACATTGCTGCATTATATATTTATATAATTTAAGTGATGGTTGAATACTTTAATTAGTTTTATGTGTGTTGTTTTAGGGGTTTGTTTATCTTTTGACTAGTTGTTGTAGTTACATTAATTAGTTGTTATTGTTATTGTTCCGCCTGTCGCACTAAAACGAGATATTTACCAAGTTCTTTACCTGCGGTGCCCATATTCAGTATACTAATCTCGCCGAAATAGGAACCTGCCTTTAACGAGGCCATCACCGTTTTGCCATTGTCAGCAACGACCTGCAATCGTCCACGATTCACAATATACATCTCCTTGCCCACCTCACCTGTACCAAAACGGAATGAGATAGAAACAAAGATACACAAAGAAAGTGAGAAAGTATAGGGTGAGTTTTGCACGTAAATATATATGATATAGGTATAGAGGTATAAGTAAGCTGGTCACTTACCTTTGCGGCAAATGTAGTCGCCCGGGGAGAAGAGCACAGGCCGAAGTCTAAGTACCAATTCGCAAAGGAAACCAGCTTCAGTATTTTGAAAAATCTCAACCCGCTTAAGTGTATCTAAATGGACGTTAATTGCTATTTCAGCCTGCAAAGAAGATACAAGATACAGAGAATAAAAAAAATATGAGGCACAGCTGGACAGCTGGATGGAATTAGACACAAACATGCTTTTAGAAATGGACAATTCATGTTTTAGGTGGGTTATTAGGTGGGTTGTTGGGTAGGCTTTGTGAGTGGTTACGGTTTTTTGCTGGCTTAGGGCACATTTGTTTTTGGCTTTGTGTGTGTGTGTATGTGTGTGTTTGTGTGTGGGGACTATTTACCTTTAATTTATCAGGAAGACAGGATACGGCGCGCTCCTCGTCCGAGCACTTTTGTGTGAGCCACAGGTAATCGAACCATTTGATGACCTTCACCTGCAGATGATTGGGCACACGCCGCATGCGCATGTACGTCTTAACTCCATCCAGCTTGGCTGCAAATAGACCCAAAAATACCAAAGTAAATATATGTATAGTATGTGTGTGTGTGTGTGTAGACTTATTATATATGCAAGCCTATTTGCTCTGTGGATTACACGCAAATCGAAACGCGAGCCGCATATAAAATGACCAAACAAACAAAGGAAAGAGGTGGCGAAGAAGTAAGAGAAAGAGATAGAGTATCGCAAGTGCTTCAGACCCAATGAACCTTTTGTCATGAATAAATTTCAATACGTTCATTCTTCTTTTTATAGCGCTGATTAGTTCTTGGGAAAACAATATATGCATACCGTAATACACGGCGTATGCATAATATTATAAGTGCTTTAATGGAATGCAATGCATCGAGAGCACTCAAAAATAATTCGACATACTTTTGACATAGCTAGAAGCAATACAATAAACGTGTTAAATCAGTTTCTTAAGTCAAACCCATTATAATTGGCTTTGCAGAGTTGCATATCAATAAAAAGCACATAAGCAGTCAAGATTGCATTCCGGTTAATGCCAAGTTCGATATTTTTTTACAGTTAAGTGCAGTTCCGGCAAATACAAGGCACATATTCCTACACTCGTGTATGTGTGTGTGTGTGTGTGTTTGTGTGTATGTTTGACTGGATAAGCAAGCGGCGCTCGATGAGAGGAAATTAAATCTCTGCTTGGCTCAACGTCACTGCAAGCAAATATTGACACAATTTGTCGATTGACAACTGCGGCTGAATGTATGTAGTAGGTGCTCTCGCTTTTGCTGCTGTTGTTGTTGGCAGTGCCACATTGACAGACAACGGCTGAGAGCTTTTGGCGGGAGAGCTGGTAGTAGGGGAATACGACTGAGCGCGGTGGGGATTGCGGACGAAGTGTGTTTGCTCGTGTAAACATTAGCAAACCAACTGGCAAACAAGCAAACAGATTGAAAACAAATAAATAAAATTGCTTGTCGGCTCAGCAGGCAACTCTACTTACCCCTACCCACCTCTTTGATGCTCCCCTTTAACTCAACAACTCATCTATAATGCAAGTGACGCCGCTACGTCCAATGGCCAATAAACAATTGGGCCGAATCAGTTGCCTTTGGTTGAATTCGCATATCTTTTTTTTTTGCCACATTTGCCACTACAATCATTTATCATTTTACCTTTTGCACAAACTGTTAACGGCTGATCAAATGTCAATACACTTCTAGCCAAAGCGGCAAGCGTGAACCTCTTGAATTGTAAGTTAATATGCATATGGTTGTTATTTACAACACATTTTATACATCAACTGACAGTTTTTTCTGCATTTTCAACAAAAAAAGGGGAAAACTTTTCATCGCAACTACTTCTTGGGAAGAGAAATGCATATGCACAACAAATCGGTAACCAATTGATAGTATACATTTATTTTTATAATATTTATTTATTTATTTTTAATGACTCAATGCTATGATTAAACGCTGTCTTGATAAAATTCAACTTCAAAAAAACTTGTAGTCTTTTAATTATTTTCCACAGTTTGTAATTCATGGAATTAATTGGAGTGTTTTAACTTATTTATACCGTCGCATCTAAGCGCCTGCCAATCCAGATAACAAATAAAACGACCACCGAAATATCAAGGCCCCTACAAGTTGACTATTGGAAAAGTTTTTGCAGTTGGAACGAAGCTTATTATCTCTGTGTCTTAGCGCTGGACTTATCAGTCTACAAAATTAGGGATTTGAAAATGGATCAACAGATTTGTTTGGTTCTATGATAAAAGTCTTTGGCAAAAGGCGGCTTACTCTTCGCAGTTCAAAAGCCAGATTGCAATTTATTTCTCTGTGCACCTGTTAAGCCCATACACCAATATTATAATTGTCTAACCCTGACCAATGGCCTGTCACATCTGTGAGCAGTTCAAACATACATTAGCAAAAGTTTTTTCCACTACTGCCAATCTAACAAAAATATACAGCTATACTCTGCTTAAAAAAAAGCACAACAGTATGACTCATTAATTAAAGACTCTATCTCAACGTGTTTTTAATCGATTTTAAAACTCTTACACACTTCTGCTAAGTGTTTATGAGAGACTGCCTTATCGTAAAGTTTCTATGAACGTAGCCGGGGTTTCTTTTCTATAAAGATAGCACATAATATATTTTAGCATGTTGCCAATCAAAGCGAAAAGCCAGCTTGTCATATTAAGAGCGTGATAAGCACCAAACAGCAACAAGTATATAAAGAGCAAATGCCAGCTGACCATTTAGTTAGTTATTCATTACTTTACTTAACAAAATGTTGTGGCAACAAGTTATTGGCTTTGCAATTCTTGGTCTAGCAGTGACTCAGCTGCATTCGGTTAACAGCCAAGTCACCACTACCAGCTGTGCCAAGAACTTCTCTCTGGTGAGCGACAAGTGTCTGATGGTGAACAACAAGTGGCTGAATTGGTATGAGGCCGAACGTCAATGTCGCTCCGTGGGCGCCCAACTGATCAGTGTACAGAATCAGAATCAGCTGCAGCAGATCAGCAAATGGCTTAACACCACACTACCCAACACGGTTGAGTTCTGGACGTCTGGCAACAAATTGGGCAGTACCCAACAAATATACTTCTGGCAAAGCACTGGTGAACAGGCCAAGTATCTGCCTTGGGCCGCTGGTCAGCCACGTCCCAATGATGGCGACTGTCTGATGCTCTTTAGTGAAATGAAGAACTGGGTTGTTATTGGTGATTACAAATTGGCTGTCAGAAGTAATACCACATGGGCTCCCATCGTCTGTGAACAAAAGCCAGTGAAAACAACACAACGCGTCTGCCTTAAGGATTCATCCTTTGAAATGGCGCAGGTGGAAGTGAATTAAATAAAGTTTAATCTTTATAGTTGTACCAAGAAACGGCCTTGTAGGCTGTGAAAAATAGAAGGGGAAACACCTTTTATTGCTCAAGTAAACTGAAGGGCTAAAAGACTTCTGTTTGCACTCGAAAATATGCAAAAGATTAGATTAACGGTTAGCAAATTAATTAAAAGCTCTATTAAATTTGTATTTTCTAATAGAGATCTGTGGAACGTTTTATTTTAATTGCTTTCCAAAGATAAGTTCATGCTTAAAAAAGCATACTTTGATACACAAAGTAAATTATTTATAAAAATTAGTAAGAGAATTTCACACATTTATCACATTCTCTGAATTGTGTTTTATCTACAAAACACTTTTGCATGCAAGCCTTTAAAAACCTAATTGGCAGTGATAAGTGGTCTATTGTTATTGCACACGTGTCATATGCTAAGCTAAATCTTAAGCTTATCACATTGCACAATTCCCGGAACCTGAATCTATATTAAGGGCAAACCCAGCTGACAATTGAGTTGTTCATAATTGGGGGCAAAATGTTGTGGCAACAACTTAATTTCTTTGTCATTGTCTGTTTGGCATTTGCTCGATTTAGATATTCGAAATAAATGTGACTAAGATTTGCATTAAAACCTATCAAGCTTGTGGTATGTTTGTCATATTGTATTAGGTGTGTTTGGGTTTTCATGCTGTCCGGCTCAAGAAACCAATAAATCTTGTGTTATTTGTTAAATACTTTAAATTCAAGTAACTAATAGTATTTGTATCTCAAGCCAGCTCTCCTTATACAGTTTTAATTATCGGTGTAGCATGCCTCTAGCACAGAACTCAAACGAATAACTTACAACAAATTCGAATTCCTAGTGGCTTGCAATATTGTTGCTTATAATAATGCATTGCATACTTTTGGGCGTATCCTTTTGCTGTTTGAAATACTTGGCATCGTTTGCCTTGAAGGCAGCGTGTTACGTTGTGGGTTTTATATTATTATTATTGTTGTGCGAAAAATATTGCGTAACTGATGCTGACAGCAGCAACAGCATTGGGTATCGAGTAACCCAGTAACCAGTCCCAAGACTCGAGTATCGATTATCATTCGTTTACTTCTTTTTTAGACCAGCCTGCCATGCCCCCATTCACCATGCAACAAACAACATGAAAGTGGGAACGCATCCAAGGATTATTGTATGGAAACGTAGCAAACGTCTTTGGCACAGCTACATTACCATTACATACAACGGATATGCTTGCTGATAGCAAAAAACATATATACATACAAACACACACACAGAGAGAGAGCGAAACACACGCACACAGGACGACAGTATGCAAAATTACAGCGATTTTTATTGCGGTTCTGCTTGGCTGCATGACACTGCCAACATTCCGGCATTGGAGCCAGAAAGTTGTGGATAAAAGAGGAGTTGTTGCTCTGCAATAATGGTGGTGTAGGCGGGGAAGGTGGGTGGTTAGGGTCGATGTTGGTGAAGAGTTTTTGGTTGTGCATGTCACGTTACGCTTGGTGGCTTCTTTTTTAACTATTGAAAATCAATCTAAATATTAATTGCATATGCCATGGCAGCGTTTTATTTGCATGGAAATTGCCAAAAATATTTATATTTTACACCGTACAAAATAGCATTTTAAAATCCAAACTACAATCAAGTTCTTTAAATAAGCATATGAAATTTGCTAGAATAACAAGTATTTAATATGCAAAAACCTAATAAGTTAAATTTAATTTTACAAGGCCAAATTTAAATGACTTCAATGCAAAATTCAGTTAAGAACAACAAGAACATTTTGCACTGTGTGCATTGAGTGTAGGTTGCATGCACATTAATATATGTATGTATTTAAAGTTCATTTTTGGAGCGTGGTCTCGCTTGGACTCGGTTCAATAATTGTGGTTGGTTGGGTAACTTTGTTTATGTAGCAATTATTCGAGATTTAACTCCCGCTCTCTTGCACTCACTGGCATTGTAGTTGTGCGGTGTGTGTGGCACAACAGTTTATGTTATACTTAGGAGCCAGAGCGACGTTTGCTTTCAACGCATTTTTCCATTCCGTTGCATTTATGCCGGCACAAAATTTAATTCGCCATTTTGCCCCAAGTTAGTGGCACAGCTGGGGCGTGGCTTAGCCCAAAGGGGGTCCTTGGATTGGTGGGGTATATGTATAAGTTTTTTTTTATAAACTGCATTTGGTTTCGCATCTTTGCCGCACATTTTCTTCAGATTTTTCCGTTACTTTTCAACATCCTTTTCTCTCTTGTTTTTTTTTTTATTCTGTTGCGCTTTCGTATTTATTTTTCATTTTATGCTCTGCTTGGCCACAATTGCCACAGGCACAGTTTTGATCTGATGCTGCTGCGGCCGCCTCTGTTGCTGTTTTTGCAGCAATTTTGTGGGCCGCATTTTGTGGCGCCTGCATCACCTAAAGCACTAATCTGAAACCATAATTGCATTTAGAAATATTGCACACGGCCGCTTTTGTTCTGCTCGACAGAGTTCAAACTGCCAACTGGCAACTAGCAACTTGCAACTTGCAACGAAATCTGACCGCTGACAAGCATCTGACAGTCTGGCAATCAAGACAATTGTTACTGGAGGTTGTTGGGGATTAAGTTCGTGTTATGTGTATGTGTGTGTGTGTGTAAGTGCAAAAAGAAATCACTAAAAACTTAGCATCATGTGTGTGAATTCCGGCTTCTGCCTTTTGTAGTGCAACAATATAAAAAAGAAAAGGCAGATAGACAGCGAACGAGTGAGGGAGAGTAAGCGGAGAAACTGGGGTGCAAAAGTTCATACCATTGTCTGGCAAACAAACTGCAGCAGCAAGTTTTCCAGGATACAGGCAGGGTTATGGGACTCGGGCTTGAGTTTATACAAACAGTAAATATGCGTGACAAAAACTTGCTCTTCCTGCCTTTTCATAAGCCCAAGACAAAAAGGCAGCAAGGCAGTGAGCCAGTCAAGCAGTCAAGCAGCTGGGGAATGCTGAATGCATTGACGATGTGTGTGTATGTGTGTGAGTAAGTGAAAATTTCAAACTAACTAGAAACCACTTAAGAGCAACGCTGATGCGCTTGAGCCTGTGTGCATGTGCAGCATGCCACACAAAGAACTGACTCACTATGACAAAAACATAAAAAACACAAAACCAGAGAAAAAAATATAAGGATGGAAGTTCGTTGCGGAACTGTGCTAAAAAGCAGAAACAAAAAACCAGCTTAATATTGAGTTGATATGTTTGGAGATTGTAAGCTAGCTGTGGAAAAAAAACAAAACGGGTAGGATGGTATATCAAAATGATTTCAAAAGTGCTTTCGGGCTTATAAGATAGCAATTAATTGAGATTAGTTGCGGTATAAACAAGCAAAACAACTTCAGAAGAATTTTACTAAGTATGTTGTTATTTGTTAAGTGAATTAAACGGGCTTAAATAAATAAATCGGACCTTTAGAAGTTATAATGTGTTTTAGGTACTGATCAAGGGAATTATTTATTTTTATTTGTTCAAATAACTAAGCTTCTGATATATTAGTGCGAGTTCGAGTTACAAAATTCAAATCAAATGCAAATTTTCAATACTGTTATTATAATCTTTTTTTGTTCAATGTACAAATTTATATTTAAAGTGGTTTTACTCACACAGCGAACCTAAAAAATAATAAAATATTAAAGTTGAAAAAGCAAGAAAATTGTAAGAAACAAATCCTGTTGATGTCTTAAAAGCTGTCATAATAAAATATCACAGTAGCAGTTTGATGTTTTCGCTAAAAAAAACCTTGGCGGTTGAGTTTCCTCATGTATGCTCGCTGAGCTTTGCTAAGTTTTCCAGAAAAACCAATTAGTATCATTAATTATGGATATATGTGGTTGCCACTGTTTTCTTTACACTTTGCAGTCTATATACTCTTGATGAAGTGCCTTATGATGTTGATAATGATGATGATGTTGTATAGCTGTGGGTATGAGAATGTGTTCTGAATGTTTGATGCTCTCGTGAATTTGTTCGGGCGCGCTAGCAAAAATAAATGCGCTCTGTTAGCCAGTAGTGCAATAACAATAACAATAACAATAACAATAACAATGCGCATGCCAGCTGCAACAGCAGCAGCAGTGGCAGCAACTGCAAACGCTTGCAACACAAAATCCTTGGCAAATTCGCTTTTTCAAGGATAATGGAATATTTTGCCCTTAAAGACCAGCAACATGCCATACCATGCCACCAACAAAAACAACAAGAACAGAAACAACAACAACAAAAACAACAACAATAGCAACTGAAAAAAAGCAATGTTCTAAAAATACGACGGTAAGTTGGCGTACATGCAGCTTAATGGGTAAAAGCGGCCAACAGCGGCGACTGAGTCTACAATATTGATTGAAATACACAAACACACACACACGCACACACACACACACAGGGACACACAGACACTGGGACGCACACATGGTTACAGCTGTAGGGCATAAGCAGCTGCAGAAAACATAAACACACACACGTGTATGAAGCTAGAACACACACACACACCAGGCACGCGACGAAGCATTTGTTGTTGTTGTTGCTGTGGCAAGCGAAAGCAAACAGTGAAACGAACAACAACAACAAGTACACAAACCAACCAAATCAACATACACACACTTAAACACTGGCAAAGGCGGCAAGTTAAAGTGGATAATAGACGAAGCTGATGCTGCTGCTGCTGCTAAAGAAAGCAAAAGCAATGCAAAGGCAAACGCAAAGGCAATGGCAAAAGGCAAAAGAGCGCACCGAATGTGAATTTTATATATGTGTCTCTTCTCTCTCTCTTTCCAAGTCTCTGGTACTCACTCAGACCACAGCTGTAACAATGGCGTTCGCAACTCGTGCGTACGTCGCTCATTGCTATTTTTAGACACGCGTTCGCTCATTGTGCGAGAGCAAACGCAACAGTAGCAGCAACAACAACAGCTTGTAAAAAGGATAAAATGAAAAGCGCACGACTAAACAATATTCTGAACCCAAGTATTTTTCTTAATGTTTCTTGAACTTTGACATCAACATTAACTCACTAGAGAGTTCATTTTGGAAAAATCCAATCTTGATTTTCACCTACGATTCATTTTCTACTTTTGCACAAGCTTATTCTATTCGTTTTTAAAATTTCTCATTGGTTTAAGTATATATAAAACACACCCAAACACATATATATTTGTATAAAAAGAAAGCCAGAGCGAGAAGGTAAGATGAAACGGGTTCAAGTCAAAATGGCTGCAAACCCTGCACGTAAAGCACTACAAATCTCGATGTGAGCTGTGCCAGTGACCAGAGTACATATATGTTTATGTATGCGTTGGGTTTTGCGTGTGTGTCTGGGTGTGCGTAAATTGAGCGCATAAATTGTTTTAATTGCAGTAAACAACTGCAACAAAAGGCTAGAGCAACAACAGAAAACCGCATCAGCAGACCGTTAAAATTTGCACACACATATATACAGAAATGTGAGCTGTGTGTGTGCAAGTGTGTCTGAGTGTTTGTGGGTAGATGAAGAACATCAATCACAAGCGTTGACAGCGCTGCTGCAGCATAATTTGCATAAAAAACTATTTAAAATAATAATTACATAAGAGCAGCTCGAAGCAGCAGCCAACAGCACAAAAATTAACATAATTTTGAATGGCATATTTGAGAAGCGTTTTTGCATTTGTTGCCAACCATACTACTACAACAGCAACAACAACAGCAAGCGTTTAAAGTTTGCGCCTGTGTTGGCGTTAACAAGCCACTGCCATTGCGTTTAACAAAGCGTGAATGTTACTTGCGGCATCTCGTGTGCGTGTGTGTGTGTAGGGCAACAACAACATTGTTGCTAAAATGATTTTGAAAAACCATCAATAACTCAAACATAATGACAGTTTTCCACTTGTTGTGCTGATGCTGCCAGTCAGCCCAGTCAGCTCAGTCAGCCAGTTGGCTCGTAAGTGGGGCTAAATGGATGAATAACTTAAACCAGCTGCTTGTATAAGTCCCAAGTGTGTGTGTTTGTGTATTTTGTGTGTAAACTTTTCTCGTGTGCGCCTGATGTGATGTTATGTAATGTAATAACGTCAATCAAATTTGAAAAAAGGCTGGCCAACTATTTGAAAATCAATTTTCATGCACCAGAACCTCCCATCTATCCAACAAGTTCAGAAAACCCAACGTAAGATGAGTCCAAATAGAGAACGAGTGAAAAGCAGGAAAACACGAAAGCGAGCAGCTTCTAAGTAAATATATAAGTTTTGAATTTGTTGGCCAGTGGGAGTTTGCTTAATGTAGCAGAAGGCCATCACTAAAGTGTTACGCTCTAAGCCATGACTAGCGGTATTTGCAATATTTCCCTGTAAACTACGTGCAAAAGAAAATACAAAAAAAGGCGTAGAGTAAAATAGAGTAAGAAGAGGAGCATTGAATGAGTTTTCTAAATGCCATAGTGGCGGGCAAAAAAAAAGATGTAGCAGAAAAGGTTGAGATATCAACGAGATCAGAGTGAAAATGTCAAGCGGTGGGCAACGTATTTATTTATTGCTGCATAAGCTTAAGGCAGAAATATAAAAAAGGAAAGGATATAAATGGCTCATTAATAAAAGGATTATGCAGTTAAAACAGCAAGGCAAAGTCTAGCGAAAAAGTTTAATGAAAATAAATTGCGCGAAGGGAAATTTTTAATACTTTGCAAAAACTTTAAGATTGATGACAATTTAGAAAGATAATTTTCAATCTACAGAAAGTTGTTAAACTATTTTAAGAAATCTTTGTTTGGTTTATAAAGCTTCAAATTGTTTTTAAAACATTGTTATTGATAAATAAACAATATATGAATTTAAAAAGAGATCAAACAATAATAAATTTTTAAGCTCTTACACTTTTTTTCTGGAAGCACTATTTTTCAAGCAGACCCAACAAAATGCAATGATCTGCCGGCTGTTGAAAATTCGCAACACTCAGAAGCCGCTTACATGTGCTTTCAAAATGTCATTCGCCCTTAGTGTTGAATAACGCATGAAAATTGCAAATATACCTCATTCATAATATTTACAACCCACTTGCACTTTCTTGCAGTCAGTCGGTTTCAAGTGTGTTTTTACTTAACTTTTTTCCTGTTGACACAATTTGATGCGCAGCGTTTACATACACACCATGCCGTATGAGTTATATGTGGCAATATGTTACACATACGCCGCCGCACTTGAAGATTATTTGAGCGTCGAACGAATGCATTTGGTTTTGGTCATGTTTTTATTGCGAATTTTTTTTTTTATTTCAGCAGCCCTTAAGCTCTTCCCCATATTTACGCCCGTCCCTACATCGAACATCGTTTGCTTTCTTGTGGTCGGCGCGTGCACTCGAAGCAAGAAAGCGCTGAATTGACAAATTGATGGATGGTTTCTCTCTCGCTCTCCCCTCCTCTGTCTCTCTTCTCTCTCTCTCTCTCTCCACCTCTACGTCTCGCTCTCTTTCATGTCCATGGATATATGATGTATTATTATTATTGTGAGTGTAAGTGGGGTGGGTGCTTAAAGTTTTGCCTGCTATGTAAAGGCAAAGAAAAAAAGTTGCCGACTCAGCGATGCGCAACGGTCACCTAAGTGTTTTATTAGCCCTAGAGCACAAGTTATGCGGCTGTGAGTTGATTGTCAGTTGGTTTATTTTCGTTTTGTTTGTTGCTTTCAAAAAAAAATTATATATATACTACATTAAATATTTTGTATTTTCTTATATTTGTTTATTGTATCAGTTTATATATTTGGTTAGTTCTTGTTTTGTCTTGCAAATGCCGCACAATTTTTCACCCGAACTGGTGGACGAGCTGCGCGAAATCTTTGACAGATATGATGTGAATCATGACAATGGGATAAATGCTTCGGAAATGCGACTCATCATGAATGACATAGGCCAAGAGCCAACCGAATCGGATGTGTACGATCAATTTAGAGCGGTGCATTGCCATGGTAAATGCCACATAAGCTTTAATCAATTCCTCGAAATAATGGCACCACGACTGAGTGACATCGAAACCAATACAAATCTGCAACTTGCCTTCAAGGTGTTCGATCACCAGCGCTTGGGGTTTTTTAATGCTTTCGATGTGCGCAATGTGATGGCTGGACAGGGTGAGGTGATTAGCGAGGAGGATAGTCATTTTTTGATTGCCCAAATGGATAAAACCGGTGATGGTTGTGTCAAACTAGCTGATTTTCTGGCATATATGGTTAAGGGTGAACCAGGCTTAATGTGATCACCACAGACTGGATGCAATATTGAGATATCAAAAAGCAGCAAATTGTCAATAATGTTTAAAACAGCCCAAAATCAATAAAATGCAACAACATTGCAGTTTTTTAATATAGGACTCATTGTATTGTTAATGTTAATGTTATACAAATGTTTGCTGCACCGCTAACCAGCTTGCACATGTCTGGCAGTATTTTAAATAAAGTGGGAATAGCTTGAATTTACAACTGCTATTATTGACCAATATAAACATGTCAAGTGTTAATGGATAATTTCTTTACAAGACACATTTTTTATATCGTTCATAAGAAAAATTGACGAACGAAATTACCCAAAATTTGGAGTGCTGCAATAAAAGTCGAGATTTGCTGCATGCAAATATAAGAGGGATAACGAAACCGAGAAAAACCAGAAAAAAGGCAAGGTTGCAAGTGCATAAAATCCAGAAATTAATGCAGCAGCACGTTTCGTCCATTAAGCCGCTGAGGTTTACTTGCTGACTTTTTGCCGCCCCGCTTTAGCTGCCACACTCTCCTCTCCGCTGTCCTTCTCTTGGCTGCTGTCCCTTGTTAGTATGTCAGGCAACACATGAAAAAGTGTTGTGTAAACATGTTGAAAGAAGAGAAAGAAAGAAAGAAAGAGAAGAGAAAGCAGCATGCAGCTCATTCTATGCCACGCCCATCAATGAGCTGGAAGAATTGCTTTGTTTGTACCAACTCGCTTGTCCCATGTTCAACGTTCAATGTCCAATGTCCCATGTCCGTTTTCCTTTGGGGCATTTTTACTTTGTGGCTCATTGCCGTTGAGTGGCCTTAATATTTTCAGCTGACGTCGCCTAATGAAACTTTTTCGCCCACTTTTGTCCATTTTCTTGAATTGCTTGCTCGCTGCCCAGTGAGCCAGCCATTTGACTTTGGCGTTTCTTTGAAATTAAAACGGTGAAACGACAGGAGGACGAGACTTGGAAGTGGTGAGACTCTGTGACATCCTCACTGACTGCAAAGCAATGGCGACACTTGCATTTTGCCACTTATTTATGGGGCCAAATAAACGAGTTCATTTAGCTAATGGCAGCATGGCCTACTGAGCTCACAAGTTGCTGTACAGCAGTGCACTATGCTCTGCTCAAGGAGCTTGCGACAGAGTGAAGTCTTCTTGACTTCTTCTTCTTGCCATAAAAAAAGTAAAATACAACAACAAAATGTGAGCAACGTCTCTTAAGCCAGAAAGGATTTTGAATAAATAGATACATATATAGTTTATATTTTGTGTACAATACCCACACACAGATTTCCTCAATTTAAGCAGCTAAAATGCCAGGGCTGAAAAAGTTTTGCATACATTTTTGAGTGTGCCTTGACTCATTGTTCTGCTTTTGTCAAATGCTTTCTAAGCCCCAAGATTTCATCCATCTCTCTCTCTCTCTCTCTCTCTCTTTATTCCTGTTGCTCTTTGTCTGTTGGTCTTTTCTGTCATCCTGTTGCTCTGTATGTGTTTGCATCGGATTATTGCTCCCATAAGTAGGTAAGTGTATGTGTGTGTGTGGATCTAACCTAGCTCTCCCCCTGTGCAACAGTTTAATCAGACAGCTCGTAAATATTGAAAGTCACAAAGAAGAAACAACAATTTATACATTCCGTCTTACCATTGTCAAGATAAGGATTTGCAAAGAGTAAAAGAAAAAATATCGGATAATGATAAAAATTTAAACATTGTGTTTCCTCTTTGATGGGTTAAATGCGTTGAATTCTTTTATTAATATATAATAAAAGCTATAAAAAGATTTTGTCGACATTTACAAAGCATAATTCCTTTTTGTTATGTTATAAGAATTTTTATCTGCGTAAAAGTCCAGAACAACTTAAGCAGCTGGTTGCAAAACATTTTTGCTCTTTGTTGCTTTCGTCAAATATATAATAGTTGAATGCTGAACTGTTCCAAGAAAACATCTCTTGGGTTTTTTGTACAATGCTCTCCACCTGATTTGCGAGTAAATGAATTGAAGTTTTTAGAACTTGAGACTTACCTTGAAACTCTTTGCGCGCCGCACTCACAGACGTCACAATGTTTGCCACATGACCGAGAACCGTGGCAAAGAGCATCAATCCAAATAGCAATTGCAATATCACAAACACGTACTCGCCCTTGGATCGCGGCTTGGGCAGATCCCCAATGGTCGTTAGGGCTAGAGTGCACCAATAGTAGCTTTGCAGATACTGTTTCACCACATCCGCTGACTCGGAATCGTGATAGACCCAGTTGCGTGAACCGAATCCATTGTTTTTGTGTATGATGTGGTAGAGGCAGCCGTTCCAATGGAATATCACAAGCAGATAGTGTATGAGGGCCGTTGAACGAAAAAGATTCGGATAGTTTGTGTGCCGCTCGGTGCGATCCATAAATGCCCAAAATCGATAGATTTTTACCAGCCGAAAGCTGCGCAATATTGAGTTAAAGCCAATCGACAGATAAAGAAAGTCCAATGGCAGCAGGCACAGGCAGTCAATGTAGAATATTGTTGAGTTCATGTAATGTGTGCGCAATTTGAGTGCGTCCGTTTGGAGCACCCCATCCTCCAGATATCCGGTGCGAAAGTGAAAGAATATATCAATCAAATACAGAAAATCCGACAGATAGTCCAAACAGAACCAAATTGCAATCGTTCGTCGATTGATCTCCTGGAAGGCGAAGCGGTAGATTATCACCCAGAAATTGTACAGGAATGCCATCGAAACCACCATTGACCAATAGTAGCATAGTCGCCCCGCGGGATCAAATACAAAGTGCAACTTGCGGGCGGCCGTTGCGGCACGTATCCGTTGCGAGGCAGTGCGATGCGGCTTATGATGATGACCCTGTGCTGCATGTACACCACCACCACCACCGTGCGCACCACCACCAGCGCCGCCATGTGGTGTCTGATGCGTATGGCCACCATGTGGCGGCCCGAGGCCACCTTGCGTCGCCTGTCCATGTGCGTGCGGGTGATGCGACACCGTTGAGGCAGAGTGCTGCAGCTGGTAGGGGTGATGCGATCCTTGCGATCCGGCATTGTGGTGCGCATGCTGCTGTGAACGTGAGCGCGGGTAGCTGTAATTATAATATTCCATAATGAACATGTTGTTGTTAAGCTCTCATTATTAACATGAGTCTAAGAACACTTTTGTATTGGGTTATAATGATTATTGCAACGATTATTAAAAGTATGGGTGTATTCATATTATGTTAACTTACCGATCGGTGCCATTGCAATAGTTGCCGCCATATTGGGTATGACCCATTAGGGCGCTTGTGGCACCACCGCCACCACCCAGGGTGTTATCCTGCGATCCGCGGCCTGTGGATCGATTCCAGGTGCCCAGCAGCGGCTGATCGCCGCCAATGGTTTTCAGACGGCCGCGCGATTTGTTGTTGTTGGTGCGTTGCTTGTTGTGCAATAGATCCATTTCGGAGGCAGTGCTTACGGTGGCCATATGCGAGTTCGATGCACGGGAAGCGCATGGTGTGGCCAAACTGTCGTGCGACGTAAAGAAACCTTGTTGCGAGACGCTCTGGCCAAATTTGGGCTGGGACATGCCAAACTTGGGGCCTAGATCTGTAACAAGAAGTGCAAAGTATTTTCAATTAGTGGCATAAGGACAAACCTTTAAATGATAATGGGCTAAAACTAACTAATTCCTAAAGACAAAAAAAGACATTCTGATTCTGTTATGGCTTACAATGTCAATTTTGTTTGTTCAAAACAGAACAGCTGTGCCAATATTAACTTATTGTAGAGGAACGGGTACGGCAAGGAGTAGAATAGACACACACACACACCTTTTAAACGCATACACCTTACCAAGAAAGCTCTGACGATCGATTGAGAAGCGTCGCAGGCTACCCAAATCAATAAATTGCTCATCAGCTGCCATTGTTGGTGTGATTGAGAGTTCGGTTGTGTGAAAGGCACTAGAAGTTCCAGTAGTACCAGCACCACCACTGACACCGCCAACAACACCACCACCACCACCACCACCACTGGTTGACGTATTGTTGTTCGTTGCACTTGCACCACTCACTGTCAAATTGGTGCACGTTGTTGCACCGCCCGCACTGCCACCCATGCCAGCGCCCAAGTAAGCTGCATTGCTTGCATAGAAACTGCCATCAAGTTCGGCCATTTGCTGTTCGTAAGCTGTCAGTGGATTGATCGACCTGGAGCTGTGATCCCTGTACAGGGGACGCGGCGAGGGCATCAGCGAGGGATACGGTGGATTCAACATGCCGTTGAGCGACAGACGTGGCTGCATTATCTCCGGAAAGCTAGCTCGAGGCGTTAATCTTTGACTCGTTGTTTTTGGTGTTTTAGTACTTTTGTTGTTATTGCTTTTATTGTTATTATTGTTTTGATGTATTGCTATTGTTGTTGTTATTTTAGTTTCTGTTGTTGTTTTGTCATGGCCTGCATCTAGAGCATTTGGCCGCCATCGTTCATCATCGTCAGCATCAGCATCAGCATCATCGGCAATAGCAACAGCAGCAGCAGTAGCAGAAGCAAAGTGTTTGACGTCACAGCTTGCGTCAACGTCGACATCGACATCGATGGCCGCAGCGCGGCAAAGGCGGCCAGTGGGCGTGGCCTTGCTTTGCACAGCTATGAGTTGTTGTTGTTGTTCTTGTTCTGGTTTTTCTGTTTGCATTTATTATATGTTTTAGTTTTTGTTCATAATTGAATTTCATTTGTTGCGTTTTGCGCATTAATTTGCAGCACAGTTTTGTTTATTTTTATCGGTTCGATTAGTTTTGTTTGTTTGTTGTAATTTTTTTTTTTTTGGAATACAAGAGAAATTTGAGCAGATAGTTAAATTATTTACCAAATGGTCATTATAAACTGTTTGTGTTATGTATTTTTTTTTGGAGTGGGTTATATTTACGTATAAAACACAATAAAAAGAGAGAATTAAGAGATAAAGTGACGGAGAGTGGTGTTGTGTTGGTTGGTTGGTTGGTTGGTTGGTTGGTTGGTTGGTTGGTTGGTTGGTTGGTGGTGGTGGTGGTTCATAATTATTTGGTGGTGGCTACAGGTGGCTGGACCTTTTAACACAACAACTGTAATTAACAACAACATTCAACAATAACAATTAACAGCAATAACAATACTTGAACAACTTGTATACAATAATATTATTTTATAATTGATAAAGCTAAAACTAAATGTGTTTATTTTTTGTCCACTGACTACATGAGTTAAAAATATTTAAAAGCTTAAACAATTTAAAGATTTGTTTTTAATAACAGTACAAAAGCTTTAAGAACCCTTCATTAAAAAATGTATTTCAACTTTTTATTAATAACTTCAAAGTCAGTGGAAAACAGAAACAAAATAAATCAAGTGCTATTATTTCTAAAACAAACTTAAACAAAATTCATTGCACAATTCACACAGGTGGACAATAGTGGTCGGTTAGTTGGGTATTTAGGTATGTGTGTGTGTCTTATATGTTTCTTTAAATATTTTATGGTATGTTTGTGTTCGTATATAAGAATGGTATTGGAATGGAGTTCACTTGTGTGCATGCAACGTATATAACGTTAAAGTGGAATACGCTCACTTGAGCAAATATGCTAATAAAGTTAGATTTAATTACGTGCGCAGAAAAGAACGAGAACGGAACATGAAGTGAGAAAATGCTAAAGTCGAAAGCAACCGACTAGCAAATGTCTAGCTTTTAGTAAAGTTAGTCTGCTTTTATTTAACTATATGATTTAATTTGTTAAGACCGCATTTTATAATAACTTAGCTGTTTTAAATCCAGTCGATAAAATAGTAATTCCATTTGCATTTGGCATTGGAAAACCTTTTAATGAAAGTCTGTATTTTAAACAACAGATACCTATGTTATGTTAAACTATTTAATTAACCTTATGTTTGTGGTGTTAAACATTTGTTGAACAATATTCGTATTTTTTTATAGATTTTTTTGTCAGTCAACCTTCCCGATTTAGTAACTTCTTATTTTTAAAGGGTATCCGAAAAGAAAAGCAAAACACATTAAAGGATGCAAGTACACACACACACACAAAGGCAGACATGCGAGCTGTCGCTTCATTAGCTTTAAGCAGCTGCCTGGCAACTGGCTCACTTGGCAATTCATGAGCTAAAGAGCACACACACACTCACACAAAGATACACTTATACTCACACATGCACTCTCCAAAAGAATTAAAGAGGGAGCGTTCAAGTGCCACTTGACTTGGTCGAAGGCAAGACAATGGCCAAGATGCTGCTGTTGTTAGAAAGGAAAGGCAGCGTGAGCTGAGTGGAACGTTTATTTATTTCTATTACTCCAATGCTACCACAACGATAACTCCCGACTGTCTCTAGTTGATACTGGCTGCCACAGTTGTTGCCGTTGCTTTGTCAACTGTCAAACACTTTGTTGTACTGTGTACTGTTTGGTACCTGTCTCCAGCTGTGTGCTGTGCCAATTGATTATTGGCCAACCGCTTTTAATTATTGTCTGCCCGACGACGCTATCTTGTTGCGTCATTAATTTATTTAGAGTGCCGCCCAAAAAGCAATGCATCAGCTGTCTGGCTGAGACTAAGGTTGCCGCAGCTAACCTCTTATTTGTTGTATTCTTCTTCTCCTTTGTCGTCGTAGTCGTCGTTCATCGCGCACCTTCAGCAATTGCAAAATTGTTTAATTAATTTGCGCGGCAGACGCGGCGTATGAGCGACATGAGTTTGCACTTACAGCACGACTCGAGTTGCGCAATAAATTCGAATTAATTTTGCTGCCACAAACACACACACACACCTATACCTACACAGGCAGACAAAGCTTGCCCAGATACACACAAAGTAAGCAACACACAAATCAAGTGTATTAATTTATTAACTCAGGTGCTGTAAGCTGTATAAATTTTTAATAAATGGGTCACAGCATCCGATTACTTCAGGCCGTTGACCAAGTTCAATTTATGCTCGCTCTCTTTATTCCCATCTCTCTTAGCAGACCGACAGTTACAGTGTGAGATAACAGCAATAGTTACATTTATAGTTGCAACTGTTGCAGTTGCCTGGCGGCCATCTTGGCTATTCCTTGTGAAAGTGCATTCTCATGTCATGTACAGAGAAATGGCGATTGCAACAAAAGTTTCTTTATACTTGAATGCTCAAGGGTAAGCAGAGTATATTGGTTTTTGTGGCTTTCTTATGAATTTTTGTAGATCCATATATATGGTATTCAATTTCGACATATATGCAGTTGCTTTAGATTTCCTTATAAACATTCTTAGTCAGCTTATTTTCAATCAACCATTATGTTAATCTTTCGAAGTTATCTCAAAACTTAAGAATCGCCGACATACAATTCAAGAAAGTGCATTATACCATCGGTTTTATTCTGAAACTCACACACACTTACTATGTTGCAGCTTTGTTGCCTGTTGCATGTTTTTAAAGTCGCTGTCAGCGCTAATTGACCAGCACACAGTGTGCAACGGTTTCAAGCTCAATAACTGTAGCTTAAAATCATCAGCCATCCACCCTCCACATCCGCCACGGCCCCACTTCAATTAAGTACAGCGCGGCGTTCTTGAAGTTTGTAGACATAAACCGAGCGGCTTTTTAATGTTTTGCTAATAGTTGAGTGCCATTAATTTAAAACTTTGTTGTCTTTTGGCCAGTTGCAGGCACAGATTCAGCTTGTCCTATGCTCGTTGAGTGTTCAAACAGCAGAAGCAGGAGGAGCAGCAGCAGCAGCAGAAGAAGATGATGATGATGAAGGAGAGTTGAAAAATATTAAAAATGAAAAGTCGACGGCTTAATGGGCAGGGCACTTTGTCATGGACCGCCAGCCGGAAAGCGCAACTTGCGACAAACTTGGGCCCAAAGTTCAACAAAAAACGCTTGAACAGCTTTTGCGGCCTGTTGGGTGGTGCGGTGTGTGGCTGTGTTGAATGGTGTTTGGTTTGGTTGTGGTGCTGCCATGAATTGTCAATAAATTTTGCATGCCACAAATCAGCGAAGCGGCTAGTCCATGATGTGCTACTGTCCAAAAATAGGCCAAAAAGTAGAAGATTAAGAGCCATGGAGATGGCGGGACTCTGTGAGAGGGAGGACAGGCAAAGAGGCACCACAATTATTTGTTGCAGCTGGCGCAGAAGCAGCAAATGAAAATATTTGAACATTGTCCGCTTGTAGCCCAAAAATACTTTTGCCACAAAGTTTGTGAGCAAAGTTTGCTTAAAACATACTTGAGAACATTACTTTGGCTTCATATACACGCATATACATATATTAATACATAGCATATAGTATATATGTACATATGTAATAGCTAAAAGTGACTGTTGAATCCCAAAAAAGGACACAAAACGGAAGTCACGCAATAAAAACTTCAAGCACAAATGCCCTCTTACAACCCAACCACAATATTGCCTGACACATTTTATATTACAATAGTCAAGTGTTTAGTGGAACAGCTGTCAACTAAAGCGACATTGAGGCGGGTTGCCCGCTTCAACAACTTCCAAACCAAACCCAAACCCAAACCCAAACCCAAAAGCCGAAGCCCAGTCAGCCACAGCCACATAACAGTTCTCTGGAAGTCGACTAAAAGTATTTCAAAATCGTTGACTGACAATGACAAAAAAAAAAAGCCATAACTAAACTGTGCCGAAAAATGGACACATGGCACAAAAGTTTTTAGCAAATTGTATATGGAAGGAATCATTCAAAACCTAATCAAATTTCAGCTTAAATTGAAATCTACAAATGACAGCATCAAATCGACAGTGAGTCTAAGCTAAAATGAAATGTTTTCCACAGAAATTGTATAATAAATATTCATAATGATTTATAAACAGCTAAGCATAAAGTTTTTTGGACTTTTGCGTCTAAAATCCCACACAAGAGCAATAAGATTGTTGTATTTTATCTCTATTTATAACTTGGTTTAAAATTTTTTTGCACAACTTTGAAATGTGTCGCAGCTATCATTATCGTGCAACCGTAGACTATTCTGTTTTGAACCTACAAGTCTAAAAATAGATTCTGCAATCTGGTTGTAAATCATGTTTTTTTTAAAATAGCACAAAAGTGCCAAGAAATGTAATTACGTTTTATAAGGGAAAATCCAGGCAAAGGCAATATAAAAATTGCGCTGTAAAAAGCAAACTACAGCATTGAAGCTTATTTATATTTAAAATTCATTTCACAATGCAAAAGTAAAACAAAAAAGTCCATGTGAAAGAGCTGGTAACTGAAATAAAATGGTAAGGTTCCTATCTCTCACTTTTTAAGCCAAAAAGTAAAGACTTTCTTTATTTAACAACAAAAATATAACTTTAACAATATACTCCATTAAGCATTGAATTGTTAATCTAGTTTAATTAAAGTAATAAAATGCCAAAGAACGCAGTAATATGGTCCACACTTACTATCTTAAAAAATGTTTCTAACCGCACACAACACACATTTGAAATGCTTGTCGCCTGAAATGAACTATCGAAATTGTTTCAGTTTAGTTTTGAATATGCTTGTGCTGTTTAATCTGTTACGGAATACTGTCATCCAAGCTGAAACTAAAAGTGTAAAGCGTGCGAAACGTTTAACATCACCACTTAGAGATGCAAAGACAGCGGAGCTGTCCAAATATGTGGTCTCTATACGAACACGGCATCCCCAGATAATTTTTGGAGATAATCATTACTGTGGTGGAGCAATTATAGCGCCACGATTTGTGATCACTGCTGCCAGGTGTACAATGAGGTGAATAAAAGTTTGTTTTAGGTTATAATTCAAATTTTTAATACACTTTTAAAGCAAATACCAATGCCCACATGTGGAACGAGCAATAGTCGTTGTAGGCGGCACACCAAATCGTCTTCTTTCAGGGACAACTACGGTAAAAAGGAAAGTGAAAAAAATTTATATACCAATGAAATATATACAAAAAAGCACAAACAATATTGCGATTATTAAACTGACGGAATCTTGGCCAGATAATAATCCGTTAATCGGTATTATAAAATTGCCCGTTGCGAAAGCGAGATATGACATCAAGTATACGGTGTTGGGCTGGGGACGTATGTACAAGGTAAGTCCAACTACATTCAAAGGCCTCAAACTAATTAAGCAATTTTGTTTGATAGGGTGGTCCACTTGCTGGCAATTTGGTACATATTGATGTGACGCTTCTACATCGGAATAGTTGCGTGACATTGTTAAAAAACCTTTATCCCGAAATGCTTTGTGCCGGCAACTTTGATGGTAAGCTAGATCAAAATCCTTGTGCGGGTGACACCGGTTCTCCAATGGTCAACAATGATACCCTAGTTGGCGTTGTGTCACATCGTATTGGTTGTGGCACAACGGAGATGCCATCGATCTACACGGATGTGTGGTATCACATTGAGTGGATTAATAAGACGTTAGAAAGTACAGTTAATCATCTGAGGGCTAATTATTGGACTCTTTTTATGCTTTTGATCTCTATGTTAGCTTAAACAACTTAAGTAGAAATTATACTACATAGAGGGTATTTACGTCAGTTTGCTTTTTGGCTTATCGATTATTTTGCATCATTAATTGGGCCATCTCGGGCTAGCTCTTTAGAAATATTTATTTTAATGTTGTAGTAATAAGCAAATACCTCGAAAAGCAAATTGACGTCAATACGCCTATAGTGTCTTTCAATACATGGTTTGTTTTTTTTGCAATTTCTATATATATTTTGTTTTTAAAAGAATTAAATCGATAAAATTTTCTAGATATTATTCAAGCCAAACTATTTAACGTGTTTTTATTTTATTCAATTTTAATAAATGGCATTTATAATAGCAACGCATGATTTATTCCTTTGTGTAGTGTACTATTGTTTAAAGTTATTTGTTCATTAAATTTGGTACATGACTGCAAGATTTTCAGATACTGATTGCTCATTTTCAATTCCAGCTTATGCAATTTAAGAAACACCAGATCTGACTACTGATTACTACTAGCATGTTATTATTATCGATACAATATCTTGTTAATTAAGGGATATTGCACGCACAATTGAAGCTACACACTCTCAATACCAAACATAAATTAAGTTTGTGGCTTGCATAAGCTTTAAAGCCTGCTTTTCATTTCAATCACGCCTAAGACTCTGTGCTCGCAAACTCGAGTGATTCATTCAGTTAGTGGCTTTTTGCGTTTGAATGTTTGTGTCGTCTATGCGTCTATCTGAGTCTGTCAAATGAAGGCGATGATTGAAGCGACTATATGTGAATCGAGAATAGCCTGTGTTGCACTTGAAACACCAGCTGTCATTCTTGTGGGCGCTGAGAATGTTGTCTTTGCACACACGCGCTGATTGTTTTGCCTGCCAAGCGCAGCAATATTCGGGGGCACGAATCAAAACAAGCAAGGCTCCACAGTCCGGGTTCAGTCGCCTACAAAAACGACCCCAAGTTAGATTGACAGCTCTAGCTGCTACCAGCTACCATTTTGCCTTCCAGCTGCCACCTGCCACTTGTGTCGATTGGTTTTTCATTTCTTTTGCACAACACACACACAAGCAAAATGAACGTTGTTCCTTCCACTGATGCTGCTGATGCTACTGCTGTTGACCTAGCAAAATGATGTAGACTGACTGACTGGTGACTGGCCAAATGGCCGACTCTAACGGCGCCTGACGCTATCCGTGTGCTTAATTACCACAAACTCTGGCGAGCACTTTAATTGGCGCGCATCCCACTTTGCCATCTCGAAAAAGAAGAGCAATAAGAACTCAAATTTAGATTTAGCCGTAGCAGCAACAGAAGCAGCAGCAGCAATAGCAGAAGCAGCAGCTGCCATGCAACAAAAGTGGCAACTAAAGCTTTAGCTTTCTCTCTCTCTTATGACCGTACTTAAACATTGGCCAGACTCCAGCAAAATGGCCGTCAAAGTGCCAGAGAGTGTCTACAAATAACTTGAGCTAACTAAGCGAAGTAAAAGATACAGTAAGTAAATTGAATACCCCACAAATAGTGGTAGCTGTCAACTTAAAAGGTACTTCATTAAACATCTGCTAAGATATTTACTTAAGTTGCGTTAAAGCAGATATACGATACAGTAGCTTATCGAATTATTTAAATATATATTTTTATTAACTAAAACATAATCTAACTGAAAATTATGTTAAATGCAACTCACAACCTAAAGCACACAACTACTACTATAGATATTTTTTGCATTAACCACTAACAAACCAAGACAATAAACACAGCACAATCAATCAAACTAATGCATCTAAAATTAAACTTTGCCAAATTCATATATATTTGTATTAAATTGGATTATCAATATAAGAGACTGTAATTAAAGGAAATTTCTACAATACCAGCAACTAGCCTTTATAGCTTCTCAAGCTGGAATGCAATGTTTTTAGTTCGGGTTGACTGACACAGTTGAATATCAATTAATGTACATACATAGGTAAGGACGTTGTATAAATGCAATAATAATGATTGCAATCAGCATTAAGTAGTTGAAATTGTTTTTGAATTGAGGCGACTTGGCTTTGTGTCATATCCGATACATGAACTCATGAACCCAAACGTTGCTGATAAATACAAATTTCTAGATGTGAATTGAGCTGCTGGCTGTGCTTTGCATATGTCAGTTCATTCGACAATAGGCAGCACCTGTGCTCCATTTATATAATGAATTTCGTGAGGGACAAGCTCATCTGCTGCTCCCTTTGCTGTTTCCATTGCTGCCGTAGGCAAATGCGTAATGACAACATTAATGCAAACGACTTCATTTAATTAAGCGCCTGCAAAGGTAAAGTGAAGCACCTACAGGGACTAAAAGATACTGGTAAAAGAAGAGCGAACGTGAAGGAAAAACCCAAAGAGGCAGAGCTGAAAATGGCATGCTTGTCATAGTCATCATCGCTGGCAGATAAAAGCAGCAGATAGCTGTGCAGATATCGTAGCACTCATACGCCTCTTTGTACGCATGAATGCGTATTAAGGTGCACACCATTGGGAAATGCTGAATTGAGCATTGGGACTGTTTCTCTGCGTTAGCCAGTGTGTGTTCGACAAGTGGGCGTGGCAGCCGGCTCTTGTAGTTGTTGTAGTTGTTGTGCGCACGTGCGTGTAAATACGGTTACATCTATATGTATGTATGTGCGGCAGGTGTACACACTTGTGTCAAAAGTCCCCTCAGCAAAGGCAGCCAATTCAATTAGCAGGCACTGCAACGGAGCCCAAGGCAACAACAGACTTTATATTAATATATATATCTATATGTATTTATAGGTGTGGACCAAATTGGTCAAGTTTCGCCTTATTATCAGCCTTGAGACTTTTTATTAGCTGGCCTTTCGTTACACACATTTTTTAATAACTTGGCCAATGTGCGTTCACTTTGGAGTGCTTATTTAATTTTATTTTTTGTGGAATTAAAATTAAATTTGGACCAGCTTTCTCAGAATTTTGCCATTTGTCAAGCTTTTATTTAAACTGTGAATTGTGCGTTGTGAAGAAATGTACAGCAGAGTTTTTAAAGACAAAAGCTTTTTTAAATGACCACTGACTAGCTGGACTAAAATTTAACTTTATAATTTCAATAAGTTTGCAGATTTTAATGTATAAATTAATAATGTTTATTAACAACGAACGCTTACTAATTTTTAGGTATGCAATTTTTTTCTATGTCGTTAATTTTCCGTTCATTTACAGAGTTATATAACTAAATTTATTTAATTACAAATTGTTTGGCTTTGATGTATTGCCATTAGCATTACTGATTTTTAGACTAATATATTACTTTAAACTGCCATTATTGTGAATGCAAATTTAATTATTAATCCAAAAATAACAACATTAGCTTAAATTATAACCCGCTGCCATGATTTATGATGTTTAAAGTTCCACTGATGCATAAATGAAACCAATTTGCTCTTTATTATAATGCATTTGAGGTAGGTGTCACACTGGAGAGTATTCTGTTTAAACGAAATTTAAGTTTTACATAAGCTGCAAAATAAGTTTATGAGGACTTAAACTAAGTTTTGCCTGTTAGCAAACTTGGGTGAAACTTAAAACTTCACTTTTTCCCACAACTCAACATATATTATTCTAATCACATCACAGTCTTGCACATGCAGACAGCTGCAACATGTTCAAGTAAGTTGCAAACATAAGCCCTGGCGCGACACATATAATAAAAAAAACACATACATGTATGCATGCCACATTTCTAACTAAATTCCACGGCCATGGTTGGAAGCTGGCAGCTAGCAGATGTCAGTCAATGCGCTAAACACATTTAATTTTTTCAACAATTTCCGCGCGTTTAAGTGACTGCACTCATTAGCGCGAATGGGAGAGCGAGAAAAAACAAAATGAACAAGCAGCACCCAAATAAAAGAGACAGAAAGAGAAAGAAGAAAAAAAATATAGAGACGAAGGTGGAGGAGGTGAAAAGGCCAAAGCCAAAACTGTTCATTTACATGCGCTGGCGCTCATTACATTTACATTAAACTTTTAATATGCGCGGACATGTGAAAAAATGTGTGTATGCTAGTGTGTGTAATGTGTTTGTGTGTGTATGCGATGCGGGCGCTACATGCAGGCTGCAATTGACATACAGACTGCAGGCGGGGAAGAGGGGGTTGGTGCATGTGTGTTGCATATGAACATGCAATGAGCGAGTCAACAAAGCAAGCAAAGCGAGTGGCACGCCCGCAGCTGTCTGGTCGGGCAATTTCTTAATTTCCCCAGAAATATACAGTTAATTACATTTGACCAGCTGCGATTTGCGGGCCAAAACACACACACACTCCCACGCACACATCTCTCTATTTTACTTGCACATTCGCTATTTTTCGTTAGTCTTCAGCTACTGAGTTACTGAAGACTATTCGTCAGCTCAGCGCACATGAGGTCGCTGTTCTTGCCACATGGTGCCCTATGAATGTCAGATATACACGGGTCTCCCTCTAATAGGATGTATGTATATGTGTGTGTTATGGGGGTCGTATACTTATTATTGAGAAGCACTCAGGAATATATGGTTCGCCTGTTATTGGAAATTTAACTTTCAATTGAAATTTTAAACTTATATATTTTAAATTTTACTCAAACTTTTTTCTATTTTTGAACCGAAAGAAAATTCAATAAATAATACAACAATCAAACGAGATTCAAAAATAATGCTTTTAAAATCTAAAAGTTTTTTAGTTATTTCTAATTGTTTTGCGTGTAAATACAGCAGCAGCTGCTCAGGCATTTGACACTCTAAAGCTGCCTGGTATGCTTGAGGTATTGCGGACTATGTTTTACTCTATGTGCATTTGTGTGTGTTTTTGTGTGGATGCAGGTGTAGGTGTAGGTTTGTTTGTGTGTGTGTGCGTTTGTCAAGTGTAAGTGCATTTCGTTATGAGCTTAGCAGTCTTATAAATGTTTGCGTATTTGTTTGCCAGCGTTATTTGCCCCCAAGTGCAGTCGCCGTTTGCTATTTACTTGTGTAAATAGTGTAAATTAAATAGTTTGCTATAGCATAGTGTGTGTGTGTGTGTATAGGTACACATGTGTTTGTGTGTGAGTGTGACCTCTGTAGATGTATCTATGCATCTGCATCTGTATCTGGGCATCTGTTGAGTGCTTCTTCTGCTTTGTATTTGTGTATCTGTAGCTAGCAGCGCACAGCACATAAATATCTAAAGCGTTCTTGAGTTACTGCTTTAATGGATTTGGGTTAAAAATACACTATGTACGCATGTGTGTATGTGTGTACATGTTGCAAGGGCATGTTGAGGGCATACAACTGAGCCAAGTGCCTCTGGTAAGTCTTACTCACAGTGAGCTTGTTTAAGATTTACAAATTAGTTTAATTTAAATTAGACTGCAGCAGAAAGGAGTAAATGCAGAAAGATTGCGACTAAAGCAAGCACTTAGCAGCCAGTTAAAATGTCAATTTCCCAACCGTTGCTTGCATCTAGGGGAAGAGTCTTCTTGTACATGTAGTTATTTATAGCTTTACAGTTGTACTATTTGTGTTTAGTTTGAAAAAAAGAACCAGCTGCATTGCGTGCTGCTGTTAGCCCAAACTGTTTTAATTTACACATTTTACAAACGTATTTAATAGCATACTTTTTAGAGCACACCTAAATAATATGCAAGCGAATAACTTTAATAATATAAATACTATTTTAATGTGATTTTTGATAAAGGCAAAGGAATTTAAAAGTTTCATCAAGTTTAATGAAATCGGTACAGACGCCCGAAGAAGCCGATGCTATTAGAAATTCATTATTGTTGAATTAATTTTTAATGAATCAAATGTCAATAAAATACATTGAAAATAGTATTGCTGTCTGCTATATTCCTGAAATCAGTCTCAAAAGCATTACATTCTTATATCAATTAGTATGGGGGGAAGTTCTTAATACGAGTCGCGTTGGTTGGCATTAGGGGCTGACCAAATTGAAATTATAAGCGTAATAACTTAAGCCCCAGGAATATCAATAGACACACTAACACGCACACACACACACGCACATGTGCACACAATAACATATAGACCAGAACACACACAGAAAGGAGTGTTAGTAAGTGAATGGCAGGACATGAGCAACAGGACAGAGCGGCATACTAAATAATTTTAAGCAAAAAATTATATATGCCATAAAGACATTCCGGTACACAGCACAAACACGCATAAAAAGATACACTTATACATACACATGATATAAACATCGCCGTTTGCTGAGCACAAAGCAATAACCGTGTTGGGCCAACTTATTGTTTACGACGTGCTTAGTGGCAAACTTAGCTTTGATAATGAAACGAGCAAACACACACATGCACACGCACACATACGCGTACACACTAACACGCACGTCTGTGTGACAGAGACACGCGCTGACAGTTAACGGCAATTGCGACAAATACCACAACGCCTAACCAAAAAAGCACATCGCCCCTAAAAAGAAATATTTAACAAGCAAGAGCGTGAAGCAGACGAGAATGCACGACCTAAAGATAACCTGTACATAAAACTAATGTGACTTACTAGTACACAACAGTGTAGAATAATAAAATACAGTGTTAAAAAAGTGTACACGACGAGGCTATACTCTATAAGTTATTTGAAATTACATATATTGAATATCTATACAATATCATGTTTAAGAGACCACCTACAATCAGTTGGAAACTACTGCTCCTAGTTTCTATTGCTTTTAAGATAATCCTAAATAACGTGGATATTTTCCATATTACACAGATTATCACAACTTCAACACACTTTCATTTCACCCTTGTTAAGCATTTTTAATGTATGCTGGGTATAAACACATTTTGCGGCATAAGATAGTTGCATAAATACAATCAGTAAGTATGTAGGTCTGTGTATGTTTTGGTGTTTGTATTTGGTCCAAAAACAATGTGGCGCACGTGATGTGATTAGCACAAAGCCGCCAATGTCGGCAACTTGTGTCCCAAAATACTGTGGGCTTAGATTTTAATTTTTGCCTGCAATAAAGTAGAGACCAACCCCGAAAAACAGGGGCAATATAATGTGCAGACAGAATTGGGATTGCCCAGCAACTAGGCAGCTGGGCGTATACGTAATATTTGCTTTAAGGCATTTGCTATTAAGCATATTCCATTTTTGCAAATCTAACCAATTTGTACAAATTGCAAAAGCTGCAAGTTTATGGTTTGTGTATTAACTTGTGCAAAGCATCAATCAATCGTTCAAATGGTCAGTCAATCAATCAGTCAACAGCACCTGACAATGTGCCAGATAGTCAGGCTCTGACGTCAATCGGCAATGGGCAAGCACTATGCTTTCTTTCACTAGGCTTTCTTCTTTTTCATTTTTGTTTTGTTTGGCTAGGTTGCCTATTTTACATTCCACAAATAATTTGAAGTTTTGGCAAAAGCAGCAGCAAGCTTCATATACACATATGTATGAAACTGCAAGTTGCAACTTGGCTCATTGTTTTGTCGAGAGTTTTCGATGCAATGCCAAAAATGCCAAGCCAAAGGCTGGGCAAAGCGAGCCAAACCAAGCGCATTGCAACGAACCGAGTCAGATCCTGCACATCCTGCCTAGCCTGGCGACGTTTTGTTATCCCAACAGTGTGTGAATTTGGCAATATGTGTATGAGTTTGAGGGTGTTAGTGGGTATGTGTTAGCCTCTACACTTAACAAATTATGAGAATATGCAGAGGGATGTCGAAAGAAACCAAAATAGTTTAAAAAATCAGATAAAAGTGAAAATTTATATTTCTAAACAAACAACTCAGTGTCGAATAGTTTAAATAATAATTTCCGTTCAAACTTAATTCAATTGAATTATTTCGCTCAGTGCATGCATTATGTTTGTGTATTTTGTAGTAACTCAAATTAAGCTAAAACCGCTTCAAGTTGCAATTTCCGACGCTGCATACAAAGAACAACAACCCAAATGCCTCAAGGATATGAGTGGCATGCAGCAGGAGCAACAGCAGCAGTAGCAACAACAAACTGTAACTATAATTAAAACTTTTACTTTACAGACACGATGAGATAGAAGGATGAGGTTTGTGGCGCCATGCCATCACGCCCCCAAAGAGGGCCAACCCTCCAAACATGTGATGTTAGCATCAAGACACAACGATGACGACGACGACGAGGACGACGTTGTCGAGAGCTGCACTCTGTCTCTCAAGCAGACGTTTAATTGGAATTAATGCATTAATCGCTTTCTGGCCTTTAAGCCGCTTGCAGCTTTACTAATTGACCAAATGCACAACAGCAACAAAACAGTAACAGCTATGACCCTTGCCCTTATAGCATCGCATCTATGCCTTCTGCTGGCTGAAAGTTAAATTAATTTCAGTCGACAGCTACGCAACTTTTAAATGAATTACATATTCCAAGCACGCAGTTAACTGGGTGTTAGGGAAGGGTTGAAACAATTGCTGGTAGGGGAAGCCGTTTCCTGTCCCGTCTGTCTATGTTATTTGGTTGGTTTTGTGGCTTTGCCCAACGTTTTGCATAATTGTATTTGTTTTAAGCCCTTCACATCAAGTGCGTTTTGGACAAAAGTTTTCTCGTTTTTTTGTTTCATTTTGCTCGCTTTTGTTGCTGTTAAATTGTTAAAAAATTACAAATAAATTGTATGCGTTGCCCAAAACACAAAAAAAGGGCTGCTTTCTAATAACAACAACTGCAGCAACAACAACAGCAAGCGACGCCAACAAATTAAATTGTGTTGACTTTCCAATTACAATTTTGTGGCAACTTTTTAAAGTGGACGCCGGCATATGAGAAATTGCCCAACATTTGCTGCCGATCTTTTCAACTTTCTTTTTATTTCCTTTTTATATTTCTTCTATTGGGCGCATGTTTGCTTTAGCGCTGTTGTTGTAGTTGTTCTTGGTTATTGCTTGGCTGTTACTCTGGCTTCCGCCATTATGCCATTAGCTATGTGGTAGCGTATTTAGGTCACATGATTCCAATGCTTGTGCATTAATGGCCCCCGACCACAACACAACGCAGCACAACACAGCACAACACAAGAGAATAGCAGAAATGCGGCTAAAGGCTTCTTTTTGTGCTCTTACCAAGACGACAAGAGCCGGACAAACGGCAAAAAGCCCAAACATAATAAGAGCCAAGCCAACAAGGGCTACGCCTACTCGTCGCAGATAAGGGGCAAAGGGAACAGTGTATTGAGTGAATGTGAATGCCTCAAGTCGCAGTCAATTCGACCCATGCCTTAGCACAGGATTGGCGCACAACGGATATCAAATTTAAGTGCAGACACACAAACACACATATCAATGCTGGAGCAGACACAGAGAGAGAGAGAGTTGTAAGAAATGTTTAAAGCACAGTTGCGAATAGCACAACTGACAAAATTGCACAGAAAATACAAGTTCGTCTTATTTTGATTATCTGTATCAGATTGTTCCATGTATTTTGCAGTCAATTGAAATAAACATGTAATTGTTAACGAAAAGGATTAACGTATCTGTGGAACAACATTTAAAGCGACCCTCGGATTCAACTTATGGCTTTATGTATGTGTGTGACCTAATCGCATTGAATTTAATGTCAAGCAATTTTTGCACTCATTCGAATGCTGCCCGCCTTGCCCGCCCGCCTGTTACTTACATTTCTTTTCTTTTCTCATTTCTTATTTTTGTTGTTGCTTTTCCTGCTGCTGCTGCTGCTGCTCAATTCTCAACACAATTCGTTTGCTTGCTCAAGTGTGTGTGTGTGTGTGTGTGTTAAATTCCTTTGAAAATAACATACTTTGAACTTTTTATTGTCAATTTCCGTCCGTCTGCAAACAATAAAAGCTGACTTCATTTGGTCATTTTCATTTCATAATTTGTCGCCGCATTTTTGCACTTTGATTCCTCCCTGGACGCGCTTTTATTTGATTATTATATATGTATATATACATATAAATGTGTGTGTGTGTGCATCAGCATATGTCATTACCACAGTGCACAGTGTGTCCGTTGTGTTCAAAGTTCGAGTTTCAGTGTTCAGGTTGTGATTGAACTGAAGCTAGTTGCTTTTGGCATTATCTGTCGCATTTGGTTATTCGATTGTGGTCATAATAGTTTACCGCAGGGCTCTGCACTATCAATGCAGCACAGTCATAAGCTTTTGGTAGCAAAGCAGGGTCGGTCTATACACACACGCACACATACCCACTGGCCAGGGATATCAACTCAACTCTTTACGCCGTCGTCCTCTCTGTTTCTCTGAACTGAGTTTCACATTCAATTCGAAGGCTTTACGTTTGGTTTCGTTGGGCTGTCAGGAGAGCTGCTTTTGACGCTTTTAGTAACATTTTTATTGGCAAGCAAATACGATTACAGCTACAAAGTTGCAAGCTTCGGACTTTAGTCAACCCCAACCAACTGCACAAGCCCCTTTAGTGCAACCCCTTTGCTTTCATTTCAAGTTGAGTTTGCTATCAAAAAAGTTTGGCAGTTTATGATGCGCTTGGCAAACAGTGTTGTTGGTTTTCCCTTTCTTAACAAAACGTGAGCAAACTATATAGCAGTAGAATAAAACAGTGCCTGCTAACTGTTTTTAGCTTAAGGTATTTCACTGCTATTTCTACTACAGCTCTTTCTTCTGTTGCTTATGATTATAATTTCCTTGGCGTTGAGCTTATCGCATTATATAAAAAGGCAAATTTGCCGCAATGCCTCGTGCCCAATCAACAACAGAGAAAAAAATATACCGAAATAAAACAATAAAACAGGCAACAAACAAATATTTTAATAAAAAAAAAATTATAAATAAAAGTATAAGAAAACTGGCACACAGCAGAAAACAAAATAAAAGGAGAACAGAGAAAGAAATGAAATAAAAATTTTGTTGTAATCCGCTTAGCTGCCATCGTCAGTTGCCAGTTTTGCCATTTGGCAATGGGAAAGCAAAGTGCAAAACTTAATTTGCCACGTTGCGCGTTGACAGCGGGATGTGCAGGGTACTGCAATAGTGTTGGGGCGACGTGTGGCAGGCAGGGGTAATTACAACATAAATTTACCAAATTGCTTCTTTAAAAACTTTGCACTCGCTGCCGCCGGGGCATTTTAGTTAGCTGACATTAAATGCTGATGCAGCAGAGCCAAACACATTCCCAATTCCTCTATCTCTTGCTATTCCCCTTTTTTATTCTCATTCCACCATAGCCCCACCCTCACGTGCAGCAACACAAATAACCGTTGGCCAGTGCACAGTCTGGCAACGTCTGCGGTCTGGCTAGCTGTTAATCCCTACCAGCTAATCCAGGGTCAGCATATGTGAAAACTTTTTGTGCGTACACATAGCGAAAAAGTTTGTTACTTGCAAGAACTTCAATTCGAATGTAATGTTATTAAATGTAAGAAATGCTATTAAAATCACAATACACTAGAAAATCCACATGTTTTATCTCTTACATTAACACATATAGAAACTTGAAGAAAAAACTTATATATTCATATACCAAAAGTTGTATCATAATTTAATTCAAGTTTTAAGACTATTCTGTTTTCTAATTCGAAGTCACATTGAGTATTTTGAGTGTGCGCCTGCAAGCAAACCGACTGGCAAATTATCGCTGCCAGTTGACCAAAGTTGATAAGGTCAAACATGTGTAGAGCCTGCCAGGCTTAACAATCTCGGATATCCTACCTCCCGCCGGTCTGTCATCTATCTTTCTTGCATTCTTGTAAACAGAGACAGCTGTGTGTGGTTGAAAAATAATAGGTTTATGCTCGGCTGGCATTGGGCATGTGATTGATATGCCCAAACTGTCGCTGAAGTTGTAACTGTGGCCTAACACACATACTCACACTATATGCGCCAAATAGCCAAAAGCGTATATCAACTTTAATGTGCTTAATGCTGAAATGTGTATTTGTGTATCTAAATCTCTGGCACTTGCATTAAATACAACTAATTTTGTAATCAATCTCTGGCAACAATTATCCAGGCTAAGCATCTTTTAGCTGCAGACTTGTTATGTCTTGGAATTACAATACGTATACTTATTATTGTTAATGGACATTATTGTTTTACAGGTTAAGCTTATAAAACAAACAAGAAGATTAAGTTATTAAGCCAGGTAAAAAATCTGAAAGATCTTAAAGAGATGTATTTACATTCACGCTTGTTCATAATCACATATTCACCCAGGCTGCTAGGCAATCATTGTCACTTATGCGTAAAGCTGGACATTTTGGCTTTACCAGTTGCTGAATGCAAAACAAGATGTAATTTCGTCTGCATCTGGTGTTTATCTCCTGCTGCTTAGTTGATCATCGTTTTGTGTATGCATAAAGAGCGACTCGCAGTGGCCACAGCTCCATGCTGGCAAATGTGCAAAACAAAAGAAGAAGTGGAAGGAGGAGGAGGCGAACACAGCTTTGGTAATTTTTCTAATGCTGCACTTTAGTTGATAAGTCAAACACTTGAGCGCAGCGGCCAAATCCATGGCTATCTGGGCTTTCTTTCTTTTATTCTAGGCAACTGTCTAGTGTGTTCCCTGTGTTTCTCTATATCTCTCTTGACTGTTCTTGAACGTTCTTTGGCCAACACCTGCCAACGGGCTGGTCTGGCTGCATGCCAGTCAGGCAGCCCCACTGTTGGCATTTTGTAATTGCATTACGGGGGCCGACAAAGCAAAGCCTTTTCAAAGCACTTGCCTTTGGGTGTGTGCGAGTGTGAGAGTGTGCCAGGGTGTGTCAACTTTAAGTGCCCCTTTGTGATGCTCTATATCTGTACACTCTTCCTATCTCCGCCCATTCATGCTCTCTGATGCCAAGGGAATTGAAAAGGGAGTAAATTGGTTTTGTAAGTTTTTGTAATTTATACTCTTATAAATCCGCTTCACAGCAGGTGTAAGAATATACAAAAAGTCTTTTGCACGCCCCACATCTCTGTTGGCTCCTTTTACATAGACATTGAGTCAATATTGCTGTTAGAGAAAAAAAAAACTGTTCTTTTCCCCTCATACACTGGCAGAAGAGTATTAAGCTGTCGCTGACTTTCAAATACAGATTATGCCAATGCTCACTTTGGCTTTGCTTTGTGCTATAGTGTGCTTGTGTGTTGCGACCAACGGCAACATTGTGGCCAGTGTGTACGCGGCGTATACGCAACAACGACAATATGGTTGTCAGTCAGATCGTCAGCACGCTTTGGCACAAACGCCAAACGTGCAATGACAATTAAAATGCAGCCGTTAGCCATGTTGCTCAATGTTGTGTGTGTAGACATTGTGAGCGCACTGCATTACGAGGATTTCAAATGTATGCTGCACAATTGTAGTCAACCCGCAGTGTCGCTGTGCTGCTTAACTGGGGCTATCAAAATTGGTAAGCTAATGGCGTCAAACAATGTTAGCGCATATGCAAGCACGTTTCATGATAGACAACCCACACAGATTACTTTTATAATTAAAATGATCAGATTACTGAAATACATTAATCTATGCCCAAGCTCAATCCAATTCAAACCAACCGAAACTAAACTTATTCTTTGCTAAGCTATGCCAATCAAGTTGGATCTTTTCTTCACAGTCAGGAGACAGGAGACGGGATATCGATTACAGTTGGTGGTGAGCTATTGGCCAGTTTGCAGCAGTCTGTCCCAGCTGATCTGGCCTGTTAGGCACAAATTCTAATTAAAATTTGTGTGCCAGGTGGTAAATAAAACTAATTATACTTGCGCAAAATAATAGACAGGTGAAGCTGGCATGGAAGCAAAGGCGGAACAAACGGAAGAGGCTATCGCCTTTAAAACGAGATGGAAAAACTTTTTCCCAGCAGATATGTCTGTTGCTGAAGTTATGGAAGCCCAACAAGCTGACAACAACAAGCGCAACGGGCGTGCAATAATAACAACAAAAACAACAACTACAAACCGTAAAAATAAAAAGACATAAAAAAAGCAAACTTTGCACAAAACTTTGACGTCGGTGTCCAGTCGAGAGTTTTGAGCAGGCAAAAATGGGTGTGGGTGGCCAAATCAATGATGCAGTTGCCTTAAGACCTCTAAGCTCAATTATAGTATGAATAGAGAACGACACTGAGGTACGATACACATGCGACAAAACCAAACAGGGAGGGCGACAAAGTGAGAGATTGTGGATAGAAGGATGAGTGAAAAGCATTGACAACGACAAGCACTTGGTCATTGTGTTGATGGCTTTAATTTGGCAAATAACACACCTTAAAGCAAAATTAAGATATAGAAATAGCAATGCGTTTGCATAATTGTTTTTTCGCTAAGTAAGTAAGTAAGTTTTGTCTTTAAATATGTCTGTGTGTAAATTAATTAATTCGTTTAAATAAAATTGAACAAAAACAGAAAATGCACATGAATATATTGTTATTAAAAATATATATCTCTCAAATTTTATGGAAAATACATTATGCTTTCTACATTTAAAATGACATACACACAGTAATCCATAACACTATGTAGATTACAGAATATATATAATCTACGCTGTTAAAGATTTAAAAATGTTGATTTCATTAAAAGCTGAGTGGCAGCATACATAAAAAATAACAAACAAGAATGAAAAAATCAATCAATCCTAGTATTTGAAATTGCACTGGACAAATCTCTATTAGGAATATTTAGCCCGAAACAAATTGCTAAAAATTATTTTTGTACAGCAAAAGCAAGTAGAAAATGAAAATAAAAAACAATATTATAAGCGTGTGCAGCATTTTATTAAAACAAATGTTCACTTCAATTTATTCTTATTTTTTTCCTGTACAAGTGAAATTGAATTTAGCGATGCCAAGGCAGACACACAAGAAAAAAAAACTTTGATCAAAGCCATGGCTAAATTGCTATTGTCAACGACCGACACACACACACTCACACATCGAACAGTTTGTAGTCTTAAAAGAGCAATGTACGTACTACATGCTGAAAAATTGTCAACTTCACAAAACGAAAATATGCCAAAAGTTGAAAAAGTTTTTATTTATTTTTAGCTCATGCTGCTGCTGCTGGTGTTGTTGTGGTGATGTGGTATGCGGTGGCAAGAACGCAGGGGCTGTGCTTTTAGCGTCAATACCCTAGTACAAGTATGTTTTAGCAAGAATGCTTGGGGGAGGCATGGGTGTGAGAAAACTTACAAATGCCATTTACAGGGTAGGTTAACAGTCGGGATTTCCAATTGCCTTTAAAGGTGTCAGAGTGTTTAAATTTATATATGTGTGTGTATGTGAGTGTGTGTGTGTGTGAGCGTTAAAGCGTGCATTTGGACATAAACAACTTAACAGTCATTAAATCCAAGCCGCCAAGCGATAAATGTCAATAGCGGTGCCTGAAAAACTTTTCAGCATAGCACACACAAACAACGTCATCTACGTCATACGCACACACACACACACACACAGACCCATGCTTGCACATATATGCAATGCAGTTGAGGTCATTGAAAGTATTGCGCATACGTCACGTTGACCCTCATTTTGCTGGTGCTAGTGCTTCTGCTGCTGTTGCTTTTACTCCTGCTCTTGCTCTTGCTTTAGCTGCTTTTGTACAAATTGCAAGCCATTTTGTCTATATGTAGCACAAACAAATGGAGTGCGACAACAGAATCGTTTGGTATAAATCTCATTTGGCTGGGATACTCAGAGCTGGGATGCTGCTCGATGCTCGTTAGAAGCAAAAGTGGCAACGAAATACGGATTTATGTTCTGCACAATGATAAATTGAATTTCACTCAAAATTAACTGTAAGCCAAAGTGAACGTGCCACACACCGCAATCAAACAACGGCAGCAACAACAGCTTTTGCTGAAAAGAAAAATAGTCGCAACATATGCGGCCTATAAAATGTGACAAGCCAACCACCGCAAAAGGCAACAACAACCAACAACAAGAAGAAACTACAAATGTGTCTTGGCTAAGACCAGGCAACGTGTGTGTGTGTGCGTAAGAGTGTATTGTGTGTGCGACCGCAGCGTTAGCTTTACGACTGCAGCAGCAGCCAGGCAGGCAATGAAATTAGGACACAAGCTGTAGGCTGAGCAAACGCCTTGGCCTGGCAATTGTCTAAGCATATTTGTCATTTGATTGATTTATTTTGCCTTTGCCTTCACAAAAGACACAAAAGCACCAGATTCGTTGCTATTCGGATCCTAATAGAAACAGAAACAACTGGCAGCAGGACAACACAAACTGACTTGTGGCTCAATTGTGACAGACAGGCAAAAAGACAAAATACCTATATAAGTAGGTCCCGGGCTAAGGCGCTTTATCAAATCACAGCATCTTTCACATTACATCACACATTTAAATATTTACTGCCCTTTTCAATAAAGATAATGGTATTTAATACGAGTTTAACTAGTATACGGATTAAATCTGGATATTAGACAGTTTTAAAATATTTTCTTTCAGTTATACTGCACTCTCAGGCTACTCGCTTAGTTTAAAACTTAATGTGAACTTAAAACTCAAGCCACATTTAATAACAATCTTTTATAGACGCTAAGAAATATTGTTATTTATATGCGCAACTTTATAATACGCTATTTATACCATTTTTATTATGGCTGTAAGAAACGAACAAAAGGTGAAAGGTGACTGTCTAAACTCCGTTACCTTTTTGCATTTGCGAGTGCGATTTTCATAACTTAATCCGTTAGCAAGTTGAGCACGTGGGGTACTATCTCTAGCCCTGATGATGATGCGTATTAAACTTGTGCCATTTGAGAGTCATTCAACTGCATTTAATATGCAAATGCGAAAGAGCGCACCTTTGACTGCGTTAGCAGTAACGCCGTTGCATTTGCTTTTGTCTATTTTCGCTGGCATTATCCAAATGCCAATCAATGGCAAAAGTTGTTTGCGACTCGCAACTGTCGAATGAAATTCGCTCGACCTGCCTTGGGATTCGAATTGCACAACAAAAAGCTTGATTGATGATGTTGCAGCCATAAAAGACACAGTCAGAAGACAATTTCAAGAGACACAACAAACTAAACAAACATCAAACTAAAATATACAAGAATTTAAGATAACGCGCAACACTCAAATCACTAACTTGCAGAGCATTATATTGCGTTTGTAAAGACAACTCGAAAAACTGGAGTAGGCATTCAATTCATAGATACATCTTTAAAAAAGTTTACAGTACATGCTTTCTTTAAGAGATATGATTTTTCTATCTAAAAAGTCAAAGAGCATGGGATTAATTAATTGGTTTTTGTATTTTATCAGTTCCAACTGCATGGTAAATTTTTCAGGTACTGAAAAAACAACAAACAAACGGATAAGAATTACCAACAATTAACAATTAAAAAAAAATTTTATCGTGTTTTATTTTAAAATGCGTTTAAACTGTGTGCGAAATTTATAAATAAATAGTTTTATATTAGTGTGTGCTATAATCCGATCTTCAAACTTCATCCGCTTAAACGTTATTTTTATATGGACGGGTGCGTATCCGGAAATACACAAAAAAAACCCTGATTGATTGATTGTGGTATCAAGTAGGCCTGTATGTGCTTGAACGTAGAAATCTTACAAAATGTACGCACACAATTTTTCGACTTTCGTTCAGTTAACAGTAAAATTATATAATATTTTTAAAATGGATGAAATTGAGGAAAAGGACGCATATGATGACGCTCTTGATACTCTAGCAAAGTATACATCAACAACATCTGGATGTTCTAAGAGTTTTCAAACCAGCTATTTGGGTCCGCTATTAGCGCTGATTGTCTTGTTTATTCGTATAGTGTGGGTGGGCCTAATTGGGACAAAACGCAGCATCTAAAGAAAGACTAAATGATTTGAAAAGCTGCTTGACTTATTTGCAGTTCAACCTTAAAATTGATACAATACCAAGTCGATGCTTTCTATAAATGTTTTGTTGATAACTATCCCAAATGTTGCAACCCAATGAAATTCCGAGTATTTTTCATGTGATTGGTGAACTAATAAGTCAGTAACGACTTTAAAATGGGTGCTCTAGCGAACAATAGAACAACATCTGGATGTTCTGACAATTTTCAAAGCAGAATTGTTCACTCGTATGCTGTGGAGAAGCTCATTTGGCGCAAAAAATAGAATTTGAAAAACGAACGTTAAATGTATACAAGCTGCTTATGCTTACAAATTGTTTTTGCGTAATATAACTTGAATGTGATTTTTGAAGCTTACACGTTTGCTTTGCGTAATCAAATTGAACCCATGATTTTTCCTGCTTATTTTCGGTCAATATTTCACAGACTTGCATTGTTTGAAAAAGTTTTCAAATACTCGTAATTTCAGAAGCTTAGCAAAAATAACAGTTATTCGGACAGACGCAAATTAAATCTGTTAAGCAAAGACAAAATAATATATATATTTTATGGAAACAAAAAATTTATATAATGCATAGTAGGATATCTACAGAACTTCGGTCTTTTGCGCTTTGGCCTACCAATGCTTTTGGCCTCTGGTTAAAGATTTCCGTATCAAAATGTTTTCAGAATCTGTTTTCTGTACGCATAGATAAGTCTAAAAAGTCTAAGACTAAAAAATTACATTAAATATTCCTGGTTTGATTGAACTTTTCTGAATCTATAAAGCCTTACGATAGTTATGTATCTGTTTAAGAGGCGGCAATATTTACTACACAACAAATGCAATAGCATGCAAAGAAGTGGGTAGGGCAAATAAAGTGAGTTGGTGGTGGGGCAGTACACAGTGTTCGCTTTGCCAATTGTAAGTTTTTTGATTGTGGCGGTTTTGCTGCATTGTGCTTGTAAGGTGGAAATTGACTGCAAAAAGTAATTTAAACATTTGATTCTTACTTTTGGGGGGGGCGGACTTGGGAGCTGTGTTTTATGTGATTGTTTTTCTTAAATGTATTTATTTTTTTTGCCATTTATATTGCCTACCTGTTGAATAGCGGGCCACAGCCGCGGTGGCGCTGCTGGCGTCGTTGTTATTGCCAATGCAGCCGCCATAGGTGAATTGATGGCTAGTCGAGCCGGTGCCGGAGACAACGGCTATTTCGTCCAGCTCATGACCGGGCGATGTGCCAGCGGATACCAGCCGCGTTGAAGATGTGGCCGAATTGCCCTGTGAGTTTTTGCGTCCACGTAGCGAGAGCACCAGTCTTTTGGCTGTGGACATGCCCACAGCACCGGATGCTTACCCGACGTCTTCTTCCACTTCCGCCTCCTTCTTGTACTATACCTGGCTAGATTGCACTGCCGTTGTCGCTGTCGTCGTCGTTATCGTGCCTCAGAGTCTCCTCCGGCAGCCTGCTGAACTGCAATGAGAAATTGAAATGGAAATGAGAAAGTTTTCTTCATTTAGTTTTTGTATCTTTTTTTGCTTTGATATTAGCAAAATCCCAAGCTAAAGGACAAAACAACTGCAACGAATGGATATTTCCTTTAAATTTAAATGTGTTTGACTAGCAGATACTCTTTACGGTTTAATAGTATTCTATGAAATTTATATTCCTTATATATAAATTTATATTCCTTATATATCAATTTCATAGAGTAGTATTAAACCGTTACACAGGCTAATTTTGAAAATAATAAAAACCTATTCTTATTCGGTTGGCATGGTTGCAACATCTTATTATCATTAAGAACTGCTGTGAGCATCCCAAAAACCTTTAATAACCCACAGTTATACCAGCAGTTGGTATAGTTTGCAAAATCAAAGCAAGAATGTCTAGTGCCTGTGCCAAATATGTATCTTGAACATAGCTAGTTGGTATATTCATTATATTTATTTAATGGGTACTTCTGTATAATATTACTAGCTAGCAATGCTGCTATTTATATCCTTAATAATTTAGCAGTGCTTCAAAGAAATATGTTAATCTGGAACGAGACAGAGAGCGTTGACTGAGCTTGGAAATTTTCATTTAAATGTGACGCCAGAGCGAGACAAGAACAATGCTAAAAATTCTGAATGTACAACATTGTGATTGTGTGTGTATGTGTGTATGGGTGTAAGAGTGTCGAGTGGCAGTGAACAGAACAATCTTAAATTATGCAAATGTTTGCAATCAACGCTTAAGCAATGCCAGCAGCAACAACAACATGAACAACAACAGCAGCAATGGAAGAATACACAACAAAAAAATAAAGACACAAAAAATAAAAGAACAAAACGGCACACAAAATGATTGCGACATGAAAAATATGCCCGCAATATTAGCATACAAGAGCATTGTATCAGCGGCACACTGTGCCAAGGGGTGTAGGGGTTTTTTTTAGAAGGAGGGCAGTGGGACGTGGGGCGTGGGAAGGTTTGTGGGTCGTGCCACACTTAAAATGCGGCCAAAAGCCGCTTAGGCACAGTAAAAAAAAAAACAAAAAACACAAAACAACAAGAACAAGAAAAATAGGCAACAAATGCTACTTATAGATACCAATACTAAAAAATCCACATCCTTCCCACACACCAACCAACCACCCCCTTAAAAAAATGGAATGTTAGAAGAAGCAGAAAAAAATACTGTCATGGCGCTGGGTTGCCTTATCAATTTAATATTTATTAAGCCGTGATAGGCCAAAAATACACCCAAAAGAAAAGACACCTAAATGTATACATATATATATTCAGTTGAGTGTAAAGTTGATAACCTAGCAGCACAAATTGTGGCTGCTTTCGATTTGCAATTCCGATAACCGATTACAATAACCGATTACTTCCATAAGCATAAGCAAGCCACAACTTAAAAGCACTACGCATTAAAATATACTTTAATATAAATGTTTAGATGTTTGTACATCCAAATGTTTACATATATGTGGTTGTATATTAGCTTTTAGGCTCGTTGACTTTAAAGTTCTATCCTAATGAAATAACACACACACTTACACACACACTCGCACGCACATCTGCGACTTGACACTTGTACGTGACGAATAACAAATTTGAGGGATTTGCTGCATTTTGATTGAATGGCTCTCTCTTGCTTTCTCTCTATTTCTCTATCCCGCCCACAAAAAGCTAAATATGATTTATTATTCCCTGCCGCACATGTGACATGCCACAACACTAGCTCCAGCTCAGCTAATTTGTGACAGCTGTGAAACCGGTATCAAAAACTAGCTGGCACTCTAAAATTATTGCATATCCGTTTTTTCCACTGATTATACCCGTAAAACCAGGCAGGCAGTCAGGCAGCTAGGCAGCTAGGCAGCTAGGGATCCAGTTGTGCAGTTTGAGGACCACGTTGACTTTGTTCTGGCCAAAGCCAAAAGGCAATCAAGTGTTGCCAAAACTATGCAAACATAGAAATTGCCAAAAACGTTACCAAATGCAGCAGCAGCAGTTGCAAAAGCAGCATCATCAAATATACAAAACCAACCCAACCCTATTCAAGCCAAGCCAAAAATGAATAAAATTGCAGCTCGATACGACAACTACGACGGAGCAAAAGAGAGAGAAAGAGAACGAACGAGCGAGCAAGAGATAGATGCTAAAGTTTGTGCGAGGTGAGGGAGCGAGCAGATTCCGGACAATTGTTTGCGTTCTGCAAGTGTCAACAGCATTTGCAACTCCGTTAAATTTTTACCACTTTTGGGTTTTTTGACGACGCTTCACTGAATTTACTGTTGCTATCAATAATACCCTGCAATTGTCAGGCAGTTTCAATGCTCAAAGAATTTTTTATTAAGATACGTAATTAGTTTCTTCTGCAATAACTAGTTTTGTTTCCTTCTTTTTGCTTAAAAGCCATAAATGATTTCTCTAGGGTATTTATTAAGGCAATCTATAAACTGATACACATTGCAATTTCGGTTGCCAAACTTTCTCCATGTGTATGGTTTGATATATGGTAATTCTTTTCATTCATTTTGTTTGGCAGCACTAACTATTTTTTCATTTTTTTTAAAAGCGGCAATGGTAGCTCAAAATAACGAAAATATAGGTACATATGTTTGTATATACGTATTAAACAAGAAAACGTTTATTTCAATATGTATTTATATTGAACGTTTAGTCAATATTATTACCATCCAGGGGCTATTTCAAAAACCCCAACACAAGTTACGTTCAAAGCATAGATTTGTTGCAGCTATGCAAATTTGCAATTGCAAACTCTACAAAAACCCAATTCAATTTCATAAAATTTCTCAGGCGTGGCCATATTTGAATTTTACCAAATACGTTCTCGCATTTCGTATTTGCGCATTTTGTTGTGCCGTATTTCACATTAAGAGTGAGTTAACAGCGCACTTGGCTAATTAAAGTTTATGTATACGCAATGTGAGCTTTTCTTCCTCTCTCGCTCTTGCTCTCTCTCTCTCTCTCGGTGTGTCAGCTGAAAATGATGGTCAGCATTTGTCCATCTCGCATGGCAGCGACTAAAAAATGAATCGCCATCAATCTCGCGCTGGCATTAGCAGGCGACACACAGAAGCCAGAAGCAAAGACAGCTAGAAGCAATGGTGACCATGGAGTACAACATCAACAACAACAGCAGCAGCAACGAAAAAAAGGCAACTAATTACAAAGCTGTTGACAGTTGCTTGGATAAAAAGCTAGTGGAAGGGTTTCATGTACGCAACGGTGTCCGTTTCGCTTTGCTTGCCAGAGATTGGGGTTCTGATATCCAAGCCTGGACCAAAAGCTAAAAAAGAAAAGCATACTTTATATCATGAGGGTTGGACAATACCCTACAACTGTCCAAAGAGCTGGTAAGTTAGTTTTAATTTCGTTAGAAATTTCATTTTAAGGGAATTAATTGTACAAAGCACAGAAAGATAATATATACCCTGCATAAGTCATTAAAAATATATGCAGAGTACGCGTTGTACATATATGTACACATAAACAAAAAAGGTACCAGTTACGGGCTCGGATCCGATTATGCCAAGAGCAGCATCAATGGGTCTGACAACTTGCCAGGATGATTAAGGCTGATGGATGCCAGCATCTCGCCGAAATGAGTTGGAAAAAAATAAAACGAACTGACCACAATTGAGGCAACTAATTGCATTTCACATCAATTTTGGCTGCCAAACAAACTGATTAAAATGTTGACTCAGTTGGTTGTGTTCGAAATGCGAAGCTTCAGAAGTTTTGTATTTGTATTCGTATGTGTATTTGTATTATTAGCATGAAATGAATTCCTTTTGAGGCAAAAACGAATTTGTATAATAAATGTGTTGAGGTTGTGATTTATGGCCTGCCAAAAACTTCATGATAAATGATAACTTGAGGGCAGGCACATAAATTTATTATGTATTCAATAAAATACGCGTTTAACAGATTAATAAATATGTCTAGCTTGTGAAACGCCAAATGCGTATTTGCATATTAATAAAAGTGTTGAGGGCTTTCTCAGAATTTATAAATTGTTTTGATGGAAGGGTTTTTCATTTTATTTTTGATAGATATTCAAGTTGCGTTCCTTAAGTATGAATGAGCATTATAGCATTTTGATTAAAATCATTCTTACTTAGAATTAAATGAAAACATATCAATAAAAATCGTAAAGTTTTGAAAAGTGCAAAAAAAAAGAAAGTGCTTAAGGGTTTATCGGACGATTGGATTGAAATTGGCTTCGTTACTTGAAGTGTGAAAAGATAAAATGTTTCCAGTTAAATTGCACTTGAAACAGTAGTAAAATTCACCAGAAAGAACAAAAATTTCTGTTAAGTGAGCAATCGTCCGTCAGATATACTTCGCATATATATTGTGTGTGTACATATATACAGTTTTCAATAAGTACTCTGGACAAATTGCACAAATATTTTTTAAGATCGTTTCAATTGTCGATGGCGATTCTGTGGGTACTGTGAATATTTATCCATATATATTTACTGAATGGCTTTACAGCTCCGCTCGTCTTTTGCTTCTTTGGGGGTAAATAAAAATCAAATTAAAAGCACTTAACATTTTTTTTTTTGTTTTTTTTATGTTTTAACTCTCTTTAACATTTTTACATTCTTCTCCACATTGTTTCGCCCATCGCTGAGCGTTATTTATTGAAGCGATTCGTATTAAATGGAGGGGTATGTCGAAAGGGGAAAGCAAATAGTTGGAAGGTATTTGCTCCGCCCACCTGCGCCATGCAAATGCACAATGCACAAAATGCAAATAAACATAAATGCAGTGAACCACAGTTGCAATTTGGTTACACTCGTTACATTTTAAAATGGTTTAAATTCACAAATGTTGCAACATTCGTGGTGTGTGTGTGTGTGTGCTGCTTATGCCCCCTTGTGCCCCGCCAATATGATTGTGCAGTTAAAGTTGCATTTTTCATTTTAGCGATTTTCACAACAAATTGCAACAGTGTAGCAACAACAGCTGCCACATTGTTGGTCATGGCTGGCCGCTCAAATATTTAATTGTGCCCAGCAGTTTTTTGGTTTTGTTTCGTTTTGTTTTGTTAATTCTATTACAGTAACAATTTTCCGCCCTTTACACGTCACACAGACACCGGCAGACACACACACACATGCACAAACACAAGCACACAAACTCAGACAGCCCCAAATGCATCACCTGCTGCATACAGCTCGACCTCGTTTCCCGCTTTTGGCTGTGGCTGTGGCTTTGACTGCACAACACAAACTAACCTAACACTAACCCAACTAACCAACTATCCAAACCCCAACCAAACCCTCGCTGCCTCTTACAGCCCCTCGAAAATAAAAAAAACTATTCTTGGCTACAACTGCTAGCTCTCTTTTTGACGCCATCTCGGTTCGGTTTGCTCTGACTGGCAAACGTTGCGCACGAGTTGCAATTTATAACTGCACATACGTGTAATCTTGCGTGCCCCTGGTTCTGTTACCGCTATTTTGCTCCCTCCATGACTACGACTGCCGGCAGCACATAAACATTTTTGTTAGCTGCTTCGCCTTGTGCCGAGGTGCCTGCGTCCGCGTTCTCGTCTACAACCAATGTTGCTTACCTCCCTACGGTCTGGCTGGTGCTGTTATTTCAGTTTTTGTGATCCGCCGGAGCGCAAATAAACAAAAGGTTTGCCTCGTGCAAAAAAGCGAAAACAAAATGAAATACAACTACGACATCAAGTACAACAAAAAAAAACAAAAAAACAGCATCTAAACAAAAACACACGGACATGAAATCATATCAACAATGGAAATGTGCATACACGACTAATACATATCCATTCATACTACGTATACGTAATTCCAATAATTTTTTCAATTAACATACTTAATTTAAAGATTTAATTCAAGTAAAATAAAAAAATAAAAATACGTATACGTTATTTATTTTATTCATATAAGTAATGTTGTGAGCAAGACTTTTCTGATTACGTACAGGGTATAGCAAATGGAGCCCCGGAAGCCAAAGTGCTAGCAATGGGTACCACAGCGTTCAGTTGCCATTGCTATAAAATGGACGATATTTGAGGAGGTGCACCGCTTGCACAGCTGCAGCTGGCAACAAATTTGCTGCCACATGCAAAATATATGCTGTCCTGGCAGCTTTAGGCATAGACAGACCGGGCAGAGACCGAGCAGACCGAGTCAGAAAAGTCAAAACAGGCAAGCAGGAGCTTAGAGAATGAAAAACGTTGACTTTGGCTTTTGCCAAGATTATTAATCAATGGTTGGGGCTTTTTGAAAGCAGTCAACTAAAGAGATTTGCTCGATGCTAAGGGGCATAATCAAGCAAGCGCACTTGGCCGTATGCCACATGCTGCTTATTTTAAATGGCTAAACGTTGGTGGCGCAGTCGGGTGGTGCGGGGTTTGTTGAGTGGTACATCTACTGCCTTTGGGATTATCATGCGCTGCCTTTAACTTAATTGAATGCGAAATTAACTGTTAGGGCATTTAGCGAGCGTGCAACGTGCTTGGACTGTCTGCTACAAACACACACACACACATATGTTTTCTATTTTATTGCATAATTGAAAACTGCTCCAAGTTTGTCTAATGAAGTTGCTTTGCAAAACGCACTACAAAATAATTTGCACATAAATTCTGACGACAACGTCACAGTATGAAAAATTCAATTTACTGAGTTATATGTGTATGTGCGAGTGTGTGTGTGTGTGTATTGTGCCATGAATTTTATCAGCGTGTACATATATATATATATATATATATATATATAAATATGCATGTGTGGACTGTGGTGTTGGCCTGTATGTCTCTGTGTCCTGGCAGCTAGTGTCTGCTTTTGACAGCGCCTACCCCCTTCCCTACCTGCACCATCAACAACATCTCCCGCGCTGTTAGAACCTCGCTCACCACAACCATCGCCCAACCAGCCAGCTGTCAAGCGTGTCAAAACAATTGTCATTCATTCCCAGCTTGTCTCTAGCTCGCATCGCACTCCATCTACGATGTATGCCTTTGCAATTATGGGCCCCAGTGACATGTGTTAACAGCCCAGCTCAGCTCAAGCCACCCACCGCTCACCCACCCAACTGGCAGCCAGTCAGCAGCCGAGCAGCTTGGCAGCCATTGCAAATGTACTGTCTCTCTTTTTCACTTTCTCCCATTCACTCATTCACTCTGAACATTTCCGCACAGATATTTTGCCCATTTCCTGTTGCCTTTCGGGCCATAACAGCTCGCTTTCACTTTGGCTGTTGCGTATACGACGCATTTTACCGCGACTGAAATCAATATCAATAGCTAAGCGATGGGAACGCAGGATGGGTGATGGTGGCGGGTGTGGCTGTGTGGGTGTGTTAGGAGAGAAGAGTTGATATTCTTTGTCGCCTTGATTACTGCTGTCATATTATTTTCACACTTGAAATGCCCCAATATCGATCTGCAGAGACTGTTGGTCATTATGAATGCAACCCATTATATGTGCGATGTGTTGTGTTGTGTTGTGTTGTGCGTATGTGTGTGTGTGTCCGCTTTCCTTAGCTGTCACTTTACATGCATTTGGCTCGTTCGTGTGGCTTTTCTAATATCCTAGTATCCGTTGTCGCTGTCATTGCACTATCTGCTGCTCAAACTCATTCCGCCAACCTAATTGGTTCCAGTTAACGCAGTTTAATACCCTGTAACAATTTAAAAATCAAGGTTGTCTGCAGCGGTTAAGGCTCCTGGAGTGTTAGCAGAAGCCAGCACAACCATGCATAGTTATATCGTTATAGATGTGTATTGCTAACTAAGAATGCCAAATGTGAGCGAAGCCCAGAAGTTATGTGTCCCTTAAGCAAAAAGATTGTATCGCTCTCTACTAGTAAATAAGACAAAAGTAAGCTTAATTTTAACTGGATAACTGTTCGTCTAACACTATCAACTAAAGTCACAGCCCCTTTAACCGTTTCACTGCTCGTACTACCTCCATCTAGACCAACTATCAAGTGTGGTTGTTTGGCCACATGGCGTGGGTAATTGATGCTGTATCGAGTTATGGGTATGTGCGTATGTGTGCGTGTGTAAGCTGTTGGGTTATCAATTTTCGCCTGCCACACATGTTGGCCATAATTTGCAAGTGTTCACGCATTTTATGGTGCAATCGTTTTCAGCTCGAATGAAAACAAAAAAACATACAAAAAAACTTAGCTCTCGTTTGACTTCAGTAGGTTTTGATTAAATACACAAACCATTTTACAAAAGAAAAAACACACTTAAATACTACCTATATGAATACTAATACACGAATATATAAACATCATGCAGTTACAATCCAAATGGTTAGTATTAATGGCGAGCGTAATATTTGCATTGGTAAGTGTTAAAACTCTAATCGCGTTTTTTCTCTAAAAACAAATACCTTCTAGAATCACTGGTCAGTAAGCTGGGCCAGATATATAATATCCACAAACGGAACCAATTTAACTAGTATGACCATTCCGAAACTCATTGATACGAGCATAAACAAACCCAGTGATGGTAATGTGGTGCACGTCAAGCAACGCAGACAGATAGAAGAATGCCGACCGATAGATTTGAATATTTTACATGCGCCTTGTGACATGGATAACCCAGAGCTGAGAAAATATATTGAAACATTGCCCAATCAATGCGTTTGTGCTTACAATGCACGCCACAACTCGGCACTTGATTATCGCAGGTTTAAAATACTTCAGCTGGAGGCATTTTTCTTTGGCCAATATGCGGAGCGTTTCAAGCGTTTTGAAACCAATGCGCATAAGTTTGAATCCAAATAGTTATAACATATTTCCGCTTGTCATCGAAAATCTAAGTGAGAGATGTCAAAAGAACATTTGTCTTCAATAAATAAAGCCTCTTATGTATACTTGAACTACGTTATTTTAAAGCATCTTCGAAGCATTAAATGGATTAAATATGTTTCAACATTTCGATTGTTATCCATATCAATTTAAATTTGCAACAAAGGAATTTATATCATAAGTAACCCAAAAGCTCGCTATTTTCAATTAATTCGTGCCTTAGCGTGTGGCACCTTGATATGTTCACATGCATATATGTACATATGTGCATACGTATATTGTTGATGGCAACAATCAATCAAATTCCTATTGGGCAAATTCATTTGGCAACCAAGAATGGCCGGAAGTTGTGGGGTTGGAGGCAGCGACAAAGCAAATAAGGTGTTACGCTTAAGTGATTTGGTGAGCGGCAGTTTGCTCGATTTTTATCTGCCAAATTCGCATAACATTTGTGTAATTTGTAATTTTGTGGATCATCAATCAGCTGTCGACGCGGCCTGCCGATTCCTTTGCAACTTAACGCATTGATTTATCGATGAGCTGCCAAAAAACCAGAACACGAAGAACAAGAAAGTAACAAAAAGTAAAAATAAAAACTTTGCTGGCCCAAATCTAATTAGAGAGCGTTTTTTGTGGCCACGCCCAATTGCAGACTGCATTTTGGCTAAGCCCAGTACAACAGGCATGAAAAATGTTGGTCTTTATGGCACCTTCCTGTTTCCGGTTTCCGGCCCAGTGAAGTTGACTATGCCAGCTCGCTCTCTCTTGATTGCGCTATACTTTTTATAGGTTGCGGTCTGTGTTTTGGCTTTGTCGCTAGCCACATAAATTACGCCAGGTTGCTTGCCAACTTTAAGTCTCGAGAGCATTTCCTCTTTTTGGCCATTTGCACTTTGAGCCGTGTCCAGCATATTTAATTGTGCATTGCGATTATTCTGCATAACTAAAAACCCATCATTTTTGTTTACATATATCTATATACAAACATACATGCTATATATATTTTCGTGTGCTACTTTTATTAGAAATTCCACGCCAAAAATGCGTACATGGCCAACGATGCAAACAACATTTATATAACTGTGCGCACAAGTTTTGTACAAAGAAATAAACAATATGATTGAAAGAAAAAAATGTTAGAATAAGCATATACCCTTTAGGGGTTTACATCAGTTCAATAAGCAAAACTTCTTCAAATAAACTCTTTGTCCAAATGAACTTTGTTGCTTTACCTTGTGACCTTTTGAGATTTGATTGGAAAATCAATTAAATTATTTTCCAGAACAGTTTAATACAATTTGTAACGAATAAATTGTGTAAACATTAATATGGCTTACTTTTTGCGAAGAATATATATATATATGGGCAACAATGAATTAAAACTCTTTGTTTAAATTGTATGAGGTTTCCTCCCATCACAACAATCTCTTACAGGGCATAATGATTGTCTCCCTAGATCTTTCTACTTTACTGTCTTCTTTTTTTTTTGATTTTGTTGGCTCCAGACTTGAGGCTGCTGGCAACTTTTCCACATGAACAGAGTGAAAAGTTGAAATTGAGTTTCGTTAATGCAGACATACAAACACAAACACACACACACATAGATATATATAAATATATATATGTTGGGACATTTTTGCGTGTGGTGATAACACAAAAGCAGCAGAAGCTAAAGCAACGTCGTAAAAGCCGAGCAAATGCCGAGATGCCCGGCAAAAACTCCCAGCGGCAAAGTTTTTGGCGCAGTCAACAACAACAACAACAGCAACATGAAAAGAATGGTGAGGTAGGGTAGCTAGGGACTTGAAGCAACAACAGAAAATGCCGCATGGCTGTTGACGACGCAAAATCCACAGGCGCAAAGTTGCCACAGGCGAAGAGGTGCGCCAGACAGACCGACAGTTTTGAATATAATGAAGAATGAAGATAGATGAGCAAAAGCAAGAAAGAGACAGCGAGAAGAAAGAGAGATAGAGAGGGGTACATTTAAAATTTTAATGTCTTCTTTGCAATAAAATTATTGACTCAACTCGGTTCGTTGACTTGGCCAACCGCTACCTCAACAACCAGGAAAAGTATTTAAGCTCAAAAACTATGCAGGTTAGCCTCAAACTTTGTTACGGGGCCAAATTCAAGTTGCGGCTGCTGTTGCTGCCACGTTTTAATTAATATTAAATTACAAATCAAGTGCATGCAGCTGTAAAACATAGTGAAAAGGCAAGGCAAAGAGCAAGAGTGTTGAGGAGTGAACGAAAGAGGGATATAAAGCAAATTTGGCTCCTTCTCTCACACCCGCACACCTAACGATTTATATTTGTGGCAGCAACAGCAGCAGCATTTGTGGATGCGTCTTTCACTTTTTGCCAAAAAAACGCAAGAAAGAAATATATATATAATTTTGTATCATTAAAATTTTACGGGAATTTATGTTGCTTAGCTGCTGCTTCCTTTTGGTACTTGTTGTTTTCGTTTTTGGTCAGACACGTCAATTTCTATGCAAAGTTTGTTTGCCTTTTATTTTATTTGTGCTGCTACATTTCCACAAGAAACACACGCTTCCTATTCCCTTGGTTAGAGCCCAGTGCCCTGGTTCGCCTTGGCTTCTCTTTTGGATTTTATTTATTTATTTCCGGAAACGTGCTCTGGAGATTTTCTAAGCATACTTCAGCGTTAGCCAGCAACAAAATTCCCAACGGCTAAGCGCTTAGTTAGCATACATACACCGACACAAACACACACACACACACACACACACACACACACACACACACACACACACGCACGGGTATGGCAACAATCAGCTGCGTCCGCTTTTCACGAAGTTCATTAAGTTTTTCGCGTGCTCGTCTTGTTTTAGCTGTTCAATGCGGCGCGTATTTATTGCGGCAGTTCCGCTTCGCAGATACCCTGCACATTGTTACAAAAAAAAGGGGTCTATAGTGGAAGCTAATTACTTAGAGATTAATAAACAAAATCAGTTTTAAGTATCTGCAGCTGTAGCTTATTTATAAATTATAATTTGGATCAATTTAAAAACGTTTATCGAAATTAAGAAATTATATGCTTGAATAATGTTATTATAACTGAAATAACCTTTTTCTCATTAATTTCACAATTTTTCATTATTTAAATTTAATTAGTTTAATGGTATTACCTATAGTTTATAATAATAGTAATCCCAGTTGTTTATTCACGCTCATTACGCTATGGCTTTTTTTATAACATATAATATTTTATGGTCAAGTTAATTAAAAATAATCGATTGCTTGTCTGTTTAAGTGCGACATGCACAACCAGGTTGAATTATTTTACAGCACCTTAAATTAAACCAAGTTTTATTCGTTTTTTTTTTTATCATTTTAAATTTTCTTTATTTTCTAGCACATTTCTTAAGTCGTCCACTTGTAGCAGCGCCAGTTTATAGCTCGTTGTCCCTCAATGACAAAGAGTCCCTAAAGACTATGACCTTCTCCAGGCTACCCTTGCCACGCCCATTGCTTCAACGCCATTTTGGCTAAGATGTTTGCGTGTGTCCCAGGCGTCAATTGCCAGGCTGCTTTCCAACGCTATTTCTCTCTTGGCATTGTCCAACTTCAGAACATTGACCAGAGAGGCAGCAAAAAAAAAAAAAGAAATACTAAAGACAAGTTGTAGTCAAGTTGAGCCGCCAAACGACGACGCCTAATGAAAAAACAATAAAAATTTTGCGCTTTTCTGCCTTCCCAAGTGGCTGTGAAATTTTGATGACTTTGTCAGCCAATGGGAATTGCTAAAAACTCATAGCCCAAATGGATACGCAGCATTTTAGCTTCAAATATACGCATATATATATATATATATATATGTGTTTGTTTTTATATAAAGCGAGCACAAAAAGGGCCTTCAAGCTGTCATCAAATGCTCTTGACTTTAGTTTGCAGTAATTAAGTTCACAGTTCTTGAACAATAGCCCCAAAAATGCTTAAGACAGTTTAAACGCGCTTCTAATTATTTTCTTGGGCATAATCATGAATTGTGCAATTACGTATTTAGCTAGAAGCATTTCATTAGAGCATAAATCATAAAGATATATCATTTGCTTTAATATCATGGCTTTTGAGTTTTGATGAGACAACTGCTTAAAGTTTTTAAGTGTTGCAACATTACAAAAGGTCTTAAGTAAATGTGAGTTGTTTTAAAAGTAATATAAAAGCTAGATATATAATCAATTAAAAGTACAATAAGAAGCTTGTGCTGATTAACATATGGTAAAGTCAGTTACACAAAACCTTGACAATATTTATGTTACTACCTTAAACAAATATAATCTCTAAAATCAAATGGTCTCGTTGTTTGAATCTACTTCTAAAGTAATTGCACTTAAATGTGTTTCACAAGAAAGTTATACAATGAACATAATTATTATTCCAGACAGTGCTCTTAGGCAAACTTTTTGCATTAGCTATTGACGATATAACTCATATTCTTTAACTAGTTGCCAATTAAGTGAGTAATAAAATACTGATTGCAAGCATTTATAGACTGACTTTCAGTCAAGTTCAAAAAGTTGGCCACTTTGTGATGCGGCCTTAAATTATAGTAGCTGTTGGCAGCTGGTTTTTGTATATTTTCTTGTTGTTTATTTATTTGTTTGACTGCTTTGTGGTTTTGAATAAATAAGTGCTTGTGTGTGTGTGTGTGTGTGAATCTGATGTCCCTTTGCGACCACAAAGGTGGCCCCCTCTGCTATCTACTCTACACTGCCCACAGCAGCAGAGCTGCCAAGCTGCCACTGCCACTGGCAGTGGATGTCCAAATTCCCACGTACTTATTTCGAAACTGACACGACGCATACTCAGAGGCGCAAATCTCATTTCCCCTGTGGCGACATGCAAAAAAAAAAAAAAAATAAAAATGAAGAAATCCCAAGCACAAAATAAACCAACCTCGCATATAAACCGTCTATAGCTATGTTTATATATATTTTGGTTCTACCCTGTAGCTATCAAAATGGTCGAAGAGGGCAACATAAAGTTAAGCATCCTATATAAAGTATATAAAGACTTGCCCCTTAAAAGAAACAAAGAAACAAAAAAATAGAAACTTTGAGTAATTTCCATTCGTTCCATCATTTTGAAATGGTGTCAACCTTGATGACAACAGCAGCTCGGTGAGTGAAAATCTTATTTTTATGGACAGAGCGTACAAAAAAAACGCATAAACAATAATGCTAGGCAATAGCTTTAACAGCCTCATAAGATTTAGTTAGATATACCATTGAATTAGCTTGTCTTTGGCTAAAGTATAGGCAATAATAATGTTATTGTAGAATAAAGTACAAGGTATCCACAAACTGAGCTAGTTTTAACTGTAGCTTAACATATTTTTTATTTTTTTTTTTTAATATAATATGCAGACATGTTTTGTAGAGTAAAGTAGCTTGGCAAGTGTTGGTAAGGATTGACACTATAAGATTTGAGAATTTATTGTTAGTTTGCATAAGGATATGCAAAAAGCATACTATGTTACTTCAAAGTATAAGCTACTTTTAGTTAAATATACCCCATTTCCATTTAAGCTATATACTTTGTAACCTAAGGGTTAAGGTGTAGAGTATCTTTTAGTCGCATTACTCTATGGTGAAACATTTTTATTTAGCTTTTTTCTTTATTTTTTTTGGCGTTCTTTTTGGTGATAACCCAATTTAATGGTCGCTACTGCTGCTCTTGGTCCTGCTGCTGCTGTTGCTTACGTCACATTTTCGCACCTCGCACACAAGCCGCTTTCTGTGTCACACACACACACACACACCTATAGGCCAACAACAACAACAAGACCAAAAGCATAAAAAAAACAGTTACAGAGTGAAATACGCCATGGACGCAAACCAAAAAAATATATATATGTATCAAAAAATCTGAAGACAAAATATGAAAACGGTAACAAAATTACATACATCAAAGGTGTTTTTTTTATATATATATATATATATATATTTTTATGAATATGCGAGTTACAAGTATCGACATTGCTTAAAAGGCAGACTATGAACAACTTCCTTTTACTGCTTTGGTTGTTGTTTTAGTCAAGTTGTTCCTGTTGTTGTTGCTGCTGACCAATGGGCCATGTAATTTTTTGGCAAGCAGCTTCATATCAGAGCAACGACCCTTTTCAGAACCCGTTAAATGCGGGCAGGGCGTTCTGGCTTTTTTTTTTTTTGTTCAGGGACAGACTGGTTATGAAATATGCGCACATTTTGTTGTATATGTATATGTGCGATTGCTTTTCCGTGTTGCCACCAGTCCCCCCTACACCCTCTCATTCAATTCGCATGTGTGGCATCTACGGAGTTTATGATGAATATGCGGGACCTTGCTGGTGAAATAAACTCGGCCAAAATATGCGGGTTTGCTGTAGAGCATCAGGCTGCGTACTTTAAAGAATGGAGAGAGCGAGAGAGAGAGAGAGACACAGGGCAGATTGACATCATTAGTTGGGGTTCAGTTGGTGTACATATGTGTGTGTGTGTGTTTGTGTGTATAAGCTAGGCGCGTCGTTGGCACTAAATCAACTCTTCACACACACACAACATGTATAAAAGGAATGCACAAAATGAATGGCACACGTGGGAAAAGTCTAAAAAAAACGACGACAAAAAAAAGTTATGCACATAGTTTTGATTTATGTAAATAGCTGGGCACACTTTAAGCGTAAAGTAAAAGCTCTTCATATTTATGTTTAAGGCATATATATATATATATATATATATATATATATATGCTTATCAGCCGTAAATATTCCAAGCTGCATTCTTGGCAAACAACAACAATTGGCCCGTATATAAGCTGATAACATTTGAATTTGAAAGGCTCTAGGCATCGGTTGCCAACTGCGAAATTGTTCGCTTCGTTGCTTCTCTTATGAACATTCTTTTGCATTCCTTCATTGCTGTGCAATCTTTTGTGCGTCTTTTTCACTGTGTTCTCATTGTGTTTGCATTGTGCTATTGATAGCACTTCAATCAGCAGAAATAATAAATAAATGAGCCTAACGTCCATGACTCAATGACAGGCTTTCAGCTCAACTCATCTGAACATTGGACTCAACTCGACACGACTTCTCAGTACTCGGACACAAGCAGACACACACACTTTGCACATTTTTATTTTCTTCGACTTTATGCGCATTCACATATTTTGTATCCGGTACAATTCCCATTTGTATTGGCATAAAATAACTTTGGCCAGTCGACTCTGAAATTCTGTGTGTGTAATTGTGTGTGTGTGTGTGTGTATAAAGTGCTTTTAAGTACGTTTTTGAGACGGGCAACATTTTGAGAATATTCTGCTCAAAGGGAATCATCATGGAACATTCTTTGGAAATACAACTGGCTTACAACAATTTATATGTTTTTCAACAATAATAATAAAGTAGATGAAATAGTTGGGAATAATTCATTTTTAATATTAAATTATTAATGTAATTTTCTGTGCACATTCAAAAAAACGACTCATTACTTACAGATTTACTTCATAAATAAAGTAAATGTATGCAACAACAACTTAATGGCTTTTAAGCATTATTAAAATGATTCGAATAAAAAAAATATTAAATTGAAATTTTGCATTTCATTTCATTCATGTTGAATATTAATTCGCTTAAGCTGCACAATTTTTGTCTGTTTTAATTGTATAAAATATGCTTTTTATTAATCTGCCATATTACAAATTAGTTTTTAAAAACAAAATGATTCAATTGATTTATTTAGTATCTAATTAAGTCTAAATAAAAGCCACATACGCAAATATAACCCCAGTTAACATACGTTCTGTTAGTGTATTTGCGGTGTTGGTTACACATTTTGGTTTTCTTTTTTTTGTACAATCTTTCATATTCTGGTATCGCCTTCGTTTGTGTTTGTGCATGTTGTGCGTGACGTATACGCAACGTGTGCCATATTTTTTTACATGTCCACCGGGCAAGCAAAAGCAACAGCGAAAACAACAGCAACAGCAGCATCAACGACATCAGCAACTTGGCCGCTGCAGCTGACAGGAAGTCAAAGTGCCGATGACGATGGCCTCAGTCAGTCCAGGCCCATCTGGTTGGGATATCAAGGATATCAGTGGGTTTATTTAGCGCGCTACGCAGCAGGCGCCACACACACATAAACGAGCACAGCTGCCAAGTCGTCATACACGGAGAGTGCTAGCCCACACCCTTTCCTGTAACAACAGCAGCATATACCACAGTTGGCTTGGCTTACAAAGGGCATGAATAAACAGTTGTTGTTTTACTTTGTTTTTTTTTTGCTGGTCTGTTTCGCCCCTTGGCATAAACATTTTTGCTTGCCCTTAGTTGTTCCTGTTGTTGTCACAGATGTTGTTGTCTGCAGGCTTACAAGTTTCTTATTGCAATGCACACACACACACACTCGCATGCATATATTTATATATGTTTGTTGTGCAAATTAACATATACACGCTTCGCATAAAATTGCATTAACATTACGCATACGCTCCACTACCGCCTTTTTATTTAATGCTGTCATTAAGTAATCTGCTGCTACTGCTGCTTTTGCTGCAGCTGCTGCAGCAGTGGCTGGGCACCTGTAAAATACATTAATCAACTTGGTTGGCAATTTACTCGGCTGCAAAAGCATGCAAAAATTGCAATTGATACGGCATGCTTTATGTAACCATAAAGAAAAAATAACATAAATTATTTATACATGCAATTTGCACCATATTTATGCACTGCAGCTCAGCTTACTGGCTTTCCTTTTAATAACATTCACACACACAACGTTTACTATATAAAAAAACAAACACACATATAAATATACTCACGCACACACTTACATATACATATGTACAATGTGCCCTTTTTTTTTTAGATATTTTGATGCGGTTTTTTAAGTGTGTTCCCCGAAATATATGTTTAAAAAAAGTGAATGTATTTTGCCTGCTTTTTAAATTATGAATTTTTAGAGAATTGCGTCGCCTTTGTATGGTGCCTGTACTCCCCTAACATTGTAACATCCCCTATCAAATATGATTCTTTTTAAAAACAAGTTTATGACACTTTGCCGCTTTGGCATTTTCATGCAAATATAAATTAAAAATCGCATTTCAACAGACAGCTAGTCCCAAAATGAAGAACAGAAAAGTGAAGCTTGTTTTTTTTTTTTTTTGTACAGGTCAAGTTGCTGGGCTGCCAATTACAGTTGTATATCTATAGTGTGTGTGTGTGGTTTGTATGTGTTTTATGCCGTGCGTCGCATTGCACATAAAACATTTTTTATTGCTCATTTAGATATTTATGCGCTGTTTTATTATAATGAAAATTGTGCGTATGTGTGCGGTTTTTTATTGTGATTGCACTGGGCCAAACAAGCGGCTCTCTCTGGTTGTGTGTGTTCTTGTTGTGTTCTTATCCTTCTCAGTCATTTGTTTGCCGCTTATCTGCATCTGAAGCATGACCAAGTTTTAAGCGAACGTGTTTTGATTGCTTTCGCGCGACCAAAGTTCAATTTTACGCAGCTTTACGCATTTGTTGTTTGTCGCTGTTTTATGTATCAACCAACTCACACACACATACACAATCGTTTATTCGTAATGCGGAATGTGGCACATTAAGTGCCCACAAAAGTAGGCAACGAATTTTTTGTTTTCTCATTTTTATGACACCATTTTGCGGTTTGGTTTTAATTATGATCGCATCGAGATCAGAACATTTATATATATATATTGTGTGTATAATTAAAATGAAAATGGTTCGGACTTTCGCATGGCAAATGCAATTGGACTAATGCAAATGCGGCTACTTAACAATTTTCAGATACATTTTTCCACCTCAAAGTGATAAAATACAATAGAAAATCGCATTTCACATGCAGAGCAAATTATCGAGCATATATCAGTAGCTATACGTTTTTGTGTGTATGTGTATGTGTGTGTCTGTGTGTATTTGCATTTTCTTGTTTGGTTGCAGTTTTATTTGCATAAAATTCAATTATAAGGATTGGTTATATGTATAGGTTTAGTTGCAATGCATTTAATGCACTAATTATTAAACAATTACCAAAATCGGATCTGGCTCAATGAGTCAGGATAGCGCCAACAACAGCAATGCAAGAGCACCAACAACAATAACAACCCAGCTGCACCGCAACAATAATAATTGCAAACCAATTTAAAACATATGTACAAATTTTCCTTGCCAATATAACGCATTCAAGCACACACACACACACACATACATAAAGTGATACACAAATATGCATACATTCATATATTATGCATGTATGAATATATATATACATTATACATATATGTATGTACATACAGACAAATGAATATATTTATTTGTGCAATCTGAAGCTCTTTGCCCATGTGGCTTATAAATACGCTGGCAAACATTTTGTGGCTTCGACGACGTCTGGCATTGATTGACAGCAGATTGGCAATAACACACATACTTTCACACACCATACGCACACAAACATGCATAATACAAGCAAACGCACACAGGCACACACAGAAGTAATTTTGCATTAAATTACATTTTCACACTGTGGCATTTACATAATTTGCATTAAATTTACCAGAGAAATATTCAACTAGTTCATTTGCGGCGACACTTAAAAAAGCTTTGTGAAACTTTAACGCTTGAATCAGTTATTTATTGAAGCTTTTAAAACCTTTTATTGAAGTTAATCAAGTAATTTTACTTAAAGCGACATTTAATATTTAAACTAGTTTCCTACTTTAACTTTTTGAAAGCTTATATAAATGTTATGTCTAATCAAGAATTATAAATAGTTAGTTATTAAATCATTAATCATAATAAGGAGCCCTACGCATTTGTTCAACATGAACATACCGACAAAAGAAACTGTTTGAACTACTTATTAAGTTCCGAAAAAAATCTTTTAATTGAAGTCTTTCAGCAACTAGGTGTCAACATTTGCATACCAAAGTGTTGGAAATGTGCTTTCAAGTTGTTGCTCTCGTTGAACTTAGTTCCCAACGAGCGAGAGATATAGAGAAGCCCAACGAACCAAGTGACAAATTCCCAGTACATCTTTGTAATTACATCAAAGCAAACTGCAGCTGCAATTGCAACTGCAACAGCAATGGCAACATTAGCAGCAACGTTCACATCAACTTGAATTTGAATCGGTCACAGCATCTTAATCGAAGTGAATGCTATAGCATTTAATTGCAAACGCCTAGCTTCCTTCACCGTTCTTTTTCTCACTTGCAAAGTTGCAACATTTTGCACCTGTTACATGTTGCACGCAGCATAGCATATTTGGTAACGTCATCAACTTGCTGTACGGCAATCTGACCCATTTGTCTGTGTGGGAGGTTGGTGGCAGGTGGGATTTTAGTTTGTGCCTCTTGTGACGCAGCCCACAGCGCGCCTATTAAATGCCAATTGCAGCTACACGCACTGAGCTCTCTAAAAGATAATGACCGAGCAACAGTGGCAGGAGGCAAGAGTACACAGTAAGAAACACTTAATAGGGTAAATTGAATTAAACCTAATTTGATGCAAAGTTGTCTAGTAGACTTTTCCCGTAATCATTACAAGTATGACATTTTTATTCTCGGTAAAAAGAATTCCAGAAAACAGCAGCAGAATAATTTCTAAAAATACTGCCAATTAGTATGAAATCCTAATGACAATTACTAAGAAAAATGATGAAAGTTGGATACGCAGGGAAAGTGTTTTTTTGTTTTTGTTGGCTTCCTTCAAGGTAAGCTGGGTAAGCGTTTAATTTTTACTTGAAGATTTGCGTCTTGAAAGTAAAGTTCTTTAATTTTGCGACAAATCGGTTTCACAGTGTAGATTGCAAATAGCAACGGCAACTATGAGCAATGCAAATTTCTCGCATGCCACAGCGTTGCATCTCTTCTTGCCTCCCTTCCCTTCCTTTCCAACTCCCAGCGCTGGACTGTCTGCTCTATTAGACGGATTCAGTTCAGTTGGCCTGACCAGTTGACATGGCCAGCTTTGTGCTAATGCGGCCATTGGCCAGCATTCCATCTTACTCATACTTTGACCTTCTCTCTCTCGCTCTCCTCGCTCTTAGCCTGTGTACATAGTTTTGTTGATTTTACCCTTTGGCTGACACAGAACGCTGTTGACTTTGCATATTAAAACAAAATGAATGCAGACAAACAACTAAAACAAGAAGAAAAACAGGCAGCAAAATGACCTTTGCTCAAGTGTAGCTGTGTAGGAGGCTGTACTGTACTTGTATGGCTACTTTTAATTTCTAATTTCATGCCAACCATCCACCCACCTTCTCACTCTGTCTCTCTCGCGCGCATTGTGCCTACACTTCACACAACAACTGTTCCAGTTTTTCGCTTTGGCTTAACTTTAATTAATTGTATACGGTTTGTTTGGCAAATTAAAAACTGTTGACTCTGGCACAAATGAAGGCACAACAAAATGTTGCCAACAAATTGTGTGTGGCAACGTAGCAAATGTGACAAAGTGTGGCAACTCTTCGTTTCCTCTCCTTCTTCTCTTGCTTCTCTGCCGCCTCTCTGACATAACTTTGGCGCTTTCAATTAGCGGCAGGGCAAACAATTTATAGTTAAAGTAAAAAAACAAACATTTAATTATTTATATAAATAAGTTTGTACAGTGAAAGCATTTTTTTTTTGAAGAATATATTCATAAGACCAACAATAATGTTAAGTTAAACATTTTGTTTTTGGCCATAGAATAATAATTTTAAAATGAATACATGTATGTCCTTTTTATCGCCTTTTTATATAGCAGTTTGAAAGGAAATTTAAACATAATTGGGTATAAAATGAAAATGTTTCAAAGCAAAGTTTATTGCATTTACATGCCTTAAATGAATAAACAACTATTTTACAGCATTTACATTTTCTCTTGAACAGTATTAAGATTTTTTTTTAAGTTGCTTACAAATATTTAAGACTTTCTGGAAAACTGGCAACAAAAAATGAAAAGAAAAAAAATGGTTCCACGCCTTGTAAAGTGTGTGAGTGTTTGGGTGTGTGTGTGTGTATTCGTGGCATGCAATAAGAATTAGCAGCCGACAAAGGCATCAAAAGAATGTCACATATTGTTGTTGCTGCTGTTGCCATTGATTGACACGCAATGCGAACACGTTGCCCAAAATGTGGCGACAGAATGCTGGCAGAGGTTGTACTATGGGCACACCGCCCAGCTGACATGCTAATTGGAGCACGTAGCAAATGGACAGGGGGAAGAGAACAAGAGAGAGAGAGAGAGCGAGTAGCAGCGAGTAGGAACATGAAGGTAGCTCTAAACGAAGAAATGCACTTAATTGGACCAAGCGAAGTGCGTTCGCTTCGTCCTGCGATTCGTGGTTGCCGTATGATTAATTAGTGAAACGCAATGGAGCTGACAAATGGACAGAGAAACACGGCAAAGCAAAGCGTCAATGCAAAAGGGGCAAGGGATACGGTGGAGGCAGTAAACTGGTTTTAAATATTAATGTGAAAGAATTAAATTTTGTTTTTATCACAAGCCAAATTGAAATTGATGCATTTGCGTATTCTCACTAATGGAATATGATATTTTCATAATAATAATGGCATAATGCATTTTTTCTTAATTGATTTTGTATTGCAATCGAAATGGTGTTTAAGTTTGTTGTAGGCTCCATAAAAAGATAATAATTTGGCGACTAATTCTTATATAAATTATTATAATGAAACTTGATTTCGAAGGACTTCATTTTCGATTCTAATATTCAAGTAAGTTTTTCTAAAAGTCCAAGTCTTGAAGATCCGATGAAATCAACAACAAAAATGAATATTTATAAAGAATTGCCTACCAAAATTGAATATTTAATCGTTAAATGATTCAATATCTGTATATCTGTAAAACACAATGAAAAACGAAACGAAAGACCATTTTAATTTCCAATTTAAATTATTGTCTTTGGCTTAATTTCCGTCCTGTTGTTTCTTGTTTTACCTTTCATTTGTATAATTGGCTGGAATTAGAATTGGCATTATAAATACATTAGAAAAAGAAACGCTTTCAAATTTCAGACAATTTATAATTCACGTTAAAAGGTCAAAGTGAATGAGTTCTATTTCCATTTGTCTGACGCGCTAACAAAAACTACTCAACTGAAATGCTTTTCATTGCTTATCCCCTTTTTAAAACTGTGTGTGTGTGTGTGTGTGTGTGTGTGATTTGACATTTAACGCATTAATGCAGCAAAATCAACATTTTCGTTGTCACTCTCAGCGCTGCCTGAGTGCTGTGTCTAAGCCTCTTACGTGATATGCATAAGTTAACACCCAACTACCCAACACCTCCTGCCGACCCCTCTTTCACCCGTTCTTTCTCTCTCTTTTACTCTGTCTAATTAGCGTTTGGCTGAAATGTTAAGTTCTTAAGCTGCTGTTAAAAAGCATAAAACTCATGCGCATCGTTTGGCGATATGTTAAATTCATAATTTCAATTTTAAATTGTTATTATAGCCAAGTACGCGACTGCTGCCAGTTAGTTGCAGCCGTCACTTAACCCGCTTACTCAGCCAACTTTACTTGTCTTAAAATAAACTTCTCTTTCTTCTCCCCCATCCGTTTTGGTCGCGCCTGATTATTATTGACAGTTGCCGCTGTCAGAGATTGTTCCTGTTGTTGCTGTTGTTATGGTTCTCATTTTAGTCTCATAAATATGCAAATTAATCATTTGCGGAAATTTGCATACTTAATAAGTTGCTTTAATTAAATGTTCACGCACGCATGCCTCACAATCTTACCCCCAGGAATCATTTCAGAGCGCGAATCCTTTAGTTTATTTTGTCGCTTTCTTTTCTTTTGCTGTCCCAAAAAGCTATTCGTCAAGTTGTTAATTGCTTAAAATGTTGCAACTAGCCCAAATATGCCTATAAATACATATAAAAATTATTTGCGGCTCTAGCTGAATTGGCAAAAATATAAAATACAATTTCTTCTCACATACTTTTAGGGGCAGAGTCACGTAGCAAAGCGCCGCAGCGCCCCAAACAGCAACATTATTAAAGAAAAAAGAAATAAAAAAAACAAAAACACATTTTTTATCTGCATGACGCTGGCCATTTATATATATACATATACATATATATATATATATATATATATATATATATATATATATGTTACAATTTTCGAAAATGAGCAGCCCAAAAAATAAGAAGCAAAAAAATGGTATATCTTTTATATAGATATATATGTATGTACTTTATGCAAACGGCAAGGCGCAGGCAACATAAATTAACATTTTTATGCGTCGCTGCAATGGACGAGAGCCCCAAAAAGCCAGAAGATGATGATAAAGAAGAAGCACACGATGTAGAAGCAACAGCAGGAGAACCTTCCAAGTCGGTTGAAGCTACTATATATACTATGTATATATATATATATTTGTATATGTATACATACTACAGAATCACAGTCAAAGCGTAAGCTTCAAAATGGGCGCCACTCTCTCTCTCTCTCCCTCTCTCTCTTTCTCTGTCGATCTCTAAGGCCCTAGCAATATTTACGATTGGATGGATGGGGGGCTGACACTGCCCTAAAGTGGGCGTTTGATGAGTGGGCGTGTGTGTAAGTGTATGTATTTGTTGCGTAGCCATTCACATTTCTTCATTACATTTCATTTTATTTCAGTTCACAACATTTGCCGAGCCACGTTTATTTATTTACCATTCGGCAGCGATTCCTTTGCCCTTTGCCTGGCTGGCAAATAATTTTAATTGGTTTTACCCCTCAAACATCCCTCACCTTACACATTCTGCCCCCCACCCACACCCCACTTCAATGTTCGGAAGTGATTTCATTTGCAGTACGCGTATATACGTATAAGTACATACATATGTATGTCTTACAAGTATATATATATATATGTATTTATTTGTACATTGCTTGGCAATGTTTGAACATCTTATTATAAAAGTTGTAGTTCTTCATGAGCCGTCAGCAAAGTGTGTGCTTGTGTCTGTGTGTTTGCTTCTCAACATCCAGAGCAACAAAAACAATTTACTTTATAATTTGCATAAATTCGTTGTGGCTTTTAGCTAGTTTATTTATTCATTTATGACACAGCTTGCAAGTTTTTCAAGTACAATTAATTAAATCAAGCATTTACACACACAGTTTTTTGTCAAGTCTCAGATCAAAAGCTTAAGGATGTGTTTGAAACAGATAAGTTTTCTGTTTTATCACACTTAAACGCTAGAATGTTCTTCTCTTCTTCTTATTCTTTAGCTATTCTTTAACATTTACCTCAATTTGTTTGTACTTTCCAACCAAACACGAGATGGCGCTTTTTAACCGTTAACTGATGATCCCTTTCGATTCGTTTTAATATTTGGGTTTTCTTTTAGTTTTATGTTTTTTATTTTCGTTCTGATACACACACACTTTTTTGTGCTCTACTTTGGAGCGTTTCTTCTGCCAAGTTTCACTTTCAAGCATCCACTTCTTATTCTTGTTGTTGTTGTTGTTTGTTAACACGCCATTGTTTAGTATGCGCCGTACATCGTTTAGAAGTCAGAAGCGTCACACATAGAAGCACAACAACAACACTTACCCTCACACACACGCACACGCACTGACACGACAAATGTTGTTGCTGTTGTTGTTCTTGTTGCTTTTGCTGTTGCTTGGCACATTTCGCTGAGAGCGAGAAATTCATTAGGCATGCGGGAATTTTAATTTCACTTGCTCACACACGCGCACATATGTGGCGACATATTTCTCAAACATTTTCGCAGCGTGTAGCGACGGCGACAGCGACGGCAACGGCGAAGGCGAATCGGCGACGTCAGTTTCTTATGCTGCGACTGCGACGGCGGCTGTTAAAACTGCCTGCTGTTGCTATCTTTCCTGTTTCCTCTCCCGCTGCCTCTGCTCCTGCTGTCGTTGTTAGCGCTTTGTTTTTGCTTAGGCGCATTTCAATTTGCATGCTGCTGCTGCTGCTGACCTTGCTGTCAAGTGGAAAAAACTATGCTGCACACACATATGCACGTTTACACAAACACAACGGCACCAACGTGAGAGAGAGAGAGAGAGAGTCACACAAAGACGCGAGCAACGACCGCACTATTAAGAAAAAAAAAACAGAAAACAACAACAAACACCTCGCGACAATGACAGCTGTCCGAAAGTGTTTTGGTGGCGAGAGCGAGAGCCTTTTACAATGGTATTTGGTAAACGCAAATTGCTACAATCTGAGGCGGCCGGTGCGGAAACACTCTATACAAAAACAGAATAAAGTAAGCCTCGATTATTTCCATGCCTAGAGAGCGCGTGGGGGTGGCGGGTGTTGGGGCAAGGGGTCTCTTACACGTTTTAATGTTCAAGTCAAGTGCGAGCTTAAAATGTGCGCGTCCATGTATTCATATGTGTGTGTGTGTGTGTGTGTGTGTCGAATGTAGCTGTTTTGGTTGGTATGTTTTTGGATGCTGCTGGCTTGGAATGCTGCTCTGTTACGTTTTTTTTTGTTCTACGCGAGCGCGGGGGTTGCCATCTTGATGACAAATTTGTTGTTGCTGCTACTGCTCTTGCTGTTTTTGTCGTTATTGTTGCAAAGACAAACACAAACTTCCAGTTTTTTAACTGCCGCTGCCACTGCCACTGCTGCTGCTGCTGCTTATGATTTCTTGCTTTCCCTTTTTGGCTTGCACTCGGCAACGTTTCTTTCTTTTTTTTTTTGTTTTATTATGTACTTTTTTGGAGATTGGATGGGTTTTAACACGCGCTTTGTATTGCTTTTGCTATTGCTATTGCTGTTGTTCTTTGTCTTGCGTCTCTTTGTTGTCTGGCATTGTATTCGGTTTTGGTTTTTTTTTTTAATAATTGGCAACGCTGCTGTAACTGTTTCTAATTCTTTTCTTTGCTGCAATTTACTGTTGCTTGTGTTAATGTTGCCTTTGTTTGCATAATTTGAGCAAGAGCATCTGGTGCGGTTTCACTTTTTGCAATTCGCTTTTACTTTTCTTTTTCTTTGTCACTTAACTGACGTTCTGACATGATGCCATTAGCACGTGGCAATCATCGTCACAATTTCGCATCGATTGGTACAGTGAGGGGGGGGGGGGGGAGACCAGACCAATAAAGCAAAAAGGACGAATTTGGATTTTTTTTCGTATCCCAATTGCGTTGCTTTGTCAAACAGCTGCTCGCCGACGCCAGCTGAAAAGTATGCTATGCCTAAATTTATGAGCTTTTGCTTTGCCGAATTTATGCAGACAACTCCATATGCAAATTCACCATAAATGGTATTTAATACTCTGCGAAGGTTCGCAATTTCATGCGACACTTTTAAATTTTTCGTAATGCGCTTATCAGTTGTTCGTGTATTTATTTTTTTTTTTGTTTCAACTTAAACGATTTAAACTTTTTCCACGATTGCGTTCGCTCAGTTCTCCTGGTCACATTTTTAATTTTCACTTGATTTTATTTTATTAGATCCCCGCGTTGCGTTCACAAGACCGCACAAACTCCGACTATGGACTGGCCGAGTGATTGGATGCCTCTACAATTTAGTACTGAAATTCCGTGGCGTTAAGCTCGCGCGCACACACACAGCATCCCCTTCGGGCTCGTGCTCTTTGTGTAGAGTTTCGCAGGATGCTGGCGCTCTCGTGTGCGCTTTCCAGCCCAAATCCCCCTGCCGAGCTAAATGCCGACAACAAAGCAAAAGTCTACACCAATAACGTACCGCTGCACAGTCTATAGGCAAATATTCTGTTAAGCCGGTGGAGCAAACTGTTAAGTGAGGAGCATTCTGTTATGATGTGGAGCGATTTAGGTGGCCAGCTGATTTGGTTTTGATATCGATATGCGCAACATTGTCGCTTTGGCACTTATCGATAGTATCGATGGCACTTTCTGACTATCTCTGGGCACACAGACGTGCAGCGAACGTGAGCCGACGGCAACCATCTTTGTGAAAAATACCTACGAGTCTGGAGAGGAGTTGGTGTAGGAATCAATTATTGCTGCGGCTTATTAAAAGTTAAAAATCTTAAAAAAAATATATTAACGATGATTTCTGCTCGTTTGGCGTCGTCGGTCGCTCGCAACTTGCCCAAGGCGGCCGCACAGGTATAAAAAAATCCGACCAGTTAAAGAGTTAAGAAAAAATATGGAAAAGAATTTATATTATACATAACCCAAATCGAATTGGACACTATTTGCAAGTTAAATAACTTTTAGTATCAATTAAACTTGATGAATTCTAAGAGCTACCACTGCTACTAATGCCAATTCTGTTATTAAATGCCTTTTTGGCAAAAGTTTTAGTTTTGTGTTACGCAATGCGAACCGCTGTTGGCTTCCACAAAGTTACATAACAAATATTTTTGCACGATTTACGTCAAGAGTTTGACGATTCTTAAATGTATAATTCAAAACAAATGTGATATTTTTAAATAATTTGTGGTTTTTTGCAAGGTTACATAACTTGTCAACTGTGGCACATATGCAGCCGCTGCTGCCCGTTGGCAGCCCCAACTTTGAGGTTATGTACTCGCGTTTAAATCAATGCTAAAGTGCAAAGAAAAAATCGAAAAGTCAAAGCAGTTTACAAAATTAACAACATTTTGCAACAATTATTGTATATATATTGTTTGCCTAGTGAATTTGAACGATGAAATAGTTAAAACAGCATTAATTCCCTTGACCGGCGCAGTTCGCTGTGCGTTAAAGCGAGATAGCAGCTGTTCTGCTCATGTGGTTATTCAATTCTTGTTTCACACCGTACCCGACCGCACTTGTTCCTTACATAATTGATATAACAATATACAACATTTAGGTTGCCTGCAAGGCTGCGTATCCAGCTACCACTCTTGCTGCCCGTAAGTTCCATGTTGCCAGCACACAGCGCAGCGCGGAGATCTCCAACATTTTGGAGGAGAGAATCCTGGGTGTTGCACCCAAGGCCGATTTGGAGGAAACTGGTCGTGTGCTCAGCATTGGTGATGGTATCGCTCGTGTCTATGGCCTGAACAACATCCAGGCCGATGAGATGGTGGAATTCTCCTCCGGTCTCAAGGGCATGGCCCTCAATTTGGAGCCCGACAACGTTGGTGTTGTCGTCTTCGGTAACGATAAGCTCATCAAGCAGGGCGATATTGTTAAGCGTACTGGCGCCATTGTCGACGTTCCCGTCGGTGATGAGCTGCTCGGTCGCGTTGTTGATGCTCTTGGCAATGCCATCGATGGCAAGGGTGCCCTGAACACCAAGGAACGTTACCGTGTCGGTATTAAGGCCCCCGGCATCATTCCCCGTGTCTCTGTGCGCGAGCCCATGCAGACTGGCATCAAGGCTGTCGATTCGCTTGTGCCCATCGGTCGTGGTCAGCGTGAGTTGATCATTGGTGACAGACAGACTGGGTAAGTGTTGCGGCCAACCAAACAAAATAAGTATTTAATGCCACTAATGCTCTTTTATTTGCAGCAAGACCGCTCTGGCCATTGATACCATCATTAACCAGAAGCGTTTCAACGATGCCCAGGATGAGTCAAAGAAGCTGTACTGCATCTACGTTGCCATTGGCCAGAAGCGTTCCACTGTCGCCCAGATTGTGAAGCGTTTGACCGATTCGGGTGCCATGGGCTACTCAGTTATTGTTTCGGCCACCGCCTCCGATGCTGCACCTCTGCAGTATTTGGCTCCTTACTCTGGCTGTGCCATGGGCGAGTACTTCCGCGACAAGGGCAAGCACGCCCTGATCATCTATGATGATTTGTCCAAGCAGGCTGTTGCCTACCGTCAGATGTCTCTGCTGCTACGTCGTCCCCCAGGTCGTGAGGCCTACCCCGGCGATGTGTTCTATCTGCATTCACGTCTGTTGGAGCGTGCCGCTAAGATGTCCCCAGCTATGGGTGGCGGTTCACTGACCGCCCTGCCCGTGATTGAGACGCAGGCCGGTGATGTGTCCGCCTACATTCCAACCAACGTCATTTCGATCACTGACGGTCAGATCTTCTTGGAAACTGAGCTGTTCTACAAGGGTATCCGTCCCGCCATTAACGTCGGTCTCTCTGTGTCCCGTGTCGGTTCCGCTGCCCAGACCAAGGCCATGAAACAGGTCGCCGGTTCCATGAAGCTGGAGTTGGCCCAGTACCGTGAGGTCGCTGCCTTCGCCCAGTTCGGTTCCGATCTGGATGCTGCCACCCAGCAGTTGCTGAACCGTGGTGTGCGTCTAACTGAGCTGCTCAAGCAGGGCCAATATGTGCCCATGTCCATTGAGGATCAGGTAAGAAACTGCTTTGAATTTTCAATACTCGTTTACTGACTTCTGTTTCGGTAAAACTTAGGTTGCTGTCATCTATTGCGGTGTGCGCGGTCATTTGGACAAGATGGATCCCGCCAAGATCACCAAGTTCGAGAAGGAGTTCTTGCAGCACATTAAGACCTCCGAGCAGGGTCTGCTTGACTCCATTGCCAAGGATGGACAAATCTCGCCCGATGCCGATGCCAAGCTGAAGGACATTGTCACCAAGTTCATGTCTACCTTCCAGGGTTAAACAGCAACAACATCAGCAACATGAAAAGTTGCGTGCAGTTTTATCGTAGATAAACAACAACAGGCAGAACTTACCTTACATGCAAATAAATAATTTAATGTCTAAGCCGATCTATTCACATAAATCAAATTAATCAATGCTGCCAGACTGCGCGTAAACAACAACGATAAACAACAACAACAAGAATATCATCTGAATGAGAAACAAAACAATTTAAAAACACACAACCTACACCGTAAGAAAATACAGACAAAAAAAATTATAAAACCAACCTTTAGCGCATTCATGTTTTCCTTTGCTGCGTGACTTCTCGTGTCGTCCTTTTGCCACAAACATCGGTATATATAGTGAGAGGAGAGAAACAGAGAGAGAGAGAGAGAACGGGACGCACGTGGTGCACGCAGTTGGAATCAAACTTCGAATTTGAGCCTTATCTTCTGTTCTAGCTTAAAACTATAACTTATATACAAATAATCAATATTTGAAATATTGTAATCGAGCATAATAGTCGAAAATAGCGTTTGTGGATGATTGTGAAACCGATGAAAAATAAAACAAAAAACGATATTAAATTATACTCTTGAATAAATTGTGCATAACGATAATGTTAAATAATATACAAAAACTTAAAATTTTGATAATATTTCTTCCATTTGGTTAATGTTGTATACCTTCCTCTGAAACATAAGGAACTGTTTATACGATATTGTGTGATTTGTTTCAAAACAAAACTGATCTTGAATAATGACTATAAAATGTGTGAAACAAAAAACTACTAAGATTAGGAAAGAGGCTAAGAAAGTTGGAATTTCTCTGCGTTTTAACTATATGTTAGGAATTCCACTCGTACGGCTTATGACAACTTAAGGATCACAAAGAAGAATTATTTTTGTGTGTTTCTGGTAAGATTCCCTAAGTAAATATGGTTCAAAGAACTAATTAAAATCCTGTCACGGGCAGACAACAACCAGACAGACGGACAATGTCCTTTTTGAAAGTAATCTTCACTCTCAGCTGATCCGCAGCTGTTGCTATCCTTCTTCTCACAACCTTTAGCAATGACCTTGCTGCCCCTCAGCGGGTAGCGAGACGGATCTATATACACATGTATGTAGCTGACTACCTGACAACTCTCGGCGCCACTCGGTTCATTGCTCGGCTGTTTTACGCTCTGCATATTTCGTTAACAGTCTCACAGAAAAAGGCACAAGGGAGCCGACTAGAAGCGATGAGGAACCCATATCCAATAACTCTTACGAGTCTGTGTGTGTGTGTGCAGGACACAAATGGGCAAAACGTAGGCAAAAGAACATGGCTCCAGGCAAAAACCCTAAAAAAAAGTAATAACTGCTTTATTTCCAGCAGGCCGCTTCACCAGCTTGTAGGTGTGTGTGTGTGTTCCCTGCTGTCTGGCTGGGTTAGCTGCTTTCTTTTTATTGCATTTGTTTGCTCGTAAATGTGTCGAAATTAATGAGAGCCATAAAACCGTCAAACTTAAATTTCGAACAGGCGCACAGCGGCCGCAGCTAGCTTCTGCGAAACGGTCGCCAACAAAGTTGCCCTCAGTTGAGCTCGCACTCACACAAAGGCGCCCACACACACACACACGCGCGTAGCACATACATACAGTTACACAAGCACGTGCGCGAGCCAACAGCGACGTCGAGAAAGAAACAAAAACAGAAATTATACACACACACACACACATACAGAAAAAAAACACACACATGCGCATGCAGCCAATGAAGTTGAAACATAAACGCATAAGGGAGGAAAAAACGAACGAAAAAAACTGACCTGCGATCAAAAGAACAAGAGGCAAAAAGCAAAAGCAAAGCCGTTTCAATGCCCATTTTGTTCCTTTTGTTTGCTTGTTGATAAGGCAGCGCGCAGGGTTCGGTCTATTTGCTGCTGTTCCTTTTTCTCGTCTTTGTTACGTTTCCAGTTTATAACTTTCTCACAGATTCCCATCAGCTGCGCGCTCTTTTTTTTAAGCAAACAGAATATTATTTTTATTTTTGCAATATTTTATTAATGCGATGGGGGGAAAACAAAGTATTTAAAGTTAGCTGCAAATTAAAATCAAGTAAAAGTTAAATATTGTATATATATTATAGTATTTAATGTTGTGCACAATTTTTTGTAACCAAATTGCTTAGGCTAATTACAATATTATATAAAATATGCATAAGTTGGAGCAAATTATTGCTTATTGTTTTGTTTTGTAGTCGTGTTTTAGATTAAATTAACTTAAAGAGGCAACGCCGATATGTTCAGCCAGCAAATGCGCTCGTTGCTCATCCGTTTAGCTCCTCGGTGCTCTCCGTGTCCAACAGCCTGACATCTCATTTAAAAAGTTTATAAAAGTTACATACAAACATATATATACATATGCATATATAGATGCAGTTGCTAAAAAACAGACAAATATTATGATGCCTGATCCTTTAAATTAGGGGACGGGGTATGGTCATGCCTTTTGCTGCTGATCGCCTTTGTAAACGGCGACAATACAAAAAAGGAGCAACGCGTACGTGTATAGTACAATTATATGACATCATATATGTATATAAGATGATTATTACACAAACACACATAAGGTCAACCAAAAAAATTAAACGAGAAAAGAATTACACAAATTTAAATAGAAAACAAATTGAACTAAACTTAAATTGGACAGTCCAGCATTAAACGCAAGCTGTACTGCACAATACATAAAAGCAAAGACGTGGCTTTCGCTTAATCCTTTTTCAGTTCTACTTCTTGCCCACAATCGAGTCCATCAGAGGACTACTCAGTTCACTACGCAGTGCAATTTTGTGGAACTTATTGGCCTGATACTTGTTGTAAATGGCACGCAATTTGACAGTGGGCGCATCGCGTGCCAATTTGGCTATTTGTCGCGTTATGGGACGCAAATGGGCAGCAGTGTAGCGAGAGTAATGCACGAGTGTTGGTGTCCAGTGGCGGTCATTGAAGCCTGTGGCAGCACGAGCATTGCCATTGAGCAAGTGCAGCGATAGAAACAGCGAGGCAGCAGCAATCTAAACAAAGAACAATGTAACAAGAAAATGGCAGGAAAATAAGCATTACAAAAACCCACCTCAGATGGCTTGTAGCTAGCCAAAGTGTAATCCATGCTGGCCAATTCCAAAAAGTATTTGGACATGGCATGATGATGATCCTCAGCGCTGGCTGCCTTCGAGTAGCGTCTCAAGAAATGTATGGGCAATGGACGCGACAGATTATTATCGATTGCCTTGAGTATTTGCAATTCCATTTGACGAATCTCGCGACCCGTATACGTGTCATCCGTAATGAATACAAAATCACCCATAGCCGGTGGAAAGAGCTCCTCGTATTTGGTGGCTATGAACAGAGCGGTAACACCAACCAGTTGCAGATACTTGCGTTTGGTGTTCTTCACCACCTGAAGGTAGCGATCGATAATGGCAACAGCCAGATGGAATGTTTCCGCTGTCAAATGGAACTGCAAATGCACCTCGTTAATCCAATCGATGAGCACAGCGCGCATCTTATAAGAAACCTCCAATTGATCGGCCAAATGATCAGGATAAATGGGCTGTTGTTCCTCCACCTCATAGAGATAGTCGTAAATATCATTCACATATTCAGAGACCAAAATCAAATTCTCTCGATCATCGGCATCGATATCCTCCACTTCAGCCAGACGCTGGCTGGACAGCGATACTGTTGAAGTTGTTGAAGCTGCTGTGCTGGTTACTGTGGGCACAATGCGAGGCTTGGGCAGCCTGTTCAGTTCAACAGTATCCTTCTTTAACTGCACTGGAGCAGGAGCAGGAGCTGCAACAGTTTCCTTCTTCAGCTGTGCTCGCGGAACCACCACCTCCTTTTTAACGGCAGCTGCAACCACAGTGGGTTTGGCCAAAGCTGCACGCAGTTTAGTTAGAGATTTGCGAGACAAGTTGCTGTCCTCACGGCGCAGCGCATTCACTTTCTCATCAGATGTGGATTTCGTCTTGGTTGAAGCTGCTGCGGCGGTTGTAGCTGCTGCAACTGTACGTTGGGATTGGGTCGTAATAGGAGGATTGGTTATGGTTTTTAACTTACTTTTTAATTTGCTGTTCGCATCGGCGACCACTTTTGCATTGGCCATTGTCGTTGCCGCTGAAGCAGCAGCTGCTGCTGTACGGCCAGCATGTAGAGCACTGGCTGCAATCTGGCGTGTCATGACGGAAGCAGCAGTCGATGCACTAAGGGCGCCAGTGCGCATTGAATTGGAGCGCAGCAGCGGACCAGCTTTGTTTGCTCCATTAGTGCCCAATGGCTGCTTCTTCCAGTGTGTGTCCACACGTGCCTTAGTTAGCTTCACATCTTTCAATCTGCGTTCAAATTTAATTTACTTTTATAAATTCTTTTCTTTTTTTGCAACCGAAAAGATTTTTATAGATAAAACATTTTTTTACTTACTCTTTTTGGGCCACATCTTTGGCGGCAACGTCACGGTTTAGTCCACGATTCTGCAAGTCGCCGAGTGCGGCACGTTTTGTGGCTCCCTCATTTGAAGGCACTGTCAGTTTCTTAACTTGGACCTGCTTGTAATTCTCCTGTGCATTCTGCAAATGATCAAAATCGAAACGATGCGGCCATTTTGAATGCATGGTATACGTCAAAAGAGAAATGTAATTAGCGGTAAAGGTACCGCAAGATCGCCAAAAACCAAAAAGGAATATAGAAAAAGGCGCCAAGTACAATTACCGCAATCGCATCATCAGCAGCAGCAACAACAACAATGACAAAACGGCATTTTTTTACCCTTCTCTTTTGTAGTTAACTGCTGCGCCGACGCTGATGCCGTAATGGCGGCGGCGTCGCTGCTAATGCATTTAGGTTTTTCTTTGCTATTGCTGCTCCCAAACAAAAACTAATATTAAATACACTCTTTTATATGCTTACCTCGTCCATGATCATTTTTAAGGTAGTGCCCACCATTTTGATTGATTGAATATAAAATTTTTATCACAAATATATTGTGAACGAAATTGTGTTTTTGGACTTGAGCGCGTCGTTTGACTGTTTAACGCAAATATATTATGAGATTTTTGTTGTTATACTTGTTGTAGCTTGTTTTAGATTGCACAAAATAGAGTATAATATGTTTAAATCAACGAGTGCTACTTTAATTGAAAATTTCGTTTGAGTCTCTCGAGCTCTGCGCACGATGCGAACGCAAGCCGCTACCGTTTAGATTTGAAAAGCACGCCAAGTGATGAATATAATGTGACCAAATGAGATGACACAAAATAAGTGCCAATGTGTGTGACCAGTTGAGCTCACAAGCGATAATCGTGTCGGCAACAACCCTGCATAAAGTTGTGCCCGCCACAAAGCTGTGAGCTACTGTCAGCGTGCAGAGAGTGCTGCCCATAAGTTGAATATAAATTTAAAAAGCGTTAATCCTTTTGAGTTTTTACGCGCATTGAAATAAATATAAGGGATTAAATAAAGTTTTAGTTGTACTTTATGGTATTTCAATCAAAAGCAGTGTATATGTGGCATATAAGCCACATAGTGTTGATTTATTATTGTCTTCTTCACTGATTGCCTCAATTAAAAGTTGATCACTTCAATTGGCTGGCATTTTGCAGCTTGATGGAAAATGTACTTTAACAATTTAGCGCCCGTTTTGCATTGCTGATTTAAGATTTCCTTCACAATGCACTTAGTGTTTTGTTTTTATGTTGTTGTTGTTGTTGTTGTAACATCAAACGGCAAACGGAAATGCAGCATAATTCTTAGTTTTGTTGTGTTTTTTTCTTCTTCATTTTTTCTCAACTGTGATGATCAGTGTCAAGTTTTCGTCTGGCCAGCTTCTAAGCCCCCAACATTTTGCAGGCACTTGACCACAAAAAAAGACGCAAGAATAACAACAATTGGCATCTTTGCAGTTTTTGCTAATTTTTTTTTTTGTTTTCGGCTGCTTTAGTTAACGGTGCCATTCTATTGTTCCTTTCCGTCCAAAGACGCTAGCTAATTAGCATAAAGTATTTTTCAGTTAGCTTCATTTTCAACTCCAAACCGACGGCGCTCACGAACTCAAAAGAGAGAGAGAGAGAGCAAGCAACACGATCAGCTTGCGGCTGGAATAAAGTTTTCCGCTGTCGTGATTTTTTCGTCATTCGCGAATGTGGCGCTGCCGTGAAACGATCCATTTGTCGCTTTGGCCAAAAAAATAAAACAACAGCAAAACGCGCGTTCGGTCGAAAAATTCTGATAAACTGTTTCTTGTGGCTCGTTTTTTGTGTGCAGAGCAGTTGGAAAATTGATTGAGTTGACCTCCAACAAAATACGAAAAAATAAAAAAGTCTGTCCACAAAATGATTTATATTTATTTGTCGGTTAAAGTGTATTAAAAATGAACATAAATTGTGTTATGCTTGAGAGCTGCTGTTGATTTGTGTGTGCGCTGTGCTTAAATCAAATATAAATGCGTATAAAAAAAGCGTTTTGTGAATTTTTTAATTATTCGCTTATCGCACTGATAAGCAATAAGGAAGTGATAACGATTGGCATCACTTGCAGCTGATACCGTTCAAGTGTGGCCCATTGTAAGTGGTCTTATCGATGCAGTGTAATCGATATCACAAAGGACTTAGGCAACAAACTTGCGCTCGAAATTCAAAAGTGGCACAATAGAAAAAGTAAAGCAACGCTCAACAGCAGCAACAGCTATTAATTAGTGCATAAACAGTTAAATTAACTGCAGCAGCGGCAGAAGTAGCAGGCGTTAACGTTAACGTCGGCAGCGCTGCGTGCATTCACTTTTCTCTCTGCCCGGCTGCTTCTGCTTTTGCTGCAATCGAATGGGAAACACAGAAAACAGAGAAAACCAAATATCAAATAGAAAACCTCAAGTGAAATAGTTTAATGTTTGTGCATGTCTTTTTGTTTTGCAGCAAAAATGTAATACAAGTAAAAATTATGACGCAAATACGCAAGTTAATTTAGCTTGCGCAGCAGAATTATCAAAAAAAAAAAAAAAATAAACACAAAAATAAATATATTTTGCAATAAATGCAATTTGCTCGCTCGTGGTAACAACTGCAGCAATAATAATAATAATAATAAGCAGCGTTTGAGCAACCAACAAATGTAAATGGTAATCTAACTAACACACACAAACACACACACACACTCATCCGCACAAATCGCTTAATTGTTGTCAACTTGAAAGCGCTCGTTATGTCTGCGCTTTCCGCTAATCAGCATCAGCGTTATCGTCAACGTCATCGCCATCATCATCGCTTGTGCCTAATTGTTTTGGCTGCCTTATGGCTGGACACACTGAACGCAGTCGCTGCCAACGTTGACGTCGCTGCCAGCGCCGTGCACATTGAGCTGCGACGCAGAAGAAGCGTCAGTTGGAATGGCATTGAGGTAAGCGATTTTAGTTAGTTGCATTTGATTGCAAATTGAAAAACGTTTCATTTGTCACATGGCCAATTGTCTCATCATTATCGCTGATATCATTGCATTGGATCATGTTTAAAACACTTTCAAAAATAAAGGCCGCACATGAATATGAATCAGGTGATCGGCAAAAGAAAATCTGCAAAGCTAGCCAAAAAACCAAAAAAAAAACGCGTGATTCATTAAGTAATGTCAGCAAATGGGGCGTGGCAGTAAACTAATTTATACAACTGCAACAAGAAACGTGAGGCGTTTAATGAGCCCTCCACACGTTCCCCATACTTGTAATTGGATGCCAAATGCGGCTCTTAAAATGCGCTTAACATCATTTGCTACAAAAAGTCTTTTTGTCAAAAGTGTCGAGAGCTTGTCAAATTACACAATCTTATAGATCGTTTCAAAGTTCTGAGAACAATTCTTTAGCCAGCAAATGGCAAATATTTTGCATTAAGCAAAGGCGTCCAAGCGTCTCCAACAAATCAAATCGTTGCAAATATCGAGGGTGGCATAATAAGTAAGTCAAACTCGAGCCAAACCAGAAGCAGTTGAAGTTTTTTTGTAGAAAAGGTTAAAGCTAACAAGTAAACAAAAGTAAAAAAGCAAAAATGATGCTTTATTATATAAAAAAAAATGTATTTTTGAGTGCTTAATGGGAATAATTTCCAAACCTATCTATTTTAAAGGACTAACATAAATTAGAGATTTTCTTTTTTATTCAAAAGTATAATAATCTACTATTTGTATTAAGCAACATTATTATATAGTGTTTCGATAAACTTGTCAATGCAACCCTCGCTAAGTTGCCTTAAAGACTCACTGTCGGAATGCATCGGACGATTTTTCTGGGCGAAGAAACAACCGAGTCAGCAGCTGGACAGCAAATAAATGTGGCTCCAGACTTTAATTTTATTTCTTTTTTTTTTGGTCAGCTGTGAAATTTACAGCTGAGCGCACATTCGCCAAGTTATTGACCCAGCCAGCTCGCAATTAGTTGGGAATACTTACACATATGCACACTTGGTCTCAGTTGAGAACCTTTGGTTGCTTGGAGGAGAAGATTGTTGGGTGCCGTTGCCATTGTACTATGTGAGAGAGTCGTTTATTACTCTTCTTGGACTCTCAATTGGGCTTACTTAATGTCGCTTCTTTCTTCTTTTTTTCTTCTTTTTTTTTGCCACGGGTCACGCAAAATTTCATCACATAATCGGTTACCGGAGCGAGTGCCAATGTTGTTGCAGGCATTTTCCAGCAATCATTTGCACACTTGTTGGTTTTTGTTGTTTGTTGTTGTTTGTATTTGTTGGCAAGCTTTTCCGGCTCTCGATGTGCGTTGATGGACCCGACCTATTATGCCGTTGCCCTTGCCATCAATTAGTTTCGTTTTATTGAACATTGTTTGAATGCACTCACACAAAGCAAATGTGAGTGGACAAGTTGACTGAATGAATCGAGAATTGAGTAATTTATGGCACGATCACAAATGTAAGGCAAATAGGTGTCTATCGTTTGGCTATCGATAACTTATCGAATACTTTTAACGGTGTTTGCGAGCTAGGCAATGCAAAGTGAATTTTATAGCTATTGATTATTCGTTTTAGTTCCCTTTGTTTGTTAATGTTCGCTTACCAAAGACATATTTAATAATTATCGATATGTTATCGAGCTCACTATCGATTTTTTATTGAAAACCTTGAGGGTTTTAGCGAGAAATTAAAAAGCTATTTAAAATCAAGAGAGTTAGAAATCGATAATTCATTTAATATTAACCATGCTAAAATACGTATTTACCACAAACATTTTAAATAAGAAGCGATAAGTTATCGAGAACTATATTTGGAGTTTTTGTTTAAACTAAAACATTAATCAAGTTTAAAACTAATAAAACCCAACTTGCTTTCAATAACCTTATACCCAGATCAGTTAGCTTTTATAATCGTTAAAATTTCTATATTAATTTTCTATATTAATTTTATATTATATTAATATTAATTTTCCAAATCAAAATACTCATTACCACGCCCATTTTCAGCAGCATTGTTGTGTTTACCATACCAAAACGCCCACAGCAATTTGTGCAACACCTTTTGGCTCTGTAAGTAGCAGTTGAGTGAAGTGGCAAGTGGCAAGTTGTAGGGGAAGGGAAAGGCGGGAGGGTGGGGATTAGCCGCCCATTTGGAGCCCAGTGAAGCGCTCTTCACGCATCGCTGCCCATCGACGCGCTTTTTTCCAAAATGTAACAACAAATTACATTAAATAATAGCACAAACATGCACACGCACAGCCTCAATGTATGTGGCCGATATACGATTACGATAACCGATATACGATATGCGTTATGCGCAACTTGCGGTTTTCCTACCACTTCCCCATGCATTGCCCTGAACTGCGTTTGTTAACTTTGCCGTTGCCGTTTGGGTTAAATTAAAAACAAATAAGTAAATGAAAATGAAACTTAATGGGGATTTTCCTAAACTAATTTTCTATTGTTGCGTGCAGTGAAAGTGTTTTTCATTTTTGGTATTTGGTTTTTTTTGGCTCTTTTAAGACAACCCCTTTGGGCCATGGCACTGTGGTTGTTGTTGCTCTTTTTACGCTTTGTTGAACTGCTTTACATTTTATAGGTTTTTTAAGTTCGCATTTAGCATTTAGGCAGCAAATCTCTTATGACTTTGCCCTTTCTCTTCTTTAGCTGGACGAGAACGCTCTACTGGAGCAGCTGGCGGGTCACGAGCGATCGTTAATCTTTGGAGCAGCAGCAGCAGGTAAGTTCTTGGGGCGCAACGGATTGGAAAGATTATTAGCTCAGCTGATATAAGCTTACCCACAAACTACAAAGATTTATGTAGTGAAAGTTTCCTAACAAAAAGATTCTAGAACTGTGTTGAACATATCTTTTCTTTAAACTGAAATTTGTTTCTAACTATGTCAATGTTAAATAGTAATTATTACAATTAAAGTTAACAAACGAATATCATATTTAACTATATATATATAAACTTGTCGACTGTTCAAAGCTTGTTAATATTTAATGAAAGCCACACGCTCGAAACATTCAAACCAAAATATTTGTTAGTAGAGGAAAGTTTGGCCCCAAGGAAACTCTTGTTTGTCGATGGCAAAATTAATGCCAAATGATGACTGGAAAATAAGCGAACAAAAACGACTTGCAACATATTATTAGCCAGAACCAAAGGATGGTCAAAAGTATAGTAGCTTGTGGCTAATACCAGCCAGGCGGGGGCGTATAAATGCCTAAACATTATTATTATCGTTTCATGGAATGCACATTTGGCATTTATTCTTGTTAACCTTGCAGCGCCCGAATTCAAATTCGTGCAGCTGGAGCGACGCAGTGCAGCGCAGCAGGAGCATCATCTGCAGCAGCAGCGTCATCGCCGCAGTGCGGCACAAGGTAAGTTTAAATGCATGCCACAGCTGCACACATGTACACGTATACGTACATATGTCGTGCTGCTCCAGTTGCGTCTGTTGGCAGTCATTATGCGAATAGTGTTAATTGAATTCAAATGCATTTGGCAGCCGGCACTGTAGAGGCTGAACTGAAGCTAAAGCAGCGTCAAACGCCGCAACTGATCGACGATGCCTTCATCTTTATACGACGCAATGCGAATAGCACGCAGTTTGTGGAGCATTCGCCGCAGCTGTTGCATCGTTTGGAGCGTTGCATCTATCACAGTCCATGGGCAGCTCTCGATTTGTGTGATGACCAAAGTGTGGTGAGTATTGAAATACATACTCTATTATATATAACCATTTCCACCACTTAAAGCTAGTTAAAGATTATATAACCAAAAGCTTACTTAACCCACAACCATGTTAACGCAACTTTGCAGCGCGGCATTTTCCAGCAGAATGCCAGCAATTTTGTCATCCAACCGCTGCCGGCTCGCTTTGGTGTCGCCACCCATGTGCTCTATCAGGCGCGCTTAGATAAGAGCTTGGAGCGTAGCCCCAGCGTTGGCAACAGTCAGACGACACCGTTAGATAGTCAGCTGCAGTTTGAGCCCGATGCAGCCGAATTCAACGAACCGCAACACCAACAACAGCAACAGCAACAACAACAACCTCATCAACGCCAGCAGCTGCGTCGCAAATTGCAATCGCAGCTGCGACTGCGCTATCAGCCGCGTCATCATCATAATCATCATTCACATCATCATCATGACACTGGCATTGCCAACAGCGAAGCTCCACGTCGAAGAAGGCACATTGTTGGAGGAGGAGGAGGAGGAGAACCACGTCGTTGGCCCGCACCACATGAGCTGCATATTGAGACGGCGATATTTGTGGACAGCGATTTGTATCGGCACATGGAGAAGAATTATCCCAAGGATACGGAAAGTCAACTGATACGCTTTGTGCTGGCCATGATCAATGGTGTGCAGTTGCTATATCATCATCCCACATTGGGAAGACGCATTAACTTTGTGCTCAAGCGTTTGGAGATATTTCGCAAGGATCCGCCCGACTTGCGGCGCTCTAGTGATATTGACAACTATTTGAGCAACTTTTGCCAGTGGCAAAAGGGTTTAAATCCTGCCTCGGATGCAGATACTCTACATTATGATCACGCTGTCATCTTAACCGGCTTGGATTTGTATGTGTTGGCCAAGAATGGCAAGGTCATTAGCCAAGTGGTGGGTCTGGCGCCAGTTGGAGGTATGTGCACGCCCACATCCTCCTGCACCATCAACGAGGGCAAACACTTTGAGAGTGTTTTCGTTGTGGCACATGAAATTGGACACAAGTAAGTGCAAAAACGGTTTCTCTCGTTAATTGATTTATTATAACATTTTCTTCTATTCTCTTGCAGTTTGGGCATGCGCCATGATACCAAGGAAAATAGTTGTGATCCTAGTTTGCATATTATGTCACCCACTTTGGGCAGTGGAAAGATTACCTGGTCCAAATGCTCTCGAACCTACTTGGATGAGTTTCTGGCGTAAGCATATCACTTAACACTCCATTCCCTGCAAATCGTGGTAAGAATATTATTTTGCAGCCAATCACAGGCCGAATGCCTTTTCGATCGGGGACAGTTTAAGGCGAATCTGGATCATTCAGCCGAGGGCATGTTGCCTGGCGAACGCTTTGATGCCAATCAACAGTGTATGCTCAAGTACGGACGCAATGCAGTTCGTGCGAATAGCCAGAGCAAATCGGAGATCTGTCACGACTTGCATTGCCAACAGGAACGACTAACATGGACCTCACATCCAGCATTGGAGGGCACCGAATGTGGCGATGGCATGGTAAGTCGGACACATGACTGCCTTAAGCTATTTGACTAAGCAACTTGTTTTTGTGTTAAAGTGGTGCCGCGGTGGTTACTGCAAGTTGCGACCCACACAGGAGACGGCGATGAGTTCGCTGAAGCAACTTAGTGCTTACTCAAAGCCCAGCTATGACAAGAGCAGCAGCGCTAACATTGCCTCCGACTCCGGCAAGATGGTAGGTCAACTGTTGCACGAGTACAAGACAAGTGGCAATGAACTGCCTGCGGCTGTAAGCAGCGCCTGGAGCGACTGGGGTGATTGGGGTGAGGCCAGTGATTGTGACTCTGGCTGCCTTTACGGCCCCTCAAATCGTTTGCGTGAGGGCAGCACAGGACTTCGCATCTATAGCCGCAGTTGTCGAAACTATCGCCAGCGTTGCATGGGCCGGGATCGCAGATTTGAGACATGTATAGCCAAACAGTGCTACAGTGTGCCTCTCCAGACAATCGAAGACTTTGCCACACAGGTGTGCAAGCAGGCAAGGAAATCCGACAGCGAGCTAACCGGAGAGGGTCAACAGATAAGCGGCTCTATTGGTAAGGGTGGTTAGTTGAGATTTGACTTGGTTTCAATTTAATACCTCTCTATTTCAGAGGATTCATGTAAAGTGTTTTGTCGCACTCGTACGAATGGCACCAAATCCCGTCGCTGGACTTTTCCCGATGGCACCACTTGCCGCTCCAAGCATCAGAATGCCGATGATATTGCCTACTGCATTGCTGGTCGTTGTGAACAGTTCTCCTGCAATAATGCTACTAGCAATTTCTTTAAAATGGACAGCACCTTCTGTGCTTATCGCAATCCTAGACCACCACAGCGTGACTCCACGGAGCTGGAGAGTAAACAGCATCCTAGCTATTATCATCACAAGAATCGCTATGAAAATGGTAAGATCTTAACGTTTAGATCAGCTTTTTCAAACTTATTCTATTATTAATTCTTTCAGAGGTCGCTGTTCGCACTTTTCACGGCCAAGAAAATCATATAGCCTCATCACAACAATCCTACAAGCGCAAGACCCCAACGAATGAATACAAGTATTACAATAACAATGTGGTGCAGGAGCCGTATAACAAACCAGTGCTACCACCTGCCTCTGCCTCGCTAGTAGTAGAGCCTTCGTCATCAGCGTCTTCATCATCGGAGTGGGAGGTCAAGTCTGGCTGTCATTCCAATTGCATGACAGAGTCAAAGGGCGTGCAGGTGGTTCGATCACGTCATACTCGCGAACCCAATATCCAGTTATGCACGCACAAAGTGAAGCCTTGCGAAAGACTTCTAACGCCAGCTGAGTATGCGGAACAAACCTGTGCGCGGTACAAGCTAAAGGTGCGTGGTCTGTCTGGCCATGGAGCACAGATCTCGGCCAGCATTGGGGAGCCAGATCGCAGCTGTCGCGTTGGCTGTCAGGACGAGTCGATCAAGTATCGTTATTATCTGGTGAACGGCAACAATGGGCACTTTCCCATTGGTACACGCTGCTCCCAGGTGGGCAGACGATACTGTGTTCAGGGCAAGTGCTTGGAGTTTGGTGCGGATAATCTACCACTGCAGCAGTCGCACATCAGTCTGGCTTTGTTCCGCAGTAAGCGTAATGCAGCTGTGCGGCAGCGTCAGAAACGCAGCTTCCTCTACTATGAACCAGTTAATATAACGGAAACCATAACTCAAGACTTTCTCAACAGCATTGTGAGCAGCATTATTGACTATGAGCGGCAGCATTTGGGTGAGGCATAAAATCCCTTTTGGTCTTTTCACTTTATAATCTTAATTTCTTTCTTTTGCAGATGTTGCTGCTGAAAACATCGAATTTTCCAATCCTATACACGTCTCTGCCGATGAACTGAGCAATAACTGAATATTAGTGTTAGGTTTTCATATACATGTATTTCCGTATGTAGGCTATAGAAAGAAGCTGTTGTGGCTGCACCCCATCTGCTCAGACTGCCGCCCCATCCAGCTAAGCATTCTCAATTACATTGTTTTAAGACTAGTTTAAGTTCATAAAAAAAGTTGCAATCTTTATGAATAGCTAAAAATATATACATGTAAATGTGACTGACAGTGGCTGCAGTAATATTACTTTTAGCTTTCAGCTTTCATTTTCCTTAACCTTTAACAATTCACACACAAATTATTAAGTTGACCTCTATAAGAGAATCCACTTAAACATATGTGTTGGAAGCCTTAAAATAAAAATGACTTTTCAAATTGTGTGGCATACTTTTGGGCTGCCAACAAACGGCTGCACACAGCGCACAAAAGTATGCACGCATTACAATGACAACTAAGACAAGTAGCACACACACAGTCTCAAACACACATATACAAGTTACTGCCACGCCCACACAAACACACATGTGGAAGAAACGCCTCGGCACTCGTCGTGCTCATCAGTTGTGTTTTACCATTTTTGGCGTTTGCATGCAAACACTAACAGCCATTACCAATATTCGATACCAAAAGGATAACAACAACAACTGCACACACAAAGACACACCGATAGAGTAGGTTGCTTTTGTGTGCGTGCGCTAGAAATTAGATAAAAACTCCTACAAAACGCTGAATACGCCGCAGTCGGCAAGTAAAGCGCTCAACGTTCAAACCAAAACATATAGAAAACTCAAAGGAAATACACATCGGAAAAACTAAAGAAAAACGACTTCAAGAGTTCAGTGTCTTGTGTTTTGTGTGTGTTAGCTTTTGGCCTTTGCATTGGTAAACTTGACCAGCAATTGGGTCGTTCACGTTGCAAGTTCAATGCACCAACTGCAAATTGTGTGCTGTGGCATTCATTAATGATGCAATAAAAAGTGTTTAAATCAAATTAAAAGTTTCCTATACTACGTTCCCAGTGTTTATAGCCAAGTGCAGGAATTAACATTTAAATGGTGTTTTAATTGCTGTTCATTTGGCATTGACATTTTAATGTGGCCAACTCGTGACCCTTAAGTCCCCGTGGACTCATTAAATTAGGTCACATGCCAGGAAAATTGAATCGCCTTGAGGCTTTTCCGTAACTTAAGCAGCTGCTTCATAAGCAGCGTCCACGCAGCCGAAAAGTGTGTCAATTGGTTTTTACTTTTAAATAATAATTGCCCTCGAAACATCAACACGCAATGTCCAGTTGTTCGCGTTCCAATTAGTCATTCTTAATATACAATTCGATTGCTCAATTCGCAAATCCATAATAAATTTTAGAATATCCAGTTGGGTTTTGTCTTCGCACTGCAGTTGTTCGATTCAATGAAGGTTCACAGCACGGTCTCCAACACGTGCTTAAATTGCTGTATACGCAGGACCTTGAGGTCCTTTCATAAATAGTTAGTTCTGTTTGTTGATATTGTTGTTGAGCTACTTTTTGATACAATTCGGAATCGAAATATTGATTTGTGTTAATTGGGGTGTTGTTGTTGTCGTCGACCACTCGGTGAGCAATTGAATTGCTTGCGTTGCCCCGCAAAAGTATGCAATGGTTTTTCCATGTCACAGACAATTGCAATTGCTATAGTTTTTTCCTAATAGCCATCACATGCAATGCACGTGTGCTGAGTATTAGTTTAACGATAATACATTACCAAATTGTGTCATGTGCCTAGCTACATTTAATGTGTGGCCTATGTGAAGAGCAAAATAATATAATTTGTTGTGTTTATACCTTTAGTGACTGAAATATTAATAAACCTTGTGAAATTTGTTTTTCAAATTAAGTTTAAAAAAAGAGAACACTTATACATTTGAGACTTAAGGTCTTACCTTTACTAAATAAAACACCCTACTCTAATCCGGCATATATGGTTTATTTATTTTGTTGTTGCTTATATAGAGGTGACCATGTTTACATATGGTATTTCTATATGCAGCTAGCTCATTTTTAATACATATACACGCGAGCCACCCGCTGCAATTGGTTGAAAACAAATACAACAAATAAGCACTAAGTAAAAAACAAAAAACTGTTGAGTGACCATTAAATGCATTAATACCTACAACTGACTGTCAGACGTTGTTGAACTTGCAAGAGTGACAGACGGACAGCAAACGGATCGCAAAGATTGTGAAATAAAAGTGATTTAAAAAAACGAAACAAGAAATATTCAATAAAATGTGCAGATTAAATCGCGACTGGAGCAACTCGCAAAGTCGTGGACTCTAGAAGGACTCTTTTTTTAGTGTCAGAAATAAAAGAGCAACGTTTTGGAGGCATGCCACCAAAGCGTAGACGCAGATTTCATGGACTCTACTACCATTCATCGCCGCCAAAGGGTGAGTGCACAAAATGATAAATATACATCTATTCACTGAGTGTCACATTCATATTCATTAGTTGCGTTTAATTAAGTCAATTACTTTTTATGTGTGGCAACCAATTAAGTTAGACCCCACAAAGCACCACTCGAGTGGTTGGTGAACACCATGCGTGACAAAGCGCAGACATGGCCAAAATTTGCATATTGCGTGTGCCACAAATGGGAACATTGGCTCAACAAGTATCAACCCTCTACCCCAGAACCCTTTTCCTTCCAACTGGCGACGACATTAAGTGGTTTTCGCTAATGCGCCATTTCCGTGGCAATAGTTGCCCTTTTATTGCCAACAACTTTGTTGCCACACTCAAACTTCATTTACATACATATGTTTGTGTGTGTGTGCTAAATATATGCATGACTGTACAATTTATTTAGATATTCATTAAAGGTTACATTCTGTGTACACAAATAAATCACAGAAGAGGCAATTAAAATTAGCTGTTGCTGGAAATTTACATGCGAGTCCGAAGGAATTTTATACCCTGGAAATAGTTCTAAAGACGGTGTAGTAAAGAACAGGTGTTATGTGTATGTGGTATAAGCCAAACTTAAAGAGACTTTATATGTGTTTCCATTTTAGCTTTAAGGCTATACTAGGTAAGATTATAGCCCAAACCCTTTTGCCTCTTTAAAAAGTGTGCAGCAAATGAAAGGAAACGATAAAAAAAAAACACAAACTCATCGAAACTAAAAGGCAAACTTTTTCCAATTCCGTCGATGTAAAGATGAAAGATAAGAAAACGATAATAACAAATCCATCGATATTAAAAAATAAGTAATGCTTATGCACTGTATACCCCATATATATAAGTGGAACGCAAACACATAGCATTACTATTAACTGAAAACGGAACAGCAGAAGAACGCTTAGAGGACGATAATAGAGGATAAAGGACCTTGGTCGCACTAAAAGCCATGGCAAAGGGCACAACAAACAAAAAGAAACAAGAACAAGAAATAACTAAACTAGAAAACCAAAAATAGCACATTGAGCTGTCCTAAATTCAACACCTTGCTTTGGTCAGCAACTTCAGTTGGCCAACGTGGCTCAAACTTGCCACACGCAACAAGACGAACGCCAAGGAGTCCTTCAGGTTCTTAACACACAAAGTAGGCGTTTTGTTGAGAGAGGTTTTTTTTCTGTGTGTTTTGTATAATTAATAAAGCACAGTAAAGTCACATATGTACATGTCACATCTTGTAACGATAACAAATATACAAAACATATAATTTCAATACAAAATGTTTGAAACAATTGCAGTCATGCCAATGAATGGACAAGCAAACGGCCAGAATGGACGCAAGCGGCGTGAGAACGAAGGTGCGTATGAGTAATGTGTTTGACTTTGAATTTAAAGACCGGGGCTTAGCTAAGAAATGCGGAACGGGCGCACTGCCAGCTGTCGCTTTCTCAAATACTGCTCAATATTTTAATAGCACTTGCATTTGAAATTGCAACAGCCCCTGGCAACGTCACGACCTTCAAGGCGTTTTCCAAGTTTGCCAAAAAAAAAAATAAAAAAAAAAACAAGAAAACTTTTGAAAACTTGCCATGTGAAAAGTCATAAAAGCTGTTGAGACTTTAAGCTAAGCATTTGCTCGCGAATTTTAGCTTTTTAATTTCGATTTTACTTGCCAAATTGCATGCAAACACGAACATTGAAGGCACCCAAAAAATGTAAGAAAAAACTAAAACATGAAAAGAATGTAAAAGAAATCGAAACCTGAGATAGCAGAAAGTATGCTTAGAAGTGGTGGGGAAGTGTATTTTTAGAAAATTGGTGTCTTAAATTAATTTTTCCTGCACTTTCAAATGCAATTTTGTGATTTTTATGGCTCTTAATAGATTTCTCCGTGAAGCTATCGACCATACGGATCTGGATGCACGAAAAAGACATTGGCAAGCTGACACGCATCTTGTGGGCGGGGCAGGGGCAGCGCCTCTGCCAACAGGCCAGCAACAATGGGCGTGTCAAGCGCTTTTTGGCCGCTGTGCCGCATGTTATGGTAAGTCGACAAAAACCGTAGCTAACAAATCAATCTGCAAATCTTTCTACTTTTCTTTTCTACTAGAATGCCACTAAGGATCTGCATCAGGCGGTTATCGATAACAACTTGGAGACGCTGCAAATGCAATTGGAGCCACCTGTGCCGACTGCAATGGTCACAGCCAAGGATAACAATGGTCTAAATATCATACACAAGGCCGCCGGTTTGGGTCACACCAAGATACTCGAGTATCTCATTGGCCTCTGGCCGGAGGGCATACATGAAATCGATATAACAGGCAAGACGCCATTGCATTGGGCCGCCAGCGCCAAGAACAATATGCGCTGCTATACTCTGCTAACCCAGGCTGGTTGTGATGAGGCAGCGGAGGATTATGTAAGTTACGTTTGCTAAATGCCACAACTTCAAGTTGTCTACTGAAGCACCAATTAATAATTATAATTGCCTTGCAGAAAATGAGAACACCTTCATACTATCGCCATAAGCCGCATGAAATTGAGCGGGCCTTTTTGGTCTATGTGCCGGAAGCACCGCGCATCTCCCCGGACAGCGTTACCGACTGGGAGGCACTTAGCGATGATACCGACAGCAGCGCCGGCGGCGATGCCAGCAACAGCAGCAGCAAGCTAAGCAAGGTAAGTGGCTAGAGTCAAGGTTTGGCTAATTGAAAAGCTTGTTATGTATTGTTGTTGTTTTTTCTGCTGTTCTGTGTGTTTTGGATTAGAAGTTGGATATTAAACCAGCGGGTGCTGTAAATGGTCGTAAATCGTTGGACGACAGTGCTGAGAACACCTCCGAATTGGACACGAATGATGGGTAAGTGTTTGCTAGCCACTTGACATTGACTTGGCCTTTGTGCATGGTCAGCTTTTAATGGCTGTGGGGCGCTGTGCTCGGGGCTCGGGGGTTCGGCTTGCGTTTTGTTAACAAATATTTTTGTGGCATGGCTTTGAGAATTCTTTGCGTTTTGAACACACACAAACACACGCAGTGTCAGCGTCAATGAGGATGATGATTTGTCCAAAGCAGATGTGGAAGCAGATGCCGAAGTGGAAGCAGAGCCAGAGCCGGAGGTGGAGGTGGAAATGGTGCCACAACAGCGTCGACCAGAAACGCCAGCTGCTTTTCTAGCTGCCGATGTTGACGATATAGCCGATACTGGCGATACCGAAAGCGAGGCTGAGGTAAGTACTCGAAGTGATACTCAGTCCAGTGTGGATTGAGTTGCTATTTTTGTTTGATTTTGCTGTTAGACGCTTTGCACCCTGCGCTTTTGCTGTACAGTTACAATTGGGACAATTAGCTGAATGATGAGCTGCAGTTTGTATGTTTGTTAAAGTAAGCTATTGTCGGCCATGATGCGGCTTTCTCTTTTGCCACAGCCGTCTAACACTATAGACACTATCTACTCTAACCCACCAGCCCATAACCTGCAAACATTTGGGAGGTGTTTGTGCTACATACCGCTCCATAAAATTATTAAAAAAGTATCTTACACCCAATACATATTATTATCTTTTAATCGTTAATAGCAATTTGTTTATTTCGCAGTACAATGGCCAAATGGATATAAGAGAAATGTTTGCAGGGTTTTAAATAACACCTACACACACACACACACACACACATACACAGGCAACTCACGCTTTTGTCAGCTCGACTGATAAATGTAAAAACAAAAACAAAATTTTTTTTTAAGTTCACAAGGAAAGCAATCAGTCGACAATTGTTTACTTTTACAGAATATTGCAAGAGCTGTAAGCGACAATGATGCAGATGCTAATAAGGTTGAGCCAGAAGATGAAGAAGGGAAAAAGGAAGAAGAAGTAGAGCAACAAGCAGAGGATGAAACGGAGGTGGAAGCAACAAATGTAGAGAACGGCGATTTAGATGCTGAGAGTGAGCAAAATGCAACTGAAAAGACTGAAGCAATTGAGAATGGCAACGATATGGCAGAGGATAATGAAATACCAAATGAAACAGTAGACCAAAAAGTGGCAGTGGAATTAGCAGAAGCTGCAAACGAAGCAGAGCCAACTGAAGACAACGAAGCAGAGAAACCAACCACAGCTGTTGCTGCCGCTGATGCTGAGGACGAGGATGTGGAGGAGGATGACGATGAGGTACAGATTGGCTTGCTTTGAATGCCAATTCATGTGAAGTTGTCGTAGATTGTTTGATTGATCTTTTCATTAATTGATTGATTGATTGATTAATGTATTGTGCCCGTTTGCTCAAGCGTTTAGAAATATGTGAACTGTAAAAATCCCAAAAACCAAAAAAAAAAGTAATTCAGCTGTTGGTACTTAAATTCTTAACGATATACCCTCAATACTGTACAACAACGTAGAAGACACAAGAAATCCGCAACAAAAATATTAATATCAAACACAACAATTGCTTAGGTTCTGCTTAACCTTAACTGATTTCGTGTATCCGTACAGACTTACTATATATGATTGTGTATTTGATACTACTTACTATAAACAAACTATACTATACTATACTACAACTACTTATATACCTACCTACATATTTAATTAAATCAATATCAAATTAAAAAGAAGAATAACAAAAAAACCAGCAATAAAATAACCGCAACTTGTGTGTTTTGTTTTCGTATCGCACATCGTATTTCTCGTATGTTACTTTCTATTTCTATTTGTTTATGTCTTTCGCTATTAACTCTTTGTGTTCCTTCTCTATATATAATGCATATACAATGTGGATTCAATGTCTGAAATTGAAATTGTTTTTGCGCATATCGATTGGCCAAAATCAGCAGCTGTTTTGTTGCAGATACAGAAATTTGTCTAATAGAACAGAAGGGTTCTCTATAAATACATGTATGTGTCTTGGCATTTAACTTTCATTTGCCATGTCCTTCTCGGGCTGACGTTTTGCCCGACTTGCCTCAGCTGTCAGGCAGCCATCCAAATGGCAACTGAGCATGCAAACGTCATGGAACAGTTGTAAACGTTAGATATTGTATGATATATATATATTTATAAATGGTGAACTGAATATAATATATGTGTATATGCTTTAAATTGCTGCGGCTGTAAAAAATCGCATTTATTGCGTTTTACTTCAGTTAAAAGCATTGTGTGGGCGTTGGAACACAAAATTTTAATGGCTACACAACACTGATCATATCTCAATTCCCTCAAGGTAAATTAACTTCATATAGTTTTGTATGCGCAATATTACGTATACGATATGGGGCAGCAATAAATTGCGGAAAATCGAAAACACATTAATATTTTTGTAGTAACACTCTATTTGGCATGCAATTAGAACAGACAAATTGCACTAAAGTATTTTGAAGTCAACACTTTGTCGTAGTACTTAGAGTTTCCTGTTGTGTGTCTGTGTTTTTTGTATATTTGTATGCACCCTTTAGCTCAAGCTGTGTTGGGCATTCAAATAAATGCGCAATTCTCTGCAGGATGTGATAGCTTCAATGCCGGCAAAACAAAAACAAGAGGAACAGCTAGAGCTAACGGAAGAGGAACTGGTACAGGATAATGATGGTGGAGATTCGCTCACTTCCGCACTGGCTATTGAGGGCTTTGTCCAGGGCGCCGCCGAGGATTATACAGTTCAGTCTCAAACTGCAGCTTTTGAAGTTGATGAAGTATAAGCGGCTAACCATTTTTCTATCTCTATCTTCATCTTTTTCTATCTCTTTGGCTCATATTGCTTGATTTTTATTGTTTTACTCATCTAAAACGTTAATTTCCTTGCACCTTTCTTTTTCCGCTTTCACTTCATATGCACACATATGTTTGTCGTCTCTCCCGTGTGTTGATAGCCAGACAAAGTTTATCTTCTGATTATTTTACAGGATTCACGCCTGCAGCAGGTCATTGAGTCGGGTGACATGGAGCAGCTGGCCGAGATTGTGCTCAATGGCGAAGGAGGCAAACTGTTGGGTCTTAAGTCCAATGAATCCGAAATACAAGCCTTTCTCAACAATGTGCCCAGCTATATGGTCTGTATCAGCTTTATATCTTACTCTTATCACAGTCTTTATATCGTTCTCTTCACTCTATTATGTCCACTAATTGCTGCACTTGCTGGCTGCCTTGTAGGAGAAAATCCATCGCGTGCATGACGCAGCACGTGACGGCAGTTTGTTGGCGTTGCAGCAGGCGCTGGATCGCCGGAAGTTTGCCATTGCTAAGGACGACATATCGCCCAATGGCGCCACGCCATTGCACGTTGCTGTACTCTTTGGCCACAGCGGTAAGCTTAGGTTTGGGTTGTGTCACAGTTTTGTACATGTTGCGTTGCTCCTTTACTTGCCGCCCATCTCTTCTGACTTACAGATATTGTACGGTATTTGGCCTCACGCTTTCCGGAGACCATGGCAATTACGGATAATGACGGACGCACGGCGCTGCACTATGCGGCCACAATTAAGGACAACGGCCACTTCTACAATGTTCTTTCGCAGTTGGGCGCCAACACAAAGGCACTGGACAAGGTAAATATGTGTATAATAAATAAAGTGCTCAACTCTCGCATAATTTATAGTACAATAGGAAGTCTGCGAACTAATACACGCAAATTTTGTAGGGCACAGCTTAGATGGGTATAAATGGGAGGCCTTAAAAATTGTTTACTTAACTTGAATAAGTAAGCTTTCTGAAAAAAAAGGGATAAGTAATGGGTAACAAGTTTTAAAAATGTTTTAAGCGTTACTCAATGAAATATTGCTACTATAAATACCTACAATTGCCTAACTTACATGCTTAGAATAGTTTGTGTAAAGTTGTTAGATTATATATAACACAACCTGGAATAGAGCTATTAATTTTGAATATGGGAGCAACAGCAACTGTTTAAAAACTGAAACACTTAATAAACTAAGGCTCAAATGGGTCAAGGTGTATGGCGTTGACTTTGAAATGTCAGTAACATGTAGGTCGAACCTCGAACTTGTCGCCAAACTTAAATCGATAACATTTATTAATAAGTTATTAAGTGGAAAATGCCTTATTCTTTAAAATGCACACGCAGTTGGGACATACGCCCGAATTCTATGTGGGCACTGAAACATCCAAGGATGTGCTCACCTACACCGAACTGTTGAGTCTATTTGGAGCCGAGGAGTTGGAGAATCAGTTGCTAGGCGATCAAGGTTGGTTCTCGATTTGTCCAGTTCGGAAAATTATTTTGTTATTTTCGTTTGTTTTTTTGCTTTGCTGTTTGGCTTAAGCGTCGTTTTGTTGTTACACGCAACTTAACACACACACACAACTACACTCACACACACATGTATAGCCACTCATTGAAGCACCCGCAGTAAAAATAATTAAATACGTACTTTTTTGTTTGCTAACCCAAACTTCCGGACATGATTGGTTGGCTCGTTGACTTTGCTCGTTGCCTTCGCCGCCAAACATCGATTTTCAGTAGTTGCACATGCTACACACTCACACACACACACACACTTACACTCGTCCTTCGCTGGTCGTATGCTCACATATTCATACCTCAATATATCGTATTGTTAGTCAACATTTGGTGGCTAATACGCGCAGTTGGTCTCACATTTAGCGACGGACAGTCAAAGTAATTACAGTCTTAACCAAAATGGCGGCAAATCGTGAATTCTTCAATGAGATTATCAATAATATTGATGATATATTTGGTATGTAACTGAAAGACTAATTTGTATTTTGAGTGCTTAGGGCGCATGTAGAAAAGATGGCATAAAAGAAAAGTTAACGATTTATCTATGTTATTAACTGATTTATTACGCATATAGCGAATCGCTACTTTACTTGATGACATCCTTAGGCTATTAATGCTGCCACAAAGATAAGGAATATAGAATGAATGTTAGTAACAAACGTTTGGTGTTAACATTTAGATTAACAAAAGTTGTGTACATTGTACCATAGGGGACACCTTTGATTAGCTTTGAGAAGACAGCTAAAATTGCCAAGAGGCTTATCTCTGAAACAAAATTTATAATTATTTCTAGAGTTGGGAATACCTAAAACGTAGGATTTATTAGATTTAATATATTAATAAAGTTTATAAAGGGGAAATAAATCATAACAAATACAAGGGTAAGAGAAAGTAAGAGTAAACGGAAATCTTGGATTTTTTGGTGGACTTAATATACAACATACTCAATCTTTTCGCTCTGTGTTTGTCTTTAAACGTTTTGTTCTTGTTTTTTTTTCGGCTATTATTATAGTATCATTTGAAGTATTTATTATTTATGACACACTACAAAACTCATCAACTACATTCGTAACTTTAATTACTCTTGCACCTGGTTAAGCACATGCGCCTATTCTCAGCAAAGCCACAATCACACAACAAGTCTTTTATGTCACTCTATGTTCGTGTCCATGTGTTGTCCATATGTATGTGTGTGTGTGTGTGTGTTGGTGTACAAACAAGCCCGCTGTGTGCTGTACTGATAATCATCAACAATTACACCCAACGCTGCCCAATACTACAACGATCAGTTCCCGATGATCTGCACAGTGCTCGTCGTGAGCTGCAGGATGGCGAAATCTCGAGAACTCTGGAGCGTTGCTTTAGCGTCATTGCGGAATCTGGCAAATTGCTGAGTGGCAACTCAGCGTCAGCACTGTCGCATCGAAAGCCTTTGAGTGCCTCAGCGTTGCAACTTTCGGTGACAAGTTATTTGAGCCGTTTTCTCAAACGTGCTGTGTATGACCGGATTAAGCGAAGACAAACACGACTCGATCACAATCTGTTCGATGTGCTGTGGCCAGCGATGAGAAAGACATCAAAACTGCGGCATTTAGAGGAGGATATTAATTGTGGAATAATAGCGCCCGATTTTGATGTGTTTGTGGTGTTTCAGGAGTTTTTAGTGCCGTTTCTCAAGGACTTGCATTGCCTGAGCATCGATGCGGACTTTAAACCACAGCCTCGACTCGCCTACTTTCCCATGGACAATGGTGAGCGTCTCAATACCGCTGCCTTTGTTTTTGATGATGAATCGTTGCTGGTCACACGTTGCATTGTGGAGGCGTCAAGGAATTTGGATCAGTTGGAGTTGCCACTCAACCTGACCATTGGACAGATTGAGCAGGCCGAACGGGTCATGATGGGTAAAATCTTTACGGCTAAATTTGCGGAGGCTATTGGCGAAACGGAATCGGGCAGTTATTATACCCTGACTGAGCTCTTGGAACCAGACTCTGAGGTGGCCGTAATGCTAAATAATCTTGGCCTAATGATACCTCTACTCGATACCAAAGATCTGGTGCAAGCTGCAGAGTCGACTGCTTTTAATGGCGCCCTCTGGCCCTATGGAAGAGGAGTTTATGTTAATTCTGCACATAATACAGCTGTTTGGTTGAATTGTCAGGAACACTTGCGCATTATATCATCCACCAGTAGCAGGGATCCGGCAGATATGGGCGCAGCCTATACTCGGGTGGGCCGTGCCGTTACCTATCTGGAGACACAGCTGCACTTCAAGGAGAGCTACCTGCTTGGATATCTGCAATCACGCCCAGCTTATCTAGGCACTGGTCTTAAAATGACAGCCATTGTCAAGTTGCCCAATCTTATGAAGGAGATGGATAATCTGCGTCATCTGTGTTCCGTGCGTGGTCTGAGCATGGTCACTAATCGTCTGTCCAAGTTGACAGTGCGTCTAATCAATATGCAAAGCATGGGCGTGATAGAGTATGTTCTGTTTCAGGACTATTGTACGGCTGTCACGAACATTCTGTCACTGGAGAAGGATATGTCGCTGACAAATTCCAAGCATATTGCCAACATGCTGGTTAAGATCTTTAAGCGCAAGAAGAATAGCATTATTGATCGCAACTGAAAAAAAGATATTAACTACAAGATACAAGCACATCTCATACATACTCTTACATGCAAGTGTATTTGTAAATACAACAAGAACAACACACAAAAACTATTATAATGTAATATTTATACAAGAGATATTCGAACGATTAATACTATTTAGCGTTTATTAAGCATCAACACAAGAACAACAATCAATTTAAAACAAAATGTCATCAACAAAAATTAACAACCACATTTTCAGCTTCGGCCGTAAACGTCGCACGCAAAAGTTTTCATGAGATACATGTACGTACCTATAACTATCCCAATCCCTACATTCCATCCTCCTCTTGTGTCCATTCTCCATAAGCAATGTGCCTTGTACCAATATATTTGTTATGATTTGCAAAGTATTTAATTTTTTATCATTAACTTATTTGGTTTCAAAACTTAACTCTCGCTTTGTGTACAAAATCTTTTTAAGTGTTACGATTTGTATATTTCTTTTGTAAGTAATAAAATGTTTCCGCTTCAACAGGTCAATCGCAGCCTGTTAGTTTACAGGCCAATCCCATCTTTAAAACGGAACAGGGCAAATATCTGGCTGATTGTAAGTGCAAGGCGCAGTTGTTTAAAAAATAGTTTCTAATTAATTTCCAATTTATTCTTACAAGCTTTGGCTGATCCTTTGATAAAGGCTTTGACAGAGATAGCCAATAAGCGTCCCAAGGATCCAGTGGCTTATCTAACCGGTTACTTGCAACAGTTTATGGGCCAACGCAAACCCATCACCGAAGTCATTGTCCACTCAAGCAGCAGCAGCAAGACCAGCACCAATTCCACGGCTCGTGCCAGCTCCAACTCCAAGCTAAACAGCAGTCGCCTTGGCAAGAATCATGCAGATATTATTGAACTGGACGCTCGTTCCCTGGCCGAGGAGCATGAGGATGATGATGAGGATGGTGCATTGGCAGTGCAACATTTAGAGGAGCGCGATGAACATGGTCAGAGTATGCTGCACTTTGCCTGTGCTCGCGCCCATCGTCGTGGTGCACTCTACACTCTAATCGAGGAGTCTCGCATCGATATCACCTACAGGGATGAGCTCTATCGCACCGCCAGAGATGTGGCCCTTCAAGCTAATCAGCCCAATAATGCTGCAGAAATCGATCGCTATGTGCTCGCTCAGGCAGTCTTGGGTAAGTCATTACCAAACGTTGTACAACACTTGTTAAACACTCATTCGCTTTTACTTCTGTCCAGGTGATGTGGAGCCCTTTGAGCAGTTGGCGTTGCAGGGTTACGATCACATCTTGGATGTGGAAGATGAGAGTGGCAAGACCGTTATGGATGTGGCCACAGAAAGTCAGCATGGGGCACTTGTTGAATTTTTAAACAGCTTGCGCACGCTGGAGGAGGCACGCGAAGAGCTGCATCAAATGATACGCGATAAGAATATGGATAGACTCGAAGTGCTGACCGCTGTGCCCAATGCCAAGTGGCTTATTCGGACCAAAAACTATTACGGTGAGTAGACATTAGTAAGAAGCTTATGTAGAGAAAGCTTTATATTAAACTTACATATTTGCTTAGGTCGCACTGCACTTCATATAGCTGTGCTCAAGGAATCCGAGGAAATGGTACAGCATCTTGTTGAGATTTGTCCCGAGGCGCTTAAAGTAACAGATAATGTAAGTTGATTCTTAAACTAATTACTCTTTGACTTACTTTGTTTTCTGATTTTCTCTGTTTAACTTTCCAGCTGGAGCGCACAGTCTTGCACTATGCTCTTGGCACCAATTTCTGTGAGAGCGTTAGTCGAATTCTCATACAAAATGGTGCCAAGCGTACGGCAAAGGATCTTAAGGGTAGACAGCCAAGTTATTACTTCATCAATAAGGCAGACATTTTGCGGCTGCAAGAGGAGGAGGAAGAAAGTCGTTGAACAATCTTTGTGTATAGAAAATCATTTAACTTCTAAGTTGTTCTAGTTAACTAAATAAAACATTTGAAAATAATTCTTAAAGTTCCTGTATTAAAGCAAAATTGTTTGCTTACCTTTACTCATAGAATATTCAACACTAATGCGACTAATTGCAGATTATTACCTTGGCGCACATGTGCTTAGGCACTTCCCAATCGCATCAAGTAGCCTTTCCCCCATTGAGATAAGCATTTAGGCATCCATCTATGATTCGCTCAAACTGTCTTGCAAAACTGCTCGATAATGTCATTCATTGATATGAAGTGCTTTGAGTGATAAGCGTTGGTTAACTTAATTTGAAATCTGTTTTACTCAGAGATAAGATAAATTATAAATCAAATCCAAGCCATACCTATTCAAAAACTCTGATAACTGTACTATATATACTTAATCACATTAAAATGATTTAAGTTAAATTTAAATGTAATGCGTTGTTCAGTTAATCTAGTATTCATGGTATTCATCAGTTGTTCTTTGTGCAGTAAAATTAATTAAACAGCTGTTTAAAATAAGAAAAAAGTTTTTGTAATGTGTCTCCAATTAAGGAACTTAAAAGTACAGTAATCAAAGTGTTTAGATTTGGTAGCTTACAATATTTTTTTTAATTTAAGTTTAAAATTTGCATTCCAATACTCTAAAGAGTATTTGAGGTTCATTGCAATTTTTACTTCATATTTTTTTTCAAAAAGCATCTGTTAAACTTTATGCCCGTTTGGATTAGGTCTTCCCTCTGTCTAGTTATATGCATTATCTACGCAAATGAGTGTTCCACATCCAAAATATTCTCACACACAATGAAAACTGCGCGAGTGTGTGTGTGTGTGTGGGTTGAATGAGTGTGTGTATTTTGTGTGTAACTGTTGCTGGTTGTTGATTTGCTGTCATTGCTCTATCGATCGAAACTGTGCGCATGTCGCTGATACTAACTATCTAAAACTCTTTGTTTATGTGCAAGTGTGTGTGTTACTAGTGAAGTGTGCTGATTTGGAGTCTAACGCCAAGTATACAGCGATTAGCTGGTTTGCAGGTGGTTAGGTGTAAAGCCAGCTAAAAACCAATTCTAGTTTGAGTTGCTTGCCAGAGTGCAGTGTGTCCGGTTCGAATACAAAAATGGATGCTAAAACAAAAGCGGGTAAATTTAATAATAAATTCAAAGAGATTATTGTGCTAAAAAGCAGTGCGTGTATTAAATTAAATGCTTATTAAATTAAATGCTAAATAATTGTGAGAAACATTTGCTGATGATGGAAATTAAAGATTTTAATATGAAATTCTAATGCGAATATTAACGGGTGCCGTAGATCTAACAGAGAAATGACTACTAGAAGAGTTTATTTGATGAACTGAACCAATTGATAACACTATCTTTTGTCTGGTTTCAGGTCCACTCCTGGGACAGCGACATGTGCAAACTTTTCTACTCTTCCTCTCGATTGTTGTAAACTATATAGCCAAGTTCAATGCTGGCGTTGCTGTTGTTGCTATGACCAATGCCGAAAGCACAAATCCCAATTTTCCTGTAAGTATTAAAAATTCCAGCTAAAAGCCTATAACCCACTCAAATGGCTTTTGCTTTTTTTTTAGGAATACAACTGGAATGAAATGCATCGCTCGTATATCTTGTCCAGTTTCTTCTGGGGCTATATTATGACACAATTTCTGGGTGGTTGGCTTTGTCGTCGTTATGGTGCCAGAATAACCATGTTTGTGTCCACCATAGGATCAGCGTTGCTGGTGCTATTGGTGCCCTTCTGTGTGCCTTGGGGTGGTTGGCAAATCTATTGTGCTATCCGTGTCGGCATGGGACTCTTCCAGGGTCTGATGTTCCCATGCGTCCATGCGCATTTGGCCAACTGGTGTCCTGTCTCGGAACGCAACAGGTTGGGCGCCTTGGCTAATACGGGCCTTGACTGTGGCACTCTGCTGGCCATGTTTATAAGTGGCCAGGTGGCTGCTTCTAGTCTTGGTTGGCCGGGCATCTTTTACATCTCCTGTGTCGTTGGAGTGCTTTGGTGCGTTGCCTGGATGATCTTTGGAGCCGATACACCCGCACAGTCCAGCTTTATCAGCAAGGAGGAGCTCGAGTACATTGAGTCTTCAATCAAGGAGAACTCTAAAGTGGAGGACACAAAGGAGAAACGTAAGATTCCAGTGCCCTGGAAAGCCATTCTTACTTCATTCCCCTTCTGGGCATTGTTCATGGTGCGCTGCACTCAATCTTGGGGCTACTCCACACTACAAGCTGAGATTCCAGCCTACATGAATGGTGTGCTGCAGATGGATATGAAGAAAAATGCTTTGTACTCGGCGTTACCCTATCTGGCCTCCTGGATTATGGCCTTTGTCTATTTGATTGTGGCAGATATTCTGCTTACGAAAGGCGCCTTAACCATCACTGGTATTAGAAAAACTTACAGTTCAATAGCCTCCTGGCTGCCAGCTATCTTTTTGATTGGCCTTAGTTTTCTGGACAACAATAATAAGGCGTGGGCCATTGTTCTAATGACTGGCAGTGTGGGCATTAATGCTGGTGCCACCATTGGCAGTGCCCTAAACACCATCGATCTGTCGCCCAATCATGCCGGCATACTAATGGGCATTGTCAATACAGGAGCGAATGTTGTGCCCATATTGACGCCGCTTCTGGTTGGCATTATTGTCAAGAATGAGGTGGGTTTTGTTTTATTAAAAAGTGTACTTTTATCTAAGAGTTTATTGTTTACTTACACAGCATGATCGTTTGGAATGGCAAGTGGTTTTCATCATATCCGCCATTATATTCTTTTTGGGCAATCTCTTCTACATTGTGTTTGGTCGAATGGTTAATCAGCCTTGGAATGCTGCCGACTTTCTGGATCAGAGTCAGGAGGGTCGCATTCAAGAGGAGGGACATATGGAGAAGAATGAAAAGCAAAAAGAAGCCGAGGCAATAGGCAACACAACATAATATTTTAAGAAAAATACAATACAACCGAAACTCAACGAAACCAATCTGAGCAGGCCATGGAATCGTGGAATAGTAGTGATAACAAAAACTATGAAGTATAAGCAGTGTTTATCGTACTAAGAAATAACAATTAAGATTTTAACTTACGGCTGGGTCGTTAATGATAATCACAGAGAACCTATATTTAATAAATAAACTAAACTGTCTTTAAATCAAATGTTTGCTACTCAATAACTTAAAATTGAATTTGATTCAATTATGTTTTGTCCTTGCTCAATTGGTGTGAAACATTTGGCGCTAATCTTATTATTATTACATGTTGACACTTGATTTTAATTACATATAATTTTATCTACGCTGACGTTGTCAAATGCTTAAGACTGTTTTTAAAACGCGTGAGATTGGCATATACACTGTTTTCTTATCTGCAAGTAATATTCAGTTGTTCTACCTGACAGTTGTTTTCGTTACGTTTTTCAATTTAGATTGTTTGGGGTCACACGTGTTTAGTCTTATCGGCAAATATTTAAAGGTACACAAATTCAACGTTGAAATTTTATGAATAATTTTGTAATTAGTTTGCAAATTCCACTTACAATGTGTTTGGTCTGGCAAAAATTGTAATTTAAATATTTCACAAATGGTTTTTCATTTTTCCAGCCCCTTATATTGAATATGGATATTATTTACCAACACTCCGCTTAAGCTCTTTAGACACTTAACACCAGAAAAATATCTTACTGTATACAGGATCTACTTTTAGGCATTGTAATCAAAACACAAAGGATTCTTAGTATGCCAATTCGAAATCCATGGCATACTTCTAAGGTTTAATGAATGTGAGGACTCGCCGTTATCTTAACGGTAGATCTCTCAACTGATAACAAAGTGCGTTAATACTTTAAATTGTGATTAAAAACATAAATATATGACAAGTTATTTATATATTTGTGTACGGTTTAAAATAAAGCTCTTTTCGATTTGTTTTGATCAATAAGAGTTGACATAGGTCAGCGCAGGCAAAACTCTTCAATTGGGTATTTATATTTAAATGCCAAATATATAATTAGATTGTTTGTGTTGCATTGAAGTCAACTAATTGTGGTTCGATGTGTTCTTGGTATATTGTATCACGTGCTTTGTCTTATCGCTGGATAATCAATGTTGATAAGGTAACCAAAAAAGGTTAGTTAATCAGTTCAGATACGATCGGCCCAAAGTACCACACGCTGTATTACCACTAACTGGACTTATTCGTTTTTGGTTAGTAGTGTAGTTAGATCGTGGTCTAAAACTGATCGCGATTGCGCTTAGCTAGTATTATTGGCTCAAGGACTCTTTTGGCCAAAATGACTGCTAATATCGACAAAGGTAAGGCAAATGTTTTTGATTTTCATTACAAAACATTAAGATAAAAAACCAATTGTGAGGTAGGTTATACTAATTATTCACATACGTAACTAAAACTCATACAAATTTAAATCAGACATCTGGAAATTTAAGAAAACAACTTTAAAATTATTTCTGCAGTGAAATAATAAGTGAATATGTAAAAATATAATGGAATATATAAAGAAATTTGAGTAAATTACTTGCTCAAATATCAATCAGTTTATTCCATTCAATCAGTTTATTCCATTCGTGAGATTAAGTTTTAAGTGAAATATTATAAAAGCCTTTAAGAGGACGACCTTATTATAGATAGTTTTGCCCTTTTAATGGACTAAATTCTTTGATCCACATTAAGATAGCAATTTAAAACACTTTTAAGGCATTTTCCGGTTATTTGTTTTGCATCACAAGCAATATAGTTTATGTTTAATCTGTGTACGCGCATTTAAAAACTGACCATAACTAATAGCTGAGCATTTATGCCTATAGTACGCATTGCTTATATATTTTACCTAGATTGCTAATCAATTGACTGATAAGCAACAAGGTTGGCGAATTTATTTATTTACAATTGGGTCAGATAAGTTTACACTTCATTCAAATATTGGCAGTACTATGTTGTGGACCTGAGGCATGAAACTTAATCTGAATATTTTATGTTTTCTTCGTTTCCATAACTACAAAACATACGCGTTAAATCTAAGAACAAAAAAAATCGGAAGAGCAAAGTTCAAAACTTTACTTTTACTATGCTAAAGAAAGTGCTTAAGGGCTACAGTTATTCAAGAATAAACATACATCTTTTTTTATTTTTTATTTTTAGGTCCCATTGTGGGTATGCGACATGTGCAGGCGCTACTTATATTTATTACTATAACTTCTGTTTACATTGGACGTCTCAATGTTGGCGTTTCTTTGGTCGCCATGACCAATGCGGAGTCAACAAATCCAGATTTTCCAGTACGCATTAAAATAATTTAACTCAACTATTATTCTAATATACGGCATTTATTTTCAATAGGAATACGATTGGACAGAAGCAGAAAAGTCTTATATATTATCTAGCTTCTTTTGGGGCTATATAGTAACCCAATTTTTGGGCGGATATCTGTGCAAGAAGTTTGGAACAAAAACTGTAATCATTGGCGCCACCTTTGGATCGGGTATCTGCAGTGCCATCACACCGCTGTGCATCGGCTGGGAAGGTTGGGAAACATATTGTGGCATCCGAGTGGTTATGGGCTGTGCCCAGGGACTTATCTTTCCAAGCATCCATCAGCATTTGGCACGCTGGTCACCGCCAGAGGAACGTAATCGTTTGGGCGCCTTGAGTCACACAGGCATCGAGTGTGGCACTGTTTTGTCTATGTTTGTGAGTGGCATGATTGCCAAAGGACCTTTGGGCTGGCCGGGAATTTCCTACATATCCGCAGCAGTGGCATTTGCCTGCTGCGCCTTGTGGCTTGTCCTAGCGGCAAACAATGCAACCGAGTCTCGATTTATTGGAGAAACCGAAAGAAACTACATTGAGTCATCTCTCAAGCACGGTGCTAACTATCACAAGGCTATTATTCCAATACCCTGGAAAGCCATTTGGACTTCGGTGCCGTTCTTTGCTCTCATCGTGGGTCGTTGCTCCGAGACCTGGGGCCTGAGTACGCTCCAGGCTGAGATACCAGCCTATATGAATGGTGTTCTGCAAATGGATATCAAGGATAATGCTCTCTACTCTGCCCTGCCCTTCCTCGCCATGTGGCTCATGTCGTATGTGTATCTAGTCACTGCGGATATTCTGCTCACAGGCAAACGACTTTCACTGACAGCTCTACGCAAGACCTTTAACTCCATTGCCCTTTGGATACCAGCCGCCACGCTTATTGGCATTGGCTTCCTTGATGTGGATCAGAAGACCACAGCTATTGTGCTAATGACGATCAGTGTGGGTGTGAATAGTGGTGCCACCATTGGCACCGTCCTTAACTCCATTGATCTGTCGCCCAATCATGCCAGCATTCTTATGGGCATCATCAATACAGCGGCGAATGTGGTGCCCATTGTTACACCACTTGTTGTGGGCCTGATTGTCACCGATAATGTAAGTATTTATTTTTATTTACTTTCACTAACATCCATTCCGACATTCTTTTTAACTCTGAAGTTTATTTAATTCACAATTTGTATTGAATAGTATTGAAGTCATATTTTACTATTTTACAATTCTTCTTTTCTTTCTCAGGGGGATCGCAGCCAGTGGCAAATCGTATTCATTATATCATCTGTGATATTATTTGTTGGCAACTGCATTTTCTTGACCTTTGGCACTGCCGTCTCACAACCTTGGGATGCTGAAGACTATCTGCTGCGTCGAGAAGTAGAGCTGGCAATGCCGCCAACGTCATCGATAAGAGAAAAGCCTGCATCAAAAGAGTCAACTGGAGCCTACTAACTGATAGACCACAATCTGCTAGCAATTACAGTATTCTTTTAAATCACATCATAAAACGGCAATAAACCATGCAGAAGTATTTAAAATGGCAATTGTCGCAAGCGATAAGCAAAACAGTCAAGAAATTAAAAAATACATACAGCTCATACATATACTCAAAAGTTTCTATGGTTAATAGCTTTTCACTTTGCAATTTGTACAAGGTACATCGATAAGAAATGTTGACAAATAAAGCAGAACCGGAGTGGTTTCTTATAATTTATGAAAGTACTTTTAAACACTTGTCTTTTTATTAAATATTTATGCCATCTTTCTAACCAAATATATAAGTTAGCTGAAACAACTGATAACTTACATTAAATAAAAATTGGCATAGAGCACTGAACTAAACACTACATCGGATGTGACACAAATACAAAAACAAATTTGAGGTGAATTTCTTTTGAGTTATGACTCATTTTTCATGATTTTCGATTCTTTCTCCCATTTGAGTACAATTTTGAAGTGTATGATTTTCATTCAGTTAACTGGTATTGCATTCGCAAGACGAACAGTTTGGTGATAACTCATTTTAACTATTACCTTATTTAAAGCAAGCCAAATAAAATGTTATAAATAATATTCTTTGACTTTTGATATTGTTATTCCCCTCGAAAACGAAATTTCTTTATGATTATTAGGTTGTTCGGCAGTACACTTGAAATAAATTTGTTAAAGATGGTAATATAATAAAGCTTATTAAGTAAAAAAATAAATTGGTTATAAGCTTCTTTTTTTGCAGTGTATGCCACTCGGAAACCAATTGATTTTTAACAATATTTTGAAAGCTTATCGCATGCATATATATATAAATATATATATTTATTTTTATTATTTATTTAGCTTTAGTTGGTAGCATCGCTTATCATAGCAATTTGAGTTGCTGGACAATTTGATTAAAATCATAAATAATATTCCAAAAGAATCATTCATTAAACGGCAAAGTTTAACTTTCAACAGTTGGCATCAGTTTATTTCAAACAGCTGTTTGGAAAACGTGCATAAATCTTGAAAAGCAAATAAACAACAGACTCAAAGTTAGACGTATTATGGCGAAAACAAAAATATTGCCTTACTTCAAAAACTGTACCTGACTTTTCTACTTTTCTTGTGATCCCCATAAATATTTGCAGTTGTTTTGTAGGCACTCAGTCGAACAAAGTTCAATCAAATAAAGTTAAATAAATGATTCCCATACAATAGACACAAGAAATACAGTTGTGCACGAACGTCAGAAGTTTGTTTATATTTAATTAGAGCTTATTCTACACACTGAGAAAAGAATGCCTTAAAATTGGGAGAACGTTGTTCGTGCTCTTAAATAAATTTTAATAATTAATTCAAACTGTTAGAAATGAGAGAAACTTAAATCCAAAATTCTGAAATCATTTTCATAATTACTTGATTTGTCTAAGTTATTGGTTGATAGGGTTATCAAAAAATTAATTATTGGCTAAGAGTGCAATTAGTTGTTGCTTAAATTATTGTGTATAACTATGAAAATCGTTTAAAAATTGTTGCGTGTGAACTTCTTAAAATTGTGCATGATTTTAATTGTGCAGCTCGCCAATTGGTGTCAGCTCGCTTGTGCAGTTGTATAAAAGTAGCCGTAACAGCTGCGACTGGCCCCAGAACCATTTCGCACAACAGCCTGTGCGCTTACAAAATAGCGCAAAAGAAAAACAGTCCGCATCAAAGGCAGCTGCCGAAGAAGAGTAGTGAAAGTAAGTCACACAAATGAACAGCCTGACAAAAACGTTCAAGGGACCACGGATTGGGGTGCGGCACCTGCAATCGCTGCTGCTCTTTCTAGGCCTAACTGTCATGCACATTGCTCGGCTGAATGTCAGCGTAGCAATTGTTGCCATGACCAATGCAGCGACAACAAATCCCAACTTTCCGGTAAGTGCAGAGTTCATCAGGAAGTGGTTCGATCTTTAACGTGTTTGATTTCCCATTTTCCATAGGAATACAACTGGACAGAGCGTCACAAGTCGTATATATTATCCAGCTTTTACTGGGGCTATATACTCACACTGTGCCCGGGCAGCTTTCTGTGTCGTCGCTTTGGCGCCAAGATTGTGCTGTTTATAGCCAGTTGTGGTACAGCTGCATTTAGTTTTATAACACCCTGGTGTATATCCTGGGGCGGCTGGCAAGTGTTCTGTGCCATTCGCATACTACAAGGACTCTTCCAGGGTGTCATCTTTCCCTGCGTCAACGAGCATCTGGCAATGTGGTCGCCACCGGAGGAACGCAATCGCTTGGGCGCCTTTAGCTACACGGGCACTGATTGTGGCACTGTGCTCGCCATGTTCATAAGTGGCATGATAGCGAACAGTGAAATGGGCTGGCCAGGCATCTCGTATGTATCAGGCGCTCTGTGCACCATCTGGTGCATCTTGTGGATCGTCTTTGGTGCCAACAATGCGCCCGAGTCGCGTTTCATCAGCGAAGCGGAATGCAAGTATATTGAATCATCGCTGCAACATAATGAGGACTTCCATGAGCGCAGCATACCCATACCATGGCGTGCTATATGCTGCTCTGTGCCCTTCCTGGCGCTTCTGGTGGCCCGCTGCTCGGAGACTTATGGTTTGAGTACGCTGCAGGCGGAAATTCCATCGTACATGAATGGTGTACTCCAAATGGATATACAAAGCAATGCAGTCTTCTCTTCACTACCCTTCCTGGCCATGTGGCTGCTCTCATATGTCTATCTGATCGTAGCGGATGTGTTGCTTAAGAGAAAGTGGTTGTCTCTAACCTCGGTTAGGAAAGTCTTCAATACACTTTCGTTTTGGATACCTGCGGCGGCATTGATTGTTATTGGATTTTTGGGCGAGGAGCATGCGCATACGGCCATTGCTCTGATGACAATCAGTGTGGGTGTGAATAGTGGTGCAACGATTGGCAGTTCCCTCAACACTATCGATCTGTCGCCAAATCATGCGGGCATCCTTATTGGTCTCAGCAATACAGTGGCAAATGTGATACCGATTTTAACGCCTCTTATTGCTGGTGTAATTGTTGTGGATAAAGTAAGTTTGGAAATTCAAAAAACCCAATTCACAGTACTTATTAGATTACCTTTTATCTTGCAGCACGATCGAGGACAGTGGCAAATTGTTTTTGGCATTGCAGCTGTAATTTTCTTTGTGGGCAACTGTGTGTTTCTGATATGGGGCACGGCGAAGGCGCAGCCTTGGGATGCAGATGATTATCTGAAGCCTAAAGATAAAGAAACGTGTAGTGTGGAAAAGCGTGCACCATCTTTGGCGGTAGCACCACCCATTGATGCCGTGCTGGAGCAACAGATTAGTTGGCCAGAAAGATATACGGTGAAAGCGACTGATTAAGTGCAGTATAGAACAATTAGTTTTATTAATCATTATTAAAACATAAGCAGGTTGTAATTTATTTTATTTATAAGGCCAATAAACAATGTGAGCTTAGTTAAATTTTATTAATAGATTTATAACCAAGTTCCTTTTTAATTGTATTTTTTCCTTTTCATTCTTTTGTTTTTTGGCGCTCTTACCACGAATCAAAAGGACGGATTTCGACACTCGACACACAGTCAGCACTCGAGATTCTTTTGCCCCCTGGCTTCTATCTAATCAGTCATATTGGACATTTATATGTATATTAATATACAGAGCACTTCTACCTGCTGCCAGCTTTGCCAGCCAGTGATTAAGATCGAGATAAGGGGAGAGTACGCAAGCTTTTCGGTCAGCAGCAGTTGGTAAAACATTTGTCACAGCTGTTTGAATTGCTACTAACCCATACCTATTTGAACTGATAATATATTATAGCACAACTTCTGTTGTGAGCTATTTGTTCTACGTGCAAGCTGCTAATGAGCTTGAAACTTCTGTGATAGAGAAGGCTTGATCTTGCCTCGCACGCGACAAGCTTTATAAAAGGGGCAGGTCTCTCTCGCTCTCAGCTTTCCGTTACTATCGATATCTGTTTAGCTATCTTATCAGTCACTAACCCAAGTTCAATTAGTTGAAAAGTTTAACAATCGCTTTTCTATCTGATTAAATTCAATCTGAGCGTAATACCCAGAGCAATTAATATAATGAAATAGAATAGATAAGAATTGTAATTGCTAGACAATGGTGCATTATATCTATATATATATAATAAGTAAAAGTACTTTTATAAATAATTTATATTATCTGCAACGCCTTAAACCCAACAATCAGACAGTATCAAAGTGCATTACTACACACACAAAAATCAACTGGCATTTACTTTCTTTGTTTTGTGTCATTGAGAAGCAATTCAACTTACATCTTTATGCATGTCAACTCGTGTATTTGAAAATGTATTTACAGAGCGCAAAAACTAATTAGTTTTGCTACTAATTGCTTGTTATCAATTGTGTTGCAAAATATTTACACAATTATTCATAAGTCATTTCTTTGAAGGTTTGAGTCGATATGCATGTATATATTGATAATTATAATTTCATCTCACTCGTTTGTTTTGTGTTTTAAAACATTTTGTTTGCTATATCATACTTTCTGCTGCCTCAAAGTATGCAACAATTAAATGAACATAAGCACATAATAAAGGTGTTTTCTGATTGGTTAGTTAAGTTTTAAATTTATTGGGTGCAAATGCCGTTTGATTGGAGAATACAATTAAGGCGGTTTCAATTGTCTCCATGCTGATTTAATGGATGAATCTCATATGGGGCAATTGTTAACTAACATTTATCTTAATTATTGACTAGATAAAAATGTATAGGCTCTATCCTATTAATAGTTTGAAATTAATTTGATCTAAGGTAAACAAGTTTTAATTGCATAACAAATATTAATATATCAATACTGTAGCCCAGAGTAGTAAAAAGAGAGAGAAGTACCTGTAGAAAAGCGCCCATTATTGACCAACAAGACTTATGGGAAAAATCAGAATTTCCTTTAAAACAACCACAATTGCCTACGGCTCTTAACTTTTTGTTAGCTCTTAAACTTTTTAAGTCTTATCAACAATTTAAAGTTCTTTTAGGTAGACTTAACACACAAGTGTCATAGGTTCGTTGCCTAAGTCTTTCGTTTTAAGACAACATCAATGATAGTAATTTGTTAGCAAGCCACCTAACCAGTGCTTTATTTCTTATCTCCCCTATATAATAGTCGATAAGTAGATTTATGCACATAAATTTAATTAATTAGTTTGAATTTAATAAGAATAATTAAATGTTTTCTGATAGAAACTCTAAAAATATGTATTAACCTTCAGTTCATATCTTACTAACAGTTTTGTTTAGCTTAGAAAACTTGTTGTTATAAATTCAGCCGTAAAGTATACTATTAGAATTTTGTGCACCTGTTATTTTAACTGAATTAATACCTTAGCTGCCAGTTAAATGTCAGTTGGCATACCTTAAATTCTATCGTTGTAGATTCTCTCAAATGAATATCAATCAAACTGTTACAAATTAAATTTAATTACCACTCACATATTTCGAATGCGCTTGTACAGAAAGTGATTTTAATCGTATACTAATTGTAAATTGATAAATTTGTGATGCAGTTGGGAATCCCTTAAAATGCATGAAACTCGCCCCGTTCTCGTTTTGATTGTGGCTTATCGTGACAGTTCTAGGTTCGAACTACTTTTTGTTTAGTTTGTTTTTACAAAACTGCTTTGGTTTGTTAACCGCTAAGACAATGACGTACTGATAGCAATAAGTGTTTTACGACTTAACTCATAAATCGCTCGCTGACGAGCTTATAATTAAATACCATTTGAACCGATTAGATTAGAAGACATTGGTTTTAAAGTGTATAGTAAAATGAAGAAAGTTAGCGTTGGGAATTCTTGAGTGTTTCGTTGATAATAGATTTACTGTTTGTTTTGAAAAATAAACTTGTCTTGAGTGCAAACTTCTTCATTTGATTGTTACACTTCAGCTAAGTGAATAAGTGTGATTTTTGGATTTGGCACTTGTATTGCATAAAAAATAACTTTAGCGGTATCTTATCAATGAAAATGTTACTTGCCAATCAATTGACGCAATTCGCGCTTTAATATGTACATGGTTTTTTATATCTCTTGAGATATTTTAACATGTACTTGACAATAATCATGATGTGCGTATCTCACGGCAAAGCTGTTGATGTGAAATTTATAAAATCATATGCTCTATTTCTGAGAACTGTAGAGCAATAAATCAGCGACTTAAATTTGTATAATTGTTTTAGAATATTCTTTGTAAAATAAATAATGTGTACTTAAACCATAAACTGTCGATTAGCAATTAAAAACGATTTTACCCAAACAATGGAAAACCCATTACACATATTAAATACATTTTTGTATACAACAAATACGAAATAAAGTTTTCCCATTTAATGAACATAAACGTTAAAAAACCACAAACCAAATTCGCAATATATAATCGCTGTCTGAATTGTTAAACAGCCATTCGGCCCAGGGACGAGGGGGATGGGCCGGATCAATGTCAATGTGTCAGTCGAATGTGGTGTGTTTGGCGCTTAGCTTTTAGCTGGCCAAAATAAGCGATTACCCGGTAATTAACATGCGCAACGTTGTTGTGTTCACAGTACCGAATAATACCTACATATCTATGCCGATACCTGACATATCAGCTGTAGCTGTTTTTCCATTGAGCGGGTGTATAAACTGACGACTTGAACTTGAATTTCGCTTGTGAAGCGACGTGCAAGTGCGTATAATGAAAAACTTAGGAACTGAACAGATATTGGCAGACTTTGGCAATGGTCAAGTTCAGGCAACGGCAAGTAATGCGTATGACAAACAAAACATTCAAAGGAACTAAGCTAAAATATACCCTGCACTTACAATTATCTTTAAAGCCAGTTAGGCTTGTAACACAATGTGATGTTGGATAGAGACACACGACTACACATTAATAAATAAAATGCAATGCAACTGTTTATTTAGTTGCTTTATAAAATATGTCAAATAGTTTAATTGCCACAGTATACCCGTATATCTAAATTCAAACATGACAGGTTCAGCGAAGGGGGTAAAGGTAATTAAAAATGTCATTGTGCCTGTTAATTATAGTCGAACCAAATCGCCCCTAAAAATTGCTGACTAGCTAAACAAAAAGAATCTAAACTACGCTGGTTACATTTCTATATTATCATTATTATGTACTTCAACTTATCGAGATGCATATTTACAGTTACAGATACAAGTACTAAAGCGTAGCGTGGCTAGGTTTTTAAGTATCGAAAAAATGCTATATAATGTGATAACAACCATTTATACATTGCTGAATAAAATCGTAAATAAATCTTACTTACATTATTTGTTCAAATGGTCTGTGCTTAATGGTTTTTAGCATCATTTATGACAGTTATTGTTTTATTATTTTTTATAGTATAAGCACATGTGTGCCTGGCACAAGCTACATACATCTTCAATCTGCTTTTAAAATTGTGATTCCGGAAAAAAAAACAGATAGACAGCTGGTTTCAAAAGCATATGTTGCAAAGTGCATTTGAAAAGCCTTAAGCTTGTCAGTTTATTGTTGATTGAGATTTGAAACATTTATTTAAGTGCAAGTAGTAAATGTGTATAGAAAACTTTCATTTGTAAAATATTAGTGGTAAATTTATTTATTTCTTTGTTGTTGATAATACACTTTTAAGCCCTAAATTAATTTGTAAATATTTGTTTACTTTTTTACAGATAAGCATATAATTGTTACTAAAAAACGGGAAATAAGCGAATGCCTGTAATTTAAATAATAACTCGAATCGAATTGCAATCCATTGCAAGATTTTTGAGAGTCATGGTAAAAATATTTGCATTACTGTCATTAGTTGACATGAAAATGCAGTTGAAAATCACAAAAAATAAACACAAATATAATTTAAAAACTGTCTCAATAAAATTCCAAACAGCGTCATCAAGCACTTACAAAAAAACAACAACAACAATTGCTCAAACTATCGGCGCAAAACTGACAATACGAATTCCTCTGGGTCAGCCAGGCATAACCTGTGCATGGCTAAGAAATTCCAATCATTATTAAGCCAACTATTTTTTACTAGCTGTAGAAAGTGCACTATAAACTGAACTTTAGCCCAATCGATGCCGTTCTAACTCGAAAAAGAAAGTGAAAGTCAAACAATTGTTCGAATGTCAAGTTCGGAATGGCTGACAAACTCAGGAATGTGCGTCAAGTGCTTTGCTGGCTAACCAGTTTAAGGCATTGACTTTTATTACGTTTTGGCTTGAGCAGCTTGTTTTGGTTTGGGATCATGTCTAGCTAAAATACACGCAAACAGAATCAGAATCAGAATTTTTAAAATTTTCCATTACGTCGTTTTGGTTGCTTTAAAATGGATTTCAATGCACGCATAATTTAACTGTTATCAATGTGAAATTATGCCACTAGGTTTATGAGTAGCATCCGCAGTTGTATATAGTAGATTGATCATCGACACTCGATATCAGGGCCAGGCCAGACCTCGGCCTCCTCGGCGACTGATAAGCTGTTGGTTTGTACCTAATCAAAAGAAGATTTCATGATAAGATGCGTTTCGATGGGTTGTCCCAAAACTACACAGCTGAGCTCACCACGGACTGTCCACGGGCCCGAAGTGTGCTGGGATTTTGTCACAATGCTCAAGTGCCGCTCACCGCTGACGTCGATATGAACGTAGACGTCGACGTCGTCGTTAACGCTTACTAACTAACGCCACGCAGGGAGCGTATTTGAGTAGCCGAGCGTAGAAAGCAACGAACTGCCGTTGCCAATATATAAATGTAGTGGCCAGTGTCGGCTCAGCGTTCAGTCTGTATCAAAAGTGTGAGCGCGACGCGTCGACCTTATAAAAGTGTATTTTACTTTGTGCATCAATCGCATGCTATCACACAAAAATAAAATTCAATAACATAACAATCGGTTTGTTTTGCATTTGGATACAATTAAAATGCAAACATTTGCATTACCAGCGATCGATTCACTGCCTCAATTATTACGGCACTTAAAATAAATTAGACCCTTACCGGGGAACGGTCATAAGTTAATGAAAAAGTGGTCACAAAATAAATAAATAAATTTCAAACAACATCAGCAACTTGCCAGCCCAACAAATAGTTTTAAATAAATTCTTACTACGTGCGCTTAAGTTAATTTAAAAATATTTTGTATTACCTACAATAAACAAAAAAAAAAAAACAAACATGAAGCTAATATGTTGTAGCAGTAAAGGATCTATGGCTGTTAATGAAAACGGCAACACTGTGGAAAATAAAAAGGAAACGGAAGCGGAGGGATTAAGTAAGTTTAATGGAACAAGATATAAGAAAATGCAGTTTTACTTTAAGAACTTTGTAAATGTTATCGAGTGAACGTTAAGAGTGGAAACTTTTTCTTTACTCAATACAAGCAAATCGTTACTTTGAAACGTTATATGTTTAACTTTATGCAGAATATGCATTCGTTTGAAATATTGTTAGCATAAGAGAATAATAATAAGTTCAGACTACCCATCTGTTGCGTGCTTTAAACCTGACATTTAGACAAATAAACAAACTATATTTTTTTTCTCATAAAGTACTTTTGTCTTCTACCCAATAAGGTATTCAAAGCATGAGTAAATCATTTTTTGAGTGCTCTTCAAGTTGTTTATTTATTTTTCTCTGATTTCTTTATTGTTTGACAAAAAAAAAACTGAAATGTAAAGTGAAATTGAATACAGTTTGGATACTTAACACACACAAAAACTTACAAAGAAAATGTTTAGATGCGTAAATGGTTTTACTTTCCCTTTTCGCAAGTTGCTAGTATTATGATTACCCATTGTTAATTAGTTAATAAATTTGCGGGCATAAGTCGTTGTCAGTTGACCTGGAAAGGCGCCTCCAAAACATAACCACAGACAGGAAGCTGACAGCAGCAGTGGCAGGAACAACAACATTTGCACTGCTTCTGGCCATAAATCGTCAATGTTTGTATGCAAATTTATATGAAGCAAACAATTTTGCCTGTCTAGCAAGCTAACTGGTCTGATATATACGTATGCGCGAGAATGCGAATAATGAAAAGCACGCTGAACTGAAGCGCTCAGAAAGACAGACAGACAGACAGACAGAGAGACAGGCAGTCTGTCAAGAGTCTCGAGAGACTATCTAGCGGGATTCTAGTTTGGTACGAATTCCTTAATGAGCGTTCGCCACTTGACTGTTGATTTGAGCTATGAGATACGAGTTGCTGTCAACTAGACAGATACTTTCTTTGGAACAGTTAGCTAAACGTATATGGCTTAAACATAAATCCAGCATATTTGCACAACTTAATATATGTTCCTGCTTTGACTTAAGCGCAACCAGCTGCCAAACTGAGATACAATAACAATAAAAAGGGATTCAGTTGCTAATTACACGAAGGTGTCACACAAGACACAAGCCTTCTACTCATGCTGGTGCTTGCAGCCCCGCTTAATGCACATATGCTAATTATTTTATTTTATTTATAAGCATTTGACAAAAAATGAGAAAAACTCAAAACAAAACTCAAAATTCCTTCCGTAAAGACATAATTTACATTATTGAAAACGATGCCGACTTTTGATCATGTAATGTACCTCACAAAATGCATATATAAATTAAAATTTATACATAGTTGACAAGGTAGGCGCCTGGCGCCCCAACAGGCGCCGATACACAAGGCGTTAGGTTAATTTTTATGCTGACACCTCACGCACATAACAAGTTCAATGCTGTCTAGCTCAAACAGATACACATACAAGCATACGAGCACATACACAAAAACAAGCTTAGCAGGTTATTTTTTGACAAAAAAAATAACAAAAATTATGAGCCAAAGTCAATGATAGACCCTCGTTGTATTAGATTTGTTATGACATACATTTTGAAAACTAGTACATGCTATCAAATTAGTTTCTTTTACTCCATTGACAACTTTTGTCAAGTGGAGCTTGCAGTCATTATCTGATTTGATTCCATTATCATAAGCTTTATCTGATGGACATTTCAAAGTCGTTGGACTTAACAGAAAACAACATAAAAACAATGTATTAAGTCAGAAGTACTCCATCCTTATCATGACCACTTGAGAATATTCCTAGCGGCGTATACGCAATATTTATACATACGAGCTATCAGCAAAGACCTCAATTGTTTCAGCTTTAGAGCCCTTGTGACAAATTTGTAGACATTATAAACAGGTGGTTATTCAAAGACTTCAAAAGCCAACACCAGCCCATTTTATTCAATCGCACGGGTCTTTGTTCGTGCGACACTTCCAGGCTGTGTGAGAAAAAACAACAACACATAATTGGTATAACAAATTTAATTACAATTTCAATTACAAATGCATTCAGTCTAACCGAGATCACTCAACTTTAACGAAAGCGACCGCTAAAAGCGCTTTGCTGGGCTACAAATAAAAAGTTTAAAGCTTAATTGTGGTTCTTCAAATGACATGTTTATTGTTGTAAACAATAACAAACGAGCTTTTGGCTGTTGCCAAAGCTTGGTGCTGTTTAAAAAGTTACTTGCAAGCTTTTGATAAGAGCTTGCAGCATTGCCAGCTGCAAATGTTTATAAGTTTAAGTTAACGGCTAATTTGCAATCTATACTTTTTAAAAATGCAGTTAAGCTTTTGTGCTTGCATTTTCTAGTTGTTTACTGTGTCATGTCTAAGGTTGGGGTAGATTTGTGATAAAATATGATAATAAATTATGATAATTGCTAAGGTTAAGTTATTAAATGCAGTAAATAACTTACGTTAACGCATGATAATGGGTAATAATAACAGCATTAAAAGATGGGAAATGTAAGATAAGTTCAAGCTACTTCGAACAAGGCTGAGATTAGTTTGATTAAGACTTGATTACAGCCCATATATAGAATGTATTTTAAAAAACAATATTAACGACTAAACCACACACATCTCGTCGAACAAGTGTTGGTGTTATTAGAACTTTTTGTTGCGTCTAGACGTTAGATGCTCTATAAAGCATCAATCAGTTAGTTATTGAACAGGCTCCGTGCTGTGCGGTACTGATACACAGAGCAGTTTTCAAAATAGTATTCACAAAGTATCTCAATTTAAATATGGTGAAGAATCGTCGCTATGATCAAGAAGGTTTGTTCCGAATGCAAGCTTGTTGACTTTGCATAACTATTGTGTCAATAAGTCAGTATTATTTGACTGAAACAAATTCGTTTTTCGTAAATATTGATTAATTAATAGTATAGTATATTTACACAGCTCTTGCACTTGTGCGTCTTCCAAGATATTTATTTGTTCCGCTTCATTAGAGCTTGTCAACTCAGCTGGCAACCCAACGAGTGTCTATTGACGTTCTCTCAATGGATTGTGATTACCAAGATTGTATTAAATACAGTCTTACAATTCTTGGCCCAATTGATAAGAAACTATTTTAAGAGGCGAGCCCCCAAACTTTATAACTACAGTTGCCTTAAGTGCGAAAACTGTAAGAAAAAAGTGGCACAAAGCGGATAGATCTCAATCTCGTTTACACATCCAAAGCAGCAAGCAGCAGACACTTATCTCAGTTCTACAGATAAGTGAAGCTAAAAGAAAAGGGGTTAGAGTGAGTGTGTCTATGACGACAATTTGGCGCCAGTTCTAGCACCGTGTACCAGCTTACCAACTAGCGTGAATGGAATATTTTTAATACCTTTTTTTTGTATACGCGCTGCTCAGAACCCGGTCATTAAACACTGGTAGCATACGTACATAGTTTTATCTGGGCAGACTGACTGTTAAGAGATAAGGGATAATAAATCTGTGAGGTGGTAAAAAACTGCGGTTGATATACGATTTAATGATCGTGTATACAAGTACTAATGCACAGACACGTGATAATGCGTGGCTTGGGGGCTTGTTTGGGGTAATTCCATTCGAAGTATTTAGCAAAACATTTTAGCCTAAAGACTGGCATCAGGCTAACGACCTACAGCCGACCTACAGGCTGATAACTAATAACAGCCATCGGCAGCTTCTTGTCAATCACTCATTGATTAATGCTAGGCATAAACTAATTACATAAACATACTTACACATACATATATGTATTTGTACTCAAGTGTATCAAGTTGAAGTTCAATATTACGTTCGCTTTGATTATGGGAATTAACCGATTAATAACAAAATCTATTTTCAGAATATGGACTCGGTGTGCGACACTTGCAAACCATTTTGCTCTTCTTCGCCTTAACTGTTGCCTATGCCCAACGTGTCAACTTGTCCGTGGCTGTTGTGGCCATGACAGATGCAGCAGCTGTGAATCCAGACTTTCCAGTAAGCATACAATGAAAAATATCTTATTTTAAATATCTTATATGGAAACTAGAAACTTTAAATAGTAATCAGTCTAAGGCTCTTACCCTTATCAATAAGAAAACCATATATTTGTGGAAATTCACAACAATCTAAGATTTAATACTTGTATAAAAATAAAATGAAATATATTATTCGGCAATGCATTAAAATTGTTATTAAGCTAATGTTTTAAAGTATCAATTAAATTTGTAATCTTATTAAAACTTTGACAGTTAAAAATCAAAAATTTAGAAACACATGCAAAGTCATTTCCAATAATGATGCTAAGAACATGGGAGGAAATCACATTTTCTATATCCATCCCTTTGACATTAAGCACTTCTAATCATTCCATTATCTTTTGCAGGAATACAATTGGCCAGAAAAAACCAAATCCTTGCTGCTGAGCAGTTTCTTTTGGGGCTATGTACTAACGCAAGTGCCATCGGGTCAATTGGCTCGGAAATTTGGTGGCAAGATCACCCTGCTAAGCGGTCTGGCCATCTGCTCGGTGCTGAACATTCTGACTCCTGTGTTTGCCAGTTGGGGTGGCTGGCAACTGGTCTGTGCGCTGCGTGTCATGGAAGGCTTGTGCCAGGGTGTTGTTTTCCCTTCCATACATACACTTATCTCCGCCTGGGTGCCGCCAAACGAGCGACCAGTGTTGGGCACCTGTGCCTATGCAGGCAATCAGTTTGGTACCATTCTCATGTTGGCAACGAGTGGATTGCTTGCCTCTTCCTCGGCTGGCTGGCCCAGTATCTTTTACATATCCGGTGGAGTTGGTTGCCTTTGGACCATCGCCTATTTTGTTTGGGGAGCCAGTTCGCCAGCTGCTTATAAGAAGATCTCGCCAGAGGAGCGCAAAATGATTGAGATGGCCCAGGCCAGCGAGGCGGTGTCCGAACAGCCCAAGGAGAAGCTGCAGACACCTTGGCTCAGCTTCTTCACTTCGCCAGCATTTTTGGCACTCATCGCTGCACATAGTGCAAACAATTGGGGCTTCTGGACGCTGCTTACCGAGATTCCCAGCTATATGAAGAATGTCCTTGGAAAGGATATCAAGTCGAATGCTTTGCTATCTGCTTTGCCCTACTTTGCCATGTTCGTGATGTCCTTCGTCTTCTCCGCAATTGGCGCGCAGCTAAACAAGCGCAACTGCATCTCAACGTTGACCAGCCGAAAGCTCTTCAACTCCCTTGGCTTATGGGTGCCTATGTGTGCCTTGATAGGTCTTGCCTACGTGGGAGCAGATCAAAGCAATCTGGCTGTTATTCTGCTTACAATCACCGTTGGCTTCAATGGCTCCTGCTATCTGGGCTTCCAGATCAATCACATTGATCTTTCGCCCAACTTTGCTGGCATCCTGATGGGCATCACCAATTGTATTGCGAATATCATGAGCATCATTGCGCCACTTCTGGTCGGATTTATTGTTACCAATGAGGTAAGATTTACTCAAGGGATGCAATCAGACATATCATTTAATCCCTCTCTCTTTCTCACTTTGCAGCATGATGTGGAACAGTGGCGCATTGTCTTCTTCATTGCCGCTGCCATTTATCTGGTGGGCAACGGTCTCTTTATCATCTTTGGTCGTGCCAATGTCCAGGCTTGGAATGATCCGCCAGCAAAGCAGAGACGCAACTCAACGCCCCAGGTGGAGTCGCAACATTAACTCCAGGAAGTAGAAGAGATATAGAGAAACGCTAGTCATCTAGTTCACATTTCCGAGAGGTGAGATCGATTATCTGCGATCTGAAACTGAAACTAACAATCTAACTATTATTCGTGGCAATGCATTCTCACATTAATTGTTCGAATTTTGCGTTTGTTTTGTGTTTGTATATTGTTAAACTTTAAATAATATATTTAATATGAATTTGTTGTGTTAAGCTTAGTAAGTAATATATGGATAAGACCCTTTTGACAAAACATACACAAAAGATACATTGTATGATAATAAAATCAAATTTTAATATACAATCAAAGTGAACTTTATTTCATAACTGTAATTGCATTAGATTTTCATTTCATCAACTTTTCTGTGTTTTTATAAGCCAAATTCGTCCGCTCTTGTTTAACTTCTGTCGCACCTTTTTAGCTATCTAATCAAAATATATATTTACATATGTCAGGCTGGTGTCACATTAAATGCGACAAGAAGACAGTCAGAATTTACAAACTTGCAAGACTAGCAAAATGCTGTATCCCAGTTATGTCTAGTCTAGTTAGTTAAACGAATTCGAAGCGTCCGGTAAGGCACTTCAGGGAAGTCATCTTAATTAGCTCTAAAAGTCAATGTCAAGTGATAGCATTAAAATGGTTAAGAATCGTCGATTTGAGAATGAAGGTAAGTTGTCTGGAGCTTGGTGATCTTTTACGAAGTAATAGTGAATAAACCAATTCAAAAATATTGTGTTAAGTTTTTGTGTTAATGCCATTCAGCTATATTATGGGAAGAATTGTGTTTCTCTCTTTAATCACATTCAAAACTGCTAAAAGCTAAACTAAATCTCATTGGCCTTCATTTTCTTCATTTGTAAATCAGTTTAAGTGTAAATAGTCAGTTAGATAGTAGATACTAAAGACTCTAAAACTACATCACACTGTTGATTTAACTAAGCTGATTTGACTAACGACAAGTTCTCATTTTAAAGATCATTAAAGATAAGTAATCATCATCTGACTTAAACTACTTTGTTGATTGTAAGATATAGAACAATTTCTTCCTGTTTACATGGGGACTTGTGAGTTTTTCAGGAAACAGGATTCTAATAGTCTTAAATACTTGAAAGATTTAACAATTTCTACTATTTTTATTTGTCCTTTACTTCTTTAGTCTCTGGTTTTGGCGAGCGTCACTTGCAAATGTTTCTGCTCTTTTGCGGTTTAATGGTTGGTTTTGCCATGCGTGTAAATCTTTCAGTGGCAATTGTGGCAATGACCGAGTTACCTGTAAGTAAAATCAATTTTAATCTTTCAAACATACTCATATCAATTTACCCCATTAGGAATACAACTGGTCGGAACAGACAAAATCCTTGGTGCTAAGCAGTTTCTTTTGGGGCTATGTGATTACACAAGTTCCTGCTGGTATCTTGGCACGAAAGTTTGGTGCGAAGGTAACAATTATATCAGGATTGTCAATCTGCTCCGTGCTGAATGTTATGACGCCACTGTGTGCGAAACTGGGTGGTTGGCAGGTTCTGTGCGCTGTGCGTTTGGTGGAGGGCATATGCCAGGGTGTTCTTTATCCATCCTATCACACATTGATATCCTCGTGGGTACAGCCCAGTGAGCGTGCCTCCTTGGGCACCTATGCCTATATGGGGGCACAGTTTGGAACTATTGTTATGTTGGCAACAAGTGGCATGCTCGCCTCCATCGCTGGCTGGCCCAGTATCTTCTACACCTCTGGAGGAGTAGGTTGTGTTTGGGTGGTGGGCTATTACCTAAGAGGAGCTAGTTCACCGGGTGTTTCCAAGAATATTTCCGATGAAGAGAAGCAACTAATTGAGATGTCACAGGCTGGTCAGGTAGCAGCCAAATCGGATGAGCCCGAAGAGAACATCCCGACACCATGGAAGAGTTTCTTTACATCGCCGGCATTCCTAGCACTGACTGCCGCACATTGTGCATCCACATGGGGCTTTTGGACTTTGCTAACTCAAATTCCCAGCTACATGAAGAATGTCCTGGGAAAGGATATCAAGGCAAACGCACTTCTCTCCTCACTTCCCTACACTGTGATGCTTTTGCTTGGCTTTTTCTTTGTGTGGCTTTCCAAGATATTGCAGAAGAAGAAATCTATATCGCTGACCTTCAGTCGCAAGTTTTTCAACACAATTGGTCAGTTTGTACCCATGTTGTTGCTTATTGCATTGGGTTATGTGCCACAAGGATGCGACACCCTGGCTGTTGTGGTCCTCTCATTAACCGTGGGAGTTAGTGCTGCTGCTAATCTGGGTTTTGTCATCAATCACATTGATCTCTCACCAAACTTTGCCGGCGTCATGATGGGCATAAGCAATGGCGTTTCCAATGTGATGAGCATCATTGGTCCACTGTTAGTGGGCGTTATCGTAACCGATCAGGTTTGTAAAAGGAAATCCTTAAAATCCTTTATCAGTCAAAGTATAATTTGTAATGTTTTTAATTACAGCACAATGTTTATCAGTGGCGTTTGGTTTTCTTTATTGCTGCTGGTTTCTATCTGGTTGGCAATGGTCTATTCCTGATCTTTGGTCGTGCTGATATCCAGGAATGGAACGATCTTCCGGCTAAGATGCGTCGCTACTCTACGCTACAGTTGGAGTCTCAGAAGAAAGTCACAGAAGACTGCTAGTCAAGCGCCCTAAAACTTTGGTTTTAGGTTTAATTTCATATATTAGTTAATAAAATAACACAATTTTGATATTATGCATCTCATAATCTCAACTATTTATCTAAAGAGGGTTTTTTGGGGCTTACTGACCTTGACTTGGCAGAAAGACAGCATTTTTATGTTCTGAAGAAAGTCCATTCATTTTGAGGTATATATTTTGAGTTCCTCATAAGGAAGTTGACTTTGTCAATCAATTTGTAGCAATCTTAAGCCATTATAACCATATATTACTGACAGCACTAATGCAACTTATCAAATGACGACATAATTATACAGAGCCGCCGTCTTTCGTCTTTCCTTTATGCTATTTGCCAACTCATTCTGAATTTTTTTGAGTAAATATCTGATTATTATATGCATCTACTAGTTTTTACGCACACTTCGTTGCTATCTTATCAAGTTGTAAAAATTGTTATCTTTATAGCAAGTCGTACAGCCTCTGCAGTTGGACAATCTAATGTAAAGCAGGCGATCAGAATTTGTAGATTATGCACATATAAGACAATGGGCTACAGCTAAATCATTCAGTTAGCAAGAAGATTTCGGTGCAGGCTGTAATGCAACACAGATAAATCTATCTTCAATGTCTTTGTCAGGCAGCATCAGCATGGTGAAGAATCGACGATTTGAAGATGAAGGTGCGTGTTTTGATGTAAGGATGTTATCCTTGATAAGTAGGATTAGGGCTTATACCACATTTGTTTTTTCCGGTAAATCTATAGTCTTCTACGAAATACAAATCTTGTAAGACTATTTCTTATCTCTTTATTTACTTATGTATTTTTGGTGTCAAAAATCTGGATAAAATATCCATTAACACAAATAGTTAGTTAGACTACTTATTTTATAATTTTTTTGTGATGAAATAGAAAGAAACTTATCAAATAATTGTTTGCTACTTTTTAAGGAACTGGTCTTGGAGTACGTCATCTGCAGATGTTTTTACTCTTCTGCGGCTTAACAGTAGGCTTTGCCATGAGAGTTAACCTCTCTGTGGCTGTTGTGGCAATGACCGATGCCGCCTCTATCAACCCAAACTTTCCGGTAAGTACAGAATTGTATTTATTTCACATAAAAACTCATTAATCATATAATTTCCTTAGGAATATCCATTGTCTGAGAAGACAAAATCATATGTGCTAAGCAGTTTCTTCTGGGGCTATGTGGCAACCCAGGTACCTGCTGGCACTTTGGCTCGCCGTTTTGGTGGCAAGGTAACACTTCTAACTGGAGTCACCATCTGTTCCTTGCTGAACCTTTTGACACCACTGTGTGCCAGTTTGGGTGGCTGGTCGCTGCTTTGTGGTCTTCGCCTAATTGAGGGACTATGTCAGGGAGTATTTTACCCTTCATGCCACACGATTATTTCAGCTTGGATACCGCCCAGGGAGATTGGATCTCTGGCCACCTGTGCCTATACAGGCTCTCAGTTTGGTACGATCATAATGCTGGCTGGAAGTGGGTTACTTGCATCCTCAGCTGCTGGTTGGCCAAGCATCTTTTATGTGTCTGGAGCATGCGGTCTCCTGTGGGCGGTGGCCTACTATATATGGGGCAGCAGTTCGCCACAGGACTCCAAGAGCATATCACCGGAAGAGATCAAGTTAATTGAACGGTCCAAAGCAAGTGAGAAAACTGTGAAATCTGCGACACCCCAAAATCGGCGACAGACTCCATGGTTAAGCTTCGTTACCTCGCGACCCTATCTGGCCCTGACGGTTGTGCATTGTGCCTCTGCCTGGGGCTACTGGACGCTCCTCACCCAAATACCTAGCTACATGAACAATGTGCTTGGCAAGGACATCAAGTCAAACGCACTTCTCTCCTCACTGCCCTACATAGCAAATCTGGTGCTAAGTTTTGTCTTCATCTGGATGTCCCATATAATGGAAAAGAAACAGTCGTTATCACTTGCATTTAATCGGAAGTTCTTCAATACGATTGGCCAATACATTCCCATGGTTTTGCTTGTCATTTTGGGTTATGTGCCCAAGGATCAGGACTCTTTGGCCGTGGTGGTGCTCACGCTTACAGTGGGCTTAAATGCCGCTGTCCATCTTGGCTTTCAGGTCAACCACATTGATCTATCGCCCAACTTTGCGGGTACATTGATGGGTATCAGTAATGCATTAGCCAGCATAATGAGTCTCAGTGCACCGCTTCTCGTAGGTGTCATTGTTACCGATAAGGTGAGTTGACTTTAACAGGGAAACCATGCAACTGCTATAGCTCTATAATTTCCTTTCAGCACGATGTGGGACAGTGGCGTATTGTGTTCTTTGTGGCCGCTGCCATCTATTTGGTGGGCAACGGAGCTTTCATACTGTTCGGTCGTGCCGATGTTCAGGATTGGAACGATCTACCGTTAAAAGAACACCATACAGCCATACCCCAGATGGAATCTCAAAAATCCGAGCACTGTGATAAGTAAACACGATGTTTACTAACCGTTTGGCGGAAAAAGCTGCTGATTATGCTGCTCAAGTTGTATTGGATAACATGTAGAGCAACTGCTCTTATGTGTTGGTCCATCTATTCAGGAGTAGTATACAAATATGTTATAGCTTTAAACACAATTCAATAGTAATAATAAATATAAGTTGTGCCTTTAGGGTATAAATAAAACCAACGGCATTATTTTAAAACTCTGTTCTTTCGCACTTAAGATCTCACATATAACTGTTTGAAATACAAGCTAAGCTGTAGAGGTATGTATAAATAAAACCTACGCCTATAACCATATTCGTTTAATCATCTCATTATAATAATTTTGTGTAAATATTTCTGCCCCACCCCTCCATCTAGTGTTATCTTATCAAAATATTCGTGCCAGAGGCACGTACAATTACAAATACAGAAGCTGTCAACAATTGCTCTACCAAGGAACTCTCACCGAAAAGCACCAACTAGTTAGAAAAAAGATTTTCTCGTGAGCGGTAGTTTTAACTTAACGGATAACAAAAACCAAAGAAAAGCACAAGCATTATTAAAATGGTTAAAAATCGTCGCTTTGAAGATGAAGGTAATTGATGAAATTAAAGGATTAAGAGATCTTTAGCTAAGCAAGAAGGCAGCTTGTTAAGCTTGAAAGCTTGTCAAAAATAAATTTGAGCCTGCTACTTCATACTGAAAGTTATTTATTATTATATAGATATATATTCTATATATATTAGTCTTAAAGAAAAAAATGCTTTCTTTTGTATTTGAATCCTTTTTAATTAGTATCTTAGTCAGGGTCATTTTTATCTAAATTTAGATCAAGTTTTCACTTTGTTTATCACATTATACTCAGCAAACATCCGTCTTTTACCTTCATATCTTCTAAATACCAGAAAGTGGGTCAATGTAAAAGAATTAAAGATCACTTATCTGAGTTGGACGAGTATAAATTACCTTAAGCAGTAGTTGAGTGAATGCGAAAACTCTAAGTTTAGTTTTTCAGATAACGGTGCCAAAGTAAATAATTTTTTGTTTTATTTTTAGCAGACCTTGGATATGGCATACGACACTTGCAAATATTTCTGCTCTTTTGGGGTCTAACCGTTGGCTTTGCCATGCGGGTAAACCTTTCCGTAGCTATTGTGGCCATGGCTGAATTTCCTGTAAGTAGAAACTTTACTTTATTTAAACTGGAGCAATTAACAGCCTTTCAACTCGATCTTCAGGAGTACCAGTGGTCGGAAAAGATAAAGTCGCTGGTTTTGAGCAGTTTCTTTTGGGGTTATGTCATAACCCAGGTGCCTGCAGGTGCTTTGGCTCGTCGCTTTGGCGGTAAGGTAACAATACTTACAGGAGTATCCATCTGCTCCGCGCTGACAGTGCTAACACCCCTCTGTATTAAAATGGGAAGCTGGAAGCTGCTCTGTGCTGTACGTTTGTTTGAGGGTGTCTGTCAGGGAATACTTTTTCCCTCAAGCCACACGGTCCTCTCAGCTTGGGTGCCACCCAAAGAGCGAGCATCCATGGGCAACTTTACGTATGCTGGAAATCAGTTTGGCACTATTATAATGCTGGCAACAAGTGGATTACTTGCCTCCATTGGTGGCTGGCCAAGTATCTTCTATGTCTCTGGTGCAGTTGGCTGCATTTGGTCCATCATCTATTACACTTGGGGAGCCAGCTCGCCAGCACAGTCAAAGAACATTTCGCCAGAGGAGCGAGAGCTGATAGAAATGGGACAGGCTAGTGAAAGGAATGTAAACTCGGAGCAGCCCAGTCATGAGCAAGCAGTGCCTTGGTTAAGTTTCCTTTCCTCACCAGCTGTCCTGGCTCTGATTGCTGTTCAATCTTCATATGCCTATGGCTTCTACACTCTGCTCACCCAGATTCCCAGCTACATGAAGTATGTTCTGGGCAAGGATATTAAGGCCAATGCTTTGCTCTCAGCTCTTCCTTACACTGCAATGTTAACGCTGTGCTTTGTTTTTGCCTGGCTCTCAAAACAGATGCAGAAAAATGATTCCATTTCACTTTCGTTCAATCGCAAGTTCTTTAATTCAATAGGCACTTTTGGTCCCATGTGTCTACTGATTGCATTGGGCTACGTGCCAAAGGATAGAGATACGCTGGCTGTGGTCCTTATCACTTTGACCGTTGGCATTGGCTCTGCTGCCCATGTCGGCTTTCTGATCAATCACATCGATCTGTCGCCAAATTTTGCTGGCATTCTGATGGGCATTTGCAATTGCATCGCCAACTTCATGAGTCTCGCTGCACCACTTCTTGTGGGCGTCATTGTCACCGACCAGGTGAGTTTAATTCAATGTATTTCTACTCGCGAATATTGCATATTATTTTTATTGTATGCAGCATGATGTTCATCAGTGGCGCTTGGTCTTCTTTCTCTCTGCTGGCATTTACTTGGTGGGCAATGGTCTGTTCTTAATATTTGGTCGCACTAATGTTCAGCCTTGGAACGATCCACGCACCAACCAGTCGAGTAAATCAACGCCACAGTTGGAGTCGCAGAAAATGTGATATATTAAATATCTGTTTTTTTCATTATTAAAATGTTGATGTACATATATAATAAATGCAACAAGTCTTTAAGTTTTTAATTAGTTAATGATCATTTGCTTTGTTTTTCACGGTTTATTTTTTGCAATGCAGATTACAAGAAAAAACAATCTTATACTTATAAGACACCTAGCGGAATTATTAGTAACTACTGATGCTGACATAAGCTATAGCATACTTTTGAGCATGCAAAAAAACCAAGCAGCTCACATGAATAAAACAAAAAAACATTGAAACTGGGGCATTAATGATTTATATGTATCAAATACACAAGCTTCCAAAGCTTATAAAGTTTTTTTTATCAAGAAATAAGAAAGAAAAAACTTTTATAACCTTTTACCATTTAGATATTAATATATTCTCTGTTATTGTGGAACTGAAATTTGTTAGGCTTCCCCATTCAAACAAATTTGTCGGCAGCTAGATCAATTAAATTCTTAATATATTTAAATTATCAGCGACTCTTGTTGGCATTTGAGTCTTTTGAGCTGTTAAGCCCCTCTCTACACGCCTTTTAAAATATATGCATACATACATATGCAAATTAAATTATATTTGTGTTGAGTTTATGGCAACTAATTTTGGTCGATTTCGAGGCACATGGCTGAAGTGGTTGATGTGGTCGTGATCGTGTGAGTCGAACTTTTTGATAAGCAAAGTTTGAATACAAGCACGCGATATGGACTGTATTTTTACTCACACACACGCACACAAAGACAAACTCGCATTTGTATGTATAATATAAAATGCCGAAATATTTGCGATTACGAAATATACATACTACTGTATGTTTGCTTAATACTTTGGGAAATATTTTTTAAAGCAGAACATTTCAAAGTGAAACGCAGAACAGCAATAAACTCAGCTCTCTCAAGATAGTGGGAACATAAAGAAATAAAGAAGGCTTAGAGTGATGATGCAAAGGATTCAGAAGAATTCCACAACTGGTTTGCAGTTGGGCTCTTTCCATACCGTTTTGTAGGCACGTGTTTAAAAGATGAAACGGCAAAGTGACCAAGAAAAGAGAAAAAAAGCGAAAAAAAGGCAGGCGGGAAGTGGGACGTGGCCGATAGCGCTGGGGCTTGCCTTTGTTGCCAAAAATCCCAAAATTAAAAGATAATGAAATCCATTAAATACGGATTTTAAAGCAGTTAATTTTACGATTATTTTCAGTGGTGAGGCAAGGCGAAACGTAGCGCCAAGATGTTATCAACTTCACAGTGCAAATAATAAGACACTTGTCATATCAGTTGACGCCCCGATTGTCGCAAACCACCACCCGAAGCAGAAACCGCACCACAAATCGAGTAGCTGGCATAGAATTAAGTTCTTCATGGCTCGTTTGTATATAGTTTCAGCCGGAAGAGGCGAGAGGCGAGAGGCTAAAATGGAACGTTATCTGAATCTGAGTACATAGCTTGTTGTCTGCCAACTCGTCATGAATCAAGGTTTATGAGCGCCAACGTCAGTGGTGAAATCGTTAATGGACATGGCCTAACCTCTCCCTACCTCGCTCTTTCCCTCTCTTTATCTTATTTTTGCTCTCAGTTTCTATATATGTAGATATTCCAGGCTTTATTTTTACGTCATTCCAAAGGCATTGTACTCCATTCCAAATCGAATTTTGCAAATCATTTTGCCTTGCCGACCAAAGAGCAACAAATAACAACTACAACACACAGCTCTCGTGCGCTGTGTGGGCCGCAACGTACTGTGCGCAAGGGCAGGGAGAGAGGGAGCAGTGTGAACGCCGTGGCGAACAGCGAGCAGCGCTGTCAGCGTTAAGCGTCAGCCGAGAGCCGATTGCTTTTTGTACACTTGCGCATCACGTGAACGTGAAGTCGTCGGCTGTGTGCCGAGCCGAACGTGTGAGAAACGTGATCAAAGATCAGACAGAGAGTGTATGCGGGAGAGAGAGAGAGAGAGTGAGCGGACACACTGACAGTAATTAAAATGAGAGCGGGAGAGCGAGGGTGCGTCGCAGCTGTGGGTGTGTATTGAATGTCGATACAAACGTGTGTGTGTGTGTGTGTGTGAGTGTCTATACATATGTGTGTATACAAACGTGTGTGCATAAAAATGGCAACAAATTAACACAACGCGGCGCTTAGGCTGTTGTTGTTGCCGGCAAAAGCGTTGGCGCTTTTGACTTTGACTCTCCCTGTCTCTCGCTCGCTGTCCCACTCTCCCTTGCTCATCCTGTACAGCGCTCGCTCTCTCTCTCTCTTTCGTTTTGTCTCTCTTGTCTTTGTGTTTAAGGTTATCGCAAATAATTTCGCAAAAAATTCAATGCTATTTTTCTTGATTTGTTGTTTCAAACAATATTATAAAACTTATTAAATATTTAATATAGTGCACTCTCCCATTTGTTAATACCTACCCTGTAATACCAACAACAGGAACAACATTTTATCATTTTATGCATTGTCATGATGCCTGCATTGAATTTTTTATGAATTAAATTCCCTTGTGTTTCGTTTCCAGTGATTAGAACAAATATACTCTGTAAATAAGAGCTTTACAACAAACAGTTGTAGCTTTCTGAGCTCGTGCCGTATCGCATGATGTGACTGTGATAAATCAGATGCGTGGCTGTCGCAGTATTCTCTACCGAAACCAAAAAGAAAAACAAAAGCAAAAACCAAATACACAGTAAAAGCCTCATGCCCATTCTTATTTGCAGGCACAAAGCGCACGAGAGACAATGATAAGATTAGCATTCGCCGAACTGAGGAGGTATGGTTAGCTGCAGGGCTTTTGGATACGACTGCAGCAGCGACAAAGTTAATCACAGCATTTGCCGAGGCACTATGTATTTGTGTTGAGGGTGGCGGAACTAACGTAAATGTTCTTAGCCAAGATCACAAGCAATTATTGTGTTTGCCTTTAGCACTATTGTCTGCCCAAATCGTATGTTTAATTGTTTATACGAGCGCTAGCTCGTATCATGTCTCGGCACATTTTTTAAATAAAAACAAAATTGAATGTGACGTCCGGCGCTTTTCTGCAACAGCCGCAGCAAATATACGCTTTTTTGCAGTATTTCAACAACAACAATATAGTACGAGTCTTTCTAACATTTTCTAGCAGGTTTTCTTAAGTTTTCTGGAAATCTGGTATTGAGTTTTATTTAAAACTATGTTGAAACCCAATCGTTTGCTAAACAAACAATGTTCATAGAAAACTCTTAGGCTTACTCAGTATTTTCTTATCTTCCCTTTTAGTTTTATAACCCTTGCAATGTTAGAAAAATGTATCTAAAAGTTGTTTATGCCCAGAGGAAGCGTATTAAAATGTTAAATAAAACAAAATCAAGTGCTTGCACGAGTGATGAAAATGAATAGTTCTATTTTAAACAACTACGAGACGTCCAACAACACTTAAGCGCCCACGTAATGCTATTGCTGCTGAATAAGATGTCGCAAAGAGGGGGGTGGGGGGTAAAAAGCAATGGAAAATGTTTGAGTATTGGGTGAGAGGAGTACATTTGCAATTAAAATGATTTTCTAATGCAATTGCGGAAAATGAAAATAAAAATTCGCGTCTTTGACGAGCTGCCAGCTGTGGAGGGCAAATGTTAGTTGAATCCGTCGAGACAAAAGTCAAACAAACATATACAAAGTGTCAATCAATGGGTTGGCTTACTAATTGGATGCGTCTGGGCCTTCTGTAATTAGGTTAACACCTGAATGTATATGCAATAAATATTAGAAAGTTTAATATATGCACCACATAGATATTGTGAGAGCCGAGCTTTAGGAAAAGTTTCCATGCACACTTTTGAACTGTATATTTGCTAATTCGAGTCAATTGAGCTGTCTCAATTGATTGCATACAATTCAATTAGGCCTGTCAGAGATGCAAATACAAAACACAGCTCCTAGATTGGCAAATATATGCGAATGCAATTTACATGAACAATTTCACATAAATATATTTCTGTCGCACAATACAAACTGTGGACATAAACCTTTACGGTCTTTTTCTTGGCGGCAACTCAAGGCATCTAATTGGCGACACAGTTCCCAGCACTTGACAGCTGGCCATTGGCGAACCAAAAATATTTTTGAGAGGCTGGGCACCCTTTGAGCCCTGATTAGCACCTGCAATTTTGATTTCTTTTGCATGGGAAAACACAAATCATCCGAAACGAACTTGACATGTTAATTCAATGTCGCTGACTCAATTTTGGAATTCATCATGCCTAGGTATACACATTAAATGAGATCATAAAGATAGGGTATTAAATAGTTGTGCAAATATATTTATAACAGACAGGGAATGTTTATGTGTTTTTGCTTAGTAACGAAAGATATCTAAGATTATGTGAAACAGAAAAAATTGGTTAAATTTTATTGATCATATGGTCCGATTATTAAAAACAAATACTTTAAGAGCATCTCTAAGTCGTGATTTGTAGACTAGAGCAACATGCTCGTGTTATTGTTCTTTATTATTATAAAATTTGTTGCTTTTGTTGTATGTTTTTTTGATGCCTTGTTTAGCTAGACAATTTGTTACACGGCGTATGCGCAATTTAGATCTAAGTCAGTGACTTGGCTTTGTGTGTACATTATTTGGTTTGTATCATTATCGCATATTAATTGGCAGCGCATGCAACAAGTTGCTGTAAAATTCCACTGCTGCCATTTAGGTTTCTGTACCTGCACCTGTATCTGTGTCTGTATCTGTATCTGTATCTGTCTATCTAGAGACTTGCATCTACTCTTAAGTATTTATATAAAGAGCTAAATTACCATATTTACATTGACATTGGCGAACACAAGCTGCTTTTTAATTGCTAAATGCTATGCAACTAAGGGACTTTGGGTGTGGATCCATAGAAAATTAGTGCAACCAGATCCAGAGCCGCTCCAACCGCGTTGGCTGCCCCCAACCATAACCGCTCCTGACGTCAAGACACACAGAGCGACGAGTCGTTCTCTATGCTGTTTACCATTTGTCAAATGTCGCACTGATAAGAGCTGCTGATAGTGCACAGATACATATTTGTTTGATTGCCTCTACACCCCCAAACACCAGCCACACCAGCCCCTTAGCAATTTGGAGCAGATTTTGGTTGGCAAGGCTGGCGGGCAGTGGGCGTGACGCATCCAGCACGCGATAAGATGTATCGTTTGATAAGTCAGTCAGTCAGTAAGTCACGTTACCATAGAACTCAGACGAAATTAAAGTACCCAACTCAATTCAACTTAATTCAACTCAATTTGTACTCAATCATTTTTATGCAGTATCTTTTTTCCAAATCGTTTTGATTATTGTTTAACCAGTTTTTATTTAACTGACAGTTAGTTCTAGATTTAAGTGCCAAACGAACATAATTTAAAAAGGATTTAATAAACTTAAACGAAATAGAAATAACATTTATTTATTTTTGATGTGTTGATTCACTGATTTACTCTCTAAATTGTCGTCTTGTAGGTATTTTTGTTCCAAAAATATGTTCTTATTTAACAGGCCTCAGCTTAAGCCGATCTATACTTAAACTACATTTTATATTATTTCCTGTTATGACTGTTTATTGTGATTTAAAGTTTGAATAAACATAATCACATAATCGAAAATCAGACTAAGTCATTATGTTATATTGCTCGCTATTTTTAGTTATTTGCTTCTGAGTTATTTTGGGGACAACTAGTTTATTACGGTATACTTGAAGTGCCTTAATCAATTTAATTCACATCCAGCTCAATCATAAAGATAAGTTTATCAACCATCTTTTTTGCTGTTAATTTATTGCCAAAATTTACAACCGAAAAAAAAAAATGCGCAATTTAAACTGACAGCTAATAGTTTATAGAGTACTTGAATGGATGATAAGCGGCTTTTAATGGATACAGTTAGCTGGTTAATGCCTTTATTCTTTTCCTGTAATGATAACCCAATTAAGAGCCACTAAAATCCAATGCAAAATCCACTCGTACTCAAAGGCACATTAACTGATAAAGCTCGTTCTGGCTTCAATCAGTGCGAACGTGCCAAAAAAACGTGTCGCCTTTTATTTTGTTTCAACAAAATGCTTATCAACCGATATAATAAATTTATATACCCTCTGCATCCCCATAAAATGCATGTGTGTGCGTGCATAAATGTGTGCCGAAAATGGAAAGTATTGCGATTAATAAAATTATTTGTATATATAGAAAATCGTTCGCTCTTCAGAGCTGTCTTTGATGGCATCGGAATTAATTTTTATTTTTTGTTGCCAGCGATAAGAGTTGTGTCTCAATTGATAAGCATAAATAATTTGTTTAAAATATTTGCCTATTATTGATAGCAGATACTTGAGTTTCAGTTACTTGGATGAGGGCGATCGCCACTCCTAAGGGTTATTTTCAATTGATGTCAGTATATAAATTAAATTGCATACATCAGTCTGACAGTTATATGGATTGTTTAAGGTAGGGGAAATTTGTATTTGCGATTAATTTCTACGATTGTTACAATAGATGACAGCAGCTGTCAAAGCTCGAGTTATGTCACCAACAACACAAAGAGGGACAGAGAGAGAGCGAGAGGGAAGCACTATGCGTTTGCGTAGTTTATCAGCAACGCTTGAGACTTGACCTCGAAGGCGGCGGCTCAGAGCTTATCAGCAGCAACAGCAATAGCAGCAGCAACACACTGAAAAAGGCATATGACCAAAATTCAAATGAGCCGAATGGAAAGTATCTGACGGATACCAGCTGTAGCTGAAGTGGAACTGGGATGTGACTAATTTCGATTTTTACACAATTTTTAGTACAAAGCACGCACACACACACACAGAGAAAAGCATTACGCAGAAAACTTTGAAGGCAGCAAACTACAGCCGTGTGTGAGAGAGCTGAAGAGGGCGTGCGGCTGGTGGGAGAGATAGAGAAGAGTGCAAGACTGATAACTCGTTGTTGGTTGTTTACATATTGGCCGGCAAGAGAACACAAACGAGAGAGAGAGAGAGAGAGAGAGAAATACAAATACAAGTAAACATGCACATGCACACTCTTGACTAAAAGCAGCATGCTCGTTCAGTTCGGTTTCTACTGATAGCAAAAACAGCAACAGCAACAACAACTAAACGAAAATGGAATTCACGCGATACACATGTGTGTGCGACAACAACAAAAGTGACAGACACTTTGAATGCGACGACGGCGACGGCAGCGAACTCTCTCGACGACAACGTCGACGTCGCGACGCGACGTTAACGAAAACGAAACACGAGCGGGCCGAGCGAGCAGCGATCATATTTATAAAAGAATCGCCGCACCAAGTATTTCAAGCAGTCGCAGTCGCTCGCTAGAACAAACCAATACCCAAAAAATAAAATACTATATATACGCGTAATACGCTCTACTAGTGACCAAAAGAAAAAAAAAACTGTATCTGTATCTGTAGCTGAGTCTGAACAGTTCTGCAGTAACTCATTGTATCACAGCAAAAACGCGTGCTCATCGAAAACTGACATCCGTATCCGTGAAAACGTTATTCAAAATACGCTAAGAAAACCAGTCGAAGACTTATTATTTGCTGTGTGTTTTTTTCATTCATTGTCGCCTGAGTGTTGCGTTAAGCACATGTGCTTCAGCTAAATGTCGCAACACGTTCACGTTGTGTAGAAAGAAATTCGAAAATAATCGAACAAAAATTTCCACTGCCAGCAAACTCCCAAAAGTGAGCGAGCAAGATAGCCAAAGAAACTGAGCGAGAGAAAGAGAGAGAGAGTGAAAGATCTCGGAATTGTGCATTGAAAATAATTAAACCCGCGCCGCACACATGACAACCACTTTGAATATGGTGAAAACTGGGAAATACGCCAATGGTATGTACCGAAGCTATAATCCAAAATGGAAATTAAAGCTCTTATCGCTGTTCAATATTTTATTTTGCCATCCACGTGCACGTGTCAGTTTCAGTTTAAATTTCATTCTGTGTTTATATAAGTGCAATTCTCAACAAGAACAACAGCAAGCAATAAAAATCCAGAACAGAACTTTGCTTGTTGCCGGAAGAAAGTTGACTGAGTTGCAACCGAGTGGCGCCTTCAAAGCTGTGGCTTTTTGCATGCACACTCAGCTAACTATCGGCTATAAACAACAGTTATTTTTCAAGCATTTTAACAATACCTTATAAAGCAAATGAAACGAACGTTAATTGCACTCGAAGTTATTGCAAATAAAACGAAACACAAAAAAACACATGTGCCTATAAGTTTGTTTGTACGTGATTGCATTTAGTTCAGATATACACATACATACATATACTGTATACTGTATTGTGTATGTATAAGTTGTATGTTGTATATGACCTCCACTGCAGCTCTTTCCAAAAATATTTCCCCAACTGCAATTTGCTTAACTCGCAGCAGAACTCTTCAAGTTAACAGAAACACTAAAAAAAATTCATATAAATGAATTCAATTTTATTCGCTTTGGCTGACAAATAAAATTTTAGCACGCTCAACGCAAATGATAAAAATAAACAAAAAAAATACAACTACAAAAAATGTGCTTTTGGGTGGCAAAAGCGAGGAGAGGCCTGCTCTTTAGATGTTGTTGGTTTTTATTTGTTTTGTGGTTCGTGAAAATAACGCGAGTGCCAATGAGATATTGTAACAAAATGGAAGATCATTTAAAATACTTGGACTCTGATCAAGTGACGCGATTGTAACAAAAAGCTTATCTAATAACTAAATGAAGGGAGCGAAATAAAGAGAGAGACATAAAACGACTGAAAGAGAAAGAAAGAGAGAGCTGTGCTGACCTTAAGACTTTCAAGTAGAACTTGGGAAAATAATCTTGTTGTAAATATGACAGCTGTTGGCTTTAGTTAAGAGCTAAAGATGATTACGAAACATGGGTTTTATGATGCCACAAAGGGTTGCACGTAGACCCAGAATGACTCTAACCTGTAGCCGCTTCGATGACTCCGTCGTAATACTAATTATCTAATCAGATAGACGGACGGTATAGCAAAAATAATATATGTATGTAGCTAAGTATGTGGATTTGTTTGTATATAGCAAATTGATTTCTTGTTGTTATTGTTCCAATTTATCGGACTCGTTATTGCGTTACAGTTATTTTTTGTGTGTGTGCCGTTATCGGTTATCAGCACTTTGAGGGGTTGCTTTGCTAGCTGGCTGATTTGTTATATATTTTTTATATATGCCATGTCCTTCGATCGCCATCCAATTATCGCGTGACCATTACTTGCAGCAGAACAAAATGCTATTCTCTATAAAAAATGCGTCACAAGCCCGGTACATTACCTCCTCGGGTTGTACTGTACCTCAGAGATTGGCAATCAATCAAATCAAAGAACGAACAGAAAGAAATAAAAATCAACTTTCATATAATTCGTATATGTATACAAGCAGCTCATAAATGTTTTATTGATGTTATTTGTTGCAATTCCATTTAAGGGAACAAAGTTTACTAATTCAATTGCTCACTCATGTTCTCATATCGCCCCTCCACCCCCTTCTTTTGTGTATAAATTAACATTTAAATAGACACAAGATAGGCGACTAAGAAAGAAAAAAGCAAAAAAAAAGGCATAACCAACAAAAACCGCTAACAATTTCAACAGTATCTGGATCATAAATTGTTTGCGGCTACGCTAAGCACCCAAAAGTGGCTCTAAAAAAAAAAGAGAGAGAGAGAGAGAGAAGGGGTAGACACACAATTATTGCACAAATATATCGAAAAAACGTGTCAGATAAAAAGAGTTACACAAAAGTTCGACCAAATGATTCAGAGCTCAATAAACAGAGAAAGGCACACAATTAACCAGAAAGAGAGACAGTAAATGTAAGAGAGAGAAAGAGAGCGAACATCTGCAAATTGGCAAAGTCTCAAAGTTCAAACTGCGGCTTTGTGTCGCGTCATCGCATTTTTGGCTCAACAATTGTTAATTATATTGAGTTTTACATTTAATAGTTATTAATAATAATACACACGATTATTCAGCTGGCATTGGGTTTATGCTGTTTGCTTGGTTGGTTGGACTTTTGTTGAGAAAACGCTTTGGGGCAGTTCAATAGACGCAATTACCTTGTAAGGCCACGTTGCAAGGTTGCTTGTGTTGGCTGTGTTGTGCAACAAATGGTGCTTAAAACAGCTGCAACAAGAACTAAGGCTCTAAGCCCATTTATGGCAAGTCCGAGTCTAAAAATAACATAAGACGACAGATCGAGTTCGAGCCACTAAACTAAAATTAAAACAAGCAGGAATGTTCTAATCGCAATGCTCACCGACTGCCTAATGCACTGTATAAACTGTTTATTGAGTGATAACATTTAAACTGGCTTAAAAATTACAAAACTTTTCGAAACTCTAGTATTTCTGAAGGTTTTTCAACGATACGGAGTTTAAACACCATGTAACAGGTATAAAGATAAAAGTGCTTAGGCCAGCAATCTCAGCATATTTTCTCTCTCTCTCCCTCTGTATTCGCTCATTCCAAATTCCGAGCAGAGTATGTAAAAATTGCCCGTTTCATTAAAAGCCAACAGCTGTGTACGGTGGCCAATAAACTGACATCTGCACATGGCTATCGGCAGCGTTAAACAGAGACAGAAAACGAACAAATGACAGAGAGAGAGAGAGAGAGAGAGAGAGAGAGAGGGAGAGAGAAAGATCGTCGTCACGTGCGGCTGCTTTGGGTTGGATTCAGCGAAACAACGCGCTTTCAGGTAGGGCGGGCGCACACACCCGGTACGAAGGAGGAGGTTAGGAGGAGAGGAGTAGTGTTTGGTATGTCGCGTGTGGCTTTTAGCTGATAGCTGGTTTATTTTTTTGTTTTTTTTTTGCTGCTTTGCTGGTACAGCACCGTCTGCTGATGTGTGTTGCACTTCATTGAGGCGCAGGTCTCACGAGTAATTCACATTTACGAGTGGGCGTTGCGCATGTATAGGTGCGAGTTGGTGTGCGTGTTTGTGTGTGTGTGTGTGTGTGTGTGTGTGTGTGTGTGTGTGTGTGCAGGCACAACAAGATTTTGACACAGTGTTTTATAAATAAACGCGCCCCACATACAAGCGAGCGTAAGAGTCTTTGTGTGTTGGAGCACAAGCGGAAAGACAAGAGAGTGAAACAAAGAGAGAGAGGGGGAGCAGAGACAAATAGAAGGAGAGAGAGAGCAAAGTGCTTGCGTTTGGCATTGATAAGAGCGCTACACGTTTCCCAAGTTGTGGACTGGAGAGCAGACAAAAAGAACAGAGCAGAGCATAGCATAGGTATCCAATAAATATGCAAACTTAGCTTAATGTGCAGTTCTTTTATATATTACATATTATATATTTCTTGCAACATGGTAAGTCAGTGGAATTTATAAAAAAGAAACGAAAAACTTGAACAAACGAGTCAGGGCAAAGAAAAATTGATAATGGATAAGTTAAGGAATATTTATAGAATAAATTTAATTAACAACTGATAAAATTATAGGCTTACCTTGCTTACTTCTATCATGTTGCTATTCCGACTACAAAATAATGCTTCTTGCATATGGTTCGCCTTTGTTTCTTGCCAAAACTTTAGTTGCTAGCAAATTTTGTACAGCTCGTTACTATTTTGATTATTGTATTCATGTATTAATAGTAAAAATACCTTAGATAGCTTTAAAGTCACGCTTAATTAATCATTTGCATCATCTGTTGCAGATAAAATCATTGGCGTGAGGCATGTGCAGTGTATTCTGTGCTTCTTTTGCCTGTCCCTGGCCTACGCGTGGCGCGTTAACCTTAGCGTCGCCCTGGTGGCCATGTCCGAGCGGCCTAATGTAACGCAGGATGAGAACTCAACGGCCGGCACCATGGATGATGTACTTAATGTCGAGGTAAGTGTATCATACTAAAGAGAGAGAGAGAGAGAGAGAGCTAGAAAGAAAAGAGTGTACTAATAATCGTTTTGTGTTATCTGCAGTACTATCCCTTCACGGAGACCGAGAAATCCTACATGCTGAGCAGCTTCTTCTGGGGTTACATTGTGACTCAGGTGCCTGGTGGCTATATAGCTCAACGCTATGGTGCTAAAATGTTGCTGATGATGGGACTGACTGCCTGTGCATTTTTGACGCTGCTCACACCACTCTCCCTCAAGCTGGGTGGCTGGCAGGCGCTGTGTGTGCTGCGTTTCCTGGAGGGTCTAACACAGGGTGCAGTGCATCCGGCCACACATTCGCTGCTCTCCAAATGGGCGCCAGCCAGTGAGCGCGGCATGCTGGCCACGATTTGCTATTCCGGAGCACAGTTTGGCACGATAATGATGCTGGCGACGAGCGGTTTCATTGCGGACTCCTTTGCCGGCTGGCCGGCTATCTTCTATTGTGGCGGTGCTTGTGGCTTTGTTTGGGTGCTCTTCTGGTGGCTCTTCGCCTCGAGCACACCCGAGAAGCATCGCAGTATTACGCGTGAAGAGCTGAAGTTCATTGAGGAGTCACGCTCGGTGGGCAAGATGCAGGATGCACGGAAAATGGCACCAACTCCTTGGGGCAGCATCTTTACCTCGATGCCATTCCTTTCGCTGCTTATAGTGCACTGCACACATATGTGGGGCTTTTGGACGCTGCTCACACAGATTCCCAGCTACATGAAGAACATCTATGGCATCGATATCAAGTCCAGTTCGCTGCTCTCCTCCCTGCCCTATACTGTCATGATGATACTCAGCTTCTTCTTTGTCTGGCTGTCGAAAGTGCTGCAGAAACAAAAGTCTCTCTCGCTCTCCTTCAATCGCAAGTTCTTCAACACAGTTGGACATTGGATTCCCATGCTCTCGCTGATTGGCTTGGGCTATGTTCCCCGGGAAAATGAAACGCTTGCCGTCGTCCTGCTCACCCTTACAGTGGGCATCAGTGCCGCCACCTATCTGGGCTTCCAGGTCAATCACATCGATCTGTCACCCAACTATGCGGGCACCCTGATGGGCATAACGAATGCAGCGGCAAACATTATGAGTGGCCTGGCACCACTGGCTGTGGGTCAGATTGTCAAGAATCCGGTAAGTGAAACAGACGGCAAATATGAAAATATAAAGATCTCTTTATGCCCTTTGAATAGTTACTAATTAATTTGGTTTTTGTTTTGTTTTTCCAGGAAAATGTCAATGAATGGCGTGTGGTATTTTTTGTGGCTGCCTTCTTCTATTTCATTGGCAATCTGCTTTTTGTGGTATTTGGACGCACTGATATTCAGTGGTGGGACTCGCCAGAGACTGTGGACGAGGAGAGCGTAGAGGCGGGTGTGCCTTTGGCGGGAGCGGCTAAGGATCTGCCGAATGGCCAAATTGTTGCTGCCAAGCCATAAGCTTATAGAGCAGCGCCAGACTTATGACTTTCTCCTGCTGGCTAAGAAGGACAATTTAGTTATGCATGAGATTGTCATAGTTGTTGTTTTTTTGGATTAAGTGCTAGATGTGTAAGAGAATAGTTGTAATTTTAGGTGTTTAAAGGGACAAGAGCTGAAATTGCCATAATGACGACCGCGTGCTTCCATTAGCGATATTATTAACAACATATGATAATTGTTTAGTTTATAGGAAGCATAAATTATTATTTCCAGTATTTTTCCATAATGTACATAAACGAATATACATAACAAAAACAAATGCAAAACAAAATTATCAAAAAAATTTAAAAACTAGTTGACAATGTAAATAGCATAAGTAACTAATCATGCTGTTCTATTAATTGTTATGTTTTAAAGTGAAACTATACCTTAACTATCCTAGTTATTAAGCATAAGTTAAATAGTTAAATTAGTTATAAACAAACAACCAACTTGTGATGCACGAAAAAAAGAATGAACTAAAAAAAGGCAGAAAAGAAGACATACATATATATATTTATACAATATAAGGCCAGCAATTAAACTGGCCATCGATTTGTGAGCAAATCAAAACAAAACCATTCTGTTTTTCTTTGTTTTTAAGTACAGTTTTAATTTGAATACGCGCCATTCGATTAACACAACTATCGGGCAGCAAACACAGCCCGACTGTTTGCGCAGCTGTGTTTGCTAACCGATAGTTTTTCTGCGTCTATCGCACTCGCACAGCTGCTGCAACAGCTGAGCTGTGTTCGATGACCACAACAAAGTAATAACAAAGCACCACAAAAACAAAACGCAACGTAAGCAGCGCCGACCTCGAATTTCAATTTTTCTTCTTACACCTCGCCTTATCAGCTGCGCGAAATGCTTAGAAGCGCATACGACGGCATTGTGTACACAACAAAGCAGCGGCATTATTTCTAAATAGACAGCAGCAGCAGCACAAATGTTATTCGGCTGCTTTGAGTGCTGCAGTCGCACAGGCTACGACAACATTGGGAACACAGGTGAGCAGCGCCGAGCACCATTGATTCATGGGCGTAGTTGACTTGTGGAAATTGAATAGCTTATCGTGATACTGTTGCATGTGTATACCTGCAGCTGAAGTTTCAACTGCAACGTAAATAATTAAATTATTCTTTCTTTACTGTAGGACCACGATTCGGTGTGCGTCATCTTCAATGCATTCTGGTATTTTTTGGTCTGGCCGTGGCTTATGGCATGCGCGTCAATTTGTCGGTGGCCATTGTTGCCATGACGGACAAGAATGGCACGAATCCAGATTTTCCAGAATTTGACTGGGACGAGAGCATCAAGTCGTATTTGCTGAGCAGCTTCTTCTGGGGCTATGTGGTGACACAAGTGCCAGGTGGCTATTTATCGGCCATGTTCGGAGCTAAGTATATGCTCTTCTTTGGCGTGCTCATCTGCTCCTGTCTGGCGCTGCTGACTCCCTTCTGTGCCTTGACCGGTGGCTGGAAAATGGTCGTCGTGCTGCGTGCCATACAAGGACTCTGCCAGGGCGTCATCTTTCCATCCACGCACACATTCCTCTCGAAATGGGCGCCAGCCGAGGAGCGTGGACGTTTTGTTGGCTATTGCTATTCGGGCTCACAGTTTGGCACAGTGGTAATGCTCTCGGTAAGTGGTTACATTGCGTCCTCATCGCTAGGCTGGCCGAGCATATTTTACATTTCTGGCTGTGCGGGCATTCTGTGGGCCCTGATATGGTTTTATTTCTGTGCCAGCACACCAGCGCAGCATCCAACAATCACGCCCAATGAACGCAGGTACATTGAGACCTCGGGTCAGCTGCGACGTGCCTCGGATGCGGGTAGGGAGGAGTTTGAGCCACGTTCGCATCTACGCACACCTTGGCTGCGCATTTTCACATCGCCCGCATTCCTTTCACTGCTGCTGGCTCATTGTGCCAACAACTGGGGTTTCTGGACGCTGCTTACTCAGATACCGACATTCCTCAAGAATGTGTTGGGCATGGACATCAAGCACAATGGACCGCTGTCAGCATTGCCTTACTTAGCCATGATCATACTGACCTGCGGCTTCATTTGGCTGTCTGATCTGCTAAAGCTTCGTGGGACCAGCATGTCTCTGGCCTTCTCCCGCAAGCTCTTCAACTCGTTGGGGTTGTGGCTGCCCATGTTGGCATTGCTTGGATTGGGTTTCATTACCCAAGGAGAGGCGAATGCCAAGTTGGCAATCGGACTGCTCACCTTGGCGGTGGCCACCAACTCTGCCAGCTATTTGGGCTTCCATGTCAATCACATCGACCTGTCGCCCAACTTCGCTGGCACCTTGATGGGCATTACGAACTGTGCTGCAAATGTGATGAGTATTTTGGCTCCGTTAATTGTGGGAATGATTGTCACGGATGAGGTAAGTTGAAAGACATAATACAATGTTTTAATCGCCACTAATCCATATGCTGCTTTGCAGACGAATCCTACACAATGGCGTATTGTTTTCTACCTAACCGCCTTAATCTATTTCATTGGCAACTTGGTGTTTATTGTCTTTGGACGCTTTACTGTGCAGTCCTGGAATAGCCCCGATGCACAGCAGGAACGTTCAAATAGGGTTGCGGATAGGGAAGCTAATGAACCAGCGGAGCAGGAGCCATTAATTGATTCCTAGATAATCGAATTTCACCATATTTGGTGTCTAAGCGTCTGAGAGCATTAAACTGATGTACCTTAACGTAGGGTATTATATGGAATTGACCGTCGCTTTTTTATGTCATAGTACTAGTATATACATTTCTAAACTATAAATATTGCTAGTTATACATGTCAAATTATTATATACATATATTTATAATAAATGTAAAACGCTTTTTGTGTGCTTGTCAAGATACATTGAACGGAAATATGTGGAAAATATGTTATATAAATCGTACTTTTGCTTTCCTTTCAAACTTTTTTTTATCTTTTAACAGAAAACAGGTATATTTTTTTTTCTTGTGTAATGTAAAACAAGGAATCTTATGTTGTATTAATAGTGTTAAATGCGTGAGTTGATTGTCTCTGCTAATAAAGATTAGTTAAAATTACTATCGTGTGGTTACTTATAAATAATTCATTTGTGGGCACTGAGTGTATTTGGAAGATATTCATAGCATAAAGCTAAACAGGGTCGTGTCCAAATAGAATCGAAAATTTTAAAGCATACTCTTAGGCAGAAAACAAATTAACATTATGAATTTGTGAAAGTCCACAGTCTAAAAGCATATTTAACGTATGAATATGAAGCATAGACAATGTTTATTTCGTATTTTATAATATTTTCGATTGTTTATTAGTTAGTTCACATTATTTTATTGTACAAAACTTATGCTGCCTAAGTGGTATTATGTATTTAGCTCAATTATTCAAGGCTACAACATATTTTAAACTAGAACATTTACTACAAATTTCGAATACACGTATAGAATACGATAATAAAGTCAATATATATATGTATGTGTGTATATAAATCTCTATTCGCTTACTCTATAAAATATAATCGTAGTTAAAGCTAAGTAATTACAAACGAAGTTGCGGGAAAAGAGTGGAAACTTCGGAGCATTGTGTGCTGTACTGACTATGCGTCTTGGACGAAAATGCAGACGTAGTCTTTTGACCCAGAATCCTGCCCACATCTCAATGTCCTTATATGTATTTACATGCGAAGCATTTGTGCTTGCCCCGTCATCGCTCAGTGCAGCTTGTGATTGGCGGGCAGATCCTCGGAGCGTATGCAGCGGCCGCGATAGCAGATCTCTGTCTCGGAGGTTACTTTGGTTGAGGTGGACGTCGCATACACAACGTGCTCCATCAAATCCTTGTGGAAGTTGTCCTGGGGTGTGCCTGCTGTACTGCTGGCTGGCGTCTCTGTTGCCGCCAGAGTGCTGCTCTCCGTGGGCGTCACTGGCTTCGGACGCTTGATGTTCGTGTACTCCTGACGGCGTTTACCGACAGCTGCCAGAGCTCCGGTGACTGCATCATCCTCGCTCTCTTCGATGGCGAAAAGGTCATGTAACTGTTGTCGCACTTCCGAGAAGATGCTCGGTTGCGTTTCCAGATCATCCACATCAGCTGCGGTATCCATGCGCCGTGTGGCACTCTCCTCGTTTATCGCAAGCGTTGTCGACTGGGTTGTCAGATCGGGTGTTTTTGCGGTGGTCACCTCATATTCCTCCGGTGTGGTGGGTGCGGCTGCTGTTGTGGTTATGATTTCAACGGCTGCTGCAGCTTTTGTTGTTGGCGTTTCGGTGGTTGGTGTCAACGGTGTTGTTTGTTTTTGTTTCTCCTCGAAGTCAGCGTTTGTGGAATACAGCGAGTTGTACAGTTGTGGTGCAAGGTTCTGTGATTCGGCAGTCTCAAAGTTTTCACCATTATCTGAACCACCCGAAACGCGTGTTTTCTTCCACTTGCCACGCCTGTTGAGGCGTCCAATGGTACTGCTGGTGGGTAACTCGGTTGAGAGTTCTTCAGGAGCTTTACCCATGACTTCCTCCAGCAACTCTGCAAACGACTTCTCAGGTCTGAAATAAATAAAAGGTTGTTAGTTGTGCATTGATATTTGATTCTGCTGTAACTCACTTAAGGTTAGGTGCCTTCAGAGCAGGTGTTGTTCGCTGTCCAGTAGACCCACCAAAATTGGCAGCTACGTTAAACTCGTAGGTCTCTGGTTGATCTGTGGGCCCAGCTGTCACAATATCTGGTTCATTTTCAAATTTGTGGGATTCACTCTTAGAACCATATTTGGGACTCAGAGGCTTGAAACTGTTTGTATTGCCCTGGGTGTTGCTGTTACCTGTATCCGAGGCGGGTGACCATTGAGATTCCTGTCCCTCTAGCTGGAAGGGCTGCTTATAGCGACGACGGTGCGTCAGTGGCGTTGGCTATAATATAAATGTTAGATCTGAAGTTTATAATATCATATTTAGACTAACCTCCTTTTCCTTCTCTTTCTCAGGCTGTTCCGTTTGGTACCGACTGAGCTTACGAAAATGTTGTCTCTGGGTGACAGGCTCCGCTTCCTCTTCAGGTGCGGTTGTCGACGAGGCTGGATGTGCGGGACGGCGCTGGCGTTGACGTACTTTAACCACACGACGAGGAGGCAAACGAGAGCGAATCTGTTAAAAACAAAGTTAAGTAATTCAAGCCGATATTAAACGGGTTTTTAAAGTGAGAAATCTTACAGATGGTCGCTCTTCCGAAGGAGTTGTGGTTGTCACAGTTGCCTCTGTGGTTGTCGTGGTGCGCACTCTAGGGTAATTACGACGGATAAAGGGAGAACGACGCGTTGTTGTCACTGGAGCCTCAGTAGTTGTCCTTACAGTGGTGCTTGTGGTGGTGGTGGTAGGAGGTGTAGTTGTTGCCAGTGTTGTATAAATAGGGCTTACTTCGTTGCGAATAATGGCTTCGGTGGGATTGAGGTCTTCCTGATTAGGAAAATAACCTGGTCCATAGTTGTCCTTTGAGAACTCGTTATAATGCTGAGCTATTTGCATGGGCTCTAGCTCTAAACTGGGTGGATAGACCGATCCCTGCTCACCCTGATCGATGCTATTGCTGGGCGTGACCGTGTACACCTGTTGCGACTCTGAGGTAGGACCCTCGGTACTTCCTACATCATATGCACCAGGAATGGCCGTTGGACTGGTGGGTCGACGAGACGGTGCCTTAAACACCGGGTAGTTCTGATTCAGCACATCGCGTTGGTATTCCAAATCCTGATCCTCACTAGGCTTACCATTTTTGGAGCCCTTGTGATGCTTCTTCTTAGTCTTGAGGGTGTGCCGTTCCTCATTGGTTGGCTGATAACGTATGCGATTGGGATTACGTAGCAATGGGTTACGTGATGTAGCTGGACGTCTTGTAGTGCTTGGAGATTCCTCGATATTATCTGAGTTGCCTCTGTTACCATAGGGCCGACGAATGCGATGTGTAGGCTGTTTCGGGGTGCTATCGGGTTCAGAATAGGAAACTGATGAGGTTGTCACGACCTTAGAAACAGCTGGCTTGCGCGTGCGCAGCACTGGACGACGAGTGGGTCGTGTTTCTGGCTCGGGTTCGCTAAGTGGTGTCGTTGATGTCGCCAGCTTATCTTTTTCCTGAAGATTGTTGACTAGACCGGGAATATCGGGTGTCAGCGCTGGAAGCTCTGAAGGTACATGATATGGATTTGGATCGTATTCAATATTTCCGTTTTCAATCACTTCATTCTGATTGAAGCTTGGTCGGTGGTTAATCGGTCCTTGCGAATCCACATTGTAGCCCACATCGGAGGTTGTCACGGGCGTATAGAGGTTTAAACGGTGTTTGGTCGTCTGAGTTGTTGTGGGCTGAGGAACATCATAGTCCTGTGGTGCTTGTGTGTATTGCACCTGTTCGAAGGGTGGATTCGTGGTTAGCGGACGCTGACGGAAAGCATTTTGTTGACGGAAGTACTGCTTCATGCGGTGCTCCTCCTGCTGTACAGTTGTATGTGTAGGTGGAAGTGTAGTAAGACGAGGCAGCTGCTCCTGCGGTTGCTGCTGCTGTAACTGTGGTGCTGTCTCAAACTGTGGATAGAGCTGTCCATTGGAGCTGGGGAACTCCACCTGTGGTCGCGAGCCGTATGTAAATAGAGTCTGGGGTGTAGCTGTAGTTGACGTTGAGGTGGTAGAAGTTGTCGATGTTGAAGTGGTAGTTGAGCTGGTTGTTGAGGGTTTGGCCTTTGTGCTGAGCGTGTTGAAGAAGTCATCGCCCCCAATTTGATTGAGTGTGTCAAAAGGATTTGGTGTTTTGGCAGGTGCACGATAAACGGGTTGTTCCACTGTGACATGTTGTGGTCGCTTCTTCTTATGACGTTCCTGTTTGCCGCTCTGCTTAGGTGGTGTTCCAGCTGCCTCCTGATTACCATCTTGTACATAGTAGTAGCTGAACTTGTTACCACGAGTAGGTGCTGGGCCCGATTGAGTGGTTGTCTCAAACGGATTGCGTGTGCTGCCAGCTGGCGTGGTATGAGGACGCTGCGAACGCAGAGGTTGTTCCTGAACAGTGCCACTATCCTTAGAGCGGTTGATCACTATGGAGCCGACATGTGGCTCTGGCAGAAGGATTTTATTGAAGCCATTAGGTGTGCGGTAGCTGAGTGGTGCCACAAAGAACGACACTTCACCGAGATCGCGTGAGTGCGCCAACTGCGACAGGTAGGGCAAATCAAACTTTACATAGCCATCTGGTATTGGCATACCAGCAGGTCCTACAAAAATATCAGGAGTCTGTTTCGTTGGTGCGTCTATAACCGAAATAGAGCGAGCATTGCGCAAGGCAGCAACAACATCCGATTGTGTTGGTCGCGTATTGGGACGCAGTAAGAACATGGCTAGCGGTGGCTGATGAGCCTTGGGCTTAGGCTTAGCAGTGGTGAAGTGAGATTGAGCCTGGGGCTGTTGCTGTCCGAAACTCTGAAAGATGTGCTGTGGCTGTGTGGTTGTTGTAGTGCTGGGGCGTGTGGTGGTTCCGGATCCAAAGAAGTCGTTACCCACACTAGGATCCTGGGTGTAGAACTGATTGATCTGATAAGGATTGACAGCAGGGAGACCTGCATTCACATTGAACTTGTTCACTTCAAAACTGCTGCTCGAACCAAGGCTCGAAGAACCATGAGGCTGTCCTCGCTGCTGGTTGTACAGAGTGTCATAGGGAACATAGAGCAGTTGCACTTCCTGCTGATTATTGCCAGAGGAAGATGCTGAAGACGACGATTGTTTGCCAAACAAAGTTTCTGGCTCGGGATCCACAGGGAAGACTTGAGGTGTTACGCTCTGCAGAGAAGCTTGTGTCGGTATGGGCTTGCCATGGGATTTAAGAGGATGGACATCCTGAATATAATTCTGCTGGTGAAGTGGCTTGCTTAGAGGTTTCTGTTGCAGTGTTTGAAAGTCAGAGAAATGCTGCTGCCCCTGTTGGCCGTACAGCGAGGGTGGACTGAAGAGAGATGAAGGTGCAGGTAGCCCAGCACCACCAAAGGTATGCTGAATTTGATATCCCGTTTGTAGAGTGGGTGGTGCATTCGCCTGATTGGCATCGTTGTGGAAGGGCATCTCAAACTTAAAGAACGATTGCGAAGTTGGCTCCTGTCCAATAGAACTACTCTTTAATGGTGGTGGTCCTTGGTGGCGCAACGGCAGCGCCTGTGGTGCTCCATTCGAATAACGCTGAAAGTTATAGGGAAAATCGAATTGCGAGCCACTGGGCTTGTTCAGGTCGCCAAAACGACCGCTGGGCGGAAACGATTGTGAGTAGGTTAAGACGCGTCCATTGCCTGAACGATCCTTGTCGCTGCCATCAAGTGGCTGTGCGAGCGGCACCCAATCCAACGAATCAGTATCGGCACCGCCCACAGATTCCAACTGTCGCGACCACTTCGCAAGGGACTCCTCTTGCGTTTGTGCATAGGTGGCTGTGGCCAAGAGGCCCAGCCAAACGGCTAAAAGTTGCATGCGTCGCTTCATAGCCAAAGTGCCTGGAATAAAAACAAACGAATCTGATTAGTAAGATTTGGTTAAAGAATGAGAAAGAGAATTTAAGCTGGTTGGAACTTTAAAGCCTTTGCCATGGGTATAGTATTTAAACTTGACTACAGGTTTTAATCTTATTGCGTTCTTTCAAAGGTCACTTGCCGCCCCATTTCATAAAAATTATAATAATTACACTAGATCTCTGTCACGTTCGAGGCAAGGTCAGTGGGCAAGAGTTCTATTGATTTGCATTTGCTGGAATGTGAAACTAGTTGCTTAGCTTGGGCAGGTGAAAGGTTGCACCAAACAACAAAAACAGCAACAGCTATAGCAGCACAATAATTGCCGGCTTGTAGCAGCAGCAGTAGCCGGTCTTGGACTTGGCCAAATGCAAGTTGGCAAGCTGGCAAGTGGGCAAGTCTGCAATTGAAACTGGTCGCGCTGGCTAACGGTCCATAACTGCCACCAAATTGCCATAATCGTGCACTTGCTTGCATTTGGTCATTGCGAGAAATTGCATTAAGTCTAAACAGTTGTCTATGGTATAATTACAATTGCAATGATGATGATCATTGAACAGTGAGTCGCGTACCGGTGTTCGCTGAACCGCTAAACTGTCAAATGATTTCCTTATTGCCGCTGACTGAATTTGCATAAATGTCTATGAATGGGTAATATATAATAATTTGTCTTGGCTGGGCAGACTTAATTACATCATCATTATCGTATATGGTCAAGATGCCAAAACGAAAGTCAACTGACCACTGACTGGATGGGTTCATCATGTGAGCAAGTTAGCAAGTGATCAACTAACTGGATAACTGCAGCAATCTGATCACTTTCGTTTTCACTTTTCACTGTATTAAATGCGCATACACATATGTACAAACATAAGTGTAGTTTTATGTGTGTGCGTTTATTGTTACCGTTGCTGAAATGGAAATGAAAATGAAAATATAAAAAAATGCACATGCTTATAACGGATGCTACCAGCCTGGTCAGACCAGACCAGGCCAGACAAAAGACCAGACTCGGCCTGGCTCCGCATTAAATGGGTTAAACGAAAGCAAAAACTGCAAAAATAAAAACAATCGAAAATGATTGCTTTGTTTTTCAGAGCAACTGACTAGAAGATACCCTGGACTTCAACAGCAAGTAGAAGTATATTTTAAATTACTCTGGGTACTTAAATCGCAACAAATTAAATCAAACCTATAAACGTTTATAGTTTGAATCTAATTTCTTCTTACTTTTGAAGTGGTAGGAAAGCTTTAAGCTCAGATAAAACTAATACAGGGCAGAGAAAACAGAGGTAATGTAAAATATTGCAGCAACAGCAAAAACGGAACTTAAAAAAGGCCAAGACAAGGCAGGAGCAGGAGCTGGAGTGTGCGGGATCTATGCGGGTCTACAGGTGGCACAATAAAAGAAGAAAGTTTAAGCAGAGGGAGAGAAACAAAGAGATATGGACAGATAGAGAGCTAGCAACCAAATGATAGAAATTAGACACACTTGCGGTCACTTTTGTTTTGGCTGCAGGAGGGTGGAGTCGAAGTATGGGGCGGTACGGTGCCAGTTTGCTAGCCAAACCCGTTGTCACACCCGAGTAACTTCAGCAAGACATTGGCCTGCACTTGAAATGATGTATTGTTCGTGTATCTGTGTATCTTTGAATGAAAGTGAAATGTGACAATGCCCTCAGTAAACAGACTATCGTAACTTTTCGCCTGTTGCAAGTGAATTTCCCTTTCATTTGCTGCTAGCACACATCTGTTAGCAATAAAGAAAGTTAACAGCAACCTTTGTGGGCGTCTCGAACGATCTTGTGGTCATTTTTTTCTTTCAACTTTGTTAGCCTTGAATTAATTGCAGCTGTTTGCTGGTCAGCTCAATATTGCTGCGGTTGAAGTAGAGTCAGACAGAGAGACAGACAGCCGGATGTATGTGTGTCTGTTTCTTTTTTTTTTGGGGGCCCCAACCTTAACAAGTTTACAGGCTTGCTTGACGAAAACCATAATCGGCTTACAAATCCGTTCCAGCCTTAAGACCCTGTTCAATTACGTCGCAATAACAGTTTTCAATTTGTGCGTAATGGAATCAACTCTAACAGGCATTGACATTGCTTCATCGTCTTGTCTTGATTAACTGTCTGGGTGCGCGTTACACGCCCACAGCAGCAATACTGTCGTGCTATAACAAAATAAAAAACACATTAATTACTTACCATAAACAGCGGCAACAATAATGCAAATTCAAGTGTTTTGTTTCTTAACGTCTTTGCGTTGTTTATTGCTTGGGGAAACTGCAAAGAGAGAAGAATGCAAATAATGTCGAATTAGTAGTGTTGAAAATATTACAAAATATTGAATGAATACTCTACCTAAGCCACGCTATTTACTGTATACCATATCAAATGTAATAAATTCAATTTGTTCAAATGAATATGCATAAAAAAAAACAATGTTGGCTGCAACGGCTTGTTAAATCTTAACTACTCTATTTCTCCTAAAGAGTATTATTATATGGTTTTGCATGTTTAACAACAATATGTTTGTACATAATGATAGTCTTGAACGGTTAATGCACAATGCGAGCTGTAGTAAGCAGTTAACTGAAGCCCTCTCAGTTATGCTGTCATGTGGTAATGCCACAAAGCAATATAAATACAGCAACAAATGCAAATATCACAACACAGACACACAAATGCGAGCTAAATTTTTAATTGCATTTGGCCAACCAAAATCAACGCCTATGTGTATTTTTATTTTGTGTTTGTCTCGTTACTTGCCACGCTTTGTTGGCTTCAACACCAGCTGTGTGTTGTGTCGACTTGGGTGTGTGTTTCACTGACTCAGATACTTGTACTTGTAGCAACGCCTGCAGATAAAGATACTTAGATACAAGTTTGTACAAAAGTGCAGCAGCTAAAATTATCAGAGCAAATCTTGAACGCATTGCGCCGCGGAGGCTGCACGTTTGGCAATGGGCTCAAAGTATGCTTCTTGTTTTGTCTGTGTCTGTGTTTTTTGGGAGGAGGAGGTTTGCTGTGGAGAGTGGATTGTAGAGAGCAACTGATTCGAGTGCTCAGATTTATGAGTCAACCAAGTTCCAATCACCAATTGCCAAATTGACAGCAAACTAATTGATATGCTACGCAGTCGATTGCAGCATACTCGCGTACATGCCAAAAATGTTGTGAAGCACACAAAAAACGTGGAAAATTGATTGGAAAAAAACTGAATAATACCCTTGTCGTTTGATACGACTGATTTTTAACTCATATCAACTGCATTTCTATTTTGACTTAATGAACTTTTATCGCAGCTTTGAATAATAACACAGCATTTGTTAATTTTAATGGATTTTCACACGCGTTATATGCATATATAGTGACAATATCATATTACCCTGCTGTAAGTAAGTATATCGTCCAAAACAACAACAGCGACTTAAAACAAGTTCGCATAGTTTTTAATAAAGTTTTGCCAAGTTGCTTGCACAATCTGTGGCACATTAACTATTTGCAGCAAGACGCACGTGTGACCAACTAACTAGCCGACTGCTTAATTATGAGAATACAAATCTTAACTGCAGCTGCTGGCATACATATGCAATAATTAATGCCGTTACACATTCGGGTTCACGCAGATCAAAGATATGCTGGGTACCCAAAAAAAAACACACAAAAATTGCAATTCGCCATTCACAACCAAAACAAAAAAAAAATGCAATCTGTGCCTGTTTTGACTTTGCCAATTACTCAACCGGAGCTTGTCTCAAAGTTAGTAGTAGGCAAATTTATGGCAATATTATTGGGCCCGTCAGCTGCCTGCCCGCCCGTCCGCCCCACTGTCTGGGGGCCAAAAGGGGCAACGACAATGTTAAATTTATGCGCAGCGTGGCCGGGACATTGAACTCCAATGAAAACGAAAGCGACAATGAAATGCATTTTATGGCTTTGGCTGCCGCTCAAATCACTAACAGCAAAGGCAACAGCAACAGCAACAATAAAACAAAAATAGGAGAGAGAAAAATTGCCTGGCCAGTGCCCCCAGCAGCTCTGGCAGGCGTTGGCGGCTTGTTTGACTGCCGGAAAATTCATTGCATTTGAATTTTACTTGTCGTCGTGTTATTCGCTTGTTGTTATTGTTGATTTTGGGGGGCGTGCTGATTTCATAGGTGAAGGTAGGCCCAATTTAGGCGCTAAAAAAATGATTTGGGTTTTCTTGTTTAGACTAATTCCTCAAATTGTATGCCATGACGCACATGTGAAACGTGAAATGCTTGAAATTATTAAACGAAATGTAAATTTCACGCCGCTAGCGGGGCTCAAAACTTTCATTTTTGTTTGCTTTCCCAAATGTGTATATAAGGCAGGCACCTGCTCAGAAACCAAATATGTATATCGCCTCGTTAGGCAAATGACGCTTGCGCAATCTCAAGAATTTATGGCCCACGAGGGTTACGCATTAGCAGCTCTTGCTGGTATTTATTTGTTTTTAAGCGATTTGGAAAGTTCACTCACACACTATTATGAAGTTGAGTAACTTATAGCATATAACGTTTGGGTAATTTTAATGCACAATACTTATTGATTTATAAAACTATTTAACACTTAAATATTTATTCAAGTCTGAAGTTTAATTAATGCATGTTTATTCATAAATCATCCACCCAAAGTTTTAAGCGATAGCAATTTAAATCAATTTAAAATTCAATTTCTCATGCATATTTTGCTATCAATTTAAATATCGTTAAACATTCAAGCCACTTAAATATTTTTGTGCTGACTCATTTGGAGTGCTACGCATTTGAAAGCGAAAGTGTTTTGGGCGTTTAACGGAAAGTGCGTGTAAATATTTTTACAGTAGCACAACACGCCCCTTTGGCCCCTCTTCGTGTGGAACATGCTTGATTGGGCAAGAAACAGGAAACAGACAGGGGTAAAAGCTCACGTTTGTACAAAACAGTTTGTGCAAAATGCGATTTGTACAAACAAAACATTTATATATACCTATATACAGAAAGATAAAGCGGATGCGCAAAGCTTAATGATTGAAAAAAAGTACAGTTAGCTTGTTAAATTATTTAATTGTGAATTGTTAATTGCTTGGCTTTTTTTATTATCGGTTGACCTGATTGATTTCACAGAAATTGCGTAAAGATGCGCAACGCTAATTACAGAGTTGGTGGCTTTTGGCGGTTGCCAAACTAAGCCTCAAACACAATGTGACAATTGCAAAAGTTAACCCAAATAGCGAGCCAAGTCAAGTGAAGCAGCCGAGCTAAAGAAAGCAAAGTTTTTTTTGTTACCATATCTTATGCAATCTGTACTTGAGACATACACAAATCTACATAAACGACTGCATTTGAGCACCATTTAGATACAGATGCAGCTCCTAAATGCACATTAGCAATCAATCCACATCCACATCCAAGCCACAACACAACGAACATCGAACAAGATCGCGACACGTTGGTGTGACTGTGAGAAAATATTGCATGGCCAGCACATAAGAAATAACTGGCTAACAAATAGTTATTCCTATAGCTAGGCCAAGCCAAGTCAGCAAGCATTAACTTGTTTTTGTGCCTTAACTCTGGGTCTCCGGTCTAGAAACTAAATTGGCCGACTTGTGTGACACGGCATTTGTTGACTAATCAACTGTCGAAGCGTCGATCTGTTGCACCGACTGTCGCCATATAAATGCACCCAAAGGGGCAACTGCAACTGCAACTGCAACGGCAGCAAGTCACGACTTATGCTACAACAACAATTACAACAGCCTTTGGCTATTTGTTGTTGCGGGTTTGTTTGCTTTTGGGCCAATTGAATTTATTTTGCCGTTTGATCTGAGCGTTATTTATGCAGTATTATACAATGATATCTTAGCGATGCGTAAATTTTCAAGTGCCTGTTGTCAACTCTGAAATTGATGCATAAAATAATTTGGCAGGTTTGTGCCTTGAGTCTTTTGTTTTCTAAGTTAGTTATCATACATGTGAATAATTAATGCCGCACATATTTGCTTAAGCTGAAAGTGTAAAGACAAAGATAAAACGCCGCTGATAATAACTAGGAGAGAGTGAAGAAACTTAACACACAGCTAATCAGAGAAAACAATTTGGAAATGTTAAAGACATTAAGTTTATATACTTTAACAAATGTCGGAGCATTGCAGATCGGCTTATCTAGATGATGACCCAGTGCTTAAAACAGTTGAGCAATGAGCTTTCTGGGCTGGCTTTTTGTAATATTTGGGCCAAAGGTCATTAAAATCAGTGGTATATACTTAAAACAAGAGACTTGGGCCAATAGAATAATAATTATAATAACCAAAACGTGCATAAATTATGGGCCACAATATCTTGTTGATTGCCACAGAGTAAGTATTTAATTATCAGCTATTAGTATTGTGGGTTGGGATTATGAAAGACATAAAAATATTTGGAGAAAGAGAGAAAATAAAGTTTTATGATTTGTTTTGTCAACTGTGACTTTGAAATTGGAAATTTTATCGATTTGTCTTGGCTGGTTTCCAAATAACTATTAACTTGCAAAATAGTGAGAAGCTTAATTGTCAGGATCATAATAAGTCTTATCTATTTTTAGCAATAAACCTTGTCTTTAAGTTTAAATAATATCCATATAATAATAATACTAATTGCAACACATTTTTTAACAAAATCTTCACACAAACACAGGGTAAAAAGAATCAAAGGTAACCGACTTCATTGCAGCCATAAATTTAATCTTTTCGCTTGCCGAATAAAATTATAGCAATAAACAAATCAAATGCTGCAATAATTCAGCAAAAACTACCTTTTAATTAAAGGTAATTCTCAATCTGTCTTAGAGTCAATAAAGTAAATAAGGAAAAGTTGATTTTTATAGTTTCTTAGGTAAAAACCAAGCTGCCATAGTACCAAAGGCAAGAGTAGTCGTAAAACTTCCCAATAAAAACTTAACATAACAAATGAACTGCCAAACAAAGTGCAGCTATTTGCGGCCTGTCGTAGCCTCTGAAAAAGACAGAGACCACACCACACCAACTGACCACCAAGTGGCACGTGCGGCGAGGAGTAAGTAGCTTATGGCATTGAGAAATGGTATGTGTGTGTGTGTGTTTGCAATGTGTTTAATGGGTAAGGTCTGTGTGCGAAGGTATTTGCACGTTTCACTTTCGTTTTGTTGTGCAGCAACGACAACAAAGACAACAACAACAACAAATACTTATTGCGGCACGCGACGTGCTGCTTGTGGGCTGAAAGGGAAGGGAGTGCAATGCGAAAAAAGGGCTGTGATTCGGTTATGGATTGGATTCGCACAGTGGCTGTCAATAAATTGTGCCTGAGAGCCATATAAACACAACAAGCAAGCGCCACACATAAATTATAACAATAAAGAAAAAGTGAATCTGAAATTTTTGTGTTTTTTCTTGACACTTTCGCAACTTTGTTGTTGTTAAGCATTATTTTTGTTTTGTTATTGGCATTGGCTGAAGCGTCGGCTACGTGATTTCAGTCTGCTGCCAAAGGCTAAAAACGTTGGACGAACAACATTGCCTGCGTTTATTGTAATTAGAAAGTATTTAATTTCGAATACGACGCATGGCAAACAAACAGAAAAAGACCAGCGGCAACAACAGCAACAAAAAGTGGATATAAAAAAATTAATTCCATATAAAAAATAAATGTAAGTAAACAAAAATAGTGTGAACATTAAAATGTGAGTCGAACGCAAGTTTCGCTTTTAATTTTATCGTTTTTTTTTTTTTTTTGCCTGGTAAAAGCCGAAAATGACAACAAATGCGGCACATTAGTTTCGTTATGGGCATGCCACACATGTTGATGGATAAGTTGTTCGCCATATGACGATAAAAATGATGATAATTATGACGATGGCCCATCGAAAGCGAAAAGCGGTTGCCATCCAACCAAGTCCACAACAAGTCTATCACATATTTATTTACATAGAGCCAGATAAACAAAACAAGATTTTTCATTCAGCCTTTCTTTCTTTCTTTCTGTCTCGCTGTGTTTCTTTCTTGCTGTCCCGAAAATTTCACTCTAAGTGAAAATTGGGCTAAAGTGGAATCTGAACTGATCTCTATCTTAATGGCTGTTTGTGTCATTGGGTCGCTGAATGGAGTGGAAGAAGCTCTTAGCCCAGTATTGACAGCGCGTCTCTTGCCACACATAGAGCAAAATGTTGCATGCCACTTTGGCAAAGAAAACAAAACAAATTTTCAGATTTCCAAATAATTAGAGCATGAAAATAAACAGCAAAAATTGCCTCAGCGAAGAGTCAATTTGTAGCTAATGAGTGAATGTGCGAGTGTTTGAGTGTCTGAGTGTGTTTTAGCTGATAAATTTCTATTTGCCTTTTTTGGCAGCTTCCTCTACTTACCGCTTCAGTTTTGTGTTTTTGTACCGGCTGCGGCTGCTGCTGCTACTGTTGCTGTTGCAAGTGGGCAGCTCTCTGTGTGTATGTGTGTATAGATTTTCTTCTCTTTCACTTTGCTTAGCTCAATTAATGTTTTAATTTTGTTTAATTTACGGAATTAGCAGACGCGACCCGCACGAACAGGGCGATTGGGGTAGGAAACGGTTCGAGAAATCCGTGGTGCAACGAACGCGTATAATACAATAACAAAAATTTCACTTCCTTGCTGTTTGCGTATAGAAATATATACCACTGGCAGGCACTGTAAACAGGCAACAACAAACAACTCGTTCAGGAAGCGCACGCACTTTCGAGTTTAAGCTAAAATAAACGACTCTGTGTTTTGGTACCACTGTGCACTAGTTATATATACATATACATATACCGTTACAGTTACAGTTACAGTTAACAAATTACAGTTGTTGAGTTGTATCTTTAGCTGGGAGCTAACGCGTCTGCATCGCTGGCGTGCCGTTAACAGACTGAAGAAATGAAAAGCGTCTGTGGCCAAAAGTAAGTAAGAGTGGTTTGTGGTTTGGCTTGGTTTTCTTCCAAGCGACAAAGCGCAGCAGCGGCAGCGGCAGCAGCAGAGGCAGCGCTGCCAGCAGCGACGTCGTTTCCAATGTGGCTTTTTAAGTTTGTAGCCGCAGCTTTTAACTCGGACCACAAATAAAAACTGTAGCAAGCAGCGGCACATATGTTTGTGGTTGTGCTTTTGTTTGTTGCATACGCTAAACAAAAGACTTAGGCAACAAACTTACCAATGCAGTTTATGGATTGTTCTTCTGCCACTGGAATTTTTCGTGCCCCACAAATTAGTTCAATGCAATAAATGTCGTTTTAGTTTTTATTTCTTAGCAACGTTTGCAATAGTGGCCAGGCCAACAACAAATCGATTAGTTGCAGTTGGCTTAGACTCATGTCAACTGCAACTTTTGCTACCCATGATTCATGAGACACACACCACAGCGCACATCGCCACAACCCAACTCACTTGCACACACCCGCTGTTATGGTCGCATTCATAATATTGACTCATTGCCATTCCATAGATCCGTATATCAAGCTTTAATGGGCTTTAACTGGCATGTGGTGTGGTATGCTACTCAAGGCCGCCTTCGCTTTTTCGACTTGATTCTCTCTGTGTTACAAATGTTTAAATTCCCATTGCATTTAATTAAAATTGTTTGTTTTTTTCATTTATTCGTACTCTTTGTCGGGGGGGGCTATAAAAATTGACCGAGACTTTAATTTAGTTATTGTTAAGAATATCAGCTTAGAAAAACAAGTTTAAAACACACTATGAAGGTTGATTTTAAATGCTAGAATTGCTACTTTTAAGTGTCTCAATGAAAATAATAACTTTTTTAATTTCATTTATAAATGTTATTTGTTAGTTTTTTTGTTTTATAATGAGAATTTAATGAAAGAAGTTTATAAAAATTTATTTATATCTTATCATTATATAAAACATATGGTTTGCACTCTATTCTATATGTAAAATTACGAATTCCTAACCTTATTCCGAATCAGGAAATGTTCTTTAATGTAACACATTTTTCAAAGCCAACTCTATAAAATTATTAGATTAAACTCTGTAAACGGTGTCTTTCCTGCTTAAGCCTTCATTTATATTGCCTTAACGCTGCTTTGTCTTGTCAGGTATTGGCCTTAAACATTGTTTTCCCTTGTAACGTTTATTTTCTGCGCGCATTTTAAAGATTTTTCTATAAGACAATTAAAATATTCTCAGCGCCAAAATGTTGTCTTAATTTCCGCTATAAGACAGCTTGTGCTGCTGCAATTGTTTTGCGAGAGACTTTTATGGATCGTGGAAATAAAGTTAATTACCATATACTATAATACACGCTGGCCCAAACATATGCAAATGACTTGGCCAAAATATTAGATAACAAACTAACGACCCAACTTGTCTTACAACTTGTCAAAAATTTCCGAAAAAAAAAGTTATATTTGCAAATAAAATGAGTAAAAGTGCATTGACAAAGTCATAAAGTCAACAAGTGGCAAATTCCATCAACGAAAACTCAACAGTTGAAAGTTATAAATGGTGGCATGTGGCAAGTTAACTGGCGAACAAAATTCGCTACTCTAAGTTTGAGTTATGCGTTATGCATGTGATTAATTTTTTGTTTCTTTTTCTTTTTTTTTCTTTTTTTTTTGGCTAATAGACATGATCTACAGGCTGCGCATTGAAGCGTTAAGTTGCTTCCGCTGTCCATTCGACACACACTCAAGCCATTGTCTAGAAACAGAACGAAACACTTTCGTTTTTATAGAGCCAACAAGCTGAGCATCGATTAAAGAGCAAATTGCATTGCCATTCTGACCTTTTCGCAGCTGTTGGCTGCAGTCTAAGACGCTAAGACGTTGCATGTGCTTAGAGCTTACACGCCCAAGGCGAGATGCCAAATGCCACAGTAAACAACAGCAACGGCAACGGCAACTGCAACTATAACAATGACAACAACTTCAAGTGTCTGTGCCAAATGCGACCTTCACTCTCGTTCATGTATTTTAGCGTTTTGAGTTTTCTCAAGCTGCGCAGTTTTTCCAAACGTATGCGGAAAAGATTAACGAGATTTGCATAAAATGCGAGCAATTTTTTCATACCATTCAAATTTTTCCCACAGCTAATTAAGTTATGTGTCGCAGTTTTTGGCTCTTTGGCTTTAATCATTTGTTAGCCATTTGTTTAGTTGTAGAATTTCGCTTAAAAAACCAAAAAAAAATAAACGCTCTTTTGCATTAGTAGAAAACTCTGGAGCATGGCTGATGCAACATTGATAGACTGTTGGTTAGTAGATGCCGACATAAATCGGTTGGCCATTATGTAATCTAAGCTGGCCCAACCACATTTGGCCAGGAGACAACGCATTGACGCATCGAGCCATCGAGGCATCGCTAAAGCCAAAAGCAATCTTTTTGGTGCACGAAACTAAAACAACTTTTTGTGTGTGTGTGCGTGTGTGTGTGTGTGTGCTTAGACAACAGACTGGATCTGGACTGACTTCCCTCTCCTCTTGGCTGTTTTGGTGCCAAAAATGCCTTACGATTGCCATATACGTACGTTTATGGGACTCTCTTTGTTTTCATTTCTTAAAACACTTCCTGCTGCCTGCTGTCTGCTGCCTACTGTGGACTGGTCAAATGTGGTCAAAATCTAGTAGCTGCAAACTGGATTACAAGTGCGCCCCAGAGACAACACACAAGGCACTCCACACAGCATTCGGCTGGAGTTCAGTGTGTGGTTTCCTTCCTTATGTCTTGGATCTTTTGGGTTAGCTAAACTCTTTCGCTTGCCCGTCTACTCTAATATGGGGCATACACTGATTAAGCGTATGCCTTGCAACTGGTTTTAATTGTTGATTTATTAAATGGGTTAAGTTGGTTTTATGTTACATCATTTTATTTTTATTTTTCGATAATTAATAAATTGTCAAATAGCTAGTTTTATTTTGATTAGCTTGTTATATTGAATGTACAAAAAAAGTAGTTAAAGTTAACTTTATGAAAAGCTTTTTGATAAACAAATTAAGCCATTGAGAAGCAGTATTTAATGCGCTTTAAAAAAGAGCCAAAAAGATATTTCAATCAACTCTAATATCTTACAACTTTCTTCTCCTTTTGTTGTTACTTCAAGTTGAAGTATTTCCTTCTGAGCGTTTTCTAAGTCACTTTAATGAAGTGATTATTATTGAAAGCGGAAATTCCATAAATGTACCAGACATTAATGCAGAAGAGTATACCATTTTCCACACGAGTTTATTTCTATTAATTTTTCACTCAGCTCGCTGCAATTAAAATTTTGTAATATTGCGACCAACTAACAAAAAAACACAATAATAAATATAAAACTGTGGCAAAACATTTGCTTTGAGCGTAAACGGTGGCATGGAATGTCTGTTTTGTCGGGCAACAAATAATTGAAGCGCTTTCAAAATGATTTACAATTTCACTGCATAATATGAGAGCATGGTATAAAATACTCTGTCATAGGCAATGCCGCCAATTTGTGAATGTAATTGTGTGTTGGTCTGTGTGTGTGTGTGTGTGTGTTGAGTGTTTTTAGTGTTTAAGTGTGTGTGCGCATAATAATTATGCATGTGGCGTATTAAAAAAGGCCTTAGAAACCAAATTTAAAGCAAGCCAAATGAAATTGAAAACACATTGAAAACCCATCAGCAACAACAGAAGGGGCTATAAAACAACAACAACACTACATACACACATATATATATATATATATGTTTAATTTCACTTTCCTTTCCCTAGTTGGTGCAGCGACAGAAACCAACTGCATTGCATTTCAATTTTGTACAATTTTGTTTGGCTTTTCATTATGTTTTTTTTTGTGCTTTGCTTTGAAGTGGTCTTCAGTTCCATAGGCATGTTAATTGTTAGTAGGTTCGACAAGGTGTGAATCAAGTGTGTATGCCAAGTGGAAATGGAACTCCTACTGGGAAACTGGGAAACTGTTAACACAGCTGGCTGTCACTTATCTACAAGCGAAAGCTAATAATTGTTTGTGTGCGTATTCGTTTCGTTTCGTTTCGTTTTTGGGCAAATAATTAAAAACTCGATGAGAAGCATTAACACTACCGAATAAGCGGCAATTTCGCTGCCAAAAAACCAAAAGAAATGTAATTGCGGATTACGTGCCCTGCCGGAAATTGAGAGTCGCAATCACAAATGACAATTGTCTGTCTATGCAAACTGATACCTTTTACTTACTTACTTAGTGACATAGATCAACGTTGTCAATGAAAGGAATAAAGTCACGCAAATTCATTAACATGAATGCGTTAAAAAAATTCGTGATCGGGTCAAGAAACTGTTTACACTACACATGATCTGGGCTTGGCATTGTTGATTCATTCATACACACACACACACACTTATCTCAACTTTAATCCTATTAAATAATGTTGCGTGTTTGTTGGCAAATAATAATACTCTTTATAATTTCAATTTGCATTTCAATTTCAACGACTTCTTGTCGCTGTCAATCTCAAGTGCATTGCGTTGTACCATTTTTATTTTCTTTTTTGTTTCGATTGTGTTTTGGGTTTTTTGTTTTTTTTTTTGTGGGTGCGTTGCGGTTGCTGCCCGCAGCTATCGAGTGAAATTTGTACTCTACTCTAAGCTGGCATGGAAATTAGTAACAACAACAGCAATAACAACAACAATTGTAACACTTACATTGGTAACAACAACAACAACACGACGAAGCTACAGCATGGACTCGCCTAATGAAAGGCATTGACTACGAACCCATGGCGTATACTCGATGTGCCATCTAATGTGCAGACGCTTGTCCAACAACGCTTGTCCAAGCGCACCTTTCTGTTCATATACAACTGTATGTATGTAAATATAGCAGCACTTCATGCTCACATGGTTTTTTGCGCCATTTGTTAAAGTTTACTGAACATCAGCTTAACAAAAGGGTATATTAAACTTCTTGTTTGCATCTTTCAAGTCAGATATATGTAAATTTAATACTTTTCCATAGTTCACTGATTGCATTTTATTGGAAGTATCGCAGCCAGTGGGTAAGGTTTAACCTCAAGGGTTACTTATCTTATTAAGTGTCAAAAGTTTATGGTAAATTATTCCTATGGAATTAGACCATTCAAAAGATTGAAGATATTTACAGGGTAGCTACAAGTCTTTGTATATCTTATCTGCTGTCACCGGTTTTAATTGTTAATGTTTGTTTGGTGTAAATTGTTTAAAAACGCACTCTCACTCGGTTGTTGCTGTTGCTGTTAATGTTAATCATACGCTGAATTGCACTTTATACATATGCTTGTTAGATAAGAAGGTGTCATTGCTGTTATGTTTCTTGTTGTTGTTGCTGTCCGATGTCAGGCGACAAGTGGCATTCGGCGTTGATTATATAAAGTGATGTTTTATTATGATATAAATGATATTTTGATGTCGGATTCGTCAGATGTCCTAGTTTCTCGTTCGATGTACAATTGCACACCGGAGGCAACTTTAAGTTACCCACACTTTGGTGCCGTTGCAAACGCACTGACACAGATATCAAACATAATGACAACAACAAAAACAATGCGCTAGACAACATCTAAACTCAGTTAGATCACCTCAATCGCGATCGCCTCCATCTCCCGGCAATTGCTGGCGGCTGTGCAGCAGAGCAGGTTCTCTTCGCTGGCGAAATCGTGTTAGCCGCTTTTTGATAAACCATAACGATGCAAAGCTTAAAGCGACACGACGCGAAGCTATGCGACGTTGGCGCCGGCAGCGCTGCTGACGCTGCTGGCTTCGTATTGCATAAGCGACACGTAAAGTGGCCGAAATTTGCGAAACGCAGCCCCAGTTGCAATTTCATGCATGCCGACTTTAATGTCTCTCCCTCTATCGCTCTCTCTTTCTCCCTGGGCACAAACAACAAAAATACTAACAACAACAACAACCAAACCATAACTAAATCATCTTCGACAACTTCAAGCTCGATATTTATAATTTTTAGCGCATCTGGTGGGAAAGTTGATCATCAAACGCAATAGTAGAAGAAATGAATTATATAGTATATGCAACTGTATATTGTTTTTATTATTATTGTAATACCAAGTATTGGGCAAAACGTGAAGGGCGAATATTGGTAACGGAGTAAACCAAGTACACACAATAACCGATTTAAGTATTTGCAAACATTTGGAAATAGCGCGTGCGTTTTAAATTATTCACGATATTTGGCGTAACTTTTTGTGAATAGCAGATAATAAGAATGGGAATGAAAAGAAACAGTGTGAATAAATATGCAAGTGATGTTTGCCCTTTTAGGGCTTAGCTTTGACCTTTTATTTATATAAAATATTAAAACCTTTTGGAAAAAGTGTTTTTAACCATTTAGTCCAAGTTAAACATGTAAAGAACAAAGAGAAATGCAAATCTAGTTCAAGTTTAATTGATCAAATAAAGCTATTTAACGCTCCAAAAACAATAAACAATAATAACAAGATAATAATAGGCACAAACAAATCCAAAACAATGCAATATATGGCTGATATCAACAAAAGCTTTACCACATGCGAGTCGTCAAGCAAAAGCTGCGTTGCCAGCGCCTGTCAAACTGCACAGCTTTTGTTTAACCATACACACACACACGCCCACTTTGTCGCTGTTGTTGCTTTTGCTACTGTTGCTGTTGCCGTGCCCTCTCCCCTAGTTCCAGTCGCAGCCAAACATCACCCGATGTCTGGCAGCAGAAAATTACAAGTCGCCGGTTTTGCATCGCGTCGCATATTTTTCAATTTTGGACTATACAACAAGACCAAGAAGTCCGCAATTGTTTCCAGTTTAGAGCTTTTCTCATTGGAAGCCATTCGCTGCGAGAGAGCGCGTTCCGATCGTACAGAGTTGTCGACACGCAAAAAGCTGCAGAAAAATCCGAACAGCAGCCGATTACACTAGGCATCTGTGCATACAGTTGACAAGCCTGCTGACTGGAAGCCAGCCACATTACGTGATACTTAACGCCGTCCATTGTAGTGGAAGTGAGCTCAGTGTGCTTTTGGTCGTCGCCAGATCGTGTAGAACTTTTCTAGCCGTTGTTCTCTTTTTCATACGTTCCCACAGGTGGGTGTGTTTTATTTTTTTTGCTAAGTCTATAAGATAGGCATTACATAATATGATATATACTAATTGATGTTCTGATTTTAGTTATCATGTCGCTACGCATTGTATCGCAGTCGCTGCTGAATGCCTGGAGCCAGACTCTGGTGCGTGGCATGTCCACACAGGGTGGCTCCAAGAACATTGGCTTCGTCGGCCTGGGCAACATGGGCGGCCACATGGCCAGCAATCTGATCAAGGCTGGCCACAAGCTGCATGTCTTCGATATCTCCAAGCCTGCTTGCGATAACCTAAAGTCCAAGGGCGCCACTGTCTACACAAAGACCGATGAGCTGGCCAAGAACTCAGATTTCGTTATCACCATGCTGCCAAATAATGATATCGTTGATGCATCGTATGAGGAGATGACCGCCAATGGTGTGAACAAGAACACCATCTTTATTGACTCCTCCACCATTGATCCAGTGTTGGTGAAGTCTCTGCAGAAGCGCGTTAGCGCCAAGGGCGCTCGCTTCATTGATGCCCCCGTCTCTGGTGGTGTTCCCGGAGCCGAGCAGGCCACTTTGACCTTCATGGTCGGTGGCACAGATGCGGAATACAATGCGGTCAAGGCTGTGCTTGAGTGCATGGGCAAGCGTATTACCCACTGTGGTGATTATGGCATGGGCCAGGCTGCCAAGTTGGCTAACAACATGATGTTGGCCATCTCCATGATTGGCGTCTCTGAGGCGATGAATCTGGCCATTCGTCTGGGTCTGAATCCACAGACTTTCGCTGAGATTATCAACTCCTCCACCGGCCGTTGCTGGGCATCCGAGATCTACAATCCCGTTCCCGGCGTATGCCCCACTGCACCCGCTAACAACTCGTACAAGGGCGGCTTCTCTACCGATCTGATTACCAAGGATTTGGGCCTTGCCTCTGGTGTGGCCACCTCATCCAATACACCCATTCCCATGGGTGCACTCGCTCATCAAATCTATCGCACACTCAAATCCCAGGGATTGGGCAACAAAGATTTCTCTGTTGTCTACGATTTCATGAAGAACGAGAAGAACTAAGCAGCTGCCATTAGAGGAGCTTTGTAGTATGGCTTCCAAACACCAGTTTTGCATTTATAGCGCATTAAGTTAAGCCATCCCAACTTTTGGGAACTGTTGATGACTTTTAAGGGCTTCCCGTCTTTCGATTTTGACGTGCATTTCATACTATATGTATTTTCTATCGCTGTGCCTTAGTTAAAATAACATATATATTAAAAATGTATTTACTCTAACGTATAGAATCTGGTTTTATCAAATCATGTGGAAACTTTTTCGATTGCATAATCGCCAACAAGTTTAACTTGCTGCTGATAAGCAAAAGTAAGACAGCTGCTTTTATTGTAGTCGGCTCTTGGTTGGGGGTCCATAAGATCTACGGCAAATTTTCCAGCACGCGTCGAGAGCTTTTGCAGCGTTTCCAATGGAAAGCATGTGGGATTAATTGGAAGCATCATGAAAAAAACGAGTCAAGTCATTGTACGCTTCGTTTTACATGTAAACAGAATTTTGAGCAAAACAAACACAACAATAAAGCAATAATAAAAAAAAACGAACAGAATGCTTTGTTAAATAAAAGCTTACAGTTTGAGAGCCAGTATGCTGACAGTTTTGCAGTCCATGAATAAACAGAGCTTTTGTATTTAAGTTTTGAGCGAAATCCAAAAATATTTTGTATTATATTTGGTTGTCATATTTTGAAAAATAACAAACTTAACTTAGGTGCTAATAATTAATATTAATTAATTGGGCATTTTTGTTGTTCTTTTGTTTTGTTTTATATCAATAAATAAGTATGTATGTATGTATATATATGAATGTTGTATATAAAAACTTTGTTTGTGAGAAGTATATAAAATAGTTTGACTATCTAATTGTTTGTCATGCATTATTCGGAGTTTGGATTACAAATTGCAATTCATGGCATTCCTATACACATAATAGGTAGGTATTCGAAAATGTTTTGAACAATTTGTTGCAGTTTAAATAAATAATTACAATAAATATACATTTATCATATGATGGTAAAGAGCATTAATAATATAGGTATGCATATAAAAAGCCTTAAATAATCGAGGGCAATGAATTTATAAATACATATCCTAGGGGAACTTCAGAAGTAAATGGTAAATATACATATATAATATTTAAGTAGATTTTTATTTTGTTTTTTTTTTGTTTTGGGATAAGCCACATAGTATGTCTAGTTGCAATTCTTTGAAAAATATCACAAATTGAAATATACAATAAATAATTAACCATACTCATACACATACGATTGCAAAGGAATTTTGCTTTGGTAGTTTGTTTTGGTAAAATACAAATAGATGTTCAAAAATAATTTTAGGTACACGCACTGGTTCTATCATATCATAGTATAAGTTTAAAGTACATTATGTTGTTGCTGTTGTTGGTTTTTGTGGGTGTATTTACAGCACTGATTAACAGTGTATCTATCAAGTGTAAATAGTTTGATTCGCATTCTTACTGTTTAAGAGAGAGTGTTTGGAGAGAAAGTTTATCCTGAAATACTTTTGTTGTAAGATTAAGTTCTTAAGTTAAGCAAAACTTTGGTGCATAAGTTGAGTTACATTACTTTGATGGAACTTGCTCTGGTGCTTAAAATTTGCATCACTAATATCTATTTATTTATATATATATGTGTGTGTGTGTACTAATCGCCTTGGCTCAGACTAAGGCTCTTGGCCTGTCCAAACTTGTGCTTCAGCTGATTTGTATTGGCGCGGAAGCGTGTCGTCATCTGTTGCATCAGATGCTGTGGACCAGTTGTGGCGCTAGATGACAGCGATCCATCTATCATCGCCGCATCAGCGCTGCTTATAGACTATGAACCTTTTATTTTCTTTTTTGGATTGTTGCGTGCCTGATCCGCGGGCGCCGATGGTGGCAGCTCTCTATATTGATTCTGTAAAAGGAAACCAATAACATTAGATTGTGTATACTTATTCGGTTTCACTTCACTTACAATCTCCTCGTTGTCTGGAACTCGCGATAGGAAATCAAGCAGCTCGTTGTTTGGTATGGTATTGGGTCGCAGTATTCGCCGTGAGAACTTCATTAGGCCCCAAAAGAGCAGCAGCCAGCGAAGCGGCACAAAATGTAACACAAATATTGCACACAACAGCAACACCACTGCCAGCCAGGTAAGTTCAGGGACGGAAAAGTTAAATGTGCTAGAATAAGCAGCAAAGCTGTTAAGGATCAGCTGAAAGTTATAAGCCAATGGCAACGCTTACTTTATGGTGCTCTCGGCTAGGGATGCCAAATAGCCGATTGTATTTTGTACGGTCTGTGAGACCTCTTGTATGGCCTGCAAACGTTCCTTAATTGACTTCTTCTCCTCCTTCTCCTTGTCATCATCATCATCCTCATCGTACTCATAGTCATACTGGCCAGCATTTGCATCTGTTGTGCCAGTTATCAAACGAATAAGCCATTTTCTGCATAGATATTATTTAGAGTTACCCTTGTGTTAATACTAGAGGAGAATAATGACCAAAACCTACTTTAGAATAATCAGAAGCAACACCAGCGGCACTGTCTCCAAATCTCCATAGACGCAGGCAACAATCCAGAGGACAAAAGCTATGCTCGATCGCACTGGTGACTCCCACTCAAAGGAGCTCCTGTAAGCGATCAAATATCAACCAGTTAGCAAGAGCTGCAATATCTACCAAGGCTTAATTACTTACTGCACATAACGCGCCGCCTCTAATATATCCATTATGATTGCCTTCAGGCGATTGACATTGCGCAGGAAAAGCTGTCGCTTGAACTTTGCCTCCTGCTGTATAAGTTTCTCCTCCTTTGGCTGCAAGGCGCGACAAACAGCACGCACCTCATTCCACACAACAGTAAGCTCTAGTTGAATCTGGGGTGAGTTGCCTTTTGCCCGCACACAAAGATTCTTATCTTTTAGGGTGTACCAACGCTTGACGCCGCTCTTGATGCGCAAGAGTGGAATAACTAGTTTGCCAAGGAACTCAACACGATGATCGCGATCCTCATCGAAGACTGTTACCTCCAGCACCTGTGTGATGTCCTTGACATTGCTAAGCACGAACATGAAATTAGTTTAAGCTAGCTCAAGGAATCGCTTCTCAACTTACAAGGTAAAGATCTTATTCCAATTAGGTGTTAGAGTCTTATACTCTGTTTGTGTTTGCAGTCGAGCATTGCCCAATTCCAGCACACAAAAAGGATCCGATTTGCCGCCTATATCCGCAGCAGCTAGTCCCGTGGCGCCAAACACCTTAACAGTCAGATGACCCACATCTCGCAGATTCTGCAAACTGCGCAAAAAGCGATAACGATCTCGCATTTGTTGTGTTTCTCTAGGATCCTCCTTGAAGGCTTTCAGATCACTTATGGTCTCGAGAGCTGTGGTGCCACTAATCGTGAGCATGAGGAACACCTCGCCGGAGCAATCCTCCAGTGACTTCCAGATGCCATGCGTTGTCTCGCGCTGAAAGACGCTCAGATCAATGTTGGCCTTGCCATAGAGCGTATTACGATTCCAGAGTGCCAGCTCCAGATTCTGATCCTCATCGAACAAATGCAAATCGAACTGTTCCAGCCAACGATCCGTCCAGGAAGACTTGCTCTTGTACTTCTCATTGCCCAGTCTGCAAGAAAATTGTATACGAATTTTAATTAGCTCAGTTTACATAGAAGAAACGTATGATTCATACAAAAGCAATTACACTTTAAGCTTGTTTATTATTTACCTAAATTTGAAATGTGTGTCAATCAGCTTGCTGCCATCTTCCGCAAGTGGCAACTCTTTAACCTTGACCAGCAATATTGTCACCACAGAGCTCCAGATCTGTGACTTGAGACGCTTCGATGACTCGGCCAATTTGGAATTACGTTGAAAGTGCTGTAACATGCAACAAAATAACAACAAACTTTAGTTACACAGCTCTAGCATTCACATAACGCAAAGATTTGGAAGTTGACCTCCTTCAGCTCCTCGCAGCCCTGCTCCAGTTGCTCGCGCAGCTCACTGTGCTGTTGGCGCAGTCGCTTGAGCAACATGCGCGGCGCAAGCCGATAAATAGGACCCGACAACTCCATAATCCGCTCGAGCAGCACCAATCACAATTGTTTCCCACCTCGCATGCGAAGCGCTTTGCAATGACTAAACCCAATTCATTTGCGTCTTCAGTACGCGCTCAATTTGAATGAATGCGTATAACCTTGAACTGGGCATATACACTCGTAGACACACTTTGTAACGCTAGCTACCGCTACTTAGCGATTAGTGCTGTGATTGTGTCTTAGTTTCAGTCTGAAGCGCTGATAAGCAGCAACTGCTTTGAATTAAATCCAAAACTTTGTTCCCAATTCGGTAAGTAATTTGTATGTATAAATTATTTTATTAAATGACACTGCGTTTTCTATACACTTGTAGCCGAGCTTAACTACGTATGCGGTAAGAGTATACAACAATTAGCTCGCTTCCGATTTCATAGCTCTGTTTGCTTTGTAATTCGGGGTATTTCCCCTTTGTCATTGCTAGTTTGTTTGTGCCTTTTGTGTTTCACTTTTTTCTTGTTTTGTTGACTAAGTTGAGCGCTTAACGTGTAATTGCAAAGAGCAGTCTAGAGACAAGCAACGATCAAAGCACAACCGCAGTGGGAGAAGGTGGAGCAGAGGGAGGCAGTCTAACCAAAACAATAACCAAGCCGTAGCAAGTTAATGTGCATGTGTGTGTGTGTTTGTTGACGTTTGTCGCTTTTCTTTGCCTTTAGCCATTGTTACAGTATTACAGTTTTACAGTATTGCTAATTGAGCGAGAGGCGCCAAAACGCTCAAATAGAGTCATAAATCTGCACGCAATCGACAAGAGGCTTCGAAATGTTGAATGTGTCAGCAATTAAGAATGTAACGTTGTCGCTTTTGTAAAACGATTGTTTCCAGAAAGGGAAAGGTCGAAACAGACGGAAGTAACTAAAGTCGTGCATCTGACATTTCACTTCCGCTCTGTGTGTGTGGCTCTTGCAATTAATTGTCGCTTATTGAATTTATTCTGTGACAGATACAGATATATTTGAATACTTGCACTTACCATTTCCTTATCCTCCTGACTGCGTGGCCACAGCGTCAGATTGATGAGTAACTCGCCCATGCTGAGACCCGGTTCACCATTATTCGTATCGCTCAGCTGCAGATTGATATCTTCCGCTTTGCCCAGCTCCAGTTGGGTGAGATCGATTTTGGCTGAACCCATGAAATCATCCTGCAGTCCCCAGTCGTAGTCAAAGACCTAAAGGGAATCCAAGTGGCAGGCCGTCAACATAACGAAACGGAAATTGATTTTGGTTAGCTGTTGCTGACTTTTTTCTTTTTTTTTGTTTGCCTTCGAGTGAATCTGATACAATTTGCCAAAAATCGAATGTCATGCTGGCAATTATTGCCATTTTATGCTGTTTGTTGTTTTTCGTTTCGCGTTTACGAGTCTATTGGGAAATTGATTTTCACTTTTGGCGACGAGGCGCAATGTTTCACTTTTTGTTTTGTCGTTTTTCATTTAATCACTATTTGCCACTTTTATTGACTTTTACTTATTGCTGCTAACTCTTAAGCTTGTTAGGTTTATGGAATAGTTTGTGCTAATTGAACTTAAAGTTGAACTATACATACTTTAAAGGTTGTTTTTTGTTTTTTTTTAGGTTGTCTACAGTGAATCTTTAAATAAAGTAATGTTGTTTCCAGATATCTAATGTTATTTATTAAATAAGGTTTTCCTTAAAGTCTTTTATATTTATTTACAACGACAGTTTACACACGTGTTTAAGTAAATCTTTCTTGATAAAACTTTAAAGCTCAACTAAAGTATTATCATTGCTGCAAAGTTCTTTCATATATATTTTACTTAGTTATAGTTATATTCGCTTTAGAACCGAATGATGATCATTATACGCTTATACCTAACTATCACAACTCTTTATCTGAACATTATCCCTACTTAATTAATACAAACGAACTATTCTGTTGACTTGCTTTTTCATTTGCTTTAACCAGTTTTCTTTCTCACAACTTAATTAAATTTTTCCCCCTTCTTTTAGATTACGCTTTATCCTTTGTGTTATGGTTGTTGCCTTGCTCTGTTTCCATTGCTTACCTTGACCATAATTGCTTGAAATGGGTCCTCCACGGGCACAATAAACACCTCGTCCCACACTGGGTTGAGGTCGCGGTGTATTGTTCGCGATTTGTGCAGCAAACGGCCGCCCACCTTGAATTTGACATAAGGATCACTTAGTCCTGGCGCAGAGATAAACACAACAAAGAAACAAATGTTATTTAAGCATCAGGCGGACATTTCTGACAGCACATGTCATAACTGTAGGCGTTTTGGTTGTGTGTGTGTGCGTGTGTGTGTTTGTTTTGAATCCTCTTAGCTTGGGCTTACCATTCTTGTCCATGGCCACCAGGTCGGAGCCGGATTTGAGATGAACGCGCAGCTGAAAGAAGACGAATTGTCGTAATTGTGTCTCCCGTTTGCGACGCAGCTCATCGGCCTGCATGTTGTAGGCGTTAGTGATGTGGCAGTTGCAATAGCAGTGGCGATAACAGTTGCAGTTACATAAGCAATGCATTGTTATCGATTATTATCGATTAAAGTTGTTTAGCGTTGCGTTGCGTGTGCATCAAGATTATGCAAAAAGAAGCGTTAAATAAATTTTGGTAAAAGAAAATTTCCGTTTAGTTTAAGCAAAAACGAAAACCAATTTATTCGGGCAAATTATAAGTAAGAAAATAAGGCTATACTTGGTTAGCCAAAGAATGTATTGATACTTTCAAAAAGTTAAGGATATCAGTGACAGTTAAATGCTAGTTAGAAGCTGAGCCTTTTCTGATCTTAATATTGAGTTTATCTAGTCAAAACCCTTCAGATAAGTGCATTTTATTTGTTAAAAATGTTTAAAGAACCGAAAGAACCTTAGAAAATACCCCTCGAAAGTCCATGATAAAAGTAAGCAATAGATAAAACCAACTCACCTGCAGTGCATCCAGTTGCTGTTGTGGTGTAGGAATAACTGTTGCATTGCCATTCTCGGGCTGCTCGTCGATGCGACCCTCCATGGAGCCACCGAAACGTTGAATGACTTGCGCCATTTTGGCTGTGGCACGGAAATCCCGTGCCAGTGGTGAACCAATTGTGGTGGCTCTATGTCTTGGACTCTGTGTCACAGAGCTGCTCTCGGAACTGTAATCGGCGGCATAGTCCGTGCTCTCCTCAAGGAAATCACTGGGCGACTTACGACCCAGGCGATCTTTGCTTTTGGCTCGACTCCAGCGATGCCGCAAGTTATTAAAGAAGCCGTGTGTCTTCTGCAGCACGCTCACACCACTGGCTACGCCGGCAACGCTACTGCCACTGCCACCGCTGGCAAGCTGCTGTGCAGCGGCACTCTTGGCTCGCTTTGGCGATATGTGCGGCGATTCTGTATTGCTGTGGCAATCGTGTCCGTTCAACTCGGAGGCCGATTTGCTCAGATGCTTGCCCAAACGCTGTTGCAGCTGTGGCGAACCATGCGGCGAGATGCCAACACCACTTGGCGGTGAACCACTGCCGCTGGCATCAATGCTGCCCGTGGCTGGCAGCCGACTGCTGCTAGGACGCGAATCCTCCCGATCCAAGTAATGAATGTGAGCTGCAAGTGCAAAAGGTTATTAAAGTCAAATGCGTAGCAACTTGCTAATCGATTAAACAAGAGTTGATGTTGGTGCTGCGTTGTGTTCTGGTGCACGAGCCACTTCTGACTGATACAGCTGCCACATGACATCATTATTGTTTGTGGGCAGCACTGAGAGAGGGAGAAAGTGAATAAGATTCGCTAGAACCGACAAGCAGCTGGGTCATATCATAGATGCCGTTTAACCACAGTGCCGCAAGCACCATTGAAATAATATCAGACGACGCAACAACACAGAGCGAAACATTGTGGTATATGTGGTTCTTTGCCGTGCTTCCAACAAGATTGATATCTTATAATCACACTAAACTCAAAGCTTAAAAGTTAATGGTTAAAAGTCAGGGTTCAAGGTTACAATGTTTAGGTAACAACAATTTCATTGTGTCTAGTTATATGCCATAACTTTTGGAAGATACATCTTCGTAAGCTCACAGCAAAAATAGTTTTTATGAGTTATAGTTTTGAGAGAGACAGCACTTAATACACAATGACATGTTTGTGGTTTATTGTCACCCGTTTTGCTTTGTAAGCAAACCTAAGAAATATTTGCCAAAAAAAACTACAAAAATATTTTTTTGGCACACCCTCGCAATATATATTTAAAAACTATTATTACACTAGAAACAGAGCAGGTTTGCTTTAAGTTTTTACCTGCAATTGGAAATATTTTATTCAACTTGTGGCACAGTGCAAATATTGTTTGCTTTTGATGTTTCTGCTTTTTCCTGTGCGAATTTGATTGCATGCCTTAATAACTAAACGCATTCAACTGGGGCAGCATCTGCACTGGGCCAGCAGCAGCCTTGCTCGAATGTAAACCAAAAAATATGCATTCACATTTGCTTCTTTTTTTTGCGAAGCGTAACTTTAATTAACTTTCACCAAACACAAGCACCAAATATGCACATACATATATATATAATGTGAATTGTTTTTGCATAACTTTTGGCAAAAAAAAAGAGAAAACTAAGGAAGAAGAAAAGGATTTTGTTTTTGAAGCGCGCCAACGAACTGCACCGGAGCAGTGCTCCTAAAAGACTGCTATAGAGGTTATTCTTTCTGGTAGCTATGAAGCTTGGGCCTTTGTTATTGTTAGCGCCATCTATAGGTCAGCCTCGTACACAAACACTGTATCAAGTGGCGCTCTGTGTATGTGTGTGTGGGTGTGTATAGTTTTTGACATTGAATACGAGCAGTAAAACAAGCGAATGTAAATGCTTGTTACTTTGTGTGTGTGTGTTGTGGGTTGGGAGGTAAGTGTGTGTGTGTGTGTGTGTGTAGTGTTATTGCGGCTGTTGCCTATTGCATTATTAATGCTTTATGCTGCTGCTGCGGCTGCTGCTGCTGCAACAAAAAATGCCAACAAAGGCGACATAAAATGCAAATGGAGGCTCAGACATACTTACTCGTGTGTCTGTGTGTGTAGCGAGCTTTACGCACTCAGCGCAACAAAAAGCTTTAAAAAATACAGCTGCCCCTGCGGCATTTGCAGTTATGAATGAAAATCGTTTTAAATCTACAATTTGATGCGACAAACTTTTTAATAGCATAACAATATTCAAATGCATGCATAGATATATATATCTATTTAATGTTGGCATATGCAGAAGTGTGCGCTTTAAAGGGCAGAGACTTTAAGCCATACAGATTTTACATAACCCAAAAAGAATGAAACTGCCAAGGACAATATTTAATCACATTTAAACTTATGCTTATACAAACAACAGTTGGAAAACAACAAACAATTTTTGTTTGCTCCTTTTTGCTTTTATGCTTTTGGCGCGGCATTTTATATTATTTAATGTAGAGGGGCAGGCATTCAATGTGTTTTTGTATGTTGTGTTTGTGGGCGTTGGTGTTTGGGTGTGTACACTCGCAAGCACTTACTTATAGTAATTATTATTGTTGTTATTCCCAGTGCTAAATAAAATGCTGCCCGCCGCGCAGTGGTTTGTTACTCGGGTCAGACGACTTTAAGCATATACTGTGCCGTAAATATTGTATTAGATGACGATTGGACACATGTTTCACAGCTTTGGACACATGTCTGCATATTAGCGACACTAGTGTAAATAGTTTGCCAATATGTTGCATAATTTAGGGCGCTTCATTCAAATTCAATCGAATTGGTTGGGTTGTCTGTATTCGTAAATAAATAAATACATTTTAATCATAAATTAAATATTCATAGCTATTGCTGTTGGAGTTATCGCAAAACACTTTCTTTTAAGTCCAAAACCTTAAAGCTTAAAGTTTTTTGGCAACCAAATTGAGTGTGTAGCTGGCTCACACATCACAGACAAATTATATTTGCTTTAAACCCTTACGGCTTTCCAGCCAGCGAAGCAATAAAAAATCAATAAAACAAATACTAATTCAGTGCTCGGAGTCAAACTGCTGAACAAGCGCACAAGCTCGCAGCTTTAGTACACTTGTTAAATCTACAGCTCTTGACTGCAATTAGCCAACTTTGAGGATTGTAGCGAGCGAAAGTTTAAGTCATCATTTGGCTTGGTTGGCCGTTTCTTGGCCAGGCAAAAGTTCGCGATTATCACACATACGCAACATGGCCAGCAATTAATGGCCTTAAATGGCCATGGCAAATGGACGCCAAGCAATGTTAGGTTGTTTGTCATTTTATGACCATTGGCCAAAGAAAAATAATGTCAATACAGAAAAGCACGGTCATTTGGCCATTTTAACAAACTTCGCCTTTTTTATGGCTTTGTATTTGATTTCAGCTGCAGAAGCTAAAATCCAAAAGAAAGCAACGATAGCAGTAAAGATGCATGCGAAGGATTATCCTGTTTATTGGTTGGCATCAGCTTGAGCTTTAACGAGCAAATGGAGAGCAATCTATATATATCTATCTTTAATAATACTTGAAGTTATTAAAAGGCTTTTAGCAAATTAACATATAAAGCTGCCTCAACCAATCTTAAGCACTTGATTGACAACTGGGTATAAATAAATGAAATTGACATTACCATTTTATATTGCTACGGATATGCGTTTGTTGTTGTTGCCGTTGTTGCTGCTGTAGGCAAAGCTTAGTTTTTTTTATACAAAACATAAAGGACATCATCATCATTATTATTATTATGATTATGATTATTATTGGGTAGACATATCAAAATGGCAGCCGTTCATTCATATCTGAATCGAAAATGTTCAAGCAATCAAGCAGCGGTTGCAAGCAACGCCACTTAATGTCACACATGCCACACTTGAGTCGAATAACAATTATAAATATATTTAAAGTTGCTGTTGTTATTTGTCCTTTGTTATTTTAGTTGGCTTAGTCAATAATTAATCAAGCTCGAGGTCAATAATCAATTATTTAGCAACTGATATAAAAACACATTTTTCCATTTATTATTATTTTCACCTGTTGAGGCAAACATTCTATTCATGTTTGTTGTTGTTGTTAGGTTTGTTAGGTGTGTTGTGTTTGTTGCTTAGCTTCTGGCTGTTTATATGCCCCATTGTTAGTTTCATATGCTCGCGTTGGCTTTTTCTTCCTTCACTTTGCTTTCCTTTCATTTTCATTTTGGTTGTATGTGTTTTTTTTTCTGCTGCTGTTATTGTGCCTTTTGTTAGTTTTTTGTTGCTGCCCGAGCCGCAGTAGATGACGTCATCTAGCGGCGTTGCTTGACTGTTGTGATTGTTGTTGTTTTCGTTGGCCCCAAACAGGCGACAGGAACTGGCGTCATATGGCTGTCTAGCAACGCACAAACCACGTCGCGTTTGACTATAAATGTTGTCGTTCTAAGAACGTGCGTTGCTGTTTTTATTATTGTTGTCGTTGCTAATAATGCTTGTTATATCCTAGACACTGAGTGTGTGGGTGTATTGGGGGCATACCTCCGAGATATGCATAGCATAATAATAGGAATTATTGTTGTATTCATAAAAGTTTATTAACTATGGGTACGAAGTATCCTTTAGCTTTAAACTAGCTGCATTAGATACACTTTGCATATTAGATGAAGCTTTAAGTAAATCAAGCAGAAAGGCTACAACTACAACATCAAGTATTTAAGTCCTTTAAACCTACTCATATGATTAAACACCACACAAACGAAAATCATTCTTTTGGTTTAGTGTTTTGGTTGTTCGTTCGCAACACGCAAACCTATTTTATGGACTCTTATCAAACGTACATTAATTGCAGCGAATATCGTGTGCCATTTCCATAGAATTATTCAAGTGTTTTTTGCGGTTTTTTTTTTTTGGTTTTTTTGAATAAAATTATTAAAGCAGTGGTTGTTTATTTTGATTACATTTCGCCTGTGAGTTGTTTACATAACATGGTAAAGAAATACCAAAGCTGTGTATCTTTTTTTGGTTTCTTGTTTAATCTAAAATTGTGAATAAACCAATATTTTTCTATATTGTAAATTCAAAGCTGTCTGCCATATGAATGCGGGCAGACTGCTGCTATTCATATTTATTATGCTATCCCATAAGATATTAACACATTTTGTTATGAAACTCATGTTTTTTGGCAACCTTTTTGGCCTAAACAAACAAACAAGCCAGCAAACAGGCTGCCAACAGAGAAAGAGAGAGAGAGAGTGAGCGAGAAGTTAACCGAATTTTTGTTTTGGGTTGTGTTTAAATAAAATGGAATTCAGTTACTTTCCACTTTTTGCTGCCTGTCAAGTGCTGCGTAAATGAGTTTCTCTTCTGCCTCGTCGACTCCTGAATAATTCATCGAAAGTTACATTCAGGCCCCTTTTAGCTGGAAAAGACCAAGGGGCGTGGGAGTGGGGGTGCGAGGGTAGACGCTTTATTGTTTTTTACCCACAAAGCTTACTAAACTATGCAGCAATCATTTATGCTCAAGTGCCATCAAATTTTGATGCGTGCAACAAACAACTTTGAAGGAAAAAGAAGGAGGCCGAAAATTGGTAAAGATCACACTTTGAAATGCATAAAAGTTGCAGGAGCCTTGTGGCACAAGTGGGCGTGGCAAACATGGCGTGCCACAGGTAATTAAACGCCAACTGCAGTGTCAGCACAAAGCACAAAAAACAAATGCGATGTTCACAATAAGGCCAAAGGGGATGGTGTGGCGTATACGTAATGCAAACATTCAACCAATTCGAACTGTGAAAAATGTGAAACGAAAAAAACAAGTTTAATTAAAGCCAATCGTGCAATAAATCTTAAATAATAACTCGTATAAACTGTAGTTATAGAATCGATTTCTGCGCAAATAGCATTGATGAGAAATGAATTTGAATTAAAAAATACATTTATTATGCACTTAAAATAATTAGCTGAAACTTGTTGTTGCATGAAATTTGCATCAATAAAATAAAGCTAAATTAAAGTTCATTGGCTAAAAGTCAGTCAGGCAGTCAAAGAAAATACACAAATTATCATTGTGAGATGAACATTTCCATGAATAAGTAAATGTTTACATTTTCAAAGCAATATAAATAGCCAACAATTTAATTCAAAAAAACACTTTATGCTCAACAATAGCAATTACATGATGAATAATTCGACGAATTGTAAGCATTGCGCCAAAAATGTTTTCTATTTGTTCATTGCCTTAGGTTGACATTCAAATTTCTTCTGTTCAGCTGTTTTTTGTGTGTGTTTGTGAGCAAAAAAAAACTTGTTTATTACTTGTCGTGACATTTTGGGCAAAAGTGTCAGTCAAAGAGTTAATTAAAACGTCCACCAAATCCTAACCCAATTGCCACACATTGCGTATGCAGCCAGACATAAACTTGACTGCAATCGCATCGTTAACCTTCAACGCGTTCTGTGGCACTTAACTTGCTCCATTATCCCACAGGCAATTGCAGCTAATTAAGTCCTTAATGCGCGCAAGTCCTCGCAAGCTTGCAGGGCTTAATATCATGGCTTTGTTGCGTGCTGACCAAAGCCAATTAACGCCTGCAGTTCATCAACAATGCATATGACAGGCAATCTCATGACATGGCGTTCAGCCATAAATGTGTGATTTTCTCTTTCGATTTTGACGAGTAATTAGAACACAGACAGTTGCCGACACTCGACGAAATGATAGTTTGGCTTAATTATGCGAGAGGGATAAAGGGCGAGTGGATAGAGCCATTTAGTTAAGGCTTAGCCGTTAACAGTTGGCTGTGTTGAAAGCTTTACTTGTTCTTATCACACACAATATGCAATAAAACTGACTGAAATTGCTTTTATATTTATTATACGTATTTCCCTTAGTTAGTTTCAATATTTCTTTTACATTTGAACCTTTATGCTTTTCAATGTGCAAAGCCAATTTGTGTGTGAATGGAGCGCAATTTCAATCCGTAGACAACATCGACAGACGACGCCAAGTTCATGGGGATTGTCTAGCAGTGTGTGGCAGGCATGCTGTGCAGCATAAGCAGCGGGGCAGCCACAGCGGGATAAGAAACAAAGACACCTCGAGGTCACAGCCATTCCCTTCCCCTCGATAGATACCCAGCAAGATGCTGACAAGTCAAATGGGCGCATAAGTAGCGTAGAAAATAAATAAATACAAAAATGAGTGCGGCAATTTATATGGGGCTCGCTGCGGCACATGCGACAAATGCTCTCGAATGGCTGCTAAGCAATAATTATAAAACAGAAAAGAATATCAACTCAAACGACACGCGACATCTATGAGTGGCAAAGGGGTGTGTTGTGGATCTACATACATATGTTGCATACACTTGTATAAAAATAAGCCAAAGCAAATGATGGGTTTTGGATGTATGTGTGTGTGTGAGTGTGAAGCGGAAGCGCAGCGGCATGCAAAGGCGCCATAATACCCCTGGCGAAGAACATCCATGTGGTTGGTTGTGCGTGTGTTGTAATCGCCACTGCGGCTAACCCCTTGACAATGCTCTCGCTGGCACCGAACAAACAGCGAGGAAAGCTTTATAAAGTTCATGAATCAAGTTATTAATGGCAGTGCTTAAGAATGTTCAATTAAGCGGTTTAATTAAAGCAAAAATTATCAAAATGGATGATAAACCATACATAAGAAATTAAGCTTTCATAAAGTTTGGTTTGTTAATGGCAAATTCAGCACACTTTCCAATATAGTTTAACATAAATCCTTTGTTTTAAGTTACTTGAACATTATAACTTGAAAGTTTTGGATTAAGCATACATTAAAGCAAACATTTAAAAGTGATTAACATTAAAAATCATTTTGTTCTCAACTAAGTTGATAAAGTTTTCCTGTATTTGCACTAATAAGAAAAAGCTTGTCTAGAAAGCTTGTTATACCAACTATTTAAGCCACACTCGTTCAGCAAAACTTATGCGCGAACTAATTTTGCCAAAGCAACATTTTAAAAATAGAACACAACAACAACAAGAAATGTGTGGCAGCATGCAAAACAGTTAAAGCAACAACAACAACAACAACTCAAGTGCGGCTCAAATTTTAGAGCCCAGCTAGAAACAGAGCCAAGTCAAGTGTGCCATGGCTGTGGCCTAAAGGATAACAGATTACAAAGTACGAGAAATGTGACGGCTTTAAAATATACACACACCCACACACACACAAACACACGTTAAGCAGCTGTTGCGAGCAGCATACAGAGGACAGTCCATGAACCCGTTATATATATATACCTATGCGGTGTCAACATCTTTTTATAGAGAGAGAGAGAGAGAGAGAGAGCAAGATAGGGAGTAGAAGTTGGAGTAGGAGGTTTATCAGAATTTGAAATAGCGGAAAGCATTTTATTTTATATATAAACATGCATGTGTATGTTTTTTTTTTCCATGTTTTTTTGCCCATTACTTACGCATATTTAGTGTCCGTGCCCGTGTGTGTGTGTGTGTGCTCACAGGCACCGATACAAATGGACTACGATTTTTGGAGGCATATGCTGTGGGGTATCCGACTTTAGTTGTTAGCTGCGCGTTTGCTCGTTTCTTGCTGGTTACATCGACACATTTCACCCGCTCGCTTTTCCTTCTTCCCCTGTAACTTCTTTTTTTTTGTTTTTGCACTTTAGCTTTTAGCACTGTTAAAGATGCTGGCTGTGATTTTTTTTTTTTTTGTAAAGCAAGCCACACACACACACACTCACATTTGCAATACAATATTTTCCACTAATTGCACTTGCACTGTTAAAACGGCGGCAGGAGCAGGAGCTGGCTGCAGCTAGCTTTACACAAAAACACGCGAGATGAACGGCGCTTTTGCTGAATTGCTTCACACTGCGGCGTATAGCAAAACGCGCGCTCTACGCAGCGATTTGGGTAACGGTTTCGGTCGCGTCCGTTGCGTCCGCTAACGAGGAGAGTTTTTGCGCAACTAAGTTTTCGTTTGAAGCTTTTGGTCGCTCGCACACATCGAAAGCTCCCGACATTGTTTTTGTGCTGAGAGCGCAGAGACAATTGAGTGCGGCGACGAATGACTTGAGTGGATTTGTTGTTGGTGAGACTAATGGGCGGCTCCTGTGCTGTAAACAGGATAATCACTGGCGGTACCATAGGCTGAGCCAAAGCTTATATCCTTGACTTGTCTGACAAATAGCAATGTTTCGGCTGGCAGCTGAATATAACAGTTGATTTACTATTTTGATTTCATTACGAAAATAGAGATGAATATTTACATAACTTGAGGCTGCATTTCTTTAAATTTGTGCTTAACGGTGTGTACAATTTAAAGCATCCTCTGGAACTTTGTGCGGCAACACTTTCTACTTAACCCAAGGGCCATGCTTTGACAACGCTTCAGTAATTTCGCGCCCGAGTGTTAGCGCATGCAAAACGAATGCATGTGAAAAAGCTAATGAGCAGCCATCCACTTATTTCTCTTTCCAATGCCAAGCAAAGCTTAATAAGTCCCGTTGTAATTTCTCTCTCGCTCAGTCTCTCTCCATCAGTGTGCGCTCTTCGATAACAGCTGATAACGAAAATCGGCTTTGTTGATCGCTGGACACACTCAGTTCGAAGGCGCTAAGCAAACGTTGCCTTGGTCAGTCACTCGGGAGTTGTGCAGCCGTTCGTTGTTCTGTCTAGCCATCTGATCAAAGTGTTTTCTCAACAACACACAGTTAGAGTTCGCTGTTATAAAAGTATTTGCTTTTTAATACCACGGCTGTTTTACAAAATCCATACAAATAAAAGGTGAGGTCAATAACCTGCAAGAAAAAACAAAAAGTATACCAAAAGCTTGCGATCAACTGCAAGAAAGTGTGCAATAGAGAGACCGGTAGGTAAGTCATGCTTTAATCGGCTGTGCGCTTTGTCCGGCTGCCCGTGCGCCATTTAATCTGCAGTGAAACCGTTATCTCAATATGTGTGTGCGTGTGTAGGCGGCAGAGACGAAGCAACGAGCTCTTCTTTCTTCGCAGTTAGTTTTTGCGCCTTGCACTTTTTACTTTCGCTATGCGCCTCGCTTGCCTGCATTCCGCTGCTCTTTCTCTTTTCCTCATTTCGCCTTGCCATTTCTTTATTCCACCGCAATTTATGTATGTTCTTAAGTGGCTGTGTGTGTGTGTGTGTGTGTGTGAGTGACAGTGTGCAGTCGTTTGCTTTTGCATACAGTTTTCGATACACTTTGATCCCGCCAATAAATTTTTGATAATTTTATTATTTTTGCTATTAAAATTTTGTTCGTTTTTCATTCAGGTTTTTTTCTTCTTCTTTTCTTTCGTCTTTTATTTATTTTTTTTGTTTTTGCCAGTGCAAAAAGCTCTATAAATATCAAATGAAATACTATGCATGCATGTTTGTAAATGTTTATGTTAATTATTTTTCGCAAATTGCTCTTAAACAATTTGCACTAACAATTCAAATGATTTCTTGATTACAACTAGCTGTGAATGTGCTGTCTAATGTGTTGCTATAAACAGATTGAATATTAACATTTTGCAAAGATCAACTTATTGATCTGTTATGCCCTAAACGAAGAGTAATTTGAATTTGCTGGGAAACTTAAAGCTTGCAGTCTTAAAGGAGTATATAAGTAATAATTAATTTAAATTATTTTAGTTGATGATTTATTTAAAAACATTAAGCAAAACTGATAAGTAAGGGTATTTAATCTTTGCCAACCCCAAAAAAAAAATATTGCCAAGTCTTACTTATCACCAAGCAGAAAAAAAACTATTCAGAGCATTCCCAGTTCTAGAGCAAAGTTCGTTATTGTACCTATACACACACATACATATATACAATATATATTACCTAATTGTTTTGATATTTGTTGTTAGTCACGGCTACGAGAGGCCATAAATTTCTATAGATAGGCCTTTTATAAGTTTTGCCAGACAGCCGCTCAAAAGCCAGCGGCAACAACAAAATCCCGTTAAAGTGTATAAAAAGTGCGATGCGATGAAGACAGCTGATAAGTTAAATATATATGTATGTTTGTATGTATGTTTGTATGTAGGTGGTGGCTGCGATGTCAGACGGTGTCAGATTGGAACTTATAGTAAGTATTTTTACTTATATGTAGTTCGTTTTTGGGGTTGTCAGCGCCCAATCACGCCGCAAATGATGTCAGAACTCAATTTGTGCACCTTAACAATCAGTGATATTATTTCTAAACAGTTGGCCTTGGATAATCTGTCAATTTTCAAGCAATGTGTGTTTTAGTTTACTTTAAAAAAAAAAATCCTCTCATTAATTAATTGGATTTTAAAGAAAGAACTTTAAGAAAAGATTCAAATAACAAAAACCAAAAGCAAAAAAAAATTTTGTTTTGTTTATATATTAGGTAAATGTTTACAAAATTGCCATAAAATATTGCCTATTAATCAAACGCAGCTTAATTATCATTCCAGCCGCAGCATCATCATCATCAGCAGCAGCATCAGCATCATGGCACAGAAGACTGAGATGCAGGCCAAAGATCATCACACGCAGAATGATCATATCGCCGATGACGAAGTCAGCGAACTGCAGCACCCGAACAACATCTATGTGAAGGTGCGTGAGCAGGCCGAACGATTCGCTAGCACCCGATTGGGTCAGATGGTAATTGAGCGAATCGATCGTGGTTTGAAATTGATTGAGGATACAACCAAATGGAGTCTGCCGCACGGTAAGCTTTTTGCTCACACACCAAAGCTTTAAAGCTGCGTTGTTACAATTTCCGTTTTTTGTCATAGATAAAAACTCGGGCATTGTGCTGGAACGTCCACTGCAATGGCTTCCGTTTCTGCTGCTAATTATTGTGTTGCGCCTGGTGCGCACTTGGCTCTCCATTGGTGCCTTTCTAATTGGCAATGGACCAATTTCACCATTGGATGTGATTTACTTTATACAGACGCGTCGTCGCAAGCTGCGCGCCATACGCGTACATGGCTTGAGAGTGATGCGGCAAGGTCAGGTGACGGCAACGACTAGCGCGTCTAACGGAACTACTTTTGCGCAAAAGATGAACCAATGGTTCAATCGCGCCATCTGTCGGCCGGGAGTGAAGCCAGAGAACAACTGCAGGGCCCTCAATGTTAGCAGCACTCAACAACAGGTGGGGTTTTAATACAAATCGCCTCTAAAAACCTTAATGTGCTTAAACAAACCTTTAAAATAGAATAATCAGCTGAACAAGAGCGTTTCGTCAAAGCGTTCACGTGATGAGGAGTGCGAGAATGTGGATCATAACTTGACCATTGACGAGCTGCTAGCCAAATATGCCAATGAGAATTCCGAAGATGATTCTGATTTCGTGCCACCCGAGGAGAATGGCAGCGCTGCCAGCAGCGACAGCACCAGCGATCTCAGCGATACGGATAGCCACAGCAGCGAACAGATTAGCAGCGAGGAGGAACAGATCATGGTTAATACGGTAAGTGGGCTATAAACAGTTAGTTTAGATTGAGATTCTCATCGATGTTTCTTTACAACAGCACAAGGAGATAACTCCACAGATGAAAGTGAATCAGGCTAAGTTGATAACTGTCAATGGCAGCAATGGCATCAGCGAGCAAATTGAACTTGGTAATGGACATTAAGCTCTATGCACACACACACACACAAACACAAACACACATACATACATACTCTCTCTCTCTCTCTCTCTTTCTTTCTCTTGTTTGTTTTGCACACATCTAGGTGCTAAGCTTAGTTTAACTGAAAGTATCGAATAACGATTTAAGTTTTTTTTTTATTGGTTACTTAAACAAAAAAACAATTTATATTGTCTCCAAACAGTAGTTAGTAGTTAATGCATTTTGTGTGTTACACAAAAAAATTGAAATAAATTTTGTATTGAGTTATTATTTTTGACCAAAACCCCAACCCTGACGTCGTCTCTCTCTCTCTCTCCCTGTCTGTCTCTTTTGTGTCCGGGTGTCTTCTCTTGCTAGTCCCAGCTGCGGTAGAGCCACCCAAAGCTTTGGAAGCCCAGAAGGAGGAAGAACAATGGAAATCCTCGCCAGGACATCTAAGCGCCGCCCTGACAAACACACACATCTACAATAATACAGCTGCCGCAGGTAACTTTAAAAATGTTGCATGTGCAGTGTGTGCTTTATCGAGAATTAATGTTAGTATTTTGTCTTTGTTTCTGTTACTCGGTGCATGTCTTCAAACACAACAGTCAACACTGAACCCATACGCAATCCCAATCCAACACACAGCTCCCAGACCGTAAACGATCCTGTTCAACTAACGGATAATGCTAGCGATAACGATAACGATAACGCTTCTGATTGCGATACTGACGATACTGTCTGCCAGCAGCAGTTAACGGAAGATCTATCACATCCCAATCCAGAACATCCCACTGTCGATACCCTAACACCCGCCACATCCTCTGAAGATATTTTCTATAGTCCCATTGGTTTGTCCTAACTCTTTCCTGCATGTCTTGATACGATTTCTGCATCTAGCACTATTAAATGTTTTCTAACTTTATTTCGCAGGTTCGCCCAACAACTTCAACAGCTGCCTTGGCACTCAGGCTCTTCTCAAGACTGCTGCCATTATTGCAGCTCCCAGTGAGTAGCTTCTTGATTCATTTCTAACGTCCAGTTTGAGTAGCTTTCCGTTTTTAGCTCATTCCACATCCAACTCTGAGCAGGATGAAATCCATTCCGCTGGCTCTGATAACGAGGAACAGACCCAGACACAGCGCATCCCACTACAACAGGATTCGCATTCGTCTGGCAAACCCTTTAAGCAACAGCAACAACAACAGCAGCGTCAATTCAATCATTCACATCAACGTTTCCGTGGTCGCAACCGACGCTGAATTTAATTCAGGCTCCTTTTTAAATACTATATACACTCGTTATTACATTTCCACTGTTGTAAGTGATAATTTGAATAAATCTTTGAAATTTTTTAAACAGATTTAAGTCAAAATTGTGTTATATAACAAAAACAAACAAAACGATATCAAGATTGATTAGTAATGGGTTCAAATTTGAAGCGTATGTCGCCACATGGAGCCAGGATAATGGTGCTCTCATATTGCAAAGGTGTCTTGCCCAGCCAGCTAATCCTGTAGCATCTCAACAGACGTGCCAGCAGCGTCTCCAGCTCCAGTTCAGCAATACGTTTGCCAATGCAGGTGCGTGGTCCAAAGCCAAAGGGCAGATACACAAATGGATTACGAGAGCGTGCTGCCGGGCAAGCAGCTACCTCGGGATCCGTGTCCTGCTTGAGCCAACGTTCGGGCATAAATTGTGCGCTCTGTGCAAAGTACTCATCGCTGTTCGAGAGCTCCAGCACGCCCATGAGCACGCCGGTGCCGCGAGGCACACGATAGCCGGATAGCACCAGATCCTTGGTGGTAATGCGAAAGTTTCCTGGCGTTATGGAGGTGATCCTTAGACCCTCCTTGATGCAGGCACGCAAATAGGGCATATTCTTGGTACTCTCAGCGGTAAGGGCATCATTTGAATTGGGCAGAATTCTAACGAGTTCGCGACGCAGATGTGTTTGCTTTGCAGGATTACGTGCAAGATGGTAAAGTATGGTCACAAATGCTGAAGAGGTCTGTAGGAATCAACGATGAGTATAACAAAAAGTTAGAAGATTGAGCTGCCAACAAACCGTATCCAATCCAGCCATAAGCATATCCATGGCCATTACCACTGCAACCTGTTTATTCATAGCCAACAACTGTTCCAGGACACACTTATTGCCACGATTCTCCTGCCGTTCAAATCGACCAATAGCCGATTCAATATAGTTGGTTGTTATCTCGGTGATGTGATCGTAGGTCTGTAGAAACTGCTTGAAGCCCGGCGTCTTGTAATATGGCCAAATCGAGGGTTGTACATCGTACTTGAAGCTATAGTTGAAGAAATCCGACATATGTTTAGCCAGAAGCGCTGCATTCGGGTCCGGATGATCGGTGAGTAGACCCATGCGGGTGTTAAGGGCCACAAAACTAATCGCCTCAAAGGCCCACATCTTGATCTGCTCCTGAAAGTTGACATTGAGCGTTTGCGTCTCTGGATTACGAAGGGTTTCCAGCCTATTCGGATATTTGGTGGTAAGGAAGTGCATACGTAAGTAGTGAAAAGTCATGCCTTACTTGTCAATAAACTCCTTGGAAATCTGATCGATTTGTGGCAGATTTTGCCTAACATTTTGCACCTTCATAAGCACCGGATTAACCTTGTAGCGTATATCCGCCCAGGATTTGCCCTGTCTGTGTGGGTGAATCAAATTATTTGTTACTAAATTCCATTACACAGTTTTGGCTTTCTACTTACTCCGATACCAAGCCGCCTATGCCAGCAAATATATCCGGACGATGCACCTTGCGGTAATAGGTAAAACTCTCCAGACCTGTGCGTATCGGCCAAATGCCTTCGTTTCTGTAGGTGATCTCAAAATCCTTTGGATTATAGGTAAAGATGACATCCGATTTTCCCATTAAGCCTGGAAATCTGTATATATCGCCATACCAATCACGCATGCGACGATTCATTTCAATCAGATTCGTATTGTATAGTTTACCTAGAGGAAATAATAGTTATTATACTACTATGATACTCTTCGAGTATGTTAAAAGCTCACCGCCTGGCAGAAAGTAGGAAAGGATACGCCAAGTTCCGGGTCCTGGCACGGCTGCATAGGGCTGAGCTTGCAGCCACTCCTCATCCGAACGCGTTGGCGCTGTATCCAATAGTTCCAAGTGCGTCTGTGCTTGAGTAAATTTTCCATTGGGTCTGATTGTTTATAAACAAAGCTCGCTCTTTCGAGCGCTCTCACCTGCTGCCTGAGTGCGCTGCTCAGAGAGAACAGCCGTCCAGCAAATAGCTGTTGCTTGTAAGCATGTTGTTTACAACGTATAGCATTGTACATTATTCAATTACTGCGTATTATTACACTACACAAAGTAAATAAAATACACTCTTACCACTTAAAAAAACTTATCTACGCAGCAAACAAACCTAGCCCGAGAGCGTACGAGCAGTAACTAAATTGCCATTGCCGTTTGCTTGTCAATGTTATGAGTGCTTACATGAGCGCTTTTAGCCGCAAAGCTTTGGCAATGGTTTGTGTATTGGGCACAGCAGGGCGAAAGCGCTCCAGAACAAACACGGCAAAAAAAAACACAACAAAGCTTATTTGGTTTTTAATACATTTATTCATTGCATGCGTAAAATTTGTTTTGTTTGAATTTTAAAATGTTGATTTTTGTTTTAATCATTGGTTTCACACAATTTGTTATTGATATGTTATCGTATCGTTATGTCATGTACATTGAAAATTTGAATAAGAGTCAAGAGTTGAGAGTTAAAGAAATATACATAGTTTTTTTTTTGTTTTTTGGTAGATTTTGTTGATTTTTGTTGTTGTTTAGGTACATTATAGATTAGCAAGATGTATGCTTATGCATGGATATGTATGTATGTAGATTGGTAAGTATGTATGTATTTTTTGATTTCGAAATAAACACACACACACATGCACATGCACTTATTTAAAATGTAAGTAGACAATACATCAATACATATATATATATATATGTGTATATATCAATATGTCAATAATGGAGGCTTTAGAGTTGAGTTTAAACACTTGATATTCGACTAATGTACTATTATTATGTAATTGGCATAGTCAAATGTATAAAGAATATTACTTCATTCACTTCATTCACATCATCATTATATTCCAACTAGTTTATTATAGTTGAATGTACGACTAAATTCAGCATACAAAAAAAACCAAACTTTCTTTTGCATTCGGTTCGATTTCATCATTGTATAAAAATATAACAAATTATAAACGTTCGTTGTCTCTGTACATAAATATATATGGTATTGGATTGGTACTTTCACAAAATTCTTTCGAAACGAAAAGAATAATCATTGAAAACTCATTCTGCGGAGGACCTTCAGTCTTGTTTTTTTGTTTGTTTTTCTTTTTGGTATCTTTAGATGATATTGCATTCGTGGTTCGTTTTGTCAGTAGTTTAAGGTGTTAGAATCACATGGATTGTGGATTGTTTAACAATTCTATTATATCTTGTTTTAAGCGCTTATTTTCTTATTCTTTCTTGTGTGTACGTTCTGTGCTGAAGATCCCTTAAAAACTATGTTGCATACTTATTGGAACCAAGGCATTGTTGTAGAACTAACAAAGTTATGGTTTGAAAACGCTGGGTCGTATATAGATATGATATGACACACACATTGATGGATAGTTTTGTTTGGTTTTACTTTGGATTTGACTTAAGCCTAAGTTAAATTGCTCACATTGGAGTTGATATGCATTTAGTATTTTCTTTGCTATTTCTTCACAATTAGTTTCAAAAGTACTTGAAATATATATATGTATATGTATATAAGTAAATATACAGCTTAAGCTAAGTTCAACTGCATTTGATATGTATGCATATTTATTACTAGGAATTACAAAATGAAATGTTGCTTTAAAAAAATGCATTTCAAAATACTATCTTATTACAATGTTTGGTGCACAAAATATTTGATATGTTTTTGGGGTTTCTCTTTTTTTAGGCAGTGCATTTAACTAGTAATTTGTCTAAATACTACAAACTAGTTTCAAATATAAATGTTCAAAACAATTGCCTAAATCATATCATATGAATAACAAATTTAAACTAAACTTAGCATAAAACAATTTTGTTTTTGTTTACAGTTACTTATATGTATATATAGTATATTTAAGCAATTTTTGCTGATATGTTTTGAGTTCATGGTTGGTTTTACACATTTTTTGATATGTTACGTTTAGCCTCGATGCGGCGCTTAAAACTTTAAATAGTTTTTCTCTTTTTTTGTTTGTCTTAAACACTAAAGTTGAGTAGCTCAGATATGTTTGCGATCTTGTTTGCTTTTTGTTTATAATATGTATAATTAAGTACTTTTAGTTGTTTTTGTTTTTTATGCACACTTTTAATTCAGCCGACGGTTTAATTTCTTCATTCTGTTTTTGGGTTCTTTGTCTAAATACATTTTTCATTGCCCCAAAATCAAATTAATTGCAAATCGCAATTAATTTCAATTTGTTTATCGCTTATATGCTATAAAATCACATTTAGTTGCTTAATTAAATTTTATGCTCTCCCTTTCACACACACAACAGACACTCTTTTCCTTACACACACAGACAAATCAATGCAACTTTCGTACATCATGTAGATATTGCTTTTCATGTTGATTTTGTTGTTTTTCTTTATATTTTCCGGTTTTTTTATATTCGTTATACATACATAAATGGATTTCCATGGCTTGTTGTTGCAAATTTGTTTATTTTTTTATTTCATGTTGTATTTAATTTCACACTTTTCTTCTTTCATTGCATTTTCGTGCTCGCTGCAGTGGAAATCTGCGTTTTGTAGTTTTTTTGGTTGGGTTAAAAGGATTTCTCGTGAGCGCCAAAGTTCGCATAATTGAACTGTCAGCCAGCCAACTGGTCTGTTGGGCTGCCTTCCGGCCAGACAGCCAAAGAAATATGGCTCTGTGCGTTGTCGTGAATGTAATTCCCAGCATCATTCCACTTTTCTACGTTTTTGCACGAACTTTTTTTGGTTTTTTTGTTTGCACTTTAATTGAATGCTTTAAAGTTGTTGTTGAAGTTGAAATTTCAATATTGTTTGTGTTGCTTTTTGCTTAGTTCGCTTCCGATTTCAGTCCATGTGCAGTTTTGGTTTACTCCTCGGGCCAGCCGAGATCCTCGCCAACTAGTTCATAGAAACGTTGATTATATTCGGCAAAGAACTTGCGCAAACGTGAAACAACCACGGGATCCACATGTGGATGTTTGCGTCCTTTGGTCTCACGCAGACAACGATCACCATTATCATAGCGCAGGCAATAGAATCCTTTTGTTTCATTGAAATAGAAATGTTCGCTACGCACACGATGCTCAATGCCTACAAAAGCCAAGGAGTAACGAGAAGAAGTATTGAAAATGTAAACAATTCTTACCCAAAAATGCTTCAATGCGTTTCAGTTGGGACAGTGGATCCTCGATTAAACGATCGCCATTGACCACAAGCAGTTGTTCACGCGGAAAGACTTCCAGCCAGCGATGCAAATGCATATGATACATGGATATGCTGAGTGGACGATAGGCTTCGTTCACTGTGCCATTGGGAAAGATGGCAAGCTCCTCAAAGGATCTAAATGAAAGAACAACAACAATGAGACTCAAATGCATAAATACCCATTGGTAGAGGAGTTAGCACTTACTTGGCTGCCAATTGGGCGGCACTTGGCGTTGGAGTGGGCGTGGTTGTTATTGTTGTTTGGCCCGCACGTCTGGCAGCTGCACCAATTGTCTCCTTGGCACCCGCACCACTGCCCAATGCATTATCATAACCATGTGCGGCACGCAACTTAGCATACAATGACATTGGTGTTGACATCTTGCCACCAGAGCCAGCACCACTGCCCGGCGCACTGCTCTCGGCCAGTGGCAGTATCGCTGTTGCCGCATGGCTACGCAGCTGCGTATAGTCCGATATGGCTCTGGTCACTGGCTCACGGACAATCAGGAGCAATTTAATGCTTGCATTCATGGCACGCACACGTTCTGGAACCTGCAAGCGGATGGCATAATGGCATAATGTTCAAGTGTGTGGCTTAAGAAACATTTGTTAGCTATGACGTGACTAAGATAAGCCAAGCTAATGAATTTACAGTCAGCTCAAGCAGTATGCACCACTCGTTGCAGTACCACTAGCACTTGCAACAACAGCAGCAGCCACTGTGCAGTGCATAATTTAATTTAAGTGGAAAATATGGCCATACAAAAGCCGGTCTCGTTGCAACAAACTGTGAACAACTACAACATATCCATTGTTTATAGCGAACAATAGATGGCGCTAGTTAATTTCTATCTTCTACAGTTCTAAAAAATCGATGGATGTTTTTAACTAACGATATTACTAGTTATAGTTCACAATCTGATTTAACAAATTCTATACCAACAATCTATATAAAAGAATAATAAGTCCTAATGGAGCATCATATATCGGCTGTACATATAACCCAATCAATACAGTAACAACACAACTCGTTTACAGGGTATGCAAAACAAAATTGCCAACGAGCCAAGCTAAATAAAGTTAATCAATTTTAATGGAGGCTCGCCCGGTAAAGTATGCAACAAGTGCAACAAGCGGCAATAATAACAAAGAAAAAAGAATCAACTTGCATCTCGATGAACCAGAAAGCAGCAACAAGAAGCGTTGCGTCGTGTCGGCCTTTTGTTTAAACTGTGCCAACAAAACTCAACTCTGAATAAACGTTGCTATATCAACTACATATATATATATACTATATAGTATATAGCTATAGTAAATATTAGCATGTACCTTTTACGCTGACCTCCCCGCACCCTTTATGGGCACAAGCACACCGTTGGGATCTCCCTTCACCTCACGCCACCCCCCTCGCTACTGCATTATTTATGGGCGCGAGGCTAATTTTAAACTGCAAATGCGCCTCGTGTCTGCATCGCATTAAATGTGTGCGCACATTTAAATAAAATACGATTATACAAAAGAGATAGAGATAAGGAGAGAGAGAGAGAGAAGTGTCTGTGTGACAGCGGGAAGAGCGGCAGCTGTTTGGACACAGAATGCCTCCCAATGGGAATGGCAGATGGAACAGGCAGGTACAGATTTTATGACAATCTGTAAGGCTAACTACTCGATCCACTTCCTATTTCGTTTTTGCTCCCCCAGAGTATGTCAATAAATATTAATCATGACATTAATGAAGCTTTAACATGGAGAAAGGGGCAAGGGAGCTGTTGGCAGCTGCAGTTGCAAGCTAAAAATTGCAGCTGAGCTTTAAATTGAAAGTATAAACTCTATAAATTATTGCCATTGCCATGACACCAAACGAGACGCTGAGCTCCATGTTGCCTGTCAGCTCTATAACTCCTGTTTTCGGCTCACAGTTTCCCAGTTTCCACATTCCAGTTACCCAGCTCAAGACTTTAATTTCACTGACACATGCAACTTCCGGCTCGGCCAACAAATTGCATCAGCACCACTGGCACTATGAGGGCAACAGGCAGACAAAAAAAAAACCAAAAATGGATATGTATGAGTATAAAAGCAAATAAAAAATGACGAAGTTTTGCCAGCAGATAGTCTAGAAGTGTGTATGGCTGAAATATATCCTATAGTTGGTTATTAGTAAAAGTAATATGTAGTAAAAGCAATTGCATAATCTAGTGAAAGTAGTAAGTATGTAAAGTTGAGTAGAAGTTTTCGTAAGAATTGTAGTATAAGTACTTAAAGCAGTATGTAGAAATAGTAGTATGTATAGTATGAAGAAGTTGTAATAAAAGTAGTATTTTGGTAGAGTTGTAAAAGAAAGTAGGGGAAATGGAGAAGGAAGACTTTTATTACAGGAAGCAGTGCAAGTAGTAGTCGAAGTAATGTATGAAAAAGAAGCGGTAGAAGTAATATAAAAAAACATGGCAAAGGTATGAATGATATTTGTTACGACATTATAAAAAAAACAACCCAAAAACTTGTAAACTTTTAATCTGTTGTATTCCTTTTTAATGCGTTTTAAATTGCGACAACCAAAGACTGCTAAAACACTCAATAAATCATTTATGGCAAAACATTTGCCTAATTTTTAAGCCCTTCAAACTGCACAGGGTATAAAACAAAAACAATAATAAAACTGCATAAACGGACTGGCTTTATGTGGGAGTGTCAGAAAGGGGAAAAGAGGGAGACAGAGCTGATGTGTTAGATGACGCCGTTTGGCAAATGAATTTGCAAACATTTCCGTTGCCAAAATTGGTTGGAAACGGACACGTGCACAGACACTGGTACCGGGACTGCGGAAATTGGCAAAGAGACCAGACAAAACGATAGCGAGTGTCAGAGAGAGATAGAGAGAGGGAGCGAGCAAGCGATAGAAGCGCATCGTTTCGGTTTAATTTGATAGATGTTGATGCATGTTCGTTGTCGATATGTTCATTGAGGTCTTTATGTAAATATATATAGTGTGGAACACAAATGCTAGGCGGTGGACAGTTAATTAATAATTAGGGTCGGTCATGTGCAGCGGACAAGCCTAATTGCCAATTAGAGCATCAAAGTGAGTGGGGGGAAAAGAGTGTTGACTCACCTCGGGAGAGACAAAGTAGCTGGGACTTTTCTCAATGGTAATTTGGCCCCGAAACGAATGGGGCATCTTCTTGCGGTACCAGTCCAGACCCTTCAGGTAATTCTCATCCCGGTCAAAGAAGTGCACCTCACCGCCAGCCTTCTGGATGCGCGGATGCAGATACAGCATCTCCAGCAATGCTCGAGTGCCGCACTTGCGTACGCCAATTATCAGTGCCTGAAATGAACGAAGTGAAAAGTGTAAATGCAAATTGCTAGCAATTATAAAGAAAAAAGGGGTGCTGGCACAGGCGTTATCCGAAACTGCAACTGGCAACTGGCAGCTGGCAACTTACCTGGGGCAGGCGACGGCTCGTCTTGGGAAAGTGGACACGGCTGGAGGGAAAGACCATGGGATGACTTAGTTGATTTGAGCTAACTACAGGCTTAACAAACACCGGCAAATGATTGGCATTAAGAGAGCCACCAGCAGCAGCTCCGGTCGATGAGAATGATGATGCAGCTGAGGCGGATGCAGCCAGGGATAGGCGATGACGTTCGTGTACCGCTTGTGCGGCTTGTATATTGTAGACAGCGCTGTCGTACAGCACATGAAAGGTGAGAAAGAGTGAGATTAGCATGACCGTTAGGAAGACGACGGCCAGCTTTGGACGGGAGACGCCAACCACTAGAATGCAGTCCGTGTGCGAAGCATCTGTGCCAACGGGGCGCATTGCCGATTTGGGCAGCCAACTGAAAAGCGAGAGAACAAAATGTTGTATTAGAATCGTACAGTAGTCACTAGATAGTTAGAACATTACTTTCTCAAACTATTCAGTTAAAAAAAAATCCACAAAAGAGGCTCCAATATTCAAGCGAGCACTGTGTAAAGGGTGAAAGGTCAGGATATAACTATAGCTTCAAGTTTGTTTTGGTGCTTGGTGCTTGGTGCTCGTCCTGTGCTCAATTAATCTAATGGACGACCATTTTCAATAGGAGACGCCTGTCGCTAAGCTAATTAGATTGCACGTTTCAACTGCTACTTCAGTTGCTGCCGCTGCCGCTGCCGCTGCTGCTGAGTAATTAAAATGGCGGCCCAAACGACAACGGCAACGACAACTCGAAGCCCCAATGGATGACGCACTCACTGGAAACCCAAAAAAAAAAAGAAAAGAAAAGCAAGCAAGACACAAGTGAAAGAAAAAGAAAAATAGAAAACTCTTGCAGAAATTAGCGCAGCGACCCTTGGCTTTTTACATTCTTTCGTTGCTTGTTCCTGTGCCTTGTCAGCGCTTAAGCGAATTCCATTATAAACGTTTCCGCTTAGACTAAACACACACAGCATTATGAGCCAAAACTAACTGAAACTCCGCACACGTGGCGTATACGTAACGTCATCTAATGGATGACTTCATTTGCAGCATGCCGCCGCCGCCGCAGCAGCAGCAACACCGGCAGCAGCAGCGACAAAAGCAGCAGACGCCGCCAGTCAGACGATGTCTAAGTGCATTCATGTATATATGTAGAGCATAGCCAGGGGCAAGGGTTGGAGGGGTCAACAGGGCTGTGTCGGTAGTCGGCAGTCGGCAGTTGGCAGCTTTTGAGTTCCATCCTGTTGGCCGAGTTTCAACAGCGACACCTCATTAAAAGTAACGACACAGCTGCAGCTTGAAGCACAGAAGACTCCGCAAGAATTCATTCTATCTCGCTCTCGCACTTGTTTTCTATTTGCAGCAAGCACACAAACACACACACATCTATAGTCACGACTGGCCTCGTTTCACGCCCCTTTTTTGTTGCCCACTTGACTTGGCATCTGCATAAACGCAACGCTTCCCTTCGACTTTTATGTTATATTTGTTGTTCCTGTCGTTGTTATTATACTGCTTTTTGTTGTTGCTGTTGTAGCTGCTGCTGTCACGCATTCAAGTTGACAAGCTCAAGCCCCGTATGCCGTACCCCGTTTCCCTTTAAACAAATTGTTTTGGCCGGCTCGCAGGCAGCTTAAACAATTTAAATTCTGTGCAAAGTTGACTCCATTTTGTGTTTTTTGTTTTCATTTTCGTTTTTCATTTTCATAAAGGAGAGCCCTTAACAACAACAATCAGAACAATTCGCTGGCAAGCGGCTTAAAGTCTTAGCCAAATACCACTTTCAGTGCTCAACAATTGCAGCTTGTGCAATTAATATGGCCAACTTCTTACATTTATCTTTCATGCAGTCTTAGCTGCACATTAAATATGATTTGTGGCACTTCTTAATTAATAATAATACTGAGTAATGTATATGACTTTTGGCATTTTGTTATTTCTTTGTAAACATTTAAAGTTTGACTTATTTAAACAAATTTGCGCAATTTATGTTCAAAGTTTTGGCCAATGTGCAAATTACACTAACAAATATATTATCTGGGATTATAATTTTTAAGTTGTATACAAATAAAAGAGCTCAACATCATTTTAATTTGAATATTGTGCATTTTAAATCATTAATGAATAAATTTAAAGCGTAAGAATTAATTTATTTTTAAACATATATTCAGTTTCTTTATAATATTAATGAGCTTAATTTAATATCTTACTATATACATAAAAAAAGGTTAAACTCTTTATGATACAAGTACTCCAAATTTATTTTAATAAAAATGAATAAGGCAAAGATCTCTTTAATTATTTGTCTTTAAGTTTTTTGTTAATAGATTGAAGTTTCTATCAATTCCTTCCGAAAACACATAACTTGCCTAACTTTAAGTATATTATTATATAAATTGTGACTTTAGTTTCACACAAAAAAACCTTGTTAACTGTGCAAAAGCTTTTATCTGACTAAAATTCCTCATACAAGGAATTATTCTTAAAGAACTTAATTGCATTCGGATTGTATCACTTTTAAGATAGGTCATAGATGGTTTTGTAAGCATGTGGCTCAGAAAGTTAATTGGCATACAACAAAATGTTTGTATGTTCTGAATGTAAAAGATAATATAAATAAAGCACTGCTGATAAAATTGTTGGAAAAAATGATTGTCCAACCATTAACATGAATGCAACTTTAATTCCGACTCGTTCAAATGTAAATTTTATGCAACTACGAGACGTGCGCACATTCGACTTTTTTCCTACATTTGCCAGCGAACACAAAAAAAAAGAAACATTATGAAGAAAATCTAGTAACGACTGCTGCATACCCTGTGAGAACTTTTACCTGAAATAAACAAAATGACTAGCGATTAGATAAGTTAAATGAAATAAACAAGCGATTGCTATAAGATTTAGATTCAACTTCAATCTTACCTTAAAAAAAAATATAGTAAGAGTTTTCATTTATATTAAGTATAATATAGAATAATAATTTTACTTCATTCTAAGCCCATCAATTTAAATGACATATAAACAAAATTCATATAAAAGATAAATATTCTTAATTAATACACCCATTATGCATTATTTATATGGGGCATTAGGTATTTAAGTATTTAAATCGTCTAACGAATAAAAGACTCTGTTAAAAGCCCTGAAGCAGATTTCCAAGCTCTAAGCTGACCTCTCCACGTTAACTGTCAGTTGGGCTTACTGGATTTTGTTTTTTGCTGTCTTACTGGTTGTGTTTTTTTTTGTTTTATTTTTTTTTTTCAGAATACTCACAGGATGTCTAGCGGCAATTTGACGGAACAATCGCGCAGTGTCGCCGTTGCTGATGATCCAGATGACTGTTGTTGTTGTTGTTGGTGTTGCCGAAGTGGCGAAGTATGTTGCTGCTGTTGATGTTGTCTCTGGTGGTATTGCTGTGAATGGTGTTGCGTTGCGTGGTATGAATGATGCTGATGTTGCAACAAATGCTGATACTCGTGCGCCTGTTGATCCCCATCTTGATGCTGATGATGATGATGATGTTGTTGCTGCTGCTGCAGTGGCTGCTGCTCGTTACTATTGCTGCTGCTGGTGCTGGTGTTGCTGCTGCTACTGCTGCCGCCAGTTGCTGCACGTCTCTTGGCGGCAGTCATCAGTGTGGCAGCCAGCTGACGTTCAATGGAGCCAAAATTATTACCGCTGGCTATTAAAGGCGGCGACTAATTGCCCAGTGCCACTGGTAGTATGGCAAGTGGCACGTGGCACGTGCGGCTGCCCGCCTACAGCCTCCCGCTTTTGGGGTCGTTGCTCGCCTTTTGCTTTTGCTTTGAAAACTCTACTCAAATGAAAGGCAACCGAACAACTGCTGCTGCAGCTGCAGCTTCGGCTTCGGCTGATTTATGGCCACTGCCTGGGCCACCGCCCACTTTTGCACTATGAATCCGTGTACGCCCTCTTTTTTTTCTGCTCTTTCTTGTTTTTGTTTTTTTCGTTTATTTTGCCAACTCTTTTGTGCGGTTAATTAAATTCTCTGCTGCTGCAGTTTGCAGTTGTTTTTATGTGTTTGGCAACGCTTTAAGTTTTAAGTAAAATTTTTTGGCAAGCGTTGGAGTTCATATTCAATTTGTTTAGCCATTTCCTGACCTGGCCTAAACCTAGGCACAAGCATTAGCATCATCATCATCATCAACCACAACACCAACATCCAGATTAATTAGATTTGTTGCTGCTTTTGATCATAAACGTTGTCGCCTTGTGCCAAGTGCCTGCCACATTATGTCTAGCTTAAGTTGGCAGCAATTGCTGTTGCTGCTGTTGCTGTTGTACTTGCTGTCGCTGACAAGGTCGCATTGCCCACTTTCGCATTTCATTGTTGACAGCTGCTAGTTAGAAGAGAAACAATTTAAATAAAATGCAATGAAACAGTTGAGTCTATAATATAGTCAAATGCTTGCATAATCTCAACCTAAAACCTACAAAATCATCAAAATATTTTTATATAGAACATAAGACAAGCCAATAGAACTTGATGTAATCAAGCCAGCTAAGCGAAAGTATTTTAAAAATCATTCAGCAATTAATTCATTTTCATAAAATTAATAAAAAATGTTTAAGTTTAATAAGAATATTATAAACTTTCTAAAGCTGATAAAAAATGTTAAAAAATTTCAAAGCTAATTCGGTAATTATTCAATACGACGTAAACTATTCAAATAAATTAGACAAAAGACCAAGACCAAATTTTCGTATGTACGTTTTACGTGCTTAGAAAGACACTTGGACACCCGTAAGAATAATATATTATATATGGTTATTTCTTATAGGTTCATGTTAATTGAGCCAAATCAACTTTTTTTTCAACTGGTATCAGTTGTAAAAGAAAAAGAAAAACAAGAATCCAGCAGACTATCTGCCAAATAAATAATGAACACCTTAGCTTAAGTTAAAATATTTTGAAGAGTAGATTAGATAAGCAAAGCAAATTTGTTTCCTTTTAATTTTATAAAACAAATCTAATCAAAATGTTGTCAAGTGTATTGGAAATTCTTAATAGAGAACCAGCAGGTATATATCAAAGTGTTTTTATCCAAAAGTTATGATCCACTAATCATTCTATTTAGATCCCGTGGTTGCCAAAATGATGCCATTGGGAGTTTCTGCAGCTCCTGTCACACTCCTGCTGCTGGGCTATTTGCTATTCGTACTCAAACTGGGAAAGTTGTTTATGGCCCATCGTCGGCCATATAACTTAAAAAATATAATGCTTGTTTATAATTTTGGTCAAATGATCTTCAATGTTGTGTTGTTCGGCTATGTAAGTGTACTTTAACATCACATTGAGATGAATAATAATAATATTTGTCTTTTAGGGTACTTTTTATATTCTCATTAAGCCGTTATACGATCGAACATGCATTGACATCCTTGCAATGGATGATCCAAATAAGAATAAAGAACGTGTGTTGGCCTGTACTTACTATTTGAATAAGATTATTGATCTATTGGATACGGTGTTCTTTATACTACGCAAGAGCTTCAAACAGATAACATTTCTGCATGTTTATCATCATGTGATGATGGTCTACACATCATATTGGGTGCTGCGACTCCACGGTGGTCCTGGACAGTATTTTGCTATGGGCACACTGAATAGCTTTGTGCATACCGTTATGTACTTTTACTATCTGATTTCGGTTATGTATCCGGAGCTTAAAGGCAGTCTCTGGTGGAAGAAGTATATAACAAAAATTCAGCTAGCACAGTTCATCATATTGCTGGCTCAATCACTTGTTGTTTTAGTGTTTAATCCAACATGTACATTTCCACTCTTTATGCAATACATGCAAGTGTTTCAGGCAATAATGATGATTATTTTGTTTGGCAGATTTTACATAAATTCCTATGTGAAACCAAAGTCCAAGAAACAATTGTAGTTTGTAAGAAGTGTTGTGATAAAATATGGTTATAAATAAATCGAAATATGTTCAATAATTTTGTTGGGTATTCTTTAAAAAGAATATAAAAAAAAACGCTTAAGACAGACAGACTTGATTTGAAATATAAAAAAAAAAAAATACCACGTGTGCTTAAGGCTCAAAGTGCTTTAATTGTTAAGCGATTATTAAAAAGTGCGGTAGGTTAAGTGTGAGTATTTTTAACAACACGATTACAACATACACTATTTTATTACGTATACGTAATAAGTATAACTTTTTCTTACTCAAATCGTGACTTATTTCGAAAGTATTTTATATTTTTACCAGACTAGAACCAACTTGACCTTGAACCAAAAACAAATAACAAGAAACAAAAGAATAAAGAAAAACCGAAACGTAGACTTTGCGTATAATGAATATTTATAAGCCCAATTGCATAGAGCTTTGCCTACTTATTTGAACAGAATGCTATAAGCTTTGAAAGTATCGAGTAAAATGTTAAAAAGCTTTGCACTTTTAATCTGCATGTATCTATTTGTGTCTCGCTTTCTCTTTCTATTCCCATTCGATTTGTTTCTGTTAAGTCGTAGGTGTACTCAAAAAGTATTGCGCAAAATAAAGAGCATGAAATTTGCAATAGGCTCGAACAAACAAACATAACAGATTAATCAAAATAAACTCAAGTATCGAACTCATTTATACCTGTACACAGTTTTGAACTAAATATGGCTGCAGTTTGACATTCGTGTTCATTTGTAAAGTGTATTCCGACGTTGATCGATCTAAAGTTGCTAAAGCTAAAGTCACGAAGCGATGTTTGGAATTTTTGATATACCTCATCCGGGTAGGATATACAAAATACCAAGTGTTTCCTAAGTGCATCACAAAAATCAAAAAGAAACAAAACGTTTTATTTAACAAACAGATCCTAACCCGCTGCCGATGACGAATTCACCATGGCCGGTGATAACGATACTCTCGGTTTATTTATTATTTGTGTTGAAGTTGGGCAAGTCATATATGAAGAACCGTGAACCATACGATTTAACACGAATCCTGCGCGTCTACAATCTCGGCCAGGTGGCATACAATGGAATACTCTTTGGTGTTGTCAGTAACAAATCAATTGAAATGGATTTAAGTGCACGAGTTTAGCAAAGTTTGATACTCTACTTTCAGACGTTTTACTATCTGGTCATAAAGGGCATCTGCAATGTGGAGTGCATGGAAACGTTTCCCATTGGCCACAAGTACAAGAATGTGGAACGCTATGTACACTTTGCGTTTTTCATCAACAAGTTAATCGATCTACTGGACACGGTATTCTTTGTGTTGCGCAAAAGTTATAAACAAGTCACATTTCTGCACGTGTATCACCATGTAATGGTCTCAACCGTCTGCTATATGATAATGCGTTTCTATGGAACTGGCGGTCATTTTAATGCCATTGGCATGATCAACGCCTTGGTGCATGCCGTTATGTATTTCTATTATTTCCTTTCGGCCCTATATCCCGGCATCAAGGCGAACATTTGGTGGAAAAAGTATATTACAATAACGCAACTAGTACAGTTTATAGTTCTATTTTTTTATGCCGTATATGCATTATTGATAGCCAAAGATTGCAATTTTCCCAGCTATCTGCTTGTCCTGCAAATAGTTCAGGCTATCATTATGATGTATATGTTTGGCAAATTCTATGTGAAAACCTATGGGCCAAAGACCCGGAAAGTTGAATAAACGAAGTTGAATACACGAACGTCGGATGACATTGATTTTTTAAAACGATCTAAATAAAGTTTAATTTAAATACCAATATAGACGACTTATTATGGCTGAACCTAATTAACATATGATCAAAGGGCAATGAACTACTTTTCATATACCCATTGCATTTGCATTTTGGCATTTTCTAGATCTGTTTCACTGCATTGGGTTTTACTTTATTTTTGTTCCATTTTTTGTGTCTTTCTTTACGTACAGTTTAGTGCACAGCAAGAATTAAAAAAAAAAAACAAAACAAAAACTGTTCATCGACTATAGATGGAGGGCAGCACCGGGGGCAACTACATTTCAAATTTATGCCCAAGTCTTGTGAGTAAAGAATTGCGGCATATATGTCCAAGCTGATATACAAATGCAGCAACAGCACGTGTTCCTTTCCAAATCGCTAGATAAGCAAAAAAAAACAAAAAAAAAATAGAATCAGCTGTAGGCAATTACAATGTTGAACCGTGTTAGCTGCCACTTGATAAGCACAGCTAACGATATGAACAACGACCAAAAGGCACACACACACACACAGACACATAACAAGCTGACAGTTTCCTTTACGTTTCCGCACAGACAGCTGTTAAATACTTAACATCCGTTTGAAATTTTGATTATAACATCAAATTGACATCGAATTGATTTAGCATGTAGATTAGATGGGTAAATATACTACTACTTAATCTTGAGTGTAAGATTAATATATCGATCGGTTCGATTTTTCTCTCATCCAACAAGATAAAGTATATATTTTTTTCTAAACTTTACACTATATTTACAAGCAACAAATGCCTTAATAAAAACGGAAATATTGTCTAAGAAAAACTATTTAATTATAGCAAACAAAAGAAAACTGGTATACCTCCTCTCACTTTTTACTAGCAGGGTATAAACGTCCAATGATAAGACAGCCGAGAGCCCTAATAACTGTAGCTATACCTACATTCTGTTGTTGCCCAACTTAAGCTGGAAATTTGGAGTGCATTTCTGTGTGTTGTAGGCAACGATAGCAGCAGCAGCAGCAGCAGCAGCAACAATTGCAGCAAGTGAGAGGGAGAAAAAGGCAATTGAAAAACAAAAGTCTTTTGGGACAGCTGGAGAAATCCTTTTCTCATGTACTTTCACACTTTATACGCTTAACAAAGACCCGATGACAAGTACCAGAAGCAGCATTAGAACAAGATTCTGACAGTGGGTGCGGGGTGACGGCACAAGAACCGCATCGAGGTCAGGAGCAATGCACAAGAAAAGAAAACGTGAACATGGGCAAGGGTTGCGGTATGCGGGATGCATAGAAAAGCACAAAATTAGCTGTGAAATGAACAACGCCCTCAGAGCATCGAAAGGAATGGTGGCAGCTTGAGTTTTATCTTTTGTGTGTGCACATTTGAGACAAAGTCAAATGGAAATCTGCATAAAACCCTTCAAGTTGCATTGATACAAAGGGCCATGATTGGGTGAGGAGTGGGCCGGGCACACACTAAGAACTGAAGGGTTGTTCGACTTGACTAAGATCTAAGGCAAAAAAAGGCGAAAAATAAAATCCATGGAAAAGTTTCCATTCAATTGCACAAGTAGCAAAAAAAAAAGCACATACAATGTGTACTTAAAGTAAACGTTGATGTATATATACATATATATATATGTGGATTTGACAATATATAAAGTTATATGTTGATAGACAAGATATGCTGTTAAGCTCTTTAAACTTAATAGGATTTTGGCATTGAATTGCTTAACAAAAATAAACCCTCAGAGAAAACAAACACTTGCTGAAAGAACGGGTCGAAGGGAAACATTGTGAAATGTTCTTGTAAAAAAAAAAAGGAATTGGAATTAATATGCTCACATATATAACATTTAAAACGCAACTAGTTCAATTAAGGATTATTTTTTCGTTTCATTTCGTTGCATATACAATATATATCCTAGAGGCAGCTGCACTGAGAGAAAATACTTACTTTACAATTTACTATATGAAACTTTAGTTTGCTCAGTGCACGAAGGTAAACTATTGCACATGTGTATGTAAAGAAGGGTTAGCTTTGGCTGCGCCACACATACAACAACGACGCTGGCAGCTGTGCCATAATTTACACTCTATCGAACGATAACAAACAACCTGCATAATGTATGGTCGTCGCTTTATACCTGAACTCTCGCTGATATGGTGGTATTTGAAAGAGGTGTGGCTATTGAGGCACAATGTTGTTATTGAACTATGGGCCACAAAGTGGCACAAAAAGCGCTTGAAAACTGTGTGTTGGTATCTCTGTGTCTGTGTGTGTGTGTGTTTGCTCTTAACTGTAAACTGTAAAATACTCGCAGCGACGCTGCATTATCCTTGAATGCCAGCCAAAAATGCATGAAAAACGCTGTCCTAGCTGCAAGTGTGTGTGTGTGTGTGTGTGTGTGGTGTGTGTTGCAAGGACGAGCTTGTAATAAAATTGCTAGCATTGAAGCAACTACCAAAAATGGCTGCCCAGGCCAGGCAAACATGGTCATAGCGTTGCAGAGGGATGCAAGTTGAGTGTTGTCGCTGTGTTCCACAGTTAATTGAAGCATTTACGCTACAAAGTCGTTGAGGCTCCCGCCATTTTGTGTGTTGAAGTGGTGTAGCAGCATTTAACGGTTAATGACAGCCTTGTCTCTCGCTTTGGCTCGCTGGATTGCATTTGATTTTCGTGCTGATGGCCAAAAGAGCAAGTATTTGCATTTAAATGTTCTTTGCCGATTGCCCATTTGTGATGTATACAAGGCGTATGCGTTGTATTTCACATTATGTATACGCTGTGTATTGCAAGCATTTAAGGGCTGCTTGCGCATATGGTATAATAAAATTTTAATTTCAAACGATTGATGGGACTGCACACGCATCAATGGCATGCTTCTAAATCCAATGCTCGTTGACAACAACGCAAAAGAGACAGAAAAAAGAGAAAGAGCAAAGTCTGAGTCAGGCAAGACATTAAATTTTATATGTCATCCAGCGCTTATTTGCATATAAGTACACACACACACACACACACACACCTATTCGATACATGTGCTGAGGCTGTCTGGTAACATTGATTGGAATTGTTTGAGTTTTAGAGCTGCACAGCCCAGAAGATAGAGTCGCTGGTGGTCATGGTGGGTTGCGGTGGTGGCTTAAGCCTACCTGGCATTTGGTAAATGCCAAAGAGCCATCAGCCTGTTTTGTGGTAATATTTTCTCATTTGCTTAACCAGAATTGCGGCTGCATCGTTTAATTTAATGCCCCTTAATTATACCAATGTCTATCCTATCCCCTTTGATTCTCCCACTCTGTACTTTAGCTGTCTGTGTCTAATGAAATGGAATTGAGTATTAAGCATTCTCTTTCTACTAAGCTTAAGGTTCTCTAAAGAAAGCTCAAGTTCGATTATAACCAACATGATTGTTTGGCTAAATTTGCAGCTTCTATTACGTATTACTTACAGTTGACAGCTAATGTGCTTGCTGACCTTTACCAAGTGGAATTCAAGGCGAATACTCTCAAATGCATATCATGCAACAAACAATTTACACTATCTCTCTTGAAATTTCCAAAAATAGCTTAGGAACTTGTTGACCTTAACAAAAATGTTTAATCTAACAACGAAAAAAAACAGGAAGTAAATGAAATACACACGATTTAAATTATTACCGAATATATTTGCTCTTACTGCAACAGGGAAAATCAGTTTTTTAAAAAGAAAATTGCAGTTTGGGTACGGAAGATAAACTAATGAAGAGACATGAGTAGGAGTAACAGGAATTGCAGAGAGAATTAAGGAACTTTAATTGTCAAGGAAAACTAGAATACAATAAGTTGGTGAATGAACTTAAACCAAAATGTTAATAACAAAATGTTTAGAAAGTAAAATAACGAAAAAAGATTGAATAACAAAAAGGCAGAAACAAAGATATATTAGTAATAATCTACATTTAGACATAAAAACCATTATAAGTATCAATTTTATAGTTGCTTATCCAAGCAATCACTATAAGTTAACATAAATTATGAAAAAAAAAGAACGAAACAAAAAAAACTCCCCAAATGAAAAAACCAAACACAAAAAAATATTAACAATGCGCAATACATTTATCATGGACAACAATATGCCTTTCAACCTACCCGTATAGCCATAGCTACATTGGCACTATTATTCAATTCAACAGTGTTTTTTTTGCCTTGTTTATGCCTGTTTGTGAATTGTACATACTGCATGCCAGCAATTAAACAAATACTTAACAAGAACCAAGAATTATGGTATGCACTGATTAAGTAATACCCTGTAATCGGCTTTGGTGGTTGCCAAAAACATTTTTAAGCTTTTTAATAGCTTGAAATATACTAACAATAAAATTATAATATTATTTTTCAAACAATTTTATATAGCCTAGTTGATCATTTTATAGGGCATAATAGCAATTGTCATATACGTATGCTTGAAAAAACAACACAATCACAAAAACCACCCACTGCGTCACCCACATACACACAGGTAGTTAAACCATTGGGATTAAGCGCTCATTATGCTTATTAAAGTAATACACACACAGACACAACAGATACCCAAACACAAAAACACAACACATAAAGGCTAAGTAAACTGTAATTAATCAGCAATTTTCATAAAATCACTGACCCTGGAGGATAAATACACACACATTAATAAAAGGCATACATGTATGGATGTTAAGTACATCATTTAAATGCCATAAATGTCCACAATGAAACTGAAGCCTTTGTTGCGTTGACTCTTGAAATGGATGTGTGCATAATTGGAATTAGGACCACCCAAAACGAGACGAGCATAGCCACCCTCGCCATTCCTGATCTGATCAGTGACCACAATTTGTGTGATGCGACGCTGAAAACCCTAACAAGAAAGAAATGAGTTGAGTTGAATACGAAAATCGTTCCAATAATGGCAGATAACACGTACAACTTGCTTGAAATTATAGTCACGTGTGACGACTCGCAAAAATCTGGACTTCTCCGTGATGATGACCCGCTCCAGATGTGTATCCCGGAACATGCGAGCACCCCAGGTAACGCTGTGACTCTGATTGGTGCCAGCTGCCTGGCTGAGAGCAGTCAGCGAAAGTAGAAGCAGTGTGGCGAAGCAATAGACTTGCATATTGTACGAGTTCAATTAACATGGCTTAAAGCTGCAGGCTACACTTATATAGGTCTGGCTAACAATAGCCAGAACGAGAGTAAAAATCTTTTGTTACACCTGCTGTGATAATGCATTAAAAGTATTGTATAACCGCAGATGGCATGCCAATTGTACGTACAATAATATACATATACGCAGCTGTTGTTTTGTGTTTTTTTTTTTGTTATTTATAAAACGCGTCTTGTACAACTAGTCAGTATCTAAGCATATGCAATTGCAAAGCTAAATACCCAAAAAATGTTTAAATAAAATGCACGCAGCGAGGTCAAGGGGAATGTCAAGACTGTTGGCTAATTTTCTAGCCAGCTCAAATTAAGCAAAAGAGAAGAAAGAAAAAAATAGCAAAAAAAGAAATGTAGGTAAAAAATACAAAGCGAGAGAAAGAAAGAATTCCTCACAGCACATTAAACATGCAAATTTCGAAATGGATTACACATGAATACCTAAAATGCTTAGCAGGGGTTGCGGGGGCCAGCTTCGGGATCATACCAGACACACACTGAGAGAGAAAACCAAACAGACAGACAGAGCGAGAGAGGGAGTAGCATTGCTTTAAATTTACTTTAAGTCAAATATTTATTTAATTTTTTGTTAAACTCACACCGCCGCCACAAAGCGCCGCACCACGTGGCATGCCACGCTGCACAGATCCAATTTACTCAAGTACAAAGACCCTGTCGCGTAGATGTATATATTGTTGAAATTTTATTGTGCAAACATGAGAGTGTACAAAATATTCATATTTGTGGGTGTAGCTGTGGGCGTAGGTGTGTGTGTGTGCTTATGTGTGTTTGGTTAAGCTTTATGGTTGCCACGTTGCTTGTGTTTCTCATTTGTGCACAAACAAAGTCTAAGCTTGCTGCGACCCGTTGTTAAGTGTCTGTTGTGGCTATGTATCTATCTATCTAAGTGTGGGTGGTTGGGTTTTTTGGGTGTGTTGTTTGTGTGTATTTGTGTGTGTACCGCAAAATAAAAACGATTTTTGGCAAACAAATCAAGTAGACAACAACCACAACAAAAATAAAATGATTAAAAAAACGTAGCAGTTAAGACACGCTTTAATAAGGTAGAGTTTAAAAGAAGTTGGGAATTCTAAATCAAATTGGTATCTTTGCCTCAACTGTGCATCGAATGTAACATTAGGTCTTAGCCAACAGTTTATTTATAACTTGAAGCAGGCATTGCATTACCAGGAAAACTTCGAATTGGTTGGTTAAAACGAAAAAAGGAGAAATTCAATAGAAACCCGACTAAAACCGCATGTTCTAGAGCTCTGTGTGGAAGTTTACAAGCATGTTTACATAGTTGTTGTACCCCGAATAGCCGAAGGGCTTGAAATAAATTTCTTGCTGCAATAAAAATGACAGAATCATAACAAGCAACGACAAAATGGGATAAATATTTGTGCAATTTGTTATGGTTGTTCACTTTTAGTAGAACATATTCTAACATTTTACAATGGTCATGCATACAAACATATATATATATATTTTGGTTTATATTCTTGTGTCTTTATTTATGCTGGTCACAATCACAAATGATGCATTTTGAGCTTGCTCCGTTTAACTAGACTTTACTTTCTCATTCTCCTTTACCATCCTACTAACTATCTATCTTTGTTATGGGCTGTATAGTGTGTATTGAAAAGGCAGCAATTGTATTGCTGTCACTTTAAAACGCTTAAAATAAATTTTAATTAAAACAAATGGTACTTAAAACAAACACGCACGGCCAACACACACAGAAAGAGACAGAGACAGCAACAGCAACTGTATTTACAGATTGCCATCAACAGAGCGAGAGAAAGGGAGAGAGAGAGAGAGATAGGAGCGCATGAATTACGTGTTTGTTTGTGCATGAAATCAAGTGTTGTTGCTATTGCAAAGCTACGCATACACGTACACACGCACACACAAACACACACACACACACACTTAAATAAACAGCAGCTGCACCTACACACACACATAGACACACACCATGTTCGTGACATGTTGAGACAAAAACAAACAAACAAACACGAGAGTCGCTCAAACACAACTTCATTTGATTAGTTTAGCAACAGGCGAACAGGAGCAACATTGCAGGCAAACACTCAGAGAGAGAGAGAGAGAGAGAGAGCGATTGAGAAAGAAGTAGATAGAGAAAAAGAGAGAGATGGTAAAAGATAAAATGCTGTACACACACACAAAGTCGATTCGAAAACGAGCCACACTGAACAACAAATGCAAAGTTTGCTTCAACAAAATTGTAATTAGATAGCAGTAAGTACTAGCAAGTACACACACACACACACACCCACACACACACAAAGCACTTCTAAAGTTCCGCATTAATAACAGTTATTAGGGGACATTTGAGCAGCTAAGCAGCAAAGAAAATTATATAGCTTTTTGCCCTATAATCTATGTGGCGTTTGTCATATATATATATTTGTGCAACTATTTGAGAATGTCTCAAGGCATAAAATCCACTTTGTTAAGGCGTCTATCCCCTAAACAACCAGAACCAAACTCCTCCAACCACAAGTCAACCAACAACTGACCCACAATGCCATTAGGCAACATTGTGTTTAGATGTGGGTGGTGGGCGGGCACACAGACACTTTTGGCTTGTCCCACGTCTTTGACAATATCAAACTTGAGCATTGCTTAAAACGAGAAAAACACAGAGAGGAGAAAGGGAGGGAGAGAGAGCGACTCACAGTGGCTGCTGTAGCTGCAAATAAATGCCATTTAAGGCCTTAGTATGCTAAACGACATTAACGTGGCATCCAAGTGTCAGTTAACGCCTGTCACACACAACAAAACAAAAAAAAAACACACACACACAGCAACAACAAACTTTTCGCATTTCACAACCTTTTCTACAGCATTACGCATACGCCACATGGTCGGGCAGCAAACAAAATCAGCTTCAGCAACAATTATGCTACACATTTGTTAGATTCTATCAAAAAGTATCAAAGTTGTGCGTGTGTGTGTGTATGTGTGGATGACTACAACAAACACTTAACAAATGTTAAGTAAAAAGTTGGAGCCAAAAAGTTGCATAACCCAAATAAAAAAAGCATTAGTTAATGGATTTATTGAGAGAAGAAACATAACTGAATAAGTTAGCATAGTTTATTTGAGCAATCAAAATGAATTTAGATTTCAATTGCCACAAGCTAATCTCTCAAATAAAATAAATAGTATAAGGCAACAAGCATATATTATATATATATATATGGCAAATCTCAATTTTATATTACTTAAAAAGCCTTTAACATAATCTACACAACAGCTAATTAATATCAACAACTAAAGTATATTCCAATGAAAGAAACACCTTTTAAACACAATAAAATAAATTTGTTTTAGTTATTATATTAAAAAGATTTTAAGCTTTTTATGATTTATTCCATTAATTTTATAAACTGTTAAGATAATTGATGTAATTGATTGATGGCAACTTTATGTATAATTTGTATTCCATTTATTATTTTTACTAAAAGAAATAAAACAAAACCAACTAAGACAAATTTATTTACATATTTTTTCTTAATTCTCTTAAGATCATTGTGTGAGTGTGTGTGTGTGTGAAAGTCGTTTTAGTTATCTTTATTTGTGCCTGTTATCTTTATATCTTTATCTTTTTAGCGATTGTGAAAGGATTTCCTTATTTATTTTTTCTATGGACAGCGGCAAGTTGAAAAGCCCTCTCAAAACGCTGTGCCCTCATTGTGCATACAAATTGCAACAAATGTTGCACTCGGCACCACACCACGACACAACGTGCACCCAACAGGGCGCCATTGCTGGCTAGCCGGATAGCTGAGTGACTGGAAGCGCGACGAATGACAGTTTCAATGAATGCGAAATTCGCTGGGGTGAAGAAATCACAGTTAGCCGCAAAATGTTGACTCGGCGACAGTTGCAGCTGTAGCGGTACAGCTGTAGCCGTCCATGGCCATTGCTGCTTGGCATGCAAATTGGCCTTTTTGGCTTTGGCCCTCTTGCTTTAAAACGGCTCAACTTCAACTTCAAGTCGAAAAATGTCCATTCTGACTGGCTGATAAGGCACAGCAAATAAGCTGCTGCCACTTGAAGACAATTGCAATTCGTGCTCGAGTGGCACGAATAAATATATACAACTTGGCCAAGCAAACAATGAAAATTACTTTTCATATTTAATTGCCTGGCAACGTTGCACGTAGCCGGTGCAACAGTGCAACAGTGCAAGAGAATGCAAACAAAGTGTCACATGAAATTAAACAAAAACTTTAAGTTTAAAATGGCAATTGAAATTACCTGCCACATGCCAAATGCCAAATGCCACATGCCACATGCCAGCTGTAACACAAACACGAAAGGACTTTCAAGACTTCAGAGGTGTTCTTGAGAAAACTTGGCAAAAAATTGGAAGTGGCAAGACCGTAATAGAGACAGCAAATGCTTATTATTTGCATAAATTGTTCAACACACACACACACACAGGAACACAAACAAACAGTTGCTAAGCTTAAAAAACGGGATATTTTGTGGGGTAGGTGTAAAAATGCAAAGTGCGTAGAAAATTTAAATGTCAGCCAACAATTCAGTTGTTAAACTCACATTAAAACGCACACAAATGCTTGCCAAGCAAGCAGAGATAGAGACAGCAGCAGCTAGGCAACGTACTACATGCCACATGCAGTAGCTGCAAACCAGAAATGTATAAGAACTAAAAGAAAGTAAAGCTGTATTAAGACCAAAATTGCGTTACACATGCGCCACGTGGTACGCGCCATACGTAAAACGTAATTTGCTGTGGCAGCTTTGCTTTTTTGTTACCAATGCGGCTTAACATTGAACATAGATTCTCTACAAGACTTGCAGATATTCTAGAAGCAAACAGGTTGAACGATATGAAAGAACTATATACCATTTTTAAACAAAACTTTTCTCTTAAAGCTAAATACAACGAATTAGAGAACAACTGTTTAAGTAGTTTGGAAATTTTAAGGCCTGCTACTAACAACATTAAGCTACCCCAAACAAACACTCTTAGGCAAACAGGGTACTCGAAAAGAAGCAAAAAAGAAAAATTGTAAAGCCTTAGCAGAAGCTTACATTTTTGAGTAATTCCATAGCGAGCGAAACAAAAAAACCCAAAAAAAAAACTTTTCACTTTGTCGTTGTGAATGCGAATGTGGTTGCTTAAAAAGTTTCTGTTGTTAGTGTTGTTTTGGTGGTGGGGCATGTGCTTGGCATACTATGGTATAGCTATTGCTATTCGATGTCAATTTAAAGTTTTTATTTTTATATCTTTTTTGGTTTGTCGTTGCTCGCATTGTTCGGTTTTCGGAGCTGGGCTAAGGCAAAGGCTAAGCTAAGACATAATCGATTTGCTTTTGCTTTTTCATTTTAATAACTTTTTTGCGCTGCGTCAAAGCAGAAAAAGCAGAAGAAGAAGAAAACTAAGGCAACAAAAGGGAGACCAGCAACAATTACGTGCGGCAAACAAGCCAACTGCAATCGACAATGGCAACAATGGTTTTAGCTGAAAAACTCCTGAAAATATGGCAAGTGGAAGGAAGAGTTAGGTTTGCAGGTTGCAATGCCAAACTGGGTTAAAGACTTCTTCGTTTTCTTCGTTCGCGCCACTTCCCTTGACATTTGGCGCTTGCCAGCAGCAGCAGTGGCAGTGGCAAGAACTCTCTATGTGTGTGTGTGTGTGTGGCAGGTGCATTCAACTGAATGCTGCTTCATAATTGAGGCACGCGCGTAACAACAAAACAAACGCAACATAGATTTCTTATTGTTGTTGCTATTGCTGGTTGAGGCAAACAAAGCCTTAGCAATAGTTGGATATGCAACACGCTGCGTCCGTTTGCCGCTGCTACGTGCCACACAAAAACAGATATTCATAATTTATAGATACGCATTTAGCCCGAGTTTAAAATTGCATACAGCTAATTTATTTATTTATATACTTTACACAGGTATTATATTAAACCGCATTGGTCTGGGCGCAAGCCAAAAACCAACAAAAAAAAACTACCCACAATTCAATTATATGTGTATAACAAATATATACATATGCTATTATCAACTTGTGTGCAGCACTCGATTCAGTTTAATTCAATTCAACTTGATTAAAAATTAATTTCAAACTAAATGTGCGCTCAATGATTTTGCACTTTTAAACTGGTATCGAAATTTTGCAGATTGGATAATATATAGAATATGGATAATTTTGGGGGCAGGGAGGCGCCAATTTTTAGTTTTTTTTTTTTGGCTCCTGATACGAAATGCCAGAGCTTAGCGAGGTTGTTAAAAGCTGTCAGCCAACGTACAAACTCGACACGTTTTTTCCATCCACACAAGACACACACACACACACATAGCAAATGGCAAAAGTTGTTGCACACCCACACATACCAGCAACTAAACAATGCTGACTAATAAGTACACGAACAATTGTAGCGGAAACGGAAGTTGTTGCAAAGTCCGTTGAAATCAATTTTAAAAGGTAAACTTGTTACAAGTTACCGAAAAAAGCAACAGCAACTTCTACGCAAGCAAAAAGCAAAACTAATTGCAATTCTCATTATATTCAGTTAGTTCAAACGCACATGTGTGTTTTTGTGGGTGTAACTTGTCTAAAGGTTTAAATGGAAAGAAAAGAAAGCCATTAACAAGCCAAGTCATTTATTTATTTATTGCAGACTAAGTGCAACTTATAAATTTAAAAATAAATATATATCTAACTATTAGACAAATCCCTTTTAATGATGCAAGTTTTAGTCTATCAATAGTCAAAGTTCTTGTTCGTTTCTTTTCATTATCCAATCGACAAGTCACTGCATTAATAATAGTTGAGAAATAATATCAAAAAACATTGTAGAACGATTATTAACTACCATTAAACAGCTTAGAAAACTAAAATAAAAACACAAAAACTAAAAAATATCTTAGCTGCAAATCTTTTTTGCGTCAAATGTTAACAACCTTAAGACTTTAATTGTTTTCTTTGCAAGCGGAATGTTATTAATGATCAGAGCTTGTTACAAGTGCAATTAATGCACAATAGTAATTCAAAGGGCCATTTACTATCATGCAATACGCAACTTTGCTTAATGCCAAACTGCTCGTTGTTATTGTTATTGTTGCAAAATGGGCTTGCAAGCCTTGAGTTATTGTTGCCATTGTTGTTGTTAATGTTACTCTTACTCTAACTGAAACTTTGGGCTGTTATCGATTGTTGCACACACACACATACACATATGTATTAACGTGCTGCTGATGCGCCCCATTAGCGTTTTGCCCCCTTTTACAAAAGTTTCAAAATTTATTTGCCTCATTTTGGCGCACATTGTGTTTGTGTTTGTGTGCGTGTTGTGGCACGGTAAAGTTGCAACGCTTCCAGCTGCAATTAAAAGTAAAGGAACGGCCCCGAAACCCTCCCGCTGCTTGGTGCTTTAATGAACTGCTTCTCCGCCCCAAAAGAAAACGAACAAACTTAGTTTTAAGCTGCAGCTAATGGCAATTTTTGTGCGTTAATAATCGCTTAAATAACACACAAAAAAACCAAACCGCTAAAAGAAAAGAGATTGGAAAAATCTAAGCCTTTTGCATTACACTCACAATTTTCACTCACAGTCAACGTCTTCAATCAGCGTTATCAATGCAATTTAACTCTCATAAATCTGGCGAAAGTTATTTAAAACCCATTTAAAACTGTCACCATAATGAACGTTTAACATCTCGTTCCTGCACCTTTGATGCCAGATTTTCTCTCTCTCTCTCTCTCTCACTCAATGTCTCTTTCTTGGCTGTTCTTAAACTCAACTCCAAACAACTTTATCATCAACCCTATTTCTTGCTGGCAACTGATGCAACTGGAAAAGTGGCAACTACAACTTGGCAGAGCCTTTCACTTGGGATGTTAATTAGAAAACTCTTGGAAATTATTAAAAACTTTCAAAGCTGTCAGTCGGCCCAAAGAGTTACTGCCAACTTTTGCTTCTTGCTGTAAAACGAGACCAATGTTATCCTTCTTTCCCCCGCTCGCCCTTCCCTTCCTCTTACCTACTTATAAAGTTGGCACTGTTTCTACTTAATATCTATGTTTATTATATATATTTTGTTGTAAAATAATGCATTTACCGCTTTTACGCGCATCTCATGGGATCTTATTTGGCTATTAACGATTAACATACCTGAAATTTATATTCTTTTGAGCCTTTTTTCTATGCTGAGTCGAGCTATTATATTCATGTAGCTGTAAATATAGAATTAACAGTTTAATTAGCATACATTGTAAAATTATTGATGATGAATGTTAAATATTTATAGATATAGATCAAGTTTAAACATTAAATAAAATATCTGTATATAATAAATTATTAATATTCTTGACTTATAAACTTTATGCTTTGTTTGAATACCAATCAGTTAATGAAATTCAAATATATCCAATATATTATATGCATCTCAGTGCAGATGCAAAAGTTATTCAATTATTTATGTATACATTTAACCCAGTTAATTCGTAACTATTTTCTAAATGTCCAAAGTTTCATGATTTATTTATAAAGTTAAGCTGGCAAACATGCTGCATTTCCTTTCAATCCTTGTCAGTTAAATGGCAAAGTTTTACTTAGATACAAATATTTAAATACAGAGACTCACTAAAAATGGCATTGTAAAATTTCCATTGTGATCTTTGACACACACTAATTTATAGTGTCAACTTGAATATGCTTTGAATGTCAAGTAATGTCATAAGAATTAATTATGTAAGCTTTAGATTAATTTACATTTGAAAAGAAGACTTTTTCTCACACCTCAAACAGTTTGAGATGACAATAAACCTATCTAGCTTTCCTCCCTTTCGACACACTGCAATTCAGTAAGCATCTTTTATTAGTGCCAATTAAGCGAAATGTGTGCTACGAAAATAAAGCAAACGCTGGATTTAGATAAACAGAGGCGACTGCATCGAATCAGATAAGCCGGAAAACGTAGTAAAATTTTTAATCACAGAAATCTCAGGTCTCGTCTGCGGTTTGTTCGCAATGAAATATCAGTCGACAACGCAACCTCACCGGGTACAGTTCAACAGAGATAAAGATTGAGATGCCACCGATACAGAGTGTCTCCAAGAAGCAGAAGGGACCAGCAAAAAAGAAAGAGGAATGGGGCAATGGTTTAGAATTTCTCTTCTCCTGCATCTCATTATCCGTGGGCTTGGGCAATATCTGGCGTTTTCCATACATTGCCTTCCAGAATGGCGGTGGCACCTTTCTGATACCCTATCTAATAGCACTGCTGGTAATTGGACGTCCTGTCTACTACTTGGAAATATCATTGGGTCAGTTTAGTGGCGCTGGTGTTCTACGCGCCTTTGATCTCGCACCCATACTCAAAGGCGTCGCTGCAGGTCAAGTCTTGGCCACTGGCGCCTCCATAACCTACTATTCAAGCATCATGGCGCTGACACTGCGCTTCCTGCTTGCCTCCTTTAGCACGGTGCTGCCCTGGAGCAGCTGTCGCGAAAGTTGGGGCAGCGATTGTCACGATGGCAACACTGCCATTAATGCCACCGGCAAAATGTCACCAGCACAATTGTATTTTGAGTAAGTAGAGGTCATTGAATGCACTTCCAGATGATAATAGTTGTTAACTTAGTATATGCCAATTATCGTGTTGATTGCATTGTCTTTTATATGTTTGCATTATTATTCAACATTTCCATTAACAGAAAATAACATTTATCGAAGCGTGTTGGTTGTCGTTGTCTTGTGATTTTAGGCAACAGATAATCAATTTATATTTATTTTAAATTTAGGTTTTCAAAATTTCATTTAATTTTATTAAATTGAATTTGTTAGAAATGTTTTCGTGCAATGTTTTTATTCAATTCACAAAAACATAACACAAATCTAGCTTTGTTCAAAACACGTCTAAAACACACTAATTAAATTATGTTTAATTTTCTCTCTCTCTCTCTCTCTCTCTCTTTTTGTTGTCTCCTGCAGGCGTGAAGTTCTAAATGAGCTGCCCAACATTGATGATGGCCTGGGTCTGCCCAATTGGCAGCTTGTGGCTTGTTTGGCCATTGCCTGGCTCATCATTGCTGCAGTTCTGATACGTGGCATTAAGAGCAGCGGCAAGGCAGCCTACTTTCTGGGCGTGTTTCCCTATGTGGCGCTTCTGGTGCTGCTGCTGCGCGCTGTGACGCTGCCCGGTGCCTGGGCTGGCATTGTGTACTTCTTCAAGCCACAGTGGAAGGAGCTGTTGAATCCTTTGGTTTGGTATGCAGCTGTTACCCAAGTGTTCTTCTCGCTGGCCATTTGCTTTGGCACTGTGATAACCTATGCATCCTACAATAACTTTAACAAAAACGTTTACAAGTAAGTCGCAATCGGCAACGCTTTCAAATAGTTTTACTATATTGCGCTTTCTTAGAGATATTGTTATCATTACCACCATGGACTCGTGTTCATCGATTATTGCTGGCTGCATTACCTTCGGCATTCTGGGCAACTTGGCCAAACAGACGGGCATCACGGATATTGGCCGTGTGGTAAGAGGCGGCACCGGTTTGGCTTTCATTTCGTATCCAGATGCCATTGCCAAGTTCGAGTATGTGCCACAGGTAAGCTATTAAGAGCATCGAGCGCTGCGTGCGCCTTAAAGCACAACTACCTAAAGATCTTTGCGGTCCTTTTCTTTCTTATGCTCTTTGTACTAGGCATTGGCAGCACCGTGGGCATGGGCTCCTGCATTCTGCGCGTCATTCACGACCAATTTGGCCAACGTGCAGGTCCCAGTTGGGCCTTGTCGGTTGGACTCGCTGTCGTGGGCTTTGGCCTGAGTATCGTTTATGTGACACCCGGTGGACAGTTTATTGTCAATCTGATTGATGTCTATGGTGTCTCCTTTACGGCACTGATTCTGGCCATTGGCGAAATCGTGGCAGTTGCTTGGTTTTACGGTGCGTTTGTTCTTCTCTTTTATTTGCATTACTTACTTTTCTCATGTTACCAGGCGTTCGACGCTTTTGCGCTAATATCAAGTTCATGATGGGCATCGAGACTGGCTGGTATTGGCGTCTGTGCTGGGCATACATAACGCCCGGACTAATGACCGCTGTGCTGATCTATATGCTGCTTAATATGAGTGAATTAACATACAAGGGCGTGGCATATCCACTTGGGGCACATGGTAAGTTTTGGCCAACAAAACAACTAAAAACTTAAACTTTTATTCCCAAATTGCATTATTAAAGTTCTTTTCTAGACGAAAATTCTGTGAAATGTTGTTTTACACCAATTTTCTAGAGTACATATTTCATTTTTATCTGATTGAAAGTAATTTATAAACCATTCATTTCAACGTCTTGAATATATTTGTCTCTGTTGTTTTTTTTTTTTTTTTGTGTCATGATAAAAAGGAAAAATGAAAAATATATATTTTTTTTTTAGCTATCGTGCAAAACGTTCATTGCACGCCATAGATTAAAGTTGAATTTTTTCTTGGTGTCGTGTTATGTTTATAGTTGGTGCTTGAAGAGAAAATAAACTGAATAAACAGTAATAATAATAAAACACTTATTTTTAATCATTCTACAGTCTTTGGCTGTTGTTTGTCTGCTTTCGGCCTGTTGCAGCTGCCCGGCTGGGCCTTATATGCTTGCTACAAGCAGCGTAAAACACGTGGCAGCTTATGGATGGTAAGAATTCGTATCTAAATTTTAGTAAACATATCCAATATAATATGCACTTCTTTTTTTAATATTATTTATTAAGCGTCTACGTGCTGCCTGCAAGCCAATCGATTCCTGGGGACCTGCTTGTGGACAGCTGTCACAGGAGTGAATTACGTGGGTTGAGCAAATAGAATGTTTGCCATTGGCTGACGCGGCGTATACGTACTGTGTTTAAATCATGAGTCAGGTGCATGTGCAACTGTTTAGTTAAGTGTGTGTGTGTGTGTGTGTGTATATATATAAAATAAAACAACCTTTTGACATTCAGCAGCAAAAAGCAAACAAAGAAATTTACTTTGTTGGATAGCAAATACCATCAGCCATTTTCAGCGAAATGTAGTAAGAGAGAGAAATAAGTTGGAATGCTGTGATTTGCCATATTAATAATATGGATTTGAAAACTCTTGCTAAAAAAGCCAGTAGCCTTTTTAATAAGGTCTTTAAGGTAAGGCCTTATTATTTACATGAATAATCAACAAGATCTAAGGCAAGGGTATTAAAAAGCAGCGCAGCCAACAACAAACAACTAGAACAACATCTCGAACACAACTCAAACAATAACAAGAACAACATTCAACAAACAATGAGCTAACTGAGGGAGCAGCCAACTGCAAGCGATTTTAATTACCCCTAGGCGTGCCTTGGGCCACGTCAGCAGCAAGCAACCAACGTTGCTTGCCATGTGAAGGAAACGAAGGATGTAATGCCTGATGTTGTCAAATGCGGGCAGAGAAACTCTGCAGATGAAACTGCAAATGGAAATGTGGAAATGGCCAAATGGGTAAATGGGCTGCGCTTTGTGCTCGCTTGAAATGGCAGACATGTCGGCAATGCGGAAATGCGCAAATATCAAATGAAAATAACAAGCACAACGGCTAAAATTGAAAAAAAAAATAAAACATTCTCCATGCTACGTTGTTGTTTGACTCGAAACTCATTTAAGGGAAGGAAGAGCCAAAGAATTGATGCTGCTGCTGCTGCTGTTGCTGCGATGGGGTAACAAATCAAAATGGCCACAGTTTGTTTGTCAGTGACAAAAGTTGAAATGTAAATATGCAAAAACGGCAAAGAAAAACCAAGGAAAAAAATAGCGAAAAATGTAAAATATATTCAGAGTTTGTCGTATTGCAACGCTTTTAACATATGACAACGCATTCATCTACAACATACATACATATATGTTTGCATCAGTTGTCAAAAAGTGACAGTGTTAAATTTTTGTTCTCTTCCTTTTTTGCCGCCTTCCTTTCATTGGGCTCCAACAACAGCAGCAGCAACAACAAAAAAGTGAAGTGTGTGTTGACTTTGACTGCCGCGTTGTTAGCCGTGAAGTGTCTCATGCCCAGCGACATCACAACCCATCTCTTTCTGACATTGCGTGTCCTAATAGCTGATGGCACACCCACAGCAAAAGAAACACACAGAATGTAGAAAGAAATAGACAACACTTTTAGGCGATACCCTGCTTGCAATGAGGTTAAGTCAAAGGATATGCCAAGGTATTAAACCGTTTTCGTTTGAAAACAAAAACAAGTTAATGTTGTTGCTTCCAAAGAAATTTACAGGGTATTGCTTAACTAAATCACTTCCCCTCGTTTTTTTCTTAACTTTTTGTTTATTGCTTTAACGATGCGCGTTAATCTTGACATACTTTTTTGTCGAACAGAGGGCGTCACTGGCAGGCGGGCCAGGGAGGTGCACACACCGACTAACTGTTAGCTGTGCTCATCTGCTTAACTCAGCCATAAAGTATGCTACATATTTCGTACAGCTGCTACACCCACACCCACACCCACACCAACACACATGCACATATATCATGGCAATAGACAAGTGGCACAGCTGTCCACAGTTGACTGGCCATTCATCCAATTCTCTGCATGCATCCATTTATGTAAAGTGGCCCAAGTTGTTGAGTCAGCCAGAACGAAAGATGGATAGATAGAAATGTATAAACATCTGCGAATGCATTTGATATGTGAAGTTTTGCCATTCAGCTAGGTAAGTTAGCTAGCGAGTTTTGCCACACAAAAGCCAACGCTCAACTGCATTTGGTTTTTCTTTCTTTCCCCCCTCCTACTTGCTGATTATGAATATGAAAGTGAGCTGCAGTTGCTGTGGCACAAAAATTGATGCCAAAAGTTTGTGTTGAGATGCAGCAGAGTGCGAATATTGGCTCTCAAAGGGCGAATGAAGTCAGATAAAAAGGCAGCATTTAACGTGGCGTATACTTAATGCAGTGCAGAAATGTTAGTTAAGTGTATAGCAATTTAAATCTAATTGCATTCGAGTTGAGCAGTCAAAATCGATAAATGCCCAAAACGCTTGGACAGCACAATTCATATGTGTATTTGTGTGTGTGTTAGTTCGTTCGTTAAATTTCGTTGAGCCTTGTCATTAGATATTATATGAAACAAGTCGAGTAACTGCTGTTCGTTTCGTTTCGTTTCGTTGCTAGTCATTTGGGTAATTAACTAAGTTGGTGTTTAAATATGCATTTTGCATTATACGATTGGATGGTTGAATGAAACTTTCATGCTAACGTTTGTCTCCTGTCGTTTGTCAATTAATACAAACTTAATCTATTCCATGTCCAGCTGATTCATTTTGATTATTTTGCTCAGTATGTTGTTATATTGTCTAGAAAGCTTCGCATCATCAGAATTTCTTCTACTCCCACACGTTTCCACTCCTCTTCCTTTGCTCTTGCAGGTTTTATTATCTAATTTATGTCAGTTACACAGGCAAAACATTCGCTGCTTATCACAAGCCACAATAAATTAGAAGACAGTGCTGATGGAACGCCCAAGCTTACAATACATACAGAGCACTCTACTCTGCTCCATATTGTTGTTATTCCCAAGCCAATTAAGCTTATTACATAATTTAAGTATAACAACAGGCAACAACGGCAGGAAAGTAGCAACAGCATACAATATGCGATACATACGTTTAGATAACCTGTATACAATCATTGTTCTGGTACAACAGCAATACAAATAATGAGCATTAAAGCAAATTAGGTTTTAGTTGTCCAAGTTTTAATTCCCCAACAGATTAATAACATATTGTCATAAATTTACAACTGAAAAAGAACAGAAAATGTTTTGCCCAACACATAAATGTGAAATGCAATAGGGATTTTAGTAAAATGGTTGTAAAATTCGACAAAACAAAAGTCTAAACAGTGACCAGGAAGTTTCTATGCTGCAATGACAAAGCGGAAATTGCTTTAGATAAAGACAAAAACTGTTAAGCCATCCGGGAGTTTGGGCCACAGTCTTGGCCACCGTGCAATTGGTAACTAAAGGCAAAGGTAGAATATTGGATAGGGATTTGACTGACCAGCTGTGGCAGTAGTTAAACAATTTGGAAGGCCTAAAAGGACCAAGGAGCGGCCACACCTCCGATACACGACCACACCCATACGACTAGCTAATGCCCAATCGATTGGGGGAAACGGGACGCAACAGAGATGGGAGAATGTGCGAAGCGTGTCTGTTCTACATAATGTAGAACATGCAACATAGATGGATATAAAAATGCCATAAACTGCAAAGAAATTGAAAGCAAAGAAAAGGAGTTCTTACCCACATGCGTGCTGACAACATAAATGCGAATAACAATGTTAAAAATATACATTTAAGTCATGTCTGCGCTAATGTGTGTGTGTGTGTGTGCGTGTAGGAGGTGTAAGATTGGTAGAGTGGGAACATTTTTGGTGAAAGACAAGCAGCGACAGTGAAATCCTATTAAGAAGTTTGCTATCGCAAATTAAAATCTAAATACGCCAAACAAACGACGGCAATGTCTGCGGCGTTGCAGAAGGGTTGGCAAAGGGAGGGTAAAAGGACACAGGAGGTTGCAAAGTGAAACAAAAGGCGTTACGCTGCTACTGTTGCCACGCCCACAGCGCAACGTTGTCGCCTGCTTACATTTTGAGTTATAAGCAAGAGGAAAAATTTCATAAAACTTGTCCCTAAATATGCGGCCAAAACGAGTCAGACTAAAGAGACAAGCGCAAAGAGGTGGGATTGACAAGGACGCGGACGAGGACATGGTTGCAGACTATGGCAATGTCAAAGAGTTTGTGCACGCAATGTGGGCGTAGCAGCTGTGTCCCTGGCCCTACAACAGAAGTAACAACAATAACAATGACGACAACGTCAAGTTTTCACTTTTCTTTTTGTACCCTGTAACCAGAAGGCGGGCAGGTCTAACTGGGATATAAGAAACGTATGTAAACATAGCAGAGTCACGTTAAAAATATGTTTTTTATATCACTTTACAGGATATCTGCTGGTCAAGCAAACAATGCCATTTATAATGGTATTGACTTTTTCTTCATTTAACTTTTACACGTTTATTTTGCACAGCCTTTGTTTTCTGCCATTGCGTTGCTCTTTGCAACTTTAGGCACGTTATTTAATTGCGTGTGTGTGTGTGTGTGTGTGTGTGAAACAGCAACAACCATTGACAACTAAACAAACGATTGTCATTGTCAAGTGTGTGCGTCAACCTTTGAACCTGCCTGGGGGCCTGCAAATGTGTCTGAGAGCTTGTCTCTTCTACCAACAAAACAAAAAAAAAAAACAGAAAATCCCAACCTCAAAAACACCCTTCTGCCTGCTGTCTGGCTGCCTTTATAAATATATGTGTATACGTGTTGGTGTTGGTGTTGATGTGCTTTGCTGTCAAACTTTTGTGTTAGCTGCCAGCTCGCTTTAAATTGTATTGTTAATTTTTCGGGTTACCCTTTCTGTGTGTCAATCCGATTTGTGGAGCCCACGCGCTAAAGAAAGCAAGAACAAGAAATTGTAGAAAAATTCTGCTTTGTTGTAGTTGTTGTTGTTGTTGTTTGTTTGTTGGGGCTTTTGTGAACGCTATGCAAACATTGCCTGCCAGTGACAACAATTGTCATTTGCTTAAAACATTCCAGTCCAACCTTTTTTTTTGTTGTTATTGTTGGTGCTGCTGTTGTTGTTGTTTTTTGTTTGGGCATCCTTTGAACTGCAACAGTTTGTGGCAATTGAAACAATGATACAACACAAGTTTCTCTATTCCTTTCTCTCTTACTCTCAGCATCCGTTTGTACTATTTGTAGCATTTTCTATGCAGCATTTACATATTCCTGGCTCGCAATGTTTCCGTTACGTTACTGTACCCCCCCCCCCCTCCCCCCTCTCGACGTCTCCCTCTTTGCCTGTCTTCGAGTATATTTACCGCATTGTTTACATGGCGCTGTTCTCTCTATTCACTACCTCAATGCGCATAAATCAAGCGCAAAGCGTACAAATATTTTGCTAGCGACAACAAATACATATAATGACCGCCTCCACCTCTCTCTTTCCTTTTACATCTCTCGCTTATCATGTACGTGTACCCTAGCTGCCTCTCTCTCTCCCTCTCGTTCCCACTCCTGTGGCTAGCTATTGGTCTTGTCGACTGCTGACTTTGCCCACAGTCGCATTGAATGCTTTTACAGTTATCCCATTTCCTTTTTAAATAAAATACTCTTTCAGCAGCTGATACGAAAACTTTGCCTTTTGATTCGGTTTAAAACGAGCCATTGCCGCTAGTGTTGTAAAGTACTTTAAGATCTTGATTCGCTTAACAGGATTTGAAGTAGAGAAAGCTTTTAAGTTACATTTGCGAGTAAAGCTCTTTTGCTACAATAACAACATGGATTTAAAGCTCAATATGAAAATGTTTGATTTGTCTTTTATTAGTTTCGTTTTTACCCTTTCATCCTTAGGGTATTCAATTGTCTGCCTACTCTATTTAAACACTTTTTCGCACTATTATTTGTCATTGTGGCTTTGCCCCGTTTCCTCTTTATTTTTTTTTGCCAGTTTCCATCGCGACTATGCGGTTTTGCGCTTTACTGATTTCATTTTGATTACGGCAAGTTGTTTTTAGTTGCTGTCGTTTTCCGTTTTCCTGCTCCATATTTATTTCTATTCCAGCGCTTTGTGAATTTCAATTGCGTTTTTGGTTGTTTGTTTATTTTTTTTTGTTTGCAATTTCCCACTTTGGTTTTATTTGCATTTGTGGCTTAATCATTCTCTTATTTTCCTCTATCGGCGATCAACGTCATAATTACATTTACGTTTAATGCCACACAGCACACGCCCCAAACTCCTCACTTGCCAGCCGCGTTTTGTGCCTAATATCAATTGATAACTTCAATGCAAATAGAAATTGCGTGCACGAGCGTTAAGTACATCAAATATGTATAAACATTTGCTGTTTGCAGTGTAATTTGTGCCGAAAATAAATGAATACAGTTAAGGCCAAACGACTAGTACAATAGATTATCGTATAAAGCCAACACAATAGCTAGATTCGCATAGTCCGCATTGTGACTGACTAACAGATATCTTATATACTTTAGTGTGAGCCATAACTAACTTAATTAAACCACCAAGTTTAACTATCAACGCAAGAAAAACTCTTAATCTTTTGTTTCTTAGGATATACACAAGAAGAAGAAAAAAAACAGTGCAGACAACAGCAGTTTAAAAACTTTTTCCAAACGCCTTTTGCCTAACAAAAGAAATCCACCTGGCCACTAGGCACGTGCGAGAGTTTTCAAAATGGCGTCCAGTATAAAAGCAACAGCAACAGCAAGAACAACAACAACAGCACCAAACCAAATTAGCTGCTGTGCATGCAGTTTTTGCTTTGCAGCTTCGTGTTCCTGATTTTATTTCATTTTGTTTTTTTTTTTTATTGGGTCGCTTGATTTTTGACTGCGGCGCGCTCTTTAAATGAAATCAAAATCCTTTCACAAAGCTGGCAACTCTGGCTGCTGCCAATTTCATTGGCGTCCTAATCAGCAGAGAACTTCACTTAAGTTGCAATTCAGCTTAATTTACGTCTGGCTCTTTTTTCTTTTCTTTTTTTTGTTTTTTTTTGCCTTTTTCCCCCCTGCTGCTAGTTGTAATGCAAATTGGTTTTTGCTGCGTCTCGCATTTGTGTCAGCTGTCATGTTGACATTTGGCATTCTCTATGCATAGCATAGCACAAGCTGCAATTTCAAATATCAATTTCAATTTTAAGAGCTAACAAATTGCAATGAAATGTGCGCTCTAAATTGAAATGAAATGCAAAAGTCGAGAAGAGGGAGGCAGAGGGAGTAAAAGAGAGTATGGCATCGTGTGGGAGTCCTTGCAATCAGCTTTCAACTAAGCAAATTATTGCGTGGCCCTTTTGCAAACGTCTGCGTGTGTGTGTGTGTGTGTGTGTGTCTGTGGCAACATTAATGCTAACTGACTTATGTCATATTCATGCCTGGCACATATGACACTCCCACACACAAACACATACTTATGCAATGGGCGCGCTTCGATTAAACAATCCTGCTCAAATATGCAATGACATTGAGGCAAAGACAAAAGCCAAGCGTCAAGGCAGGCCAAAGCTCCGTATATCTGTGTGTTTGTGTGTGTATGTGCGTGCATGACACAATAACACGCATACACACAGATAGCCATGAGGCCACGATGTGTATGCCACACACAGTTGCAGTCAATTGCAAAGGTCAAAGACAGGTTGCATAACTCTATTGTCCCTAACAAACGATGAAGCAGTTTTGCTTTAAGAATGGTGTTCTGATTTAATAATACAGTTTTCCTTAGTTTTAAAGTATAACTAACTGTTAAAGCTTTTTCTAGTTTGTTCTTATGAAATTCAACTTACTGGCAGCCGCAGCGAACGCGTAAAAGTATGCTACACTTTTTAGGGTTACGCAAATGTTTTCCAAATTCACACACTAATACATGCATAAATCTGAATAAGCACAGGATGCTAATTAAAAGAGCTGTCGCCTGCGATTGCATAAGCGCAAGCAGCAGAAAAAAAACAGAAAAGGCTCACTACGCTGACAGAAACCAGCTGTCAACGCAACGCATGCAACATGGAGAACGCTCAAGGATATTCATGCAACATATACACACACACACCAAAAAAACAAAAAAAGAGATTATCTATGTGTGTGTGTGTTTGTGTGTGTGTGTTTGTGTAGCGCTTGCGTAACGTAAAAATAGCCTTGAACTGCAGCCTGTCGTTTTCAATGGATTTGCATTCCATGCGCTGCACACACACTTCCAAGGTCATGCCAACGCCAGCCACAAATGACAGACATAGTAAGTGTAACAGAGATAGAAACATAGAAAGAGAGAGGAGGATAGGTATAGATATCACACAAACACACACACCATTTACATTTTTTAACCATACTGTATTTGTATTTGTTGAGCTGTCAAGCCGCAACCAAAGCGTCAGAAAACTGTCGCAAATTTTTGCCTAATTGCCGCTCAAACAAATGCATGCAGCAAGCGAGCGTGTAAGAGTTTGAGTAAGGAGAGAGAGAGAGAGCAGGAATGAAAGCTACAGTTAAATGCAGCTTGGCGAAAAGGAAAACTAGAAGCGAACGACAAAAAAACAAAATCTCATCATTCTCCTACTCTTGCAGACATGCAATATAATAACGGTTAGGCACGCAGAGTCAAGCGGCAGGCGGCACACACAAAAAAATATAACAACAACAACAACAACATCATTAATACATATATAAATAGTAAATGTGCAAGCAGCAAACAGCAGGCAAACGAGCAAATCGAAACAACAGTTGGATAATGACGTCAAATGAACACAGCAAAGAAACAGAGCGAGAGAGAGAGTACAAAAACGAATTGAACGAAAGCTGGCTGAGAGGGTTGCCAGATCAACAGCAGCTGTGGCAGTGAAAAAGGGTTTTCATATACGCTATAAATAGCGGAAATGCTTAACTATATATTATACTTATATATACATTAGCTTTTATCTGAGTATGTATTTTATGCATATTATATTTTCTCGCATTCGCCCCAAAAGTCAGACGTTGAACAATCAGTCAATTAGAGGTAATGCACACACACACACACACACATACAAATACACATTCATTCTAATAGCTTTAGTTTGCTTGTTATTTGAGTCACCCTCGCACACACACAGACCCACGCATACAACTGCCCGGCGAAGCATTTAATGGCCCTTTGCGCTTCTGGTTACCGCTTCTGCACCGCTCACACTCACACGCAGCCCTTTGGCCCCTCTCATTTCAGCAGGACCTTAGAAATTGCTATTTGGTTAAGCTGGCAGCTCTTTCATTTGTTTTTCTATACCCTGTGCCCTTTAAAAACTACTATGAGGTATATACAATGTTATGTCTAACAACTTGCAAAAATCATATCAAAAGCTATGTCGCTTGTGCGTAACAGTTCAATGCTGGGTATCTTTAAGTCAGTCATGCTTGACTAACATTTTTACTTTATTTTTTTTGGTGTTTTGCTCTCTTTTGACTGCGCGTTGTGTGCAAGTTGGTCATAAAAATGGAGTAACATTTATGACCCACATCAGGAATATACACACACACACACACAAACACACACATACATACATATAAACACAGATAGAACTGAAACGCCAAATGAGTTAGCTTGTAGGTCTGCGAGCGGAGGGAGGCAGCAGAAAAATAAACACAAAAAAATTGCGAGTACTGCGTGCGTGTGTGTGTGTGTGTGTGTTTGGCCCTGGCTGCAAGGATATTTTATTTAACTGTTATTTTTGTTTGCCATTTTGCGCCGTGCGCTTTGTTATTTCACTTCTTGTTCAATCCCATTTTCAGCATACCGTTGGCCATTTTACTTTTGACTCCCGTTACACCCTTTGCTCTTTTGCTCTTCGATTCGCTCAACTGTTGTTGTTATTGTTTGCTGTTAAGAATTAACTTCTGCTGCTGCTGCTGCTTCTTCTTCTTCTACTCCTTACAACTGTAAATTGCCGTTAGTCCCATTCTTCGCCGCCAAAACGACACCGACGACGTCGCTGCTTTGTTTTTTTTTTTATTCAACATTTTTCAAGGGTAAATATGCGTATCGGATTTTTGTGTTGAGGTGCGCAAGGATTTGCGTGTCTCACACAAACACACTCATACGTACACACATATGCTCGGTATGGCCACTTAAAATAACGCCCTGCAGTTAACTTACCCCTTTTTTGTTCCGCTTAGTTTGCTGCTGCTTGTGCCGCTGCTGCTACTGCTGCTGCTGCTTCCTTTACTAAGCATGCATTTTTGCATGCACATGCCAGCGTTGCCATTTAATCTTGCACTTGCACGTACCGCACACCCCGCGCGTTCATTTCCACAACTTATACGCCACTCACAAACTGACCCAGTTCGCTTTGTTTTGCGTGTTTATCTTGCTCACGTTTCTATGCTTTGCTATGCGGCTGCTGTTTGCCGCTTGATGTTGTTGTTGTTGTTTTTAGTGCACGCCTTTGAAGGCAGCATTTAATTTCTTTGGTCACACACTCAGTAACGGTAATTGTTGTTATTGTCCTTGCCAGCGTTGGCGCGTTCTCGCAACCGCTTCTCACACTCTCAGTTAAGGTATCGGTAAATGCAATTTGTAAAGCCGTTCAGACGTAAATTTTGCGACGTCAAATTGATTACACTTTCACAGTTTCTGCCCCTCTCTCTCTCTTTCCCTCTCTATGTCTTTCTTTGTCAGCCACTTAACCCGCTCGTGTGCATTTTTTATGCGCTTGTTTTCACTGTTTGTTTTTCTATTGTATTGTTAATTTCGTTACTTTCACTTTGTTAGGCTTTCGCCTCGTTCGCCTGTGCGTGTCGGTGTGTTAGTGTGTCTGCGTGTTTGTGTGTGTGTGTGTTTGTGTGTTATAAGCACACGTGTGCGTTGCTGCAGCCAGTTTCTGTTTGTGTGTACGTGTGTGTACGTGTGTGTATCTGTGCGTCGTCAGTTTTGGTTTTGCAACATTTGTCGCGCATTGATTTTTCACTTAACTTTAATTTCTTATTATTGTTGTGTGATTATTTTATTTTATTTCCATTCTTATGCATAATAACGCGCCTTTCCTTTTGCTTTTCTGATTGCTTTTCATTACATATTTGCGCGCGCTTGTTTAGCGTTCAATGTGTGCGTCTGTGTCTCATCCGCTCTCTCAGTGTGTGTGAGAGCTGTGTGTAGCAAGTGGAAAATAATATAGTTCTTCGTTGCGGTCCACAAGCGTAGCGCACGTCCGCTCGCCACGACTCTTAGCACATTACTGAGAGCTTGCGCTTCATAAAATGTTTACGTTTGGTTTCCTTGCAAGAGTGATACTCTATCTCGCTTCCTTGCACTCGCTCTATCTTGCTCCTATTCGCTCTGAGTCTGTGTGCTTTTGCAGTGAGCTTTGGTTTGACTTTGCATGCGCTCTTTGTGTTTGCATGTAGTGAAGCTGAGCAAGCGGCGCCAGAACGTCTACGCATAAATAATACGCACGTGGCTCGGTTGAGACGTAAGCGGGAGGGTAGAGAAAGGTGCAGGTCTAAGAGTTGCTCTCACAGCAGAAAAAAAAGCCTTGCAGGCAGGTGCGTAAGATGTTAAAGGTAGAGTATATAATTGGACTATGCCGACTTGGCGCATTCACCTAACAAAGACTTGGCAATAAAATTGTATTTGTTTTTAAAAGTGTCTAGGGACTTGCAGTTAAATAGATTTGTGCCATATAAATATAAAATTCTATTGCATCATTAATGATAATCAGCAAAATGATATGCCTTATTCATGATACCCTTTGCAATTATAACTGTAAACAAATCGCTGGAGAGAAATTCCGATGCAAAGACACATTGACTTTGCTACGCTCTCTCTCCTCACACATTTACTATTTCTTACTCTCCCGCTCTCTAGTGCTTTTGCACTTGCACATGCGCTCAAGAACATTCATTTAATGCGCAGCTTCTTTGGCTGCCGCCCCTCTGTCGCTGCTCCTACACAACCCGCTACTCATACTACGCTTCGGCTTTACCTCTGCTGCTGTCGCTGCCGCATGCCGAGCACGTGAACTTTTGTGTTTACTTTTTAATTTTCTTTCAGCTCCCGTTGCGTTCGTTGTTGTTTTTGTTGCCTGCTGGCTGCTCTGCCAGCGTCTGTTGCTCATTGCTTTTGTTTTTTTTTTCGGCAGCTCTGCTTGTTTAGCATTGCATTTTCATTCATAGCATCAAAGTCGAATTTCTTGTAGGTTATGTTGAGTGCTGCAGTAGTGAAGAGTGTGGGGGAGCTGCATGCCTTTTACTTGGCCAGCCGATCGGCAGGTATTCCATGGCATGCAAATTTGTTTGTGTATGGAAATTGGCGCAAAATATGCCCCAGTTGCGTCCCCTGGCAGCTATGCTTATGTTGCGGCTGCCTGCTGACTATTTCGGTTTTTACGTCTTCATCTTGTGCTTCCTCTTCCTGCACTTTTTTGAGTACATTTAGGGACTCTCAGTTGCATTTTGCATATGGCTATGCAGATGTGGCTGGTTTGCATGTGTGTTTTACTGCCATTTTACATTTGCTTGAGTCATGTTAAATCATGCATGCTGATTCTCCTGTGGTTACAAAGATGCCACATTACTGCATTTGGTTGCTGCATACTGATTTGCATTTCCTTTTATTTGTTAGTCTATGTGCATAAAAATTGAGATTACATTCGAAGCACTGTGCTGCCAATTAGTAAATGTTTGTTACGCAGCGTTGCCAGAATGTTGTTTTTTTTTGTGGCGAACAAAGGCTTTGATTTTTGGGCAAACCAAGTATGCGTCATAAGCAAATAAACAAAATGCAGCATGGTAACCAAAAGCATACAGCAGAGGGAGCTTGTGTGTGTGTGTGTGTTTGTGTGTGTGTGTGGTTACAGCTATAGATATGTTAGACCTAACTCAAATTCCTGGTATTTCCTGCTCCCTCTGCCTCAGTATGCACCATGAGTAATTGGTCTTGCACTCTCCCTGTCTCCCTCTCTCCATCTCTCCCTCCCTCTCTGTATCAGTCTGGCAAAACTGAAAACCTATGTTTTTGTGTATGTGTGTGTGTGAGGTGTGCGTTTTGGTTGTTTTGCTAAACCATTTATGCCTGGACCCACGTAGCGACCACCACATAAAGGTAAGCTTTTGATTTCTGGCGACGTTTTGCGGTCCACTCTAACCTAACCAATCCTAACCATTTCCCAGCTACTCCTGATTACGCCTCTGCTGACAACATGTTCATGTGAAATCATGCCAGGCATCATATGCTGATTGTCTATTTGTCTGCGTATTCATACACTGAAAGAAAAAGTCAGTAATAAAGCTTAATTGGTTGATTTAAGGATTTCTTAGACTTCTTAATACTTAGCAAATAGCTGCTTAGATTAAACGTCTTAATTAACAATAAAGACAGATTTCATGGTTTAGATTTAGGTTGGGATAAGCTTAGTGAATGAATGTTTTGCATATTTTGATGTAAAACTATGACTTCTAATGACATAACTGCAAAGCCGAAAGGTCAACAGTCGTACAACACAGAACGCAGTGCCCAGACCACTAGAATGTTGTGTGGCATGCAAATTTTACAGCATTGCTTTGAGTGCTGCCATAAAATGTGACAAAATGGAGTCATGCCTTTTGGGCGCTGCAAAGTATGCTGTGAAAAATGTTCAACACGAACTCTCTCGACATACACACACACACACAGCTACACGAACACATACAATTGGTGTATTTTTTGACTGGTTTATTTTTGTATAGAGTCGATAATTTAATGTATGTACAGTTACTGGGGAATACACTTGATGGTTCGCATCCCCAAAAGGTTTGATAACGAAGAAGACACTAAAAATAAAAATAAAACAACGAACCCTTTTGTTGTTGTTTCTATATTGATTCTTTGTTGTTTTTTTGGGCCCTAGCCTAAATATAGATATAAATGTGCTTAGCATAGAAACAGCATTCATTTCATTGACCAACTCAACGCACTAAATAGTGTTAAACAGTTGTTGTTGTGGTTGTTTCGAGTAATTTTAGATGTGGTTTTAAGTTACTCTAACAAAAAAGTACATTTTAGCTAACAAACAGTTTTCAGTTATAGGTTTACAAATAGCCAAATTGAGTTTGAACATAGGTTTTAATAGAATGTGCGCTTAAAAGTATGCTACACTTAAAAATAAACCCCAAAGGGAGACATAATTTTGATAATTTACTTGGCGATTCTGTTTGCATATTATTTATGGTAGGGCATTTAATTATTCGTCTGACAATTTTGCTTGTGTGTTTGATTGTTTGTACGTTTCTGCTGCGGCACGTGGCAACAAAACAAACCGCACATTGTAATTAATTTAATTTATGTAATGTAAGCTTCATATATGTTTGCCTATGTGTGTGCGTGTGTGTGTGTTTTCGAACAAACATTAATCGCATATGCAAATTGGAATCAAATGAAGATACAATTCAAATTAGCGTCACTAATACAAAGCGTCGACGAATAGCTCCCACAGCGCATTCAATCCAATTAACGCACCTATTTTTCTGTCATGGAAATATACATATATATTTATTGCCATGAGCATACGTTGCTACAGTAATTACTCAGTAGGACAAACATCTTCTATGATCTGATTGATTGATTGGTTGTGCGAAAGCAAAGTTTTCCTTGTTTGGTTTCTTGTAATTCCCATTAGGTTAAGGCTTCAAGCTAGATATATTACTAACACCCACACTGTGCTTAATTTCTCCTTGTTAGTCTGGTGTGCTATTAATACATTTGCCCTAAAACTTCTATAGTTTAATAAGGGTGTTATTCACACAAATTTAAAATACTTTCGGCTTACAAAATCTAGGTTTATTTTATATATATGTTTTTTTTTTTTTTTTGTAGCATTTTACAGATTACGCAATCAGCTTGTCAGTTGTCAATATTTTGGGTGTTTGTTTTACATTTGGTACGTGCCAGGTTTTGGTTGTCGAAGTGGAGGCAAGGTGACTGCTATATAGATTGTCACTTAAATATTCCACGCGTGATCGATGCAAAGGACACGAAGCTGAACGCTACAAAGCTAAAAGCTTTTGCCCGTAGTAAACAAGAAAGCCAGCGAAATTGAATTTAGTCGCATCGCTTTGTCTCTGCTTATGTTGCCATCTCGCTCTCACTCTCGTGGGCAACATTTATGTTAATTTTGATGCCTGATTTATGGCAACGCATTTGGGGCGTCGTGTCACGGCCGCATGGCTTCATTTCAATTCTATTCGCCACTGCTGCTGCTGCTGCTTCTGATGCTGCCAGCTGCTGCAAAAGAGATGCGACACTGATTTCAAGAAGTCGCCCAACCAAATATACATATGTATGTACATACATATGTATGTGAAGAGCACGTGACCCGCTAACCTTAAAAAGTGTTTTGTTCGCGCCCCCTCTTAGAACTTACCCCCACCCCAAGCCGCAATACTGCCAAAGGGCAATACAAAATTGAGAACGTCAGAAAAAGTGACGCCTTAAAAACAAAGTTTTTTTTTTGTTACTTCTGAAACAGCCACCCACTCCTAAGCCCACCAACACCTCCTCTCTCTCTCTCTCCTTCACACCTGTGCCCTCTATTACTATCAGTTGACAGAATTTCTTTGTTTGTGTGTGTGTTTGGCACAGTTACGAGCCTTGTGCGACATCCTTACAGGATGCTGCTAAGTGCAGGCGTTGCCGAAATAGCGTTGCATTTGCATTGCTGGGCAACAACAATGACGACAACAACAACAACGAATGGAAAGCAAACACCTGCCACTGTTTTAAGTGTTATTAAAGCGCCTCCTGGCGGCAGGCGTTGACAGCACTTTGCCTGCTGAATTTATGACCAAGATTGGGTAAAGGCACAAGAAACGTTCTTGAATTTTTATACGCAGGCGATAAAACAGTTCGCACTTGCCACCATTTTGTAGAAACTTCAAGTTTAGATCGTCTTTAATCATTTGTTTTTGTTATCATTTGGCTTGGCTCAGCGTAGTTTACAGTTATGTCATGAACTTCAACTTGTTCGGCTTTCATTTGATGTCCATATGCATGTACATATGTATGTACATATGTATGTATGTATGTTTGTCGAGGTCCGGAACAGGGTCTGCCTCACTTGACTGCGCCACTTGCCTGTAATTCCCGTCAAGTGTCCAATTCACTGTATATAATCCATTAAAAAAAAAACGCCATGGAGAGCAGTCCCAAGAGTTTTGGAATGAAACAAAACCTGTTAAACTTACCGAAAAAACAGTGCATTATGGAAGAAATGTTATGTAAATGTTTAGAAATATTGTTTGCCATGGAGATAAACAGATAACAACAACAACTAATAATACATTTAAAATATTACGCAAATACTTGACACACGTTTTCTTAACAATTCATATTTCAATATTTGTTAAGCTGCCCTCTTATTCTCTCTCTCACTCTCTCAACTAAAATGTTCGCAGTGCTCATCCACTTGTCTCCGCTACTCTAAGTGTACTCAATGCAGCACTGAAATTCATTTAACGACTTGGCGCACTTTAACGGCACTCGCACACACACACACACACACACCAGCTTGTGAGTATGCCGAAAAAAAACAAACTTACATACATACGTATGTATACATACATACATATGAAAAGTTGTTCCTGTTGCGCGCACACTTGGGCGAAGAAAGACAAAGAGTCGAAAATGGATGTAACTGTAACTTGACCTTGACACGTTCGACGTTCCAAGCTCTGCGCTTTTGGCTACACCCGCACTCTCCCTTTTGCTATCACACTCACTCTTACTCTCTCTCCCTCTCCTAATCTTCTTCCTCTCTGGCTCTTGGCGTTGTGGGCGCCTTTTTTGACATTCGTTTGGCTTACGTAAATTCAATTTTACTGTTTGATGAATGTAAACCTTGCGCAAGTTGTTGTGTGTACGAAAGATTGTGTGTGTGTGTGTGTGCGTGTGTGTGTGCATTTACAAAGTTGCGAAAAGCACGCCTGCAGCTATGCATTGCCTTACAAATTGGAAAGTAGATTGGCCGCAGCGGTAGGGTAGGGGGTCTTGAGTTTGGGTTTTTATGTGTGTGATTTACACAATCTGCACACAATTTGAAATTAAATTGGAGTAGCTGCACCGAAATTTTCGTTTTCTTCTTCCTGGTAGGGAAAGGTCAAAATGTTAATGTATTTGAAATGAGGCGAAAAATGCCGCAGCAGATAAGCCAGATACAACGAACGCAAAAAACTTTTACTTTTACTTGAACACTGCCAGTCCTTGTTGTTACTTTATGTGGCAGCTTTCAGGCCAAAAGTGGATAACTTGTTCATGTTTATTCATCCATCCTCGACATGCCCGGCAGGCCAACAACAACAGTGCCAAGTGACCCACAAGTGGCCGGACAATCGCACATGATGCACAGACAATACAGCAAAAGGCCCGCTAAACTTTACGGTTCTTCTGTGAACGTGCGTATGTCTCTGTGTGTGTGTGTGTGTGGTGTCCGTTATGCATGGGCGTCTAATGCGATTTGCCACACGTTGGCAAAAAACATACTCAAACTTGAAGTTGTATTTTTTGCTGCTACGCCCATTGAACGGCACATTGTTGTTTGTGTGTATTTTATTTATTCATAAACACTTCGAGCATAAGTAAGTAAGTATTATTTATCCTCTGTTTGGATCTAGAACGCATAGCATCGACTCAGGATCTGTCACGCAATCTTTAAAAAAAAGATTATTTTTATTTATCAAAGATGTTAAGCAATCCAATTAGTTACCTGCTGCAACATTACAAATGGTTGCATTTAACGCCCAAACAGCAACAAGTAAAATCTTAGAGATGTATGCCATTGTGTGTATTTTTCTAGAATGATGAGTAATTGTGATAGAAGCAACGTAAAAGCCCAACTCGCAGCTTTTACTATCAGCGTTTGTTTATATAGCGTAATCTTTAACCTAAGCAAATTATCTGTGTGTTTTTTTCAAGCTGTGTACATTATATATAAATGTTTTTATTACTCGTTTAAAATTATATGACTTTTATATTTGTATATTGTTTTAGGTACATACTAATTCAAATAAACGCGCCTAAAATATGTGTGGAGGTATATCGATAGGTCGTGTTTAACAATTCTATATAAATATTGTCAGCTGCTCAAATAAGAAACTTATTCAAATCGATTCTTATAAATCTTGGCAAATACGTTCTACAATCAAATGCCATGAATTTGCAACATTTATGAAATTTTGCGTTTGTATATAATTTAGACAGCTGCTTTAAAACTAGTTGCTCGTTCTTTTGATGAATAAGTTTGCCAGTCTGCAAGTCACGATTGCTTATCGACGTGCCGCCACTTAGTCGCAAAATTGCGTTGTCAGCACTCACGCTCACTGTGAAATATTTACTCGTGACAAAGTAACCGTAGCGTAAGTATCGCTCATCTCTAAATTCGAGCGAACTGTCTGAAGGCCTAAAAACAATTTTTTTTTATTAGTTTTTGAAGACAAAGTGGCTCTGTCATCCTGGAAAAAAGTTGTGGCTACACCTACCGGTCAATTTATATGCCGTGGAAGCATCGGTCTTCCAGTAACTAACCTGGTCAATGCAGTAGTCAGATACGCTCCCGCAGCGTTAAAAACAACACACAGAAGAAAAAAAAACAAATTATAAAATAAAACAAAAAAATACAAACTGCAATCAAAATTCTTAATTAAAATTGAAGTACAAATTGGTCACGGGATAATCATATAATGAGTTTTATTTACAACAATCAACAAAAATGCACACACAACGAAGGTAATCACGACACAGAATTGGACTTGGGTCAAAAGGTGAGGCCACTAAAATTTTATTACATGACAAATTTCTTGTTGATTTACTAACAAGCCAATTTATGGTTCATCTGCTGCATAGCAAACAAGCAGCAGCAGCAGCAGCATGCGCGACCAAGACAAAGAGAAGCTATTTAGCTGCTCACTCAACTCATTGGCCAAACGCGATGATAGCATGGAGGACGATGCCACGGGCTCGGGCACGGGTCTCGTGGGCCTACAGAATATAGCAAATACGTGTTACATGAACTCGGCGCTGCAGGCGCTTAGTAATCTTGCGCCGGTGACGCATTATTTTATCAACTGCAGTGACCTTGTCGAGCATATTGCAAGCACGCCACGCTCAAAGCCCGGCGGTTTGGCCAAAAGCTATCAGCGTTTGATGCAAGAAATGTGGCTGGATGTTGACGAGCCAAAGGGTAAGTCATCTTTACAGCCACTACAATAAACACTTCTTAAAAGAAATGCTTTGCTTCTAGATTATTTGGCACCGCGCGGCATTTTGTATGGCATTCGATCAGTTCATCCCATGTTTCGTGGCTATCAGCAGCATGATACACAGGAGTTTCTGCGCTGCTTTATGGATCAGCTGCATGAAGAGCTAACAGAACAAATATACACACCTACAGCAACACAACAGCAGCAGCAACAACAGCAGCAGCAGCAATCAAACGAAACGGATGATGAGAATTATTATGATGAGGATCCCTTGCCAAAATCCTGCCAAACTCCGACAGCATCGGAGAGCGAGTATGAGACCTGCGATAGCAGCATATCGGAAAACTTTTCGGAGGTGCTAATGCACAACGAGAACTATTTGGCACCACATCGCAATAGCAGCAGCAGCAATCCACATTCCGACATGACCGCTGCTCACCACCACCAACAACAACAACAGCAGCAACAACAAATCCCGAAGACAGTTCAAACAGAAACAAAGCCAGCAGAGGCAGCACATTCAATAATAAGCGATGTATTCGATGGCAAACTGCTGTCATCCGTGCAGTGTTTGACATGCGATCGTATATCGACGCGTGAGGAAACATTCCAGGATCTATCGCTGCCGATACCCACAAGAGATTTCTTGAATGTGCTCCATCAGACGCATAGCCTTAGCGTACAGAGTCTTAATGCCGCCGATCTGGCATCGGCACGCAGCAACGAGGGTTGGCTAGCCTGGATGTGGAACATGGTGCGTTCATGGATCTTTGGTCCATCCGTAACGCTCTACGATTGCATGGCCAGTTTCTTCAGTGCCGACGAACTGAAAGGCGACAACATGTACAGGTAAGTTTGCTTACAAAGTACTTACACAAATAGTTGCTTGATTAGTTTTGCTTTTTTTTTTTGGTTAGCTGCGAACGTTGCAACAAGCTGCGTACTGGCATTAAATATTCGCGTGTGCTCAATTTGCCGGAAGTGCTGTGCATCCATTTGAAACGCTTTCGTCACGATCTCTCGTACAGCTCGAAGATCTCATCGCATGTGTACTTTCCACTCGAGGGATTCGATATGCGTCCGTATCTGCACAAGGCATGCAAATCCCAAGTGCCCACCTATAATCTATGCTCGGTGATCTGTCACCATGGCACAGTGGGTGGCGGTCATTATACGTGCTATGCGCGGAATGCATTGAATGGACGCTGGTACGAGTTTGATGATCAGCATGTGACTGAGGTAACACCGGATGTAGTGCAAAATTGCCAGGCCTATGTGCTATTCTACCAAAAAGAGAATCCCCAAATGAAGCTGGTGCGCGAGGAGGCCATCAATTTGTCAACGTCGAATCCACTCTACGAGGGTGACATTCAGTTCTATGTGACACGCGAGTGGCTGTCGCGTCTGGCAACGTTTTCGGAGCCGGGACCGATTAATAATCAGGAAATGCTATGTCCACACGGCGGTATTCTACATTCCAAAGCGGCTATAATCAGCCAAATAGCCGTGCCCATTCCGCAACCGTTGTGGGATTATCTGTACAATCGCTTTGGCGGCGGTCCAGCCGTTAACATTATGTTCGAATGCGATATATGCAAGCGTGCCGCAGATGCTCTTGCCCGCCGACAGCAATACGAGCTGGCTGTCTTCACCAAATACAATGCGCAGCAAAGCGAACTGGATTCATCGGCCATCTATGCGATTGCCATGCCCTGGACGCGTGCGTGGCAGCAATTTTTGCGCGGCATCACACACAAGGAGCCGGGACCCATAAACAATGAAGGCATTGCCGATACCAGTATGCTTAATGGCTCCACCATCAGTTGCGTTCGCGCTGGCTCCGATTATGCGCAATTGAATGCGCCATTGTGGCGATTCCTGCATGGCATTTATGGAGGCGGACCGGAAATAATGCTGAGAGGGCCGCTGTCCGATGATGAGGCTGATGAAATCGAGATAATCGATCAGGACGATGATGTGCCGGATGTGGATGAGGACATGGATGATGTTTCAACAGATATGTATCCACACAATCATTCGGATACCGAAAGTAATTTGGGCCGAAACCGCAACGAGAGTCCAACGCTTTCCGTTCCCCCAGTTCCCAGCGCCTTACCTGTGTCACCAATGCCAATGTCAATTGAGCATTCAGAGAAGCCAGAAAGTGCAAGCAGCACAGAGATGCTGCCCAATGGTACCATTAGCTCTAGCAACAGCAGCTCGCGACGCAGTCGAAAGCATGGCAAAGCCATTAAAGTTGCCGCCTTACGCTTAAATATGCGCAAACGTGGCCGTAATCGTAATGCCACCAAACAGCATACAGAGATGTTTGGTGCCAAAGGTAAATATCATATTGTCTACTACTTCTTGTCTACAGCTAATGTAAGTTTATATGAAACCCCTTCCTCAGGTCATTACAATACCCATGCGGCTGCAGCAGCTGAAGCTAAAACGGACACTGAAGGCACAAACGAGCAACGGGAGAAGGAACAAAGGGCAGCAGGAACTGCATTTCAAAATGAATATACCATACCATTCCAAAGCGACAATTTCCAGGTCAATGGCACGCGTGAGAAGAAGCGTGAAAGGAACAAGATGCGCAACAACAATAACAAAGAGAACAACGTTAAGCTACATAAGTTTGTTATGTTGCGCGAGGCGAATGGTGCCAATGACGAGACTGATATATGATCGAGAGCAACTTTCGGTTGCTCGACGAAAGCAAACGGAAGCATTTTGTGAGTTGTTTAGGCTAAAATCCAAGTTTAGGCATTAATTGTAGCACTCTCTTCACAACTGGGCTGGGGTGGAGGCTATATACAAAACAAAACGAAACAAATCAAGGGAATGCAAAAAAAGAAACCCCATGTAAAATACAATATATATATATATATATATATATAGACATTATATACACAACAAGAGTATACTCCCATGTATTTCCAACAGACATCAAAATGGATGGCTGGAATGAAAGCTATACGAATGTATGGCATTGTATTTTGTGTTCATTTCAAAACCCACAAATCCAAACAAATACCTGATCCTTGATCCAAACTTAACAAAATTGTACATAATCAAGCCAATGTTTAATGGTGCGAACACAAAAAATAAACCAAAAATTCAAAACCCAATTCTTTTTTTATGTTATTATTTACGAAACTTTCCATTGCAACTGTAATCGAATTGTGAGTGTTTGAAACGGTTAAATAGATTTACCGTTGTCTTTTGCCATCAGCTGTTTAATGTTTGTGGTCCAGAGAAATGGAGACGCCAATAGAGAAGCAAATGTATTTATGTACGTACACAAGCACAGCATTGGTCCACATTAATTGTGTGGCGTCTATTTATAGGAGCCTGTTTCTCAGCTCTCTGGCAATGCTCTCATCCCATGTCCCAGTGGACTCAGTGAGACGCAATAAACGTGTATGTGGATGCACATATGCAACTACAACTGTTTGTTTGTGTGTGTGTGTCTAAGTAAGTAAATTCCCACAAATTCTCTCATACAGAAAATCTATAATTCAAGTGTCGCCGCCCGCCCTTTTTAGAAATTAGTCTATTGAAGAATCCGCTGCAAAAATGAATGCGTGCCATGTGTGTGAGACAGCAACGAAAAACAAATGCTCCAATTGCAACCAGGTTGCATACTGTTCCGTGGAGCATCAGAAGCAGGACTGGAAGGCGCACAAGAGTCAATGCAAACCGTTTAAGGTACAGTTAAACTGTATATTATTCAATTAATTTCTCAAAACTGCTTGAATGAATAACCTAACCTCAAATATATAATGTTGTGCCGCTCGCTTGCAGATAGCGCACAATGAGCTGCTGGGTCGCCATTTGATTGCCACACGTAACATAAAGCCCTATGAGATATTGCTCAAGGAGGCACCATTGATGCGTGGACCAGCGCAAATCTCTGCGCCGGTTTGCATGGGCTGCTTGAATTGCATTGAGGCCAATGATCATATCAGTTGTGAGAAGTGCGGCTGGCCATTGTGTGGTCCCGAGTGTCCATCCCTGGACGAGCACAGAGCCGAGTGTCAGCTAACCCAGGATCGTGGTCAGAAAGTGAATGTAACCGAGTTCAATGGTCCACATCCATTGTATACCTGCGTCAGCACTGTTAGATGTTTACTGCTAAACGAGACAAATCCGGACAATGCCGAAAAGTTCAAGCAACTGGAATCGTTGGAACAAACGCGTCGTGGCTCCAATCAATGGAAGGCGGACTTGGCCAGCATTGGACAGTTTATACCCAAGTAAAGCAAACTTAATTTGATAAAAACCTTTAACTCTTCTAAACAAATATTTTATTTAAATACAGATTCTTTCGGACACAGAAATTCAGCGAAGAGGAGATAATGCGCGCCGTTGGCGCTTTACAGATAAATGGACACGAGGTGCCCACATCGGATCCACCACATGTGGCTGTCTTTTATACGGCCTCCTTTACGGAAAACTCTTGTGTGCCCAATCTGGCCAAGAGCTTCAACAAGCATGGACACTGTGTGCTCTGGGCACCCAAAGAGATTAAAAAGAATTCACATTTAAGCATTTGCTATTCGGATGCCGTTTGGGGCACCGCCGATCGTCAGCGTCATCTGATGCAGACGAAGCTCTTCAAATGCGCCTGCGAACGCTGCTTGGATGTCACCGAACTGGGCACAAACTATAGCGCCATTAAATGTGAGGATCGCAAATGTTCTGGTCTATTATTGCCAAGCAAACCAGATGACTGGAATGGCAGCTGGCGGTAAGTATTTCATTCATATAACCGAGTTATATATCTTAATCTATGTTATCCTTAAAGCTGTCTTGAATGCCAGAAACAAGTGCAAAGAAAATATATTGATGGCATTTTGGAACGTGCCAGCAAGGATATACAGAGCATGGAGAAAACTGCAGAGAATGGGTTTAAGTAAGTTTATTTTCGGATTTTAGCAAGCATTTTATAAAAAAAATTTGTTTTATTCCCCTTAGATATCTCAAGCACTATGAGAAATGGTTGCCCACACAGCATTATCATTTGAGTGAAGTTAAAATACTGCAAGTTCAACTGATTGCCAAGGATCAAAAGGAACTAATGGTACTATCCGATGAGAATTTGCAACTCAAACTCAAATATGCAAGGGAACTGATTGAGCTTTATGAAATTATTGCACCCTGTAAGCATAAATTATTTTATTTCGCAAAGCATTCTAAAGCTAAAGTTTATTTCAGGTGAAGTGCGAATGCTTGGCACTCTATGTTTTGAGCTGCATTCGGCTATAGCAGAGCAAACGCGACGAATTGCATTGCAGACAAGTCTGTCGCCCAAAGAAATGTTGCAGGAATCATTGGTTTATGTGGAAAAGTGCGTCAATTATTTGCAATACGAATCGGATATATTTGTCGAAGGGCATATTTTAAAACAGGCGAAAATCAATCGTGATGCCTTGCGCATGGTCATTAGAATATCATAAATATTTGTTTGTTAATATCAAATACTGTTGCGGAAAGTTAAATCAATAACAATTAAACAAAAAATTTAAACGCGCCAATTAAGTTTCAATTGCTACTAAAACAGCTAGCTTTTGTTCCGCATGGGTATAGCAGTCAGCTAGTGACTCGTTGAAGTTTGCTATTTCAGTGCTGCCAACTGTGCTGTAAAATCCGCCGAAGCAATGACTGTTATGTTTGAAATCCAAACACTGAAAGCTTCAAGTGCGCAGACTCTTCGCTCATATTTACACTTACATTGCCTATTTCGTTAGTATCCAGCAAAGGAGACTTCAAAGTCAAATGTGTCCTCCTATGAGCTGTATGCCGTATGCGGCAACAGTACTGTAAACCAGTGAAAAAGTATTTGCAAGCATAACAACAAGCACACAAAAATTAGTGCATTTTCGAAACGCTACCAAGGCGTATGTGAAGTTAACATTTAAAAATTAATTAAACAAAAAACGACACTTGACTATTTTGATAAATAAAACGATTTTGAAACAACAATTTGTGTCGATTTATACAATTTTTACAAGGTAAGTTTGCTAATTAAACCATGTTACGCAATTTCTTAAAGACATATGGACAAGGTTGTTTTGGAACAATTTGTATGTATGTATTTTGGATATCCTTACTCATGGCACGTAGCATTTTCGTGCAGTATTTACTGCGTATTACTAAATTGCCATGCAAAATTTGGGCGTCTGCGTAGAAAAGCAAATATGTGTGTGTGTGTTTGTAAAATCATAACTTGTATATGCATATATTTGATTTCTTATCATAAAAGGCGTTCGCATGCATAAGCAAACGCTTTCACCAAACCCATCGAGTGCATGGTAAATAAAAAACGCTACTCTTGGCATCCTATCAGCCCCTGGAGATTCCACTCGATATTCCAAAAAAGTGTTCGTCTTGAACATGAAAACAAAAGAAAGCCACACGCAGTCAAAAACTAATCGTATACACAAATACTCAAAACATAGTACAATCAAAGATTGTAAATTAGAACTTATATCACAAATCATAATCAGAAACCGCAAACGTAAAGGCTGCTGCTGCTTTGTTTTGATCGTCAATAAAACAAAGGATTTATAAATAGCATTGGCTCGTGTACAGTTCATTCCGGTTAAATGCAAAACGATTATAATAAAATTTTATTTCCCGTTGCTGCATAATTTGTAACATTTCTCTCCCGACTCGACTTGCATGCCAATGCAACTCTGAACTGCCGTTAAAATCAAGTGGGCCACATTTTTTTAAAGGCATATTGGCGCCAGTTTCTGGCACATGTAGATATTGAAATGAATCAATCATATAAAATAGAATTGAATGGAGAATTCCATTGCTTATTAGAGTAGCAATTAAAATGTGTGTCCCATAAACAATAATGAATAAATCAACAAATTGTTTAGCATTTATTTACGAACCTTCCGATGCTGATCTCCCCACATCGAAGCAGACACAGATAATTGATCCATCTACTGTGCCATTGTCATATTGTGTAGCAGGAAAGTTTAATTGATAACATAAATTGAGCTTAATTAATGTTTATGTTGATGTTTATGTGTATGTGTATGTATATGAGAAATGCCAAATTCATGTGTCGCAAGTGTATACCAAAAGTTTTATGGCACTTTCGCTTTTTTTCGACTCAATGCGAGAAGGCGTTGAACGGTGTGGTCATTTTATAGCAACAAAGTGTGTACATATTGTCAGAGTAATTAATATGCATTTTGTTTACATTTTGAGTGCTAGCAAAATATTAAATGGCTCAACTGACCTCATCGCTTTTCCTCAAGTCTCTAGAGACTTCCATTATCAGAATGTTTATATTTACATTAAATAAAAAAGTATACATAATTGAATGCATGTAGGAGCTATCATGCCAACAAAGAACAAAGGCCGTTTTACGCACAAAAGAAGATGTATGTATGTATGTATGTGCATGTATATTATAAGTGTGCGTGTAGGTGCATTACGTTTTCTATCTACGCATTCCGTTTTTAGCACTACCATAACTCCACAAGCAGTTTGCGGCCAACGGTTAGTGCGCTCTATCCCTGTTCGATTGGAGTTGAGGGTGAGTACGATTGAGAAGCAAAACAAGAGCGAGCCAAAGCCAGAGAGAGCGAGAGAGTAACAGAGAGAAAGAGAGAGAGAGACAGGCAGAGAAACAACAAGAGAGCAGTTACCGGCTGGTGAATTTTGCACGCGTTGAATGCGTGATAATCACGCAGCGCACACATGTTTGTTAGGCTTTTGTTGTTTTTGTTGTGCTGACCCTCATTTCCATTCAAACATCTTACGCCCGTTTAGCAAACAAATAGTGTGTACATATGTATGCACTTACATTTGTGTATATGCATGTGCATTATCGATGCGGTTGTATATATTTATATGTGCGGTTGTTTATTTGCAAATCGTCAATAGCAAAAATTCAAATATAAATAATAAAAAAAAATTATCAATGTGTAGAGTGTTCTATTTTGATGTAATGCCCACAAGCAGAGTGCGAGAACGTGACTAATTTAACGTTGTCATACAAATATGCTAAAGTTCAAATACATACATGCATATGTATTTGCTTACACGCTTTTTAGGACACTTTTAAAATAACAATTCGATGGCCGCTTAACAACACTTCCACGCCGTAGCTTGCTTTGTTGTTTGTTTTGGTTATAAATCTGCCGTTTACCCCGATAAATGCATATAGTAAATAGAATAAACTATAATTCTATACATATTTATACACGCATACATACAAACGTTTGTTTTTAATTTCTTTTCCTTTTCGATTACATTGAGTGTGTTAGCTGCCTGCGTTGTTTTTGTTGAGAATTTTAACTAGGTTTACGACATACAGACAAAAAAATGAAATGCAAACAAAAGATAAACAAGAACTTATTCGCTGCTGTACACTGACGAAAATTAAACAGCTTAAAACATGGTCATATAGTGTAAGGTAATAAAAGTCACTTGGGTTTTGCCATTCTCATTGGTACGTATATCCATCAGTCAAATAGGATTATTGAATATATTTTGCATTTGCATCTCAATGTTCACGCTCAGTGCATGCATTGCGTGCATGTACTACATACATTACATACAAATATGTGTGTGTTTGTGTCTGTATCTGTTTGTGTATCTGTGCAGCTTTTGGTCTTTTCAACTCATTCCACCACTGTTGACGCCGTAGCTGCTTCTGCTGCTGATGTCGCTGCCGGTATATTTTGCTTTTTAGAGCGTGCATCGTCTCGGAAAAACGTTAGTTGTTCTTTGGAAGTGCGCGCGACAAGTCCATTGCTGGGATGAGTTGCCAGATAAACGAAAAAGAAAAATCTAAATAAAGTGCTAAAAGAACTTGAACAAACAAAGTTATAAAAATTTGCCTGTGTTTAAATACCAATTAACAGCAAATACAAACCAGAGAACTTAAAAATAATAAAATGCCGGTCGATATTTGCAGTCAGCAACACAGCTTAATTAAACCAATGAGGTAAAGCCAATATACTCGATTTTAATTAGGTATCTCAAGTGCTGTCATAAATATAATGAAAAGTGAAAAGTATAAGTGATTTTTACTGACGGCTCTTGTTAGTTGATTACCTTAGAATATCCTAATCAGTTAATATAACCATTATTCCTATTTAATTGTATTCTGATATGAGTTTATCAGGAGCTTCACTAACTAACTAACTGTGGCTGTGAAACAATCAGATTAATCAATATTCAGTTCAGTAAATTGATCAACATTAATAAAAGTTGTTATGTCAAATGCCCAATAAATAAAACATCAAATATATTGCATATTTATATTTATTCGAAAGTAAACCTATCCACTCAACCTCTTGACTGAAGTACTTTAGCTAGCAACAACAATATGTTAACATCAAAATGTAAGCAACTCTGATTGGCATTGAAATAAAAGATTATTTCAACAACAATGATAAGTCAAGTATCATTAATGTGCGCATTACCTAAAACCTAGACCATAAGGAAACTTTATGCCTTTGTGAAATCCTCAATATAGTTTTTAGTTGTTGTTGTTGTTTTGTAATGAACAACAAATGAGATTCCAAAAGAGAAACGAAAACAAAATGGCCTTGTTCCAAATCAAGCAATCTACGCTGTTGTTGTTCTTGTTGTTGTTGTTGTTGATAAAAACGCTTACACACATAATAAGTGCTTTAGAATCTAATAAACTGCATAAATATTCAAAAGATATTAAATATAAAACATTTAGAATAATCATTTTCAACTCATTAACTTATAATCTCTTTTTCTAATGACCTTCATATACATTTAAAATGAATAAACAAATTTTTGAATTGTTATTGAATAAATATTATATTAAATATGGCATTTTCTTCTTGCAGCGCAACAACAGATACCTCTTCTTTGTCGCTTAACTCACTTGCCACCCTGACGTCTGCATTGCCGCCAATTGTTCCCGATCAACAGCATCACATTAACACGCACAACATGAACAAACTGTGCCGTCAAGTGTCAATTGAGTCACCCGGACCGGGTAACAAGAACTGTGTTTTTAACTTCTTTGTGCCCATTGAGGACACACCGGCACATGGCGCCCGCATTAAGATTGTGTGCGCTGGCGCCTGCTATCGTCGTCGGGATCGTTCGAATTCGATAACCAGCATGTCGTCTGTGTCGTCGGAACTGAGCGATTACTGTCCATCAGTGACATCGATGTCATCACCAGCTCATCATGGTATACGCGAGGGCTCATTCTTTCCGGGCTTTGAGGTGGCCGGCGTTATTGAGGCACTCGGCTCGGAGATCTCTGATGCCAACAACTGTGGCCTGCACATTGGACAGCGTGTCATTGTTTATCCGTTCGATGAGACTCCTGCCGGCTATGCGGAGCTGCTGGTTGTGCCCGATCTGAAGCATATTGTCCCCATACCGGATAGTCTGCCCTTGGAGGAAGCTGCAATGTTGCCCACTGGCGCTCTGCTAGCAATGAATGCCGTATTCAAGGCCCAAGCTGTCGTCACACAGATCCTCAATCAGCGTGCGGCTACTGATCCCAAAAAGAAATGTCGCATTCTTATTGTTGGTACCGGCGGCTTGGCTCTCTGGGCTGTGCGCATTGCATCCTATCACTTTGCATCGACTGGTGCGAACAATGTGGACATAACAGTTGCCAGTCTCCGCGACGAGGGTTTCCGTCTAGCTACAGAGATCAAGAAGTGAGTATTCAAAAAATAGCATTGCTCAGGTTCCTATAACTAAAGGCAAATTTGTTTTGTTTTGTTTTGTTTCAGTGTTAGCGTTGTGCAGTGGAACGAGTGTTTGTATGAGGCTCAGCTAATTGAGCGCACCAAGGATGTGTGCGGCGGTGCTGTGGATGTTGTCATAGATTTTGGCACAACGTCCCGAAGTCTGCATCGTTCCATGCACTGCCTGTCCAAGGGCGGCGTAGTGCTCATTAGCGAGGAGGTGGCCGAGAAGTTGCTGCCAAAGTTCTCACGTCTCTGTAACGAGTATCAGCAGGAGATTATACCAATATCGAATGGTACGGCCGAGCAGCTGGCGGAGCTGGTACAGCTGGTGGCGGATAAAAAGATTGAGCCACCACCATATTCGGTATTCCCGTGCGAACAGGCCGCCGAGGTTATACAGAAGTTATGCAATTCCGAGATACCCGGACGTGCCATCCTACGTTTCCACGAAATCGAATAGGCAGACAGTTATCAAAGCATTAACTCATCTTATATGAATATCTGTTAGTTTTACTCTCACAAAAAGTAACAAACACAAAACAAAACGCAACAAAACTTGCACTGAGTGTTCTAACCCCAAACCCCAACCAATTCCCTCAATAATATGAATATTTGCTTAATATTTGTAGCGAACATTCAGCGTTCTATATGTTTTCAAATTATTTTGAAAGTGCCCTCAGTGATTTTCAATTTATTTCGTAATTTTTAAGCATTTTTAGTATTATATATATTGTTTTTTTTTTTTAATTGTATATATGGATTGTGATTGATTTTAATTTAAGCAAAACAAACATACACACAAACAACTTTACGACTTGATTTGCGTATTTACATTTATAGACCTTAAACCCAAAAGAAAACTTTTAATACAATACGTTTATACTATGCTTCATTGTTGATTTTGTTTGATTAAACACTAAAGATCACAGGCCATAGAACAGAAGCGAAAAACGTTCATAATAAATGTTAATTATATTAAAACAAAAACAACAAAAAGCAAAAAATTGTTATGCATGCAATGCAAAATGTTTGATTCAATTTGCTTGATATTTGTACTCATTACGTACCCAAGAAAAACAAAAACAAAAAACAAACATTGTATTCAACTACCACTAATCCATAAATAAAAGCATACGCATACCAATATCAATGTATAAACCTCTCTGCTGCTTCTGTCTTTTCACGGAATCCTCTCTCTGTGTTTAATTTGCGTGTGTTGATTAATTTTCACAACAGAGATTGGGCAGCTTTACGTCTTCTCTCTCTCTCTCTCTCCCTCTTTTTTTCTATCTATGGTGACGCGGTGTGTGGCAGGTCAGTTTCTAGAAAAGCCTGAACGTCTTATCGCATTTGTGTCAGACTTATTGGCGCTCGTGTGAATGGAATTCATTTCGGTCAAAGGTTTTTCAATATTTGCTGGAATGTGGCATTCAAACTGTTTGTAACTAAGCTTTAAAACGCGATTTTTTTTAAATATTTGTATATAAACTCACCTAGATTGCTGATTTTTGTTTCTGTCTGACCTTGAGCGCAAATTGTTTATTGTTATATTATTTATAAAGTTAATCTAATTATTAAAAAAAATTCTTTACATATATCTATATATAATTATATTTCTTTCAAGTGTTTTTTTTTGTATTCCTGCAATATAAAATATTATTTATTTTGTGCTAAAAAGTGTAGAGCCAGGGCTACCCTACAACCATCGGCTAATCGTTAGATTGTGTTTCATGTATCGATAGTTGATCGATTAAAATTCAGTTTTGCGCCAAAACCAGCGCTCAGCGCGGCAAACTGCTGATCTTATTGTTGTATACAGAAAAACAAGAAGAAAAAAAATACAAAAAGTAGAACACAACCCAATAGCTGACTAAGAATATTTGCTTGACTACATACACACATCGTGATGGTTAATAACGAAAATGCAATCAGTGCCGGTCAGCAGGTCATATGGATTGGTAGCCACCAGCCGAATACTATTGTCAATAATCTTAAGCATAAAAACGTGTATTTTTATAATAAGTGTGTTTACGGACCATTAAGGCTCAGTGTAGGCGATTACATATTGGTGGCCAATGCAGACGCTGCAGAACCAGACACAGTGGAAGGTTGTGACATAGCCAAGATACAGCATCTCTATGAACTGCGGGAGATGACCAATAAAGAATCCTGCCGTGCAATTGTCCAGTGGTACTCACGCCCCCATGACATACCGCATAAGCATTTCGATGATGACGGTTTGTGCGTTGACTTTAACATTGAACTCATTGAGGAGCATCGCCCCTACGACAACGACGTCGCCCTTGGCTCCATATACCGCAAGTGTGTAGTCCTGGAAGGTAAATCCACGCTCACTGCCAGTCAGATTATTAGTCAAAGCAAAGTGCCGGCAAAGTGTCCAATGTTTGTGACACGCTACAAATTCCTCAAAGTGAAGAACGTTTATCGTCTCATTCCGCTCGAGATTCAGTTGGATGATGTAACTAGATCGGGCAGAAAACGGCACTCCACTCGCATCGAGGAAGGCCTTGCCTTGACTCAAAAATCGATCTTGCGTCGACGTGTCTCCATGGCGGTAGACAACCATGAGGCGCCCGTTGAGTTTGTTGACGTCAACGTCAATGATAATTATTTTAATAGCGAAAACAAAGTATCGCCCATTAAAATTGTGGGTGGACGCAGCGTGGTGCGTTTATCGGAAAAGAAAAAGGGCATCGAACCAGAGATAAATGCCAACTATTTAATGGCCTCACCACTAACCGAAAAGAATCAGAAAGTCGCCACACCAACATCACGCGCATCTGCCGCACGTCGCAATCTAAATCTTAGTCTTGACAAAGGCGGCGACACCACCGCCGACTCTGAATGCTTAAATTACTCGATTGTGCAGCAGACGCCAGATCCAAAAACGCCTTCGAATGACATGAAAATCAAGTTGCGCCTTTCGGCGCGCCGAAGATCGGTGCGTCTGGCGTCTGTTGAGGGTGAGCAAGATCCTTTGGAAACGATCACAACGCACATTGAAGATACACCAAATACGCAGAGACGCAAGCGTCTGGGTGTAACCAATGGCGATATCTATCATACGCCAACCAAAAAGTCTAGGGAGCCACTGGAATCTGTTGGCACTGAACTGACACCATCTACAAGACGCAAGAGCATTCTAAAGTCTGCCACAACCAGATTAGGTAAGTTAAGCGTATGTAAACTTAACAATCGAATTCTAATATGATTTGTTCCTAACAGCTGATGGCACACCTAGACGCAGCATACAGCTTTCGAATATTGTCGAGCAGCGCATTTTTAAGGACAACGATATTATATCTACACCTAAGCGCGGTCGTCCAAGACTAAACGATGCAGCCGACGCAGATTACACACCAAAGAAGTCGAGTCAAAAGACACCGACACGTTCACGACGCTTGAGTACAACAGCCACAAAGCAGGCATCGGCAACTAAACAAGTTAAGGAAACGGCACCATTGACACCATCGCAGAAACTAAAGAAGATACGTGCTGGTGAGCTGAGTCCTAGTCTGGAGCAGCGCCACCAGCCTGTGAATGACAGACACAAGTCACAGCTGCAGCTGGCACGCGAACAACTTCACGTCTCAGTGGTGCCCAAGAGTTTGCCCTGTCGCGAAAAGGAGTTTGACAATATCTACAGCTTTCTGGAGGGAAAAATTCAGGATCAGTGCGGTGGCTGTATGTATGTTTCCGGAGTGCCGGGCACAGGCAAAACAGCAACTGTCACAGGCGTCATTCGCACACTACAGCGTCTGGTGGCAGAGGATAAATTGCCGGCTTTTGACTTTTTGGAGATTAATGGCATGCGGCTAACGGAGCCGCGGCAGGCTTATGTGCAGATCTACAAGCAATTGACGGGCAAAACCGTGTCCTGGGAACATGCGCATACATTGCTAGAGAAGCGTTTCACAACTCCTGCGCCACGTCGCGTAACCACAGTGCTGCTGGTAGACGAACTGGATATACTGTGCAACCGTCGTCAGGATGTTGTATACAATCTGCTCGATTGGCCAACCAAGTCGGCGGCTCGACTTGTTGTGGTCACTATAGCCAACACAATGGATTTACCAGAGCGCCTGCTAATGGGTAAGTCATTAGATAAACCTATGTAAAATAGTTACTAAATTCTGCATTGTCAACTTACAGGTAAAGTCACATCTCGCCTGGGCTTGACGCGTCTTACTTTCCAGCCGTACACGCACAAGCAGCTACAGGAGATTGTCACAGCGCGACTGGCTGGATCTGAAGCTTTCAAAGGCGAGGCTGTACAGCTGGTGGCACGTAAAGTAGCCGCCGTATCGGGAGACGCACGTCGTGCACTAGACATATGCCGACGTTCAACAGAAATCGCCGACACCACGGAGCAACAGGTGGCAGCAAAGTGCGTTAATATGCTGCATGTGCAGCAGGCGCTGGCCGAGATGATAGCCAGTGCAAAGGTGCAGGCTATTAAAAATTGTTCGCGTCTAGAGCAAATGTTTCTGCAAGCCGTTGCTGCTGAGGTCACACGTACTGGCGTCGAGGAGACAACGTTTATGGGCGTCTATACACAGATGGAAACAATTGTGGCTTTCATGGGATTGGCGCTGCCGGCACCAGGACGCGCCTTGCAACTGTGCTCTAAGCTGGGCGCCGAGCGGCTCATTATAAGTGAGCATTCGCGACATGATCTATTCCAAAAGATACTGCTAAATGTTAGTCCCGATGACATACATTATGCATTGCGTGTGGAGGGCAACTAATTTTTTATTATACCTATGATTAGGTCTTAAAGCTTTTAAATTATTTAATATTTAAGCGTCATGTTTAAACAATTTAAAGTACAAACCCGTTGTTAGGAATACCAAATAGAATACAAACACAGTATAACAATCGTACAGCACTTTTGGTGAAAATACGGAATAGATAAACAAATGATAGCGAAACCCCACCATAAGCAAGAGGTAAAAAGCCGCTGGCAGCAGCACCAAGGCTGCATAAAGAGGCGCCACAAGCGAATGAGCTGCCCGTGAATACGAAGCCTGCAGCTGCATTATACCCACACTGCGCTGATCCGCACGCAATGTGTGCACGATTAGATAGAGAAAGGAATGTATTTCAGCGCTGTAGGTGTTTAGTGTGACAAAGAAGCCGACAATAATTGGATTATAGCTGGTCTGCCCAATATAACCGGGTGTCAAATCAATCGTTGACAAACTGTTTGAGTTGCCCTGATAGAAGTAAAACATTCTGGCCACAAATATGGTCAGTATTGTCTTGTAAACATGCACCAAGCGCACAGAGAATCTTCGCGCTGTTGTCCCATAAGCATCGCACAGCTTGTATGTCTCGTCCAGCGTGATTAGAAGCGTGGGTAGCAGAACAATGTTTTGCACTTTGTATAGCAATGATACTAGTATTAGAGAACAGGTTAGATTGGTGTGCAGCAGCTTGAGTAGATTGCTTTTTGGCTCCTCATCCAGCAAGCTGCGTCCAGGCTGTTGTTGCTGTGGCAGTGCTGTCCGGTAGCCCAGCACCAGAACCAGAGCCAAGCAGCACCAGAAAAGCACAAGAACGGGCAAAACAAAACGTGCGCTGTAAAAAGACAAAACGATTTTAAACTGTGATATTATAATTCAATATGAAGCAAATACTTACGCCATGTATTGCGGCAGCTCGAAGAACTTTACTTGACCGTTCAAGCCTCGAAAGCAGTAGACTAGCAAAAAGGCAATGCCATTGAATACGGCCTGCGATGTGTTGGTAAACTTGCGCAGGCGTGCCCAAAACAGCAGCAATGAGAACAGCATTAAGGTGCTCTTAATTGCCGCAAGCCTGTGGAGATAACGCATAAGTATGAGCAGGATGAGCACCACAAAGATCTTGCGCTGTTGCCACAAACAAGTGGAAGCAATCTTGTGCAAGTGCCGTCCATCTAATTCCACATTAGCTTTGGTAATGCGACGGCGTAGCGTCTTTAATGCGGTCAGCAGCAGCAGTGTGTTGCCTAGATAGTACCAGGTTTTGTATTCAAATTCAATGAAGGACGAAGAGCCAAGCGTTAATATGCGTATGACAAAGCAAACCAGCAATGGCACCGGCAACGGAAGGGATAGCTTTAGGTGCCGGGAGCTTAGAGGCGGTAAAAGAATTTTGAGCATCGCTTGTGCCAAATCGATTGTGAGGTAAACAGCTGCAACAATGGGTAAGAGCAAAAGCAGACTCTGCAACTTGGAGCTGGTCATCACAAAATCTAGCAAATGACTTCCGACATTAAGTGCAATTCCAAGCGCCAGCGAGATAAGCAGTTGACCAACTTTTAAACGAGACAGATGCAATTGCTCTGTGGCCATGTCGAGGAATAGCACACTCAATACTGTATGTAGGGAGCTCTGTAACAAAAAGAACTTAATTAAATTTCATATTAGGACATTGTATAGCACTCCAACGCACCGCTGTTGTTAGTGCCAGACCTATGGCTATGAATCCATAATCAAATTTCACTAGAGACTCCGACAGCTGGTCACTAATTTCACGTGCCACACGCAAATAATTTAACTTAGCATTCTGATAATGAACTTTGCTAGCGGCGCTGCCATCGCCCAATCGTAAATGTGGCAATAACTGTTTGTGCAACAATGTGGCCTCCTGATACCAGTTGTTATAGTCTGTAAAATATTTAAAATAAAGTAATACAAAACAAAGTTTTAGTAGTACAATACTTACCACTGTGCCGCACATTTTCATGTCCAAATTTCACCCGGGCCTTGTTGAGCAGATGGTGTGCGTTGTAAAAATAGGCATACATCTGATGCTCAGGCGATAATGATTGCAACATCTCGGGTATAATGCAGCCAATAGACATGGTTGGTATCTCAATTGAGAGCAGCAAGGCCAGCGTTGGGGCCAAATCAATTTGATTGTAACGTTTTGTGCTAGCTCTAAGAAAATGTAATTACTAAGATATTCATGTGTTAAGTTAATTGGGTGTGACTTACATATACTTGCTGCAATTGTTGCTATACACATAGAGTGGAACTGTGGTTTCAGCTGGCGTATTGCCGCCATGTCCACCGCCATCCGCCATGCCATGATCACCAGTCAGCATTAGCAAATAGTTAGGCATATGCTTTAAAGGACAAAATATAATTAATAAATTGCAATTGCTACTAGGCAAATAACTTACCTTATGATCCAATATTTTTTTGACAGCCTCATCCATTTCCTTGAGCTTGTGTGCAATCCTTGGACTCTCATTTCCCTCAACATGACCAATGTGATCCAAGCCCAAATAGTGTAATATTAACAGCGTCCAGTCTTTTTTCTCCAGCTCCGCCTCCAGCACTGTAGTTACATTTTTATCACCCTCATAGAAGTCGTTGACATAAAATGAATCATTATTGGCCGCTATGCGAGTGAATTCACTGGGAAATAGATGCACCCATGTGTGATCACCGGCAAAGGAAACGACCAAGTTGCGTTTTTTCAATCGATGCAGCAACGAATCCTCAACCTGTTCCGTGTGACCCACATTAAGCGCAATGTCTATAAAGTTGGACAGCGTGCCGGTTGTGATGCTTTTCAACCGTGGCATTGTGACTGTAGGTATGTCAACGTGCAAACTTAGCTTCACACAAGCCCTACTATAAGCCGCAGGCATTGAAAACTCATTGGGAAAGTCGTCACGCAAAGCATCTATTAGGAAAAGTATGAATGAGTCATAGCTGGCCGGCGGGATCTGCAGACTGTAAGTGGAAAAAGTTGTAGTTTCACCGCACATGTGGCAGCGCATACATAACTACTGATAAACAACTCACTTTTCACCATGCAGTGTTGTTGGCCGGTCAATTGGTACGGTCTCTTCTTGTTCTGCGACGGTGTATGAAGCCGGAAAGAAGCCAATTAGAAAGAGTAATGTGCCGCACAGAAAGAATGTTAGCATAAATAAAGTGTATGTTAGGTGATTTTTTGGCTCCTCCATCGCAAATATGTTTCCTTGAACATTACAGGAGCTTAGCTCCGGTCACTTGCCATGTAAACAAATACTACTGCGCTTAACAGCGTTGCCAGATGCCGTTGCATTTGACAGGTAATGTGCGATTGCAGCCCTGATAAATGCCAGCTGATTGTAGTAAGAACTGCATTTGTTTGGTATTTTAATTAAATGCCACACAAAAAGTGCAAGCCATAATGGAAACCTGCGGCTTTATCATGAGCAAAGCTGAAGAGTTCGAAACTTACTTAATGCGTTGCTCATATTGCCTGCTAGACATAGAAATCGAGAAGTGGCAGGAATTCGTGTTACATTTTCAAAATACGCACGCTGTGATCAGTAAACAAATTTCAATAGAACAAATCACTGTGGATGAAAACAGTGCTAAGGTGGAAAATCTGGAAGAGTCCATCGAAGAAAATACAGACTTAAATGCAATAACAGAGGTGTACCTTGAGAGACCCTCCTCATCTCAGTCGCAATCAAGTTTAAGTGAAAATGCAACAGCTGAAACTTCACAATCAGAAAATGCGCGTTCAGCAGATGAAGAGGATCATGAAACGGCTTCGTTTTCACCAACAAATAACGTAAGTCAAAAATCAATATCGAAGTGCAATAATAACAGTACTTTTTATCTGTAGTTTAGTCCATCATTTTTCCGACGAGATCCTCGAACGCTGCAGTTCATAGAAGCTTACAAAAATCAGCCCTGCCTATGGAATCCCGGCTGTAGCAACTTTAAAGACTCGATTGCCTGCAAGGCCGCATATGATAAGATTATCACTGAATTGGAAACAAATATATCTGTTACGTTCTCAGAGCGTACGTTAATAGCAGCCATTAAAAAATTGCATAGTCAATATAGTATAGTGGAAAAGCATGTGAAGAATGGCAACCTAAAGCCAAATTCAGTTGCCTTCACTCATTACACAAGCTGTGATTTTCTAAAATCATGTCAGGATCAAACGCACTTATTTCAAGATGAAACGCGCTTTATTGGGAACTCAAAAATTCAGGTGTGTAAAAACATTTACTCTATGACTAACGCTAACTATATCTTTAATTGCAGCTAAACTTTTGTCAAAGAAATAAAATCACCACAGATTTCATAAAGCTGTATGCAAATTATCCACAACTTTACGACAGCAAACACAAAGATTTTTCAAATATAATTTCACGAAAGCAAGCTTACGAAGCAATGGCAACTAAAACCTCTGTGCCTCACGAGAGTGACGTTAGCAGCGATGATATATACAATGCCATACAGTGCCTTCGCCGTTGGTACTACAAAAGTACAAAGAATACGGACAATGAGTCGGAACAGTTTTTTGCAAAGGCTTGCAAATATTTGCCACCCAAGAATTTTAAACCCAAGTTTAACTGTTCACTTTGCCAGCAGGAAACATACTCTGAACACGTGCTTCAGGCGCACATGTTCAAGGTGCATAGCGTTGGAGAGCTACCCTTTAAGTGCAAGTCGTGTGAGCGAAGTTTTATGGGACGTGCCGAGCTAGCGACCCATATGCAACGTGTTCATATTGGAAAGACGCACAAGTGCAATTACTGTGATAGGTCATTTGCGGTAAATGCGGATCTTCGTTCACACATACGCACTCATACCGGCAAAAATAATGTACTTTGCGAGCAGTGCGGCAAGGCATTTAGACTGAAATCACAAATGAAAATGCATGTTACTGCCATCCACACAAAGATCAGAGCATTTAAGTGCACAATGTGCCCCAAGGATTTTTTAAGAAATACCCATTTGTCGGATCACATTAAGAGCCATCTGAACATACGAGACAAGATATGCGCAACATGCGGTAAAGGATTTACGAGTAGCCATTCACTGATTAGACACCGTCAAATACACTCTGAAGTTAAGAAGTTTGTATGCAAACTTTGTGATGCAAGATTCTCACAATTCGTTGGTCTAAACTCGCATATGAAACGTACCCACAACATTGTACGAAGCAATGCACAGCAAAATGCGCAGTCTACAGTGCCAGAGCAAACAATAAGTTAGTTAATCCCATTATTGCAAAAGCTATACAAAAAAATTATATTTTGAGTTAGGACCAGTAAAGCCTTATATCGATTTAAGAAATGAAAAGCTAAGCTAATAGAAAGGCCTTTTTAAAAAATATATATTGTATTAAAGTGATTTAAATAAATAAGAGAAGTAAAATAATCGTTGTTTTATGTTTAAAATAAAACGCATTTTAGACTGTTTTCTTATCGATATACTGAAAATAAATCGGTATATGTTTTTCAACAATGTACAACACTACCCGTAGACAGCTGGTCTGTGCTCATTACACTCGCCGTTAATAAAAATATAATTGCAATTTCTGGGGCAGTTTTAAAAGTCTTAAAATGGAGATATGCGCCAGCGTATTAACCAATTCAAACTACACAGAGTTCCACTTAAAATGCATGTACTGTTCGATTGAAAGTGAGCTCAAAGATTGGGAACAGTTTGTGCTGCACACGCGTAGTGCACATCTCTTTAGCGATGCGGATGATGACAGTTTTCATAGTGAAATGCAAAATCCCTATTCCCGGGAAGAAAACTTTGAAGCTTACAATACCGACTGCATTCTGTTGGATATTAAAGAAGAATACGAAGACGATGGCAAATTGGATGTAAGCAACTTACATTTAAACTTCCTTGTTTTGCTTAACAATATCTTCTAACTAGAATCCCAGCGAGTTTGAAGAGTTTGTGGAGGCAGTAACCGTACAACCACCAATCACCACGGAAGCATATACATCTTCATCTAATCGAGGAATGTTTGGTGATGAATCTGAAAATCCTGCGGTACAAGCATACACTGAGGTACATTTTAGATATATACAAATTTAGAAACACTTAATTGATTTGAAAAAAAAACTAGGATCACCTTATGACATATGACGGCGATGTAATTAATGAGGAATGGCACAGTTCTTCTGACACTGATGATGAAGCGGAGACAAACCCGTCCAAACGCCGAAGATCATTCGCAAAACCACTAAAGCGCAGGGTGAGCATCGTTAAGAGTTATTAATTGATACATTAAACTTAAAAACCTTTTGTAATTTCAGCTTAAAGTGTCTTTTATAAGGCAAAATCCCCGTGTTCTATACTTCATTGAGGAAATCAGAAAGCATCCATGCTTGTGGAACCCAATCGATGTGAAATACGGCGATGAGAAATGTGTAACTGAAGCCTACAATTCAATTATTGAAGTCATGGATAAAAAAGCCGATGTGCTATTTACGGAGATAGAATTAAAGAAATCCATACAACAATTGTTTCAACAATACGCTCTAGCCAGCCAAAAAGAAAATCTCACTGGAATGCCTGCACGTTATTTACAAAAATGCAAATTTCTTTCGGTTACAATCTCTCAATCACAAAGTGACAACGAAGACGAAGACGATGACTATGTTAAGACGGATGTTATACAGGTAGGAAAGCATGCAAAGCAATACTCTAAACTTACTTAAATCGATTTATACTTGTTTTAGCTCAATTTTAAGGAGACCAACGATTTGACTACTACATTTATTGAGACCTTCGAACAGTTTCCGGAGCTGTACGATAGCTCTATAGCACAGTTTAAGTCCTTAGAGGCACGTACACAGGCGTACATCCAGATAGCAAAGTTGCTGGCACCAACGGTCAGAGTCAACGAAACTGAAGTTCATCTAGCAATCATGAGACTGCGTAAATGGGTCTATATGACGTTGCGTCGCGTCAAATCGAAGGAACTGCGTCGTGCTTGCACCAAATCTGAGCTTCATTATCTAGCACAGTGCAGCTTTTTGCCACCAAAATCGGAAGGCTTCGTGATTAAATGCGAAATATGTGATAAACGATTCTTCATCGACTATAGTCTCCGCACGCACATGGTCAAGGTGCATAATGTGGGTGAACTGCCATATTTGTGCTCTCAATGTCCGCGACGTTTCGAAAAGCACAACGACATGGAAAGGCACAACTTGCGACAGCACTGTGAAAAGTTGCTAAAGTGTAAATTTTGTGAAAGCTCATTTTCCTTGAAGGCTGACCTAAAGGTGCACACGCGCGTTCACACCGGGGAAAAGCCGTATGTTTGCGAGCTATGCGGCAAATCATTTCGGCTTAAACTCTTGCTGGATTATCACATTAATGGATTCCATCTGAATCTTCGACCTTTTAAATGTGATCTATGCCCTAATACATATAGAAAGCGGGTGCAATTAAAAAATCATATGAAAGGTCATCTAAATATTAAAGATAAAAAGTGCGAGGATTGTGGTGCAGCATTCACCTGTCCAACTAGCCTTTGCAGACATCGCAAGGTTTGTTCCTTAAAACACAAGAACAAAACTTAAATTTTATTACTTTGAATATGTTTGTTAGACATAGGTTACAGTTGTAATTCTCCAAAAACAAAATAAAAATAAATATGTTTATTTCGCGCCTACCAAAAGGATTAATTTTTTAAAGCTGCTGTTCAACACTGTAAAACAGCTGATAGCTATCGATACCATAGCAAATTGTCGCAGATTTTTTACAAGCAACAACAATACAAATTTATTTTTGATTGTTTACTTTAAGTAATAGGCCCTAGACGATATTTTAATGAGCTCACTATGGTGATCTGTGGTATAGTTCGGATGTGCAACAATTACACAGAATTCGTTTTAAGCTGCTCGCACTGCAAAAGCGATTGCGACGTGGAAGTAAGCCTCGAACGATGGCAAGACTTTGTCTTACACATAAGAAATGTACACAAAGTAAATTTAGATGAGGATAGGTCATCCTCCAGTGGCAGCATAGAGATAAAACCAGAACCAATACAAGCTGGCGACACAAGTGAAGATGAGGAAGCTAAAGATGATAATAAGGATTGCCTAGCTGAGGAAGCGTTTGTTGATTTGCCAACCGTATCGACAGACGAAGAGGAAGACGATAACGACAGCGAAGGCGACAATGATGAAGAAGAAGTAAGTGCATTTAAATTTTTATAAAAACATTAAAATAATAAATTTTAATTCCTTAACAAGATGGAAGTTGAATGTCAAATTGATGAAGATTTTCAAACGGACGCTGGTAGGGAAGAAAAAAAGTTCACGCCCACTGTTAAAGTAAGTACTTAAACCTATGAACAAAACTAAACGATTGAAAAACATTTATATATTTATTTATTAAGTTCAATCCCACATTTTATCGGCGCAATCCGCGTATTACACAATTCATAGAGCTGTACAAGGGCAAACCATGTCTCTGGGATCCCAAAAACTCTGCATTTAAGGATAAAGAAGAGCGCACTGCTGCCTACGCTTCTTTGGTAGACCAGCTAAAGTCTAGTATTAACGTTCATCTCACTCAATATAAGCTGAAGAAATGCATAGCTAGTCTGCACAATCAGTACGCGACTATTAGCCGCCAAAAGCGTACAAAGAAATTAACAAAACTACCTTTGTATTATTACGAAATGTACAGCTTTTTGGGTAAACGAACTAACGTGAATGAAGCGGAAACTGATGATGAAAGTACGGAACTTAAAATTAAGGTAAATATGCTGCCTACAAGATTGAATTTGCTCTAATAACATTCTCTTTTGCAGTTGGTGTTTACTGAAACAAATCAACTAACAACGAACTTTATAGATCTGTATTCAAAGTTTCCACAACTCTATGATCCATCGCATAAACATTTCGCTAATCTTCATGAGCGTCAACAAGCATACATTGAAATGTGTAATATGCTCAGCTCGGAGATACCACTTGAAATTATTAGCCATTACGATGTTTATGATAGTGTTCTCTATCTGCGTCAATGGTATTCTAGAAAAATCAAGGGTCTAACGGAGACACAAACGATTGGTTTGCTCAAAGCAGAAAAGCAATATATTGAGTCATGCAAGAGCTTTCTGCAAACGAAAACATTCCGTCAGAAGATCCCCTGTGAAGTGTGCAAGAATAGCTTCAGCACGGATCATGCTCTGCGAGCACACCAGTACAGAGCGCATAAGACTGGTGATGGCGGTTGGTTCAAGTGTACACTCTGCGATAATCATTTCGAGCGACGTTGCCATTTGCAGCAACATAACCAGCGCGTCCACATGGGCAAGACTTTTAATTGCGGCTTGTGTAATCGCAGTTTTGCATTTTCCAGTCAACTTAGCAGCCACATGCGCACCCATGACGAGGCGCACATAGCTAAACCATTCGTTTGTGAGTTTTGTGGCAAATCGTTTAAGCAAAAGATTCAAATGAGCAATCATGTGACTGCGGTGCATACGAAAATTCGTGCATTTAAGTGCACAATGTGCCCCAAAGATTTTCTGACCAAACGCGATCTTAAGGATCACATCAAGGCGCACCTTAACATACGCGACAAGGTATGTGAAATCTGTCAGAAAGCATTTACTAATGCGAATGCTTTGGTAAAGCATCGTCACATACACAAGGAGAAGACGCTGCAGTGCAGCTTATGCAACACCAGATTTTCGGAACGCGTCAGTCTGGGCGTGCATATGAAACGCACACATAAAATTATTCGTAATAGCGCAAAAGTGGCAGAAGCAACCGAGTCCGCATTGTATTCACATACATTCCCACAAGTTGAAGTCATTTCAAATAAATAAAATAAGTAATCAACAAAATTTGTATATGAAAATTTTTTGTTTAAAGTTAAAATTACCGTTTGGCTTTTACTGTTGTTCAACACTGCAATAGCCGCGGCAGCCACTGCGATAATCAGCTGTTTTTTGTTTTGATTGAACAGCGGCGTGCGAGTCTTACAGCAAACGGTTACGTGCGTGATGACTATGAGAAGTTTTCTAGTTAGACTTTGGCAACAATGCGATGTACTGAAAAAGCTGCCCAGTAATGTCATTACCACTGGGCGCAAGTCCAACTGCTACTGGAGCAATCGCCGGTCGTTTGCTAGCAGCGTAGAAGACAGTCGAAAACTAAATCCAATTGAACGTGAAAGACCACACTGCAATGTAGGCACAATTGGCCATGTCGATCATGGCAAGACGACTCTGACGGCGGCAATCACTAAAATCCAATCCAAAAAAGGCCTTGCCGACTACATGTCCTATGAGCAAATCGATCGAGCGCCCGAAGAAAAGGCACGGGGTATTACAATAAATGCCTGTCACATTGGTTATGCCACAGCGGATCGTACCTACGCTCACACAGACTGTCCTGGACATGCTGATTACATTAAGGTAAGTTACATTGTAGTTGTTTAACAAATCAACTAATTTATAATACTTTTCAGAATATGATTTCAGGCGCCTCGCAAATGGATGGCGCTATACTGGTAGTGGCGGCCACAGATGGACAAATGCCACAAACACGAGAGCATCTGCTGCTAGCCAAGCAGGTTGGCATACAGCGCATTGTGGTGTTCATAAACAAGGCAGATCTTGTTGATCAGGAGGTGCTCGAACTAGTTGAGATTGAGATGCGCGAAATGTTGTCGGACTTTGGCTTTGATGGCGTCAACAGTCCAGTGATTTGTGGATCTGCCTTGCTGGCTCTGCGTGATGATCAGTCCAAATTTGGTGTACCAGCCATCGAAGAGCTGCTGCAACACTGTGACACCTATATACCAACACCCCAACGGGATGTTAAAGCGCCTTTTATATTGCCAATTGATAATGCATTTACGGTGCCCGGACGCGGTACAGTTGTCGTTGGCACCATTAAACGTGGTACTATTTTGCGCAATGCCGATGCAGATCTCTTGGGCTTTAATCAGAACCTTAAAACCAGCGTCAGTGACATACAAATCTTTCGGAAGAGCGTGCCACAAGCACTCGCCGGTGATAATGTGGGTGCCTTGCTGCGTGGCATTAAAATTGCATCTGTGGAACGCGGCATGCTGTTGTGTGCAACCGGCTCAGAGGATATATCCAATCACTTTGAGGGCTCTATGTATTTGTTATCTCGTGCTGAGGGTGGTCGCACCAAGCCCATGTTGTCCAAATACATACAGCAGCTGTTTAGCATGACATGGAATCAGCCCGCCCGCATTGACATAGGTGAGTTGTTGATAAAGTAAAAGTAATTAGTTACTATATAACCTTTTATTTTCAGTGCCCAGTGAGTCAATGCTGATGCCCGGCGAGCATGGTCAGGTGCGCGTCACATTGATGCGCAAGATGGTCATGACACCGGGTCAAGCGTTCACAATACGCGAAAACGGTGCCACTGTGGCAACTGGCATGATTACGAACCGGTTGCCATCTCTGGATCTGCCCAAAAATAAACTATCCAAGGCGCCGGTTGTTTGCTAACAGCTTTTATTAGACGTGTTCATTTCGCCTTTGTACAAATATGAATGTATTGGGTATATAAATATTTAGCATATTTTAAACAAATGCTAAGCATTAAATGTTTTCAATTATTGTTTGTTGGGGATCCGTTCTTTGAATCACTCTAATACATAATACATATAAATTACAAAAAAATATGAGAATACATAAATTGAATACATCAAATCGTTACGACTATAGCGCTCCATATATATGTGTATATACTTATTATCTTAACACTTACAAGTCTCTGTATTGCAAACGGTTTTTAAGGCAACAAATCGGCCTTATGTATACATACGTTTCTATAACATTAATATTTTTTGTTAAGTACATTTTGTATATAAGTTAAGGTACAAGGTTCATCTTTTATTGCAACTTAGGAATGCATTTTACTTTTTGGGAGTTTCACTCCCGGCACATGGTTATAATTATAATTTTTCTTATATTTCATTGGTTCGAAACCTTCTTTAATTATTTAAAGCTACAAATCTACCAAAACGGCGGGCAAGGCGGATTTTTCAGGGTCACCAAGAATGGATTTTTTAAACTAAACAGGAACTACATTTCGAATATACAACAACTTCATTTAGCTAGGACTTGCCTAATGCAAAAAAAAAAACAAAAAATAGATAGAAAATTACGAAAACACAATTGCGATCACGTCAAATGGCAAATGTTCAATTAATGGTCACATGCCTAAGGCATTTAAATTTTTGTGAGGAATTCATCGAGATTTAAATGCGGCGGTAATTCAATATCCTCCAGTTGAATGTCACTGTACTTGAATACCACCTTAAAGGGATGTATAAACTTTTGATCCATTGTAAACTCATCGCTCTTCGGCTGTAATGAAATTTTTAATTTGTCTATGTCGTAACACAGTAAGATTTAAGTTTACTTTTACCATTTGGCGCTCATTTAGTTTCTGTGTTAATTTGTCCAGAAATACATTGGTTATTTCGCTTTCATAGTCATCCAGCTTGTATGACTTCATAACCTTAAGCACCTGAGCAGTGTTTAGCGACGTACACAGATCGCATATTGTTTGAACATCCTCCTCACTCTTGCGAGACTGCAGCAGCTGCGATACTTGGTTCAGTGGTGCCAATGGTAACAACACTTCATTTGACTTTACATACAAATAGAACAAATGCATTAATTTAATTTGTTAAGAAGCTATTTGACAACTTACCATTCGCTTATCGCGCACCCAATCCTCAATGCAGCCTAGATTATAGCGTATTATCATGCCCGTTTCCCACATGCAGATGTCACCGCGCAGCATCAAACAGTTGAGCGCAACTGCACAGACAAAGTATAAGAGCTGGCTAAATATCTGCTCAGCATAGACACTATCCAAGCCAAAGTGCTGGAATTGCTTATAGAAGTGCTCCAGCTGTCCAATTAGCTGCTTCCAGGCTGGTATGTTTCCATGCTCTGGTGATGCTGACGCGTCCGCGTTTCTGTTACGCATGCCATGTGCATGTCGAGTGCGCTGAATCTCATCATTGTTTAATATGGCCGGCACAATCTTGGCATCGAGCAATCCCTGTATTTGCATGACGAGTGCTTGATATAGATTCACTATTAGATCGAGTATTACGCGACGGTATTCGTAGAGATTGAAATTCTTTAGTTGCTGTTGGTTTTGTTTCTCTGTATTAAATTTCACATATTCCTCAACATCGCCGTACTGCTTTAATAAATTCAGTAGCCTGCAAGCAAAACAGATATCAAAACCAAATAATTGAATAGAGAATTATTCTTTCACTTACGTGATTGAGTTGACCAACCAAATGACGCGATTTTCAATTGGATGCGGTGTTCTATGCATTTTCTTGATTTGCATTACAAATTTACTGAGCAGTTCCCGCACATCCTCATCAGCATTGGTAAGATCAGTATAACTGCCAGAGAGTTGAAAACAGATTAGACAAATGAAAGCGATAACATTGAACTAGCTTACCGTATACACATAAAGATGAGATAGGCTGGAAAGCCGGGCAGTAATCCGACCACAGTGCGTGGTGTTAGGCTGCTAAGCAAACGCTGCAGGATTTTGTCCAAATCGCTGTTGTGGAACTTCATTAGACCAAGCGGATTTTGAGACTTTTGTTTGGTAACATTCGCTCCAACATCGGTGCTATTGCTGTTGGCCTTGTTGCGTATCATTTCCTCCTCCAGCTTGTGCTCCAGCTTGCCACCATCCTGCCTGTAGGCCTTAAGCTTAGCATTGGCCAGCTTCAGCTCATCCTGCACCAGCAGATATTGCGTTATGGCCTTCTTAAGCTCTAGGCGCAAATAACGATCATTCTGTTTTAGTGTATCCACATTAGCCTGATCAAACTCATCAATGCTCTTGAAGAGCACCTCTTGCATTTCTTCCTTCTCCGCATTGAGCCTTTCAATGGATTGCGTCATTTCGACCAACTTGCTGTTGTGCTCATCCGTAATTGCCTTGAGCTCAGACTCCAGTTGCCTGTTGACCAGCTTCTGTGATTGGAATGCCTCCATTAGCTCATGTACATTGCTAGCGAGTAGACTCTCTGGCTCAACGGAGCGCAGCGATTGGCTTTGTTGCAATAGAACCGCCTTCAATTGAATGCATTCCTCGCGACGTCTACGCACCTCCTCATGTAGTGCGGCGTGTTGTGCTATAAATACATACACAAAAGGGAGAGAGGAAAGCAAAAGGATCGTGACAATAACAACTGCTTAAGAACGTTTTATTACGAATGTTACCATTGAGCTCGTTGATCTCAACACCGTGCTTAATGCTCGTGCGCAGCTGATCGTAGTCGCTGCGTAACTTCTCGTTCTCTACCTCAAGCTCGGAGACGCTAGCATGTGGCATGTGTGTGTGTGTGTTGCAAATAATATACATAATTGAAATTAGACTACCGCTAACTGTGTGTGTGTTTTAAGTGAGTGTATCAAATAATCATATTTGACAAAGAGTAGCAATAATGCTGGATGCTTACCGGAACGAGTCCTCCGTGGGCTTATTGCGACTTGCCAGCTTGACATACTGTTCCTGTAAGTTCCTGTGCTTCTGCTTTTCCTCCTCGAGTATGGAGCGCAGCTTCACCACAATGCTAGTGCTATCAAAGAACGAATCTAATGGAAAAAGAACACAATTAAAAACGCTTTAATCTTAGGTTATACCATTACATAATAATTACCGTTTTTATTCATCAAATCGGGTGATCTGTTAATGTCCAGAGTATTCCTTGCAGAACCGTAGCCAATGTCATCCTCGTTCTGACTGGACGCATTGCTGGCGGAGCGTGTGTGACGCATGCTATAGCCACTAATGCCATTATGGTGCTGTTGCTGGAAGCGACTAAGTTCCTCTTTGAGTATGTAATTCTCATTCTCAATCACTTCCTTGTCCTTGATGGCACGCTGATACGCTTCGTTTAGTTCCTTGTTATCAATTTCGGCCAGTATGCGCTCGTCCCGTTCGCGCTGATTACCCTCAGCACTCTTGGCCATTTCAATCATGGAGTCAACTTGCTTGCGCAACTCTTCATTCTCCATGCCCCACTGTTGCTTCTGTTGGGACCAAATCTCTTGTGTGTGTCCATTCTCCTCTAGCAGTTGCATTTTCTCATCGCGCTCTGATTCCAGCTGCTTGTTAAGCGCTTGAATCAACTTATCCTTATCCACACAGGCGGCCTTTATCATCTTAAACTCCTGCTCCAAGTTCTTTTTCATTTCCAGCTTCATTCTAAAGAATAATAAAAACATACATTTAACACATATTACCCCTAAGTTGTACTGATAAATACATACTTCAAGACGCTTATCTCGTTGGTCTTGTGCTTGAGATTGCTATTGTCCCGATTGAGCTCATCAATTCGCTGCTGCATCGATATGATCTTGTTCTCCAGACCCATATACTTGTTTGTCATATGAGTTATGGTCTTAGCCTCTGCCTTCATACGCTTGAATTTGCGACGCGCCAGGAATCGACGCACCGCCGACTGGCAAATGATAATGCTGCGTCGACGATTCTGGTAGGCGCGTCGTGCCAAAACACCGCGCACGAAGCGCTGTATTTGCACAGCCCGATAGTGATCCCGCATGGCAAAGAACCTATTACGGGCTAGCATGCCACGCGCGTATTGCTGGATGCCAGCGACCGAGTGGCACAAACGCAAGTAGCGACGTCGGCACAGCCAGCCGCGTGCATACTTGGACAGGATTAAGGCGGCGCGAGCCTCTCGCAACTTCTGGGCACGCATGCGAGCCAAATAGCCGCGTGCATAGCGCTGCATGCCATAGACGAAGGCCTGAAGCTTGAGATAGCGTCGACGCTTGATAAATCGTCGCACCACCGACTGCACAATGGTTATGTACTTCTTGCGCAGATTGGCACGCACCTGCTCCAGATAGGCGACCTGTCCGGCTCTAAAGAAGATTTGCGTATTACCAAAACGATACTTGTCCTCGTCCGGTATCCATTTAACTACAATATTGCGACAGGATTGCTTCATATCATTCTTATCGATTTGATTGCGATGTGCTAGCAACTGATAACGCATATAGAAATCGGGATATAGCCAACGCGATGGAAAACCAGCTGCAGAGATGCGAACAGTTTCCAGTACGCCACAGGCCCGTAACTGTTGAATAATCTTGGCCGTTTCCCACTTAAAGGCGATCTTATCATCATTGGGCTGAAAAAAGAGTTATAAACTTTTTGGTTTCTTTAGTGTTTTATATAATTACTTTTATACAGCGCACATAATGCGGTGTTGTTGCATGCAACGTTGAGATCAACGAGGCCAAACTCTCCTGGAATTGTGAGCCCACAGTTTTCTTGTGCTGTTTCGATGGCACAACCTAAGGCAAATAATAGATAAATCAGTTAATATATATTGCACAGCACAATAGAATAAACATATAGAAAAGATTCATTTGAAAACATTAAACACTAACTCTTCGTCGCGTCTCATTGAGTTGCTGTTGATCCAGTTGACGATGGGAACATTGGACATTGGACATTGGACAGTGAACAGTATATGTAAATGTGGACAAGCGTATGAAAGTACAAATTAGCAATACATATATTAAACAAGGATCGCAGCTAAGTAGCAGTTGGTTTGCCTGCTCACAAACCTGTTTACGATTTGCACTGATCACGACGCGACCGCCCAATGTGGTGGTATTCTTATTGGCATCCGTGCTAAGTGTGTCAATCTCTTCCAGTATCATTACTTGTTTGCATAGCAACATGTTTGACTGTGCCATCACATTAGTTAGCTCCTTGGAGACCGTATCGCGATTCTTATCCAAAAACCCACTCACATCATACTCCACCGTGTCCGAAAAGTGCTTTATAAAAAAACCTACATAAAACATGCAATTGTTGTTTAGTTAATGTTTCAATAATGGGTACACTGCACTCACTTGTGGTGCCAAAACGTGGTTTCTCGAAATGCGGATATTTGGAGCACTTTTCAACGAGTTTGCCGGCCCAGTTCTCATCGGAACCCTTGGGCATCTACAAAAGAAACAGTTAATACGAATAGCCACTATAGATTTCGTTACTCACTCTGCACTCTTCGTCGAGGAGATCGAGCACACCAAGGCGAGACTCAATGAGATCAATGCAAGGCTGATTGTCATAGAAATCGATCATAGTCCAAGTTATGCCTTCCTTGAGGTACTCTTCCTGTTCAAGCTTAAAGACGTGCTGATTGAATTGCTGCTGGAGCTTTTCGTTCGCATAGTTTATGCAAAACTGTTCAAACGAGTTCACCTCGAACGTTTCGAAGCCGTAGATATCGAGCACGCCAATGAAGCTGCACTGTTTACTACCATTATATAGACTCTTGTTCAGCACACCAACAATATACTGAAAAAGCTTCGCATAGATATGCTTAGCCAAAGCATCGCGAGCGGCCATTGCCATCTCGATGTTGTTGGGTATCAGCACAGATTCATTAACCGACTCTATCTTACGCATCAATAGCCAGCGTCGCAAATCATCAGCATTGATCTTCAATAGATCTCCAGTTACTTGCAGGTGCAAATCATTTTTCTGTAAGTAAATACATACACATATTACTAACAATGAAGGCGCCTGTAATTGTATTTCATTTACAAATATATCACAAGATTCGGTGTCTTCTTCATCACTGCCATCCTTGTACTTTTTGGACACCTCAATGTTGCCCAAATGCAGAATGCCAGCAAGTATTTTAACTATATCCGCAATTTGTTGTATGGAGAAACCCAGAACAGTCATTGCCTGCACCGTTTCATTAAACTGATCGGAATCAGAGACACGTTCAATATCAGAAGTGCCGCCCATGTTCAAAAATTGATAGCTATCCTGATGATCTGCATAGAGAAAAACAATAAGTGTGTTTTGGTCAAGATTATTCAATTGTTAAGATAAGAAAGACTTACCAAGGACTAGTTCCGGATATTTGGCACGCGCCGCGCACAGCTGATAGAAGATGTGATAATTGCGTTCTCCTTGCGCCTGGTAGACGACCCGAGACTTCTCCAACAGATATGTGTGCATTGTGGCACCTTGCAGATACATTACGCCCATTTTATTTGTGAACAGCAGTTTGGTGAACTTGCCAAAGCGCGAACTATTGTCATTGCGTGTGGTCTTGGCATTGCCAAAGGCCTCCATGATCGGTGAAGATGCCAGCACCTTGCGCTCGACCTGTGTCTCCGACTCGGAGCCGCCAACGGCAGCAAAATAACGCATTGCATACTTGGCCGATACGGTTTTGCCTGCGCCCGATTCACCGCTAACAATGATGCTGAGATTACAGTTCTCACGCTCCAGTTTTGTATAAGCCTCCTCCGACAGGGCGAATATGTGCGGCTCCAGATCGCCCATGGCATGGCCGCGATAGGCACGTATAATGTTTGGACCATATAATGGCAGATCGGCATAGGGATTGATGGCCACCAAAATAATACCACAATAGGTGTAAATAATTTGACGCTCACAGAAACGAACGCGCAGATTATAAAGTACTCCCGGTTCGTGCAGATACGACAGGGTGGTCAAATCGTTTTGACCCACCAGAATAGCAGGATTACGCAATGGCGGCAAATCACTGCCATCCTGCTTCAGTTTAATCTCCCTTAAGGCACCCGATTCAGTTTGGATTTTCAAAAAGCCGGCACCCTTGCGATAGCTCTCCTCCAATGTGGCGCTCTCCCATACCTCGTCCGCATGGGGTATCCAAATCTTGGAACCCTACGAAAACAAGCTGTTGTTATTAAAAATTCAAAAACATGACCTGCGACAAGTTGGCTACGTTTGTTAGTATGAATGGGCAAACAGCTTGAGCTGCATAAGGCTTGGCTCGTTGTCGTAAGCCGAAAAGCATACACATACATACACACACACACACACTTACACGTAAATATATACATACGAACAAGACATCTTAATTGAAACCAACGCAAACATCACACAACAAAAAAAGGCAACACGCTTATCAGCGTGAAAGTTCTGATAAGACAGTGATTCATTTCTACTATGTATGTTTTGGGTCGCCGCTAAAAATGCACCATGACTCTACCATGACATCAATAAGCCTCTGGCTGCATGTTAGAAATCAAAGACATGCTAAATATGAAATTGGCGCACAAACACGCACACACACATGCACACACAAACACAAGTAAATACAGGCCGACATTGCACGTTGTTATTGTTATTATGTATGCGTTTTTATAAGACCCCCATTCTTAACACTATTGGTCGACGACGACAGCGTACAGCAATTGCCAACAATGCACTTGTAGGGCATCAATATATAATATGTGTAATGTACCTTTGCGTATAACATCTCCTCGCTTGACATGATTACAGCGTGCTGTTTTTTCTCCAAGTAATCCGAGTATAGCTCTATTCACTTGATCAGCCCCACCGCTACTCCAACACACAGCAGTGAGCAGTTTGATGCGCGCATAAAACTTGTTAGTTTTGCCTTTTCAATTCCAATTGAATTTGGGTTAAACAAATTGCCCTTTTTTTCTTCTTGTAGTTGTGGTTTGATTTGACTTGTTTCCGTTTGCCTTAGAAATTTTATTTTTCTTTTTTTTGCATTTAGAGTGTCATCTTCGAGAAATAGAAATTAACTTTTAGTATTGAATTGAAACTAATTAAACGTAAATTTTTGAAACATTGGTAATTTTGAAGACACCTAACAACCAAAACAGCTCGCCTCGTCGCCGTCTCTAAACTGACTTGACTGACGTAGAATGTTGTGTTGCCAAAAGGGCAGGGTTGTCACAGCACTGCAAAGTTCTGGCCAAATAAGTAGAGGGACACATACAGATGCATTTACTACAGCCAGACAGACTAAATGACAGGAAGTGTTTATTATTATTTATGAACGTTAGTCTCATACCGCAATATTTAATATAATTCGAATCTGAGTTTTTCGCGGCAAGAAACGCTGTGCGATTTACAGCACTGTCTCAGTCTCTGCAACAATTTGCCAGCACTGAACCTTTGCATCGCAGCTGCAGATGTCAATATTTCCCGCGCAAAGCCAGAACAGCGCGTTGTCCACAAACACTTCGACAATAATATTAAAAGTTCTGTTACTAGTTGTGAAAAACATAAAACGGATATAAAAAGAAACCAAAAAGGATGTCAAGCCCAGCACGTACACCTAATGTCGGCTCTGTTACACCAAAACAAGGAGGTCGCACACCCACACGAGGTTTGTTTTAGCTCTGAGTTTCTATTGACAAATTAATAATTAACGCTTATGTTTGCATATTAATTCAAGGCATTGCTGCACAGGATGTGGACACTCCAATGCGTATGGGTCCCGGGCGACTGCCTTTCAGGCCCTCGGATAACATTAGTTTGCCACCAACGTCGCCGGCAAACATTAGTCTGCCCGCTACAAGTCCGGCCCGCGGTCTGGGTGGCATGAGCGAAATTGATTTAAGTTCGCCTCTCAACTATGGTACGCCAAGTTCCATGGGATCTATACGCACACCGCGTTCGGGCATACGTGGAACTCCATTGCGTGCTCGTCCAGATATTCGCACGGATAAGCATATCCGTCAAGTGGCCATTGGCGGCCCGTCGGGTGTATGCAATTGCATGTGTTTTAATGTATAACTTTTTACTAACCTTTTTTTGCTTTCTTTGCAGCTGGAACCTATTGCCGAAAAAGGTTCAGAAACGGATCCTGTATCCGAGTCTTCACAAGCACCACAACTGGTTGTGTGGGGCACCAATGTGGTTGTCAGCCAGTGCAAATCCAAGTTCAAATCTTTCATTATGCGCTTTATCGATCCAAGCGCCGAACAGGATGAGATATCCGAAAACATTGATGTTAATCAGCCGTTGTATTTGCAAAAGCTGGAAGAGATTCACACATTGGAGGAGCCTTATTTAAATCTGAACTGTGCGCACTTAAAAACCTTCGATCAAGACTTGTATCGTCAGTTGATATGCTATCCACAAGAAGTAATTCCCGGCTTTGATATGGCCATCAATGAGATGTTCTTTGAGCGTTATCCAGCCGCTCTGCTGGAGCATCAGATTCAAGTGCGTCCCTTCAATGCGGACAAGACACGTAACATGCGCTCCTTAAATCCTGAGGACATGGATCAACTAATCAGTATTAGTGGCATGGTTATTCGCTCCTCAAATGTAATACCCGAAATGCGTGAAGCGTTCTTTATGTGCAACATCTGCTCCTTCTGCACCACCGTCGAGGTAGATCGCGGTCGTATTTCACAGCCGACATTGTGCACCAATTGTAATACGAATCATTGCTTTCGCATTATACACAACCGTAGCGAGTTCTCTGACAAACAGCTCATCAAGCTGCAGGAGTCACCGGATGACATGGCCGCCGGCCAGACGCCACACAATGTTCTGTTGTATGCGCATAATGATCTAGTGGACAAAGTGCAGCCAGGTGATCGCATCACTGTCACTGGCATCTATCGTGCCACGCCTCTTAGGGGCAAGGGATTAAATGTGAAAAGTGTGTACAAAACGCATATTGATGTGGTTCACTTCCGTAAGGTGGATAACAAGCGACTGTACGAGGAGGAGGAAGGGTAAGCAAAACTTATAGTTTGGCTCTTTGCAACTGGAAATAATGGGTGTACTTCGTTTGCAGCAAGGATCACATCTTTCCACCGGAACGCATTGAGCTGCTGCAGCTGTTGTCGAAGAAGCCCGATATCTATGATCGCCTGGCAAGAGCTATTGCACCCTCGATTTACGAGAATGATGACATAAAGAAGGGCATTTTACTGCAACTCTTTGGCGGCACCAAGAAGAAACACGCTGCTCTGGGTCGGCAGAACTTTAGATCAGAGATTCATCTGTTGCTTTGCGGTGATCCTGGTACATCCAAATCACAAATGCTGCAGTACGTCTACAATTTGGTCCCCCGTTCGCAGTACACTTCGGGCCGTGGCTCATCAGCTGTAGGCTTGACTGCCTATGTGACCAAGGATCCGGAAACACGTCAATTGGTCTTGCAAACGTAAGTGATTCACTTGCTCTAAACTTATCAAGCTAAATCGTTCTATTTACACTTTTAGTGGCGCTCTTGTGCTGGCAGACAATGGCGTTTGCTGCATTGATGAGTTTGACAAGATGAACGATTCAACGCGTAGTGTTCTGCACGAGGTAATGGAGCAGCAGACCCTCAGCATTGCCAAGGCAGGCATCATTTGTCAACTGAACGCTCGCACTTCCATATTGGCAGCTGCCAATCCCGCCGAGTCGCAATGGAATAAGCACAAAAATATTATCGACAATGTACAGTTGCCACATACGCTGTTGTCGCGTTTTGATTTAATTTTCCTGGTCCTGGATCCACAAGATGAGGTTTTCGACAAGCGGTTGGCCAGCCATTTGGTATCTCTATACTATGTTACGCGCCATGAAGAGGAGGACACTATGTTTGTAAGATATACTTAATGTGAATTTATTGAAGATGTATACTTATATTGATTCAATGTCCTAATAGGATATGAGCGTGCTGCGTGATTATATTGCCTATGCTCGGGAGCATTTGTCCCCGACTTTGTCGGATGAGGCACAACAGCGTCTAATTCAGGCGTACGTGGACATGCGCAAGGTGGGCGCGGGTCGTGGTCAGATCTCGGCATATCCCCGTCAGTTGGAAAGCCTGATACGTCTGTCGGAGGCACACGCAAAGGTGCGACTTAGCAATGCGGTTGAATTGCAGGACGTTGAGGAAGCTTGGCGTCTACATCGCGAAGCTCTAAAGCAGTCGGCTACAGATCCGCTGTCGGGTAAAATCGATGTTGGCATCTTGACCACCGGTTTGTCCACAGCTGCTCGTAAGAAACGCGCTGATCTGGTGGCAGCTATTAAAGAAAATCTCAAAAAGAAAGGCAAGGTGCCCACGGTGCCATACCAGAAACTATTTAAGGAGATCAAAGAGGGCTCTCAAATTGTATGTTTTGTTTTTTTATTAGAATTTTATTCATAACTAATCTATCCATTATTATTATAGCTTATTACACGTGAGCAGTTTGAGGATGCACTTAAGGAGGTTCAAGATGAAGGCGCCATAGTTGTTATGGGCAAAAACACAATTCGAATTTGTTAATTTTCATCACTACATAACAATCTAAACTCGTTCATTCCTAGTATAAGCAATAGATTTTTTCAATAAAGATTATGTTTTTATATATTTATTATTAGTTTTACACCTTATTGATAAGAATTAAATTTTGGAGTTATTTGATTGTAGTTAAATAATACCGTCAGTTAAAGAAAATATTCGATAGCTTCCAGCCGATAAATTTAGGTTGCCCGCCAATAGTTTTAATGTAAACAATATAACAGTGTTACCGCTTTCAAAATGTAAAAAATACTAAATGCATTCGCATATGCTGACAACTCTGTTGCAGATTACCGCACTCGCTCTATTGAGCGAGACAACAAGCGAACCATTAATAAGCAGGCACAAGCACGGCATAACAATAAATGCTTTGTTTTCCAAGCCCTGCTACGAGCGTAGTAAAGTTTGGATTGTACGAGCGAGTAGGAGGACTGTTGCGTCACCACACATAAACATCACCACTCATCCCCCTCACACTCAGTTCAAACGGCAGCCAAGGAGATCAGCTGACAACGACGGCGGCGGTACCAGCAGCAGCACAACCAAACAGTAGCAGTAGAAGCAGCCGCACCAGGAGCAGCTCTGCTGTCTAATCATGTCTTCAGCCTCAGCCGGCACACTGGAGGGCACTCTAAGCAAATGGACAAACGTGATGAAAGGCTGGCAGTATCGCTTCTTTGTCCTGGACGAGAATGCGGGCCTACTTTCCTACTATACAGTGAGTGATCAACACTTTCCAATGTGTATGTGTGTGTGAGTGAGTGTGTGTCACTTGACAAGTGATGGAAAACGGTTATTTTTATCTAGTTAAACTGGCGCAGGTCTAATTGTTATCTTATCTGCCAGGCAAAACACAAACAGATTCACATCGACCACAGGCCACCAATTAATTTATCAAGTTGCAACATATTGATACAAATGTAGAATATATGTGCATGGTATATTTATTGTATGTACGTATTAAGTGGATAATGTTTTAATTGCATCGTTTGGTTCTATGTGAATTAGAATTCATTATGAATTGAAATGGATTCAGCAATTCTTTGAAAGCTATATTTTATTTTTATTGAATTGACCCTAGCTTGAACTAGTTTGGCTGCTCTTAGGACTTGTATAGGATTTTGTATAGAAATCGTAAAACCCATAAAACATCAAACATATTACAAATATAAAGTAAGAAAATAACTTAACAGACACACCACATGAGATCAAAACATTGCAAGCGTGGATCAATATTAATGTAAACTGCACCATTTGCATAACAGTAATCGACTTCTTCACTGGCATCAGAGCATGCACAATGCTCTTATCTGCTACAGCGGCAATTAGATAATATGAATACATAATAATATGTACGACGGAGTTAACGAATACAGGAAATAACGCATCAAAGCCTGTAATGGAGTAAAAGAGAATATATATATATATATATAAGATATACCATCCAGCTAATAGTAATAATAACATACCATTTGTATAATTATGATTAATTAGCATGTAGATGAGCGTTACTGTGGTTAAATGATGAAACACGTGCAGCTTGGTGACTTGGTTTTGCTTTTGCCTCAGGACAAATATCACTGTCTCAATGAGTTCCGAGAGCTTTAGCCAGAAGAGGAAATATGCCAATTTGTATTGCCGACTCATGCGTGCTGGTGTCCTCTCCAATAAGCTGCATTTCCAAAAGTTTACAATTGTATTCTCCGTTATTTGTAGAAGCTGTAACAATATCGGGATTTAAGCAATTCAAAATGTTTGAATCCTCAATCATACCTCAAAGACAACATATATGCAAGAAACGACCTGCACAATGTTATGGACTATGATCAGCTTTTTCAATTCATACGGCCTACGGAATTGCATAAATCTTAAATGAAAGAAGAAAAAAAGAAAGAATATATTATGCCTTAGAGCACCTGGCAACAATGAAAATTCATTTGAATTGATAATTTAATTTGTGCAAAGTGCGTTTGTTGTATTTAAACTAAATTTTTAAATTCGATTCAGTACTTACACGGGTCCCACTTCGGTTACGAAGTACAAATAAAGGCCAAGCACAATAAACATAAACCAAGGAGTCGCCATAATCGCAGGAACGATCTCATAGTCTAAATGAAAAGCAAATAACAATTATAAAAAAATTGCCAACGCAATAGATCTGTAGAAAAGTTTTTAATCTCTCACTTGCTTCACTTATGTCCATGTCCATTTTAAATTATTTCTAGATAGTCCTGCTGACTATGAATGTATCTAAAATGTATATTTGCGTACGGATTTGAGTAAACAGCGCGTCCGACTTATCGTTGATATGTGAGGCATTGTCAAATGTTCGCATTGATTTTAATCGCATTTAATGCATTAATTAATGCAAAAAAGAAGCTCATTTGAAATTGTTTCGTCTGGCACGGAGAACTGTTTCAAACGTCATAGAAAAAAACATACGTATGCCGAATGGTTTTTTTTTCTTACAAATTGCGTAGTTCTTGAGCTTAAACCATTTCTCTGTTTCAATAAATTTCAGTCCAAGGAAAAGATGATGAAGGGCGTGCGACGTGGCTGTGTTCGCTTAAAGGATGCTCTCATTGGCATTGATGATCAGGAGGAGAACACATTTACCATTACCGTTGATCATAAAACCTTTCACTTTCAGGCAAGTACTTGAATATTACGGCGTTTTTTATAATATTTAAATAATATACCCGTCATGAAGAAAATGTAGCGAACAGGGTATTTAGAATTTACCATTTCGGTTAAAATACTATGTATTAAGGCATTGTTATGTACACTGCAAAACTTTTGAACCCTTATGTCACACTTCATGCTTCTAATCAAGTAAACAACGATCTAAATACATGTATTTAGCAGACACTTTCAGTCCGGGTATGAACAAATTTGCACACAACGTGTATTTTTACAAATATTTTTGATTAAAACAAAGAACTTTGACAATGCTAAAAAAATACTATTTTCTTTGCAAGGGTATTACGTATTCGGCCATCAATTTGTATTATGTTTTAGTGGTCATATTCGTTTTGAAAGTATTCCACTGATTTTTGTTACTGTCTCTGCTTTTTTTTTTGGCTTTGGCGCTGCTGTTCAACTTTATAACGATAAAACTTATTGGCAAACGAAACGAACCCAAACCACCGAAATCGCCCAAACCAACTAAACAACCACTCGAAATACGTATATGCATGCAGGCGCGGCATGGCGATGAGCGTGAGCAATGGGTGCGACGTCTGGAGGACACAATACGACGGCACGCGAATCGTTCGCGTCTATGGGATAGTCAGAGCGCCTTTTACCTTGCCGGTGGCTTTACGAAGGAGTCAAGTGGCGGCAAACGGGCCAATCACTTGGAGCTCGTTGCACGACGTGTCTCCGAAGCGGATGCCTATCTCCAGCTAATGATAGAACAAAGCAATGTGAGTTTTTTGTGTGTCTGCATTTTTAACAATGATTATTATATAATTATGTACAAATATAAATTATACTCCAAACAGTCATTGGACAAACGTATTGCTGAGTTGAGTGACGCCACAGAGCAGGCCAAATGCAAGGCGCTGCAGGATAATGCAAGTGTGAGTGCAACAACAAGTATAAGTATTAAGAACAATTAATCGATAAAGTTTCCGGCATTGGCTCGGTAAAGCTCACATCCAGATACAGCTCATCTCGAAAGCCGTTTGATATCTTTTGCATCACATCATATGATAGACGCCAATAGTTGGCATCCACAGGCATAAATCGACACGTATCCTGACTTTGACGCACCTGACGTACAGCAACAATAGTGTTCGCCTGGACAGCTGCATCACGTCCGTACAGGCACAGTGTGGCATTCAGTTGGAGCCTGTCGTTCGGTGTTACCAGCCAGATGACAAACACCTGATCTTTAGTACTGGCTTCGCGATGAGCCTGCGTCTTGTGTTTACGCACAATCGCTGTTGTCTTACAAATAAGCACCACGACGGGCACATCGCTCTTTAAATGTGTATGTTGCTTTGGCAGAAAACTGTTGTACACGGTGCGTGAGGATGCCGACGGCGGCGAAAGCAGCTGCTGATGCTGTTGCAATAACGTGCCCGCATAGGCAAGCAGTCCGATGACCTGATTCTGTTTGTATTGACAGCTGCGAGGCTCAAAGCACAGCTTAGCACGCTGTCCCTCGCGCACCTGATGACAACGATTGGCGGCCGCAAGTTCATCGCCATGATCGCAGAGATAGTGCAGCAATAGCAGCTGGCTATCAATACGTCGATGGCAGTTATCAAACAAGCACTCACTGGAGCCACAGCTTACAACCAGGACATCTTCCTCCTCTTCAGCGTGTTGTTGCTTCTTTGGCTGCGATATATCTGCTCTATCTCCATCTCCGCCTAAATCATTTATGTCCGGCAACAACTCCTCAATGCCATCTGCATCTTCCGTCAAGCCACTCATCTCTAACTGACGAAGACCCTTGTGCAAATCCTTCAAATGGTTAAGACAGAGAGCCTCTATGCGCTTAGTGTTCTGCTCAAGCTCCTGCTCACATCGAATCTTATAGCGTTCAAACTGTTCGCGTATCTCATCAATGCTATGTCTAATGGGATCAAGCGGCTCATCATCCATTTTGCCAATGGTTAACGGTTAACTATACGAAATTTGAAACGTGTTGTAATTTTAATCGTTACATTTGACAATTTAGTCAGTGTTCGCCTAAAGTCAAATGAAATCAGATGAAATATTGATTTTCAATGCAAGTTCAGGGTTAGCCTTTGGGCGTATTATTAGATATGCAAGTCGAGGCATGTGAACTTTTGGCAGCTTGCGCCAGCTGCAGACACAAACTAGCTGCTCATTTCTTTGGCAAACTTCGAGGCAAACTGTTATTCGAAAGAAAATAAATAACCAAGACGCTGGCAGTCGGGCGCAACTCGGGGTATTCCATCCGGCATTGTTATTTAAACGAACTCCTGACACCTTTTATTGCTGGTCTTGTATATATTTATTTTGTTGTTTTATTTGCTTCTAATTCAAACGTGTTTTTTTTTTTCATTTTGCAGGCCATGTTGGATCATATCAAACACTCGATTGTAAGTCTACAAATTGCCAAAAATATGGCACACCCCATCAATGGCATTTACAATGGCCCCAACACAACCGCAACAACAACAGGCATAATGGCAGCAACAACAGCGGCGAGCATCAATGCATCTGGGGGCAGCGGCAAGGCAAACGAGGTCAAGAACGAACTGCTGGTTGGCGACGATGATGATGATTCAGCAACAGAAAATGGTAAATGTCAACCATTCAAATGCAAAACGTACATACTTAGCCGGTCACATTTTTGGGGCATGTTCATTTGTGATTTGTCTCATTGGGTTTATTGCAACACCATTCGAATGGGTATATCAACTTTGCCATGAAGTTGACTGCTCTTGCAGAAAGTAAAAACCTAAGAGCATACTATAAGGGTATATATTATTAAGTGTTTCTTAGCTTTGCAAACGATATGAATATTTATATATGCTAAGAATTTCAGTATCTTATTCTGGTGTAAAGTATAAAACGTTTTTGTGTGCAATTACAAGTGAAACATTCTTATGTATATGTACACAAAAATATATATACGCATAATGCATAGTCATAGCATGCATGAATACCATAAAAATAGAATATGTCATAAAAAGTATCCAAGGTCAAACACATATGCACAGGGGCCAACATGGCAATTGAAATTACATTGAAATGCAATTGATTTTCTTATTCTCCGTTAAATTGCAGCAACCACAGCACCATTGGGTCTCGTCGTACCTGAAACCTCTTATTCGAGCAGCGAAGGTGAAGAGGACTTCTATGATGCATATGATGATCCGTTTACCAGCGTGGGTAGCTCACCAATTGGTTGGTAAGTGTTAAAAACAAATTAAAAAGAAAACAAAAAATGCTGACACCACAGTGCAATAGATAAACAACAAACAGTTATCTCCCTGGGGTTGCTAGGGTTGCCATGTGAACGAATGCCGGTTCACACAAAGCATATGGTCATATGTGTGAAAAGCGCTCTCCGGTTTATGTCAAGGGCGCATGCGCTTGGTCCCATGCCAATGCAAGTTGCAGCTAAGGATTTACACACACAATCACACACATAACATGCGCCATTACGTAGTATTTAAAGTGGTCAGTCGCCTGTGAATAATGTATACAATTCTTGCCAAGTAGTGCCTTAAGCCGATTTGGCAACGCCAATACGTCACAGCTGACGAACTATTTTTTCGTCTGCAGCTCAGCACTTCGGAGACGTCGTACGATTTACGAGCTTAGTCCTGTCAGTTTGTAATTGCGCTCGTCGCTGACTGTTGACTGTGCGCCATTCTTTGTTTGTTTTGTTTTTCGTTTTATTTTTTGTCACTTGCCTAATACATGTACTAGGAAAACTACTTCAGTATTGGCCAAATTTGCAAAGGCCTTTGTTTTATGCCTTAGTGTGTGTGTAACGTCGTTTCCTTGGTTTTTTTTTTCAAATTGCATTTGTGTGTATGTGAAATGAATTTGATGTGTTGCGCAGGATTGGCGCCGCATAGTATGCAAAACAAAAGTTTTCAGTCGCCTTTTTAAAGTTTTGCATGCAGCTTTAATTGCATTTGTAAGCACATCCCTGACAGCATCGCCAGTGTTGCCATGTTTAAGAAGTGGGTACGTCGCGTTAGTCTCAGGTAAGCACCACTTTATGGAAGTGTGTGTGCGTGTGTATTGCCCGTCTTCTTGTATGTTGTATTTATAAATTGTATATGAACCAAGGGACAAATGGTAGTGAGAAGCAACGCGTGCCAAGGCTGACATCATGGCAAAGGACTTAAGTTTTGTCAATGTTCATATTCATAAATTATGAACTTACTCTAGTTGAATATTAATCAACAAGTTTGGATTTTTCTTTGCAGTGCAACGCGTGGCTTTGCAGAGACATCGCTTACGCATGAAAAGCCTTCAGACAGCTGTGATGATGTGTCCGTAGGAGCAACAACTGCAGCAGCAGCCACAACATCAGTAACGGCAGCAGGTACAACAGCGGCAGCAACGCTGCCCGAAATCGATGAAACCGGTTCAAGCAAAGTGCCGAGCTCACGCTCTTCCAGCTATGACAATGGCATTGATTACGATGCCCTCTATGAGGAGGAGGAAGAAATGGACCTCAGCATGGAGGCGCATGGCTCAATGATAACGCATCTGTTATCGCAGGTGAAGATCGGCATGGATCTAACTAAAGTGGTGTTACCCACGTTTATATTGGAGCGACGTTCACTGCTTGAAATGTATGCCGACTACTTTGCCCATCCTGATTTGTTTATTAAGTAGGTTTTAAACGAACGTTTCTTAAAGAATATCAATTAAAATATCTAAATTCCTTATAGAATCTCGGACCTAGATGATCCACGTGATCGTATTGTACAAGTTTGTCGTTGGTACTTAAGCGCTTACCATGCCGGACGTAAAAGCGCAGTGGCAAAAAAACCCTACAACCCCATACTTGGAGAAGTATTTCAATGTCATTGGGATATTCCAGGTAAAGGTGGACTTATTTGTATTAAACTGGCTGATAAATTGTAACTTCTTGAGTCATTTCCAGATGTATCTGAAGACGGGCAAGAAGTGATCGATGGCCCTGTCCCTTGGTGTCGGCGAGATCAGCTAACATTCTTAGCTGAACAAGTTTCGCATCATCCGCCAAGTGGGTTTAAATTATCAAAACAGCCATTAGATAACTTAAATAAATGATTTTGTATTTTCCTTAACAGTTTCAGCCTTTTATGCAGAGCATTATAATAAGAAAATTACGTTTACCGCTCACGTATGGACTAAATCGAAATTCTTGGGACTCTCGATTGGTGTGCATAATATTGGAGAAGGCGTCGTAACGCTCGTGGATCGCAGCGAGGAGTATATTGTTACATTTCCCAATGGTTATGGCAGGTAAGACAAATGATTAAATTATTCAAAATCTATTAGAATATATGGAATTCCCTTATTGGACAGGTCTATTTTAACGGTGCCTTGGATTGAGCTGGGCGGCTCAGTTGAAATAAAATGCCCACAGACTGGCTACTATGCCAACGTGGAGTTTCTCACAAAGCCTTTTTATGGCGGCAAGCGCAATAAAGTCAGCGCTGAAGTAAGTTCGAAGCGAAACGCTTTTTACACACTTTGATATCCGAATTTCTTGACTTAGATCTATGCGCCCAATGATAAGAAGCCATTTGTTTCCATATCTGGCGAGTGGAGCGGCTTAATGGAGGCCAAGTGGCACGAAAAGAACGTAAGTTTGCAAGTGGCATGCAGTATTTGAGTAAAGTTGTATTTTATGTGTATGTAGCATTGTGTATTAACTATATTTCTACAAAAGTATTTGTTAAGCGTTTAAACCTGTTCTTTTGGCTATCCTTTCTGTACCTGTGCGCCTTAAATAACAACACGAGTTTACAGCGCCTGTTTGTATCCATGTATCTATCTATCCTATCTAACCTATCTACAATCTATTCTTTTACCTGCTCCAATTAAGTTTTTGCGATAATTGTACTTTTCTCTTAAATAGTTTGGGATCACATTTCTCTGTGTGTGTTTACTTTGTTTATCTAGAAAATTGAACCTTTAACCAAAACCAATACTAAACTGCCTGCCTGCTCATGTTTCAAAATTTCCTATACATATTGTGGTGTAGATGTTGTATAAGTGTGTGCTTGTGTTTTTTCAATTGATGACTACCACGTACATCTTGAATTTTCTAGAAAACCGAAGTATTCGTTGACGTAAATCGCATACCCATATTTAAGAAACAAGTTCGACCAATCGTTGAGCAGGATGAATATGAATCGCGACGTGTTTGGAAGGAAGTGACGGCGGGACTCAAGTAAAATGATCATTTCATTAACCCTAGCTCTTAAGTGCATTTGTTTGCTATTCACAAGAAAATAATATTTGATTTGCTTCTTTTGTTTTTAATTCACACAATAAACAGATTCAATGATATTGAACGCGCCACTAATGCCAAATTTGTTGTGGAACAACAGCAGCGCGATCAGGTCAAGGTACGCAAGGAATACGATTTGGCTTGGGAGCATAAGGTAAGGAAGAGATATTTCCATTTTTGTGTACATTTTATTAACGATGAGTTCTCTTAATTATTTGAAGCACTTTAAGCCCGTTGGCGATAACTGGATATATACAAAACCGCTGAGTCAGCGAATGTATTTGCAGGAAAAGGAGGCCAAAAGATAATGTATGAATGGATAAGAACAACAAATGCCAACATATATCAATATATGTCTTTCATATGTGATATGTGCGATTCATATCAGGAATGAGCCTCAACTATTGTATAATTTCCATAAGTGCGCAAATCCCTAAGAACACTAATGACGATACAACGTAACAAATGCAGGAAACTAAATGTTTTATGAGTATAATGAATTATGAGATAAGCGATTAAGAATCCATCATTGTGTCCGTTTATTAATTGTAAATAGTTTATACACGTAAAGTAAAAAAAAAGCAACAACGTAAAGTAAAAAAAAGCAAACGCCAAGATTAAGTAGACAGTTGAAAGACACAACGTAAGCACATAAAAACAATGGTTGATAAACGATAAATCTAATAAACTGCAATACATACAATATTACATTTAAATATACATAAATATGAATACAGAGCAAAACACTTTAATAGTCTCTAATGCAACATACTCGTAAAAATTCAATTTATTATAAATTAACAACAATATTTAGACTAGCGTGTTTCAAAGGCAATCGCAGTAAGCTGCAAAACAAAGAACACCTTAAACAATACCTAAATACAAATTTAAAAAAAAATACATACAAACACACACAAACACGAACACATAAACACATTATGCGATATGTATATCAAAAGGATGTAGATTACATAATGATAGAGATTTAAGCATAGAAATTCTATTTTTTAAAAAAAGACTCTTAATAGACGAAATACACTACAAAAGATATCTTCTAGATACATACTATTATTAATAAATAATTCCTGTTTTCAAAACATTAAGCTGCACATTTTTTTATTTTATTTATTTATTTTTTGTCAAATAAAACAATACAAAAACTTACAATAAATTAAGTATTACAAAAATATATTTTCAATTCAATTGTCACAATAATAATAAAGAAGAAAGCTTTACTTACAAAAAACGTAGCCAAAACTCCAACGAATTGTCAGTATACATTTATTAACAAACAAATTAAGTTACAAATACCAATTAATAGAAATAAACAATAGCTAGCATATAATTTAAATGGCATTTGTCAAAAATTTAACAACCACACGGCAAAGCAAAGCAATTTTATCTTTGTAAACTACCGAATACTCTCACGCAAAGTTAACGCAAAATGAAACGAATAAAGAATATTACGCTTTTAAAACTATTTAAAATAGTTAAATAAACAAAAGCAACGGGTTTTCAATACAAACAGCTATTTAAAATAAACTACATATGTTTTTTACAAATATCTGCATGCAACGTACATTCGACTTTGAATCCCTTATTCAATGATGTGTTTAAATAAATTTGGTCTTAGCGCTAAAATTAATTTGATTAGTTCATTTTTCAAATGTGTTCGTTACGCGCCTAGACGCTTGTTCATTTGAACCTTGTTTTTAAGTGTTGGCAACACTGGCAGTTTGACATTTGATAGTGGTGCCGTCTGTTTTAAAAAATTGACGTGGCTCTAAATTTTAGTGTTTAGGTGTACGGAGAGGCTAAAATTGCAATGCAAAATCTTTTGCACGCAATAGCTTCAACAAATTAATCTGTGAATCGGTGCTGGCAAGGTGTTAAATTATTGTTTTAGAAACGCACCAGCCATCTCAGGTGAAAACGCGAAAATCGCCCAGTGCGAATCCGAGAGCGATAGTGATTTTGTGTCTGTGTGAGTGTGATACGAGGCCGAGGCTCGCATGGCAGCGCCGTTGTTCATTGCCAGCTGAAAAAGAAAAGAAAATTTCGTTTGTTGCAAAGAAAGTAAAAAAGGAATTTTAAACAAAGAGATAGCTGCAACTGCATTAATTCAAGGAACATATTGGGTGAATTAAAAGTGTGTGCATGCTACAGCAGTCAATTAACGAGCAAAGAAGAAGAAGCAGAGCCAACTACAAAGTGCAAGTGCTGGTCAAGTATATAGAGTGACACATACACATAAGCACGGGCTTACACACGTTCCAACGCCCTTTTTCCAGCGATCCCATTGGTTTGGCAACATTGTCAACAACAAGAAAGGTAAGCTTAAAATCAACCCAATGTATGCTGTTGCTGCCCGTCGACGACGTCATCAACGACACAGACCTAATTTTTTCTGTTCATGCACAAGACAAACACTTTGGCGTTATCACTATTACAGTTGATATCGCATAATAAAGCGCAGCACCTATTCTTAAAAGCTTTTTGAGAGATCAACAGCATCATCCGCACGCTGAGCTCAAGCTCTCATTTCCAATTCGTCGCATTTTCAGTTCAATAAACGCTTTATCAAGCCCGTCGACTTTGTTAAAGTAAATTTGTCATCCTTTTGTTTGCGTTGTCGTGTTGTGTGAAGTGAAAACCACTGGCTCCACATATTTTCATTAAAAGAAATATAGGGAAAAAATTAATTTGCTGCGCAAAATGCAATAAAATTAGCAATAATTGAAGGGCAGTTATAGTTGGAAATGCATAGTGTTGTACAGTGATAAAAATGTGCAGCTGATTGGATAAATTTCGATGTTATTTAAGTTGTTTGATTGGCAAAGGGATGTCTCGTTTTGTTAAATACCTGATTTGATTGTTAATATTATTGATTTAAGACCTATATTTGAACGGTTAAGTGATTGCCCTAGAAAAAAAGTATGCCAAAGCAAAAGCAGAGCAAACGCAACTGAATAAACAATGATACACTGAAATTTGAATAAAGAAAAAACTTTACGTTGATAAGGATTAGTACTAAAGCAGTCGTTCACTAAGAAACATGATATATTTTAAAACTAAATTTAAAATACCGTTTGTAAACATATGATAAAATAGTCAGTTTTAGTTGGGCCCACAAAATGTGACATTGGCAACTGAAAAGCGTCTGTTATTTGTTATCTTAGCACGTTTAGCTTGAATTATGCTGAATCAACTAGTAGTTCTATGCTTGCACAAAGGTATTGGCATTGAGTTGATAAGATAAAACCACACTCTCAACAATAATTCCCTAGACACGGCCTTCACGTAGTCGACATGATACCTTAAACTGGATGGCTGTGGCGTTTGGCAATAAAAAATTAATATTCATTAACGTATTTGCTTTTCAAATTATATCACTTTCAGCTGCATCCCATGATTTAGAAGTGCATCGTGAAGAATGTCTGAGTACAATACAAATTATATGCCAACTCCACCAAATGGCAGTCAGGGCAACATGGTAAATGGTCAACCGCTGCAGCCACAACAACAACAACAGGAACAACAACGGCAACAACAGCAAATGTATATGCAACAGCAGTTGAAACCCGTAGCAGTTGTGCAGAATCCTCAGCAATTCCAGGGATCGCAACAATCGACACAGTATCCTTTCAATGCCACGCCCGCTGGCCCAGCACAGCCGCAGCTTCAATTCAATAGCAATATGATGAACAAGCTTATGCCGCCACCAATGAGTAATGGTCCAACGACGGCGCCGACGACTGCGCCGCTTAGTAATTTACCTTCTCATCTGCGACCGGCGATGACTAACGGACCTACCAACAATCCCACATCCGCTACCTCAGTTCCTACATCCAATGGCAGCAATGGTGCACTCAGCGCTAACTCCTCGCGCACAGCATCGCCGGGTTTAATCAACAACAATCTTGCTGTTAGTTTAGCTACAGCGGAATTGGGTGCACCACCGCCACCAATAACAACGCCATCTAGCCAACAGTTTGTTCCCGGACCCTTGGGTATGACTTCAAAAGCGCCGCAACAGCTGCAGCAACCGTCTTTAACTCATGTGCAACATAATATGCAATTGCAACCGCAGCAGTCGATCGATTCCGCTCAGCAATCCCAGTTTAGTCAGTTGGGCTCCATGTTGCCGCAACAACAACAACCATCAAATCAGCAACAGCTGCAACAACAACAACCGCAACAACAACAACTGCAACAACAGCAACCGCAACAACAACCGCAGGCGGGCGTCAGGCAGGTGCAAAACTTAGCGAACAGCATGCAAAGCATGAACTTGGCTAGTAATGGATCGGCGCATTCGTATGCACGCAAGGATACCCGCGCCGTAGCTGTGGGCCTGGCTGGACAGCGTCCATTGGATTCAAGCGGTGCAAATACATTGCTTTCAGCAAAAGATATGGCGCCGCCCCTACAAAATCCCATGGTTGTGCCATTCAATGCTGCATTGCCCAGCAGCAAGGGTCCGGCGAGTGTTTTTGGTGGCGCAACTGCAACGCCAAAGCTGGCAAATCGGCCTCCGATTGGACAAAACTTGACATACGGTGTACAATTACCCCTGGCACCAGCGCCAGGTTCAGCTGCAGTGGAGCAAAATAATAATGCGCAGCGTGCGCCGGCAGTTGCTGCACCATTGCCACCGACGGTACAAAGGCCGCAGTGGCAGCAACCAGTTGCTGCAGCATTGTCCAGCATGCCGGGTGTTATGCAACCGCAGCAAGCATTAATGCCACCGCCGCTGATGACAACGAGTCAGACGATGCCACCTCAAGTGCAGCAACCTCCGCCTTTTGGGCCGCCACCAACTACGCAGCAGCAGCTACAACAACAACAACAGCAATATCCCTATAAGCAGCCCTTTCCCACGCCAATGCCGCCCCAGCAGCAGCAACAACAACAACAGCTACCACCACCGGGCATGTTTGGTGCACAGCAACAGCCCAGCAACGCACCGCTGCAATATCAGGGTCAGGGAACGGCGCAGCAACCGTTGAGTATTACCCAGCAAGGCTTTAGCCGATTATGGGGACAGGATACCATCGATTTGACGCAGCACAGGCATATCCTATCGCCGGCGACGATTGTGCCACCAAAAGTTGTGCTGCATAATCAGTTTCACGAGTCCATTAACTGCAATCCGAGCATAATGCGCTGCACGCTGGCCAAAATTCCGGAAAGCAATTCGCTGCTGCAAAAATCGCGACTGCCACTTGGCATAGTCATTCATCCATTTCGCGATGTTAACGTGAGCATTAAATTGTATTTTAAAAGTTGGTTAATATACTAATTAATTTGTTAATCATTTGCAATACAGAGTCTGCCCGTGATACAGTGCATCAATATTGTGCGCTGCCGCTTGTGCCGCACCTATATCAATCCCTTCGTCTACTTTGTCGACAGCAAAATGTGGAAATGTAATCTCTGCTATCGCGTTAATGAGCGTAAGATTATCAATAGCAGCTGAGAGAAAGAAACACACTTATTAATTGAACTTTTTACCTTAACAGTGCCCGAGGACTTCCAGTTTGATCCGGCTACAAAGACGTATGGCGATGTGACACGACGACCGGAGGTGCGCTCCAGTACCATAGAGTTTATAGCGCCATCTGAGTATATGCTGCGTCCACCACAGCCGGCAATGTATCTGTTCCTGTTCGACGTTTCGATCATAGCGCAACAGAGCGGCTATTTGGAGGCCGCCTGTTCGGTGCTTAATCGCCATTTGGATGAGATGCCTGGGGATGCACGCACTCAAGTAGGTTTCATATGCTACGATAGCTTTGTGCACTTCTACAGCATGGCGGAGGGTCTGAATCAGCCGCATGAAATGACACTGTTGGACATTGAAGATCCATTCTTGCCGCGTCCCGACAGTTTGCTTGTCAATCTGAAAGAATGCAAGGAATTGGTAAGAGATTTGCTTAGGCAGCTGCCCAAGCGATTTGCCCACACACATGATCCGGGCTCGGCTCTAGGTGCTGCTCTCCAGGTGGCCTTTAAGCTAATGGTGAGTGAACTGCTTGAAATTAACTGTAGTAATTTAATATCACATATACACAATTATAGCAAGCATCAGGCGGTCGCATAACCGTCTTTCAAACGTGCCTTCCCAACAAGGGACCCGGAACTCTAGAGCCGCGAGAGGATCCCAATAATCGCTCGTCCAAGGATGTTGCGCATTTAAATCCATCAACAGATTTTTACAAGCGTTACGCTCTAGAGTGCTCTGGCTATCAGATTGCAGTCGATCTGTTTCTGATGAATCAACAGTATAGCGACATGGCCACCATATGTAAGTATGCTTTAATATCTTCTTTTAAAACATGTTTTACCATACCTTTTTTTTTTTAGCTGGCATAAGCAAACACAGCGGTGGTTGTGTGCATCACTTTCCGCTTTATCAAAAGACCAAGTCTCATATGGTCGACTCGTTTAAGGAGTGCTTTAAACGCTACCTTACACGAAAGATTGGCTTCGAGGCAGTGATGCGCATTCGCTGCACACGAGGCTTACAGGTGCACACATTCCATGGCAACTTCTTTGTGCGCAGCACGGATCTTTTATCGCTGCCCAATGTCAATCCGGATGCGGGCTATGGCATGCAGATATCGTACGAGGAGAACTTGACCGATGTAAAGACCATTTGCTTCCAAGCGGCGCTGCTCTATACGAACAGTGAAGGAGAGCGGCGCATTCGGGTGCATACTGTGTGTCTGCCGGTGACCGCCTCCCTGCCCGAGGTGATGCATGCCGCCGACACGGAAGCCATTGTGTCCCTACTCTCGAAAATGGCAGTGGATCGTTCGATAGCATCGAATTTGTCGGATGCGCGAGATGCGTTCATCAATGCGACCATCGATGTGTTCAATGCATTTAAGATTGCACAAAATCTTCCCTCTGGTCAGTCTGGACAGTTAATAGCACCACGCAGTTTAGCACTGCTGCCGCTCTACATTCTGGCGCTGCTCAAGCACGTAAGTATAAAGATGGTCAATTGGTTGTTGCTATCGTGGCTAACTGCGATTTCTCTCGTTCTCAGCCCGCTTTTCGCGTGGGCACAAGCACGCGACTGGATGATCGCGTCTATGCCATGGATTGTATGAAAACTTTGCCACTGGATCAGCTCATGAAATACATTTATCCCGAGCTGTACAAATTGGATGCGCTTATCGGTCATGTGCGTAACTCTAATGTGACCACAACACAAGATGATGATGATGATGACGAAGAGCTGCTACCGGTAATTCCGCGCTTGCAACTATCAGCAGAACAGTGAGTTTCACAGTTTTCAGTAGCGTATGAACTTTTGTTAATTAATGTTTTTTCCATTACAGTCTGGATTCGCGTTCAATATTCCTGATGGACTGCGGCACACTGATAATGCTTTATGTGGGTATCAATGTGCCCACCGATGTGCTGCAAGATGTACTGGGTAAGTGGACAAAAAAAGATGATTTTTATGCCATATATATGTATTAATGCATCATATTTATAGGCATAAGCTCAACGGCGGAACTGGGAGACTATGTTTATGGTTTACCAAACGTTGCCACATCAGAGCATGATGCGCTTATGCGTTTTATATTGCGTCTGAACTACGACAAGCCATATGCGCCTATAATTCAAATAATCAGGTATTTAAATCGTTAACTTGTATCAGCTTTTAACTAAATTTCAAATTTATATTGCAGGGATACGAGCACGGCGAAGGCACAGTTTATAGAGAGATTAACGGACGATCGTAGTGAATCTAGTTTGTCATATTATGAATTTTTGCAACACATTCGGGCTCAGGTTAAATAGTATTTAAGTCCAAAATCCTATTACTATTGTGTACAACATAAATATGAGTTTCTACGAACTTTTAAATCAAAAACTCTGGTGACTAATAAGTAGACAAATAGTGCAGACCAGGCCAGGCGAGAGCAACATATAAAATATGCGCATGATTATTTATAAAAACCTCCAGCAAAAGATGTGTAAAACTAATTTTCGGTCAACTACAATTAAGTACACCAATATTCAACGTTTTAGAAACTAAATTCACGCGTCGCCTAATAATTTTAGCCCATTTTAAAATCAAAATGTTCTTCGCTGCATAGATAATTTAATAAGTGCATATATTTATTTATTTGTTGTTTTGATGCACTTCAAACAAGAAAAGAAATTACAAAATAAAATAAAAAAACAGTGAAATGCAAAATAATGTCACAATATTTAAGTCCCGTAGCCTGCAAATACTTGTTAGAAGAGCAAAAAACCAAGTTATTTATTCTAGCAACAAACCAAAATTGTACATTTTTTTAGTCACACTTGCTTTACGTTTCCAAAAAAAAAAACCAAGCTTAAATTATAAAACCTTTATAATTTTTCCACAACTTATTTGTTTCCCCTTTAAGTTTATTGCTTATATAAATTCTTTGCTTTAGTTGATTTTCGTAGTATTTATTTTCCAATTAACAAATTTACATATACATATATCTATAGGGTATTGGATTGACTAAATGATGGTTTAAAGCTAATTGCAAGTTAGCTCATTGTAATTGTAGTTAGCCAACTTATTTCAATGTTTATATTGGGAACAGTAGATATATATATATATATAAATATATATATATACTTGGTATTGTGAGAAAATACTGCTAAGGAATGTCTTAAGTTAAAACAAAACAAATATACATATTAAATTCATAAGACAACTATACGAAAAAAAAAAACAATGGAAGATCACTAGGTAATTCAAGACAATTCAAATAAAATAGCAAATATTCAATTTGTTTCAAATGAAATGTATTACGATCCGAGCGAAATGAATGAACTTATGAAAAACAATAAAATATAAATTATATACCATACTCATAGAAGGCAAAAATAAACATTTTAAATTAATAAAGCAACCATTTGTGTACAGCATTAAGTTCGACAATTTTTTATATGAACAAAATAATTCAATTTACACTTTCAATCGTTATTACAGTTAAAGTATTTTTTATTTTTAAAACGCACTTTATTTTGGATATAGCTTTTAGAACCTCCGCACAATTGTTTTAGTCATAAACCCTAAAATTATGCTTGATAAACAAGTTATTTCTAGGAACACAAACTTATTTTTTGTGCCAAAAAGTATACTAATTTTACAAAAAGTAAACAATCTGATTCAAGTTTTATAATTTATTTATAATTTCCGGGCTCATACACTTTGAAATGACAACAATTAATATGGATTAAGGATATAAATCTGTATCGTTTGAGGGCTCTTTTGTTTTACCTATTCGCCGTTTGATCAATAGCAAAATTGGTTATGCTTTTCTGTTCCTCTTACAATGATTAGGTTATCTAAATTCTAATATAGGTTCTCACCGTTACTAGTATTGCTGCTTGCTAAATAGATTTAATGGTTGGATATGTGTGATTCAAGATATAAAAAGTTATAATATTTTACATTAACAAGTAGTAAAAACTTAAAAATAAAAAAGTGATCGAGGGTTGTTTGAATGCCGTAGCTGATGGTGTGCATAGAAAAAAAAAAACACGGAGCTCGACGGGGAATCAAATTTCCATTGCTTGAAACCATATGCTTGAGTGTTTCTTGTTTGTTTTTATGGTCGGCTGTATGATGCGAACGAAATCGCTTCACCAAAAAAGCAATATCAGCATTTTTGGTAATTTTAAGTCAAATTTGCTTCATCGTTTCGCTTAAACATACAAACATATGTGATTGTTTGTATAACAAACGAAATCCACTTATCAGTTATGTCATTTTTGTATACAGGAATTCTGTTTTACATCCTTTGGTTCTTAGTAACAAGATCGTAACTCTAAGAACATATGGTACATATATATGTATGTATAAGTTGTTAATACTATTAAGCAGCTCTGCTGTTTATATCCGAAATTGCTTTCTCGCTTGCGATAAGCATCACAGTAAATAAAATTAAAAACTAACTTTTCCTTTAAAACCTAAGCAGCGTAGAGATACCAAAGATTCCTTTAAAGAGCAAATGAAAAATAAATGTTAAATAAAATGTACAATCAAATTAATAATTGTAAGGACATACGGATTGAAGTAGGGTGAACGAGGAACATATTTTTGCTTTGGCAGTATCCGTAAGCAGGAATCCGATTGCCGATCGCCACCAACCGCGGGTGGCAAGTATTTCTCGGTAGACTCATTGGCTGGATTGAATTTGGCCGCTGCAAGAGCATTTAGCAATTTGGTGGTATAAATTTTACGCTTCTGCGGCTTTATATCCTCACTTGCCGGCGGTGTTGGTGGTGTCATCACACGCTCTGGTGCTGGTGCAGGACGCGTTGGTCGCACGCCATGCTTTAGCTGCTCGTGCTTTTGGAGGTAACTCTCTCGCACATATCGTTTCTTACACAAATTGCATTTGAAAAGCCTTCGAGTGTGTTTCTCACTATTATTCCTAGGATTTTCCATCGATTGGCAATGTGATTGATGTTTGTTAAACACCGACCAGTTTGTAAACATCTTGTCGCAGCAATAGCAAGAGTATATTGACGTGTCATCAACATCTGTTGAAGACGAATCATCTTGAGCAGTAAGAACAGGAGCAGTCTCCACATTCTGGGTGTGTATATTTAAATGTTGGCGCAGTTCCTCAACGTCGTGAAATGGCTGCTTGCATACGAAGCAGGGTATAATCATCATATAGCCAGATGGTGGAATATAATCCGAAGATAACAATGATGTGATTGTTGGTATAGTTGCGCCTGGAAGGCCCTGCATGTTAAGCGGTGACAGTGGAGGCGTCGATTGGTCATCGAAATCATAAGTTGATTGCGATTGTGTTGTTGGTATTATTGTGCCCATAAATTTCACTTGATCATTATCGCTGCCAAGCGTGGGCGACGGACTCTTGGGCAACTCGAATTCGCTCCTTGGCTATGGGTACAATAAAATAATTTGTTAACTCTTCGCCTTTTATCAAACTTGTGTAACTAAACTTACAAAATTGATATCCATAATCATGAAATTCTTGCTGTGCTTCTAATTTGCTCTTCGTTTCCCTTAACGCTCAAGATGTGTTCATGTAGGAATTTCACAAGAAACTGCGCTGTTTACTCGGCCAAGCGTCTCTTTATATACTTCACACACACAAGCGCACAAACTCACACACTCGAACGCATCAGTTTACACTCCAGTCGTAACTTATCTGTGCACACTTCGCTATCCTTTATTTTTAGGGGTTTATTTTATCTTCAATTGATCCGCTCTCTACCTGCTAACAGTGTCCTTTTTTTTACTCAAGAGTTTTAAACGTTCTTACAAACACAGAACTAAAACTATTAGAATGCCATTACATTTACATATGTAAGCAATTATGCTTCTTCTTCCCTAATGTTACCATATGATTGCCATTTGCTGTACATATGTATGTATGTATGTGCATTCATATGTAAGCGCGTAACATATTTAGACTTTTTGCAATATTAATATTTGCATGTATATTAGCTATTTAGTGATAGGATGTTCAAATTGTTAATCGCAATATTTGCAAGCACTTCTCAATATTCACATTCGTAAATGCATAAATCTTATATACTCATGTCTATCACGGATTATTGTAGTCTACACAGCTTGACGAAAAGCTTCATGCTATGGCAATGTATCAAAGTGTAGACTTATCAGCCAGTATTCATTTGGATCGTTACGTTTCGTGCTCTGGATATTTGATCTTTTGTGTACCAAAAACTTTTCTACCTTTTTGTTAAATCTTGTTATCTGTAAAGTTTTAAAGGTAATGTTACAATAGTTCTAGTATCCCTAGATAATTGCATTAAGCAATGCAAATGCGTACATAGAAATTGTATTTTAATTAATTTCTCTACTTTATAAAAGAGCTATTCCAACAAAATAATGGAAATTTTCTAGAATTGGATTAAGGGTTACTTACAAATGATACTTAATGCTTTCAGCTTATAATATATTAAAGATGTTTTTTGATCTATTTTTGTATATTTTCATTATAATCAGTTTATTTGTTTATTTATAATTCATAGTATTTGCTTTTCGTTTTTGTGTGTTTGTGTTTTTCAAGACCAATTTGTTAAACGCACTAACTACGATTACACTTTAAATTAGTTATTAATATACTGTATATATATATATTATATTATATTATAGGCTACACGCTTAACATTTATGGCCGGGTGCTAAAATATTTACAGATTTTGTATTGCCCAAAATAAAACATTTCATACGTTTACGCCTGAGATAAACGAGAGATAGATAGATAGAGAATGGGGAGGAGATAGATAAAATTCACATGCTGAACTAGTATTTACAATTATGGTTTAATTCTACCATATAATTGAAAGAGGGCAGCGAGGGTTTTTGGCTTATACACTAAAGGGAGCCATTAATCCGAATACGTATGAAATGTTAACCATTACGTTTTTGATTGCTTTAATCTTAGAATAAGGTTAAAGTTAGTTTTAAACATAGGATGAAAATACAATAATGATGATTATTTTGTTTAATATGAATATGACTTTGCGATCCAACATCGTTAGCTAGCTACAGGCATATATATATATATAGTATACAGCATGTGCTGGCCAACGATATGCTTGATAGGAACATGAGCCCTTATACAAAGAAATTGCTTATGTGCCTTATGTAAACAATAATAATAATATAAAAAAATATATAAACAAAACAATCCGATCTATGTATGTATGTGTAAAAATATACATATGTTGTATATATATATATATATATATGTTTGTATGTGCATGAAGTGTTGTTGTTCTTTTGTTTATAAATTAAGATTAAAGATGATTCTCAGTCAGTAGCACTTCATCCAGAATGCCTTCGCGATGAGTGCGTATAAAAACCTCTTGGATCGGTTGGTATTAGGCATTTATATTGCGTTGCTGCCCCTGCTCATTGGATTCTAAAAGCAAAAAACCAAGAGAAGAAACAAATAAAAAAAAGCATTAGTTAAAGTCACAAACAGAAAAATATAAACAATATGTTAGGGACACAATCAAAAAGCGGCGATTTCTCAACAATTAGGACATTATTTTTGAAGAGCGTTTGACTTGGTTGTGTGCGTGCGTGCGTGTGTGTGTGTGTAGGTGTGTGCATTAAAAGCTTCTCTCAACATAAATGTTAGTTAAGAACTCCAAAAAAGAACGACAAAAAACACAATTTCGATAAACTCACTTCACCTACCGAGTGAATTTTTTGTTTTGGCCAAAAACTTTATATATGTATATATCTAGGAATATGTAGGGATAGTTAGCTATAAGAGAAACTAGAACCGATTTGTTTCTCTTAAGACTGTCACGCTCGCTCACGCAAAGCAATATCTGTGCACATGACCAAACAATCCGAATCGAATAGAGATTTCTCGTTTTGCGGTGGTGCCAATCTCAAATCATTAGCTACTGAGAAAGTCGCCGCAACAAGAAGAAAATTGTGAACAGTAATAAAGGAAAAGAAAGAAAGTACTCTCATCAATGTTTCTTACCTAATGTGGCACGTGCCGCGTTACTCTTGTCCCTGATTATGTAGCAGGCGGTGAATAGGAAGAATATGCCGCCAAGTACCTCCACAAATGTGGTGGAGAATAACGAATACTGCAGCGATTCGAAGGACAAGACATCATCAGAGGCCTAATCAAAAAAATATATATATTAGCTTAGGCTTGATCGATTATAATTACAATGCTTACCTGTGATTTGGCTAGTGACATTTGCATATTCTTAATACTGTCCGTTACCGTTTCTGTAGCATTTTCCAACACTTGCGACATGCTCTGCAAGCTTTGCTGGCTAATCAGTTTCGTTGGCGAGACAGTCAAACTATTCTTAATAGCAACCGATATCTATGGATACAATAAATTGCATTTAATACACTTTTGCAAATGTTTGTTTAGCTTTTTACTTACCGCTCCGACCAGATACGGACTGCCGGCATCTCCAAGCGCATGTGAAATGAGTATTTGAAAGGCTTCGGCCGTTGAGCGACGTGTGGGCACAACCACATACTATAACAGATGTGTTGGAAAGAGGATCAATTAATAACATGTATAGTTTTAATTAAACAAAACAAGCAGTGTTACCAACAACAACAACTATTAACATAAAAGCATAGCAGGTGATAAGCAATTAATCTGTGTGTGTATGTGTGTGCGTGCAAAAAAGTAATTAAAAGTCAAAACAATTTGACATGCAAAAAGCTCACAAGAGATGACGCCACTTTAGAATGCGATGACATCCCACAGACGTTATTGGTTTGTGTCATTGATAAAGTTTGCATTCAAGTGGGAACAGCTGGTGTGTCTGTGCGTGTCTCAATGGGAACAGTTCTATACGCTCCACCGACGCGAACCGACCGAAAAACTAACTGAACGACCGATCAAATCTGTGACTGTGGCAATATGTTGTTCTCTACATTTTAATACATATTTTCTTAAAACTTATTATCAAATGCTACATTAACTGTTTACTGTTATAATCATGTGTGTGCGTGTGTGTCGGTGTGTAAGGCGCATATGTATTTGTATGTGTGAAAAATCAAAAATAATAATAAGCAAATAATCGTGAGCAAAGCTAATTACAGATATCATTGGTAGACGCATACATAACAAAAATAAATAGCTACTACTACTTGAAAGCTCTATGTCTATTGTTGGTTAGATAATCAGTGCGAAAGAACTGTTGTTTTTTTTTTTTATTACGTTTTTCGTTTTGTTTTTGGCTTGTCTATTTTTGTGGAGAGAGGACAGGAAACAAAATTTACGCATACGAACTGTGGCCCAAAAAACCACAACGGAAAGTTTGCGATCTTAAAATAGCAAATAAAATGAATAGAAAATCTAAATACGTTACGCATTTACTCACAGCTGATGATAACTGATCAGCTGTAAGTGGAACGTGACATAAATAAATAATCATAGGAATTTCAAGTTTAATCAAACTTTAACAAAATAAGATATTTGCGTTACTTTTGAGGGTTAAAAGAAGCTGCATGATGTTATGTAATTTGTTGGCCTGTGTTGAAGTTTTCATTGCACCCTTGGGGTTTGTTTACCTTTTGGGAATGGTCTAAGCTCAAGCTACGGGGAGGTTGAAACAAAAAACCCCACGACCAAGGAAAATAACAATGCAAGAGATAAACTTTAATAGTTGTTAAAGTTTCCGTAAGTTAAAGACATAAAAAAACCAACACCAGATGATGAAACCCAAAAACCAAAACTAAATGTTTGTTTTTTTTGAGTGTTAAATATGCGTGCTTATATGTGTGTGTGTAAGTGTGTGTGAGTGTGTTTTTGTATTATAACAGTAAAAAATTAAAACAATTAACAAAAACTATTCGTTCTTTACTCTAAACTAAAAGTGCAAAATATTACAAAAGCCAAAATAAAGTTAGGATAATATAGATAAAGATGTGGGTTTTTAGATACAAAAATAAACGATTTGCAGTGTTGTTAATTTTGAAAAAAGTTGAATAAAAAATTCAAATTGCCGATTGATTTGATTGTTTGTTTTGTTTGTCTTACCAGCAAAATGTCCGCAACAATTGCCCAGTTCATGTTTAAAGCTAACTGACCGAAAAATATTAATACGTATGTGGCAATCGTGCTGCTTGAAACAATTAAACAGGCGCCAGTCAAGAGCGGAGCGCTAAGCAGGAGACCGACGGCGCATATAACGGGATCGGCGGTCGGGAAGCGTTTCTTGAGTGCTTGCGATAGAAATGAGCCCAGCGGCACGCCCAGAAGCCCAGCAATCATTGTTATTAGGCCAAATTTGAATGAAACGCTACAATTTTTTTTTGTTTTTTTTTGTTGAGTGATTGGTTTAAGAATGGTTAGAAATGAGCTTTAAGAAAAACAAACGTAACAAAATTATGCGAAACAGTTTAGAGCAGGCTGCAGTTGTTGTTGTTGCTGTTGTTGTTTGGATCTAGGTCTTACCAGCAATATATCGGCCACAATGGACCAGCAAAGATTGAGCGCCACCTGGGCAATGAAGACAAACGAAAAGCAGAGAAAGGCACTGGTACGTGGTATAATCAAGGCAATGAACACCATCGGCGCCGATATGAACAATCCAATGGCACAGATATAGGGATCACAGTTCTCGATGCGGCTGCGAAAATGCTGGGCCAGCATTGAGCCGAGTGGTACACCAATTAGGCCAGCGGCCATTGCAACAAGTCCAAATTTGTAAGAGACACTTTTGGGTTTTTTTTTTTTTTTTGGTGGATAATCGACAACAACAACAATGTGAAATAGCTACAAGAAAATTTGGCTCTCTGTTTGAAGTTTTGGCTATTAAATACTTACTCATCGAGCTGGAGATTCTCGTTGCCGGGCTGCATCTTCAGACCCAAGTGTATGTAAGTGGGTCCCCACCAGGCCAAAGCGCCAGTGACAAAGGCAACGCAGGTGAAGCCGGCGGTGGAGAACATGAAGGAGAGATTCTTGCACAGTTCCTTGATGTCTGTCCAGAAGCTGGTGCGTACCATGTGGGAGGTGCCTTCACTTTCGCCACGTTTCGGATCGTTGATCAGGCAGATGAGCACAACGGCGAACACGCCCAATATGGGCGTTACACGCAATGCCCAACGCCAATTGTTGGCCAAATGCGCCGTCTTTGAGCCAACAATATAGCTGCAAGCGAACGATTTGATTTGATTCGATTAAAAAACAAAAATATGCGACAATTGAGCTCTGAGATTCTAGCAATTGACCCCACTTAAAATCAAAAATAAATGAAAATAAAGTAAGAGATAATTGAATTTAAATTTCATTTATGGCTGGCTGTTTGCACACTTGCTATAAATAACTATAATTTAGCAAAAATCATATTCACAAATTAAACTTTCAACTGCAACCGAGACAAAGGTGAACAAACAAATGAAATAGTTCTCACGAAATGTTACTTTGGACTCAATCGAAAGTTTAAAGAGACGCTGAGATGCTGTCCACACGTGACGAAGCGGATCCGACTCGAGACTCGGGACACTGATAACGTCTAGACCCAGCAATAAACCCTAATAACCTTGTCTACTTCTATTATCTATGTGGAACGCGACGATCCATCGTTTGATAACTTACCCCAGACCGGAGCCAACGGGTATGGCAAAATAGAACATTGCCAACATTTTGGAACGCATACTATGTATAAACAGATCGGAGATGATAGTGGGTGCTATCGTGCTGTACGAGGCCTCACCAATGCCAACCAGGGCGCGGAACGTGATGAACCAACCGAAACTGCCCATGTACGAGCCCAAGAATGTTGTTGTTGACCACAGGGCCACGCCCACGGCCATAAGCCAGCGCCTTGAGTAGCGATCGCCCAGATAGCCAAAGAGTGGTGCAAATATCATGTAGGAGATGACAAATGCTGTCTGCAGCAGACCCGCACTATCGTTGCCTATTTTGAAATCTTTTTGCACTTCCGTTAGAACACCTGAAAGTAAATTAATAATAATGCATTAGCATGGGTTTGTTAAAATGTTGATTTTAGTGGCACGTGTTTGTTTATATTAATAATTTGTTGGATAACCAACTGGCAAGGGCATACTTATAGCTTTACGTAAGTTAAGTAAGCAATGTAACTAACACCTTTTAATTAATATTAACATTCTAAATAAGCAATGTGAATATTCGAACTTTAAAATGCGTTCTGAGGTTAAAATGTTAGTTGGCTGTTAGTTTAACATTAACAGCGCTCGGTTAACATGTACTTAACATATTCACAACACCAAATTCAAAGGAAAACCTTTGTTATTATATTTGTTGTTCGAAAATACGCTTAACTATGACACTTGACGCAGTTTCATCAACAATGACGCATAATGGTTTATTTAAAGAATTTGTCTCGCTAATAGTTTAAGTGAATCATCCAATTTATATGTATGTAAAGGCCATTGCTTAATTGTAAACAAACGCTTTTCGAAATTCCTTTGCTATATTATCAGTTTAGTCAATGCCAAGTGATAAGAAACAATGTTGAAAAAAGCTGATTTGCAAAATGATAGCACAAAATCCGGATTTCCCTGACATTCTTAGCACAAGTAAGAATACGTGTGTATATAATTTCAGCTGATTATCTCATACTTCCGACATGCACAAATATAATTAAATAAACGACGGATATGCAAGTCATTATTAACCAAACATAATATTATATATTTAGACACGACCTAGGCAATAACTGCTCAATGTATTTCCTACTATCAATGTATGTGTGTGTACAAATATATAACGGAACCCCGAAAAAGCTACGTGCATTGACATTTAACAGCCACTGTTAACACCTAGACTCAACAACAAAATATATTTTTTATTTTTAATTCGATTGATGATCAGTGGAACCAGTGAATGTGTAGAGTAGTAGGTGGTTAGTGGACTCAAGAGGGTGGAAAGGCCGCAAGCGCCGGCATTCAAAACCACTATACATGGCCGAAAAGTTAACTCAACAAGTTATGAACGAACGAACAAATAACGAACGCTGCACTCGACGTGGCACGAAGTTTGACGAAGTGATTCAGCAGCCACAAAACAGTCGTCTGACGTTTTTGTTGTTGTTTCATTATTTCGTTTTCTGGGTCTTTTGCACATTTCGCTTTTTGAGAAATTTATCGTACGATGTTTTTCGACCAATCAGCGTGTTTGTTTGGCCAGTGACGTAACGGTGCACGGCCGCCAACTGAGCGCCACGCGATACCAAGCAATGTGGGGTGTGTAACCGCATACAAATGTTTGTAAACATTTGCGTGTGTGTGTGTGCTTATTTATTAGAGTGAGCAAGAGAGAGAGCAAGTACGTATTTACAGACGCAGAGAACAAGAAAAATAAGAGAATCCGTAGAATGTGTATGCATTATTGTTGGTGTTGTTGTATGTGCTAAATAATAATAAAAAACCAGCCGACAAAAATGCGATCAGCATATTTTTGCCGGTTATAGAAACTTGCGCGTAATTTTAGAACCTGTTTACGCTCTTTTCAGACTCTTGCTCTCACTCTGAACAACCAACTCTGTCTGCTGCTCTGTGTAGTAGTAATGTCTCGTGGCTAGACGTAACGGAAGAACTTCCAGATAGTAGCAGTTACTTGAGTCTTGGCATCAGTTGATTGCTAAGAATGGATATTGCATACGTCAAGCTGATGCTGCTTTAGCTCTGCCTCATTAATATGAATGAATAAAATAGTTGCTGCCAAGTTAAAAGCGATTGTGATTTGGCCTTGAAACAATCGAACGATTTGCAAAAGCAAGCTGATACTGCTGTGCCTCTTAAGATGATATTTAAAAACATTATGCAGCTGCCGTTTCTTATATTTAACAGTTTGTTGGTAATTTGGGAAAGCTTGCTTTTCACACATGTTACTTTCTTTGGTAAGCTCTTAGCATGTACATAGAAATAGAAATCGTTCGAAGTCGAACAAAATGCTGCGCGCATCGATAATTATGAGAAAAGTAAGGCACAGCTTCTCTCATCCACGTTCACACCTTTGCTTCTACCTGCTGTTACAAATGCCTAATGTTGCTGTTGTTGTGTTCGTCGCTCTTATTGTCGCCGTCTCTGTGTGTGTCACTGCCACCGTTTACATTTTGCCGGTCGTTGACATAGAAAATACAAAAATGACGCTGAAAATAATGCAAAAATGCAGCAAACAACAAAATTAACGACAACGTTTGACAAGCCCAAAACAGACAACGAAGAGAACAAAACAATATGCAATAGAGAGATGCAAGATTGTAAGAATGAGTGCGCATAGATAATTATGTATTAATGTATAAGTGGCAGTTTAGCTCGTTTAGTGTTGCCATACAAGAAAGTACAAATATCCCCTACAGTTTGTAGGTTAATGTGGGTCGCAACCTGTTGAGCTTTTTGAATGCAGTGTAACCAGCATTTGCAAAAGAGAAAAATCTTTCAAAAAAAAAGGTCATGAAAGCAACCATTTGTGCAAGACTAACATGGTATTTAAATTATACCCAAACGCTCATAAATATTTGCCTATTAAAGAGATTTGGCAGTGAAATTTTCAAAACAACACACAAAATGAAAGTTTTGTCTGGGAATTCATGCGGCAATGCAACAACCACAAAATAAAGAAAGAAAAAATCGTATAAAATGCAAAACTTATACCCAAATGAGATATGAAAAAGAGATACAAAATTTCAATACCAAAAATATATCACGTAATATTTAAGGCAACTGGGCAACATGCGAGCATTTTATTTTTATTTTTTAAATACATTTTCAAAATTTTAAATGCAAGCGTAGCGCACAAAACTGCTGACAATTATCTTATTTTTAATTTTTTTTTACGGTAGTGTCTCTGCCTTGGAAAATGGCCAAAAGAATACGTAGAAAAACAAAAACAGCAGCTAGAAGATGGCCTGTTTTTATGTACAAAGATATGTTTTTCAATTTTAATATATTGCTTTGCAAGCAAAACGAACAAAGTTCAATGCATATGTTTATATTTATATTTTTAAAACAAAAATGTCAACAACTGGCATCAGCCGATTTTTTGTATATGCTTTTTTTTTGGCTAAATGAATGAAACCACGAAAAAAATGTATTATAAAATAATTGGAATGTGAATTACTCAAATGATTACAAACAACAACAGCAAATGGCAATAAACACAAAACATCAGGCGATAAAATGCGATATTCGCATGTATAAAACAAAAAAAAATATCAAAAAACAAAAACAAGTAAATTTGAAGCGCATCAAATCATGCGATGATTATTTAAAAAGTCTGAGATCGTGTGTACGTTCATGGGGTCAAAAGCAGAGGCCATTTCTGGCTTGCCATAATAATCACATGTGCATATATCATTAGGCATGGCCAGACATCGGGCGATATATATAAAACACAATATGCTGACGCATTATAATGTTAATGAGATGTGTGTGTGCGTGTGTGTTGAAATGTATACATAAAGTGTTTTGCAAACTTGAAGGCTGACTATCGTTTGGCCAAAAACGTTTGTATATGAAATGTATGTCACATGGCCCAAAAGCGTTCTGACCACGTTTTCACAATACGTGAGATAGTAATAATAATGTGGCCCACCTGTTGAACCCACCTTAACTAACTGCATTATCTGTTTATTAACTTACACGCGTTCTTATAATCACAGCCAATAACAATAGTAACTTATCTAAATGTCAGTGTGTGTGTGTGATTGATAAGGCTTATCACGCTTATCAAGTGCAGGCGCATTGAATATAAATTAGTTATGAAACGGCAGCTCGATAGATAAATTAACTAAATCAATGCCAATAATAATTTACTACACATTTAACAGCAATATTGCGCTGCTGTTAACATAACATTTGAATGTTAGGCGCATGTTATTTGGTTTGATTATTGACTAGACAAGGTCACAAAAGGTTTAGAATCCCGGAGGAAAATATATTTCTATTAACCGGTTGATATCGAACCACACCAACAACAACATTGAGCGTTTAGTTTGTTTATGTAAGTAACCGATTGCTGATTGCAATACCTCAAGTACACAATTCTAAAAAAAAGTAAAATGCAAACAATAAAACGCATATGGAATGATTCGTTTATTGATTGCTTTGCGCCCAGCCCACATCAAAATGTGTACAGAGAATATGATGAATAATCGCATTCATAAAAGATATATGTACGCATGTAAAACTTATCGCCCAATTTGTATATATATAATGCCATTTCCTGTACGCTTGGTCATAAGTTTCCAACACATTACTGATTAACAAATAGCAATCATACGATTTTGGCATTTATAACCCATTACAGGCTTTATAATGAAATGGCAAATACCTCAAGTCTTAACTTATTTCTTTGCCTAATGACTTTCGCTGTTAAGTTGATGTGTTGGGTAACGGTGGGAAATGCATTTGCACATTGTGTATAAATTTAAGGGTTGCCAGACAAACTTACTCAACGATTTGCTGATTTGCTTTGCTGCACAAAATATACAGCTGATCAAGTCAAAGTCAAAGTTGGCTTCACTGATTTCCATACAACAAATATACATACATATATGTGAAAAGTTCAATACTGAAACTAATCAAGAGTGCACACAAGCGATAGCAACTGGTTTAGTGTTAATTTTCCATTTCTCACCCAACGTAATAACAGCATTAACAAGTTTACAATTGTTTGCCACATATGTAAGAGATGTGATTGTAAAACAGTAAATGATTCACGCATTAATCACGCCATACAATTGATTTTGCTCTCCTTTAGTTTGTATGTTGATAAGCCGTACAATCCAACTGATTACTATGCGTCTCTTCAGGTTTCTTGGCAATCGTGTAAACAAAAGAGCAAAACGATATGCTATTCATAAACATGGGAAAATTCCTTGTAATTTGTTCATATCGACTAAAAGGGATGTGGAGTCAAATACAGCAGAAATAAATACATAAATAAATATATTGCCTAGTTGAGTATTGAAAGAAAATTTTCCGTTACATCATTTATATATATATGTCATATCATATTGCCATCACGCCATGTCAGGCGCCAATGTTTCGCACAAAAGTGTTAAGATTATGCGAAATTTGGCTATATTGGTTGATTGATTTCTTTGCACCTAATTGAAATAATGGCTAGGTGCAAAGAGTATAGCATTAACAACAATAACAAATAAGATTAAAAATACATTAACAGCGCAGGTCGTATGATTCAATACGTATATGTATTAGTCATGTTTATCCACGGGAATTTGTATAACAATAAATGGTTTTTTTTTGGGTTGTTTGGTTTTTTGGATGCAAACGGCAGAGTGAATACAAACGTTTACGTACTAGAGCAACTTAGTGACGTAACAAAGAACGAGAACGAGCGAGCGAGAGGGAGAAAGAGCACCCGCATTGGCAAGAGTATTTATCTTCAATTAGAGAAAGTGACGTAGCTGCATGGATGACAATTAGCACAGCATGCGGGACACGATTTAATTCTATTTTAAGGGCAATTACTTTCTATTGTGAACTTACCCGCAATTGTGAATCGATCCATATAGTTGATCAGATTGACAAAGCAGAGAACAATAACGGTAAACCACTGTTTGCTGCCAACAGCAGAGAGACGCGATGGAGGCTCGTCAACAACATTATTGCCACGTAAACGTAGTCGTTCCATAGATTCCGAATCGGATGACACTAACTGTTGTGATGAGTATGTCGCAGGTAGTCCGTGTGGCACCAGTCCGGCAACATCAATGTTGCTCCCGCTGCTGTTGCTGCTGCTGCTGTTACTCATCGCCGGGTTGTCCATGGCGCCAGCGGCAGTTGGTAGCGGTTGATAGGCCTGATGGTGTTTCTGCGACATTCACGTGCCTTGCACTTGCACAATCAAACCACAACAACACAACACACGAGCACGCCCAACAGTCGAAAGTTTCCTTTGGCTTTTGTATTCAGCAGAAAACGAATGTTGCGGCAAAAGTACTTTTTTTCTTTACTTTTTTTTTGCTTTTGCAGTCACTGCTCCCTCTCGCAGCGCTCGCTCTCTTTCTTATTTATACACTCACTCACGCTCACACTCAACTCACACACACGCACAGACACTGTTAAACGATGCCGCGCAAACACACGCGATGCACGAAATTGAATAGGTAGGGAGAATGTAAAAATATGTGTTGGTGGCAGATTTCTATTTGTTCACTTTAAAATACTTTGGCAGCGTTTCAATTCCCTGACAATATTGCCTGTTGTTTTCCTCAATTGTCAATTAATTAGAAATTTGTAATACGTGTGTATTTTTATTATTTGCAGTGTTGACGAACCAAATGCGGCGTTTGCTTTTTACATGCATTTGCGGTGCTTCTTATATTTATATATATTGTCTATTTTATTCCGCGCAACGTCCGCACTGACTCAACAACTTGAAACAACTATCGAATCGATGGCACTTAAAAATCATAACAGCCTGCTCAACGTAGTTAACAGCGAGTGTGAAATTGAGCTTAACAGCTGTTAGTTTTAATCGATTACTTATTTAAGGAGGCTGACAACTCTTTTTTGTCTATCGACAGTGGAGGCCATTTTAATCGACGTTATTATTTAAAATACAATTGAATTTTTCTTATTTGTGCATTAATGCGTATTTTAAGGTGCTGTTAATGTAAAATTCAAAGATGCGTGTGCTCATTCAATGTCCATGTCATCCAATCGACCGCGTACTCGATTCTTGCGCTTATGTTTTTTAGTGGGCGGCGGCAAAAAACTTTCCAGAAAGTCTATTGTTGTCAGAATAGTTTCCGAGCTCACATTTCCAATGTAGTTTTTGTCAAAATACACAACTGGCACTGGCGATTCCGTTGAAACCAACTTGTCACAGTTACAACGCTGTCCCTGCCTCTGAGCCTCCAAAGTTTCCACCTCCGAATCATTTGATTTATCTGCAATTTTTAGATTTGTATTAATTATATTTAGTACCTACAAAGCTTACTTACCAAAAATTGGTCTGAAACATTCCTTCACCTGTATCCACTTGGTGCAAAACTGTTTTATATAGCTATCGTTTTGTGTAAAGAAATTCTTCGATGCGCTATCCACACGTTGTTTCATAAAACCCGGCACATAAGGCCACTTGCCTTTGGCAGCATAGAAACAAATTATATCTAAAGAGGGTAAAGGTTCTTTTTAAAAGAAACAAGAGATTATACTTCCGCATACTTACAGGGCACATGGAAGAGATGAAGAAATGTGCGTTGATGATCTAAGCTGGAAATTAAATGAATGCCACTAGATCGACTGATTTTGGAATTATCCTTAAGACTTGCGGCACGCGGTTGCATCCTCTTAAATGGTATCTCCTCCACTCGTACACTTTCCAGATAAGCTTCGCTCATGCTGAGCAAAAAGCACAACATAAATAACGGTAATATCCATACAACTAATTTGCGTCCCAATTCCATTTTGAGAACCTTTTACCTGTAGCTAACAAATGCAACTGACCAATGCTTGGAAAATGGTTTTGCTCCTGCAGGATAGAAAGTACTCGGCCATATTGATTATATTTACTTTGCATGTTGACATTAATCGCTGATACGGACACAGTTGTGTTGTTTTAACCCCATTTGTCTGGGCCAAATGCATTGCGAGAGCGAAACTGAATTCGGTGCACTGAACTCTGAGCCAAATCACGTACAACAAATGATGAGAAATGACTAGAATGCATTCTGTCGAATAGTCTTTCTATTGAAGCTCCATTGTTGACGCCGTCAATCGTAGCTTAAGGCAATAAATATTGCAATTGAGCCATAGCGCAAATAGAGCAGGGCAATAAATCAACACAATTATTTATTTTATAGACACAAATGTAGACATAAATATTAACTGCATTTTTTGCTACACTTAAACATTTGAGTAGTATTATTTATTAATTTCATATATTTTTAAGCAGTAAAACGTTAATTTTGCAAAGGCATTGCCAACATAGAAAAACATTATTATACAAATGCTCTCTTATACTTTCGACACGCTCGAAAGCTCGCAATTCAAGCAAGCTTTAGTTATTTTTGATAAGATCTAACAAGTGTTTTAGCGTATTTAGTGTTCGACTTGACTTTAAAATGTTTTTCACAGGTGTTTGATGTCTTTGATGTCATTTGCTAAATTTTATATTATGACATTTATTATGATATTTAGTAAGTACATTCGCCCCCTTATTTTTTTTTTTTTTTTTTGGTCTTATAAAAAAAAAGATGCAAGCCTGCGTCAATACAACTGAATATTTGTTTAAGCTATCCATCAAGCCAAGCAGGAGAAGATAAACTAAAACATAGTGATAAGTACAAATGCTAATTAATGTTAATCAAGCACAAGTCTATGACGATATTCAAACAGAAAACTGAATTGATTGCAAATCTATTAAAAATGCAATTTGTTACTGATTCAAATTGGATTTCTAAACGTGGGCACGTGTCAAAGGCAATAGCAACAATAACAACTATTTAACAGTTCTTATCAATGTGACACACTTTTGAGGCACAAATGAGATTCCTAATGTATAAAACGTGATAGGAAGTAAATAAACTAGAAGGTTGCTTGCTTTTTATTAACATATTAAATACAACTGCAATTGAATTAAAAAATAATAAATATTGTTTGGTTTTATTGTAATAGGTATGAAAATATATAGGAAAATAATACAGTTAATGGTCCAAAAGCAATTTAGTAACGCTTTGGTTCTTGGAGTAAATCAGTCCAAATCTGGGCATTCGTTGACCGAAACTTTTGTGCCACATTCACTTGAAAGCCATTAGGATCTTCCGATGCATTCTCAAACACCTGATAATCACAAATGCCTTCGGCTCGTGACTTTAACACTTGTTCCGTACATTCGCCAAGCGTTTCGACATTCCGAGGTTCTCTACAAATATCATATTTAATTAGCTTTCAACTGGTTAGGTTTTTCTTTAGTTTTTCTATAATTGGAAAATAAAACTTACCCAAACTTGGCAAAGTGCACAAAATAACCCACAAACGATTTTATGACACCAGCCTCTGTGGAGTTGCGCTCAAAGTCGGGAAATAGCATGGGACTGCGAAACAAATAGATCAAATCATCGCAATGTACAACTCCATATTTCTTTGAGACATTCGCACTGGTAAACGCCGAGGCATAGCTATGTGGACCCAAATAGTTGAAGTTATACAAATACATTTGTGGCTCCCTGGCCTTGAGATTAACTATATAATCCCAGATGGCATTGTACAGCGGTTGCTTAAAACCTCGATCCGTGATGAGCTGTAAGATTAAAAGGGGTTTAATACACTTAGGTTTTGAGCTGAGCTCGGTTTGACTTGCTTACATCAAGGAAACCCTGAACCGTTGTCTCATTCAGTTCATGCATATTCTCAAAATACTGCGCTTTAATTAGCTGCATTGCCTGAGCCAATTGAGCCGGATTGAATGCCGTGGGAAGTTCAAGTAGCTCCTGGAGTAGCTCATCGAAACGTGCATTGAAATCCTGACGCAATGTTTTATTCTCCATGATATTCACGACACGCACAGCGCCTTCCTCTGGAACAGTGCCCAAGAGCCAGGGAACTTTGATGTAATCACCGCTGGCCATCAGTTGCTTGGGCGGCACACTAAGGAACGCCTCATCGGCTACAGGCTCGACCACAGGGCGATAGTTGGTCAAATGATCGACATCCCAGAACTTCAGACCATCGCCAGCATTGATCAGCGTCTGGACATCAACCCGACGCAAGGCACGCGCCAATTTGACTGTGCTCAGATTCTGAGCATTCTCCACCTGGCACAATTGGGCAGTTTGGCGTGCCTGTGCCAAGGGTTCGTCCACAATGGCAAAGGGCACATTGGCTGTGCCGCTCATGCTGATCACCCGCTGGAATAGGCCTGCCGAGCGTGGACTCAGCATGTGCATGTGTGTGGCAACGCCGCCAGCACTTTGGCCAAAGATGGTGACGCGTTGTGGATCTCCGCCAAAGTATTTAATATTACGCTGTATCCAGCGCAAGGCGAGCTGTTGATCCTTTAGGCCAAAGTTACCAGGCATCGCCGCATCCTGTGTGGAAAGAAAGCCTGCCAACAAAAGAGTTTGAATACATGCGAAAGGTCTTTAGATCTTTGACTTACCCAAAGCGCCTAGGCGATAGGCCATGGTGACCAACACCACTTCACTGGTGTCCATAAAGTATTCGGGCCCCGTTAGTTGTGGTCCAGCTGAACCACTAAAGAAACCACCACCATGTATATAAACCATGACTGGCAAAGGTGGGCCCAAACGGCGCTAAAAAGGTAAAGTAAAGTCAAACGATTTATACATATTTACCCTGTTTAGTGTAATAAATGATTCCGGATTTGTTTTATAAAAGAAAATACTTTATAAACATCAAACGGTTCAAAGCAATGTGAAGTTCATTCGGTTATACTCATTTGAAAGCAACTGCTCCTAATTAATGCACACTGATATGAAAACTATCAACAAAAATGTCTTACCTCTGGCCTATAGACATTTAGATAGAGACAATCCTCCTTGCCATAGATGATTGGTGTGGGTAACAAATAATTCTTTTGTATGCAATCACTTTTGGCCAAGCTAGCATTATAAATGCCACGCAGCTTGGTCATAACTTTTGGATTCTGAAATCAATACATAAGAAGTTAACACAAAAAAAGCAAAAAGAAATCTCAAACTATTACATTGAAACGCAGCTCGCCAATTGGCGGCAGGGCATAGGGTATGCCCAGGAAAGCCTCAAATCTTTTGATCTGATATCCAGGCATATAGATGCCCTGCAGACAGCCCAGATTACTGCCACAGACAAGAAGACTCTTGTGGCCAAGGGTCGCTTCGGCTGGCTTGGTGCCCAGCAACAGCGGCAAAAGTAAAGCAAATCCGGCGTGAATCATAATCTGATGGCTCTTTTTTTTTGTAATGTCTATAAAAGAAATCGAAACACATTAATCAAATTGTATCTATGCTGTCATTTGCTTGTGACCAGCTGCTGATGATGTCAATGCTGTTGCTAAACGAGATTAATACACACAAGACTGGCAGACTTTTGGGCACAAGGATTTGACTTGTTTAAAGTATCCTTTTTGATGAAATACTCACCGAGGCACAAGAACTATTTATTACTTATTTAACACGAGCTTTTAACGCGACCGCGCACAAAATTTATCTGACCGCTTTGTAAACCAAAGCATTGAGTTTTATTCAAAAATCAAAATAATACAAAATAAATAAATATGGTAGGAAAAAAATACAAATATGCATATAAGAAAAACTTTGCTGTAGATAGAGTTGTTTTGCGTTGTGTTTGTGTGTGTCACCGTATTAAAGCAACGGTGGATTGCTAGTTTTGCTCTCTATTTAATTTAATTGAATTGTAATATTATTCAACAAATAACACAGACACACACACAAACACACAGACGTAGACACCACACCGGGCGTATGATTAATGCTTGGCCCTGACGTCTAGAACTACAGCTAGAGAAGCACCAAACAATACTACGATCGTCTTCCAGTTTACTTCCACTTTTATCCTGTGTCTGGAATACGAATACGAATACATTAACTCTTGTGTGTATTCTTTTTTTTTTGAGGGTGTGTTTGCTTGTTTGTTTCTTTTCTGTGTGTGTGTGTGTGTGCGTGTGATTTGGTTTGTTCCGATAAGCAGGAGCTGGCCTGGCTTCACCAGAGGGGTGATTATAGGAAACTGTTCTCATTGTGGATCACATCACTATCATTATGTTTGCATAGTACAACAATGTGCATTGGCTTAGGTTAAACTCAATTTTGATTTTGGCCATAATTCATAATTACAACACACATAATAAATCAATATTTATCAGCTGTTCCTACACAAAGTGTGGCTTAAAGAAAAGTGTAAAAGATTTATGAACATATGTAAAATTTAATTTATGAAATGCTGATTTCTGGAAAACATTTTCAATGTTAATAAATTGTTAATAGAGTTCATAAACTAAACACCCAGAAAAATGTATTCTTTTAACTTTATGGCCCTTAAACATTAATATCATATCTTTCGAAAAAAAATAAGCTACACTATTTAACTCAACTGTATTGTAATAAATATATATACATATTAACATTATACTTTCCATTGTATTCTCACTTCCATAGTTGGACAGAATGTAAATTAAATTGACCTTCGTCTGGACGGAGAATGAGGATTGAGTTCGAGTTTAAAATAGGTCATCGTTGCAGTTACAGATCGTGCGTATATATATATATATATCTGGAGCGCAGAAATGCAAAAAAGAGTCGCATAATCAATGCGAAAATGAACTTAGAGTCTGGGCCAGTAAGATACCCTTTAATACTTTATTATCTTAATCTAGTTACAAAAAGATCTTCTTCCATAGAGCAAATCCTCGCAGATCCACACTACTCTCAATGCTATCTTGATAGCCGCCATTTAGTTTGCCAAAGTGAAAGTAATTACAGATCTTATCGGCTGTAGAGTCAGCAGCTTTGCAGGGCAACAACTCGTTTGAATCGTAGAAGATGCTAAAACAGATAAAATGTAAGCAAATGGAATAAAAGGAATTCGAGAAACCTACCCTGTTTTGGCAAAGTCTACAAGCAAAGATGTCATTCGTTTGATAATCAAATGATCTTCGGTATCTTGAGGAAAGTCTGGCAATAGAGCTGCCATATGGATTGTGTGCAAGGCATCATCCATGTGAGATGCGCCTAGTTCTTGGTAGATGGCGCCACCTGTAAATTTGGCTGAATACGAAATATTGCTAAGGTAATCACAGTTATAGATTGAAACGGGTTGTTTGGAGCATTCAGCATAGCTGCGGGCAGACAGATAGAGAGGAAAGGCAAAAGTAAAGTCGCCAATGATAGCTGATAGTGGCAGCAGTGTATCCTTATTCAGCTCGTAATCCTTTACCCCATACACCTTTAGAATATCCTTGACAGTTTGCTCCACGTCTGTTCCTTGGGGTAGGTACAACATTAAGCTGAATAGGTGTAAAAATTGCTGATTGAACTCCATAAAGAGCTGTGGATTGGTGTAGATGTGCAACAGAAACATGGAGCCTTCACCAGCACGCGAGGAGTAGTCCAGCAGCCAGGGTACTTGGTCAATGCGTCCAGCTAGTTGAGCCTTCAGAGGAAGCTCAACGACAAAGGCATCTGGCGTTGCCTTCGGTTCCACAACAACGCCATAGTTTAAGAGCGGCGAGTTATCCCAATACTTGAAGACATCGCCGGCATCCAACAGTGCTGTGCCATTGATCTGCCTCCACTAGCTTCTCAGTGTCCAGGGTTTGAGCCTCCGGCACACCCAAACGTTCAGCCAGCTGTCGTGCCTGTGATAAGGGATCGTGTACTATAGTGGGTGCCATTAAAGCTGTTCCGCTCAAGGACATAGATCGTTGATAGAGTCCTATGTGGAAGAGAGAACTTAAAGGTGATCGCAGATCCATGAAGGTCAACTTACCCCTGGAATTCGGACTCAACATGTGCAGATGTGTGGATAAACCGCCTGCACTGTGTCCAAAAATGGTCACCAGCTGTGGATTTCCACCAAAGGATTCAATATGCTGCTGCACCCACTGAAGCGCCAAACGTTGATCCTTTAGACCCATATTTCCAGGCAAGTGGGCATCTCCAGTACTAAGAAAACCTAAGAAAGGGATTTCCTTTTAATACCAAATAGAGATTAAATTGTAGGTTTTACCAAATGGACCCAGGCGATAGCTGACTGTGACTACTTTAACCTCTTGTGTAGCCATAAGATACTTTTGCCCGCTGGCAAAGGGACATGCAGAGCCACAAATTAAGCCACCCGCATGTATATAAATCATGACTGGCAGAGGTGATGCTTTGGGTGCTGCTAGATTAAATGAATTTTGAAGGAATACTACGTTTATGTATATTCAAATTCACATACAGCAGGTCTGTAAACATTCAGGTAAAGGCAATCCTCTCATCCTGATATGGGCCAAGATGCCATAAGATAACATTTTTGCAGACAATGGCTGCTTGCTGCGGTAGTATCTAAGACACCCGTCCAAGCACTCGCCGCTACAGGACTCTGTGGCGATAAAAGCTATAAGCTTGTGTCAGTTAGCGTGTAATTCGAAATGTTCACCTTAAAGCGCAACTCTCCAATAGGTGGCGCTGCAAATGGTATGCCCATTAAGGCTTCATACGCATCTTGCTGATATCCTGGCATCATGGTGCCATGCAGGCAACTCACAGAAATGCAGAAAGAATATTTATAAATATTGTTTATAGTTAAACAGTTGTATAAACGGATTCATATAGTTAAAGTAAAAAAATTTCCATTCAATAAAAACAACTCGGATACAGGAAAAACGTTTTATGATTTATATTTGTAAGTTATGCTTTAAAAATTTATTAGTTTTTTTTTAATTTGGTAAGGTTAAGCGGGCGGTTTTAATATTATAGGAACCGGTTACTGTTTGCCCTAGTAAGAAGTTCACACACATAACTTTTATGACGAATCAAAATGTTTACTGTATTTACACAATGAAATTAATTGGATACAGCAGCCAAAAATAGTTGCTGTCAACCAAAGAGCCATTAATAATAGACTTAAAACAAAGATTTCTCACTAATACTAAACACGCATTCATACAAAAACTTACTTAAGCACTAAGAGTTACAGATCTTACAATAAAGATTGCTCCATGTTAACAATTTATGTGGTATATAACAAAATAACTAGTGCATTGACTTTAGATGCTTGGTTAGTAATAGATAAAGAAGGTGTTATAACAATTAAATGGGTGCCAATTTGCGTTGCTGTGCTGCACTCAAATCCGGATGCCAAATGTCCACAATAAGCACCAAACGTAATTGGGTTCCATTGTGCCAGACCTCGTGCTCGAAGCTATCGTCAAAGATAAACAAATCGCCTTCACGCCAGGTGCTGTAAAAGTTAATGAAATAAGTAGAAGCCAGCAATAGGTATATAGCTAAGCTCACCGCTGATCTTCGGCCACTCGCAAGCTGGTCAAGTGTGGTTCCGGTGCCACCAGCGTGAGATGAGCACGCAGTCTGCAGTTGGTGGGTCCACAATGTGGCCAAACATGTGTCTGTGCCTGCATAGCACTAAACTTGACTTGGCCACGACTGCAATGGCTCGCTGCAGGCAGTTTCTCAATTAAGGAGCAGGTAATTGGTGCTCTCTGACAGTTTTTATATAGACGTTTGCCTTGAGCATATAGCTCATACTGTTGCCAGTTGCCTGTGTCCCGCAACTGTTCCGATTCCTGCTGAAAGTTGCCCTGGCTGCTGACCAAAGACAAAGCCTCTTTGCGTATGTATTGCCAGTTCTGCTGCAACTGCTCCAGCCCCAAAGCGTAACCCGTTTCAGCTGGCTGCCAAAAAGGTTTGGCTCTCAGCTTCGGCTCGTTGTACAGTGAACGTTGGTAGATGCTTGGAAAGAATCCCTTGGCTGCGCCTTGTTGATAAATCTTCAGGGCCTGCGATTGTTGGCCCAAACGCTGTAGACTCTCGCCCAGCGCTAGATAGAAGTAAGGCTCCTGTGTACCCTCCGCCTGTGAATCAATGGCAAGCTGCAGATGTGGCACTGCCTGAGCATAGTCGCCACGAAGCTGCTTCAGTGCTAGGCCATAATGTAGATTGGCAACTGGATTGCGCGGCCAAAGTTTAAGTGTTTCACCAGCCACACGTTGTAGTTCAACCAAACTGTAAGGCAGATAAAATTGATTACTAAAGGATTAGAGCTACTGCAGGATTAAACTAAAACACACCCACTTATTGCACATCAGATGTGTAAGCGAAAGCTGATTGCGTTGTTGAGCATCAGTGGGAAAACGTTCAATAAGCTGTTCATGAACGAATACGGCCTGTTGAAAGTGACCTGCCAAAGAGAAGATGCAATACATCAAAGATCTTTATAGTTATCCCAGTTGATACCTACCCAAAAATCTCAACTGCTCAATGCAACGTTCGCCAGCAGCAAGATATTCACTGTGATTGGCAATCAGTTCGTCAAAGGCCAAATAACGTTTGTAGGACTCAATGGCATCGAGTAGCAAACGATTGCTACGTTGCCGCTGCGCCATGAGCTCCAAGGCCTGGGCCCGCTGCAAATGAGCAGCCGGCCGGTGTGCGTGTGTGTGTGTGAGCGTGTTAAAGGCGCGCAGAGCATTCGCATAGTTCTTGGTAAGGTTTGTTTTTTTGGTTAGTTCGTTTTTGATTTGGTTTAAAAACATGCAAAATAGAGCAAGGATTAGCAGAGGTTATCGATTAGTCAATATAATATTAAGACTTGAATAAACAAGGAGAACAAGTTGACTAGATTTAAGTAATGACAAGTTAAGACAAGAAAAAACATAATTGCTACTGGGCTGCCAGTCAAATGTGGCAAGGATTAGGTGGGTGAAACTAATGCCTGCGTTGAAGACTAGCCTCTGCCCAGCAGAAAGTATGTTTTTTAATGTAATCGATCATAATTTCCCTAAAGCTAAAGCGTATTAACTTAAAAAGCAAACATTTATTAAAGCTATTTAGTTTTTTATGTGGTGTGTTTTTTTTTTCTTTAAAGATTGTTGAGCTAAGTTTAAATAAATGAAATTAATGAATTATATATATATATATTTTTTTAATAATAGTGAAGAACTCACCTCATTGATCATTTCGGCATTGGCTTTGCGCAGCTCCTGCTCAAATAGATCATCTTCATGGTCAACAGCCTTTGCACCAGTTGGTTCCTTTGGTTTGATTTCTATAGAAAAGAATTACAAAATTTTAATACTCAAGTTTAAAAGGTTCATTTAGAGACGCCACTGAACGGTTAATGTTTAAGGCTCCATCTTATGCCTAAGATTAGCAAATTTGCTTATGTTTGATCTATAACTATGACTTACTATGAATATATATATGTTTATAAACGGCATGAACGATTTGTTTTTTACGTTTTAGAATAGTTTATCTATAACTAGATGTCAGATGCATTGATTTCTGTTGTTTTTGTTTTTGTTTTTTTTTTTGTTTTTGGTATATTGATTGAGAACGTGTAAATTGTACATTTAGTAATTACGTGTCCAGGTTGGATCATCGGAATCGGGATCGGTATCATACTCCTTGGCAGGGAGACGACCGTATTTGGCTTCCAACCTGCTCATTAGTTCTGCATCATCCACATCCGATATTTCATCCTCTTCCTCATCGCTAATCAGCTCATCGTCACTTTCATCATGCTCGTAATCCTCAATGTCGCCATCCTCGTATTCAACATAAATGTCAGTAGCTGTTAATGGTTCCGCTTCCGCTTCAGGTTCCGATACGTGTTCCTCTTGCGTATCTTCTGTTGTACTTTCTACTTTCGACTCTGGCTGTTTTACGGGCTCGGCTACTTTTGGCTCCACCTTGGATCTGTACATGGCACTCAGTTGTTCGAATGTCTCGGGTACATAGCTGGCATTAATGGCCACATGATCTTCATCGCTCTGCTCATTGTCGCTTATTTCTATTTCGATTTCCTCCTCGATTTCGATCTCCTCTTCGGAATATTCCTCTTTGTTTGAAAATAAGGCTAGCATTATTATATGAAAACAAAAACCTTTTAGAAACTTTTGCATAACAACATTCCAAATAGCTTCAAGCGCCAAAAACTCTTGAAACTATTTGAAAGCAACTTCGAATGAACCGAAGTTTATGCAAGTTTATATATATAATAACTGTGTCAACCATCATCAAGCGGCGGCAGCTCCTCCATTTCATCATCCGGTATATGCTCCTCGGCCGATGCTATTGTCAATCGTCGTCTCATATTGATCTCCGCTGCGGGCTGTTGCTCATCCTCGTCTGGGTTTTTTTTTTTTTTTTTTTTGTTACGTTATGTGTCAGAGATTAGAATATATATATTTTGTTTTGGTACATTTATGTTTGGAAGACAACAACAATAACAAAGCCATACAACATTTACATACATACATTGGCGCATAAGTTTGAACAAAGCTCTGACTACAATTTATATATAAAAATAAATAAACAAAAAAAAAAAAAAGGAACCAAATGTAAAATTGTATTTAAACATTATGTTGTACAAAAACAAATATGAATTCAAAAAGAAAGTGCAAAATTTTTGTTCATATTTTCAAATTGGGTTTATCAATTGTGTTAATAGAAAGAAAAAGTTAGTTTTTTTGTTTAGTTTACAGCGCTGAATATAGTTATTTCAAATGAGATCAGGTTCGTTACATTTTCATACAACATTGAGTAGTTTTTTTAATCATTGATCATTGGTTAAGAACGTTAAGCAGCCGTTTTAATATAGAAACTATTTCTTGCCAGATGACAGATAGTTAAAATTTAGATAAGCAGCAAATATATCGTTAACATAACAATAAAAATTTGGCATTCAGCAGCAATTGAGAAACTCACTTGTATTTGGATTTTTCCTTATCAATACAAGACGTGAAACAAGGGCAAGTGCAATGCCAACGCCAAATTTAACGGCAACTGGAAAATGATTTACGTTTTAGTAAACAATACAATTGTGTAACGAAATATTCCTTAATCTCTGCCTTTGCTTTTTCATTTAACTTTTGCACTTTCTTGTACAATTTCATCTACAATTTTTTACTATTTTCTTTATTAAATTGGAGCTTTCGAATCCCTTAAAACTCTTAAACGTTCATTGGCGTCGCTTGTTTTTTTTTCTGGAATACTTACGTGAACCTAACCAGGATGTTGTTGTTAATTCCTCAACATTTTCTGCTGGATCATTAACTTGCTGTTGCTTTGCCTCTTGTGCAGCGGCAGCTGCTTGACGTTGTCGCTCTTGAAGCAATAGCTCCTCTTGCGCATCATTATCAACATCCTGATCGAGAGATTCAAAGTCATCATCATCATCATCATCGTTGTCATCCTGCTTTATATAAAACTTTTGGTATAGTTCTTTGATTCAATTCAAGTTTCTTGATCTCACCTGATCAAAGTCATCGTTCTCATCATCTGCAGCATTGGGAGCGCTTGCTGCAGCTGGCTCAGCAGATTCTTCAATCTCCTCATCATCCTCATCGTCGTTATCCTCAGCGTTCTGATCAGCATCATCCTCATCTTCAGCAGTTTCAGCCTGAGATTGAGATATAGTTGGCTCTTCAATATCCTCATCCTCATCAGCTTCCTCTTCATCTTCCTGTAAATACAACAAGATATGTTAATATATCTGTACTATAAGGAAAGAGATTTATTTACCTCTTCAATATCATCTTCATTGTCTTCATCCTCGGCTGTTTCGGGAGCACTTTGAGTTTTTGATTGGGAAACGGGTGGTTCAATGGATTCTTCAACATCATCGTCATCCTCATCCTCCTCCTCATCGTACGTAGCCGATTGTGGTGGCTCGAGAGATGCTTCAACCTCATCGCCAACAGTATCCTCATCCTGCAAAGTTTTAGATTATACTTTATTCTCAAATAGTTTGCATTTTCCATACCTCATCATCTTCAGCTGTGACATTCTCAGCAGCTGTATTCTCGCCTTCATCTTCCTCCTCTTCCTCCTCCTCCTCATGTTCATCTTCATGATCCTCATCTGCTTCTTCCTCCTCCTCTTCCTCGCCAGAATGCTGCTCGTATTCCTCACCATGTTCATCATCATCGTGTTCTTCGTCATGATCATCCACGGCAGCTTCATGTGCAGCATGTGCATCATGCGCATCATGCTCATCTTCATGGCGATGCTCCTCAACCCAACCATCAAAGTAATTCGAATAACGTGACTCCGACAAAGGTGTATCCACTGCGAGAACATCAAGAGATTAAATACAATATGGCTTATTAAACCACTGCATTTAACTTACAGTCCTCCAGACCACGATTTTCCATTATGATGAGTCCGACCAGGCCCAAAAGCACAGCCATTAGGGCAAAGAATATAATCTTTGCACACCAATGACCGCCAGTTCCATGCTGATGCTGCACGTGCAGATGGATATCTTCGTTTCCCATCTTTGTGATGTGAACGCCGTGGGAAGACGAATCGTCGACATCATCTGTGTGTGTGTGTGTGTGTGTGATGTATGATAGTAAGAATAATAGTAAACACATGTGATTAGAATGCACTTAATTAACAAAATACTATGTTGTAGCTAAGCTGCAACCGGGGAAGGTTAATAAAAATGAAGCAACTAGTTTTTTAGTGAACACAAGCAGCTAAATTAGTTGGGGTATCTGGGTATGAATATGATATACTATAGTATATAGACAAAGTATGTATATGAGTTTTGCTACCTTGAAAGCTTGGCTGGCGCAGTACGGTGACATCGCCCTCCGATTTGCGATCATCTAGACAAAAAGTTAGTTACACTGCTTTAAAAAGACAATAAACAATAATACTAACACATACACTCTTATAAGATAAGGCTGATAGATATGTTTAGTTGATGTTCTTATTGTTGTTGAAGCAAAACAAAGAACGCGCAAGTCATGCGCTTGGGCATATGGCCAAAATAAGAATAACACAAAATAAAGAAAAACTGTACAAAGTGTAAGTATGTATGTGTGTGTGTCTATGTGTTATTTTGTATTTACGCTATATGAGAAAATGTCCAACAACTCTGGTGGGTGTATTTTCTTTGCTCACGGAAGTCTTTTCACTTTGAAAACACATTTATATATGTAATTTATAAATTAATAATTTTAATTAAACTTGTCATTGCTCTTGATATTTAAACGCTTTCTGCATAAATCCAAATATGATTGAAGACACAACCAGCTGTTGAAAGCGAGTACAAATAACGGAACAACACAGAACGAGTGAGAGAGCGTGAGAGTAAGAAGGAAATCTACCGGCATTTGTTTACGTTGCCCCAAATAAAAGATAACAAAATAATAACAAGAACAACTACAACGCACTTTTATCTAACATCAGCGCACTGCTCGGGCTTTAAATAAACACGAGATATGGGTTTTAGTATTTAACAGCAATTTAATTTTTATTTAAAAGCTTGTCACATATCGCACAAGTTTCTAAAAAACCTCATTATATATTTTAGTATAGCGCGTTTCTCAGCAGCTTGACAACGCATAGAAATCATAAATATACGTACATACATATATATTTCTTATGCATTAGTATTCATTTTCTAACGGCAGAGCGGCATACGCATAGCGACACAAACAGCTAGGAGAGCAATGTATAATTTTATATAATAGGGCAAAGTTATTTTTAAAGGCGCTCGACAATATTATTATTCTAATAAAAGAAATGGACAGCTACGTTTTTGGCTAAGTCAAACACTTACGCGAACGAGACAGTGTTTAGAAAAAAATCAACATTCGAAATATTTTTACACTGTTTAATCACTTACCACGTTTTCTGCGCTTATCCTTACGCTTTCGCGGCTGTACATCGCCCGACATATTCAACTGCTATCGGACAATTAACTAAATGCCAATTTAGTGCCCCGTCTATAAGTTAAGAACCACTGTATGTTTTCCTTCGTTTGTGCTTGGGTAGTCGAATCCGACCGCGAACAGTTCAATCGCGATCACCATAAGTAACTAAACCGAACGAAAGCCAGGCGAAGGTGCAGCGACTGCGACTGCGGCTGCCGGTGAGCGAGCTTTTTTTCGTTGCTTTTTCGAAAATAGCGGGAAGTGGGCTTTCTGCTTGAATTCGCTGAAAGCTCGAGCTGCTGGTACTTGATTTTTTCAAAAATAAATGCGATTTGTTGTTGTTTACAAATTCCTTACAACGAATGTAGCAACGGACAGTTGCAGCTGCAAGCAGTGCGATAACACTTATGTTTATAGCAAACGGTCTAAATCGATTGTAATTCTTAGAGCGATGACACGCATCCTTGTTGTCCTTTGCCTTTACGTTTTGTATCCTCTACACGTTTCACAGCGTTTGCTGGTATTTTTTGGTATTTGCTGTTAGGTCACACTGATTCACTACCATAAAAATTGCAACAACAGAAAATAAGAACAGAACGAGGGAAAACAACCCAGCGCAATTATGTATAGATACGATTGAGATTAAAGTCAACAAAAGTAGTTGTTGGGTCTGGGCCAAGTGTAAAGTTGTGGTAAGTTGAAAATCGATGCTAAAAAATAGCAATAAATTCATTTGCAACGAGTTTTTAGGCCAGGAGGACGACGACGACGGCAGAAGACAAACAAATTAGCCACGCCTTGGAACAACAATAGTTAATACATTTAATGGCCGGCGATATGTCGATTGGCTGCGCCGCCCTCAAAAGATCAACAAAATTAAAAAGTTGCACCAGTGGCTCCGACACAGACTCAATGAAAATACCTGATGAGCGCAAAGAGAATGGCAATAAAATGGGCTTATTAATCAAACCACCAAGTGCACCACAAAATATGCGTGGCGGCCTCCGTGTCTACAAAATCGTCATACTTGGAGATGGCGGTGTTGGCAAGTCCGGTAAGTTGCCAAATGAAAGAAAAATAACAGCAACATTTTTATCACTGCGCACCTTCGATTCGGGCGCTGCGAAAAATCAATAAATTATCTCTATTTCTTTTACGCTTTGTTTTACGGCACACGACTACTCAACCACCCTCAATCAACCCCAAAAAAAAAAAAATACCGTCCGGCATCGGCTTCGTGCGTTCGGCCAACTTTGCGTGTACACAAACCAAAACACAAACTCACACCCACACACACACATGCGCTCACATACATGCAAACAGCTGTTACTCTGCAATTCGTCAGTCACAGTTTCTTGGACTATCATGACCCAACAATTGGTGAGTGTGCGTTCTTAAACTATGTCCTTTTTAAATGTCCTTGCGGAATTGTGTTATAAATATGACCATATTTAAAAAGAATATCTTAAACCTTAAAAAATGATCACACTTCTGCAGGGGTATTGAACTCCTGCTCCTGTTGACCTTTGAAATTATCAAATGTTTTTATTTCGTGTGCAGAGGACTCGTATCAGCAACAGGCGGTAATTGACAATGAAGCCGCACTGCTGGACATACTCGACACTGCTGGCCAGGTGGAGTTTACCGCTATGCGGGATCAATATATGCGCTGCGGCGAGGGTTTTATCATATGCTATTCCGTCACCGATCGTCACAGCTTTCAGGAGGCCTCGGAATATCGCAAGTTAATAACACGTGTACGTTTAGCTGAGGATATACCACTCGTGTTGATAGCCAACAAGGTGGACTTGGAATCCCAGCGGCGCGTCACCACCGAGGAAGGCAAGAATCTGGCCAATCAATTTGGCTGTCCATTTTTTGAAACATCTGCCGCGCTGCGTCATTATATAGACGAGGCATTCTATACACTCGTCCGCGAAATCCGTCGCAAGGAGATGCAAAAGGGCACCGATACCAGCTCGGAAAAGATACATACGCGACATCGCAGTCGCTGGTGGCGTATACGTTCCATCTTCGCTTTGGTCTTCAGGCGTAGACGCAATTTAAACTAAACTAAACTAAACGAAACGAAACCTTAAATTAATGGACACACAACCAAAAACATAAAAAACAATCGGCAACTTCCTCGATTCGCAGTGCAAAAACAAACTATGTGCAATATTACTCAACGCGTTAAAAAACTATACATATAAAATATTTTTTTTTTGGCTAAATGTACGGTTTGTGTTTAGCAAAACCAATCATATTCATATATATGTAAATGTGACATAGTATAGACGTCTAAACATTGAATTTATAAAACGTTCGCGATACCATTTGTTATTGTTACAAACTAAACGACATTTTGTTCATTGTTTGCAGTTAGTTAAACTTTATAGTTATGTTTATTTTTTAATTTGTTATTCCGCAATGTATTTGTTGACTTTGTATTGTTAAGGTGCGAGACGCCAGGCAGCGAAACGCACAGTTTGAAAGGATGAAAAGAGAGAGAATACGAGTATATACTATATAGAAATATGTATATCAATATGTTTAAGCACCAATCCAAATAATGCATATTAACGCAATGCACATACGTATGTAGTAAAAAGCAAATATAATAATAACAAAGAATGTTGATTCCTAACAAGAAAAAATTCAAAAAAGTCAAAACGGCTAAGCAAAAAACAAGACAACAAAAAAAAAACTGCATTTAATTTTAACGAAAATGTAAAACAAACCGAAGTAATACCAAAATAATATTATTAATAACGTTAAATCAAAAAAAGGGGGTTAAAACACAACTGAGTCCTAGCTAAAGCCAATGAAGCGCCCAAGGCTATATACATACTATATAATATGTAAAATCAAATATACCAGAGCTTTAGATAAAACTGTTCCAACAATGGCAAATGAAGTGTAAACAATTTAAAGTCACATTGAATTTATGTGTTATGTGCATGTATTATTATTATATTGTTATAATTATTATGTGGACAGGCGCACAGGCATATTAACTAATCGAATAAATGTTGATTTATACGTATAAATCGTAAGTTCGAAATCGAAATGTATTGTAATGCACAAAGAAATATGTAAAAATGCATTGTTTAAATGTGATTTTTGTTATTTTATGTAATTGTATTCGTGCGTTTGCATTTGTTGTTTAAGTTTTTATACAAACCAAATGTTTGACATATTAACTTGATTAAGTTTATTTATTTTATTATTGCCATAAGTTCAATACTTTCCTGTAAGCATCACAATAAGTTCCTTACATCAATGTTACTGCATCTGCATCACAGCACAAAGACAAAGACAAAATGAAATCAAAACAAATGTATTTAAAACTTTTGTTAACTAATAACCAAAACTGAATAACGAGCTATGTAGTAATTGGCAAGCGAAACTTTGGAATTGTTCTATTTTTGTTTTGATGTCAGTTAAATAATTGAGCAAGCGGGTATTAAAAAGAAAGCAAGCTTTCTAAAAAAAATTAATATGATTATAAAATGTTAAATATATCACACATGTTTATGTATTTCCCGTGACCACAATAACAAAACAAAACAAAAAATTAATTACACTAGATGTTAGTTGCTCTATGTGCGAGTATTATCATAGATGAACAAGTCTGGCTATAAATCCAACTTGCATTGTTTTTTGTTTATGTTGAAAAAAATTCAATTTCGAGCGCTGCGAGCAATCAATTGAACTACTTTATTCATACATTTTAAATGTAAAATAAATTATTGAAAGAAAACAACAAAAAAAGGCCCTCAATAAAGATTTTTGAAACCCCGTTAAATGCAAGTGCTTTAAATAAAAATACAATTTGTTAGATTTTTATCGTTTTTTTTTTGTATTTTTTATTTATTTATTTAGTAAAATATTCTTTTTTTTGTTGTAATTTTGAAAAGAAATGATTTTTTTGTGTTGTTTTTGGTTTACATATGTATATGTATGCATATACACATACATATATACATAGTTATAATTTTGGTAATCTGGTAAATGTGTGTTTTCTTTAATATTTTGTTTCTTGTTGTTGTGGTTTTTGTTGCTGTTTGTTTTATTGTATAGGAAGCAAAACTTGTAATGCACAAATTTACAATTACTTTTTTTTTTTATTTTTTTAAATTGTGTAATAGTAACTGTAGAAAATAGTATATATGTATATATATACATACATATATATATATATGCATATGTAGAAAACGGCGCATTTTCGTATATATATAATTTTTTTTTAATATTTTCTTTTTTCTTTTGAGTGTGTGAGAATTACACGATTTGACGGTACAAAATACAAAAAGAGACATACACATATATATGTATTGTATATTAAATATATATATATATGTAGGTATATATATATATATATATTGGTATTTTATAAAATCATAAAATACGCTCATTTATCTGGTGTGTGTGTGTGTGAGTGAGTGTATGTGTGTGTTTTGAATGCAAAATACAAATACTAAAAACTTGGAACTGGTATTTTTTTTGTTGCACGTGACAAAAAATTGAATGCATCATCTCACTTGTGGCTTATTTGTTTAAATTTTAAACATTTTTGTGTGTATTATTTTCATTTCTTGTGTTTAGTTTATTGGCGGTCTCTGTTTAAATATATATATATGTATATATTTATTTATATATGAGTCAAAAAAGTTTTCTTGTAATTGGTATGTGTTTATGAATGCTTTTTCAGTATGTTCTTGTTTATCATAGTTTGTATTAAGACTTTTGAATTAAAAAAAAATATATATATGAATAACTGCATCATCACTCAGCGACACGCACGCACACACACACACCCACACACACACGCTCACACCACCAAACACAGCACACTTTTGCCGCTAAAACACACTCTCTCTTCTGTTTGTCAGTAATGCAATTTACATTTCTTTTCTGGCTTTTGTTTTAATCTCAAAATCAACGGACACGATGATATTACTAGGACATGTGGTATGCATACATAAGTGTGTGTGTGTATATATATATTTATACGAGTAAGTATGTATTGGTTGTTTTGAGTGTTGACTGATTTTGACAGCCGTCAAGAGTTACAAATAATAATAATAATAATAATAATGCGATATTTATTATTGTTGTTTACTTCGGTTAATAACTACTCTAGACTGTATATAAAATCAAATCCGCATTTGACGTTTGTTTGTTTGTTGTTTTTGCCCGTTTCATCTTATTCTTCTCATTCTTGTTGTTGTTGTGTGTGTTGCTGTAGTTTTAGCGTTCGCTGCTACATGCTTGTTGTTGTTGTTCTTGTAGTTGCCGGTTTCCGCATGCTATCATTTAAGCAGTAGTTGTTGTTATACTTGTAAAAAGTGTGTGTATGTGTGTGTACGTGGGTGTGTGTGTTCGTGTATGTATGTAAAATTTTGTTATTTGCTCTTTTAGAGCAAAAGGCATTTGGGCTTCTTCCGTTTTTTAACTTGCAGCGCAGCCTTAGTTGCTGTCTCGAATACCTCTCGCACACCCTCCTTGGACTTGGCCGAACATTCCAAATAGGCAAAGGCATTAATCTTCTCAGCCATAGCGCGTCCCTCCTGTGGCTTAACCGGCTCCTGCTTCATCTTTGCGAGATCCTACACAAAGTAAACCAAGATTATAATACGATATAATAAAATGCGCTTGGTAAACTTACCCGAATTGTGTTGGGATCATTTCGCAAATCTTTCTTATTGCCTACCAAAATGATTGGAACATTGGGACAAAAATGTTTGACCTGAAAGTGCAATAAAGAAGTGTTAAACAGTTGTGTTTGCAAGCAAAACTGATAAATTGCTTACCTCTGGCGTCCATTTTTCAGGAATATTTTCTAGCGAATCGGGTGAATCCACTGAGAAACACATAAGTATAACATCAGTGTCGGGATAACTTAGCGGTCGCAGTCTGTCGTAATCCTCCTGACCAGCTGTATCCCATAAGGCCAGCTCCACCTAGAAGGAAAATAAACATAAACAGAATCAGAATCACGTCATTAAATGTACATATGTATATGTTTATGGTGTGATAACGCCCGTTAAGTTTGCAATTATGTAGCACAAAAGCCCGTTTTCATCACAAAGACGAAGTCACAAACAGAGAGTCAACTTCAAGTTGAGAGATAGCAAGGAACTGGCGGAAATGCCAAACATATTAATCAGACACAATACGTAGAATGACGTGAACTACAGACACATACACAGATACAGATACATATACATGCATATGTACATCATATGTAAACGTTATCCAAACAATAACGCCGCCATATTGCGCTGCGTAAATTGTTTATACCAAAAGTCGTATGAAAATATTAGAAACGAAACATTTCGTAAATAATCAAAAAACTAAAAACAAAACACACACAAAAACATGACTTAATGCATATGAAAATCGCATATAGCAGTATTTTTATTCTGTTAGTTTATTTTATTACAATTGAGAGCGAGAGCGCGTGCTGGCTGGCTCCAAACGTGAGCACAGGTAACAGTTCGATGCGAGGGGAACAAACGAGAGAGAGCTAAACGGAGAGAGTGAGAGCGGGGGGCGACGCGCAAAACTGTATGTGCGCAACGGGCTTGTATAAGACATATAGTAAAAGAGCAAGAGTACAGCAAGAAACGGAAGGAAGGGAGCTTGCTGTACAAGTAGTCAATGTTTTAGTATTAGTACATACACTGACGCCGTACGTGTGTATTTGTGCGTGCGCATATCTGTTTGTTCGTTGTGTGTGCAAGAAGAGGGAGACTAGGAGAAGAAAGAGCGGGAGTCAAGTATGCCTTCCGACAATTGATATTGACTCACAACTTTTTTTACAACATGAGCACCGAGTGCACTGCTGGAAAGCAAACGGTCGAGGAGAGTAAAGGGTGGAGAGTGGTGCGGGCGAGAGGGTGCTAGTTGAAAATATCAATTCAAACAAAAGTACACAAAGCAAAAACGATGATCAGATGATTTTGCATGCTGTGAGAGGAGTTGCGGGGGTAAGCGGACGTTCATATTAGAGTTGGATGTCGTAATTTTTGGTCGTGACACGAGCTTAAGAAATCTGATTTTTTTCCAGAATGAAAAAAATATTAAGGCAAATGTATTTTTTTTTGCTCTTGGTTGTACGATACTAACATAATTAATATTAAAACAATGTAAAAAGGAAAGTATTTATTATAAATTTGAAATGGATTAGAGCTTACCTGTTTGCCATCGACTTCGATATCGGCGACATAGTTTTCGAAGACGGTGGGTACATAGACCTCGGGGAATTGGTCTTTGCTGAATACGATCAGAAGGCATGTTTTACCGCAGGCACCATCGCCGACAATTACCAATTTCTTGCGAATCGTCGTCATTGGAGGTTCTGGAAGTGGCAAAGAGCACAGTTGCAATAACACCGACGACGGTGGCGACGATGCGTTGTGTTTAATTTATTTGCAAAAACTGCGCGAGCTGGTTGAAAATATTAAAGTGAAAAAGCCACACAAAACACACACGCATACGCGGGCACTACTGCCACAATCTCTCACTCACACTTACACACACACACTTGAGTCATACGCTTTGAATGTCTCTCCCATTTGTTGTTGTTACTGTTGCTACCGCTGCTGCTGCTAACGATCTACAGAAAAGAAGAAGCATCAGCGAACAGCCGCATGAGGCTTTTTTGACAATCACCCGTTGTTGGTGGTGGGGATTATTTTGGCCAGTTATGCGTGTAGGTCCGTATGTATTATCAACTACAATGCATCTCCAATTGTGCAGCAATTTATACATTCACAGATACTTATATTTATTTATGAAAAGCCCGTGCTTTTATATGTGTATTGGTATTCGTATTGGGCAGAATTGCTACGGCTCCCATTTAATACATATTTATTTATTTTTCTTGATATATAAACGAATGTGTCTCGAGATAGTCCAGCGGTCGCGTCATAGGTCTGTTTCCTCGCCCGCCACTAACTCTTTCTACGTTTATTCCAAAAACATCATCCACTCGCATTTATGTACATAAATACATACACATACGTATGTTGTCTGTGAGTTTGATTGCTTTAGCTGTGTGTGAACGCATAGCTGTGTGTGCGTGTGTGTGTGGAATTTTTTCACTGCTCTTTCAACTTTTCTCACTTACAATTTAATATTTATATTTTTGCAACACTTAGTACGAATTCGACACTTAATATGCTTACAAAATGGCACAAATATGTTGATTCTTATGCGTCTACCGTTATTCGTTTCGTATAAAATGTATTACTATTAAAAATTCGACGTTTTTTTTTCTCATGCAAAATGACGATGAATTTTCTTGGTAGATGAACAACCAACGCCTTCGTGCGCCCCAGAGTTGCAATTTATTGACAGTGTTGAAAAATGTCAGTTTAAATGATTACCTCTGCAGCTATGCCAAAACAGCCAATCTCGCTTTTGTTCCGACATTTATGCCACGGATGAACAATGCACTTTAATAATTTAGTTGCATTATCTCTTTTAATCATTTTTCTCGATCTGATAATGATAAGATATTCAGAGTTGCATTTAAAAGATTAGGGAAACTGTGACTTAGTGAACAAAGTCACCGATACTTTTAAATATCTCTATCGCTTGTCTTCCTCTTCTTGTTGACACTCATGTCGCGTGGCCCGGCAAATATTATTCAGCTACCAAAGATAAACAATAATAAGATTTTAATGTTAGCCTTAGTTGTTGAAATGTAACAGAAAACCGATTTAAAAACATGAAGACTAAAAAGAACCTCATTTGGCTGCCTGGTCAAACTGAAAAGAATGTGAAACTGATTCCGGCTACAAATGTAAAGCGTAAAGCAAACATCATCCAAGTCAACGGATTTGAGAAGCGTTTTAAATTGGATGTTTCAACTGAAAACTCTCAAATAGAAAGCGATGCAACGGAAAACAGCTCAGAAGTTTCTTGGAATGAGCAGGAATCGGAATTGTTTATTGAAGAAATTCCTGAAGCAGAAATAATATCTATTCCGGTAGATGGAGATACTAAATTTTATGAAGAACTTAAACTTTTAATGGAAAAAGAGCAAGTGGAAGAAATTGAAGCGAACCATGATAATGAGATGCCAAGTGAGGTAAGCATCGATGTTCGGCATGAAATGGCCATGGATACTAATAATGTGGGGCAAGCGCCAACAGATATTGAAGACACATTGGATCCACTGGAGCTGAGCATTTTCGAGAACAGCTTAAAGAACAACATTGTGCTAGCTGTGCTCAAGCAAGATGTGGAATTCTATGGCACCCTTGTGGTTACACTGCTCTGCGGTCGAGCTACTATTAATGGCTATAGAGCACGTCGCATGGAGCCTTTAAGCATATACTCTCCCAAAGGTTTCAACTGGATAGTCATCTCGCCATCATTTAATAAAAAGGCACCAAAAGATAATGTCAACTGGCAAGATCTTAATAAGAACTTTTCGCGCACTCAGTTGGACAACATTCAGGCCAATTATAATCCCAAATGTGATGCAATTGTGCTGCTGCAGCGAAACACTGGAGCACAGAATATGCTGGCCACATTTGCCCAGCACATGGCAGAGAACGTTTTCCCTGTAGTGAATACCAAAAATCGACCCCATTATACCAGTGAATATCTGCTTGATTGCCTTATTCAAAGTGCGGACCAGAGACGGGCGCTGCAGGTACCCACGATTTGGAAGAAGTTGACGTTGCAGCCGGGCAGTCGGCTCATAGTTGCCGGTGGCAAAGGCGTTGGCAAATCCACACTGATCCGTTATCTCATTAACCGTCATTTGGAACAGTTTACGCAACTGCTGTTGATTGATTTGGATATTGGACAACCGGAGCTGTTTGTACCACAAACAGTTTCCTGCAGCATTATCGATGCTCCACTGCTAGGACCAGGCTTCTTTCTCAACAAGCAACCTGACCTGGCCTATATGGTGGGCCATGTCAATGTGGTAATGTGTGCCGAGGAGTATGCAAGAGCTGTGCGGCAGTTAATAAAGCATTGTCGTGGCATTAAAAGCTATGCCAATATGCCCTGGCTTATCAACACAATGGGCTATAACAAGGGATTTGGCCTCGAACTCATGGCCCTTATCGTGGACTGCGTGCTGCCAACGGATGTGGTACAAATAGACAGCCCACGGGCCATAAGTAATTTTGATGAGCCACTCGACAGCAAATCCTTGGCTGCAGTCAAACCCATCATTTACACCGCAGATGAATTTCAGCTTAATGAATCTTTTCCGATATACTCATGGCATCAGTTACGCAGCGCTGTGCCGCCGCGGGATCGGAGTGGTCAGGACCGGGCTTGGTTGATGAGCGCCAAAGATGTGCGTTACTCAAATATCTTGGCGCGACTTAGTACAACATTGCGCGGAAATGCAAAACATCTTACCGACTGCCAGCCCGTTCAAGTTGATTTAAATAAGCTGCAAATTGTGTTTCCCACAGATGAGGATTATACACGCGAGGAGCTCATCGCCGGTGTTGAAGCCAATTTGGTGTATCTATGCAAATGTGCTCCAAACAAGCAGCCAATGGAGTGTTTTGGCATTGGTAGGTAGACTAGTAGAAATATCAGCACTTATCTTTACTTATAAACTCCATTATTTATCTGTACAGGTGTCGTTCGCGCCATTGATTACGAGGCTCAGAAACTTTATCTACTGCCAGCGATGCCTATAAGTTTTCTCACCAAAGTCAATTGCCTGGCTCTTGGTGGTGATTTGAGTCTGCCTCAGGGATTTTTTAAGCATCAGGGCGCCGGTGTGACTAGTAATGTGCCATATGTTTTTATTATAGATGACTCCAAGTCTTCCAAGAGCATACAACAGTTTTACTTTCGATCGCCAGGATTCCTGGGTCAGCCGGCGGTTAGATAACATTTAAATACCATTTGTGCCTTAGTTACAAGTTATGTTAATATGCACATAAGACTTTACTAAAAACTAGTGAATATGACTTTTAAAGTGTTTCTAGATATCGTTTGATACAACTCTGTCCTCCAATGAAGTCAAAACTTGTACTTTAGAGATTTAACAAAAATAGTGGATTTATTAATGTAACCTAGTGGGATAAATTGTGTCTGCCTTTAAGTATGCGTCGCATGAGCACTCGACGTCCCTCCAATGTTGACATACGCGTTTCCCAACCGTGCACATTGATTCGCTTCACTTCTCGGGGCTTTGGGAAATGGCAACGTACTTTTGGCTTCAGCACGGCACGATCGAAGGCATGCTTCTGGCGCACAAACAATGTTTGCGCAGTGTTAACTGCGAACAGGCACGTTCTGTAATTAAATATTTTATTACGGTTTCACATAGAATATATATTTTTTTCGGTTTATTTACCTTTGTAGCAATCCTTGCAGCATGTTAAGTAATTTTTGTGATTGCAGTATAACCGTTTAGTAAGCGGCAGAAAATACCTACACCATACTAGCAGTGTTGTAAAACTTGAGCATGCCATGCCATCGATACATTTCGATAGCGATATTGTTGTGTGCTCAAGCAGTAGCGTTTTGGCGTTAGTTGCTTGCGGTCACATTGACATTCAAGAGCCGTCGTTTGCTCCAACAATAAAACGCGTTGGAGCCGTATGTTTTGTATGTTGTTATACTAGAAAAAGTGAAAAGCTCGCTTGCAAGCCATGTAAAGACTTTAACGCATATTAAGTAATTTACTCGCTACAGTTGTGATAAACACTGTGAGTCTTTAAAGAGAGTGCAGGAGCTGAAAGTTGCAAGTGAAAAACCTACATACCCATTCATCATACATAAATTGTACGTGTGTGTATGCAAGCGCAGCTACCGTGTATAAATAAGTTCGTGAGTGTGTGTGTGTTTATATGTGTCGCACCGTTCAAGCACACAATTTTGGCAGCAGAGTCCCCCAGCAGCAGCAGCCGTAGCAGCAGCGGAAGACAAAATTGAAGTGCATTTCATACGCAAAACTTAAATAGAAGCAGCTAGAGGTAAGTTTGTATGTGTGAATGCTGATCTGTCTGCATTGCATTTTATTTTTACTCTTACTCAAACTGCACAAGTGTGAGTGCTTGCATATGGGCTCTTGTGTGTGTGTGTTTGTGTGTTAGTCTGCACGCTAATTAGCCTAATAAGCGAATGGGCAAAAAATAAAAGGTAGACGCAGCATTCGCCTAGCCAAAAATACAACATAAAAAATCGATTTTCCTGAACTTGCAATTTTCCATGCCTCACTGACTCCTGACTGAAGCTGGCAGAGCAGAGCAGGGCAGCGAAAGCTTGGGGGAGCCGGCGATGCGTACGCCAACGGCGCTGCCGACGTCAACATATGCGGCATGGTACGCGTCTAGCAACGCGCCCCAAATGCGGGGCAACATCATAAAGTATACATAAATTGAATTTCGAAACACGGAAGCGACGAACAGGCAAAGCGCTACGAGATGAGAGATGAGACTCCAAACGAAACGCCCCAACACGTCGACTTGTTGTAGTTGTTGTTGTAGTTGCTGTTGTTGCTGTCTGCGATGTTGATGATGCAAAGCATGTGTGTGTTTGTTTGTTTGTGTTGGTGTAAGTGTATGCCTATCTGACAAAGTTCTTCTTGTCCATCAGCATAGAAACTAAAATGCCAAAAATAATAATAAGATTAATAAGTATGTTGGCTGAGTGCCTTGCTCAAAGATACTCCACAATGCGTACAGTATTCACTCGATAAATGAAACGACATTTGTTAACTCAATTATCCCGCTGCAAACCACCATCTTTCGTCTACGAATTCAGACCAGTTTTCATTTAACAGAATTTTGCAATCGCAAATGCTTGGTTACTGTCCCTGTCACTGTCTCCCCTTCCCCTTGCTGGGCAGCTGTCACAGCAGCCCTTTTTTTTGTTGGCCACTCCTCCCACTCCTTTCCACTCACCCACTAACTCACTGTTACTTCCTCTGTGTGTGCGTGTGTGTGTGTTTGTCCTGCTCTGTTTGTGTGTTTTGATGACGGCACTCAGCCGAACAGCGACGCCAGCAGTGACGTTGACAGCGACAGCGACTGAGACGCACCCGCACAGATTTAAAATGTGTGGGTGTGTATATTTGTATAGGTGTTTGTGTGTGAATGCTTGCACAAATACACGCACAAAGCATTAGCAATTTTTGTTGTTATTTTCTCTTTCTGTTCTTTTCATTTTTTTTTGGCGGATGCTGTGTGCTTGGCCAAAATGGGGTATGTCCCTTGATCCTGGTGTCTCCCTGGCTTCCCTGTCCTGCCATGTCTGGTCTGTGTCCCTTATTTGTATTTCTTTCCGCCAAGCACCCCTCAATATAACTCAAAATCACTTTTACGACCATTTAGCATAGGTTGTGTTTTTCCTACTCTCATTTGCTCTACCTTCCACACACACACACACACATACACTTCCTGCCACACTCTTTCACCCATCGTTTAGTTTTATTTGATGCGTTTTTAATCAGACTGCGTCAATTTGGGCGCCTTCTATGGTGTGGGCGGGCGCCGGGTACCGTTATATTTGTCTTTTTTATCTACAAACAGTTTGTCATCTGCAGGCATTTTAATTTCACATTTCGATTCCATCACCAGCTGTGCTGTATGTAATTATAATTATAAACCTCTTACGCCTTTAAATACTTTCTTTTGCTTTTGTTTTTTCGTATTTAATGGTCGTTGTTTGTTCTTAACTTTCTGCTTCTTGTTTTTCCACACGCATGCCTTGAAACAAACACAACAAGAACAACAACAATAAAATGCTGCTCTATGTTTCTGTTGAGTGACTTCCTCCCTGGCATTTTGACCATTCACACACAAACGTACACAGTTCAAATGAACAAGCGAAAACGGTTACTGTTTCCTGTAGAGCAACTGAACTAAAAAAGTTAGAGCATTTGCAATTCGTTGCGTGAATCTTCTAACAATTTGGTTGGCTGTTGTGTTTTTGCTTATTTTCTTTCTTCGCCATGGACTGTTGCGAGTACAAAAATACTTACAAAATATACGAAATCTATTCGTATCATGGCACCAGCTGTTGTTGTTCGAACCGGCAACGCATTGCTGGAGCAGCAGCTAAAGCAGCAACAGCAACAATGGCAACGGCTGTCGACTTCATCAACGCCTTTGAATATGCGTTTTGTGTGTGTTGTTTTTAGCATTTGTTTGGTTTTTTCGACTCATTTTTTTCTCACTTTTAGTTTTGAAAAAGAAAAAAAAAATATATATATATATATATATTGGAGCTGTTGTGCAGTTGTCATTCATTATGCATGCAAGCAAACTGGGGAATCGCTGAGTTTTGCGATTGTGGCGTCGTTGTCAACGTTGCAACGTTCAACACTGCCACACGCACACTCCACACTTGCCTTGGCTAAAATGGCGACCCTCTATAGCAGTACCAAGTTGTTGGCCCCACGCAAAAGCTAAAAATATTTCTGTTGTGACTTCACATTCACTTCAAATCGCACATTTGCAACGTCTCGGAGCAATAACCCTTTGGTGTGTCTCTGTCATTGTTTTTAGTTTTGATTTTTAACGGCTCCAGTTGCACGTTCGACAGTGTGGAATTCAAGCGGCAACAGCCACGTGATTATTAATCAAGTTAGCACATTAATCAAAAGCCGAGACTCATTGTTACTGAAGGCCCAACGACAATAACAACACCAACAACAACAACAGAAAATATTGTCATTTGATTTAAGTTTGAAACAGCTTGACTGCGATAATTATGCGCTGTAAAGTGTAGAAAAGCTTAAACAGCTTGTAATTACAGGGTATACGTAAGTGAAACATTATATTTGTATTGTGACTGTGGCACGGTTTTAGCTTTGTTTGTCTTAATTTGAAATCAAATTGAAAGCAATATAAAAGTGGGCGTGTTGCATGAACACAGATGCGTTGCAAGTCATGCCAAACAACTAAAAATAACATCGTTGTCGTCGTCGTCGTTGTCATCGTCATAGTCCAATTACACTCAATTAAACTCCTATCGAACATTTTGATATGGGCACATTAAGAGTGCTGTGGCATCTTCGTTGTCGTTGGTTTTTTGGCAGACGCTGCACCTCGTGTCGTTGCATCTTTGTTTTTTTTGCACTAGTGTGTTTAACACCTTTTTTGGCTTACGTGGCAGCAGTTGCACTCAATGCAAATGAAGTCATCATTCGACATTCCGGCTCATTGCTCAACCAAATTTTGTCTTGTCTTCCTCCTCGGGCATTGTGCAATCAGCGTAAATTTGGGTTACAAACATATATATATATCTAGAGCAGCTACCTTTTCTTTTCATTATCTATTTCTTTGTTATCATATCTTTGAATATGCATATCATAATAAGGTAGATAAAAGCAGCTTAAAACTCATAACTTTATGTCCATAATGTGCCGGCATTTTGTTTGTTTTCTAAACTTGGACATTGTTATTTATACGATTTACTTTTTAAAAGGTTTGGAATAAGAAATATCTTTTGTTCTCTTAGCTTTTCTAGTTTAAACTGTTTGATGGGTTTTTCTTGTACTTGACTTATCTAATTACTGCAATGAGGTCACAATTAGCCTTGTGCGTGAATTTTTTAATAATTTAATTGACCATTGACTAGTTTGTGACTGTTGAAATTCAGATTGCTAAATGAAAACCATTTGGCAGAGTGCAGGTCATCAGTAATTAAACTTCTCTTCTTTTTCCCAACTACCTTTTAGGTTTTCTTTTGTCATATTATTTAACAGGTTACGGGTTGTTTGTTGTTGTACAGTTATAACTTGGATTGAATTTTATAAAGAAAAGAAATGAAATATATTCTTAGTTTTCTGATTAAAGTTCGATGCTGTGTTTGGGTTCATTGTTTCTGATTATAGTTTTTCTTGAGCTTTAGGGCTGAACTAACTCATAGTCCTGAATATAGTTCATTGAGCTAGTGTGTTCATCTTTTAAACTCATGAACTGAACAAAAGAACAACATTCTTAGTTCAATGCGCCAAATTAGAACCTTTTAAGCTAGAACTACTTGGGAATTATATGACAAAAAGTCCATATCTGTTTGAGGTGTTAAATTTAATGTATTATTACACCAAAACTTAAGTTCAATTAACTGTACTCCTATTTTTATTGTAACCTACACCTTTAACATTTATGTAAGCTAAGCTTTTCTTGTTAAACATTCAAAACTTGTCGAACTTATACTCATGTATTCTACGTTTAAAGTTGCATACACCCTATCGAATAGCTTGAAACATTTTCTACATGTTTTTAAACTCCTATTACTTGTACAAGTCTTATTACTCTTTCTACTTGATACACTGGAATTTGGCTTGAAAGAAATGTTTGTTCACCTCTGTCGGCTAAACTGTTGACTCTTGATTCAATATTTGTGTCAATTGCAGCGACAACTCCTTAAATTTCAACAAAAAATTACATTGCTTTGCATTTTTCGTTGTTTTTTTTTGCATTTCTGTATGCCAGTTAAAAAATGCGACACGCCTTTTTAAGTCTCTTGTTGTCTACAGCGAAACTTGGCTAAACAGAACAGAACCCAACTGAACCGAACCAAATTGAACCCAACTGAACTGAGGTTCTATTTTTGGTAATTGTGGCCTGCTTTTCATTATGTGTATGTGTGTGTTGTTTTTCTCTTTCTTCTTATTTTTTGTTAAGCGTATGCACAGAGACTAAAGCATCCCCAATTTTTCCAGGGTCCGGTTCCAGCTCATTGGCGATACACAAATTTACATACAGAGAGTATTATTTTTGTTTTTGTACTTTTTTTTTGGGTCAAACATGCGTTGTCATAGGAAAAGAATACTGTAGATGTGTGTGTGTGTGCAAGTGTGCATATATATGTATGTATATATAACAATTTTTCAATCAGGCAGCAGCGTAAACAAAATACCAAGCAACAAACAATCCATTAAAAGTTCATTGGAGACGCGCCCATTGCGGGGCATCGAATTAATTAAAGCTGTTACACACACACATACACACACACACACACATGCTCAGAAACTGATGCAGAAAGAGAAAGAAAAACATGTGTTGCTAGTACCAGAGCGAGAGAGCCAAAGGGGTGTGGGGTGTGGCAGGCGCAGAGTGGGGTGAAAGCTGTACAACCAAGATTGAAAGAAATTACTTTTTTATTATTTCTTGGAAAACACACATGTATGAAATACTTTTAACAAGTATAAATTTAATCAAATTCAACAAGGAACGACTGAAAACATACTTCTTAAAATAGTCAAACATAATTTGAAGAGTAAAGTTGCTTTGAAATAAAAAAAAAACAAAGCAAATAGCTTAAGGCAATGAAAAGCAGAGAAAATAATGCTAATATTCAAAGTAATACAAATAAATTCTATATAAAATAATAATTCATTAAGAAAGTGAATAAAAATGTGACTAAAAATTATAAAAAAAAAGTTTAAAGCGTTCTGTTAAAAGTAGTTATAACTCTAAAGACGATTAAGACTTTTTTTAAACGCTCATTTGAAGCTATATACCCAATGCCCTCACATTAATTATAGGGTATTCAAGAAAACCATAAGTCAAACTGCCGCGTAAGCCGCAGCAAGACTTCTCAAAAACTCTTTGCCTCTTTTTTTTTTCTTTTACTCTTTCTTCTTGTACGCTCTGCCAATAAGTAGGCGCAGTTTGCGCACCAACAGCTGTATCTGTGTGTATGTGTGTGTGTGTGTGTGCGTGCGGTCATAATGAAAATAAATTTGTTTATGCGCTGACTTTTTGTTTGGCTTGTTCAAGAAAAAGAAGTTCTTTGTTAACGTCTGCAGCAGAAAGTTGACTTCAAGAATCAACACTTTTGTGTCACGTAGCAGCAGCAATAACAAAACATGTACAAATGTACAAAGATATTCTAGGCTAGTTTCTGGAGAACCACCTTTGGCCGCCCACACACTTAAAGTCGCCTTAAACGTAAAACTAATTGGCTGCACTTTGGCCCATGAATTGGTGGCATGTGGTGCAAGCTAGTCGCAAGATAATGAAATGCCCGCAGCAGGCAACCAGTCAACGAATGTAGCATGCAACAGCATCCTAGCTGCCAGTGAGTGCCACTCAGCATCAAATGTATGGCTAATCACATTATTGAGATAGCGATATATATATATATATATAAATGTGTGTGTGGCTTTGTGCGGCACTTGAATAGCGCTTGCGGCTTGACAAAGCGTGGGTTATAACATCATTATTAATGATGATAATGATGTTAGTCTCTTTTTTATGGATTGGCGCCTTTTGTTCTTGGTGTCTATGGCATTATACGTTTATTAGTTTGCTTTTGTTTGTTCAATTTATAGAACCGCACTCCATTGAACTTTAGCTTCCAGCTTGTTGCAGTTGCAGCTTCAACAAACACACAGACACATAGAGAAATAACTTGTTTTGCTGTTGCTGTTGTGTGTTTTTGTGTGTATATCTCGCAACTGTTTTGCATTTGGCGCAATGCTAATTCATTTGCATGCCCAACGACAGCGACAAGAACCAAACAAAAAACAACAATAACACCTACAACAAACTGTTTGTGCCTCATTCTCATTCATGCCAAAACTGCTGCCAACTTGACTGATGGCCCCGGCATGCTTGGCTGCATTTTAAGTTCATCTATTTGTGGCATATTGCCTTGCCTCAGTACTCAGTACTCGGTAGTTTTTATCTTGCATTCCCCTGCTACACCTACTTCTCCCCCTTCTCTCTCCCTTTCTCTCTCTCATGGCTCATTGGTATGCCAGGCAGGAGGCGGAACGAGCTGTTCAATTAATATTGTTGCCCACTTTGAAAACAAACAAATTGGCTACAAGTTGAAACAAGGCAAGCACTTGAGCGAAGAGTGTGCTTGTCTTAAAGATACCCTGCAATCGATATTCCTTTCTCTAAACATTATTTCATAGCGAAACTATTTCCACTAATTTTATGCACTTTAATTGCACTTTAACGATACCATAAATATATATATACGAAAAGCAAAATTCCTAAATGCAACATTACACAAAACGTTTGCCATAAATACTTTCCAGCTGTGTTGGAATTTTCTCATCTGTTTAGTATAAGTTTTCGCTGAACTCATTGCATTTATCATTAATTGACTGGAGCTGGCCCCAAACACCATGCCCCATGCACCAATTGGTCTCTGCTTCTCAGTGCTTGTTGACATATGTAATGCCTCAATTAAGTCGTTTTCTTTTATTTCTATTCCAAATTCGCCATTTCACTGCGAACTCTTTGTGGCATGCAACTGAATGCCCAACGATTGTTGTTCTTTCAAATAGCAATCCAGATTTAGTTTTTCTTTATAAATTAAATGCAGCTTATTAAGCTGATAAGCTCAAATTCTAATTTATTTGAAATGCAAATCTTCACTAGACTGATTAAACAAGTTGGCTTTGCATCGTTTAGCAATAGATTCAATGGAATTTTGTTGCCTTTCTTTCTTCTATTGCGCGACACACAATCTTATCATGTTTAAACACCATAAATAACTTGCGTGAATGTTTATTCACAAGAAATTTTATGAATAAATATGCAAGTGAAATTCTTTTTTAAAGTTATTTGCTTTTTGCAGCAGTTTTCTATAATTTTTATGTTAAACAGAAAGAAAATCTTTGTTTTAGTTTTTATTTTCTTAAGTATTTCTTATCAATTGTATTTTTTTTTTATACTTTTCTTTATCTATGACCTACTGACTTTTTTTGTGTGGTCAATTTTTAAATGTCTTTAAGTCAATTCGTCATAATTAATCACTAATTTGATACAAAGAATAATCCAAACAAAAAAAATAATACGAATATTTTCTGTTTGGAAAAAAAAAATATAGAAAACTTGTCTTGAAAAAATAAAAAAAAACACCTACTCATATATATTTCAGTAGTTAAATACACGTATTACCACTTTCCATTTTCTTTTCTCATCTTATTTATTCAATGATCATATTGATCAGGCGCTAATTTCCACTCCGAAGCGTCAGCAACAAGAGTAGAAAACAGTTGTTTATGATAATTACAGTTGAGCGTAGGCATTTAACAAACAGCCTTATTATTGTTTGGGTGCAGGGGAGCGTTGGGGGGAGAGGGTTCGGTGACCCAATTGTATACAACGATAATGATAATTAAGCATGCCTTAATTAACATGAGCATAACTTGTACTTAATCAACGAGGCGAGACACACACACACACACACACATACACACATATTGTATTCATAATTCTTATAATTTTTACGTTTACTTCTCTTCCGCAGATGACGTAAACGATAACAAACAAAAACCACATCAAGAAGAGGAAGAAGGCTTAACATAAGATAACAAGAAGCGTTTCACTTTCGATCTTCATTTTTGATATTGTCCACAACGCAACGAAAACGAAACTTTATCTTCATTCTATATAGAAGTCGCTTGTCTATATAGAAGACGTCGTCACTTGGCTTATAAGCATGAGGTCGTCTCTCTTATCACTGAAGTGCAATCGAAGCGCAACGCTGCCATTTTTATTTGCTTGGCTCTGTTTGCTGTTGGCGGCAGCCAGGGCCGAGCGCGATTTCAATGTGAACGACTCACAGGTAAGACGGCTGGGGGTGGCGGGCGGTAGTTAGCTTGGCATTAAAGCCTGCCGCAGAATGCATTGCTTTGTTGTTGTTGGTTGCAGCTGCCTGTCATTTGTCTGTTAATTTTGATTGATGATGCCTGACACATTTCACTTGAATATGCCGACAAATGACTGCGGCCAGCGATTAGATTGCTTTGGGGCCACTGTTTAAACTCTTGAACTCTTCTTCTTCTTCTTCTTCGTTGTAGGTGCCCGTCATTGAACCGAAAGATGCGCCCGCATACAAACAGGATCCATATGTGACGGAGCTAATGCGTTGCCAGCAATCACAATCGGAGATTGTGCTCTCGCTGTTGCTTCGAAAGCATGATTGGACTGAACTTAGTTTGGCCAAGCGTTTGCATGTTCAAGCCAAATTGGCCAAGTTCTTTGCCATACCCAAGGTTAGTGAAATCCGCACGCTTTTTCGTTTTCTCTCTTAATATCTTATTTGCTTGTTTGTTTTGCAGGAATTCATTACGCTGGATTCGGTTTCGAAGCGAGAGTTGGGCAACATGCATAAGCTAGCCATGCGTAAAGGCGGCAAGGGTCAAAAGCATGTAGAAACAGCAAATCGTCGTTTGGGTCGTGCCAGTTTTATGGTAATTAGTTATAACTCATTATTATTATGGTGACTTAAACTGTTTGTTTATCCTTACAGATCGGTTGTGGCTCGAGTTACTTTGCCATGGGTGAGCCCATAGCCAAGCAGATAGCGCATCAAATCAAGGATGGCACCATTGGCGCCTTGACTGAGGAGAACTTTGGATTATGGTTTATATGGCGCAAGGATTTGAAGACAAGGTAGCTTTTAGATAAGCTGAAGCGTGTTAAGAGTTTTAGTTTAGCAAACGGTCTGTGTACCAAGAACTTATTTATGCAAATGAATCAACTGGAGAATTTCCAGAATACAATTCTGTTTATCATGTGCATAACTTTGTTGTTTCAGGCTTTAAATGATGCAAAGCAAATGCATATTCACAATATTCCATATAATTTTGAGTAGAGCAAATGAATAATTATTATTTCCTAGTACCAAATACTTGTTTTAGCAAATATAAGTTGAATTGGCTTAAGGAATGCTTACAATAAAACCAATATAGTCAACTAATCAAAATCTAATTAAAGTTAAATAAAAAATTATTAGTTATATAGCAATGAATGCTACTTAATGTAAAAGAAAAGCTCTTCATATGAAATATAAGCTGTGTTTAGGGTAGAACTAGAACTACTTGTGTATTATCTTTGTCTAATAACTTTAAACTGATTGTTTTAATACTCTTTTAAACCTGGTTAACTGGTTCATTCGTACATTCATTCAACACACAGATCACATCGAAAGCGACGACAATCGGAGGGCAGCGGTGCTGAAGAGGATGACTACGATTATGAAGACGATGACGAAGATCAGGCGCCGTAAGTACCACAAAACATATGACAAACTAAAATAACTTTAACTTAAATGCTTGTACGTTTTACAGCGAACCCGTTACGGTTGTGCCAACAATATCTCATGCTCATCGTCATCATCATGGCGCGGTGAGTGTTGAATTTAATTTTAGGCAATTGTCATGTTCCAATCCAGTTGGTTTTTTTTATTTTTACTTTTATTGTTTTCTGTGGTGTTTTTGATTACCTTGGGTTTTTTTTTTGTTGAATCAACTGTTGTCTATAAGACCGAACAGTATCTTTATGTGTTATGAATATGTTTAAGGTTAGACACAAAACAATATGTTTAAGATATAACTATTATTATTTACGAAAGATTCATTATTATATGTTTGTTTACTGCACTTTGTTGATAACTGCAAGGAAAAAGATACACTACAAAACCACAAACAGCCACCAAAAAAAAACAAGAAACCACAAATCACATCATTACTCACATATATATATATATATATATACTATATACGTACTTAATCATTGAATTGTTTTTTTGATGAAACGATTCTTTAACATTGTGTATATGTAATTCATCATATGGTGTTCTCGTCTTATCTTTCTTTCTCTCTCTTTTTTGCCATTTACACTCTCTTTCTCTCTCTGAAACTCTCTCGCTGTGCTCATTTACTTACTGTGTTACTACCATTGCAATATGAATGTTAATTATTCATTAACTAACAACAACAACAACAACCACTACACAACTAATCAATTGAAAAACAAAAAAATAAAAATAAAAAAAACCAGTCGGAACACACGGAGATTGCATCCTCGTCGACTGCCTCGATTGCGGCAGCATCTGCCTCACCCGCTGCCAAATTGGATGAGGAAATCGAGGAGAGCGTCTCCAAGCTGGAATCGGTCATTAGCAAGACCATTGAGAACACAAAGAACATTAAGGAGCTGCCGGTGCTCAATGTGGATGAGGACGTTGACGATGTTGTTGATGTTGAATTGCAGACGCTGGGCGTGCCCGCTGCTCCCGTTATAATGGAAAGTGAAAATGAACTTGGCAATGAGGAGCTGGCACTCCAAACGGATAACGACAAGGAGCAGCAGCTGCTGGAGCTGGAGCTTCAGAAGATAACCACAACAACACCTGGCACTGGCAGCAGCACTTCCATGGCAACGGTAAACGCCATCTCCATTGACGCAGCTGATGTATACAACAATAACTACAATAACAACCAGGTTGACTCTGCGGCCGCCGCTGTTAGTGTAGCTGAGCACGCTGCAACGAGCACCTCACAAACGACCACCAACCACAACAATAATATAACACCTGCAACACCCGGCACACCCATGCCGCCCATGCCACCCATGCCACCAGCGTCACCCGCCCATTCAGTGTCATTTTCACCATACGATGCCAACTCCACAGTATCCCATCCGTACTCATCCCCATCGTCATATGCCACACCCGCATCCACGAGCGATATTGTTGAAACGTCTGCTTCTGCTGCTGTTGCCTACAGCACCACATCCACATCCGCATCCATGTCCTCAACCACACCCATTTCAGTTGTTGGTTCTGCCTCAAGTACATCAAGTGCCATAGACTCTGAAATGGCTAATACTCTAACAACAACAACAACAGCATCATCCGCTTCATCTTCATCAGCAGCAAACCCACACCACCACCACCACCACCATCAACTACAATTACAACAACAACAAATGCAACTATGCCAACAACTACAACAGCAACAACAACAACACCACAATCACAAACGCCAAAGGTAATGTCGCTTGTTTGTGTGTGTGTGTGTATATCAGAGTGTGTGTGTCTGTGTCTGTGTGTGTGTGTATCTTTATATGTCTCTTGTTGTGCGACAATTGTAAACTGTTGTTTAGTCTTTTATGTGTATTGTGTGTGTCTTCCGTTTGTCGCCGTCCAACGCTTGCCAGCAATCCTCTATCCATCTATGTCTCAGTTAGCAGAACTAAAGTTCAGACAGTTAATATGTGCTATATATAAGTCTATATATATGTATAATCATTATAATCGTTTGTTGTACAACTTTTGCCGCAGAGCTAACCTTAAAGCTTTAGACTTGAACTGTTCAACTTAAAGCTATATAACTATTAATTATCTACTATAACTAATTTAGTTTAGCTTTAATCGAGTGTATTACAAATGAACAAGTTTTTGTATAGCTATTATTATATATTCATTAATGTATTTTGTTTTGTATATATTTGATTTTAGTTTTTTATTGTTTACTGTATATATAAATATATATAAATGTATTCTTAAGGGTGTCGGTTAAACGTTTAAGAGTCTTAAGCTTACTCGGTTTTTGAACTTAGTTGAGGCCTGTAGTTGTACTAACTTTTCCTGCACTATTGGCCCGAACATAGAACAATCGAATTAAACGTACCCAGGCTAGAAATAATCAGCTGAGGAAGCCTTTTTTTTTACCTACCATTTGAACCTTAATACGAGTGCTTTCTTTAAGATCTGCCAGCCATTAGGCTTTGCCCTTGAGTGAGTTGATTTTTCCTTATATACTTATTTCCCTTTTATCTAATGACCTTTTGCCATGCTTAACTCACAATCAAGTTTTTATTTTGCCACGTTAAAACCCAACCAAAAAATGAATAATACAAAAAAAAAAAAAAAAAAACTGCTGCAGACAAATGCAACTGAGATCGAAACGGCAAGCACCTGGCTGCCCATAACAACGGATGTGGCAGATGTCGTCGATATTGTGGCAGCTACAACGCGTCCAACACTAATACAAACCGAGTACGAGATCTTGGTTGAGTCCACGACGGCTTCGACGCCTTCAACGCACAGCACGCTTTCAGTTAGCTTTAAGGTGAACCTTATATAATTGCGTCCAGCCACACAATCACACACAATATTGTTTTTTGTTTTGTTGTATGCATATTGTGTAGCAAGAAAAAAAAACCATAAATAAATTTTAGTTTTTTGTAATAAGCTGCACTTAAAAACCAAAAAAAAACCTTCACTCCAATCCTTGTCTAGCGAAATTTAAGCCCAATTCAAAGCCCCAACAAACAAACAACCCAATGCCAATTCAGTTAGTTAAGCCAATTAAGGGATTTCAATGTAAATGGCTAATGCACTTATCCTTCTTTGAAATGGGATGCCAATCAGCGCTGATTAGCGGCGCATTTCTCTGACTCCTCGCATGTCCTTTGGTATTACTGCATGCAATATTATCTTTATGTATATCTATATGTCGCAACCCTCCTCTAGTTGATACACTAACTAACTCCTATATCTCTGCCTGCTCTCAAACACTATTCAAGCTTGACACTGAATAAAAATAAAAGAAAATAAATCTCGCTTATCCAATTAGCCAGTTCATATGTCATTTAATGAGTTCTCTGTAATTCCCAGGCAGGGGATGCTGTCGATGCCCTTGAAGCTGCCAGCAATACCAGTGTACCCAATCTGGCCAGCAATGAGGTATGTTTAAAAAGAAAAAAAAAACCATGTCAAGCGTATTACAAAACATATTTCATCATAATTGCTCACATATTTTTTCTTTTTGTACAGTTGGCTACACCCACAGTGCAGGCTACAACGACGAGGCAGCCGCAGGTGGAGGCAAGCAGCACTACATCAACGGATGCCTCAACGGATTATGTAGAACCGCGACAGGAGAATAGTGTGCCCATCATTAAAATGCGTTTGCAAAAGCTGGCGGTGCCATCGGGCAAGGCGTTTAGCTTTGTGGTGCCAGCGGAAACTTTCTATGATGCCGAGGATCAAACCAATTTGCGTTTGGAGCTAACCGACAAGGATGGGCATGAGCTTAAGCCCACATCCTGGCTGCAATTCAATGCAGATAAGCGTCAGCTTTATGGCTTGTAAGTGAACTAAAACAATACTCTTACCGCTGACTACATACAACCTTTTTTGTTCTAGACCATTGGATGATGCCGTGTCTCGTTGGCAATATCGGCTTTCGGCAACCGATTCCGGCAATGCCAGCGTCACGGAAACTGTAGAGATTATCGTGCAACAGCATCGTGCATTGCGTACCTTCAATCATGAGATAAGCATTGCTGTGCGCATCAATGAGAAGCTGGGACACAACATCGACTGGCAGCTGAAGCTTATCAAGGCTGTGGCGCATACGCTCGAGGATAACAGCAGCTCGGCGCTGGTTGTGCGTGAGATAAGACAGACGCTGCAGGAGCCACAAAGTGCCAGTTTTGTGTACTTCAATGAGACACTGCCGACAAGCGATTGTCCGGAGTCAGAGCTGAATGAGCTGGTGCAGCGTTTGGATGCGCAGCGTTTGAGTGATTTGGTGCAGCCGCTGATTAGTGTTAAGTCTGTAACGGGTCAGTTGATTGGAGCCTGCCAGAAGACTGAATTGACCAAAATAAAGCCCACAACGCACATGGCCAAGAATTTGCCGCCTATGCCACGCAATCAGGTGGATCGTGTGAATGCCTCAGTGGGTCAATTGTTGGTCTACAAGGTGCCCAGCGATACCTTCTACGATCCCAATGATAATGAGCTTACCCTAACGCTTAGGACTAAGGACCACAAGGAGATTAGCACACGTCACTGGCTGCAGTTTGATTCGAAGAATCAGGAATTCTATGGCGTACCCAAGAGCGGTGATATTGGAACGGAGGAGTATCTGCTGATAGCCGAGGATAGCGGTGGCCTCAGTGCTAACGATGCGCTCGTTGTCGTCGTCACACACACGCCCAAAAAGGATTATGCCATATTGTACAAGGCATATTTGGCCATACGTCACGAGAACTTTAATGCAGAGCTGCAGCGCAAGTTTATGGAACGTATTGCTCAGCTGCATGGCGATGCGAATACAAATCATATTGTTGTGCGTTCGATTACCACGCATCACGATTCGGATGGCACAATCGTTAACTTTTACAATGCTTCACTGTACAAGGTGCACAATCGTTGTCCCGACAAGGAAATGGCTGCCACACGCAATGTCTATCTAAGCAGCGATATGATGCCGAGTCCCAGTGTTAAGAAAGCACTTGGTCCTGAACTAAATCTAACGAATTTTACAGTTGTGCCCTCAGGCACCTGTCATCGTAAGTGCTAGAGCAGATCATGTATCAAAGAATCCTTTTGTTAATCCCTTTTCCTATTCACTTTCAGATGCGGAGAACAGTGACATTAGTCAGCATGAGTACATACCCTCGCGACCCAAGGAACCAAGTCTGAAGCCAACGTTCCCTGATGAATACTTGGCCACCTTTATACTGCCCGCTGTCATTATTGTAGTCATGATACTGTTGGCCTCCATTATAGCCTGTTGTTTGCATCGACGCCGTCACAAGAGTGGCAAAATGGAATTGGGTAAGTTTATAACAGAACTTCACTTAAAGTGTGAGCTAATGACAACTCCTTTTCGCAGGTGATGAGGAGGAGCGTAAGTCGTTCCGCACCAAAGGCATACCGGTCATCTTTCAGGATGAGTTCGAGGAGAAGCCCGAAATTGGTAATAAGAGTCCGGTCATACTCAAGGATGAGAAGCCGCCGTTGTTGCCGCCCTCGTATAACACCTCCAACATGAATGGTGGCGACAACGATGTGGATGAGTATGTGCCACCGCCAGCTGTGGTGCTTGGCGGACGCGAGGTGCGAGGGAAATCACCTGCAACGCCCTCTTATCGCAAGCCACCGCCATATGTATCGCCATAAATGTGTGTCAACAACAGCAGGAGCAGGAGCAGTAACTACAATAACAGCAGCAACAACAACAATAATCACTACTAATCAATTCTTAACGAAAAACTTTAAACAAAACAAAACAAAACAAAATAACAATTTACAATCTTAATCTAACAAATCTTTCGCACCTCTCAACTCTATTGTTAATTCTAGAGTTTTTTCTATGAAATTGAATTTTGAATTGAGGTGCAAGTTGACAGCCCCGCCCATATTATGATATAATAGTTATAAAATGTAACGGTATTAAGAATGGACACTGTAACTGTAAAACAATCAATTAACGATTTCATTATGCGACTTGGCTAACAACTTAAGCTAAAAAAGCTAAACACATACTGACACAAACAACTATGCTGCATATTATTTATCTAGTATGTACCTTAACTTATAAACAACAACAAACACATGTATACACAAACACGAAAACACAACAACTACAAAGCAAGCGCAAGAGCTTGAAAAACACACACAAACACACACAAACACACACGAATACACACGAATACACACCCATTTATAGAATAGCATTTAATACATGTTTATATGAAACGCGGCAAGCCGCTGTTTTCTTAAATGCTCCTTGCCAATGTCCTTGACTCGTTTGTAATTTTGTGGCAGCTTAAAGACGTTCAGCTTAAGCTCTTTAAGCCGAATTGTTTTAGTTCAGAATGCCAGTTACCGTCCGATGTGTAGCTGAAGCTCACAAAATTCCATTGCCAAAAGTAATACTGGTCGCTGCTCAGATAAAATTCAAACTTTAAGCCAACATTCTAGGCACAAACTTGTTTGTGCTTAGAAGTAGTTGGCATTGCTAGTATTATAATCATATCATTTAGAACCATTGTTGGCTATGCTTTATATTACAGTCACTTTGGCAGAGAGCATAACGCTTTAATTGAGTTTTGCATTTAGGTTTTTAGGAAGTCTATTTTATTTTTTGTACTCATCAATGCATATTATACAGCTGCCAATTGAATACAAAACAAAAACTACAAAACAAAATAATAGAACATATTCCCATATATTCCTATAAACGTTGCCCCACAAGTGCTTCCTCCATACCACCAAATCATATCCAAACTGTAATGAAAAACAATACACAAACAATACACAAACAACACACACACAAACCCACACTAAGTATATATTAAATCATTACTTAAAGTAGCCACGCCCACTTAGTTCATAATTTTTTTTACAAAAAAAAAACCTATATGATTAGAATATATACACATATTTATATATATATACCTAAAATTAATCTTACTTGAAAGAACGAACCATTTGAATTGTACTAAAAACAAAAGAAAAACAACAAAAACTACATGTTTTAACTGAGTAGCAAGTATGTCCATTGATTTTTATATACGAAGACCGTCGTTTATGTAAGTTAGAGCAATATTTTCGCTGAAAAACTGAATTGAATAACGAACAAAATGAAATTGTCAAAATGAAATGAAAACAAATAAATTTATAATACGACTGCAATGCGTCGTAATGCCTATTAAATTAAGCACATAGCATATGTACGATTATGTGTACTAATTTGAGTAAATTGTATAAGCTCATTAAGCGTAAAATATTTACACTGAATTTTTGTAACAAAAAAAGAAAAAAATGGAATACACAAACACACATAAGAACAACGGTATCAATTTATTTTGAATAAAAAATGCCAAAGATACATACTTCGTTTTCTGTTTTCCTCATTCATTGTTTAATATTTAAAGTGACAGTGGCATAAAATTGTGAAATCATTTAAGAAACAAATGCTGCCAAATAATAAACTTTATGCCTATGCCTTTTTTATAAGTGTTGCCAGATTGCTTGAATTATCATTGACAATCCATCTTATATTCCCAACTCTTATACAATTAGTCAGACACTGGCCAGATTGTAGATCTGTAAACAAACACACACACACACACACACGAACAGTAAGTACACAAACTAATAAATAAATTACATGAATAAGTTTAGTATTAAAACAAACAAATAATTGTAGCATAGTAATTGATAGCAAACAATTTATGCAATGCAAAACTTCTGACCCAAAACTGAATAATAATATTTATTAAAGATGTCAACAGAGTCAATAACAGAGCCATAAACAAACAACATCAGTAATGAATTTAATATTTGCAAATTATGTGCAAATTAAATGGCAACACACACACGTACACACACACACACAGCTAAATTACAAATTACCAATAAACATTTATATATACTAAATATAAATATATATATATTTTGATATAAACAAAAGCGTGTTTGATTCCCAAGTTTTTAATTGATGTTTCGGATCACAGAACGGAAATTCATTTTACTAATTTTACTAATAAACGGGGAGGCATATTCAATTCAATTTATTAAAATGCCAGGCAAGCTCAAGCAAATTATGGAATCAAATCAAAAAGTAAAACCAAAAACAAAAAAGTAATGAAGTAATATAAAATTTGCTTGTTGTTGTTGTTAGCTTTTCGCTCTCTTTCACGCACACCTCCTAATAAAGTCATACCACACCACTGCCCCACCACCTTCACCCCCCTACCAAACCCTATAAGAAAGAATGTCCTGAAGTCCTGAAGTGTGTATTCTATTGATTTGGTTACTTTGACAACCAATACGCGTTGGCCGGATTCAGGATGCTGTATGCTTACGTATATACCCAAAACACACACACACCCACACACAGACGTATACAAACACATACACTTGGTTGGCTTCGCTGACGCCAAGCGTAATAGCAACAACAACAGTAACAACAGTTGCCTTGTCTGTCACTCAATTCAAGTTGGTGGCCGTGTCCCGGGTTGAGGTTTGGGAGCGGCACTTCAATCTGTTGTTATTGTAGGTTTTGCTTCTATTATTATTTTTATTATTATTTTATTATTATTATTATGTAGTGCAGTCATTTAATTGGTAACAAATAGTATTGTTTGGCTTGCCATTTCTTAGCCAGTTTCGTTTTGTACGCTTTTATGACTTTTCCGGGAAACCAAACCTAAGCAAGCATTCAGCAAAACACAACAACAACACACAACAACACCACCATACCTGACGCACGTATCCATGTGGCATCCACATGTATCGTATACGCTTTTAAGCATGTTGTTTAGCTTTAACTGCAGCCCCCAAGCTCTCGACCTATGTGTGCTTGTGCGGACCAGGTCCTGTAAAAGTTTTCTCTATGGCCAACTGTTTGCATCGGATGTAGTTTTGCCAACTGCAAAAGGGTTGACATTTGACTGCAATACGCTTATGAGGCTGCAATTAAAAAGTCACTAACTATTTAGAGACCAACTCGTGTGCAAACAACAGGCAACAGGCAACAGGACACCAAACAAATATGTCTCACTATTATGTCTGGCATATTGCCAAGCAATTTGGTCCAACATTGCTGCCAAACTCTGAAAGAGCTGCCCACACCGACTGATTGAACCAGCGATTCAGGAGGAGGAGTAGCCGCTAGAAACTCAAAGCGCAAAAGCTTTAAGAGCGAAAGGGAGCAAAGTTATGACAGTGATGAGCTTAAAGGTATTAGAAGTGTTGAAAGATTGCAAAAAACAAAAAAGACATAAAATCAATTATGAGAGTAACAAGCTAAGCGATAAGCGCATCAGAGCAGCGAATAAGGATGCATCAGAAAAGTCGGAAGTGAAGAACAAAGTGTTCACAAAACTGATAACCAGAAGGGTAATGAGAAAAGTAGGTGTATAAAATAGAAACAAATTAGTTGCATAAAAGAAAATATAGATTGGAAAAGGACTGTAGTAGAGATAGAGTAAGTTGAATCGAATCTTAACGATAGATGATCTTAATTGATAGATGAAATGGGCAGCTATATCCTAGATTTATCAACACTTTATCCACATTTTAAATATTTATGCTAATTTTTTAGACGTTCTTAAAAGGAATTCAATGATAAGCCTTTAAAAACAAATTAAAAAGCCATTTCATATTACTAACTTCAAATTCAATATAAACCTGAGTTCTGAAAAGATTTTCCCTGAGTTCTTTAACGTCAAATGAACCTATTTTAGTTTAAGCTTTCGAAAGCAAGGCAACTTCTTTAAAGGTTTACTTCTTTTCCATCACGTTTTATGATTAGAATAACCCTTAAAAGCTACTCTTCACAAATTTATTACTTCGTACTGACAAAACAAATCAACTTGACTTTTTATAAGCACAGGATTGATTTATAAATTTAAGAAACACAACTACAAGCTTAGCTAAGTATTCCCTATCGAAACGAAATTTTCTATAAGCTGCAAGAAAATTTGCAACAAATCATTTCATAATTGTTATCATGATTGAATGTTTATGTTTCTATTGTTATGTTATTACAAACCTTGTTGAATTCTGTTTAAGTTTATATAATAAGACCCATCTAATGGAAGTATGGTTGTTGTTGGTTGTGTGCGGTGTGTGTATGTGTGTGTTTAGCATTCAGAAATAATTATATTGTTCAATGTTGTGGCGGGCATTTCATCAGATATGTCATCTAGACCTATATATATATATATATATATATATATGTACAAGTATATGAATAAATAGTTCGTTCGTTAGATGAGGATACAATATAAAAAGGGCTTTGACAGTCGACTTGTTGGCTTTTATCATTGCGCAACAGCTGCTGTCAGTGTCCTTTTACTTATGCTTATCCGTTTGCCGTTGCCATAACACTCATTATCGCCATCCTATGGCCCCATTATGCAATGAATGCCATTTACGGAATATTTTCTCAGTTTTGCGTTTCAAGTTACCAAACAACAAGCGTGGCAAGCGTATAATTAACTTATAGTCTTACTAACCATCCTGTGGCATGCCACACCCACACGCCCGTTCTTTTGCAACACTCTAACTCTGTTTTTGTGTGAACCTAAACTTTCGATAGAGATAAATACATTGGAGTCATAGTACATTTTCCTATAAAAACACACACGTATGTATGTATGTATGTATGTCTAAAACATATATAAGTGCTAAAATTGTATCATAATTTAGTTGGAGTGCGTGCTGAGGCAGCAAATGAAAATCTCTTTTATACAATTGAGTCCTGTCCTTTCGCATCTTCTGTTCCATGTTGTCCACTGCTCTCAATATCCTGTTGTTTTGTCCTTTCTACAGTCTGCTGTCTACTGTCTGCTGTCTGCTGTCTGCTGTCTGCTCCCATCCATGGCAAAGCTCAACTCGCACCTTCGAAGCAAATGTGATTTCAGCTTTTGTGCTTTCTGAAAAATATTTATAGCAAAAAATAGAAAAAAAAAAAACGCTGCAATTTTCGTTCTCGTTCTTGTCCCTTCGCTGAACATTGTTTTTGCCAAGTGAGCATCAGACAGGTAGTCGGGAAGGTAACCGAAACCATCTAGACTCTGGAACACCCACCGTTTTGCCACGCCTATTTCAATTGTTTGGACTGTCACAACAGCGCAAAAACAGAGAAATCGAGAGAGAGAGAGACAGGGTGGGATTATACCCTACTGAAATGCTCTACAACTACAGGAGCCTAGATTTGTGTGGAAAATTAATGTATTTGCCATTTTATTTGTATGGTAAGTTTAATGTGCCGCCCTTAGTCAAGCGGTAGCCACGCCCATTTAAGCTGCTGCACCGCAATAAGGTTTGATGTGAAGATAAGTTAACTTAATGAACGTCAAAATACACTATGAGATAATTGGGTAAAGAATGCTTCAAACCAACAAAGAGCAATTAAATCATTTCACCTTGCTGAAATCCCATCTGATTTGGCCATAATGTAGCGAATACTTATTGAATAAGCTGCGAGTCTCGAAAGTATCAATGAAAAGGATTCGGGGGATTATCATAGTGTTTTCATTAGAGTGTATCTGAATGGCAGCGAGCTACGAATAAATATGCAGATAGTCCGACTAAACTCGTACTGTTGTGCAAGATTCAGTTTGAGGCACGTTCGCCACGCTCTTTGCACTGTGCTCGGGCTGTGAAAAGGTAAACAGTGTATCACATTGGATGGCTGGCGGATTCAAAAGGAGCCACGAGCAATTTTGGAATCAGGATTCACAAGCGTCAGGCGTCCAGAGGTGTGACTATATGGGGGTAAATTGAGATTAATAACAAAAACCCAAACGAAAACCTGTAACGTGACAAATGCCCCAGCATGGAGAGTGACTCGGATGGTGGAGTAGTTGGCCCAAAGGCCAAAAGCATATACATATATATACATCAGTGGCAGAAGCAGAAAAGTAGCAAAAGAAATAAATGCTAAAGTAGTGAAAGAGCTTTCGGTTTGGGGTTATTAGATTGAAATAAAATATTTGAATTGCTTGGCAAGGACTAAATGCAAAAGCCAATGATTTGTAAGCATGGACACGGACATCGACATGGACACGGACATGGACATGGACACGGACACGGACAGTGGAACAGACAAAGAAGGATATGAGCATTGTACATAGGTACATTTAAGTTTCCATTCAATTGAGCAGGAGGCAAAATCGTTCAAAATGCCAACCAAAAAAATTTCTGAAGTACTTGAACTCGGAGATGGCTCATATCAATTATATGCGTTTCAGGGGGCGGGGGCAGGTGGGGTAAGCTACTAGCTGGGGATAAACACAGAGACGAAAAGGAATACAAACACAATACAGACAACATTGGCAACCTGCTGCGCGTTGAGCTAATGCCACAGCTCAGACAAACAAAACTTGCCCCACGCACAATTCGCTTTGTGCTCAATTGAAGCACACAAAAAGAAAAAAAAGAAGAAAGTATCGTTGGGTGGGGAAGGGGAATTGAGATTGACACTCTATTATTAAAAGGTTGGGTTGTTTCTGGTCTTGGCTTTGGGGTAAATTGCTTTTATTGCATACGTTTCGTGTTGCCATTTGAATTGCACTTAATTTCAATCAGGCGCCCGCTGCTAAGCCACTTCAGCTAATTGTTTGGCTTTTGAGTGGGCGTGGCAGGCGCCCAAGTCAAGACAAGACAAGACAACAGTCAAGCCATGGATTCTGTTGTACAGTCTAATTTGTAAATGCTCAGGTCGCAGCTAGGTTACACGGCAACAGCTGACGCCAACATCTTCACTGAAAGCGTCTTAACTTGGCTTTAAAATCAACTCAAGTGTGCTGCTGCTGCTGTTGCCTGTTCTGCTGACTGGGCGCGAGCTGAGCGTTGGCCCCGCCCACTAAATTAATTGTAGTGGCATTATGCGTGTTATTCGAAATGGCACTGGCACTTTATAATTTCCGTGGAAGTGTATCATTAGCCAAGGCTAAGCCGTAGCACCAAAAAAAACGCCAAAGCTATAAGTCCAAAGTCAAAAGCAGCTTCCAAGAATGCTTCACTGAGCGCCAAGCTAATGGAACTTGCTTGTTGTTGCCACAACCAACACGGTTATAGTTGTTACACTCTACTCTGGACTACAACCTTTAATTCCCAAAAAAAAAAAGTTTATTTTTTGCCTACTTCAAGCCACTGAGTTTTTGAAAGTTGATCTCGAAAAAAAAGGCGAGTACGTTTTCCACTTGCTCCTCAAGACCAACTGGCAAAATATTGCAAATTAAAGCAAACGAAAGTAATAGACTAAAGTATGATCTGATGTTCTTAATATGGCTGGCTTGAAGTAAAGCAGTATCAAACACATCCTTAACTACTCAAAAACCCAATCAAATCTTTACTCACCAAGCAGAAACTAAGTTGTTAGTTAGGTTTAAATCCCGTGCCGTCTGTAACATCAAATCAAGGTCGTGTTTCACAAATTATACACTCAATTTTCAATCTTTGGCGCTATGAAAGTATCAAAAAGTGCCTACTATGTGTCTCAGCGGCATCGTTGTCATCATCATCATCATCATTATGTTAACTAAACATGTTCAAAGGCAAAACGGGTCATATTCCCATATGGCAAACGTGCCGCGTCTCATGACCTCATTTCTCAAAATCGAAAAATCAGCGGGCGCAAAACCCAAAGGAACGCTCAATATAGACTTGGATTAAAGACGAGCCAAAGGCGACAGCGACCAGGAGGGAAGGCAGATAGTAAGTATAAGAGTTTGAGGTTAAAAGAGTAAAGTCTAAGTAGAGGCAATATAAAAAGTCTGCTGCTGTCGCCGCTTTCAATTGAAGTGGCAACAATAACTAAATTAAAACTAAAGCCGCATGCCACAAACGCACGACCAGGCAGGGAAGAGCGGTAGGAGGGTGGAGCTTCACTCATTCTAAACGCGCTTTGAATACGTTTAAGCAAATGCGTCGCAAATGCTTTCCACACAGCCCGTTAACATCATCCCTTGCACTATGTGCGGCTAAATTAAAATGAAGCATTGCGGAATAATTTTGACACCCGTCAACCCCAACGCCATCGCCATTGCCATCGCCAGCCCAACCCAGTACGGTATTTGATGGGCTCATTGGGTTTGCCTGGGTCACACGCATCCACACGCACAGCTGGCTGCTAAGCAGACTGGCGCCAAAATTGTGGCTGACTTCACAGATTCTTCATGACGATGACAAGTTGACGGCTTAGCTGCATGGCTATAAGCAGCACAAGCACAAGCACAAGCAACGGCTTTAGCTTTGGCTCTATCCATGCCCAGCAGCAACTGATGCTGCTGCTGCTGCTTGACTCCATGACTCCTTGACGGCGGACATGGACTGGCTCGTTAATGCCGCCCAACGCCACAGGGCAACTCAGACTCCGACTCAGACACAGCGAAAGCGACTTTGACTCTCTCATTTTCATTTTCATACTCTATCTCATTCCTTCTCTGTGCTTTTCTCAGAGCGTCTACATGTGACTGTGTGTAGGTGACATGTCCTGACACGACGACAACAACAACAACAGGAACAAGAACAAGAACAACGCTCGCCCGCCCGCAACGAGGCGCCAACTCATCAACTACTCGTGCACGGAGTCTGAGTTCTAGTTCCACATACTATATAGTCCAAACGCCTCAGACTGCCTTCTTTCCGGTCTAGTGTTGTGTGCGTGTCGTGATACAAAGTTAACTTAAGCACAAAGACTTAAAACATATGGAAACATTGTAGGAATGTTTATGTTTTAAGAAGGTCAAAGTAAAGGTTTTTAAATTCGGTCGAAATCTCAGCTATCTCAAGTTCATTTTAATCTGATGATCTGTAAGGTATCTCATAGTAATCATATAGACGATTGCTAGAGCAAACTATAAATAGTCCTAATAAGAGGAAATATCTTATCTTAAATATCTGGTTAAGAGCTATTTGTTTGTTATCAGCAAATCTGGTTTAAAAAGTGTTCCTCTGCATAAGATAACAAAATAAACGAGGCAATAATTGATTGCAAATTACTTATCGAGCGGTTTACCAATTTGTATTTCGTGTTCCACATCCTGTCCATCTCTATAAGTTCCGCCCTGTTGGTCCCTAGCAGTATGCTGCGTTTGCCAGCGTTCCTGTTGCTTCTGATCCTTGGGGAGATAGCCAAAGCAGCCGAGGCAAGAGCAGAGGCAACAGCAGAAGCAGAAGCAAAAGCAGCGCAGCGCACCAAGAGAAAATATCTTGGCAAATGTCATTTGGGGGTTGCTCCCTTTGTGTTGCTGTTGTTGTTTTAACTTGTCGCCGTATTAAAAAATAGAAATAGCAGCAGCAACAACTCGCTCCATATGGCTGTGTGGCGCTATTCCCTCTCAAACTCTGTGCCCAATTCCACATTCTAACTAACAGCCAGGCAGCGACCCTTCTCACAGGCCAGGGGGATGGGTTGTGGGGTTGATTTTGACAAACGTTTCGCTGTTGGCCGCCCGCAGTTGCTCGTTTTCATAATCGGGCGGTAATTGTACACCAATTTGACTTATGAATATAAATTAACTGTGAAACGTGCGACAGTTAAAAAAAAGAAGGAAAACACGAAAACAACACACACACACACGCTTAGACATATGTATGTATGTGAGTGCGTGACTCAGTCACAGCGGGAGAGTCACTAAAACTTGTGTCCCATCAAGATCTTAACAATATTGTTGATTATCTTGTTGAATACTCGTTTGTGTTGTGTAATTAAGCATTATTTGCCTTAAAGTTTTCCATTTCCTTGTCCAAATCACTCGTTTCACATATATTTATTGCGGTATGTTTTTAGCATTGTGGCATGTTGGGTGCAATGAAACTCAATCATTGATAGGATTTAATGTAAAAGCTTGTTTTGTAATTAGATTTCGACGATTGGACGAGCGCAAGTGTCACAACTGGACAATGGCGTTAGGCGAGACAGTACGAGTGTGTGTAATTGCTTTAAACTGTCCGAATGGCCATTAAGAACCGAACCGATGGGCAATCATCGGGTAACATCCGGTGCCAAGTGTGTGTGTGTGTTGACCAAAAACGAACAAAACGAGAATAGAGCAGACAATACGATGCTGGATAAAAGCAGAAGGAGTAAGGATTAGACTAGAAACAAGTTGTAGTCGTATGGGTCGTATGGAGAAGTGACCAAACCAAACCAAGTGATTTGCATGTGTAATTCGATTTGTGGTCTCACGAGTTGACGAGCTTAACACTAACAACCAGGCATCAGCTGCAACAGTGTATATGTGTGGGTGGATGGTTGAATGTAGAACTGACAGCTCTGACAAATGCTGGCGGCGACGCGACTCTGACTCCGTCTACGACTACGACACACACATACAGGCAAACATCGAATAAATCAAGAAAGCCAATTTATGATTTTGGTATATGGCCCATTAAATGAAATCTTATGAAGTTCAAATGACAATTACATAAATAATTATACAAAAAAAAAAAGGGTGTCGCGTCTAGCATATCAAAGCACATAGATGTGTGTGTGTGTTACCTAAGTATTAGATACGCAAGGGCAGAAGTGAGACTCATGTGCTTGTATTATTTATGTGTGTCGCACACACCCACACCCACACACACCCACACACGCACATACCACAAAAGCCCCCGCGTGCAGGATATACAATTGCACTTAAAGCACACTCTCCATATGTTGCCACAAAGCGCCTTTGCTGACTGCCGCATCCGCATTCGCATCCGGTCGTGAATGTAACTGTAACTCAATCCATATGATCCTGCCTGTTGCGGGTGGGTGCAGGGCCATCCGGGCTGTCAGCGCAAGGAGCTGGCTACGGTTACGCCCCTGTATAATACGGCATGAGAGTGTGTATGTGTGTGTGTGTGTGTTGCCGACGCTGCAGCAGCATTTCAAGTGCGTTTCATTTACAATTTTCCTTCGGTTTTATGTGCCCGTTGCGCCACACAATAGAGAGCGAGAGAGAGAAAGAGAGGATGAGAGAGGGAGTTGGGATGAAAGTTGCATGTTCTTGGCTTTTATGTCATTGTTATATGCTTATTGTGTCTTTCCGTTGCCGTTAAAACTGTTTGTTGCAATCGAATCACAGCGGCCGTAAAAGATGCAAATGGCAGCCACGAAGCCATTCAATAGATCCCCCAAATGCAATGTACAACATTTCCGCCATGCGCCCATTCCGTCTGTATCCCTTTGGCAAATGGTATGATGGTATGGCGTATACGTAATGCTATGCTATATGTAAGCAGACGCTGAACATTTTGCAGCAGCTGTTGCCAGCTGGACGTGTAAATGTGTAAATGTGTTTAATGGCAAACCAAACCAGGCAGCCAAACGAGTCAACGCCAGCTAAAAAGTAGGCCAAACACACAACAACAAGCGACGGCAGACACACAGACACGGACCCCGCCTCAACAATTGTTTGTCCAACCAACTTTTGTCTGTCTGTGTTCGTTCAATTGACTCACTCAGTCTCTCTCTCTTTGCACCGCCAAGCTTTTGTCTGTCTGTCTATCTTTTGGGAGTTTCGTCTGACCCTGACGTGGCAGAAGGGGCAGCAGCAAAGGAGTATCGCGGTCGCGTTCATCCAGTGAGGCAGTCATGGCAGTCAGGCAGAGCCTGGCTAAAAGTGCACAGATGAGAGACAATTCAATTTTTCATGTGAGAAGTCACTTCGCGGCACTTTGCTGCTGCCACTTGGCAGCTTCTCTCTTTTCTCTCTCTCTCTCTCTCTCTCTCTCTCTCTCTTTCGCAGTATTTTTTTTGTCTCTATCTTTATCTGTGTGTATTTGAAGCTAATAAAATAAATGTATTGCATGTGGTTTACAGTAAATTTAAAAACTTATTGCTACATCTATATTATCTACAAATGCTCCAACTGCACAAAAGAAATAAAACGAACACACACACAGACAGAGCACAGCGAAAGTGGATAGCAAATATTTGAAAAATGTGTTCCTAAGAACTGTGAATTGAATATAATAGTTCTTTGAAACGGCATGAACTCTGCTCCACCTGTAAGTCAATAAATCCAAATAAAATTGTTAGCTATTTTGTCGGCGGAAGTTATGCATTATCTGCAAAGCCATAGTTGTAGAAGAAAAAATGTATTTTTAGTGGGTTTTAAGGTGTCACAGAGTAACAAGCTTATCGAAAGTAACATATTAAACTGTCAGTAAGAACATTTAACTTTTTGCGTATACATAATATGTAGTAAGAGAGCGATTAATTGTTTAAGTTTTGTTCAACATAACAACCTCTAAGACGAACATGCTCATAAACTGCTGTTAAAGCAAAATATCCTAATGATCCTAAGCTTAGGACAAAGCAAAAAGTTTGGAAGCAAACTATTGGTTAACTTTAATTCTTATTATTATCATAAATAAAGTTACTTCTAAAACAATTTTCGCATTTAGATTTATATTTAACTCTTATAAAATAAAATAAAATTCAATTGCTTTTAATTATCCACTTAAGACTTAGAAAAAATTCATTAAGCACAATAAGTCTGCAAAGTTTACCAAACACACACACACACACACACAAATGATAATCAGATAGAAGAACTATAAAATCGTTTAGTAATAGTATTATAAGTTTGTTAATTCTGGCATTTACTTATCAAATATCAACAAAACGTTGCCAAGTCAACAAGCGGAAAGATTTTTACCATATGCCCTGAAAAGTATGCTACGCAAAAGTGTAAGTTCCCTAATGGCTTGCCAGCTGTTCGAATTAGTTAGTTCATGCTTGAGCTGGGTGGCGTTTATATGTCAGCTATTTGCCAATTTAGCTGCACAATTGCCGTTGCCAAAACTTAAAGCCAGTTGAGTGTGTGTGTGTGTGTGTGCTTGTGTGTTGCAAAGTTCGACTACAACTTTGAGAGCTGAAAAGCGGCAAAGCGGCAAAGCAGCAACAAGTTTCGCCAAGACACACACCGCAATCACGTACTCATATATCAGCCACACACACACACACACACACACGAGCGTATAGTCAAAAACACACCCAACACTCAAACACACACACACACACATACACTTGTATATGTGTTGCGAAAGTTACGCAGACCCTCTTGTGCAGGCGCAAACAATTGACTTTTGAGCGTACCGTCTGCCCCAACTGCTCTTGTCAATGTAGCCGGCGCCAGTGTTTATTGTTGCTATTGTTGTTGTTGTTGTTGTTGTCGTTGGCAGCCTTAGCCGCAGCTAAGTAAAAGCAAAAACATATGAGACATACTTGTTACTTTTTTGCTTGTTTGCTTCCTATACCAATAAATGCCATCACATATGGACGCAGCAGCTCAACTCCACCTTGCTGCCACCCTACTGCCTCCTGCCTCCCGCCTTCTGCCTTCTGCCCATCCGGAAAGCCAAGTGCTGCTGCTTACTTTAAATGCCTGCAGTCGCTGCTATTGCTTTGCTGTTGTTGTGGCTGTTGTTGTCGTGTGTGTTTTCTTTAATGGCAACTCGGTAAAAATTAAGCATAATAATAAGTAGACGACCAAAAACTCCCAACAGCAAACAGCATGAGGCAAAAACACATAGAAAAAGTATAAAAAAAAAATACAACAAAACGCCGCCAGCTGTCCATATGGTTGTTGTAGTTCCTATAGCTAATGTGTATGTGTGTGTGTGTGGCCGCAACACACACTCGTGCGCACTCTTTCACACCTGCTGAGAGTGTCGTAGTTGCGCTCTCTAGTTCTCGCTAACGCTCTCTCTTTCTCGCACCCACATTGTCTCAACAGAGCCCAGGGCCAGACGCCTGCTGCTTGCTGTTGCTGTTGCTGCTTGTTGCTTGCTGCTCGCTGTTGCTGTTGCTGTTGCTGTTGCTGCTTGTTGCTTCACTTGTTGGCAGCTGGCGCCGGCGCAGTTAACACAATAACAACACCGAATGCCATCCACATACAACAAGTATGCTACGCTATGACTACAGGTGGGTGGTGCTCTTGGCGGTACATCTGCTGCTCTGCACTGTGCGTTGCAGCTACAAACAACAATAGTAGCAACAACAACAACCACAACAACAACTGCTGCATATCCTGCCACCATACTTGCCTCCATATGTGCGCTGTAGTTGTGTCAACTGGTTGCCGTTCTTGTGGAACCCATTGGACAAAATGAGCGAAAAGGAGCTGCTGCTGCTTCAACAGGCGACAAACAGCAACAACAACAGCAGCAACAACAACAATGCGAACGACGACAACGTTTTTCATCCCTTTTGCGAACTGTTGCACGTTCACCGCGCCCAAGTTGCCATAGATACGGTATAGAGCAGAGTGCGACTCCCGCTGCCAGCCCCCTTCCAGACACACTACACTACTCTATGCGAGGGTTGACGCGACGGCGGCGTCAGCGACGGCGACTTCAGTAGCAGGCAGCAGGCAGCAGGCAGTTGGCAGCGACGCAGGCGGCCGTGTGTCAGCGCAGCATGCGCTGCTAGACTTGCTGCCCGATAAATTATCAGGCTTCATAACAGTCACAGTCTGACTGGCAACGGTTGTGGTACTCTGCTCCTGGTCCTGATCCTGCTGATACTGATACCGCATTCAAAAACTTGCCTCATTTGTGAACAACCAACAACAATCAAGAATAACAAAAACTCCAAGTGAAACTCAAGCCAAAAACAATAATAAACAATTTATGCGTTAATAAGAAGTTCATAAACAGAATTAAATAATTCAAAGTAAATCATGTTTAAATTACGCTCACAATAAATAAGGAAACAACAACAGAACCAAAAACAACAAAAACTGTAGCATACAAAAGTGGGCCTATTGGTTATTTGGTGTCAACTGCTGCGACCATATGGCAATGGGTAAGTAAGATAATGCATAGCATTATTAACTTTTGCTTTTACCATATTAAAACATTGAATATTAAATGTGTGTTAGTGTGTGTGTGTGTGTGTTTGTGTGTGCTTATTCATCGCCGCATAAAATTGTGTTGCATTGAGTAATGACTGTTAGTGCGTGTGTGTAATAGAGAGAGAGAGAGAGGAAGAGGGAGAGCGAGCGGCTTGGTAAACATATGGTAACAAAATATTTATGATATAGACGTGCAAGTTCAAAATGCTTAAACGTGCCAGCAACACGGCACTCAACCAAAAAAAAAAAGCCAAACAAATCAAACTAGCAAATTGAATTGACCACAAACACATACAGAGAGAAGGAAAGGGAGAGGGAGAGAGAGAGAGAGAAAGCAATTTGCCTGTGCAACTTAGCCAAGTCTTTGCCTCTGTCTCGTTCTTGGCCTCTGGCCTTTTCTTGGGGTCCGGTGCGTGATTGATCATTGTGATATATTGGCTGCTAGCAGACAGCATAGCACAGTGCTAACAGCTAAACGTCAACTTTAATTAATGTCCCTTTTGTTGCCCAAGGCTCTCTCTCTCTCTCTTTCTCTCTGTGTATCTCTGCATTTCCTATCTCTATACACTTTCTGACATGGGCCGAATTTAATTTCGTTTAAATTACAAACAACATCCACAGGCAAAGGCAAAGGCAAAGGCAACGGTTAAGGCACAGGAAAATAGGCAACATTTACTGTGCGTTCGTTCGTTCGTTTAGTCAGAGTCTGACTAATAAGCAATAAACTGAAAATTGAAATTTAACACCTGTTGATAACACACATACACGACGATGTGTATGTCGAAACGAGAACGATGAAAACGACGACAGCCTCATTAATTGTGCTCTGAACAAACGAAGCCAACACCAAACACACTAGCATAGGTAGGGCTCTAGTTTGCTGCAGGTTGAAGGTGGATGCGATGGGGTGCGATGGTCTGGCTTTCGAACGGGTGCAGCAGTAACAGCAGCTGCCAACTGCCAACTGCCAACATTGCGAGTGCGAAATTTATGGCCCAAGCTCATGTGCAGCCCGGAGCCGCAACAAGGCCAGGTCTCTGTGTATTCCTCGTGTTTCTCTCTATGTGTGTGTGTGTGTTTGTGGTTGTCTGCTGCTCTATCTATCCAAGCGTAGGTGTGTCTCTGTGTGTGTGTGTGCAGCCAGACAGTTGCTGCATATCGGGATTTTATGCGTTTGGCTATGCGAGGCAATAAAAGAAATTTGTTGGCCTGTAACGCCGTTAAACTATATTGACTTAGATCCAAAGCCAATAGAGACAGCAAGAGACGTTAAAAAGAGAGAAAGGCAACGAGCACTGTTAGATAGTCTAAAAAAAAAGACGAGGAAATTGTTAAAGTAAGCTGAGAACTTTTATGGCCAGCAAACGTTACTAATAGACATAAATTCCAGTTACCAAAGCACATATATATACATATATTTTTTTTTGATAAGCAAAGTAACATATAAAAGAAATGCAAACATTATACGGTAATATGATAGAGATGTATACAAAACTTTTATGGCTCTAAAGGTCTCGCTGCAGTGGCATTTCATTAGAAAATACTATTTTCATTTTAAACATTTATACTATGTTTATGTGCGAGTATTGCTGAGAAACTAGCAACAGCATTAACTAATGAGCTTAGTTTGGTTTTTGTATTTATTTTTTACTCTTTCTTACTTTTTTTGTGTTGAATTTTAATTCACACTCAGTCAGTTTGAATAAACTCAAACGAAGTGTTAATTGGTAAAAAAAAAAAACAGAAAAAAATGAACAAAAGAATTTCTGGAAAAAACTTTACAATCAAACCAAAAGACTAAAGAGCAACAGCACAGATAAAAAGAGAGAGAGAGAGAGAGACCACGAGACATAGACACAATGAATTCAAGCGACAAAACCCAACTTTGATTGTGAGTTTAGCTTCCCTTTTTGAAATTTACTTCTCTTGTTTTACATCCGCTTTGGAGTTTTAGTTTGGTTTGCGTAGAGGTTTGGGATTAAAAGTGCCGCAACTTCAATTTAACACAAAATCAGCTTAGTTACATGATTATTACACCCACATATAAATCTTCTCAGACTCATGCTCATTAGTTTGTTTATGTGCTTACAGCTGTGGTAATTAAAAAACTAATGGCAACTATTCATATGCATTTATGTAATGCTGTAATCCAAGTAAGTAATCCAAAGCGGCACACACAAGTAAGTAACTACATGTAATCTATATCCGTATGTGTATGGATGTGTGTGTGTGTGTGAATTTAATGCTCATAAATATCAGTTTGCCAGTTACTTACAGTTACTTACAATATAGAATTTCACAACGCTGTGAAAACATCAAAATTGTTTCAATTTTTACGCAAAAGCTAGAAGATGAAGTGTAAAACATATCGATCATACGCACCATGTGACCATTAAATGCCTTTAAGTGCCAATTAATGTTTGACTTACACACACACACACACACATACTAACACAAAACGTGGGCAGCAGCCCAATATGAGGAGGGTTGATTGTGGCTGGACACAGGAGTCTGGACTAAAGTCCTGTGGAAAGGTTACAGCTGCCAGACGCACAAAATCTTATGACAAAGGCATAAAGTATTTTCAATAGATACATACATATATGTATAAATAAGTATATATTTATATAGATGTACACATACTTTGCTGTGTTAAGTGTGAGAAAAAATACTTATCGTAACTTATTTTGTGTGACTTTTTTTTAAACAGCAATTATATTCAGTTATTGGAGCGTATTAATGCGACTACGTTAAAAAGCAAAAGTTCGAACAGCCACACCAACACACACACACATATTTTGAGTGTAAAAGAATTTGATACACCTGATTCGCATTAAACATTAGCACAACACAGCGTTCAGCTAGTAAAATAGAAAGCTCAAATTGCGTGTGGCATTTATGTGACACGTGGTATGTCGCATGTGGCATGTGGCATGTGGCACTCGGATAAGGCTATTTATGAATGACCATAGACTAATCAGCATTGTATTGTGCTAATGCATTAGCTTTTATTTAATTACTATTTCCCTTGCGGTATTTCGTATACGTAATTTGCATGTTTTGTTTTGCTGCAATTGCTGTGCGTAATTAATAAAACGACCAAATACAGCAACACACTCTGATTGAGCGCTTTTATATGCAGTGACGTTTTCAAATGACCCAGTCCTGAAAATGACCTCCCAAAAAACAAAAAAACCAGCAACAACAACAGCAGCCGCAACATCATAAAAAAAACTAACAGACACAAATAAAAAGAAAGAAAAAAAAAGCAACAAATACCAAAGCGAGACACAGAACGAGGTAGAGGGAGGAAGGGAGCGGGAAGAGGATGAAAAGTGTCTGCAATTTCGCATAGCTGGCACTTTGAATGAATGCGTTTTAATTAACTTGATATGCAGCTCACAATACACATCAAAAAAGGGTTGAATAGCTGGCGCAATTGCAAAGAGGTTGATAACCAACTGCATGCTTCAGCATTTAAGTCTATTTAAAGTTAACCCAGAGGGGCCTTTGCCAACTGCTGGACAGGTGAATACAGGGAAAGAGAGAGAGAGAGAGAGAGATAGAGTTTTATAAAAATAAAAACAAAATACACACAACTTGACGTTTGTGTAGAGCTTTTGTGTATTTTTAATTACGTTTTTTAGCGTCTATACAAACTCTCGCCTTAACTTGTTTTTTAATTTCGCGCTAAAAGCTTAGCGCTGTCAAAATTGCGTTTAGTTTTGAAGCTAGAGCTTATCACAAAACTATGTTTAACAAGCTTATCGGTCATTATTGTGGTTTTTTCGTAGGTTTTGGTTAACTTTGAATAATTTTTTAATGATTTCAAGCTGCATTAAAAGTGAATAAAAAAACGTATCAATAAAAATACAAAATAAATACCAACAGTTAAACAGCAAAAAAAAAAATCAAATCTTAAAAATGTTAACACAAGAATACCGTTACTGGCTGTTATGCAAAAATATTCTAGGAAAACCGAGTACGTTTATTAGTTATGCAAATTTGTTGCTTTGTGTCTGTAACTTTGCACTATGTGCGACCGGGGTAAATATTTTCCGAAATGATCACAAAAAAATGCGAATCAAATAGTGTGGTGTGGGTGGTGGGTGGTGGAATACCAGCAGGATATATAAAGAGCATTAGATAGACCCACAATTTATGTATCGAAAAACGAACGAGCCAACAAAGCCAACGAACCAGATCTTCAAATGCATGAATCCAAAATCAAAGTTGTGTGTACATTTTTGCATACTTTGTTTACTTTAGTTGTTGCTTTATTGTTATAAGGTCCTTGTTGGCTCTGCTGTTGTTGTTGTTTTTCTTTCTGTTTTTGTTTTTTTTTTGCATAAATCAAGTTGAAAATGAATTCATGTGTCACATTAACGAGTGAATCTATGCTCTGCCAGCCGCGCTACCATTTGAATATCATTATAGAAAGCAATATGCGAAAACAGTTCAACAAAACAAAACCCAATTTTCGTCAATACAATGCGGGCCCAAAAAGCCTTCATTTGCTACTCGCTGTTGTTGTTGTTGTTGTTTATTTGTTATTTGTATAGATGGTGATGGAGCCTTCCATGTCATTTTGATTGCGTTGCGTGTGTGCATAATGAATTCAATATTTGTGATTATGCAAAAATTGCATTTGTTTTTGTTCAATTTGTTCGCTCCATTAAACTGACCAAATGGTTTTTCAATTAGCTCCGGCCACCAAAAACGTGGGCAAAAACGTAATGAAAATATTTATACAACATTGACAGCACACTCTAGCGTTAGTCTTTCTCTCTGTCTCTGTCTCATACAATATATATATAGTATCTGCTGGACAGGCACTACAAATAACAACGCGACGTATGTACGTGGCAGCAAAAGTTGTTGCTGCAGTTTGAAGTTAGCAACGGAAACGGATGCGGATGCGGCCATAGATGAGTACTCTCTTCTAGCCCCTACCGCTTGGCCCACAACAACAGCAACAACAATAATGTCTGCGTCTGTCAATGTTGGCACAAATTGTTTGTCACGCAGTGCAAATACTTCGTGATGTTGCTCTGCTATGCGGCATTATGCGCGATTTATTTTCCAACCAACAGCCTCCGGGTACACAGTTAGCAATACAGTTAAACAGATACGAAAGCATCTGGGCAGGCCAAGAAAACGTGGCAACAAGAAAAGGACACCCAACAACAGGGCCGCAAGCAACCCAACTGAGAAAATAAAACAAAAAAAAAATGAGGGCGGAAAAGAAAAATGTAACAACAAACATGAAATACATACGACATCAAAAATATATATATATATTGGCAAACAGCAAAAAATAGCAAACAGAGAGAAATTTGTAATTAATGCTCAGGTCGCCAACTGTATAAAAACATATGGGAACACATTGTAAGCTGCTTGGCTGCTGGAATACCTGCTAATTACCTAGAACTTTTCCTCACACACTCAAACCCAGGCACAAACTTTCACATCAAACAAAATCCATAAGTTTTAATGCAGTTTTTCTACACTTCTGCGCTTCCTTAACCAATGCTCAACGTTCATCGTTCAACATTCCCCCCCCCCCCTGCTCTGTCTCTGTCTCTGTGCACCTTAGCCTGTCTACGCAGTAATTGAGTTTATATACATTTTGCATTTTGCTGCGCAAAAGTTGTTTGATTGGCTTTTGCCTAGCCACCAAATTGCAATATAATTGCGTGCACTGGATGTTGGTTGGAGGATTGGATTGGATTGGAGGGTTTGATAGGGTAGCTAAGGTGCAGTAGCTGATTGCGAAACAAGTTAATTTTATTTGAAAGTGACATTGTTGAGGGGCGCTTGTCAACTAGCCTTGCTCCATTAAATGTTGCTCGAAATATTGTTGTTGCCACCCAGCGCTTCATTACACATTTTGCAGATGCAACCAACAGCAACAGCAGCAGCACAGCAACAGCAACAACAATGATGACAGCAAGTTTGTGTAATGTAATTAATTAATTATAGTGAAACAACGCAACGGCCACATACCAACACACACACACACACACTAGCACACACACAACAGATACTAGATACCAAGAGAGACGACCCCTTCGGACAGCAACTTCATGTTGTAGGTTTCATTTTATGAGCTAGAAATTTACTTCACGAATTCTCACACCCCCCCGAAAACACGCGGGGCAAACATTGTTCGTGTTTTGTGCTCGGTAACTTAATTACAAATTATAGTGCAATTAATTTTGCGGCTGGGGCATTATTAGGCATATCAGCCGTAACACAAAACCGCCAAGCCAAAGGCAAATGCTAAAAAACCCCGGCAGTTAACCGGTCTAACCAGACGGAACTAGCAAAGACAGCTAGGAAAGGGCAGAAGGAAAAGACTCCGGATGCGGGTAAGTAGATGAAAATTAAATAAAAAAAATTATACGTAAAACAAAGTGGCCGTAAAGTGACCGCCACATGGAATGTTAATGCCATTGGAAGAGATTAAGCTGCAATGCAAGTGGCATGTGATTTTATTAATGCCGCCAGTTTGGAGTAAATTGGAGTATTAAGAATCTGAAATGGCCACGTGTATGCTCGTAGCTATAACCTGTACAATCAAATGTTATTGCTTGAGAATACACGTAGTTAACAAGATTCTACCAACGACGCCAATAACTCAGGCAGAAAAACAAAAAAGGAACAAAACAACAGAAGGAAAACTAAATCGAAGCATCAATTATTTAGTTTTTGATTGCCCAGGCAACTAACGCTCATCAATTAAGATTTAACTTAAGTTTAAGCCAACAATTTGTTTGAGCACTTGTTAAAATATGTGCGTTAAGATTGATTATGGCAAAAGTTCTTGCCAAAGACGAATCGAATATTTAAGCATTACTTTGCCAGCGCATAAAACTTTCTATTCGCGTAAGTATTGCCAAGTTTATGAGTTATTTTAATGGCTATTTGAAAAAAAACACTAACAAACTTTCTATTTTTTCCAAATCCCTTTTACATTGCAGCTAATTACTAAGTAATATATTATGTGAAGATAATTATACATTGATTTATTGTACGCAACAATACCGACTGAAGAACAACTTGGCTCCAAAAGAAAAATCTTAACTTTTTGTCTTTGTGTTTTTGCTAAAGAATATATTCTCATACAATATGGTAATTACTTAAAACAAACAGATATAAAAACGCGTCGGCTTCGAACAATAAACATTGAATTACAAATTACGTACCACTCTAGCAAGGCATCGGTTTGCCGTTAAGGTAGTATGAAAGTTCTTGCGGTCGTATACTTAATGCCAGATGTAGCCAAAGTTTTTTAGCTTTGTGTCTATTCAAGTTGGCTTCCATAGCTAAAAAGCAACTGTCGAGACACAGTGATACATACAAAATATATATTCTCCGGCTATTAACTACTTCATTAACTTGTTAATCCATTTAGCATACAACATTAAGCTGATTTGATGCCAGACAGGGATATTTACTTCTTTAGAAAAAAAAAGTTAGGCAAGCCAGTTGCTCACACCTTCGATTTGTCTTGTCCTTTGTTGTTATGGTAAATTGGCTTTAATAGAATGTTGTAGCACTTTAGTTTCTGTCATAAGCACAGCCACAAAAAGGTGTACAAGAGAGAGAGAGAGAGCTATTTTAGCTGTATACATTTATGTATGTATCTATGTGTGTTTAAGAGTTTTTTTTTTGGCTTTTGTGTGTGCCTGAGGCTTTGTGTGAAACAAAAGACCTAATTAAGATTCATTTGAACATATGCCTATGGCAAACGCCGCCCACACACGCACATAAATACATATAATTAGCTGTATCAGCCTAAAAGTATGCAGCATTTTGTTTGCTATGTGATTAACAGCCGTATTTAAACGCCGGAAGTTGGCGGCGGCGGCGGCGTAGGCGGAAACGCCATCTTTGTTGTTTTCTTCTCGTTTTTCTTTTTTTTTTTGGTAACTGTTGTATGACAAGCCTTTTAATGACAACATCACAAACACAGAGATGGGGAGAAAGAGAGAGTGGTATGTGTATGATTTGCATTAATGTTATGCAAATGAGTTGTTTATCTTTTTATGTTTGCGACAAACCGACAGACAGACAACATACGCATCTTTTATTGAAAAGTTCTTTATGCCGAAACAAATGAGCAAATAAGTACATACACATGTATATTGATAAGAAATGAAGTAATATCTTTGGTATAACTTACGCACACTTTGCATCCTTGCAGACGGTGTGAACCATGTTGATTAGGTTGTAAGGTTTGTAGCACATTAAAGGTAAGTTAATAAAAGTGTTAGTGTATATTAATGTCGTTATGGCTTGCATAGCCATACATTCTGATATTTTCGTTGATTTCCGAACGTTAGATGTTAATCAAAGACGCACGTTGCTCACATCCTGGTCGTGTCGCGTACTTTGTCTCGCCTCTTGATATAATAAATATGTATGACTGCCAATATATTTCAATGTTTCTTCACTTTCTTGTTTTTTGTTTTTTGCGTTTGTGGTTGTACCCCAGCCCAATGACATTCTGGCTGCCATCTAAGAACCCACACGACTGTCAAAGCTGTCTCGGAATCGCCCCCAAAAACCAAAGCAAGCACAAGCATTCAAGTACGGCACACGCACAACTGACGTCTGAAGACGCACACGACGCGGTTGTTTATTATTGTTGGATGTTTGGCTTGGCCTGGCTTGGCTTGGCTTGGTTTGGCTTGGCTTGGCTTGGCTTGGTTCACTCATCAACGAAGTGGAAGGAATGCGCACTGACAGCGACAGTTGCTTCAGTGTTGCCACGCTTGGCACAGGGACACATGGCCAAGGATACACAATCTCCAGCTCAAACTAAAGCTGACGTGCTGTGCCAGACATTTGCATTGTTTTATTTACATATTTTCGCATAAAGTTTGGCCGCGAATCCCAGTGTATCGATGATGATAATGATTGGAATGGGTGCGAGCTTTATCATGGCATTGGCATGCATAATATCTATCGGCAGCTAAGGCTAAGCATCAACTTGAGCATTTAATACTGACATGAGTGAAAGTCTTACTCTCACACACACACACACACACACACACTGTCTGGTGTTATCATAATCATTATTACAATGTATTCCTTGAATTTAATTTGAAAAGCGAAATATGCAAAACAAGTTCAGCTTTTGATGGCGCATAATTTGTTTATCTTTAATTTAAATTAAGTTCGCAGCATTCTGCTAAGTATAGGAAACTTCTTGAAAAACTTATTGTACAGTTGATTGAGCAGAAAACTTGAATGAATTTGTCAAAATCTTAGCATTTGATGTAAGAAAAATGAACAAATAAAAGAAATAAAACTTTGCTTACCTTATATGCGTGGTTAATCAGTTAAAGGTATATCCAGAGAATGGCAACTTCTTAAGTAAGTATTATTACAGCTTCAATCCCAAACTTGTTCTCTTTTTCATCTCAAACATTTATAGTCTATTGCTGTAACGATTTTTGCTTTGTTCAATTACAATTTTCGCGAGTTGCAGCTGCATTTCAAGTTTTCAAGTTGATTATAAATGCGCCTTCGAAACTTGAAAACCTCAAAATTTTCTTCGAGTCTTAGCTAACTTTTTTGGTGGAATGTCTTTGGAGTTTCGTCTTTCGGTTTGTCGGCTCAATTGATGATGAATCCAAATTTGATTGTTATTGATTTTCGTGAAATTGTTTTCGCATTGAGACGCGAAAGTTTCAACCACAGAAAATAATTAAGAACACACACACACACACACATGTGTGTATATAGTTTTGAATATTGTATATTTGTTTTTACACATTTAGAAATATCTTTTGAAGTATAGTTCAAGGAAACTATACTCAGTATGCACAATAATTATGGTAAATAGTAATATGTATTACATATAAGAAATGTTCCTTTCGCATCATATCCTTGTAAAATGTGTAGAGAGAACTTGTAGTCAAATCTAAATTGCTTTTTATTCAGTTAATATTCCCAGAATTGTGTATCAAACTTTGACATTACGCACACACACACAACAAATAAAATTATGTAGAGTTTTAAAAAGGTTTTCTTTATCAAAATGACGTTATCAAATGTTTCTAACAAACGAAACGCATTTTTTACAGCTTGATTAAACAACACAAAACATTTCATAATTGCGAATATTTTTTTTAGTTTATATATATATATTTTCGAATATTCACAGTGTGTGTATTTGGATTTATTTATTTATTCGTTTATATATCGTATATTTCTGTATGTCTATTATTATTTTTTTGTTTTTGGCCAAGTGTAGGAGGGAATAAAATGCACAATAAAAAAATAGAAAAAAAAACAACAACAAACTGTTGTTCAAACAAAATTTGAAAACGAAATTAAAATTCCATTTCAATTGTAAATAAGGTAAATACATTGTTTTTGTTTTCTTTTTTTTTTGGTTTTTTGTTTTGTTTTTTATATAACAAGCAATAATCGATTTATAAACATAAATCAAATAAGAAAAATATATTTATCATTGTCTTTTAGCCCTACCGCAAGGCCAACAGATTGTCCCGGAGCAAAGTAAATATAATATAAAATAATGTAATATTAATTCTGTAGCAAAGCGCGCCAAATTTTGTGTTTTTTACTTTATGAAGTTTTATATATTTTTTAATATATATATATTTTTTTTAAGCGACTAGCTGGATAATATTTAGTATGTTGCATATGTGGCATTTCGTGGCTAACAATATTCGGCAACTAATTAAAAGTGGGCATTAGAGCCGCGAGCTTTTGTTGCCATGGCTAAAACACACACATACACACACACATAAGTAACACAGTTTTTTAGCATGCGTAACCAAAAAATGAATAATTCGTCTAGTTGGACACACAAACACACACACACACACTTATCACTCAATCACACACACGCGCACACAGTCATTGTTGCATGTTCTAGACATAAGTACACCAGGCAAATTATTTTAAATTTACTAGCTGTTTGTATTAAATATTTTTTTGCTTGCTTAACATCTTGCTGTATTTATTTTTATTTGTATTCTTTTTTTTTTTTGAGAGGGGTGCAACACACACACACACACACACACACGCTCACACGCATGCTAAACCCAATTCTGCCACATGCACCCGTTGCCCCAGCCCCTCTCTCGCTACGACCCGCGTCGTTGGACCAGTGGGATTTTGTCTTCTTATTCAGTTGTTGGCTGTTGCGGCTTCTACTGCTGTTGTCACTTGGTTTGATGTATGCGGTAGAGTTTTCATTAGCTTGGGCAACAGCTTCTCCTGCTTCTGCTCCATCTCTTTCGATTCCGACTCCTTATGCTGCGTCTGGTGTTGCTGTTCCATGTGGTTTGTTGCGGCGTTGTAATTTGCTGTTGACGTGAAGCTGTCGCCTTCTATAAAATCAACTGTTTGCCTGCCATCCATCATTGTGCTTGAATTGGCCTCAGTTGTTGCGCCCGGCTCAGCCTGGCTTTCGTCTGCTTCGGTTTGTTTTGACGTCAAGACGGCTGCTGTTGCTGTTGCTGTTGCCTCATTTTTCCATTGCTGGTCAGCAATGGGTAAGCTTTGAGATTGCAGTCGACTGTTTTGCTTTTCACCTGATGCTGACAATGAAGGCGTCTGTTGCTCATTTCTCATTTCTTGCTCTTGCTGCGTCCTTTGAGTTGGCAAATTATTTGCTAATTGCTTTGCCATTGACGCGAGCAGGGGATCCGTTGACGTCGCAGCTGCTGCTGTTGTTGTTGTTGTTGCTGTAATAGTTTTAGCCGTATCCGGCATATTTATAATATCCGCCGCAGTGGAATTTAGATTTTTCAACATCTTAGGCACGCCTGTCTGCCCTATATCCATGCCGAACAACTTCTGCTCCTCAATCCACTGCTTGTCTAAAGATGTTTCCGCTGATGCTGTTGCTGCTGCTGCTGCTGCTACTGCTACTCCTGATTCAACCCCAGCTTCAGTTGCCATACTCATCTCCTGCTCAGCATTTACTCCTGCATCATTGATGCTGTTTATTGTTGTTGTTGCTGCTGTTGCTGCTGGCACTTGGCATCGTCCTTGTCCATGATTTGATTCGACATCTAAAATATGCAAAGAATGGCAAAGTTAGCAATGAAATAAAGTGAAAATAAAACAGGAAATGACAGGCGCGTTACAATTTACAAAACATTCGTTCTTAGTATTCAAACATTTTTCTTTTTTTTTCTCATTCATCCATTTTATTTCATTTCTTGTTGTCGCTTTTCTTTTTTTCTCTAGGTTCACCATCGAATTGAGAAATAATTTCATATTATTGTTGGCAAAAAACAAGGAAAAGAAAAGATGGGCGGAAATGGACTGGTTATGTCTGGGGTTATGGTAATGCACATACGTACATTTTATATATAGCGTTAGTATTAACTGCCTCTTTGACATTTATTGCCACTTCATTCCAATAGGGTATTGCCATTAAAAACAGGCCCGAAAAAAGGCTTATACTATATAATATACTATATAGCTGGAGAGTGTAAAATAGTTTCATTAAGCATAGTTAACTAAAAGGCTGTCATAGGATAAAAGTCCGTTGTTGATTTACCACAAGACTGATTAACTGGCAAATGAATATTTTACAAAAGTTTCGAGCTTAAGAATGAAGTTAAGAAGAAGCTTGTCTGTAAAAATCAATTACAACACTTAACACTAAACAAAACGTTAATCTTCACTAAGTTTCCAACTATGCAATTAGTTCTTCTCTTTAGGCGCAACTAGTTTAATAGAAAGTAAGCAAGAAATATTGATTAAAAACCCGCTTAATACCAATATGATCAGACTGTAGCAAGGGTATTCAAATATCATCCTGACAAAGCAAACAGATTCGGTTTTTTTTCTTACGTGTTTACACATGCGAGACTATCACAGATTTGTGTACATTTATTCCTTTTATTTTCTGTGTGTGTTGTTGCTGGATTTCCCTTTGGTTTCTTTTGTCGACTGCGTTTTCGAGTGCAGCTTAAACGTATATATATATTCAAATTTATCTTCTGGCTGATTGCACACGTTGCGGGGAAAGAGCGAAGCCCAAACACAGCGAGAGTCATGACAACATCAGTGACTCTTTTTTTTTGTTGTTTTTTTTTTGGCTCTGACATTAGGGCTTATATTTTGTCGGTCTGTGTTGGGCGGAAAACTGTTGCATATGGCTTAAGGGGTCAAAATCGTCAATTGAGCGCAATGAAGTGTGTTGTGAAGTTTATTCAAATATTGGACAATAATTTACTTACCTTCAGTTCGGTTGTGCTGCTGCTGCTGCTGCTGCGTGCGTGCTGCGTCGGCGGCGGCGGTGGCGGCAACAGTTGCTGCTTGTACGGCAGCTGCTTGAGTTTGCAAGCCTGCTATGTCAGCCATATTGATGCGCTGCAGCCGCACATGCATCATCTGGCCATGTCCATGTCCCTGGCCCAGGAACACACGTCGCACGGTGGCAAATTGTTCGCGACGCTGCAACCACTGACCCACCAGCGGTATACGTCTCAAATTACCCAATGCAATGGCAACCACCGCTGTTGCATTGTTGCCTGGCTGCACCTGAGCTGCCTCTACTCCATCTGCTCCATCTCCAACGGCTACTGCTCCACCTGCTGTTGCAGCAACTGCCGCGGCTGCCTGATCCCTCTCCTGATGCTCTGTTGCCAATTGTCGAAATAGCCGCGTCACTAGAAGACGAGCACGTTGCACGGCCGCCTGCTGACCCATAGGTACGGCTGCACCACCATCAGCTGCAGCTGCAGCAGCAGCAGCAACACCTACCCCTGCACCAGGACGAGCACCTGCACCTGCAGCTCCTGCCGCGGCAGCCGCAGCTGCTGCTGCTGCTGCTGCATTGGGCTGATTACGCGTTATGATGAAGACATGGCGTTGTGCCATTATGGCAGGCAGCTCGTAACGATGAAAGAAATATACCATCGAGTGCTGCACAAGCAAAAAAGAAGGGTAAATTAAGTTGAAGAGATTGAGTGCTCAGTTTTGTGTGACACTTTTGCGTTTATGCATTTGCATCTTCATGGAATCCACAATACGCAAAAGCGAGCATAAGTAGTTAAGTGATTTATTCGAGAAACGTGTTTGAGTTCTTACTTTGTTGGGAATATTAAACGTTTATTCAGCTGTTATATACTTTTTCGTAGATAAGGCAACATATTTTTCTAATTACAAAAAAGGCGTTTGACTGAAAGAACTCATTTGTTCCATACAGAGAAAAGGAGAAGACTTGTTTGCGTAAACAAGCTAGAGTTAAAGATCAAGTAAATATTTTGTTATTATGGCCTTTGTGGCAAAGTCTTTATCCAAAGGAAGTAAAGGAACTTAAAAAAAAAGGTCAGCTTGTTTACTAGTTGCAACTAATTTTGCTTGAGGCCATATTTGCTTTATTCATTATATTTTAAAAATAGCAAGAGTAGAAAACATAAATTGCTACTAATGCGGCAAGAATTTTGAGTGGGATACATGAAATCAAATTGCTGCAAATTGTGGCAAAGCATAAACGTAGCATGCGTTATGCAATGATGCCGGGCCAGTTGTGTCAGGCACGTGAGCTGTTTACACTGTCTACACGTGAGCTGACACACACACACACACACACACACATGGGAGAGGCAGTCAAATAGACAGAGAGACAGTGAGACGGACAGTCAGACAATAATGCGCTGGGTAATTTGTCATGCACTTGACAACCAGAAACTGACTCCAGTTGCGCAACAACAACAAAAACAACAAGAACAATAAGGAGGAGAAAGCATTGTTGGACTTTCATAATGCACCATAGTTACCTGAATGAATAGATAGGATGAGAGCAGGGCCAGAGTACGATATTGTCCACTGAAGCGATAGTGATACGCATAGAATGCAAAATGATATAGGTAGAAGAATCTGTAAGTAGAGAATAGAAAAAAAACGGTTCGATTAATATGCAAACACTACGGAAAATGAGGGATAATAATTTCCCATACTCAACGCTCCCAACCCTTATCAAAATAGATTCATCTTTGAGAATTATGTCTAGGCGTTGCGCAGTTCTTTGGGCATGATTATCCTTCAATAATATTGTATTTAACAATGCTCAAATAAAAAGCAACAAATTATTTGTTTTTTCTATTATTATGACTGTTTACTCTAACCACCTCAATCCTGCTCCGGTTTGTTCGTTTACTTGCCATACACATGACAACTAAGCTGTGAAGAAATGGGTCAGACAGACAGGCAGACAGATAGCTGGATAGCGGAGCGGAAAAGCGGCAAATGGTATGACATAAGTAACGCCTTGAACTGACAACAACAATAACACTTAACAACAATTGATATAAATGACAATATTTACTGCCAGCTATAAGACCTATGCATATATACCCTTTGCGTATGGTTAATGAAATTGAGTAGAAAGAAAATTCTACGTTGATTCCTTGAAATGTACTAACTGAAAGAAGCTAAAAGTAGCTGTGTCTATCTGCTTATTTCCTTTGCTTAGGCTTTATTTTATTTCCGACTTTATTTAAACGTGTTCTTCAATGAAGTAGGTATAGTAAGTAGGTATTCAGAAGCTATTGCTTTGGGTTAAACTATTTTAAGTTGTTTCAAAGTCTATTAAAACAACTTTACTTTATTAGTATTTGTATTAGTTGCCATCAAATATTCAACAAGTAATGAACTGAACACAAAAAAGAAAGCCCTTTGGAATCGCTTTTCAACTGTCTCAACTAAAAGCAGATATATTATAAAGATCACAGGGCTATAAAAAAAAGTGCGATCTTGTTTTTAAGGTTACATTTCAATCCGAATCTTCCAACTGCTAAACACAACAAGATTCAGTCTTAATCCCATACCCAAAAGCCCATTTCTTTCCCATTATTAAATAACATAATTGTGCCGAAAGGAAAACACACTTCAGCAATTCTTATCGGATAGTGGGTATAATATAATATGTACTGTATAACAAGAATGGCGAGGACACTCAAGAGGATTTAATAATATAAATAATTGCTAGCGCTGTGTGTTAGTTAGAATTGTTGTTTGCGAGCCAAAGACAACAAATAATAAACACAATGAACGACACACGGCGACGATGGTGACGCCGGAAACATTGATAAGCAGCGGTCGCAGGAACAGGAAGAGGAACAGGAGCAGGAGCAGGAGCTTAACAAAGCCATAACCATAAAAGGGGAGTGTCCGATGGAATTCAAGTTTAATTTATTTTTACAATGCCGCTGGACATTATAGGTTTGGGTGGTGGTGGTGGTGTTGGCCATGATTGAGTTATGTTATTGAATTTAATTTGAGTTGATTGTGCACACACACCAGCACACACACTCGCAAGCAGGGCACGCACAACAAGCAGGGCAAAAGGAAAAGGAACATCACAATCGACAGCGACAAATGAAGACACACGACACTTATTTGGTACGTAAGCCTTTCGAGCAGGCGGCATGCGGTGTATGCGGCATGTGGCAGCATTATGGACACATCGTGCCAAACGCTTGGCAGCAATTTCCGCAACAGTTCCCCAGTTCTCTCCCCACCACCAGCCAGTGCAACCAGCTCCCGGCAAGAGCTGAAGAAAAGCGAACGACACGTAGACAACACTTATCGCTTGTTCGTTTCCGTTTCATTCGTTTTCCTAATGTAGCGTAGAGTTGACAAGCGCCAAGCGCCAAGCACCAAACGGGCGGAACAACAACCCAACTTTTGCTGCTGCTGGTGGTGGTGGTACTTGGTGTAGCTAGCGGCGTGTCGCAACGGATGTGCGCCAAGGAAGTGCTATTGGCATTCATATCCTTCGAGCGAACGGAAATGAGGGCAAATGATGTTGCAAGCACTGCCAGTGAAAGCAACAGGAGGTGGAGGCAACAGTTGGTAGACACTGTCAACACAACTGTTGCATGTGTGTGTGCGTGTGTGTGTGCGTTGTTTGTTTGTGTGGGTGCTATCAACGGCAATGCGTTGCATGCTTAAATAAGCAGCAAGCGAACCCCAAACCAACCCAAAAACAAACAACACACAGACGACACACAGGTGCGACGAGTTGTGGCACTAGAAAAACGTGTAAAATGTGGCAAGAGGCGGCCAGGGGGGGAGAGGAGAGGAGGGGTAACGCTGATCCGATCAGCGTCGTCAAAAGTGTTTATTTGTTGCACGCAAACACAGACACAGACATCGAGTCAGACAACAAACGAAGATGGAGATTAAGTTGCAGCTGTGTGTTGCAAGCTATGCATAATGGTTAAACTGTTCAATGAGCTTGCAAGCACTTGAGCTGCACACCCACACCTACACACACACATACATATTTGCATATTGGTTAAACCGATTGAGTGGCTTGCATATGAATATTGAGATGGCTGGGCAAAGTATTTGCTACATTAGTCCAGACCATGTGGCTTAGGTGCAGCGATAAATACGTTTACCTTGAATACCAAAAACATATGCTGCTAAGTGGCTTAGAAGATATCCAATTTATGCAGATTATACCAATTATATTTGCCTACTTAAGAGATTACAATTTTTCGAGTGCTCGTTACTAATAATCTGTCAATTCCTGATTCCTTCTTCTCGAGTGCTCAAACTCTTGAGTTTAATTGAGTGCGCATTGCGCAGTTGCGCCTTGAGAGCAGCTATTTAAATTAGCTCTAAGCTGAAGCTTACTTCATGGTTATTTTTAACATGGCAAGAAGATGTTTTACTTATGGTTAGTTTTTGTTCAATGAGTTTCGATTGAACAGATTTAACTAAATTTTTACTCTTTATACTATGGTTAACGGTTTGCAGTTTTAAAATTCTGTTAAAACTTTGCGTAACACAACTGTTAGAGCTCTGTTAAAGATCTGCAAGTACATTCTGTTAAACAACCGTTCTAACATTTTTGTTGCCTACTTATCAGCTGATCGTTAATTCTTTTCGGCTTTTCGAATTAATCAACATTAACCTTTCATTAACTTTTCGTCAAAACAAAGTTATTTAAGCCATAAAATAATACAAATGATTATTTACCAAGTCAACAATATTACAGAAACACGAGTATATAGAATTACTACATCTCTTAAGCAAATTAAAATAGCTCAAAACGAATATTTATTGGCAATTAATAACGCTCAATAAAAGAATTTTTACGCTACGCATTCAATTCGTTAGAGAAAGAGACATAACTAATGAATGTTTTGTTTGGCGCAGTATTGCAAATTGATTGAAATGATATGGAATTTCAATTGTTGTAAAACTTGACAAATGTGAAAAAAATTTTTAAAAATCTGATACGTTTAATTGAAATGTATCACAAGGACGAAGCGCATATATGTGTGTGTGGGTGGGTGTGTGTGTTTGCATTCATTGGTAAATGCGTGTAAGCGAAAACAATTTTCAGCATATACATTTAGGCAAAAGTTGCGTTGCGTTGCGTTCCGTTGAGTTGCATGGAAAAGGGCACGTTGCGCATACGCCACGTTGACAAACAAATAAATAAACAAGCAAACAAACAAACAAGCAACAACAACAGCAACACAGAAAGAAAATAGAGAAAGAATATAAGGAAAAAGCAAACAAACTGAAACTATAACGCGTATAACAATGAAGCGATTTTGCCTCGTTACGAGCACTCATCAACTGCACCTTTGAACAACACAAGAGCGAGACAGAGACAGAAAGAGAGAGAGAGTGAATGTGAGTGTGAAAGGCCAAAGGATATGCCAGCCAAGAGGGCAGGCCACTTGATGCGGGGCATTGGGTTCGCGAGGCGTTGGCTCGCGCACAAAAGTTATGGCAGCAAAACAAACTTGACGCAATTATACTTTGCGTAACATGATCTCAATCAACACGAAAAACAAGCTGTAGCTGTACAACAGGGCTAGATGGCAGAGGCGCTGCCAATGGTTGCCAATGCCTTTCAACATTGATGACGTTGACGTTAGGGCTAAACGCCTTTCCACCTTTCCGAGTGGCAACCTGAACAAACGACTAACGGGCGACAACAGTCAACACAATAACAAGCATACAAATCTATACATATACATTTATATATTTATATATATCAATATATACCTGGTATATATATAAATGTACACTTGAAGCAATTTGCTTTTGATTTCAATCAAATCGTAATTTTTTTTTTAAATTAAAAAAATGATTTTTGCTAAACTATTTTCATTAAGAAATACTTATGGGAAAACAAACAAATTAGCATGAAATTTCCAACGAATTCGTTTTATTAAGAAGATAATGAAGTATGCTTCATTGACTGCCAACACTCTCAACTAATATGAAAGACAATTTTGCACAGTGTATTGTACTCATGGGACATATATACCCATGTATATGTCTATCTATAGCTTGCATACTTATTTCTTAGTAGGTACAAGCATAACAAGCGTGTAAACAACAAAACAGGCAAGAGCAAAGGGCGCGCCAAGCTGTCAAGATACCGCGTCCAGAGTCGTGGACGTTCTAAGGGTAAAAGGGGTGTGGTTTGGTTGGCAGGCAGGCTGGCAGGCCAGCTACTTAAAACTCGCGACTGTTAAAATTTGGCCGAACTGGCAACTCGAACCCGAATCCGGCAACTTGAACCCGAAACAGCAAAAGCCAACAAAAAAAACTCAAACACCTTTTCCTTTTTTTGGCCTGATAATATTGTGGTCTTTTAAGCCGCCAATGCCAATGCCAATGCCAAGCAATTCCCCTTTGTCCTTCGGTCTATATGTCTGTTTGTCAGTAAGAGTTCAATCTGCGCAAGACGTCGCCAAGCTTTTTCTTTTATTTTTTTTCGGTACACTTTTGCAGCTCATTTAATACGTGTCGTCTGTGTGTTGTCCCGTGTGCGCCGTGGCAACCAGATTTAAGCACAAAAGAAGCATTACGCGCCGGCAGAGGAAGCCACAGTCACGGCCACGGGGCCAAAAGCCATGCAATTGGACAGGTTGAAGGTGGCAAAGGGAAGGGGCAGCAGTAGAGCAATGAGTGATACTGTTTAAAAAGGGGTGCCAAATTATAATGCTTTCTATACATTTTGGCGCCTGCTCGTTAAACGGCGATTAACAGAATTATTTTTAAACGTGCCACAAACGAGCTGCTTTGATGCCACTTTAAAGTCGCTGACGGTAGTTAATTAGGGATGTAAAATACCTTAAACATACCTAGCCACCTTTGCGCCCCCACCCCCCCTCAAACCCAACGCATGGTGGGAAAAAGTCATTAAGCAGCTGTTTGTTGCAGCAGTTGCAGCTTTAAGCTCCGGCTAATTATGACTCTCGACAGCAATATAGTGGAAAAGCAAGAGGCAAAAAGCCGCGTATGCTTTTGGCTTTAAACCGAGAAAACTTCAATCGCAGCTAACCGCAAACAGGCAACCAAAATGGCAGCACAGACAGGATGTTGAACGGGGCCCAAGAGCGTTTGTTTGGCCAGGCAACAGGAAGCTAACCCGATTCCTGTATCAACCCATAACCGCAGTAGAAGCAGCAGTAGAAACAGTAGAAGCAAGAAAATGTTAAGGCAAATGGGATGCCAAGGGATTGCTGCCAAACAAAAAACACCCCGTTCGATTTGCTTGGGGCGGTCAATAACAGCAAAATTAAACCGTACCAAAGAACACACATCCCTCACCCACACACACACTCACACACACACGCACACTCGTCTTGTTTGCCATGTTGTATGCATGATGAGCTCAGCCAATATGTTTTGACTTTTTACAAAATTAATTTTTACTTATAGCTAAGGCAAGCGTTTGGGTATAAGAAGAAGAAACGGGGTTACAGAAGGGTCGCAACAGGACATGAAAAATAAAAATGTTGCCAGTGCGTCGCTAGCTTCTTTTCTAGTCGATTTATGGTTCATGAATGCATTCCACTCCCACACAGTAAGCGTGTGGTTGAGTCTAAGCCATTCATTCATCGAAATTGGCTTCACAATTGTGCAGTTTTTTTTTTCGTAGGTAAGCATATGGCCCAAAAGTAATTTCTTGTGAATAGATAAAGATGAAGAAAAGAGCAGCTTTCCCAGGCGAGACGTGGATTATAAGTGCTTTAAAAGATAGGTTACACACTCAGAGACAAACTAAGTCCGACTTGACTGTTAAAGAAGAAACTCTTTAGAAACTCTATATAAAAGATAAATCTGTATAAATCGGATAACAATCGAAATTGCTTAGATTCGCAAAAGAAAGAATACCAAGAACTAATTATATTATTCAAATATTCATAATTTGATTGAAATCTATATTTAAATGCAGCATTATTTTGGCTTTGCACTCGAATGCTTTATGCTTTTTTTTTGCTTATTTCAATATATTATTATTATTATCCACAGTTAATGAGTTTGGACAGGAAATGTGACAAGTGCGTATGGAAATCGCATTAATTCGAGCACAAATAGCACACAATTCTCAGTAATAATGTTAACGTTTGTGTTGCCTGTCAGAGAGCAGAAAAAATTAACTTGAAATTCGCTTTATTGTTGATGTTTTTTGAAATTCCGTAGGTAAAACGTTAACGTTAACGTTATTCCTATATAATCAAAAGAAACCCAAGCAATATTGGAACTTTAAGCAAAGTGAAACTATTTAATCTGGCTATCTGAAATATTGTCATATGTTGTATTACCTCAACTTCAAGGCTTATAACACTATTATATATTGAAAAAAATATACAAAAACCAGTTTAGTGTTAAAAGCTCGCTATTTCATACACAATGCTGCCACAAAGATCTGCAATATTTGAACATTTATTGTCCGCATTCATTGCGAAATGGATGCCACATTTACGAGAAGGCGCAACCTTTTAAAGTACCACAACAGAATCCAAACAATAAACAGCCTGTAAGAGTCTGGGTTAAGTTGAGCATGGGAAGCATTTAAAATGATTTGCGGCTATGAATGTTTAATGAATATAAATTCGTCAAGTGGTTCCTGTCCCTCCTCCGTCTGTCTGTTCGTCCGTCCGTCCGCTGTTTCTGAAGCATGCCGACATTGATAGCCTTTTAATTTGGGCGCAAATTACGCAAAATCAACACCAGCCCAACGGCATGATAAGTAGCAGGCATAAAGAGCCGTGAATAGTGATTGGCAAATGTCGGCGCATGAATATCTAATAGATATATATATAAAAACGGACTGGCGACTGGCGGCTGGTTGGTTTGCGTTTGAATAAAGGGAATACTCGAGTGTCTTTTTGCATTATTGATGGGCTGTAATGTTTGAAAAATCTTTTGCTTTTGCTGTTGACGCACAGACAGTTTCCAAAATAATTTCCCAGCTAGGCGCGCTCTTAATTATGCAAAGTGCGCGCAATAAACCGCAAAGTAGCCACGATACCAAAAACCCATCCACCCAACACTTATGTGCTCTTCTTGTTGGATTGATACAAAAAAAGGGTTATAAAATAGAGAAAAACCCAGCCGATTGAGAGTTTTGTATGACGTGCGTGGTCATTAATGTTTATTTTTTTTTGGTTTTTCAAGCAGCTGTCCAGTCTAATTTTGTTGTATGTTTTCACTTATTTCATTTTGTGTTCGTAGCTATTACAAACAAGTTTATTTAAATGTTTGCTAATGGCGCGGCTCAGTTGGGAAAGGAGCTTCTCGAGGGTTGGGGCAGAAAGCGCTTGGGTTACGCTTGTTGACTTAAGTGATGAAATTCTGTCTTCCCTTTCACACACACACCAATTCACTCATTGGGTCTCTCTCTCAACGCGTAGGGACGTTGGGTGTTGTGTTGGTCGATTTGCTTTGGCCCCGGGGGAGGCTTCCGCAAGCCAAGTTAATTTTCAAATAACAACCAAACGAAACACAAACCAAACCAAACGAAACGAAACGAACGAACGAACAAGAAAGAAACTGCAAACAAAAAATAGTATAGAATAGAATGGAAAAAAAAAATATGCGAAACTAAACGAAATGAACTGTTAAGTGCTGTGGGGCAGCTCAGCAGAGGACAAAGGATTGTGTCTTAATGTAATTGAATTTGTCATTTCTTCCGGCCACAGACGATTGCACAACTAAATCTCATTTCCAGCAACAGCTGGCAGTTAGATATATTGAATAGACATTTGAATGTGTTACGCACCTGAGCCAGTGTCGCTTTGTGATGGTCGTGTGACAGCAAATGGCATCAAATTGATCAGCGATCCACACAATCAATATTATATAGAATGCAGTAGTTGTATCATTAAAGAACTCGGACATAATCGCTTCCATGCCTGTTAAAAACAAATAACAATGTTTAATAAACAAGGCTTTAAGCTAGTTGATAACTAACACACCTACTAGCGCCAATATGACTGTCAAGAGGGGCGCTATGGGAAAACGCGCCGTGACATTATACTCCAGCATTTGCAATAGATCAACTGCAACAGAGCAATAAAGATTATTAGTAAAGTTTCTACATCGTATGCCTCAAACACTTACCTATGAACACGAAGATCTGATGATGCGAATAACGCAACAGCATTGACACCGAAAATGTCTACAACCAAACAAAAGAGATTAATAACCAGTTTCTATGGATTTGTGTTCATTTTGACATACAAATAGCAGCATAACACAGAAGGCAGCTGGATAGCTGCTCCAGGCAGCCCACCACATGGAAACGAAGCGATAATGTTCACCAGTTATCACATTACGCAGATAACCTTTATTCTCTTCCTTCTCTGCCACTGTGCGCACCGTAGCCATCAACAAATCATCATAGCTGCAATGTGTTTACAATTATTAAAAACATATGAATAAGTTTTAATTGTGTTCTACTCACCCCAGCAAACGTTTGAGGAGATATCGCGTTAACTTGTCGCCAAAACAGTCATTTGTATTAGGATCCAGCTGTACGGTTAGCACCGGTATATTCAGTCGTTTGCGTGTGGCTGCCGATAAACGTAAGTAACCATATTCCAAGGAGTACTCAACTATATACTGCTCATCTGAAAGGCATTCAAATTGTCAGTTTATATAGTATTTTCCTAAAGGATCTTTACTTACCATCATCGTCGTCAACTTTTAACGGTATGGCACTTGGATGATCCACATTATCCAGTATATTAATGGCATCAAAGTAATAATACAGCGTCTCATTGCCATAAGCAAAATTGGGACGCACTGGCATGCCCAATTTGCGTAGTATAGTCTCATAGCGCTTCAGCCTATAATGATTGTCCATAGTCTGCGGCCCAATGCCATAGTGGCTGTAAATATAAACAAACGCTTAGTATAAGACTAGAAGATTCAACTTGGAGTACTTACTAAGTATGCTTTAGAGCCAACACAATCTGCTGGTCGGCTTTAATGCGTTGCCAAATCGCACGCTTCTCTGCCAAGTGTGGTATGATTTCCACACGTATGACACCATCACGTGGCCAATTCTGCACATCCTGCAGACACGTGCAGGGATTCTTAATGAAGGCCGAGTGCACATACACCAGCGTAAAGAAGAAGATCAATGCCTTGAGCAGCAACAGATACTCAATAGCCAGCTGCACCTTGCTGCAATGCAAAACAACATTTTTAATAAATACATAAAAGGGGATTACAAATCAACAATTACTTACCGTGGCACCAGTTCTGCATAAGTGGCGGCAACACGAAAGTAAATGGCATGAAAAAGTCGATCCCTCATATTCATCATATTGTTCTAATAATATTTGGAAAATATACAAAAACGATAAGCATTTAATTGCATGTGTATGTATGCGAGTTTCTCTGTGTTTGTGTGTGTTCTTACTTGGGCAGCATTTCCCCCCGCACCACCTGCTAGCACACGATTACGGCCGTTGATGTTATTGATTGCATTGGCAACGGCGATTTCGGCCGCGTTTTCGGGCATACCGCCAGCATCGGCCATGGCTAGCGAGAGCTCAATCAGTGGCTTCCAAGGTAGTGGTAGTAATCGTTGTAGTATTTAATCAAGTTTCAAAACACTTCCGCGGTTTTTTTTTTTGTTGAACGGCCGTCTTCCGCAACGTCGCGCAACTTCAGCCTCCGCCCCCCTTGCAAAAGTAAGGTGTCTATCAAAATAGTTGTTGTGCAGCTGTGTTTATTATTTCACTCGGTGTCCTATGTGGCTTGTGACACCTACGCTGCAATTGAAACAATTTCTGCTATCTAGTGCTATGTCAAATTAGCACATACGTATAGACTATAATAAAATTATTACAGAAAAACGACTGAGGGGCTACTTACCATTATTGTGAGTTGTTTTTTTGTTGTTGTTGCTGCAGCTGAGCTGCCAACTTGCTGCAAATCTGCAAAAAAGTAGCCGTTACTTGTAACTAGTCACTGTTTAGTAAAAATAAAGTAGGACCTGTATAGAACAGTATAACAAATGTATTTTAATACTACTCAGGAAGGGCAGTTATTTATAACCATAACCCATATAACCACAAAATGCGAAATGTTGACACAGATATTGGGGCAACACAGTGAATGCTGCCAATCGAATCTTTAAGACTTGCAGTTGTACAACACTGAAAAGAAATAGCGCGCCATTCATTTTGCTTTTGAATCAAACCTAAATGAGGGAAATTTTGTGTTTTTTTTTTTAAGAATCATTTTTATTTGTATTTTCTGCAAACCAATGTACGAAATTAATTATTCTCAATGTTTTTATAAATAAGCTACATTGAATGTCGTTTAATTTAGTTTTACATTGATTGGTGGTTGTGATTTCTTTATTCATTTTTACGCTTGTTTTTCTTTTTTACTTTTTACTATAGTTTCTCGTACATATATATATGTATACATATATATATAGATTTATGCATATGTGTTTTATGTTTATATATATGTATATATATAGCTACGTTCATAGATCATTATCATTAAGCTACAAAATCATACTCATAAGATGAATACAAACATTGTGTATTTGCTTTTTATTATAATATTAGTATATTTCTTTTATTTTATATTTTTCTTTGCAATTATTTCAACAGGCTAAATTTGTTTTTATGACTTTTGTTGTTAGCTTTCTTTAAAATTCGCTATGGGATTGTTTAATTGCTTAAGTTTTCTTGTTGCTGCTTTAGCTTTTTGTTTTTTTTTACTATATTTTTAGCTAGTTGTTTTTTGTTGTTGTTGTTTTTGTTCTTGTATGTTGTATCATAGTATATAAATTGTTAAAAATCGCTCACATGTTTCAATTCTGGTTCAGCGCGTTTGTCTTATGTATTTGTGTGTGTGTGTGTGTGTAGCTTACGTATGTTCTTTGTGTTTAGTTTTTATTATTTGGTTTCTCATTCTTTGGTGTATTTAAGTTTATATAAAAGTTTACATAGGCAGGCATGTGTTGTATATATGTATGTGTGTGTGTTTCTTTGTGTGTGTGCCAACTTACAATCTAATACACGCTACACATTTATTAACTTTCCATTTAATAAGTATTTGTTTTATCATTTCATCTTCCCATCATCGCTTTCAGTATTTTGTATTTCTTGTTGTTTGTTTGTTTGTTTTTTTTTTACGTTAGTACAGTTAATAGAACTTCCAAGAAGTGTTAATACAGTACAGAGAATGTACAGTTATAGTTTGTTTCTTATATTTTGTTTTTGTTTTCTTTTGTAAGGTACAGCAATGCGAAAAACGAAAGTGTTGCCAATATGCATTTGTGTATACGTGTGTAGAGTTGTTTATAGTTGTAAGTTTTGTGTATCTGTGTGTATGTGTGTTTCTTACAAAAAGGTGGCAGCTCTGCACATAAAGCGTAACGTTCACTTAAAATCAAAGCGCTTCAAAATGGACATAAAACATGTGCACACTTTTCATTTGACTTTTTCTACATACAATATTGTTTTTTTTTTTTTGTTTTTTTCTTTTTTATATAGACGTGTTTTTAATTCTTTTAGGCATAGAGTCTCTCGTACACTTTATAAATCTTTGCTAAAGTTATATATAAACTATTCCATTCTGAAGTATTGACAGTCACAGGCTATATGAAGCATGCCTTAATTTTTTTTGGGTTTCGTTTTTGGTTTCTTTAAATATATATATCTATATATTGTATATAATCAATAAGTTTTTCTCATTTGTATGCACTAAATCATGTTTTTAGTATGGTTTACTATATTTACTTTAGTTTCTTGTTCATCTCTCTTGGCGTAAAAAAATTGTATCCCTTTAAGATTTTTAAAAGCGTCTTTGTACAAACACAAACGAAAAAGGACAAAAACTTGTAAACACTTTCGCTTAATGTGAAATAATAATAACATTTAAACTATTTGATATATATCCAAAAGTCTTGAGGCTTCTTCTATAAGTGCAGCGTTTCATAGTAAACCCGTTTCCACATTGTGCGCAGTGCCCAATGTGTTTGGGTCAAAGTTTAATTTATCGCCAGCCAATACGATCTCCGATATGCAGCCAATAATTCCACTAAAATAGCGTTGATGCGTAAAATATGACACATCCGGCATGCCACCTGCAAAAAGGTTAAATATTTTGTTTACAATTGCATACATCAAGTATATATTTAAGTACTCACCAACATAGAGACCGGTATCGGTATTCAATTGCCTCAACTTTCCAGGCGCACGCAGCGTCAAAGTTTTGCGTCCATCTACCTCCAGATAACCTTCCTGTGAGTTTCTATTGGGTAAGCAAATGCAATTGTTTAAGTCAAATTTCTGGTTTTCTTTAGTTGCTTAGTTACCTTATGGCTCGAACACGATGCCAAAGTCCATCACTGACTTTCGTGCCATTAAAGCGTATATCCAGCTCGCCAGCACCCAAATCGTAGCGGAAATGCAAATATCTATGAATTTAAGAATATACAAGTTTAAAGAAACTTATTATACTGTTATCCTGTTCCTAACTTACCCGTTCTCTATGCCCAGTGACAAATAATCATCATGCAACTCCGTTGTGCCCTGCCTGCCTGTCCATAGAATAACACCGTTCTCCGAGTGTGTCTTAATGCGTAAGTTGAGATCGATGTTGTAACTGATGACCTGACTCATGGTCTCTGCATCGTTGTAGTGAAAATAGCTATCGGTGCCGGCAAAACAGGCGCCAAAATTCTTGCGCACACTTTGCACCTGCGACTGATGTTCGGCGGACAAATCGAACTTCTTGAGCAGACTCCAGTCGGTGTGGGTTTGTGGTGTACTGGAGGCTACCACCACTAAATCGGACTTCAGCACTGGTGTCAGCAGCTCATCATCGTTGTAATCTTCGCTGTACAGCGTTTCAGTGGCCAATGGAGCTGGCTGCTGCTGTTCCTGTTCCTGGGGCTGCTGCTCCTGTTTATGCACGTGTGTATGTGTGTTGGACATGATGCGTTTCATATCCTGGGCGAGCTGTTTGCGTTGATAATCCTCAGTGCCGTCGGTAGCATCGAACAGCGACTCGTCAAAAACAAAACCACTTGCATTTCCATTTGCATCCCCATTCCCATCCACATCCACATTTGCATTGCCCTCAGCTGAACTGTAGCTGCCATCTGCCATTTGGTTGCCCACTTGACTAGTTGCCATGGCATCTGCATACTCTTGCTGCTGCAGACTGGCCACCCAATCGTTGTTATCATCAAATGTGAGAATATCGCTATCCGGATTCGTCTGGAAACTTTCATAGTGTGTGGGCAGACGACTAAGTTTGTGTACAAAGACATTTGGCTTCTGGTGATGCTCATGCTTGCTCACATGCTGCTTCCCAGTCAATGCAAGCAGCTGCACCTTCTCCTTTTGCTTTAACCTAACCAGTTTGGGTTTGGGCTGCGTTGCTTCGTCCATGCTTGGTTGACGTTGTGCGGCATTCTCTTGCACAAAACGGAATATGATATCATCTTCGATTTCTTCATTGCTTGGCAGCGGCATTGCTGTAGTCGTCGTCGTCGTCGTTGTTGTTGTTGTTGCAGTGGTTTTAGTTGTTGTTGTCTTGTGCTTATGCAAATTTTTACGCTTTGTGGCATGCTTCTTGTGTTTGGTTGACTCACCACCGCCAACTCCTTTGTATTGTTTGGTGAGTTGAAGTGGCTGCTGCTTGGCAGCATTGTGTAGCATCGTTAGCTTCGGCAGCTGTTCGGGCGGCACTTCAGCAGCCTTGTTGCAACGCTCATTGTAGATGCTGCAACGGCACTCGTAACTCTCCATTTGTGGCACACACTCGGCCAAGGGGCCGCAAGGCCGGGCGACACACGCATGCGGGCAGTTGCCAATGTTACTGCCACCCAATGCCTCGGCCACAATGCCCAGCGAGTGGCCATTGATGTCAATCTAAAAGGTAGCTGGTTAGTCAACATCTTTCTACTTGAGACGCAGTGCAACTTACGCGCTGTATGCAGCCAACAAAGAAGGACTTGTACTTGAGGTCCAGCGGCAGACGGTCGACATGATTGACGCCGCCAACAAAGAGATTCTGGGCCAGCGACAAGTGCCAGAAGCCATTCGACGATATGGTCATGACCTCCTGATGCTGATCAATCTGTAGTAAGACATAAACAAAAGGTACGTTAAAGTGAGGAACAAGTTCATAGTTTATAGTATTTATACCTTGAGCACGGCCAGGCGAGCGGTTCTTGAGATCTTGATGGTGTGCCATTGTCCCAAACTGAGCGCATGTTCACTGCTGCTAGTTGCCAAGCCGAAGCAGAAACAGTGTGAGTTGAGGCAAAGCTTAGGTTATGAGAAATACTTACCGCACTACTGCTGGACCGCTGCCCAAATCGAAAGCAAACTCCACAAAGCCATCATTTAGATACAAGGCTATAAAATCGCCACGTTGCTCCGGACCCGAGTAGAGTATCAAACCGTCCAGCTGCTCCGGCTTCAGTATGACCTTCAACTCTAGCCAAATGAGCGCACTGTCCCCAAGTGGAGCATAGCGCAGAAATGAGGAGCCATTAAATGAGGGCACCTGCATGGCAACAAAATGTTATTGTAAGCACGGAAAAGTAAAGTATGTCATAATATTCACCTGCAGATCCATGCGTATCTCGCAAAGATCACCCACAAAACCAATGGGGCATAGGCAAACAGCGCCCTGATCCGAGGGTAAACACTTGCCACCATGCTGGCAAGGATAACGTACGCACTTATCCGTCGAGCAGTCCTCTGTAAGAAAAATTCTTTAGTATTCTTTAAACCATAGCTGCGCTATTGTCAACTTACGTATATCAAAACCATTGATGACATCACCCAATGGATGCTCCGTAAACTTGTAGTCATGCTCATTGGCCACAAATCTGCGAATGCAGCCGGCAAAACCTTCAGCCAGAGGCAAGCGTTTGGCCAGGCCAGTGATATTGCCAATGCCACCCAGGAAAACCGGTTCGCGGAACGTAATGCGCGAAAATAAACCCTGCAATGCAAACGAAACATATCAATAAAACTACAAAACATTTGCAGAGCTAAACTCACATTTGATCTGCCTTGGACTTTAGTGCCATGATTGAGCACCAGCCAAGCATCCCAACGATGCCGATAGATAATCACGGAGTTCCATTCGTTTAGCATTATAGTCTCCCTGGAACGAACGCTGCCCACACCGGAGCCACAATCGAACCAGAACTCCACAAAGCCCTTGTTTAGAAGCAGGGCCATAAAATCGCCGGTGAGGTCATCACGTTCACCGCTCAACAATATGATGCCATCGAAGGATTCTGGACGGAATTCCAAGCGCAGCTGCACATGCTTATAGGCGCCATGCAACGCCGCAAATGCCAGCCACGAGCGTTTTGCAAAACGTGGCACGTGCGCCCTAATATCTGTTGCAAAAGGATAACCTTACATTAGACAATAAACATATAAACGCTGCGTATGCAGTTACGCAAGCTGAAACACACACACACACACGCGCCATACAGATATGCACATACCTTCGAGGCAGCCATCTCCGGTTTTGCCAAAGGGGCACAGGCAGCGTGCACTGGACGCTGTTGCCTCCAAAGCACATATGCCCTCCGCACCACAATCCAGTTGGCAAAGTGTGCTGTAACGGGATTCAATATTAGAGAGAGAGCGAGAGAGAGGGAGTAAGTCGTGGAGCTTTGCATTGAGTCAAGTATTTGGTAGATTTGTGTACGTATCAAGGTATTTCAAGGCTGCACAGCTAATTAAGCGCCACTGATTATCTAGCATTCTATACATGGCTATTCATATGTGTGAGATTGAATGCAGCATATAATGTTGAGAGCTCGCTACAGGAGTTTAAAGTAGCACTGTTTTGTTCTTTAAAGGCATGTGAAACATTTTATTTAAAACATTCCTATCAAATTATATTTTGGCCCAAGGCATTTTGAGCATTTAAATGTTAAAACATACAGTTGCTTTATACCAAATTAACTTTGAAACGAAACCAAAAACAAGATATTCGATTTTGTTGTATCAAAAAATACCCAAAAAGCTTTTAAAAAAATATCAATAAAAAACATGCGCATTCGTTTAACGAGCTGCAATGCTGTAAAGTTTAAATAAATTCTGCAGGAAACATAGTTTAGCTTCCATAATCGTATCAAACTTATGTTTTCCGCCTATACTATTCAAAAGTTGGTGCTAATACTAACTCTCACCTCGTATACTTGATATATACATCACTAACCACCTGCGGTATACTTAATAAGCGCACTCACCTGCTGCTGCTTGCTGCTGCTGTTGTTGTTGTTGTAGTCGTTGTTGTTGTTGCTAAAGTTGTTGTTTTAACTGATATGTTGGTATTGGCAGCATTTTTACTGATATGCATTGCGACTTTGTTGTTGCTATTGTTATTATCATAAACATTATCATTATCGTTGTTTTTCTTGTTACTATAAGTCCGTTGATATGTTTGCGAATTGCTGTTGCTGTTGCTGTTGCGTCTTAAGTTTAATTGATTATTATTGACATCATCATAGATGGACATGTCCGATTTGTAGCTATAATAATCATCCACATTGTCATCTCCATCAGCATAATCCATAGCATTCCTCTGAGCTGCTCTGCCACCAGTTGTATGCTCAGTTGTTGTTGTTGTTGTTGCTGCTGCTGTTGGTGTTGTTCTTGTTCTTGCTGTTGTCGTTGTTGTTGTTGTTGTTGTTGGCCTAGTGGTACTAGTTGTGCTGCTAGCCGTGGAAGCCACCTTAAAATCGGCCGCATCCACTTCTTGATTCTCGTTCTCCGAATTGAAGCTAATACTCTCGGCTGATATGTAATAATCGTTTGAATTGACTTTCTGTTCCTGCATTCCACCACCCAAATTATCATCGTTGTAATCATATTCACTAGCATCCGCATTAGCATCCGCATCCGCATCCTCTGAATCTGGCTGCGTATCGCGTTCGGCATCAGCTGTTGCAGTCGCTACATAGCGCGTTTTGGCCTCCGTCTCCGGTCGATCGTTGGCCAACTTGGCGCTAAACGAGGCGCCCTTCTGGTACAGCACATCCTCATCCGATTTGCCATGTCCATCGGCGCCGTTGCCTGTCGTATTTATGACTGCAAGTTAATTTGAATTATTAGTAAAAGTGTATTAGAGCTTGTTTTATCAAAGCTTGAAAATAACTTAATATAAAGGCAAAAAAAAGGTTTTAATGTATTGAAAACTTATGATCTTTACTTAAAGAGTTAGTTTGTATTTTTACTAAGAGTTATATTTACTTTTACTAAAAATAAACTACTCCCCAAGTAGCCATAAAAGTATTCAAGTATAAATAATTGTACAAAATAAATGTAGAAGTCACATTTAATACACAAATGCCAAATGCATGGCCATTATTTGTAGCTTAAAAATAAACTATCTGTTAAATTTTGTGCCAGATATAAAAGTATTTTGTTGGTAACGAGGTTTGTGGTGTTGGGTTTCTGTTGGGGTTTTTCCACTCACCTTGACAGCTGTAGCCATTCTTGTTGAGTTCGTAGCCCTCGATGCAATCGCACTCATACATCCCATCATGGATCTCATAGCATAGCTGCTCGCAAGGACTCGTGTGGCCGCAGTGACCTGGCAATGGAATGAAGGTAGTTTTTAAGTGTTTTCAACTCTCTCTCTCTCTCTGTTCCCCCCTCTGTGCTTGTTCATTTAAAACAAGTTTCAAGTTGAGTTAATAATTTTAAGGCAAGTGCGTGCTTATGCTCAATGTGTTTGTGCTTACGTTTATGTTTTATGTTTATGCTGGCTGTATCTATTTGCTGTTGCTCTGGGTGTGACCGACGTGTCCGCAATAAATTCTAATGAGCTTTACTGACTTAGAGGTAGAAGTCATGTTGGTAATTTATTGCTCGCAATTCCCACATTTCAAACCAGCCCAAAACACAGAATACTCACGCACATTTCTCACACAAGCACACACACACACTCGCATAGTCGAGTCTATTTGGCAGCTGGCCAAAAAACAACAACAAAACTATTCTGTGTGAGCTACAACAACTGTTGAGCCTCTTCACATATGCAGATGCAGCTAATCAAGGGTGTGTTTAGGTCTGTATGTACACCTAATTTCAATAAAGAGCTGCCCCCAATTTCAATGCGCTCGTAAGTATGCAATGGAATTTGACTCACCTTAAAAAAAATACAACACTCTTACTACTGACACTATCGTGATGCAAACAACGTTTTGCCTAAGCCAATCAAAGTGAACTTAAGTCAAGCTGAATGCAAAGCACAATGTGCAGCTTTTCTCTAGCGCTGTGCTTTGATATTTTTGCCTATCAGCAGCTCACTTGACATCAAAAGCCAGCTCGCAGTAGCGAAATTGTGCCAACTTTCAAGCAAGCAAGTCTAAGAGCCGTATTAGGCTTTGTTCAAGTAAGTAACGAGTGAAGTGAGTAACTGGTACTCAATGGGTGCTAGTTATTTGCTAAACGGTTACAAATCGATGTGAGTTCATTGTATAAATACGTGGAGTACCGAGGAACGAGTAGCATGAAGCGTAACGAGTAGCCAATAAAGATTGACAGTTAGCAAGTAACGAGTTAAGTATATTCTAACGAGTTAATTATATCAAGCAGCGAGTAAAGTACATCAAACAGCGCATAAAAAAAGAAACTAATTTTCATTATTGCATCAATACGAGTGCAAAGCGTAACGAGTAAAATCGAACGAATAAGTGAGTTAATTATGGCGAGTACCCAAACAGTTATCATTTATCCAGCGCTTACGTAATTCCACCAGCCAACTACATTTGGCTTCATCCTATTAAATAGAGCACGCAACAACACTCTTAAAGAGCCATCAAGTCGCCCACTCACACACATACACACACACACACAAGTACTTATCTGTACACACATATATTTTAGGGTGGTTGGCTTCTTGCTCAGTGTGTACGAGTGTGTGTGTGTGTGTGTGTGGTTGCTAGTTGATTAAGCAACTGTGTGGTGGCGATTAAAGTGCACTGGACACCCAACACATTTGCATGTGACCACTCACACACACACACACACACACAAACAACACTCAACACTCCAATAACCCCACAAGCCCACCATATACTTCAGTTGTGAATAGTTTTGTGACACCCCAACCAATCCTTTGTGCTACCCCGGTTTTTTTTTTATGTGTCCCGTCAGTGTCGACGTGTCCAATTTGGAGTACTAGATGGAGGAGTTCTGTGTACTGTGTGTGTTTGTGTGTGTGTGTGTGTGTGTGTGTGCCATTGCGTATTCAAATTGAAATTGAAAAATCGCATATTGCATGCAATTGAAATCGAAGTGTCAGCAACTGCAGCACATCAACAGCAGCAACAGCAGCAGCAGCATCAGTGTGACACAAGTGGCAGAAGAGAGCGACAGAATGCAGCAGTTGCATGCCAAACACAATTTTTGGCACACACAAAAACACATTGCATAACAGCATTGATTTACACACACGCACACACACACGCACAGATGAGTGAAATGCATAATTAAGTTGCTCATTAATGTCAAAGCCTAAAACCAGACACGGATAGACAGGACAGCATAGCACAAAACCAGATGGACTGACAACCCGGCTCTTACTTAATTTATTGATATGTGAGAGCTCATTTTGCACAATTAGGCAGCTGGAAACTGAAAGATATATATGAATGGTATACGCACCTTGAAAAGCGGCCTCCTCGGGCTCCATAATGCTGCTGCTGCTGCTACTGCTGCTGCTGGTGCTGCTGCTGCCGCTTGCTTCACATTGTTGTAGCTGGCCGAGCAATGACAGCGGCAGCAGCAGTGGCAACAACAACAGCCACACGTGCGACAGCCTTTGATATCCTTGCTTGGAAGTTGACATTTTTACAATGGCTTCTGCTTCTTTTGCTGCTGTTGAAATAATGTTGCTGACTTCTTTGCTATTTGCCTTGCCTGTTTGTGTTGCTGTTGTTTTAGTTGCTGTTGCTGTTGCAGTTGCTGGTTTTCAGTTCACACGATCGTTGGCCGTTTTAGAGGACTTCGGCCACCCGGCAGCGTTGAACATGGAGCGTACATGCGTCTCGGCGTTGCTGCTGCGACTGATTTTGATGTATCCAAAACAATATGAAAGAGAAAAACAAAATATTGAAACCCAAAAGCATACAGAGTTAAGCAATTAGTAAGAGTGAGATAGAGTACAGAAACAAGCAAATCAAGTGGTCATTATAATATATACCACAAATTGCTTAACACGCAACGCACACACACACACACACACACGTGCACACATACATGATTCATGGCTGTTATGTTGGTTTGGTTGATGGAACTTGCCACTTGCTTTGGCTCTTGCCTGTTGGCAGTTGGTAGTTGGCAGCAGCAACAGCAGTAAAATCAATAAACGGCGTCATGGCAACGCCACACCACAACACAAATACTACCTAGCTAAAGAAGACAAAATGTTCGTGCCCATGCCACAATCTATGTTACTGTTTGCCACTCCTACCAACACACAGACACACACACACACAAACGCATAGATACATTTTCCATATTCAGCGATCCCTTTGAACTTATGTATCCGTGCTGGCCCTACCTTAAGCCAAGTGCTTTTGAGGGCTAAATGCATATAATTAGAAATCAATACAACAATTCAACAATAATGTCTACAAGCCAAAAGTAACAACAACAACAGCAGCAGCAGCAGCAATGAGTAATGTATATATAATATAGAGCCCTTCGATTTTTCGATTTGTATCCAATTTTAGGTTTTTTTTTTTTGGCTTTTGTTTTATTTTATTTTGTCAATTGAAATTGAAATGTCAAATGTCTAAGGTAGGATACAAAGGGAAAGGAAAGCGCGTGGCAATGCTATTAAGCCGGGTCACAGACCCATACATATATGCATGTGTGTATTTGGTACACACACACACACACACACACACTCTTGCGTGGCACTTAGCTCGTGCTCAAAAAAATATGTAGCATACTTACTGGGGCAAAATTGCAGCAACAGCAAAATAAAATCTTACTTGCTACAGCTAGTTGTTATTGCTGTTGCCGATGCTGCTGCTACTGCTTCTGCTGATACCCTACATTACAAATGTTCGTAAATGTTGCCTCTTATATAAGAAGCTTACAGTTTGATATGTACTGCTCCAAGAGATCAGAATAGCACTTTGTAGTTTTTAAACAGAAATTTAGTTGTTGTTATATGTGATATGCAACTAAGCTGCACAATTTTAAAAAGAACTAAGCTCTTACTCTGCACTCTGTTGCGTAATAAGCAGCTTAAAGTTTGTTGCTCTTATACGCAATCAAATTGAATTTCTTACACTAATGTTACTAATCAAATGAAATGAAATTCATCTCTTATGTTTGCTTTTTAACGGCAATATAAAAAAATACAGCATTAATGTAAACTTTTGCTTATGCCAGATCATTTTCTGATCACCTTACAAGCATTAAGTTACTCAAAAGGGAATATCGCTCATTGTGTACACCCAATTGTAACAGATTTGAGTTGTTTTCATTTTTCAGCTTTATTTTTATATCAACTTCTGTGTGCCTGCGCTTAAAATCGCGCCGTCTGCCGCTGACTCGTGCCGTAGGGCCTGAGTGTGTGTGTGTGCGTTTGTGGGCGTCAGTGTGGGTGTTATGGGTTATGGGCTAAGGGGGTGCGTTTCTGTGTTGTCGTGGTTGTTGTTTTTTGCCTGTGCGTTTGCTTTGTGCGTGCAAAAGTTTTGCAAGTTGGTCGTTTGTAGGCTGGTTTTTGGCTAAAAACCATTCGCCATTTCTACTGTCTCGAGTCTTCCTTTTGCTTGTTTTTGTTTTTTTGGTTGTTTCAGAGCCGAGACCAAATGTTGCCGTATTCATTTATATCGATTTTTCCACCTTGCCTATTTGCGATGGAGCCTTAAGAGCACGCACACTAACACACACTAACACAGACGCAGTCAGGCAAAGAAGTTGACATACTATCAAACTACAAGCCACACATTTACAGTAGTCACACAACAAAAAAGAAACAAATAGATACAAATTATTATTATTTTAAAATATTATTGCATTTTTTAAAAACCTATTCACCCAGTTCTAGAAATCTTAAACATAATTGACTGATTTAAGGTTTTATCTAAAAATAATAAATATCATGAAAGCAAGACTTGATCTTCACCCTGGCTGTTAAATAACATTATCTGCACCACTCTATACCATAATAATAGCATGAAAAATGTAAAAAACTTCAAGGAATAAGACCAAATTTTAAAAGTTCTTGCTTTCTAGCAACTACTGTATTCGATTCTATACAGTTTTGCACACTCTCTACGTTATATTTTCGTTTTTCTTTCATTCATTTCAATTCGTTTGGATTTCGTTGTTTTTTTGCATTTTTATTGCGTTTTTAATGGCATTTCTTTCCGGTACGACGCCTTCGAATAGCCAGCCAAATGTTGAAGGCTGTCGCACGGGTTTTCAGCCCGAATTGCATACATTTAACCCAACCGGGATTCCTAAAGTTACCCCCCACAATCTTCTCCATGTGCGTGTGTGTGTGTGTGATGTGAGCCATGTGGCACATGAAAACTCATTATTCAGGTAAACGTTCCAGCTACACAAAAAAAAGGAGAAAGAGAAAAAAAAAAACGTGCGCTCATTTGGTTGAAAAATTTTCGGCACAGGCCAAGTTGTTAGTTGTTAGCGCTAAGTGGTAAAGTGGCAAGTGGTAAGCGGCATAGTGGCACAGTGGCTTGTGCGGGTGTTTGCCCACCAAAAAGAAAAATAGTAAAGAAGAACTAATTAGAAGAACACATTGATATTGGCAGAATCAAAATTAATGGCACTTAGCGTCTTTTTTCTAAGGAATCCAACTCTTGAAAATTGGTCGAAAAGTTGATCAACCCAATTACGCAGCTAATGGACCTTAATGAGTGCTGAGTGGCATTGATTTAATTACACAATTATGTCATAAATTTCGCATAATGGCCAAAAGAAAAACTTTCAAATTTTCAGCTGCAAAGTATGCAACATTTTATTACAGTTGTTTTTAAACTATTGAAAATCAAGCTGCAATCAAGATTTGCACGAAATTTATGACAACAGTTCACTCAGACTCGATTGCTTGCTCAAGATAAAGTTCTGACCGTGTGCAAGTAAAAGTTTATGAGCACAAAATGCGAAAATTCATAACCTTTGCTTCACATTTTAGGTGCGCAACGTGACCGAAGGCGAAAAGTTTTACACAAGACAGTATGTCGTTAGTTCAAGATTATGTTTGATTATTTATTAACAATAACGTTGAAAGATTGTTGTTATTAGTTTACCAACTGATTTAGTTTAGTTTTAAGAATTGTTATTGCTCTGCGACTTCTACTCTTAATGTAAGCCTCTGTTAGCTCAAAACTTAATAAGCTGCAAATGTTCTTTACTAGCTATTAACAGGAATTATTTCGCTACGCTCTGCAGAGTAACATACTTATGTATCAAGGACTAATGGTAATGCTATCTACTCGACAAGGAACTGAAACAATAACTTGATTAGCTGAAATCAGCAAAAAACCTTTATTGTATGCGGGCATTGTCTCTATCTGACTTTTGTCTCTATGGCTGTATATTGACTATACTATGAATTATTGATTTAAAACTATAACAAGGCCAGCAGCTAGCACAGCACAAATTATATCCTAGCCTCAACGAGAAGTAACTTTTTGTATGCATTTAGTGTTGCTGTTCCAGTTGTTGTTTTTTCGTTTTGTTTTGTGTTTATGTCACGCAAAGCTTAATACACAAAGCCAATACGAAAAGCGAACAGTAAATATACACACACACACACACACATTGAAATGATACAAACAAGTAGCATCAAAGTCAATGAGCGAGAAGTGAAATAAAAACGGTAAAAGAATAGAAAAGTGTAACAGACAAAACTACAGAAACAGCAGCAGCGACAAAAACTGCGACAAGAGTAACAGAAATATCCGCAAGAGTAGCAGAAAAACAAAAGAAAAACAAAAAAAATCGTTAAGGCAGCAATAAATTGTGTTTTTATAAGGTAAATAGAGCAAAAGCCCGTTGAGAGCCAATTGAAGGCAGACCACAAAATACAAAACGGTCAGACCAAAAGACAGACAGGCAATAAGAAAGGCAGGGGCAGAGAAATGAAGGGTGTTTCTTAAGGGTCCAGCAACTCACGCATGGCAGACTGACCCAAGTAATAGCACAAACACACACACCCACACACACACTCACATACAGAGGCAGCATAAAAGTTTGGCGCGCGTTTTTGCTGCTCGCGTTTGTTAGTAAATTGTTAATGTTTGATATGTGTATACATTTATTTGTGTGTGGTGTGTTGAGTGTGTGTGTGTGTGTTTACGTCTCTTACGCCTAATTTATGGCAAATTCACAGGTGCGCATATTACTTGCGCGCTGTCAAAGACGTCGCGCTGAGCTGTATAACAAAAGCAAAGCAAACAGCAGCAGCAAAAGCAATTTCAAGACGTGGACTTAAACAAAAGGAGTCACCCACACAGTCAAAGCACACGCACACGCACACACGCGCACACGCTGAGTGTTATGTAGGTAGTCACAGCATCAGCAAAACGTGATGTGCGTGTGTATTTGTAACGCGACTGCTGTGCTGCGGCTATTGCATATATTTATGTGTGTGCAAGGGTGTAGGAGCATTATTTCAAAGACATTTGAGTGACTGCTGAGTGGAATGGGAGACAGGGAGAAATGTCAACACAGCTTTTTGAGTGCAACAACCAAAAATGCTAGTTATAAAAAACATGCATACAAATACAAATACAAGTATATATGTATGTATGTATGTACGTGCATATGTCGTTCTTATTCTACTCGAGTGGCACTTTAAAAGTGCGCTCTCTGCTTGCCCAACATAAATTTCCATTATTTCATTTCGCCTCGTTTCTGCAGCTACAACTACAAAAACAACTACAACACCAACAATTGCTACTCACTTGTATTGCCGTTGCTTTTTGGCGAGTGGCCGCCTCGTTGACGACGTCGTCTTCGTTTTCGTTGATTTCTGCTTTTGCTGCGGCTGATGCTGCTGCTTTATTTTCGGCGTTCAGCGATTTTCGTGGTATTTACATTTACCCACACACAGCCACACACTTACAAACACAAACATACACACCTACTCACCAAAACACACACACACACAAAGCTCTTAAGCTGTCTTTCACATTGCACATTTGCCTCTCTTCAAGGCGACTATTTTGCTTTTAATTCAGTTCACACATCACACCTTGTTACTTTTATATGTAAACTTAACATTTATTTTTGTTTCGTTTATTTTTTATTTTGTTGTTGCTGCAAAATTTTAACAAGACGTTGTTGTTGCTGTTGCTCTTGGTGCTACTGGTGCGTGTGTGTATATGTAATATTTTGGTTGTATCCTGCGAATGGATGTCTCTGGCGGCGTCGTTCCGTTTGCCGTTTATATGGAGCGTAACGTACTTACACTCTAATTGACGGGAGACTACTGCGCGTATCACAGTAGCTACCGATTGAAACGAAGCGAAACTCTGCAAGAGCTCAACTGTAGCACTCACCGGAGACGGAGAGAGAGAGAGTGAGAGAGCAAAGAAAAAATACGCACAGCAACAACAACAGTAAGTGTTAAACTTTTGTCAGAGAGTCAAACAGTTGTTGTTGTTATACTTTACAATACCCAAAATCGCAATCGTAGTATTCGCTTGCTGATTATCCGAGCATATAAAGAGGCGCCAAATACAAACTGATGCAGGGTAGTTTAGGGTTGCAAGCCTGCCAAAAAATGTGCTAGAAAATAAACAAACAAATGTTGTAAGTATATTAACCCTGCAAAATGTTCTCACACATAAATATGTTAAAATTGACATTTTAATTAAATTTAAAATTAATTCTATATAGCTCTTATTGCTTAGCGACATTAAATAGCAATTTTACGGCAGCTCTGACAGCTCTGTTTACCGTCTGTTTCTCACTCCCACTCTGTTAGCATTCAAGTGGCGCCTTCTCTGAGAGAGAAAGAGAGCACTTTATGTTTTGCGCATGAGTAAAACCAAATGAAATGAAACATGCCAAACATTCCGGGCCCAAATTACAACAACAGACCAAAGAGCTGTCAGCGGCAGAGGCTGTTAAACAACAGTTTGTTGTTGCTGCTGTTTGCCAGCAACTTAACATCACAATAAACACCTACAGAAGCCAACTGACACTTGAAAGGACACACATAGACACAGACACAAACACACCCACACTTGCATATGCTTAAGCGCATAATGAACTCAACGACACGCATGAAGGAAACAACAAAAACGAAAAAAAAACAAAAGCGACATCAACGAGACGAGACGAGGGCAATGGGCAGTAAGTCAGGCAACGACAGCTGATCAGGTTGCAAGGGTTGTGTATTTTGTATTTGTTGTAGCGGCCGCCTGTTCTTGGTCTCGTTGTTGTTGTTGTTGCTGTTGTTCTCGCCCAGGGGTGCTGATGACCAAAACTGACAAAAGTAATGAAAACAAAATAAAACACAAAAGAGGGAGACAGAAGAGATAACTCCTGCTACTGCTGCTTCTGCTCCTGCGGAGGGAATGTAACTGAGACTTGACTATGTGCATAAGTTGAAACTGTTGTTTTGTGTTATTGTTGTGCGGTAGGGAGAGAGGAGGTGGTGTAACGGGACTGTCTGCTGCCGTTTAGCAATTGTTGGACACATTTTTGTGTTGTTGTTGTTGTTGCCATAATTAGAGATGGCCGCGTGCTGAGAATATGTGTTTAGTATTTCTGTTTAATAAGTACAAGTTTAAATGTTATTATTATTAATTTCTTAACTTGGCTCTTATCCTTTGGGAAAGAAACATTAATTATAATTATCATTAGGTCTCGTCGAAACAAAAACCTTTTTTACCTAATTGGAGTAAAGAAAAAAAAAATGCGTTCGACAGTATTTTGTTTAGTTTGCTTAAGCCATAACGGAATAACTGTACAGTTACAAGAACACCAATAACGGTATAAGTAGCACGTGACTCGTGAGTCACGCGTGATTTCAGCCAATGTGACAGTCTCTAACTTTGCTAATGACCGGAGCCATTCATGCCCAACGACTAAGTCCTTTGCCTTTGGCATCGGTTTTGGCCGGGGCCAAAAGGCCAGTTTCTGACATGCCAGGAAGTGGAAGTATGTGTGTGTGTGTGTGTGTGTGTGTGTGTGGGTGTCTTTTGTGCAAGGCTTAGTGGGTTGCAAGAGCAGTAACAACAGCAACAACAACAACAACTCCCACTCGACGCTTGCAGCAGCAAATGAGGCATTAATATCCAAGTTGAGGCCTGCTTCACCCCCAACTCTCGGCTACATGTTGCAGCCCTCATTGCTTGTTGGCCATGTTGTTGCTTCTTTTTGTCGAGTATGTCAGGACAAATATTAGTATTCCACTTAAATGCTATAGCATTTTGTAATGGAAAGTGTTGTCGTTCTGCCTTCCTTGCCGGCATTCTGGTCCGTCGTCTTCGTCTGCGTCGTCGTCTTCGTCGCATCCATCAAGCAGTCAGCGAAGCGCAGCTAATGTGTCACATTACAAATGGGCGTCTGCTGCCTCGCGCAACCTGACAGCCCTTAACCCCTGACCCATCCACCCAATAACCTCAACCAACCAGGCAACAAAGCCATTCTCACGCAGTTCAATAACAAAAGTATTAACTACTAACATAATCATAGGTGTAGCTCAGGGGGGAAGCTATAGGAAGTGAGCTAATCCCAATATTTTGATGCGTGGAAACCTTCTTTGGGGCTTAGAAGCTTTAGTATTGTGTGTTTCGCCCCCTTTAAAAGCTACGCCCATGCTTAAGTCCATCAACTGTTTGTCTTTTGCTCATTATTGCACAGCCATCAAAGCATAGAAGCAATTTATTCAAGTTATATAGTTATAGATATAGATATATATATTATACTAACAAGCGAAACAAACAGCGAGCAAAGCATTATCATCAAAACTAGCAACTTTCAATATTATTATAGCATATTTAGTGTAGGAAGAGCAATGCATTTATGTAGAAGACCAGAGCCAGGTCATTAATGTGCTCGTTATTGGGCTGATCATCATTAGCATACCAGCTGCCAATTTCCATTACATTGCGCCAGTTGAGAAACTCGTTATAGCCATAAAGTCCACAGATTGTAGCTGCAGTAAATTTGAACATTAAGCTGGGAAAACTTTATAGCTAAGGACACTTACCTTGCTCCAGGTACAAATCGCTATATTTACCAAGTCCCAAGGCCAAACTGCGTATTGCATTTTGTTCGCTCAATATTTTGTTGCAATGGCTTTTGGCCAACTCCTCGTACAGCTGCGGTGGGCTTAGTTTTATGGCACATTTGTGATGTTCCAGCATGTAAAGTAAAAGAACCCTGCGGGAAATTAGAGTAGAAAGATTCCAACTAACCTACCCATACTTACTGATGAGTACGTTGATAGCCGTAGGCTGGCGCCTCGCTCGTCAAGACTTCCAGACAATCCAGACTTAGTTTACACTTCCGGGTATCAAGGGTAACAATATCACGCATGCAAAGATCCGATTGAGTCCTATTTGGTGCACCCATGGCAACAAGATGCTCATAGTTGAGGGCCAGCAGTTCGTATTCAGCATTTGCATTCAGCGCACCATATCTAGTTAGTAGAAGTAGTAGTTATTAAGGTAAATTTAATGAGCTTAAGCTTGTACTAAATACTTCAGAGTTGGTGGCAACAACAGCACATTGCGTTGAAAGGCATTCGCCAGAACTGAAAGTTATAAATAGATTTAATGAGTTGGCGTTTCAATTGCTTTATGGCAACTTACTTAGCTGTTCGAGTGCACTCAGATTGTTCAGATTGTTTGCATTATGTCGCATTATGTTGTCCATGCGGTGCAACAAATGATAATATAGCTGCCTGTCGAAACGAGTGGGTGCCACGTAGCGCATTTTCTCTGTTGTTTGGTATAAACAGGAATTAATGAATATTTATGGTACAGTTTGTGGTAAGGGACTATATGTATGCGTGTGTGTTTGTGTGTGTGTGTGTGTGTGTTGATAAATGCATACACAGCTCATTAGGCTCACGTTTTATCAGAAATGCGGCCAACAACAATGAAAACTTGGCGCTCGCATTCAGTTTCCTGCCACACGATAATTTATCCAGTAAGCCATAAATGCGTTGCGGCAGTTGCTCAGCGGACTCCGATTCGGATTCGGATTCGGCTACGAATTCGGTTACCGCATCGCTTGTTGTGGAATTGGCCACTTGCAACAGTATGGTTAGGATACCACAAATGGCACTTAGTGTTACTATTTTGAAACCAAAATTTGCGCAGAGCAACATGTTGGATGAAGCGCTTATTTGCTTCTATATCGGACAGGCTTGCCGGTCACATTGAAATCACATCGCCTGATTTCATTTTTTATGAAGATTAATTGGATGACATTTCTTTTGCTGTGTGCGTCGGCGTTTGATGGGGGAGGCGTGGGCAACGGCTTTGGCTTGCGCGCGTGTTGGGATATCGAGTGCGTTAGTAGGGTGGTCTCAGTGGTCCACAATATTAAGTTTCGCATATTAATCACAATTTAAAATTGAATACATTATATTGATTAAAAGAATAAAAAAAGGGCGAATTTGTGCTGCGATAAGGCTAAGGAAATAACACATCACATTTGTTTTCTTGTTTTTTTTTTTTGATTAAGAAAAGGGAAAACAAGAGTTGCACCGTACACATACCAATTTATTATTTGTGCTTTATTTTCTTGCCAAGTGTTATCAGTGCAAGCTTGTTTGTTTTAAATTTACCGCCAAGACCTCGGCTAGTATTGTATCGAAAATGTTAAACAGCAAATAAATGTTATCGATGTCTTAGTGCCATCACTAGAGTGTTAAAAATTAGTACGCAGCTAAACTGACAATGCTTGTGCAGTTCAATCAAAATATTCCACATAGCCTGCACGAAATAAAGTTCAATTCATAACCAGCTGCTTGACAAAGCACAACTAAACGAAAAGTGCCTTAGTCACGTTCGAAAAAATTTATTCGTACCGCAATAAACAAGTTGTTCATATTGAAATTTTTTCAAGTTGTGTGTTTAAACAGCGTACTAGACAATTGTGTTAACATTGCGTTAACAGGCGAATGTTTTTTACATCAGACTGTCTTTTGTCTTTTCTTTGTGAAAATTAGTAGTACTAGTAGTTTAATTCCAAATACTTATTAAATACACTAATGTCGGACAACCAGGACAAAGAAGAAACATTGGCCAGTTTCCAGGTAATGAATGCATCATCAATATTTCGCAAGACTCTGCAAACTTCTGTTATTATTTGTGGGCCCAAAACGAGAGTGCTTGCTGAGTGCGCACATTTTCAATGCGTATGTTTTTGTGTATGTGTGTGCGCGAGGGTGTGCGTGTGTGCATATGTTTTTGTACTTGTGTGGGTGTCTACGTCTTGGGCCTGCAATCAATTCCAAATGCAAACAAAAAGTTAATTTCAATTTCAATGTCACAGATCATAACTGGCATAGAGGATGTCGGCGAGGCCTTCTCCCATCTGGAGGCAGCCAATTGGGATTTGGTGGTAAGTGTGTGTCACAATGTGTGTGTGTGTGGGTGTAAATGCATAAACCTAATTGCGTTGTTCTGTTCCATGTGCAGGAGGCACTCAGCCGTGTCATGCCACACGAGGATGCGCCTCAGGCCATTCACACGCCAGAGCCGCCAGCCCCAGATCCAGTTGCCGTTGCGTCTGCTCAACCAAATGCCAATAATACCAATGGCTTCAGACCATACAACTTTGATGAGCTACCCGGGCCCTCGCAAGGTGCCCGCATGTTTCCAAGTATGCTTAAATTCGATGTTTCAGTGTGATTTCCATTCACTTTTAATTCTCAAAACTTTTTTCACACAACAGCATCACAGTGGCTAGCCCAACTGACGTCAAGCATTAACTTGGATCCCTCCAGGCAGAACAACAATCAAAATATCATTACATTCAATATACACTTTAATCAACAGCTCTATCAAATTCGCATGCCACCAAATGCAACCATAGGTGAGTAAGAGCCTTGGGAATTCCATAGATTTCCAGTGTAAAACTTCTCGATTCTTCTAGAACAACTGAAACGCAAGATCTTTGATGTGACCAGTGTGCCACAATGCCGTCAGGCCATACGAGGCTGGCCACCGTCCAGGGCCAGTGATGCACAAATTGCTGAAACACAGATCTGCAATCTTGATTTATCGCCAGAAAATGAACTCATACTCGTCGATCTAACCGATGATGGTTTCATGGATACAGAACAGTAAGCTGGCCATACGAGTATTTGTACTTCACATAGATTAACACCATTAATGTTCATATAGAGACGAGGTTACTCAGCGCTTGGACAAATTGTTTAAAATACACGTTGTGGAGGAGGGCGGAGGTGGTGTAGAGACTCGTCGTCATACACTTAATGTGCTCGGACGCACAACAATCCAAGAACTGAAAACGAATGTTTACTACATTACAGACATACCAGTTAGGCATCAGGAATGGTCGGGATGGCCCAGCGGTTGTGATAATGATACCAACATAGCGGTAAGACTCGTTCCATTAAACTCATAAAGTTTATGGTTGAAACCACAAGTAAGAACTTATTGATTTTTCCGCAATCTTTTTTGCCACAGCAATCGGGCATCGAACAAACCCACGATTTTGTCATGCGCAACATTGCGGATCGAGCGCCAAACAATTCCAATTTACTGGCCAATACGTATGTATACATTAACTTAAATATTGCATTGTTGAATAATTATAGTTAATTTATTTTTTGAAATAATTTATTAGGGAAGTCGTGACTGTTGATAGCGAAAGCTCTGCGGATGAGTTTGAGGACGCAACAGATTTCAATAACTCCGAATACATATTTTCAGATTCGCCGCCCGTACAGCCGCTCAACAGGCATCTAAGTAAGATTATATTTTAATTAAGTAACTATAAGCTTATTTTCGTCTACTCTGCGCAGTACCCAACAATACTAACGATGAGACAACCGGCTCAACACAATTTGTGGATAACTATAAGCAACGTTTTGGCGAGCCACATCCCGATTTCTTTGTGGGTAGCTTAGAAAGCGCTTTGAGACTGGCCTGTCACAAGCCCGCCAAGGAGGTAAATAACTTTAATTCGTTTTCTATGTGTTTGATTCTAAAATGAATGGTCTTTTTACAGCGTAAACTGCTGGCCGTTTATTTACACCATGGCGAGAGCATACTCACAAATGTATTCTGTGATCATCTCATGAAGGACGAGGCCATCATACAGACATTTAGAGAGGGTTTCGTACTCTATGGCTGGGACATGACGTACGAAAGCAACAAAGACATGTAAGCTGATTAATTAAGCCTAAAGGCAAACAAAATAAATATTTAATACAACTCATCTTGGCAGGTTCCTCTCCTCGTTGACGGCCTGCATTAACAGCAATGCCTCGTTAACGGCCAGAAATATTAAACTTGACAAACTACCCGCCCTAATGCTAGTTGGCAAGAGCCGTCTAATGGGCCGCCAAACGTGCGAAGTTTTATCTGTGATTCATGGTAAGATTGTGAGAGATCACTTTGCTGACGTAATTCTATCACAATGTGTTTGTGCGGCAGGCAACATTGGTTTGGGTGACTTACAATCGCGGTTGATTGAAACAACAGTGATGTATGAGGAGCAGCTGCAGGGTGAGATTCGTGAGGAGAATGAGCGAGCTGCGCGCGATCAGGTAAAGGCTGAGCAGGACATGGCATATGAAGAGACGCTACAAGCGGACATGGCCAAAGAGGCAGCAAAACGTCAAAAGGAGGCCGCTCAGGCAGCCGAACGTAAGCGCATTGAATCCGAGAGGGCCGAAGAAGATGCTAGACGCGAATCCATAAGCTTAGTGGTAAGTTAATTGGATACAAATACATACTTGCCAAATATACCATAATCGCTGCATTACAGGCTAAACAATCGTTACCTCAAGAGCCTGCCGAGCATGAATCAAACATTTCCAAAATACGCGTACGCAAGCCAACTGGCGAGTTTTTGGAGCGTCGCTTTTACATACGTGACACATTGCAGGTTCGTTTTCATGCAATACAAATGTAGATTTATTTGTAACGCATTTACTTTTAGGATCTCTTGAACTTTGTGGCCTCAAGTGGTTTTCTCATCGATGAGTACAAGGTGATTAGCAGTTGGCCACGTCGCGATCTAACCTCTATCGATGCTGGACAAACACTTGAATCGCTCAAACTGTATCCGCAGGAAACTGTCATTTTAGAGGAGCGATTTTGATTTGATGTCGTCAGTTTAGTCTCATGCTAATTCTACGTTTGGTTACGATTCAAATTTTGATTGATTTTCATATTTGAGTTCGTTTACAATTGGGTTTAAGTTCTGAATTAATAAGGCGATAAACGAAAATTAGTGTTGTATTTTTATGTTAAATTTTATATAGAGGAAACAACAACAAAAAATAACACAAAAAAGAAAGAAACATAAAAACAATTAAATTAAAAGAAATAATGAGCATAAATATCATTTAGAAGCAGCTGCAGTTCTAAGCAAGGGTTTTTTTTACAATTATAATATTATGAGAATAAATATATAGATCTTCAGCAGCAATTAGTAGTAGTTACAATACATATATGTCTGTGTGTTGCCCTGATCCTAAACACAGCTTCCTGTCCTACTATCACTTTCCAAATAGCGTTAGTGTTAGCTAAGCATTGAAGAAAGGCATTTAAGTTTGGCTTGTTTTACTTTATTAATAATAAATTATATAACATGTACTAAAAACGCTTGGACACAGGTTACACATTTTACGCTTAATTTTACACACATTTTACACATAACAACATAAAACGCATATGGGGTTAATATTATATAAAAACAAACAACAATGAATTGAGCACAAGAATAATATTGTTGCTGTTGTCGCCGAAGAGTATTGGCCTGTACAGTAGCTGTGTAGTAGAGATTGTCCTTAGATCTATGGCCTAGCCGAAAACTTTCTCAATGGGCGCCAGCACCACGAGCAGAATCAGCACCACAACAAACAGAACAAGCACAACGGTATAGACGCCCAATAGACCCTTACGCAGACCCGCATACTATATATGGAACAGAATAGAGTTTAAGTTAGATAATTTATCTTTATGTAAGAATTCAGTTGTGTAACTTACCGGTGCATCCATTTTACGCTCCATGCTCATGCCATTGCGCATGGCATGCTGATGATGATGCGTCATATCGCCCATTTGGAACGTATTGATGCGTTGACTCTGCTGGCGATCGGAAACAACGCCAGAAATCTGCCAATGATTAACACACAAATAGATCTAACAATTAATGGACGTAGCCAAGAGTTCAATGGGGCGACACATGCGATGAGTGAATTAGTAGCAAAATGGATGATCATTTAAGGGACATTCGTATAAACGCTTTACAGGCAGGCAATGCGATAGGGGTCAATATACACTAAAAACCTTTGGGACCTGATGATATGTTTTGGGGGACGCTCGGGCGATATATGACTTACGGAGAATATCAGGTGAACCAGCACATGAAAGACAACAAAGCCAACCAGAATCCAATCCATCCATTCGGGCAGCTCTGCTTTGGGCAGTTTGACAGAGAAGAAAATGGCAACAACTGCAAAGAATGAATTAGTTAGAAAATTCAAGTGATTTAAGGCCACCAATAACTTACTGGCAAGTATGTGAGCCAAGTTGCCGCCCAACCAATGACCCCAGTTGAAGTAGGGACGCATTTTGTCATTGGGTCCGGGACGGAACAACGCTCCAATGGGCTGTAAGAAGCAGAGTATGACCGTAATCAAACCCGTTATGGAATGAGCATGCCACACGGCACGTTTGAGTTCCACCCAAATGATAATATAGGCTGCCACAGTTAGTGACCAAGTGGTCACCATGAACATACGATGCCAGGCAAACCATTGATCCTTGCCACACGTCTGGCTGCCCACCCAGGTCTGTTTAAAGTAGCGCGCAAAGATGATGCCCAGCGAGGTGGTGCCAATCCAGGCGGCAATCATAAAGGCACCATGCAAACGCACCAGCAGCTGACTCGAGCCGCCCAGATTTTGGACAACAGCCAGATTAATGGCATTGGCCGCTGGCAAGCGTCCAATGTCATGATAACCAACGCTTGCTTCCTTCAAGCTGGTGCCCGAGGCGACAAGCAGATGATAGAGACCATTACGCAAATCAAAACTGCGTCCATTGGCCACAGTCAAAGGTTCACGTTGCACGCGGCAATAAATGACACCATCCACAAATGAGGCATTCATCAGGCGTGCGGTATTTTGTGGCTGTGTGAATAGAGAGAAACTGGATTAGTTACTTACTGTTTCGGTTAAGGGTTAACTGGCAGTACTTACAACATTGGCTCTGCTGGCACTGTAGGGCACAGCGGCAGTGTACGAGGTATACATGTTGACACGTCCATTTTCGGGCACACATTCAGTGCTCAGATCATCACCCATGCGCGCATCATCCGACAAGCCAACAGCCACATAGGCAGCATTGGTGCCCTTGCCGGATCTCAGTTCAAACTCATAGATATCACCACGCACGGTTACCGCTGTGACAGAGACACAAGATTTGCTGGCCACACAGCCATCGGGAAAGCCAAAGCAGTTCTTGCTCTGACCGCAACCATCGTAGAAGCTATCTTCGCTGACGGGCAGCGCATTGGGTGCCACATAATTGGGTGGCACGTAGGGTGAACGTGTGCTTTGAAAGTTTGTATTAAAGCTGTTGGGCGGACTGGCTGTGGGCAGTGGTGGTGCTGCCGAGAGATCACGTCGCACCACCTGAACAGGATTCGAGGGAATGCCAACCCAAAACTGATTATATGACTGAGCAACTGTGGCGCTGTAAGTGTGTGTGGATAAATGTTAATAACTATAAGGCTATGAAAAACTATTTTGGTAACTTACTTAAAGACAACTTGGCCCATAAAATCCACAGGTGATTGCCAATCGAGGCTGACTTGGGGCTTGGGACCCGCATTGCTGTGCGTTGCCGAATTGTTAACAGAATTCTCGCAGTTCATCAACTTGACAGTGCCATCGCGTGACGGACTAAACTGTCCGACAATTTGAAAGGGTGGATTACGATTGCGCGCTTGAATCATGAAGCCGCCAAAATTAAGACCCGCCGGCACACCGCTCACATCGATGCGCAGCGTTTGGCCCTGGCCCACCACTGAGCTAGAGGTTTCAATCGTAAAGGGGGACACACTGTTCTCGGGCAGCACGCTGCCGCCAGCATGGAACGGCAGCATTGTGTCACATACCGTTTCCGGTGCACCTTGTGGCAAGCCATGCACGCAGCCCACAATAAACAGCGCCGCTAGAGCAACGGCCAAGCAACGTTTCCACTTCTCCATGGACACCATTTCAAGCACCTGTCGAAGGAGAGAGAGAGAGATAGAGAGAGAGACGAAGCTCATTAGCTCATAGTTCACGAACCGTGTCCCTGCCTGTCAGTTCTGGAAAAACATATTTCTTATGTCATCTGCTGAGACAGTTTAATTACCATGGCAAATCATAATTGCAATCATCGATGCGTGTGCAGAATTCTGTTTATCGTAGCATCTACTCAATATATTACTAGTTCCTAGTTCCCTCATATCATATTGTATCACTCATACGACCTGTCGTCGCACTGATAACACAGATCGTTGCTCTTGATAGAGAGAAAGAGAGAGAGACGCAACTATAAAAAACGCTTACAACTAACAAAGCACTTCATTTAACATTACATTAAACATCATTTGGCTGCTTTGCCTTATTTTTTATGCTTCGTTGCGTATACGTAATATAAGAAACAACACAAAAAGAAAACCGACTAAAAAGCGATAAGCGTCAAAGTAATTAGCTTACAACGCTATAAATTAACCAATTCATTTATTAGCTAATTATGTTTATCATCAACTGTCGCTAAAACGTGCGCACAAAGCACATCAGGCATAAATTTCCAGCTAATCTGAACATTTGACTTAGCTTCATGTCAATTCCTGCCACGCAGAACGTGCCTTTTACCAAGAAGTGACTAATGACAATAACAAGCAAGTTATGTCAGTTAATTACTAACTAAAACCATGAACTCTGTTTTAGTGTATGAAATGCTCAGGTGCAGCCAACTTGATGCGAACTTAGGTGTATGTGTGTGTGTGTAATGTTACCAGATCGTTAAAATATTTCAAATGCAATGAGATTAAAGCTTTACTTAATGACAAACTTCCTAAGCTTAAGCTCTCATTAGTATGAGATGCTAAAAGACTTGCTTTCAAGCTTAAATATATGAATAGTTAGAAGCAGAATCTTGAAAGTATTTTAAGTTTAATGAAGTTACGTTAAGCTTCCTATCATAATTCGTTTTGTTCTTGTGGAAAGCCCAAGCAGAAAGACTTGGAAAAAGGAAATTTAAGTCAGTAGATATTAAAAACTTTTTACCATTATTACTCAACTTGTTTTCGCGGTTCTATTAACATCAATCAAACTGTTTACTTAATCGTTGAATCAATCTCAAGTGATCCAGCTGTCAAATCGTTTATTAAAAAAAGTGCTGTCACCATTTGCAATTAATTGTGGAAACGACTGAAACAGAAAGCACTTAAACTAGCATGACTCAAAGAGTGAGATTAAAAAACAAGATTCTTAATGTTCAAGTTTATAGGAAAAGCCATGTTCAAGTTATGGTTAAAACAAAACAAAGCATAAATACATTATGTGAATGAGTTGTTGGGTTTTAACCAAGTCAATGCTGATGATTGTATATGGCTAAGGTGGTAGAACATGAGCTAAGCATGCTAATTAAGCGCCTACTCATTGGCCATAATGACGTAGCCTCAGACTCTCAGTCTTGCCATGATTTCGTTGACGGGAACGGAGCAACTCTCGACACAAAATGATTGTTTTTTTTTGTTGTATCTCAAGAATGTGAATTGAACTTGAATTAAAAAACAAATCGCATGCGCATTAACCTTGAGTCGTTCCAACTTTTATATATATATAAATTTATTAGTACACAACAAAAAATTGTTGCCTGTAGAAACAACTTTTCTTTAAATGTTACTTTGTTTTTGATTTTTTGTTGATTGAAATGCACGGATTGAAGCGTTTCCAGCGTTCCGACATACATACTCAATTGTTTAATGCCTTTTTAGCGCAAAAGCCTGAATCGACATGATTCAAACTCAATCGTACAATGGGCGCCGCCGTGTTCGCATTGAACTTGAGTCAAAACACAAACCTTGAAAGTCAAATCAGTTAGCTTTATCTAATAAAAATATGGTAATACGCATAAATGCCCCCACTCTCCCTTAACCCTCTGCCCCGAAAACACATTCACTTTTGACTTTGGGTCTTTGCGTTGGGCGTTAAACAGTTTCCATTCCCTTTTGCGAACTTTTCGATAGGGCAAAGTGAAAACTTTACAAATTTCACTTAACATACGAATTATTTATAACTATTTGGCATACAATTCTTTAGTATATGTGTGTGTGAGTGTGTGTTTGTGTTTGTGTTCGTGTCTGGGCATTGGCCCCAAAGAGTCCATGACGGAATTTGAAACTTATGTTTGTGAACGTGAGACCAAACTGATAAACCGTTTGCAAGCTTGCAACTCAAGAAAAATAACAATGGCACAGTACACACACACACACACACACACACACTTGACGCTATACGTGTGTACAGGCAAAGCCATAATGTTAGATAGGGGCCACATGCCCTTGTTAAAGCCAATTTTGATGTTGTACTTGTTTTTTAAGGTTATGTACCTTTAGCTTTTCGAGTTTGAAGTTAAATTGCAAACTTTGATAACATTATTCGCAACAATTCATTCATCTACATATGACCGCAAAAGAAAAAAAGAAAAATAAAAAAAAAACACTTGCGATGGTAAATCGATAAGGTAACATTCAAAAGGAAATGTTCTTTGCTACCAAATTGTTATCTAACGGCTATGAATGCTTTTGACTTTTCACAATGTTGAATGAACTCGTGTGTTTGTTGGCACGCGCGTGCCAAAGTATTGGGTCTCTTGACCCTATTTTCAGGTTGTTAGTATGTCCAGCCAAAAGGTAAATGTTGTTGTTTGACGCAATCTTCACTTGGACATCGCGTGCCACAACTAGCAATTGGGTTAAAGGTAGTTGTTGGGTCAAAATTGTAATAAACTAAACTAGGTGATGGGAACGAAACAATGGAAAAGCGTAAATGATTAATCAAGTGCATATATAGAAATCCAAATCATTGTACATAAACACTATGTTCGGGGGCGATAACAAATGTGTGTGTGGGAATGACAAGGATGATTAATTGTAATCATTTTATGGCCACAACAGAGCGAAGGGTGTTGAACAGACGTCTGATTAGATGCTTATTGGTCGAAAAACCCGTGAAGTAGGAAACGAATTGGCGATAAGGTTTACTAAATTTAATTTTCGTCTAATGCATTCAAGTGTTTTATTGACTTAAACTAGCGTAAAAACGTAGTAATTATATAACAACCGTTTATCAAAAAAAACAAAACGGCTTAAAAGCAACTGTTTTGGTATTGTAATAAAGCTAAGTACTTTTTAGGTTAATAGTAGTTAGTTTTTGATGTATAATCAATTAAAATGCGTCATATACTACGCAGCTATGTGGGCAAAAACTGGTCTGTGCAGTTAACAGGTGGTACAATCTTGGATTTACAAAACAGAAACTGTGTCAGCACGTGCCTGCAAAACTAGAAATATTGGAAGTCAATGGAAATGCAGCTTGATGACATCACATAAATTCATCAAAAGCTGCTGCTGCTTCCAGTCAAAGTTAAAGAAACAGTAGCTTTAACATGTAAGTGTGAAATTTGTTACACACACACACACACAGGCGCGCGCGCGCGTATTTGCACAACTTGTAAGGTTTGTAAATAGAAAGCGACTTTGATTTATCAGCAATTTAAGAATTGTGTAAAATAACAACAATAACAACAACTTCAGCAACGACAAGTGTTGTGGAGTGCTCGTTTGGTTTGTGCTGCAGAGTGTGCCAATTGCTAATGGAAAGCGTCACGTTCGCAGCCACTCCCCTTTCCACCTTGCACTTCCCACTACCGATAAACACGTTGGCCTTTGGCTTCTTACACGCCCTCTCAGTTGAGTGTTTTTTTTTCTCTTATTTGCGTCTTTGTTTTATGCTTTTTATGCATTGCATTTCGTTTTTATTGTTACGCCTTGTGTTTACATCATCTACGAAAGCAACAGCAATAGTCAACAGTCGACAGTCGCGCATGCGCTACACTTGACATCACAATTTTATTATTGTTTTACGGGTTCACACACACAGATATAACTACACAAAAAGTTGTACCATTAATTATTTGTCATTGTATTAGGATGCATTGCGTTTTGGATATGCCATTGAAATACAACTATGCAAAAACTATGCGACAGCTGCCGGCGCAAGAGCTTTGTTGTTGCGTTGTTGAACACTCATATATACTGACTCACAAGCACACACACACACACATACACTAATGCGCCAGTGGACAGCATCATTGTCTGGCATAACTGGAAACCGGTTTACAGTACACCTTTACCGTAGCCACCACGGCTACTACACCAACAACAACAGTACAATCTGCGACATACTTGTAGAAACATAAAAACAACACAGCTTTGTTATTGCCATCTCACATGTATGTATGAGTTCATTGTTGTTGTTTGTATTTTTCGCGCGAGTCTCTCACACTCTAAGCTAACTGCGACTTTGGAATTTTGTTTATTTTTTTCTATAATGAGCCGAACCGCAGGTTTGTCTTCTAAACTTGAAACAAGTTATCGGTTTATGGCACACATTCCATGAGCATTGCTTTGGGTGCGGCTTAAAGTTGTTGTTATATTTTTGGTATTAGTTTTAATTTCACTTTCAAATTACATTACATAGTGTTGTATGCATGCCCGTACTCTTATTTGCATATTGCATGCTTTGAACCAAACACAAACACATTCGGCGGTATCCCTTGAAACTTTGCTTTTGAGACACGCTTAGCTTAGTCATAAACTCATAACTTGTTTGTCAAATTAAATGCACTAACCTAAAATTCTTGTTAAAGCGTTTCAATAAAATAAAACCGCTTTGGTATTTGCGTTCCGCTTTTGTTGCGCACAAGACTGCGCGCCTTGAATTCAAATCTACAACTGACAATTTAATGCTCCAATTGGATTGTCGCATGCTGTGCATGACTGTGGTGTATAACATATGTGGTGAATAACTGCACAGCACATCGTACACCATAGTACCGATTGGTGTGCGCCAGTCAGTGCTAATCGATAGACGATGATGAGAAACATCTGATGTGTTTTTTTTTCATTCAATAAAATTTTTCAATTAACGCTTGTTCAATTTGTGAATAGAAAAATGTGCTATAAGTTGTTGCTAATATCAACACTCATCGCCCTGAGTAGTTGCGAGGTCGTTATTGGCCAAGAAGATCTCGTTGATGAGATTTCTGGCCACTACACCATTGAGGGCAAAGTGTATGCGCCCGATCTGGGGCCCGGAGCGAACCTAGGGTTGGGTATGACAGTGCCCAGCGGGAACAAATGGCAAACCGATCTGTCTATCAGCATTAATAACGGCGAGTACAAAGGATTTGTGCGCGAAGATGGACAGTTCATAATAAGTGGTGTGCCATCGGGCAGCTATGTACTGGATATTTATCATCCAGACATATTTTACGAGCCCGTCCGTGTTGAAATCAATCCAAAGGGCAAATTTCGTGCACGTAAAGTGAACTACATGCAACCGGCGCAGGTCGTGCAAGTACCATATCCACTCAGGATGAAACCGCTCATGCGATTCAAATATTTCCAGACACGTGAGCAATGGAAGGTAAGTGTGGCAACAGTATTTCAGGGTCATTCCAACCTATATCTCCAACTCTCTCACTCTTTATAGATTACTGACTTCCTGTTCAGCCCTATGGTGCTGATGATGGCCCTACCACTCTTGCTTATGCTCGTCCTGCCCAAAATGATCAACGATCCCGAGACAAAGAAGGAAATTGAGAACATGCAATTCCCAAAGGTATGTGAAACCATTAAGTTTCGTATAGAAATGTTAAGATTTTCCTATTTCTTCGCAGATGACTAACGATATGCCTGAGATCAGCGAAATGCTGACCTCATTCCTGGCGGGGAAGCAACCAGAGCCAAAGGAAAAGAAACCAATTACAGCAAGCAAACAAACTAAGAAACGCAATTAACGCTTGTCTTTCATTAAATAAATAATAACAATAATGCCCTAAGCAAATAGTTAACATACTCTCAATGTTTAGTCAAATGTCAGTAAATTAGAAAAACAATAACTTTCATACCACATCAAATGCGTTTTATTTAAGAAATCCAACGATCTTTGGCCTCTTGGGCCCCACGCGATCCTGCTCGGAATTCAGCATCTTGACGAGCAAACGGTTGAGCTGCTCACCTACGGAAAGCCCCAATTGAATGGAACTCAACATTGTGTCCCTGTGCATTGAGCCACCGCCAGTCATGTGTGTGCCAGACAGATATGCTACAGAAGACCATTTGCATTAGGCACAATTATAATGCTTATTATTATTATTTAACTACCTTCATTGTTGCGCATGGAGACGGACACAACCATGCTGACTGTGCTGCACACTTCCTCTTCTGCTGATGGATCAACAAGACAGAAGTCGCCAATTTTACATACGGTGACTAGCAAAGGTACCGCATCAATGCCAATTCGTGTGCAGTCGTAGGGATTATCGGATATTATTAAATCGGTTACGCCTGCATCCAATAAAGTTGCAGTTACGCGCGGCAGTTTTGTGTTGAAGAGCGCTGCTTTAGCTGCCAGAGAAACAGCATCATACAGATTGCCACCGCATTCTAAAATCTAACAAAGGAAAACAGCATTACTAATCTAGGACTTGACTCGCCCCTTCAAAAACACTTACCAAAATGTCTATATACAGTTTCCAACATTGTTGACCCGGTATTAGGCATAAGGTGCGATAGTCAAAAGCGAATGGTGATTCGTAGGCATTTTGTAGTGACAATATTAGCTCCTGTGCTAAGTCAGAGCCACCGCGACCTTCAAATTCAGGTGTAGCATTTGCAGAGCTGTTATTTATAAGTACATATGTATATTTTTATTCATTATTCAGTATGAAGAACAGATTCACTTTAGCTGTAATTGTTTTCTACCTTACCAATCGACAAAGAACTCTAGTTTTCCAAACTCTGGCGTTAATGGATTTGGTACATCAATTTCTGTTTTCACGCCCACCAGAATGTCAGTGTTTGCTAAACGAAGCCGTGCTGAGCCACTAGCATTGCTGACCAAGCCAGTTTCCAGTTCCATTGGCCGGTAATCGCGTCTTGATCGACCGTCACAGCGAAAGTCCTCCTAAGCGCTCCCCATAAACATGAAGTTAATATAATTTAGACATATTGGTCATATTAAAACTTACCTCTACGCCATGTAAAATAAAGGTTTTCTCTGCTTCGCTAAGCGCAACGTATGCCATTTTATTTTTGTAATCAATGCACAAGAAAATGTTTAAGGCAGAATCAAAACAAAATCAACATGTGCGAGTGCGATAACTAATTGATATCGAAAAGCGATTGCAAATGAATACCTTTTATTGAACTTCTTCAACACTTAAACCGGTAAGCTGATTTCCAACACTTGCCAAAAACAAGCCAGTCATTTTGCTTTGCATTTCATTGCACGAATTACAGAAATTTTAAAACAGAATAAAAAGCATCATGGGTCCCGATTTTGATTTTACCGACACTCCCGTCAGCACTGGTGTAAGTATCAAGGCATTAATACATATCTGCTGCAAGTAAACCTATGCCTTGTTAACGCAGACCACCATTATGGCTGTGGAGTTTGATGGCGGCGTTGTGATCGGTGCTGATTCTCGCACTAGCTCCGGAGCATATGTTGCCAATCGTGTGACAGACAAACTGACCCAAATCTCAGATAAAATCTACTGCTGCCGCAGTGGCTCTGCAGCTGACACCCAGGCAATTGCGGACATTGTTGCTTATTCCCTCAACTATCATCGTAATCAAACCAGCAAGGAGCCGCTGGTGTGGGAGGCTGCATCAGAGTTCCGTAACTTTTGCTACAACTACCGTGATTCCCTGCTGGCTGGTATCATTGTAGCCGGCTGGGATGAGGAGCGTGGCGGTCAAGTTTACAGTGTGCCATTGGGTGGTATGTTGACACGCGAGGCCTGCACTATTGGCGGCTCTGGCTCGAGTTTCATCTACGGATTTGTAAGGGAGCATTATCGTCCTGGCATGCCCAAGGAGGAGTGCATTGATTTTGTTAAGAAAGGTTTATATCAGATAGAATACGCTTGTTTTAAATATGCCACTGCTAACATAAATATAATCTTTTCTAGCTGTGCAACATGCTATCTTTCACGATGGCAGCTCCGGCGGCGTGGTGCGCATTGGCATAATAGACAAGGATGGCATCGAGCGTCGTTTGTTCTTTAACACTGAATCAGGCGAGTCGACGGTTGCGGGCTCAGAAAGCTTTATAAACTAAATACATAGAAATAAAAAATGGTATGGATTCTAAATTCAGATCTGATTACATTTGTGGAGAATAATAATAATTTTGGTTTATATAAATGTAGTTTCTTATATTTTATTTGGCTACTTTGCAGCACTACAAAAGTCAAGCTCTTACATCCTATATGATAATAAATAAGTCGAGAAAACTTAAAACTAGCTAGAGTATACATAGAAGTCAAAAAGTAGCGCCCTTTGGTCACAACGCTTCTACGGCTATCACATCCATATTTTAAGTCCATCAGTACGCAATCTAATGTCTACGATCGCGAATACAAGGTTTCCGTCGTCTGTTCCGTTGGCAGAGTATAAGTAGTCTCCATGGATTTGGTGGTATTGTGTTTTTGCCGTCTAAAGCGATATAATATTTCTGGCGTCCACACCAGCACAACAAGAAATAGCACCACAATCTGGGCGTACAGGCAGATGACATAGGAGTCGGAATAATCACGAATCCAGCCCAGCAGTTGCCCAATGATTATCACAATTACACCCTTTGCTATCATGCTGAGACCTAGCCCGCCAGCCAGCTTCTCGGGACGGCAATGCGCTGATATTGTTAGATTGTTGTTAATCACGGTGGCAGATTTGGTCATGCCCGTTAGCGCAGACATGGCAACAATCACTGGCAAGCTGGTCGTCTCGGCTAGGAATATGCGCGAGACTAGCATACCGGCTGTGCCCAGCAGGAAGACCACACGATAGGGTATTCTCAAACGATCGGTTAGGCAGGGCAACAGGAGGCGGAAAACAATATCAGCGCCGGCCACAACAGACATGCATGAGGCTACAATCTTGCTCTCGAGCCCTGCGGTGTGCTCCAAAAAGTGGGGGAACACCATTGTAAAGTTAATTGTGGCTGTGTAGACCAGGGCCATGCCCACAATAATGCTCCAAAACACAATATCCTTGAGCAATTCCAAGTCCATGGCCTGTGCCAAACGATGGCCCATTCGACTGCACATTGAGGCATCTTTTGATGCCTCCACAACCGGTTGTTTTGACAAGTTATTATTACTTTGAGCGGGCTGCACAATAACTGCATGCAAAGCGCTTGTTTGATTCTTATCCTCCTTGTCCATTAGTAGTTTTAAGTTCTGTCGGTTGTTGTGATTTAAGGGTGTATTCAATGGCTTAAGGAAAATGGCACCAAAAAGCTATAATTGTTAAAAGAACAAACGATTAGTATATAAGTCATTTATTCACAATAATTAAATGAATACTAACCCCGGTTAGAGATAAAACTGCCATGGCAAGCACAGCTCCACGAAAACCGTAGTTCTGCAGAAAATAGCGCACCACATGCGGAATAAACACCTGGCCAACACCAGCGCCGGCCAAGGAGACACCCACAGCACGACCTCGTTTGCTGCTAAAGTACGAATTGATGGCCATAAATGTCGATGGTGAAATCAAGCCCAAGCCAAAGCCAACAAAGAAGCTGTAGCCCACAATAAAGTGCCAGCTCTCTGTGGCAAAGGAGCACAACGTTAAGCCAAAGGAAACCAACAAGCAGCCAGTCGCAGCAACATTGCGTGGCTTAAAGCTCTTAATGGCCGGTCCAATAAATAAGCCCGAGAAATTTAATGCCAAGCTGTTCAGATTGGTTATGAGTGCAGCGGTAAATGTGTTCTCATGCATGCGCATCAGTTCTCCACCAAAAAGTAAGCCAAACACCGATAATATGGACTGGTTTGTCATCTGCAAAACGAGACAAAGAATTAGTAAATATTACAAATTACGCAGCAGCAAGCAAGAATTTACAAAGGCACCAAGAAGAAGGTGTTCATTTTATAAATACCCTTTTGTTGTGATTTTAAGGTGAAATGCTTACATTAATAACAGCAACGGCAGCAACAACAACCCAACCCCAGCCACCATCAGGGACAATACGACCTGTTTGGACATCCATTGCGTAGTGTCTGCTTAAGCTAAATGCTAAGCAGCAATTGCTGAAATGTTAAGAAAAAGATAACAGGTAAAGTAATACATTAAGACAATTGACTTGTTTTATTTAATTTGGCTTATCAGATGTGTAAACTGCGCTATCAAATCTCTTTCTTTATCACGTAATAGCAAAATACAACAACTTGAAATCTGTCAATTGCGCGCTTTGTCCACAAGGCAAACACCCCCTTGCCATAAGGATAAACAAATACCTTAAATTGTTGCTGCAAGACCCAGACAAAGTAAATAAACAAAGAGCAGACTTACATTTGGGGATGCTGAACGCGAGAACGTAGAGCAAATGCATATTGTGCTCATGGTGCGTTTGACTTGCGACACATCAAAACCGATTAAGTGATTGAGCGCCACAATCAACCGAAAATAACTTAAATTGCTTAAATTAATTCAAAGTCTAGTCGCAAACTGCGACGCCTAAGAATGGAACTGCCAACTTGAAAGGAATAAGCTTGTTGATATAAAAATGGTTTACCATTTTAAATAAGTTAGCAGCAACGTTAGGGCATAATCAGCTGGTTGTTGGATGTTCGCTGTCGCATTTTAATCTTTTTTTTAAAAGATTCGGCCTTGTTTTTAAACTTAAACAACGTTGAAAATGTGTTTTCTGTGCACACAGTTCACAGATGATGCTAATGGCATTATCCATTTTGGTACACCAGAAGCTCAATTGCTTAATATTAATCAGATAATAGAAAAACACTTTTGGTTGCGGGTAAGCAGTGTAACAAAATATAAAATGGTGAATTTTGACACTCAAAAGCAATTTGCAGACCAAGGATGTCAGTGGACACATTTGTGGCACATGCTGGGACCAGTTGTATGCATTCCATAAATTTTATACAAGTGTCGAACAGGCGCACAAGAATCTTTCACAAAACAAAAATAAAATCGCAAATTCAGACAAAACGATCCCAACGCTTGAGGCGAAGCTCATTGTGGAGACGGCGGTTGAGGTAAATGAGAATGTGGTAAAGCTGGAGAGCGCATGTGGTGACAGTGTTGCGGCTTCCGTAAAGCGCAGACGTGGACGTCCTCGCAAGCAGTTGCCGGGTGAGACAGCCCCAGCTTTTGATGGCAGCGAATTCCAAGCCGTGCTGGAGCAGATCAATTTAAATGAAATCAAAATTGAGTTTCCGGAAGCTGATCTAAGCATAGCCGACGTGCTTGATGATCAGGACGATCATAACATAACCGATTACCTGCATCAAAGCGAGATCGAAAGCGAGTCTACTAAAGCAATTGCCGAGCCGAGGCAAAAGAGGACGCGGACGATTAAAAAGCGCCGCACCAAATTAAAAGTTGTGAGTAAGGTTAAAAAAGCCTGTGTTCAGAATGTTAAGAAAACGCAAGAGTTCAACGATTACATAAGGGAGCACTACAAGGTGCAGTGTCCTATTTGCAATGTACACATGAATGATTACTCCGAAATGATGGTCCACACACGCAAGGAGCATAACCAGCGCGGCTATGCCATGTGCTGTAATCGAAAATTCTTTAAACGCGGCGTTCTTGTCGATCATTTGCGACGCCACCAGAACCCTGAACTCTTTAAGTGTGAGATTTGTCAGCGTGTCATGGGCCAACGTCGCAGTCTGGAGCTCCACATGCGCATGCATGAGATCAAGCAACGCGGTCGTCTGCATAAATGTGAGCAATGCTCTAAGAGTTTCTATAGCTCCATTGTCTGCGAGCGCCACAAGCTCACACACATTCCCAAGGAACAATGGCATGTGCCCTGCACCACTTGCAGCAAGACGTAAGCGAATGTTTACAAACCACAATCACGTAGGCAACCCAATTAATCATTTACTTTTCAGCTTCCCCAATGAGTACCTTATGCAGCAACACACGAAAATGGTGCATTTGCGCAAATTCGACAAGATATGCGACGTTTGTGGTAAGTCGATACGCGGACGCGAAGCACTGGCACGCCACATGGAGGAGCATGCAGGTGCGCCGCAAAAAATAATCAAATGCCATCTGTGTGAGTCGACGCTTACAACCAAATATGGGCTGGCGCGGCACATTAAAATGATGCATACGGCAGAGAATCGGCAGCCGATGCAGTGTGAAATATGCTTTAAAATCTCACCCAGCCTGCAGGCGCATCTGCATCACATTAAGTACACACACAACACAGCACGTTCGCATCAATGTCCCATGTGCGAGAAGGCATTTAAGCGACCCAATGAATTGCGCGTAAGTTGTTTACACAAATAACTATTTCTGTACGCAAAAACATAAAAACAAACAAATGACCTTTTGTTCTTTGCAGGAACACATGACCACGCACACGGGCGAGGTATTGTATACATGTCCGCATTGCCCAAAGACGTTTAACTCGAACGCCAATATGCATGCGCATCGCAAAAAAATGCACTTTAAAGAATGGCAGGAATATCATCATCAGCATCAGTCACGGCACCGTAAAACGGACACCATTATTGCGGTCAGTGTGCGCAAGACGACGGAAAGAACAGCAGCACGAGCCGGAGCAGGATTATTAGTTGCCCCGACAACATCGACTGATCAGGCAACAGCGGAGTTTAGATCGGAGGTTTGATTAAGTGCCCTATGTATAGTATATGTTTGAGCAGCATTGAAATCGTTCACTTTATTTTGGAACGTTATCAGCGTATATAAAGCTTGAAAACAATTTGTAGCTTATTTAATTGAAAATCGTTTAATGGAAAAGCCAAGACATAAAACCAGTTTACGCCGGTTTCTTGAAAGCATTCAGATCATCTCGAACTGGTATGGACGACAACAGAGTTTGTGTTATCAGCAGCATTAAGGTCGAATCTGGTTACGTTGCGTACTTATACACAACATGTAGTATTTGAAACAAATAAAATTCAAATGCTTTTAACTATTTTGATTAAATACAGAGTGGACTTTTACAGAGCCTAGACAAGAAAATCGAGCCAAACCGGATTAAGTCAGTTCTAAAGTGAAATTATCAGTGCATTGCCATTATCAGTTCAAAGGTACCATCGCCGTGTGTTTGTTTTTTTGTTCTAATTGCTGGCAAGGCATCCTCAATCTGTGCCAATGGTTCACTTAGCGTGACAAACAAAAAATTTCGTTTGTTGTTCTTTTTGTGAGATTTATGTCTGTTTTTGTTTCACTGGGGTCACGCCTTTTGCCTATGTGTACATCCCACATTTTTCTAAAATTGCGAAATTGATTATATTTGCTGTTGTCACCATGCAATATGACTGGGAATACACGAGAAAACATTGGAAACTAAATATACATCTGTTGGAAGTACGAAATTCGAAAGAAGTCCATTTTAAGCACTCACCTAATTGTACGCAAGATAGTTGGCTCTAATATTGAAGAAAGCACAGTTTTTGTTTTTATTTTTTATTAAGACTATCACTGTTTGCACGTTTTACGACAACAATTTGTTTCGTTCTTGTTTTGATTTAATTTTAATTTTTTTTCAGCTAAGTATGAACCTTATCGGTCGATGAGAAAATAATGTTTGGTCGTGTTGGCTGTTGCGCTGCGGTATTTATGCGGCTTCAGCTCACCATTTCAGTTTGTAAACTTTACTCAGCTGAGACAAAGGCATTTTGTACGAGTTCTGGAATCACATTTAATTCTTTATTTACAAGTTTGATTGAGCGCCAATTAATGATCAGTTTAACAATCGATACACAAATCTTTTAGTAGCAATCAGCTTCAGGCCGTCTGCATGGTATCAGACACTCGATTTAAATAAATATCGATAAGAGTGCATCGGTACGTGTCAAACTTGTTTTCATTTATAAATTTGTTTGCTGGTCCAAGTTGAAACTATAAATTAGCGCAATGGTCGACGATAGCACCAGAAAAACACTAAGCAGCATTCCATTGCTGCAAATCCGCGCTGGCCCACGTGAGAAAGATATTTGGGTGCAGAGACTAAAGGAGGAATATCAAGCACTCATAAAGGTATGGTACTTGTAATTTTGTTAAAAACTTGAAATAACTTAAAATAAAACTTACCTGCAGTATGTGGAAAACAATAAGCAATCGGGCAGTGATTGGTTCCGCCTCGAGTCCAACAAGGAAGGCACCAAATGGTTCGGCAAGTGCTGGTACATGCACAATCTACTCAAATACGAATTCGATGTCGAATTCGACATTCCAGTGACGTATCCAACAACAGCGCCAGAGATTGCACTCCCAGAGCTGGATGGCAAGACGGCAAAAATGTATCGTGGCGGCAAAATTTGCCTAACGGATCACTTCAAGCCACTGTGGGCACGCAATGTGCCCAAGTTTGGTATTGCTCACGCCATGGCCTTGGGTCTGGCACCCTGGCTGGCCGTAGAGATTCCCGATCTAATCGAGAAGGGCATCATTACGTACAAGGATAACTGCTGAGACTACGCTGATTTAGTCAACTTCGACAATGCGATATGAACAAAATGTGTGTGGGTGTAAACTATTAGCCGCTGTTTTTCTGGTCTCCATACTATGAACATTTCAGTGTTCAGTTTATTATTTTGTTGTAACTTGTATAAAGAGTTTTTTTTAGTAAAAGAGAAAGTAATTTTTAAACAAAAAGAAATGGCAAAATACCTCAATAAGCGTGAGTAAACATATATATTAACTTTTAGATAGTTTATCCCAGATGGTAAAAATAAAAACGCTCGCGTTTTATGAATGTTGAATGCAATATTTATACATATGTATTGTATGTATGTATGTACGTACATATAATGAAATTCATTAATCTTTGCTGTTTATTTAGTCAAAAGTCAAAATTGGTAAAGATCGCATCATTGTTTCATCATATTTCTTAGCATATAGCCTAAGTGTCCTATATAGAGAGTAAGAATTTCATTTTGGTTGCATTAGTTTGTTCAGTGAGCTTTGGATATACGTTTCAGTTCATGTGGTTGTTGCGCTGGCGCCAATTGTCCGACCAGATTGAGCTTGGCGAGGTGAATGGATCGTATTGGGTGGGCATTGGTGTCGCTGCCACCCGATCTTGTGCGTTTTGTAATGCGGCCAATCCATCAATATGGTTATTGCTAATATTATTAGTAATGTTGCTTCTGTTGTTGTTACTGCCCTGCGATAAAGCCACTCCTGCTCCTCCGCCTCCTCCAGTTGGCAATTGGCAGCCATTGCCATTGCGTAGTTGTGTGGTTGTTATAATTCGATTCCAGCCCGGGTGGTGGACGTATAACACCCACACCTGGCGTAATCGTGTGCACCGGCGATGTTCGTGGTGTAGCTGCTGCACCTTGTTGTTGCGGCCAAGCAGCATAGCCCAGTGGTGTCCAAGTCGCACCGGAACTAGCCAAATTCATTGCCCAATCGTTGCGAAGTTTCTCCTCCTCTTGTTGCTTCAACTGCTGCTCCAGTTGCTTCAGCATTAGCTGTTGCTTCATGATCAATTCGCTGCGTTCCCACTGTGCTTCCTTCTGTTCGCGTTCAGCAGCAGCTTGTCTACAAAGATCTGCAAGCGGAATATGGTTAATAGGCGATGAAATATTTGTTATGCATATATGCATACCATTAAGAGATGGCAAATCCATGTTCATGTCCAACGCTGGCGGCTCCAATACATCAAAAAGTGAAGTCATTAACGAATTGTTGCCATTTGTTGCTTCTGGCATGGGCAGCGTTGGTGGATCCCAGAGTGATGTTATAGCCGGAGTTAGCTTGCGACTGCCAATTGGACCCAATTGACTGCTGGCCAAATCACTTGCTGCTGGATTCCAATTGAGCCCATTGTCCACCTCTGGCAAAGGATTGGTTTGCAGCACATCTCGAAAAGAAACGCGACTGCTTGTCTCCCACGGTGAGGTGATCATGGTGTCTGTGTCCGCCTCCGGTGTGGTTACTGGGGATGCCGCTCCGCCCGACATAATCGAACCGCCATTGAAATTTAGCTGCTTGCTGCGTTGCTTGCGTTCTCCGGACTTCTTTGTGCCTAAGCCCATTGAGCCATTAAGCGTTGTTAGTTTCGGTTCCTTGCGCCGCTCGCGTCCCGGTGTTTTGCCCAGTTTCTTGGCGCTGCCATTTTGCTCCTTAAGTATGCGCTCCTTGGGTGTTTCCGGATTCACCTTAAGTGTGCGCGTCGAGACATTCTCCTGCAGCGTGGGACTTGCATTCGGTTTCATACTGCAGCTGATGCGCTTCTCCTCCTCGGCTTCTGCCTTTGGTATTGTGGGCTTTGGTGTCGCTATTGGCACCGCACTGACGGTTGGAGTCGGCGTGCAACTGGGAGTTGTTTGTTTAGGCTTTTTGGACGAGCGCGGAGCAGCTGCAGCAACTGTTGGAATTGTTTTTGCCACCACCACCGGCATTGACTTCTTGCTGGGCTTTGGTGAATTCAGAGGCTTGGCTGAACTCGTGACTGGCGAAGGAACACTTGGTGTTACGCTCGATGTCATCGTCATGTCCATGCTCCACATTGACCACGATTTGGTTTTGCGTTGATTTGCCGCATTTAATTTGTCACCGTTTGTCCGTTTGCGTAGATCCTTCATCTGACCATTACGCAGCTTCTGTTGCTGCTCCGCTTTAAGAGACGCGGCTGTTGCAGCAGCGGTTGCAGCTGCTGCTGCTGCCGCCGCCGCTGCTTCCTCCGCCACCTGCATCTTAACAATGTTGCGCAAGTTAAATGTGGGCTGAATGGGACCCTTGAAGCGTGCCGCATCATATGCACTCTGCTGTGCCATTACGGTACGAGCATCAAAAATGGCCGCCAGCAGGACAAGACAGAAGCTAGCCAAGAGCACGACGAGCGCAGCATTGCGTAACGCTGGCTCCCAATCGGGACGCGGCAAGGTGGCTGCACAGCGCTCCACACTCTCGGCGGGAAGCTGAGCCAACAACTGATACGTTACATCATAGTTGAGGCTGGTGAAGAGCCTCAGGGTACGCTGGACACGTGCTGCTGTAAAGTCGGTGCTGAAACTGATTTCAATTTTACGCGTTTCATTCTCCTTCAACCAGAAGCCCTGGCAGTTGATGACCTTGAAGCCAGAGCCCTCACAGGCTAGCTTACCAATATAGAAACCACCAATCCACATGGGCAGTGCACCAGCATTGCGAGCCGTGAAACTGCGCGTCGCGATTATCGTGTGACTTGGTTCGCCATTGGTGTTGGAAGTGCCATCGCAACGCTCGAACTGCTCCGCACCTAGCTCAAAGAGCAATGGTGCACTGGAGCCCGGGCGACGATTGCCAAATCGAAATTGGGATTGCACGGCGCGTGAGGTTATCCAGACCGCTTCGTATAGCGTCAGATTGCTGCGCACATGAAGCAGTGTGCAGTATTTGTCCGCCTGCTCGGCACTGAATTGCACGGGAATGGTCAGTGTGGAGCCGGGTGGCAGTAGTACTGGGCCATGGAACGGTGCATCTGGCAGCGAGAACACTGAGCGATCCGTTAGATAGCAGCTGGTGCTGCTCACATCGATCACCTCGTGCGGCAGTGAAAGTTGTGTGCGTCGCGCATAAGCCGGATCAGATAGAAAATAGTCCAAGAGCAGCGGTTGCATGGTGGGATTAGTCATTGTTATCCACTGGCGCTGCACCTGACCGACGACAATGGCTGGCGTTTCTGGCAACGGCTGATGTTGCACCAGCTTTGGCCATTCAATGGCAATGCTAAAATCCAGCTCAAACGGCGGCAAATCCTCGCTATGCAATATAAGTGTCATTGTCTGCAGTTGACGCTTAAACTGTCGATAGAGTTCGGTGCGTTGACGCACCTCGACGCCATCGTAGAGTAGATTATTATTAATCTGTTCACCGCTAGCCGCTGCCAGGCTGGGAAAGATGGCCTGCTCATCAATATTTGTGCGTATGTAACAGTTGGTGCCACAGAGCGCGGCCGGCTCAAAGTAAATGCGACCCACTTTGGTCAACGTTTGACCACCAATTGTGGTGCCCTTGGCGTTGAAATCCTTAAAGCGTAAGCCACGTTTCGTGAATGTTATGGACTTGACATGCACCGGATGCATAAAACTGGAGCGTATGCTTAGCACCGCCGAACAGATTTTGCCGGGAAAACATGATTGAAACTGCAGCTGCTCCTGCTCAATATCCAGTTGACCCACCGATGCCTTGAACCGCACTGTGCTGCGTATCAGTTCATAGGGTGTGCCCACTTCAAGCGTTGCCGTGCTCTCCTCCGCCACATAGGTCTGTATGGCCAAAATGAAGACGGCACAATCGCCTTGATATAGATGGCGACAAAACTCTATTTTCGTTGTTGTGGCATTAAAGCCAGTTGCAGCTGCATATGCGGGCACACAGCCCATAAAGGTTGCTTGAAAAGAGACACGCTTGGGTGGCTTAAAGTCCCAATTGGTAATCCTAATTGGCATGGGATTATCGTTTCGCAATATGATATAGCCACTATGTGACAATTCCGCAAATGGCACAGTACCCAAATTCAGTTCAAGTCCATAATCAAAACCATCCGTTGGCAGCTGGAGTTGAAATGGTTGCGTGGAGACATGCAAGCGTCCAGTGCACGCAATCAGTGGCAGCTCAAATGTGGTCACATTGCTCTCGATAAGCAGTGTGGACTTGAATGTGGCCTGCTCGTTGAGCAAATGTAGCTGTAGCAGCTCCACAGATTCGCCCGGCTGTAGTATTATTTCCTGTTCCAGCGATGACAACTGCAACAGTGCTGGATCAATGGGCCTCTCCAAGCTTAATCTATGCAGCAGTAGCGGAAAACCAAATGTATTTTGCACCAGCAGCGATCGTTGCATTTTCAGAGGCAGCTCATCCGAGCTGGTAGAACTACTGGATCTCGAACTGTTGCCAGTTATAAAGAGCGTAACATTGTGATCAAAGCTTAGGCCGCCTTTAAAAATCTCGGCGCGCACGAGCACCGTAAATGGTGGCTGCTGCTGATCCTCGCCACTTATCACTAGCAAATCATTGATGCTGGCATTTTCCTCAAACAATTTGGGATCTAGCACAATGCTGGCATTGTGCTCATCATAGCTTAAACCTGGTATATCACGCAAGTAATTCCCAATTAAATGTCGCTGTGCTGCATCCGCTGGCTGGTTTTGCATATCCAATTTGAAGCGCAACGCATCCGCATGCTGATCCGTTGCCAGACGGCCAAAGTCCGCCAGTGGATTGCGTGCGTAGGCACCGTGGCGTGGCAGTATTTCGAATTCCACGGGTATGACTAGTACATTTTCTACATTCAAATGATCCTCTGCTGCTAGCTCCGCAATTTTGATGCGTATATAGGCGCTGTGATTGCCAGCGGTACGCCCATGAAACGATATTCGTATAACGGGCTTTAACGAATGCGGTGGTATCTGCCATAGATTCTGTGGTCCTTCCGATCCACCGCTTGGCAGTTCCAGCTGAAATTCCCCACCGCTGCTGTAAACCTATTAAAGCGCAATTATTAGGTATAATTTTACTGAGAACATTAACGGTGCAGATCAATACTTACCTCGAGTATCTGCAGCGGCCGCTCATGCGGATTATACATGTGAATCTCTGGCGTAAGCGTTGCGTTCATGGGCGCTTTTATGCCCACAAGCGGTTTTAAGCGATAGGGACACTCGCTGCCTTCGCCGCTTACCGCAAACTCTGCACGACCAAAGGACGTTTGAATGAGTAGATCCGTCGATATGGCACCAATTTGGCGGGGTAAGAAGACGACGCTAAATGTTGTGTTGCCTTGAGGCAGCACCTCGCGCGTTCCAAAGAAACTACTGTAGAACACTGGATCTGGTCCAGCTATTGAGTTTAAATGAACGGTGCGATTTGTGTGCTGATTAAATAGCGTCACAACATGCGTTACCGTTTGACCCACCGACCATCTGCCAAAGTCAATGGCGGGGGGCACAAAGTTTAGGTGGCGCAACAATTCAACTTGTTCGCGTGTGTGTGGCTCGGGTAGCGTTTGGGACTCTTCGAGTCCAATAAAGCCCTCCTGCAGTGTAGACAGTAACTTTTCTCTGCTGCCTACCATTTGCTGGTTACCCCTTGCAGATGCAAGCAGCAACAGCAGCAGCATCAGCATTTGCAGTAAATTTGTTGTGTACATTCTTTTTTGTGTGTATTTGGTGTTAGGCTGCGCAATATATAAGCCAGCTGCTTCGTTATCGTACGGCAATCGAGTCTTACTTTGCCGCAAGTATATTGTTCACATTAAGTACAAGTTTAATTATATTACTCAATATCGCTTATGTTATCGCTGATTCGATTCTGAGAGCATTAACTTTCAACAGCTGTCTCATTATTGTATTTTAGTTGTGATTTTTAAATGTACGCAAAGCGGTCACTCTGTCCAAGATAACAGCATCTGTAAACGCAGTGGTGAGAAATGTTAACGCATATACAAGTACCTGCGCTAAGTGAATTTTAAGCTTATCGATAGCTCGCGTTATAAATGCATATGAAGTGCCTCTCAGATCGAAAAGAAAGTTTGCGGTGTAAGATTTATTAACAAAAAGTGTAGCTGCTGTAAATAAATATAGTTATAGTGAGTTAACTGCTACAATAACTAGACCATGCATGTGCATTGTAAATTTAATTTGCAAAACATATAATTGCAAATAAACATGAAAGTACAAACTTACACAAACGCACACACATACACATATGCAGAAATCCATACGAATCTGTGGCAGAGACAACGACGCATTTCATACCAGAAAAAAGAAGAAAAAACAGAAATTGCATCACTATTGATTTTACCCACTTTCACTGGGCACGTTGCCTAATCCAACTATAAGTTTTGCTTAGTATATAAAAGGTATTGTACGTTTCCAATACACGTCAGAAATTTGCCATGAACTTCGACAATTGCGCGCTCTTATGTTAATTAGAAATTTGCGACAACAATAGCAACAACATCAAAGGGAGCTTTGAAACACAAGCTTTAAATTTGCAAAGTCATTCAACACACATATTTCCCCATCGCATTGTGCCAGCGATAGCCTAAAATGTGTGCAAATTAGAATCAGAAATAGAAATAGAAACAGAAACGAGGCGTTCGAACGATTGTTGTAAACAGGAAAAACTTTTCCGTGTATTTGTGCTTCTGTGTGTTTTTGTGTTTGTGTTGTCCAGTGCTCAACAACGTCATTGAGCTGTTGTCAACGTCGATTTACGTGCATCATAATCGACAAAAGAGCCCAACTATGAAATTTTTGGGTGAAAGTTGTAACAACCTGCCCTTTTCCCTACACACAAATATTTCGATATTTGAGACGCTGCAGACAACAAGATAAACCGGTTCATCTTCACTCCATGGTTATGAGTGTGTGTGCCTAAGTCGTTGTTATTGTATTTAGTAAATAGCATAACTGTTTTTTTTCTTTTTAAATTGGTATATGGCAATTATTTATATGCCAAATCCTCAGAGAAAATAGACTATTCACACCACAAACTTACCGACTTGATCCGATTGCAATTTTGTATTAAATTCCTGTTGTTGAAATACTTTCCTAAGAGTTATGTCTTTACTATTGCTTTGTCAACAACTCAAGGAATACAATTAAATCTTAAACAGCAAATTAAATTAATTACTGCCTTGAAATAATTAAGCTCTCGAATGTAATTTGTTAAAGTGCAGCTGTTTTATTACTTAAAAATCATACAAATAACTCTAGAAATGTTTACCCAACAACTTACACAAATATAAATACTATACTGTATGTATATATAGCCGCGATAACACAGATCAGAAAACGACGATAAACGAACCGAACAACCGTCGTTCGTTGCCGGATTCAGATTCGGACTTGGTTTCGGTTTCGGGTCTGGGTTTCGGACTCGAGCTCGGGTCTTCATCGCTGGTCTGCGAGCATATTAGATTTCAGTTTACTTGAGACTCGCACACAGCGCAAAGGTTGCCCGCAGCTAAGAAGGCGAGAGCTTAACAAACATATAAATAAATAACAACACAAAAAAAAAAAAAAAAAACTCTGCCATATTTAAACAATACACATAAAGCAGGTGCTCAAAGACTTGGCTGCACTTGCTCACACCCCAACACATACATACACACGCATAAGCACAAACCTTTAAGGTGCGTCTCTCTAATAAATTCTAAGTGTAAATAGAATCAAAGTTTTAAAGTACAGCAGCAAGCGAAACGACAAAACAAGCTATATACTATGCATATAAGCACAACAAATAGTATGTTTACATACTTACAATGTGTTCCCAATTTTTCATTAACAGCACACACACAAACACCAACACACACACACTCACACCTCAGTTAATACAGCATGTCTGCGAAAGCGATCACGGAAGCCACCGGCAAAGATCTACTCAATCGTCATCTAAATCAGCATGGTGCCGGCGCTGCAACCTGCCGCTTTGCCACAGTCAATGCCGAAACGGATTGGTCCAAATTGAGCGTCGATCATCCCTGGTTGCTGACCACGGTGAGTGCTTTACGATTTAGTTAGCTAACAATAAGACGTTCACAACAAATAATAACTAGGCCATTCCAGCAAGCACATGTGTCTATATGTATGTAATACATATTGAGTCTGTCTGTCATTGAACTTGACCTAGCCGGCAAAAGAAGCCGGCTAAGGCCACCTCGATAAGCACACGTAGCGAGCGGCTGTATCATGACTAATCGGCCGTCTGTGCTTTGCATGATTCCCAAAATGACTGATAAGCATGGTGCGATTATTGCTATGTATATAAACCGTGTGTGTACAAAAAGTGCTCAAGGTGATTTGAGCTATAATATATATAGAGATGCCATGCACAAATCATACTAAACAATCGATCCTTTGGGGGAAAACTTTGGAAATTCAAACAGAAAACAATATTTGAAGCTTTCGATTAAGAAATTTCTTTTCTCACACAGCAATTTTAGCAGAAGAAAAATATATATAGACGAAAGTTCACTTCAAACAACAAGTTTAGTTTTTATGTAATGTATACATTTGACAAATAAAAGTCAAGTAATTATACGCTCGAGGTGACATATAGTATATATATTTATAATGCATACAATAATTATGGATGACCCTTTAAGTGTATTTAAGTTTTGGTTAGCTGTAGCGCACATGTTTGTTTTACTATTGCATATTGACCATTAAGCATACGAATAATTATGCCTTTTTGATTGAAATATTATTTGTATACACACTTGAATTTATTTCCATACACTTCTTTTACGTGTGTTTCCAGGCCGGAAAGCTGCTTGCCAGCCTGCCTGCAAATGTAATCAAATGATTGGCGCGAACAAATTATTTTTGATAGCGCCAAGTTTCGTATATTTTTTATCTACTGTATGAATGATATTTGTGCGTGTGTGCGTGTGTGTGTGATTGTGTATGCTGGTTAAGAGGCAGCGAGTGGCGTGATTATCCGCAAACACAAACAAAAATATATGAAAATAGCACAATGCTTAGATAAATGATTTTATGTTCATATTCATTTTGAAACATTTCGCTTCATAAAGACAGGTGGTTTTTAATCTTTACTACGATTTCCTACTCTATCTATCTATACAATCAGCTTATCAACAAAATTTGACTTTGTCAGATTTGTTGACATGCAATAATTTCACGTTGTACGTAAGTACGTAATCGCCTGAGGCGTTTGCCCTCTGATGATGTTTTTTTCCCTCCCCGTTTGCTCAATGTACACTCGTACGATCTTCTAATAGGCATTTGTGTACGTAACGGTGTACGTGTGTGTGTGTGTGTGTGTATTATGCACAAATATACATTCATACAGATAAGTTTGTCGAGTTGTGCGCGTATATTGTCATTGTCAATGACGCAGCCTCTCAAGCTGACCCCTTGACGATTGTCACTCGCTGTAATCGCTGTACTCACTGAATACCAAAACTCAAAAATCGTATCTTAAAAATCTCTATTAGCAGCGTCTGATCTTGCGCACTTTTGCGTTAATGCGCCTAACCAGCTTAATAGGTTCAATGTTTGATTTAACAGCAGCTACTCATTAGCATGTTTTTAATAATAATGGTTTTGTGTGGTGTTTTTATTGATCATTTTGCAGCCGCTGGTGGTGAAGCCGGATCAATTGATCAAGCGACGTGGTAAACTTGGTCTCATTGGCGTTAAGAAGAACTTTGAGCAGGTGAAACAATGGATTGGCGAACGTATCAACAAGGATCAAAAGATTGGCAATGCGGTTGGCAAATTGCGTAATTTTATAATTGAACCCTTTGTGCCACACACAGATGTAAGTTTAATTAATTTAAATAATTTAAAACCTATATTAACGATACGTTCTCTTTCCGCAGGCTGAGGAAATGTACGTTTGCATTTATTCGCATCGATCGGCGGATACGATTCTATTCTATCATTTGGGCGGTGTTGATATTGGTGATGTGGATGCAAAGGCTGTCAAGTTGGATGTGCCTGTCGACAGTGAATTGTCAATGGCTGATGTTAAGACAGTGCTTCTTAAGGCTATAACAGATGCTGGAAAGAAGGAGCGCATTGCGAAGTTTATATATGCGCTATATGCAACATTTGCTGATTTGTATTTCACGTATCTGGAGATCAATCCGCTTGTCGTAACGGCCGATAACTTGTACATATTGGATTTGGCAGCCAAGCTGGACTCGACTGCCGATTTCATATGCCGTCCAAAATGGGGTGAAATTGATTATCCGCCACCATTTGGTCGCGATGCCTATCCCGAGGAGGCGTACATTGCTGATCTTGATGCAAAGAGTGGTGCTTCGCTCAAATTGACAATTTTAAATCGCAATGGACGCATTTGGACCATGGTCGCTGGCGGCGGTGCCAGTGTTATTTATTCCGATACAATATGTGATTTGGGTGGCGCCTCAGAGCTGGCAAACTATGGCGAATATAGCGGTGCTCCGTCCGAACAGCAAACGTACGAATACGCAAAGACAATACTCAATCTAATGACGTCTTCGCCCAAACATCCCGATGGCAAGGTGCTGATTACAGGCGGTGGCATTGCTAACTTTACAAATGTTGCAGCGACCTTCCAAGGTGAGTTAGAGCATTTCGCACTTGAGCCCTTATCTCTTATCAGACAACTAATTAAATCATCGTACTTTGTCATAGGCATCATAACCGCCCTGCGCGAATTCCAGCCCAAGTTGGTTGAGCACAATGTGTCAATCTTTGTGCGCCGTGCCGGACCCAATTATCAGGAAGGATTACGTCGCATGCGTGACTTTGGCGGCACCTTGGGTATACCGTTGCACGTCTTTGGACCTGAAACGCACATGACAGCCATTTGCGGCATGGCGCTGGGCAAGCGACCAATTCCACAGGCGGCCAATGTTGAGTTTTCCACTGCTAATTTTCTGTTGCCCGGTGGACAGGAGGCTCAGGCCGATTTAAAGTCAGCCACTGATTCAAATCCTCTTGGCTCGGGTAGGTGAAAAAATCTTTAGTTAAGAATGTGCTAACATAACACCTCTCTAACCTCCTCTCCCAACAACCAACAGATCCTATTTATCTATTGTGTATTGTAGTTTTTATTAACACACATATGATTATGTTATTGTTATTGATCTGCATTTATATATTTCTGTTTTCTCTGTATCTCTTTTTGTATGTATTTGCATTGATCGCCCTCCGTCCAACCAACAACAAATCAACAAACCACAAAATCCACAAAACCATCAACCAAAAACTATAAAAAAAAAAATTTACTGAACCGTTTCATTTGGCCAAATCGCACGTGTGAACCGAAACTTCCCAAAAACCAATCTCAACTTCACATCGTTTTGTATGCATTTCCTCGCACCACCTCGCCGTCCTCGTAATATTTAATGTTATATTGTATTGAATGTTGTCTATATGTATATATGTATGTATGTATGTCAAACTTCTATACTCTCTCTCGACTATTATATTGCTTGCTCTCGCTCATCATCATAACAAAATATTGATATTGATATTGATAACGGCACCGACATCGACTCATTTGGGAAAAAAATCAAAACAAATTTTGAATCTAAATAAACAAAAAAAAAATAGCCTTGCGCTCGACAACAGCACAACCGATTAAACTACCACCTATCTCGGCAGATGAGAGCGATGGCCTGGCAAGCAATAAGCACAAGCAGCAGAGCAGCAAGAGCAATGGAGCCAATTTGAATTTGACTAGAAAGTTCTTTTCAAATACGACCAAAGCGATTGTGTGGGGCATGCAACAGCGTGCAGTGCAATCAATGCTCGACTTTGATTTCATTTGCAGGCAAGTATTTTTTCCGTATTTGTTTATACACATTAAATTAACATCTTTTTTTGGACATTTCAGACGCGATGAGCCTTCCGTTGTGGCCATGGTGTATCCGTTCACGGGCGATCACAAGCAAAAGTACTACTGGGGCCACAAGGAAATTCTTATTCCAGTGTACAAGAAGATGTCGGATGCCATTAACAAGCACAAGGATGTTGATGTTATGGTCAACTTTGCCTCCCTGCGTTCTGCCTATGATTCAACATTAGAGGTGCTCGAATTCCCCCAGATACGCACAGTGGCAATTATTGCCGAGGGCATACCAGAGAATATGACACGTAAACTGATCATCGAAGCCGACAAGAAGGGTGTGGCCATCATTGGACCCGCCACAGTGGGTGGTGTGAAGCCGGGCTGCTTTAAGATTGGCAACACTGGTGGCATGCTGGATAATATTTTACACTCCAAGCTCTATCGTCCTGGCAGCGTTGCATACGTGTCACGCTCAGGTGGCATGTCCAATGAGCTTAACAACATAATCTCGAAGGCAACCGACGGCGTTATTGAGGGTATTGCCATTGGTGGTGATAGATATCCGGGCTCCACATTTATGGACCACATATTGCGGTATCAGGCCGATCCGGAAACAAAGCTGATTGTTCTATTAGGAGAGGTAGGCGGCACAGAGGAGTACGATGTGTGCGCTGCGGTCAAAGATGGACGCATAACGAAGCCACTAGTCGCCTGGTGCATTGGCACCTGCGCCAGCATGTTTACCTCGGAGGTGCAGTTCGGTCATGCCGGTTCCTGTGCCAATTCAGATCGTGAGACGGCCACGGCTAAAAATAAGGCACTGCGCGAATCTGGTGCTTATGTGCCAGACTCGTTCGATACGCTTGGCGACCTTATCCATCATGTGTACAGCGAACTGGTCAAGACCGGACGCATTGTGCCGCGCGAGGAGGTGCCGCCACCAACCGTGCCCATGGACTACTCGTGGGCCCGTGAGCTTGGTCTCATCCGCAAGCCGGCATCGTTTATGACCTCGATTTGTGATGAGCGTGGTCAGGAGTTAATCTATGCTGGCATGCCTATAAGTGAAGTGCTCAACAAAGATGTTGGAATCGGTGGCGTTATCTCGCTGTTATGGTTTCAGCGATGTCTGCCACCCTATGTGTGCAAGTTCTTTGAAATGTGTCTCATGGTAACGGCTGATCATGGACCCGCTGTCTCCGGCGCACATAACACCATTGTCTGCGCACGTGCCGGCAAGGATCTGGTGTCTTCCGTTGTCAGTGGTCTGCTGACTATTGTACGTAAATGACTTTAAATTATATGTGGCGTTGTCGTAATTTGGTTTTGTTAACAGGGCGATCGCTTTGGCGGTGCACTTGATGGCTCAGCCAGGCAATTTTCTGAGGCATACGACACCAATCTGCATCCCATGGAGTTTGTCAACAAGATGCGCAAGGAGGGTAAACTCATTTTGGGCATTGGACATCGTGTCAAGTCCATCAACAATCCCGATGTGCGTGTAAAGATCATTAAGGAGTTTGTCATGGAGAATTTCCCACAGTGTCCGCTGCTCAAGTATGCGCTGGAGGTTGAGAAAATTACCACCACCAAAAAACCAAATTTAATTTTGAATGTTGATGGCGTGATTGCCACCGCTTTTGTCGATATGTTGCGCAATAGTGGCTCCTTCACTAGGTAAGCTATCGCTTTTAAAAGTTCTAAGGCGGACTTGGTTACTTATCGTCTGTTTTTTTCTACAGTGAGGAGGCGCAGGAGTATATCAATGTAGGTGCCATCAACTCATTGTTTGTGCTGGGCCGCAGCATAGGCTTCATTGGTCACTATATGGATCAGAAGCGACTCAAGCAGGGACTTTATCGTCATCCATGGGACGACATCTCCTATGTCATACCCGAGCAATATAACTAGAGAGCTTGCTTATCCATTGATATTATACAAATTGTTGGATGTTGTTGTAGTTAAGCACAGATGTTAACCAACTGCAAGTAGCGAGCATGGATCGGGGGCGGCATGTTCCACAATCACAGTACACTCCATTAGCTGTGTAGTTGAGTTTCAGTTCTCTTTACATACTTTATATATAGCTCGCAGCTATTCCTCGTTTGTATCCCAGTCTTCTTAAATCCCCTTCCTCTCTCTCTCTCTCTCTATATATATATCTCTTTCTCTATCTATCTCTTAGTTAAATACATAATATATTTCATAACTAAGCCTGCATTTACATTCATACTACTTATCAACACATAACGTTAATTAGTTACGAACGTAAATTGTTGACGCTCCTGTGGGCTATATCCGGGTTTTTGGAAACTAAAAAAAAAAAATTACAAATTTTAAAACAACACAGAACTTAGTGAAATCTTGAGCTCCAAACAGGGACACTTGTCATTATTATTTGATATTTTTTATAATCTTATTTAAGTTCGGATGCAAATCTTGTTTAGTCAACAAAGAATAAACTGTTGCAAAATGCATAATTTTTGTTTACTTTTTATCTCACCTTATATTGTTTTTAGAACCATGCTTGCTGAATATTATGAGAATTGGCAACTGCACTAATTAGAAATGCACCAAGTTCCTGCACTAAAATGCACAATTATTTATGTATACATAAATATATTTGATATACATATATAAATATATATTTACAAAGCACAAGGTCTGGTGAACATTTAAAAATGTTTCGGTCAAGTCGAGACTTTGATTCCCTTCACAAAGGTTTTAGCATGCCATATGTAAAATTGAAAGATATAAATAATCAAATATCTTTTGACGCGCTGTTAACGAATTATTGTTCACTCGGACACATTTATTAAATCGCACAAAATTTCACAAACCAAAAATCTATTTGCATTTTCTTTATCAATGTCTTTGTTTAATCTGGAAACAAAAAATTTGGATACCCGTCACACACATCTTTCGCTGTGGCCGACTAATGGCCAAGCTAACTAAGCGTAAAAATCTCATTTTAAAAATAGATGTAACTTATTAAGCAGCCTCATGAGAGTATGAATCGTATGTGTAGCTTAAAACCAGAGGATGATATAACTGCCACCTGAACAACTCAGTGCTGGCGAATAAATCTCGTCATTTTATCTCATGCGGCGCATTTTGCGATCCAATTTGCGCTGCTTCTTTTCATCCAATTCGGGTTCCTCGGCGGCATTTTTCGACGACAGCCAGGGTTGAATAACAGTTCCCCAAAGCATCCATGCCGCTCGTACTGGTGCTAATAGCAAGACCAGCCAAAAGTATTTGGAAATCAGGGACAGCAACAGCGTGCCGGAGGTGAGTATAATTAGATCTTTGACATGTCTGTGATAAATGCAAAACATATAGTGCTTATACATAAGAGACAAGAGAATATTACAGTTGACTTACTCCGCAATGCCACCCTCCATGTCTAAGTCATTTCCAGAGTCCAGTAGGGCGCCGCTGTCCGAGTACTTTGGACGGGACATAAATACCATAAATTGGTAAGCAGCTCCTAGGATAAGTAACGATACGGCTACCATAAACTTAAGAGATTTGCAAATTAGTACTCTTCTGTTGGATATAACAAACGAATTTAACTTACCACAGTGAGCTTAGTGATCTCAAAGACCAGAAAACTCAGCAAAACAGCGGGCGCTGCACAGCCAATGGCCATGTTTCGATAGAATGCCAATGTTGACTTGTTTCCCTCGACGATTTGTTTAGCGCCCTTTGTGGCCTGCTTGCCCTTTTGTGGTGGCTGAGTTTTAAAACAGAATTTCATTCACAATATAAAGCTAATGTTTTTAGTGTACTTACTGCCATTTTTTTGCAATATTTATAATCAAAAAGAGTAGTTCAGTAAAAGACGTGGCATGTACTTATCACTCTCACCCACTCGCTATCGATAACATGCAATCGTTGCTTTTTAATGTCAATGTAAACAAAAGAGTGACCAGCTTAACATTGTATCACTTAACATGGTGGCAAGGCTGAAACGCATATCATTGCCACTTGCACCTTGGACTTCAATTCAGTTGGACTTTTATTCAAAGATAAACAAACATGGACAAGTGGGTGCAGTTAAATAATCAGGCAGCCGGCCGGGACAAAATAGCGAGACTCATACAATATGCATCTCGTGCCATGTGGGATTCAATGGAGTCCGCTAACTGCCATCCGGCATTGGTGGACAATTTCAAGACAGTCGAGTACATTTTGAGCACATTCCGAAAATGTAAGCAGATTTTGTTGTTTATCTAAGATAGTTAGTTAAAGACAAACTTTACGATATATTTAAACAGTGCTTCGCTTTGGCAAGGGTTTGGACGTATTCTATGCTAGCCTACGGTCTATACACTATCCAGATCTTACGATCCGAGTTACGTTGACAATAAGCAAAGTGTCGCAAGCTTTGTTTCTGCTTGCTGACCACTTGTTGTGGCTAGCACGGACTGGGCTAACCGTGGTAGATGCTAAGAAATGGTCGAAAATTGCCAATAAGTATTGGCTATTTTCAATCATAATGAATTTGTGTCGAGATCTATACGAGATAATGCGCGTTTTAGATCTACACAAAGCCAGCTGCAGTAGCGGAATATCGCGCTGCAAAATTCCAACACGGATCAAATCACCCGATGATTTTAAACGACTTGCTCTAAACTCTTACGGGCTTGTGTTGGGTCACAAGGACATTGTTATAGATACAGTGAAAAACGTGTGCGATTTCTTTATACCTCTGACGGCGCTGGGATACACAAGTCTTACACCGAGGACTATTGGCATGCTTGGAGCAATTTCGTCTGTTGCTGGCTTATGGGCACTGCTGGAGCCAACAGCAAAACTAACGCCCGCATAAAACTGATAACCTGGTTGTGTATTTAGAAAAGTATAAATGTGTAATTGTTTGCAATTTTACTTCGATATTATATATACATATGAACTGTTTAATTTGCCTTAGTATTAAGTTTTAAATGTACGATTTTATATAATTACTCTGTAAATCATCGAAAATAAAATTATAAACTTTAACTGTGTCAAAAGATGTGGGTATCTTTGAGTTGGCAACTAATGCAGATTATTGTATATTTATATTTTGGCGCTACACAACACTTAGCGATTATCGGATGCCTGCCCGCAACAGCTGTTTTTCTAGCAGAATTTGACCAAGTTGTTAACAAACTGTTTGTTTATCGCAGTTGTGGCGCGTTATCTAGAAAATAGAAATCGATGCGTCATTGCAGTGCGTGAAGTCGTGTGGGCTGACAACGCGTTGAACACGGCGCGTGTCCAAAAATTCCGCCGGAATGCATTACTCCTACTCCTCGCTGTCCACCGGTGGTGGCGTTGACCAGCACAATCGATGCCTTGGCAATCGGGCCTGGTGTGTCAAGGTTTGTACGAACCTGATCTTGAAATTGAATAACACTCATTTGAAACTCACTTATCTTTCAGGACATATGCGGCATTGTTTGTGTGATTATGACCTGGCTGCTCATACTGTTTGCAGAGTTTGTGGTGTGCGGCTTGATTCTGTTACCCAGCTATAACCATTATACGGTTTTTAGTACGGTAAACATGATTATATTCCAGGCACTTGCATTCCTTGCATTTGTCTCACACTTACGCACCATGCTCTCCGACCCGGTAAGGCCAACAGGAACAACCAGACGTATTTGTAGTTATTAATTGTGTTTTTCCCTTGCAGGGCGCTGTGCCGCGTGGTAATGCCACCAAGGAGATGATCGAGCAGATGGGCTATCGTGAGGGTCAAATGTTCTACAAGTGCCCAAAATGTTGCAGCATTAAGCCAGAACGTGCTCACCACTGTTCTGTATGTCAACGTTGCATACGAAAAATGGATCATCATTGTCCCTGGGTGAACAACTGTGTGGGCGAGAACAACCAAAAGTATTTTGTGCTCTTCACGGTATGTTATGTTATACGCTTAGTTATATGTACTTTCCTTCTAATACAATATGCCTTCTTGTTGTTGTAGTTTTATATTGCATCCATTTCGGTGCACACGCTCTTTTTGGTGATGACGCAGTTTGCCGAGTGCGTAAAAAATGATTGGCGTGCTTGCTCAACTTACTCACCGCCGGCGACCATATTTTTGTTGCTCTTTCTCACGTTTGAGGGCCTGATGTTTGGCATATTCACCATAATAATGCTGGCAACGCAGCTGAATGCTATACTGAACGATCAAACGGTGCGTTTGGCTGGGCAATTAGTGCAATTAGCATTTAAAATTAAACTGCTGCCTTTTATTTTTGCAGGGCATCGAGCAACTGAAGAAAGAAGAGGCACGTTGGGCCAAAAAGTCGCGTCTTAAGAGCATACAATCGGTATTTGGACGGTTTTCATTAGCTTGGTTCTCGCCATTTACGGAGCCCTCATGCCGAACCAAATTCAGCCCACACTTCTATTCGGTCTGAGATCGTCAGAATGGTATTACTTATGTAGCTTAAACGAACAAACGAACTACTTGTTGAATATTGCTGTGCAATTTTCATATTCTATCAACAATCAATCAGGAATCGTATGTGAAAGTGTGTGTGTGTTTGTATTTACTTAAGCCTAAAATATTAGATATGTGTTGCTTGCAACGTGCAATATATTTACATATACAAACATACTAGCTAATAATTAATATTTGTATTTACCAGCGAGAGAGATTTTTACAATACGTACAATATGTAAGAGCATTCTATTTATTCAATAGAGAAATAAACAAAAAAAAAGTGAACAAAATAAAAGAAACATGCGCAAACTTTTCAGGTATCCAAAAGTGTACGCCGCTCATCTCCAAGGGTCTCTGGCTCTTACCAAAATATGTACATCGGAGAGCACGCACTCAATTGAGATGGTTAGCCGACCATTCTCCCGATTTTTCGCTTTCGGCATGGACTCTTTGCTGATGTTGTCGGCGTTCATGTAGTTCAGTCTGAGTAAAACGATCGGAGATCCAGGAGGTGTCTGCTGGACGTGGTGCGCGCGCCCTCAAACACAAACGTCTTGTATATATTATTTATATATATAGAAACATTTTTGTTCAACCAAATGTGTCAATTATGTGAGAGTGTGTGTGTAGTTTGTGTCTGCGTCTGTTGGAAAAAATAGCATATCTCAGCTGCATTTGAAATTATTTTGAATAGTGCAAAATAAAAAGAATTAAATATTATACATATATATAAAGGAAAAATCTAAATAAATATTTGGCCAACCTTTGTGTTCACAATAATTACGATACAAATTTCAATATTCATTTGTTCAGCACGAAAGCAAAGTGGAAAGATCTTTGACAAAGCTTGCCGTCCTCCATGCTTGTACGTCGTTCTAAATATATAACAACAAAACGGTTTTTCTCGTATACGCCGCATTAAAAATATTCCAACAAATTGCACAAATCCTAAATAGAAAAATTCGAAAAGAGTGTGTGAAAAGTCCTGATTCCCAGACATCGCGAGTGTGTAAGTGTGTCTGCTGCCCATGTTAAAAGGTGGCCCCTGTTTTGGCTAATTATATAGCTAGTCTGACTAGCTGCAGCTAAAACATGGAAGGAACACCGGGAACATCAGCAGCAGCATCAGCCGGCGCCGTAGTAGGTAAGTAGACCCAGACAAAGCCAAAGATGCTTCGGCATTTGTGTTTTTTTTTTGTGTTGCCTTTGCTGTACAGACAATAGATTCCAAGTGTGTATATTTTTATGACCGCTGTCTAGCGGCCTCTGTGCGGTTACGTAATGTGGAACCAAACTGAAAAGAATTGAATAGACAAGGCAAAACTTTTCAAAATTATGCGCTACATTAAAATCATATTTATATAAGTGTGTGCATTATTACAAATATTAGTTAAATCGTTTGTTTCCTTAAGTTTTGCAAATACATACATAAATATGTGTACGTGCAAGCCTTTTTAGTATAGTTTTGGCTATGAATAATATTTGAACTATTTTTAGTGCAGATCTTTGTAGACAGTCGGCAAAAAGCTTGGCTGTTGCCGGTCAACAATTTTGCGCATTCAAAATTACTATATGAAATATGTAATGAGATTTGTCGTAAAGTTCTATTAATTTTAAAGAGAATCAAGAATTCAAGAGTTAACTGTGTTATAAATTCGTTTAAATGAAAGATCTACGTATCTATAGATAAAGTTAGAAGTTAAGTTCGTGAGTTAGTTAACTTTTTTTTCAATGATAGTTATGTAAAATTATGCCAAAGTTTTCATATGTTGGAATAAAAAACATGATTTAACAATCCAAGACCATTTTAAAGTATATGTAACTAATTTTACTCTCTGTTATGTTATTACTTGTAGAACCTCCTGCCCAGAACACAACAATGCCACGTATAACGTTTAGTGAAAACTCCAGCTCCTTAATACGCTGCATACCCAACGAACGTGCAACATTTTTTGTTAAAATCGATTGCGATGAGGAGAATGAATCGGAGCTGCTGCCCTTCAAATTCGAATGGTAAGTCATTAAGACTGCACAACTTGTAATTTATTATAACATGCAACCATCTATGAATGTTTATGTCTTTCTGGTGATTCATTAGTTATGTGTGTGCAATATGCCAAATTTTGTGCGCATTTACATCTCACAGTTTTATGATTTCTCCTTCACGCTTGCTCTACAAGAACTCAGATACTAGATGCCTTACGGCTCTTATGGCACGGCGACTGCGCCCAGAGCTAGAAAAAATGTTAGAATCGCTGAGCGGACAGGCAACGCTCTCTGCTAGGTCGTTTTTGGTGGCATTCTCTGACCAAGTCGGCTGATGGGCTGCCGGTTCGGCAGTTCCACTTTGACGATCGGCGCATTAACATAGCCGTTGCCCAAAAGCATTTCTTTTCTTTTATTTTTATTGTGTATGCGAGACGCAATCGTATATGTACAAGCCTAAACGTATGTGTTTTTGTGTGTGTGTAATAATAAAGACGCTGCGTATACTTGATAAATTTCCTTTTTTGTATTGTGCAGTGAAATCAATCAATTTTTATGAGCATTTCCCAGAAGGCTGTTTATTTATGTGTGTGAAAAACTAGTGCAGGCATAACAAAAAAGAAAAGAAAGGAAACTCAACTTAATATGAATGTGTGTTTGTGTGGCAGCTTGAAAAATTTGTGGCAATCTTCTAAATTTAGCTGCATTAACAAATCCGTTTGGCTTTGACGCGTGAAAATATGTTGGGAATGTTGTAAAGTACATGTTGCTGGCGTCATATGATGTTTCAATTGAATGGATACCCTTAAAGTGTTGAAATCTAAAATGAAAAATACGAAACTTACATAATCAGCGAGCAGCAGACAAATACATTTAGCCAAAAACAACGAAATCAACCGAATCAAACAAACAAAAAAAAGTTCGCCAAAAGGCACAAGCAACAAGCAATGAAACATTCAAGATTTACGTTGTCGAAATAGAAAAAGAAACTAAGAAAAGAAACAAAACTAGAGAACAACAAGTTATTAGCAATTCGAAAATGAAATGCGTGGCATCCGTGAGATACGCGTCCCAAAATAAGTTGCCAAAATACATGAAAGAAGAATGTAGTTTGTCTTTTGGCTTGTTTTTGCCACAAAGGTGTGCGTGTGTGTGTCTGTTTATGTGTGTGAACTACAAATACAAAATACAATTAATATATTTAGTCGCGTCGGTTTGTACAAAGCCAAAATGTGCATTTATTTATAAACATTCTTGTTTTGAATTGAAACATTTTCGTCATTTTTCATTTTAAATTGCTTTCATTTATATATATATATGTATATATATATATATATATATCTTGCTCACTTTCTCCTGTGCTATGAATTGTTTTTGGTTTTGTTTATTTGCCAATAATCATAATAATGCCAAAATAAATTAATGACTTTTGAGTGAGCACGTGCCAAACTATAAATATATATTTATAACCTGTGGAGATGCAAATGTGAAATGTTGTTTTAAAATGTTTCCTGCAATCAATTAAATTCGTTTTCCGAGTTCTTTTGAAACTGAAAACTTTAAGTGTTTACCTTTAGAACACGTAATCTGCGTACTGACTAATAATCACAAACGCACTTAACATTGAATTTTGATCTTAAATTTTTTGTTATTGTTCTACTTTTTACACAATTGCACAGCGTCTGTGTGTGTGAGTGTTTTTGTTTATGTAAATAGATTATAAATATTTAGAGAATAAACATTAGAACTAATCGAACATCATGGGCAACGGATGTTCGAAATGCTGTCGTTGCTGTTGCAACGAACACAAACAATTTCACGGCACGCTATCCACAGCATCTGCCTCGTCAGTCTATAAGAAAAGGTAAAACAAAGGCTAACCGATTAATGTATCCGCTGAGTTAAGTTTAACCTCGATGTGTACATAACATAACCATTGAACGTTTCACAGGAGCCGTGGCGATATACCCATAGGGAACTCCGATCGCTTTCGCATCACACAGACCAGCAATGCTGTCCAGTTGGCCGTGGAGCATGTGCAGCGCGAGGATGCTGGACACTATACCCTATTTGCCCGCACGAAAAGTAACGAAATTGTACGCAAACATGTTGAGCTCATTGTCGAGGACAGATCAATGGGCGAGGATCCGCCTGTGTTTCTGCGACGACTCGTCGATCTGTCCGTCAAAGTGGGAACAAGAACGCGTCTCCTAACCGAAATACGCAGCTCAACAGATCTGAAGGTAAAGTTGTACACAGAACAAATTAAAAGGGATATTTTCATAGCTCTCTCTCTCCCTGATTCTTCAAATAGCTAACGTGGTATCGAAATGATCGAAGGATATGCGAAAACGATCGCATCAAAGAGACAAACGAGGGAACATTTCATTATCTGGAAGTAAGTCCCGTAATACTCGAGGATGGCGGCCAATGGATGCTAATGGCCGAGAATATGGGTGGACGTAATTCGTGTTTGGCCACACTAAATGTGCTTGTGCCGAAGGCGTACAAAACACCCGAATTCGTGGAGGATCTGCGAGCAGTGCTCACCGAACAGGGCACCGTGTCGCTGGAGTGCAAGGTGGTTGGTGTGCCGACACCTCATTTGCGCTGGTTTAAGGACTCGAAGGAAATCAAGGCAGGGGATATATTCGCATTGACCGCTAATGCTGATGATCCCACATCATTGGGCACCTACACGTGTGAGGCCAAGAACTGTATGGGCGTTACCTATTCGAGCTCAAAGGTGCATGTTGTAGGACGCGGCAGTCGTGAGGGATCGCTTAAGCCAGCCGACAAGTAAGTATCGGAATTGTTTCCTGGCCCTCTTTGTCCTATAGTAAACTCTCTTTTATAATTACACTCTCTCACTCGCTCTCAATCTCCCAGTGTGAGCAGCAATTTACCGCCGCCGATCTTTACGAATGAGCTGCGGGACCAGAACGTACGCATTAGCGATACCATCATACTCGGCTGTCAAGGTGAGTCTATCTGGCAAAATGCCCACAAAACAAAATCATATAAAAAAACACACACAAAGAAAGAACAACGTTTTTTGTTTATTTTGCTTTTAACACACACAGCATTTGTATCTATTATATTTATATTTATATATACAGATATATGTGTTGCTAAATTCAGGCCGACCGGCTAGCGGCGTTTGTTTTTCTATTATTTTGTTTTTGTTCTTTCTTAATTCTGTGTGTTTGTGCTCGAGAAACTTGAACTCAATGAATTTGTTGTTGTTGGAATGCTTGGACTTGGTTGTTGAGGTGGGTCAACAACTTGAGACAAGCCAAATGAATCGAGCAAAACAAAATGCAAAATAATTGCCAAAAATGAGAGAGGTAGAGAGCGAGAGAAAGAGAAGCAGAACTATCTCCCACACTAATCATCTCTCTTGCAGTCTCTCCCTCTCTTTGTCAGTACATATCATGACGTATACGTAATATAATTTATTTGTACGTATGAACATTTTCTTAATATTTTTTTGTTGTGTTCTATTGTAGTTGCTGTGCCGCCTTGGCCCAAAAGCATTACCTGGTACAACAAGGATGGACGTGTAGAGTCAAGCGAACGTTATAAACTTATTGAGGATGGTTTAGGTGTTTATATGATTGAGATAAAGCCCTCAGAGTCGTGCGATGCTGGCGAATGGAAATGCGTTGTTACCAGCTTTGAAGGCTCTACGGGCATATCAGCTTGTGTTGTCAACATGGACAGTGAGTTTGAAATTACCAATATTAATTAACAAACAACAATCAATTAAATATATTTGCAGTTCCCAAAAACTACCGCAAGCCCCGATTTATGGAGAGTCTTCGCGCTGTGCTCACTGAGGAGGGTTTGGTCTCTTTCGAGTGCAAGGTTGTGGGCTTTCCAACGCCAGTGCTTAAGTGGTTTAAGGATGGGCACGAACTGAAGCCGGGCGATGTTTATCAACTGACGGGCACTAATTCCTTGGGCACCTATTGTTGTATCGCAAGCAATTGTATGGGTGAAACGAGCAGCACTGCTGTGCTTACCGTCGAGGACATACAGAATCAGCTAACTGATGAGGAACGTTTGGTTTTAACAAATCAAAACCAGGCTCCGCAATTTCTAACTGGACTCAAAAGCACAGACGCTAAGATCAACGAAAATTTTCAATTTAAAGTTGTTGTCAAGGCGACCCCAGATCCAATTTTAACCTGGTTTCGAGATGAGCTGCCCATTGATCCAAATGATCGTTACAATCACTATCGCGGTGAGAATGAAGAGTGGCTGCTAGATATCAAATCTGTCGAGTTTATCGATCAGGCAGAATGGAAATGTCTTGCTGTTAACGATTTTGGCACCAGCATTACGTCGTGCTTCCTAAAACTACAGATCCCACGGCACTACAAGAAGCCCCGGTTCCTGGAGTGTCTGCGTGCCGTGCTCACCGAGGAGGGTGCCGTTAATTTGGAGTGCAAAGTGATTGGTGTGCCGCAGCCAGTGTTGAAGTGGTACAAGGATGGCGTTGAGCTGAAACCGGGCGATATACATCGCATTATCTCCGGCCAGGATGGTACATGCTGCCTGGGCACCTATACATGTGAGGCCAAGAACTGCATGGGCGTTGTTGCCAGCTCAGCCTCGTTGCTGGGCTTTGAGGATGCCCAGCGTAATCAGAAGCCTGATCCACCGCAGGAGAACGAACTGCAAAGAAACTATTCATTGTCCACGATACAGGAGGAGCGTACATCGCAACTTTATGAGACGCCCGTGGGCGATATAACCATAGATGACAAAGGTGATGTGTCTTTCTCTTTTGATGGAAAGGAAGTATCGGTTTCACTTTACGAGACACCCGATTTAACCGAAGAGGAAGCTTTGAAGATTGTCGAAATGTATGCGGATCAAATATCGGAGCATGTTACGGAGCATAATATTGTGGAGCTGCCGCCGCTACGTTTCGTCAAGGAAACTTCACAGTCCGGCAAGCTACTAATGGAAGCTGTTGTTATTGACATTTCTCCAGAGTATTTTACACACGATGAGGATTTGCGCACCGAGGCGGACTTAGATGATATATCTATCACTGAGATCACAGTGCATGGTTCCTCGGGCAGAGAGGGTGTCTTTGATAAGGAAACAGAAAACTATGCTCAGCAATCCTTTGAGAAAATGGAAGAAGAGCTCTCTCTATCAGCACCAATACGCAAGCGCAAAAAATCGAAGCCAACAGAAACAGATGAGTTCTTTAGCTTATCAAAAGCATCCGGTTCGGGTGAAGATGAAGAAACTTCAGATTTGCAGACCTTTGCCAGCGCACAAATGTCCACATCGCAAAAGGTAGCTTCGACGGCAATAGCTCCAGCAGAAGGTGAAGCTGCTGCACCGCCAAAGCGCAAAAAGTCAAAGAAACCAACAGACAGTGATTCATCCAAGACAACCGAGGATGAGGCCAAGCTCCAGGACATTTCTGGTGCTGTTGGCGATGGTTTACTGATGACCCCAGCCTCGCATATTAAAGCCGTCACCGATGAGGTCGAGATTAATAAGAATCTGATAGCATTGGTGCCAATAGCCAAGCTGCTGCGAGTAATTGAGAATCATTTAACTGTGGTGGAATCGGAGGTTATGGATCAGTCCACAATGATGATGACACCAGCTGCTGCAGATCAAAGCATTGCCATCATACGGAATATTATTGAACCAATCAAACAGATTGAATCCAAGTTACGCGTGTATTCGGGCGAAACACATATCGATGCCCTCATGCAATCCATGGAGGAAGACATACGCAAGCTGCATATGGGCCTGCAGGTGATTGAGAAATGTGTCGAGATTGATGAGATGGGCGCCACACTTATTCAAAGAACCAGTGTATGCATCATAGACAGCGTCGCTGAGCACATGAAACGAGCGCTGGAAGAACTAAAAATAGTCAGCGGGCGATTTGAGTCGGAGAGCTTGCGAGCCCAGATCGTATTGACTGCCGATGATATTCATCAAGGTCTGGAAATAACACAAGGCACGATTAGATCGCAAGCACTTTTACAGGAAGCACAGGAGCTGGAGGCAGCCAAGCATTTTACAGAAACAGTCGAAAAGATGCAGGACGTGCAGGAAAGCATTTCCTTCGCATCTATATCAGAGGCTAACTTGCCCAGTGAGGCAAGTGCTTTGAAGCGTATTTGCCAGCCTGTTGCAAAGATTCAAGAAGCTTTGGAACGCGTTGAAATGGAGCTATCGCTTGAAGAAAGTGAGGAGCAAATTTACAAGAAGGTACACAAAAAGGTCCTTGACAGCATTGTTGAGCCCATAAAGGATCTGCAGAGCACCCTACAATCCATTGAAGATAAAACTGAATCTCTAGCGGGCTCCGAGTCAATGGAACAAAAAATTAACATGGCCATTTTGGATATTGTAACTCCGCCGCTCTTTGAACTCAAGAAAGGATTGGAGCTAATACTAAACGAGAAATCCGACAGCGTTGAGGCTGGCATGTTTACAGTTAGCACTGTAGAATCAATGGTGCCACCACTGCAGGAAATCCAGAATGGTCTTGCACAGTTGGGTCAAGATCTGGAGTCTGGCGGTCAGCGAGCAAACGAGGAAGCCTCATTAGATTTGGCAGATACCCAAAAGCTATTGCAGTCCATTGCTCAAGCCGTATTGCATTTTGAGACAAATATTGAGAGAATTTCAGAACGACTAAGTGATAATGTAAAAATACGCTTACACAATCTAAAGGATGAGCTCTCTGCGTTGATTGGCACTATTTTGGATCGAGACATAACGCGACATCATGTGGCGTTGCTTGATAAGCTAAAGCGTCCCATTGATGAGCTCAACTATTGCCTACGCCAGACGGAGGTGAAGTCTACTTCGGGTTCCTTGGCTGATCTGATTGAACCCCTTAGCCTGTTGCAGGAAAATACACAACACGGACATGGAATGTTGTTGGCCGCAAGGGAACGAGAACCTGACCAGCAAGCATTGCAATCTCTTGATAACATTCGCAACATAATACGCAACGTGATTATCGATATTGAAGAACATGAGTTTAAGATGTTGCAGCAGGAGATTCAACAGGATGAACAGCTGGCATCGCAACAGGATAAGTCCTTTAGTGCATTGCGCAAAGTTCTGGAAACAAAAGTTTCTCTCGAGGAGGCTGTCGAAAATATTGAAACTCTGCAATTGGCTCTTAACCGAATCAATGAGAACCCTAAAATCGCGGCAAAGGTTAAACTTTGTGCAAATGAAGCTCAAGTTGCACTTTTGCGCATATTACAAATTGCTAAGGGTTTGGCTACGTTTAGTGAAACGGAGACTACTCTCAACTCCAATGAGGCCAACACAACTCGAATTTTGTTTGAGATGGGAAAAAGTTTTGCTGATGTGGCTAAGACGCTGGATAACCCCGCAGCCGATTCTAATGAATTTTCTGAAGTACTCAATAATTTCAATGATATTGTTTCCCAGCAAAGAGAAGCTCTGGATGAGCATCTGACTTGGAACACACTTGCAATAGCCAGTCCACTGGCTAGTTTTATACACGCTTTGGAAAACCTACATCCATTAAAGGTTTCCGTTGAGGATCTGTCCACGTTGGATGATGTTTCAGTGATTAAGTCTTTGGCTGAATCCCTGCCAGCAGAACTGGAGGAATCGCTCGCTGCAGAGAAGCAACTGCAGCACCAAGAAGTAGAAGCAGAAGTTATCAATCCAGAAGTTAGTAAGAAACAAGCTGAGGTCCTGCTCTGTGATCTTAATCACGGCATAGCATCAGTTCTATCACACTGTGATGATTTGGACGTTACTTCTTTGCCCATAGAGACAGTTGAACATCTCCAGGCAACAATTATGAAAATGCAGGAGCTGCAAAATAACATTGCACTTGTGCACGAAACACAGGTTGATGAGGCAGCAAAATCAATGTCGGACACCACAGATCCTGGCACCTTTGCCGCAGCCATCTGCAGCCTGGAGCGTTGTGTGCTCGAAGTGGAGGAATGTATTGCGCACAGTGGTGCTGAATCTCTAGAGGATCTAGAACTATCCAAGTTGAAGACATTGGCTACACCACTGCGTGATTTGAGGCAACACTGCGAGCAGATCGATATTCAGGCACTGGAGCAGGCACAAGATATGTCACTGCATGAAATATCCGACTTAAAGACCAGTGGTCAGCAGCAGCTTACAGTGGAGGATGCAGTTCAGGAGGCAGCTGTCATTGCTGATGAGCCAAAAGTGGAGACTTTCGACGCCCAACAGGGTGTTGTAAGTGGAATAAAGCAACTGGAAGCCTGCCTGGAAATCACAAAACAGGATGGTAACGAAGAGTTGCGCCAAGTGAGCGAAATAATGCTGCAACTAAATTCAGACCTAAAACGGATTCAAGAAGCGCTCGTCTCGAACAGCGATCAGCAGGAAACTGTACTGGCACAGGCAAAGATTGCACGAACCATGTTCAAGTTAAAGGAATGTTTGGTGCACACCTACGAATCGGGATTGGTTGATTCCTTGGAGAATGTTGAGAGTGCTTTTGAGGACATTTTAGTCTCGTTGCCGGTGCTGGAAACTCAATTAGCTCAGGAGATGTATGCCAAAATAAAGGAAACCTTTGATGCCTTCATGGCTTACAGTCAACAACACAACACTTTGGGTAATCTGGAACCATCATTCAAGAATCTTTTACAATCAATCCAAACGTTAGCCAATTCTCCGAATGTTGACATTGACAAGTCATCCAGCCTTATGGTAACTTTGCAAACAAATCTAATGGCCTCATTTAGAGCTTTGAATGAAGTCAGCGAAGTGGTCGACAATGATCTACTAGGCGGTCTACTTAGAGCACAAAGCAGCTTGGTTGCCGTTTTTGATTTTATTGAGAATAATGAGAATGTTATACGCATTATTGAACTACTACAAGAAATCGATGCAATATCGGCGGAATTAAAGACTTTAATTTTAGTACCTGTGACCACTAAGACACCCATTGACATAAGCATGATTCTGGAAAATGTGACATCCGGAAAAGCGTTCTTAACAGATATTGAACAGGGTCTGCAGAACGATAATCCACTTAGTGTTCAACTCCTCGATGAAAACACTGATGACATCAGTTTTCTTGAGTCAACACTCATCCAAATCGAGAATGATATTCTATCGCAACCGCAGCTGACAGAGATTACATCAGAACAGATGGCGCTTATTGTATCTGTTCAGCTACAAATAAACAGTCTTCAGGATAAACTTACTCAGCTTGCAGCACAACAGGAGGTTAAGGAAAAAAATGTTGACCAGCAACAACAAAAAATTGAAGGCACTCCTCAAGAAGTCAAACCAGAAACAAATGTGAAAAGAAAACTTGAGGAAGATAATAAACAAACAGCAACGAAAAAACCTAAAGATGAAATCGATGCAGAACATATTAAGTCTTCAGATACTTTAAAGGAAATTATACCCGAAACCTCCACTACGGAAAAAACTGAGAACTTGAGTGAGATCTTAAATATCAAATTTGTAAATCTCTGCACTGCTCTAGAATCCCAAATCGACAGAGCAGAATTATTGGCAACGTGTAAAGATATTATGGAAAGCTTAGAAGACTCTGAGAAGTTGGTTAAAAATATATTTAAGCTTCGAGAACACATTGTTCACACATACGATGGCAAATCATTGGATAACAACGATATTGAAGCATTTATTGAATCACTTCTTGAAAGCTCGCCAGCCTTGGCAGAAACAATATCAAACTGTTACATCAAAGAAATTAAGATGAATATTGTTTTAACCAAAGCCGCTGTTAAACTTGTTGGCGATTCTGCAATTGGAACCAAATCATCCTTATTATTGCCAAAACTAGATAGCCTTGAAAATATATGTGAAAATGTAAAATCAGAAATGCATATTGAAAAGTCATCTAAAAAGATGATTCAGTTACAACAAAACTTGATGGACATTTTTGTTTTACTAGATGACCTTTTAGATGATAAGTCAGATAATTTAAAACCCATAATTGAGGAAACGAAAGCCGTCCTTTTAGCGGACTTTGACTATATTGAAAATGCTCAGGGCCAACTATTAGTTGCAAATGTTGAAGAAAAAATGCATAACATTACAAAAAAAATTTTAAGTGTTTGTGAACAATTACAACAGCATAATAGAGATTTAATTGAAAAAGAAAAAGCCAAAGAACAAGAGGCATTAGATAAACAAACTGTAGCAGTTCAAGCTGAAAAACAGGTTGAGGCAAGTGAGCAGCCAGAAGTCAAGGAACTAAAAATTGAAGCTGAACCATCAAAACTATTTAAGCAACATTCCATTGAAAAGCAAACGTTAGATTCAAAGGAAATAGAACAAGATGAAATGGATTCCAAGAAAATTGGACAAAAAGAAGAGGTTTCTGAAGTGAAAATAGCTGATGAGAAGATTCTTGAAAGTCAGAAAACTGATTTTAAGCAATCTAAAACAGATGCTAAGGAGATCCAAAAGGGAGAAATTTCCGAAGTAGTTGCTGAGAAACTATCTCAAGAAAAGGTATCTGAAAGTCAAAGGGCCGAAGCCGAGGCCCAAATGGCAAAGGTTGTAGAGCAGCAATCCATTGAGGAGCAAAAGTTGGAAGCAAAGCAGGAGAAGCAATCTGAAGCAGATGCTAAGGAGAAGACCCAAAAGGGAGAAATTTCCGAAGTAGTTGCTGAAAAAATATCTGAAGAAAAGATTCCTGAAAGTCAAAAGCCTGATGTTAAGCAATACGAAGCCGAGGCCCAAAGGGTAAAGGTTCTAGAGCAGCAATCCATTGAGGAGCAAAAGTTGGAGGCAAACCAGAAGAAGCAATCTGAAGCAGATGCTAAGGAGAACCCTCAAAAAGGAGAAATTTCCGAAGTAGTTGCTGAAAAAATATCTGAAGAAAACGTTTCTGAAAGTCAAAAGTCTGATGTTAAGCAATCCGAAGCCGAGACCCAAAAGGTAAAGGTTCTAGAGCAGCAATCCATTGAGGAGCAGAAGTTGGAAGCAAAGCAGGAGAAGCAATATGAAGCAGATGCTAAGGAGAAGACACAAAAGGGAGAAATTTCCGAAGTAGTTGCTGAAAAAATATCTGAAGAAAACGTTTCTGAAAGTCAAAAGTCTGATGTTAAGCAATCCGAAGCCCAAAAGGCAAGAGTTCTAGAGCAGCAATCTATTGAGGAGCAAGAGTTGGAGGCAAAGCAGGAGAAGCAATCTGAAGCAGATGCTGAGGAGAAGACACAAAAGGGAGAAATTTCCGAAGTAGTTGCTGAAAAACTATCTGAAAAAACGGTTTCTGAAAGTCAAAAGCCTGATGTTAAGCAATCCGAAGCCGAGGCCCAAAAGACAAAGGTTCTAGAGCAGCAATCCATTGAGGAGCAAAAGTTGGAGGCAAACCAGAAGAAGCAATCTGAAGCAGATGCTAAGGAAAAGACCCAAAAGGGAGAAATTTCTGAAGTATTTGCTGAAAAACTATCTGAAGATAAGGAACATGGTGCTGAGCTTGAACGGCAGACTTTGCAAAATGAATTATTAGATATTATCAAGGCATCGGAATCACAAACATTAAACAAAACTTCAATGTCTCTTCTTGTGGAGTGTAGTGATATTATGGAAAATCTAGATGACTCTGAAAAGGTGGCTAAATCTATATTTAAACTCAGGGAACATATTGTTCACACATACGATGGCAAACCAATTGAAGAGCAAACTGACAGGGAAACTATTGAGGGATTCATTGAATCACTTTTAGAGACGTTCCCAGCTGCTGCAGATAAACTTATTAAAAGTTACTTGAAAGAAATAAAAACTAATATAATTTTGTCTAAGGCTGCTGTTCGACTTATGGACGATTCTGAATTTGGAACCAAAGCATCTTTACTGGTACTGGTTCTAGGAAACCTTGAACATTTTTCTGAAAATATTAAGTTGGAGTTGCACATCGAAAAGTCTTCAGAAAGGATAATCCATCTACAAAAAACATTTATGGATCTGTTTGTTAAATTTGATGATCTATTGGAAATTGCAAATGATACATTAAAACCTTTAATTGAGGATACAAAAACAGTTATTTTAGCAGCGTACGATCATATAGAGCAATCACAAGGAAAACTTCATACAGCAACTGTAGAAGAAAAAATTTATAACATTACCAAACAAAGTTTAAATATTTTCGAAAAATTGCAAGAGCTCAATAAGGAATTGATTGCAGAGTCTGAAACTGTAGCGCAACAAATTCCTGAAGATGAAAATCAAAAACCCAAACTTGAGCAATCCAAAGCTGATGCTCCAAATATAAACTTACCAGACAATGTTGAGAAAGAAGCTGAACAAGAGGTTAATATAAGTCTAAAACCAGATGTTGCGCAATCTGAAGCTAAGGATCGTAAGGAAAGTGTTCAGGAGCAACAATCTATTGAAGGCCAAGCAAAGGATACAAAGCAGACCAAACAAGCTGATGTGGTAATTGAAAAAATATCTGAAGCAAAAGTTAATGAAAGTAACATGCTCGATCTTAAGGAAACTGTTGTCGAATCTCAAAACGCCAAGGTTCTAGAAAAAGAATCAATTCTAGAGCAAACGTTGGATGAAAAGCAGAAGAAACAGTCTGAGGCAGATGCTGAGAAGAGGGCTCAAAAGGGAGAGGCTTCTGAAGTAATAACTGAAGAAGTATCTGAAGAAAATGTACCTGAAAGTCAAAATCTTGAGGCTCAAAGGGCAAATGTCCAAGAGCAAGAATGCATTGGGGAGCAAAAGTTGGATATGAGTGGACATATTTCTGAAGCTGAATCTCATAAGCAAAACTTACAAATCATAATACAACACTTATCAAAGGCAGCTGAATCACAAAAATTAAATAAATGTTTGATTTTCTTTATAACCGAGTGTAAGGATATAATGAAAGATCTGGAAGATTTTGAAAAAGTCGCCAATTCCATTTTGAAAATTAAAAATCATATTGCTCTTAAATTCAACACAAAACAACCACAAGAAGAAACACTTAAACACATGTTAGAATCTTTTATTGAAACAACTTTTAAGGTTTGTCCAGCAGCCGCGCAAAATGTAATAAGTCATTTTATCAAAGAAATCGAATCAAACGTCAATTCGACAAAGGTTGCTGTTGGACTTATTGACGAAACTGAAATGTTTGCCAAACCTTCATTACTAATACCTAAGCTGGTCAATTTAGAGAAGATTTCTAAGACCATTGGATCGGGTCTATATATTGAAAAGTCTTCTGAAAAGATGATCCATATGCAACAGAATCTGATGGATAGCTTTGTAATACTAGATGACCTATTGGAGGACAAAAATGATATGTTAACACCCTTTATTGATGAAATGAAAGCAATTCTTTTAGCAGAGTATGATAACATTGAAAACGCCGAAGAAAAACTTCATACAGCGATTGTAGAAGAGAGAATTTTAAAAATAACAAAAAAAATGTTAAACGTTTGCGAACAATTTCAACATAACGAGAAGACTTTGATTTCTGATAAACCATTAGAAGATATTGATATTGTACAAAAAAGAGAGGCTTCTGATGTATTTTTTTTTTTTTTTTTTTTTTTTTTTTTTTTTTTTTTTTTTTTTTTTTTTTTTTTTTTTTTTTTTTTTTTTTTTTTTTTTTTTTTTTTTTTTTTTTTTTTTTCTGAGAAGGTATCTGATGAAAAGGTTGATGAAAGTCAAAAACTTGATATCAAGGAATCTGAAATCGAGGCCCAAAAGGCAACGGAATTAGAAAAACAAACCATTGAGAAACAAAAGTTGGATGCTGAGCAGAAGAAACAAATTGAAGCAGACGCTAAGAAAACAGCACACAAGGGAGAGGTGTCTGAAGTGGTTTCTGAGAAGGCATCTGAAGAACAGGTTCCCGATAATCAAAAACTTGATCTCAAGGAATCTGAAGTCGAGGCTCAAAAGGCAAAGATCCTAGAAAAACAAACCATTGAGAATCAAAAGTTGGATGCTGAGCAGAATAAACAATCTGAAGCAGACGCTAAGAAGAAGAAGGCACAAAAGGGAGAGGTATCTGAAGTAGTTTCTGAGAAGGTATCTGAAGAAAAGGTTCCTGATAGTCAAAAACTTGAACTCAGGGAATCTGAAGTCGAGGCTCAAAAGGCAAAGCTCCTAGAAAAACAAACCATTGAGAAACAAAAATTGGATGCTGAACAAAAGATACAATCTGAAGCAGACGCTAACAAGAAGGCACAAAAGGGAGAGGTATCTGAAGTAGTTTCTGAGAAGGTATCTGAAGAAAAGGTTCCTGATAGTCAAAAACTTGAACTCAGGGAATCTGAAGTCGAGGCTCAAAAGGCAAAGGCCTTAGAAAAACAAACCATTGAGAAGCAAAAGTTGGATGCTGAACAAAAGATACAATCTGAAGCAGACGCTAACAAGAAGGCACAAAAGGGAGAGGCATCTGAAGTAGTTTCTGAGAAGGTATCTGAAGAAAAGGTTCCTGATAGTCAAAAACTTGAACTCAAGGAATCTGAAGTCGAGGCTCAAAAGGCAAAGGTCCTAGAAAAACAAAGCATTGAGAAGCAAAAGTTGGATGCTGAGCAGAAGAAACAATCTGAAGCAGACGCTACGAAAACGGCACAAAAGGGAGAGATATCTGAAGTGGTTTCTGAGAAGGTATCCGAAGAAAAGGTTCCTGATAGTCAAAAACTTGAACTCAAGGAATCTGAAGTCGACGCTCAAAAGGCAAAGGTCCTAGAAAAACAAACCATTGAGAAGCAAAAGTTGGATGCTGAACAAAAGATACAATCTGAAGCAGACGCTAACAAGAAGGCACAAAAGGGAGCGGTATCTGAAGTAGTTTCTGAGAAGGTATCTGAAGAAAAGTTTCCTGATAGTCAAAAACTTGAACTCAAGGAATCTGAAGTCGAGGCTCAAAAGGCAAAGGTCCTAGAAAAACAAACCCTTGAGATGCAAAACTTGGATGCTGAACAAAAGATACAATCTGAAGCAGACGCTAACAAGAAGGCACAAAAGGGAGAGGTATCTGAAGTAGTTTCTGAGAAGTTATCTGAAGAAAAGGTTCCTGATAGTCAAAAACTTGAACTCAAGGAATCTGAAGTCGAGGCTCAAAAGGCAAAGGTCCTAGAACAACAAACCATTGAGAAGCAAAAGTTGGATGCTGAGCAGAAGAAACAATCTGAAGCAGACGCTACGAAAACGGCACAAAAGGGAGAGATATCTGAAGTGGTTTCTGAGAAGGTATCCGAAGAAAAGGTTCCTGATAGTCAAAAACTTGATCTCAAGGAATCTGAAGTCGAGGCTCAAAACGCAAAGGTCCTAGAAAAACAAACCATTGAGAAGCAAAAGTTGGATGCTGAACAAAAGATACAATCTGAAGCAGACGCTAACAAGAAGGCACAAAAGGGAGCGGTATCTGAAGTAGTTTCTGAGAAGATATCTGAAGAAAAGTTTCCTGATAGTCAAAAACTTGAACTCAAGGAATCTGAAGTCGAGGCTCAAAAGGCAAAGGTCCTAGAAAAACAAACCTTTGAGAAGCAAAAGTTGGATGCTGAACAAAAGAAACAATCTGAAGCAGACGCTACGAAAACGGCACAAAAGGGAAAGATATCTGAAGTGGTTTCTGAGAAGGTATCTGAAGAAAAGGTTCCTGATAGTCAAAAACTTGATCTCAAGGAATCTGAAGTCGAGGCTCAAAAGGCAAAGGTCTTAGAAAAACAAACCATTGAGAAACAAAAGTTGGATGCTGAACAAAAGATACAATCTGAAGCAGACGCTAATAAAACGGCACAAAAGGGAGAGGTATCTGAAGTGGTTTCTGAGAAGGTATCTGAAGAAAAGGTTCCTGATAGTCAAAAACTTGAACTCAAGGAATCTGAAGTCGAGGCTCAAAAGGCAAAGGTCCTAGAAAAACAAACCATTGAGAAGCAAAAGTTGGATGCTGAACAAAAGATACAATCTGAAGCAGACGCTAACAAGAAGGCACATAAGGGAGAGGTATCTGAAGTAGTTTTTGAGAAGGTATCTGAAGAAAAGGTTCCTGATAGTCAAAAACTTGAACTCAAGGAATCTGAAGTCGAGGCTCAAAAGGCAAAGATCCTAGAAAAACAAACCATTGAGAAGCAAAAGTTGGATGCAGAACAGAAGAAACAATCTGAAGCAGACGCTAACAAGAAAGCACAAAAGGGAGAGATATCTGACGTAGTTTCTGAGAAGGTATCTGAAGAAAAAGTTCCTGAGAGTCAAAAACTTGAACTCAAGGAATCTGAAGTCGAGGCTGAAAAGGCAAAGGTCCTAGAAAAACAATCTATTGAGAAGCAAAAGTTAGATGCAGAACAGAAGAAACAATCTGAAGCAGACGCTAACAAGAAAGCACAAAAGGGAGAGGTATCTGAAGTGGTTTCTGAGAAGGTATCTGAAGAAAAAGTTCCTGATAGTCAAAAACTTGATCTCAAGGAATCTGAAGTCGAGGCTCAAAAGGCAAAGGTCCTAGAAAAACAAAACATTGAGAAGCAAAAGTTGGATGCAGAACAGAAGAAACAATCTGAAGTAGACGCTAACAAGAAGGCACAAAAGGGAGAGTTATCTGAAGTGGTTTCTCAGAAGGTATCTGAAGAACAGGTTCCTGATAGTCAAAAACTTGATCTCAAGGAATCTGAAGTCGAGGCTCAAAAGGCAAAGGTCCTAGAAAAACAATCCATTGAGAAGCAAAAGTTGGATGCTGAGCAGAAGAAACAATCTGAAGCAGACGCTAAGAAGAAGAAGGCACAAATAGGAGAGATATCTGAAGTGGTTTCTGAGAAGGTATCTGAAGAACAGGTTCCTGATAGTCAAAAACTTGATCTCAAGGAATCTGAAGTCGAGGCTCAAAAGGCAAAGGTCCTAGAAAAACAAACCATTGAGAAGCAAAAGTTGGATGCTGAACAAAAGATACAATCTGAAGCAGACGCTAACAAGAAGGCACATAAGGGAGAGGTATCTGAAGTAGTTTTTGAGAAGGTATCTGAAGAAAAGGTTCCTGATAGTCAAAAACTAGAACTCAAGGAATCTGAAGTCGAGGCTCAAAAGGCAAAGGTACTAGAAAAACAAACCATTGAGAAGCAAAAGTTGGATGCTGAACAAAAGATACAATCTGAAGCAGACGCTACTAAAACGGCACAAAAGGGAGAGATATCTGAAGTAGTTTCTGAGAAGGTATCTGAAGAAAAGGTTCCTGAGAGTCAAAAACTTGAACTCAAGGAATCTGAAGTCGAGGCTGAAAAGGCAAAGGTCCTAGAAAAACAATCTATTGAGAAGCAAAAGTTAGATGCAGAACAGAAGAAACAATCTGAAGCAGACGCTAACAAGAAAGCACAAAAGGGAGAGGTATCTGAAGTGGTTTCTGAGAAGGTATCTGAAGAAAAAGTTCCTGATAGTCAAAAACTTGATCTCAAGGAATCTGAAGTCGAGGCTCAAAAGGCAAAGGTCCTAGAAAAACAAAACATTGAGAAGCAAAAGTTGGATGCAGAACAGAAGAAACAATCTGAAGTAGACGCTAACAAGAAGGCACAAAAGGGAGAGTTATCTGAAGTGGTTTCTCAGAAGGTATCTGAAGAACAGGTTCCTGATAGTCAAAAACTTGATCTCAAGGAATCTGAAGTCGAGGCTCAAAAGGCAAAGGTCCTAGAAAAACAATCCATTGAGAAGCAAAAGTTGGATGCTGAGCAGAAGAAACAATCTGAAGCAGACGCTAAGAAGAAGAAGGCACAAATAGGGAGAGATATCTGAAGTGGTTTCTGAGAAGGTATCTGAAGAAAAGGTTCCTGATAGTCAAAAACTTGATCTCAAGGAATCTGAAGTCGAGGCTCAAAAGGCAAAGCTCCTAGAAAAACAATCCATTGAGAAGCAAAAGTTGGATGCTGAGCAGAATAAACAATCTGAAGCAGACGCTACTAAAACGGCACAAAAGGGAGAGATATCTGAAGTGGTTTCTGAGAAGGTATCCGAAGAAAAGGTTCCTGATAGTCAAAAACTTGATCTCAAGGAATCTGAAGTCGAGGCTCAAAAGGCAAAGCTCCTAGAAAAACAAACCATTGAGAAACAAAAGTTGGATGCTGAACAAAAGATACAATCTGAAGCAGACGCTAACAAGAAGGCACAAAAGGGAGAGGTATCTGAAGTAGTTTCTGAGAAGGTATCTGAAGAACATGTTCCTGATATTCAAAAACTTGATCTCAAGGAATCTGAAGTCGAGGCTCAAAAGGCAAAGATCCTAGAAAAACAAACCATTGAGAAACAAAAGTTGGATGCTGAACAAAAGATACAATCTGAAGCAGACGCAAAGAAGAAAAAGCCACAAAAGGGAGAGGTATCTAAAGTGGTTTCTGAGAAGGTATCCGAAGAACAGGTTCCTGATATTCAAAAACTTGATCTCAAGGAATCTGAAGTCGAGGCTCAAAAGGCAAAGCTCCTAGAAAAACAATCCATTGAGAAGCAAAAGTTGGATGCTGAGCAGAAGAAACAATCTGAAGCAGACGCTAAGAAGAAGAAGCCACAAAAGGGAGAGATATCTGAAGTGGTTTCTGAGAAGGTATCTGAAGAAAAGGTTCCTGATAGTCAAAAACGTGATCTCAAGGAACCTGAAGTCGAGGCTCAAAAGGCAAATGTCCTAGAAAAACAATCCATTAAGAAGCAAAAGTTGGATGCTGAGCAGAAGAAACAATCTGAAGCAGACGCTACGAAAACGGCACAAAAGGGAGAGGTATCTGAAGTAGTTTCTGAGAAGGTATCTGAAGAACAGGTTCCTGATAGTCAAAAACGTGATCTCAAGGAATCTGAAGTCGAGGCTCAAAAGGCAAAGGTCCTAGAAAAACAATCCATTAAGAAGCAAAAGTTGGATGCTGAGCAGAAGAAACAATCTGAAGCAGACGCTAAGAAGAAGAAGAAGTCACAAAAGGGAGAGATATCTGAAGTGGTTTCTGAGAAGGTATCCGAAGAAAAGGTTCCTGATAGTCAAAAACTTGATCTCAAGGAATCTGAAGTCGAGGCTCAAAAGGCAAAGGTCCTAGAAAAACAATCCATTGAGAAGCAAAAGTTGGATGCTGAGCAGAAGAAACAATCTGAAGCAGACGCTAAGAAGAAGAAGAAGTCACAAAAGGGAGAGATATCTGAAGTGGTTTCTGAGAAGGTATCCGAAGAAAAGGTTCCCGATGGTCAAAAACTTGATCTCAAGGAACCGGAAGTCCAGGCTCAAAACTCAAAGGTGTTGGCAGCAAACATGTACAAATCTATGGAGTCTGAGTATAAAGAAAAGAAGGAATCGCGTAGTGCCAAGCGTAAACCAACTGTTGATTTAATGCTCACTAATCGTAATTCGGCAACGGGCAGCGATCTGAAGCTAACATGTGGCATATCTGGTCACGATATGCAAGTGCAGTGGCTCAAGCAAAATAGTCCCATTAGAAACGATGCCAAGTACAAAATAACCTTGATCGATGGTCTATCTTGCCTTGAAATCAAATCAACAGAAATGAATGATTCTGGCATTTATCGATGCATAGCGTCCAATCGAAATGGAGAGGTCGAAACGAGCTGTCTTGTGACTATATACGAAGCACCTTCAACTAAATTTGGCACGCCGCCAATATTTACACGCAACATACGAGGTAAGTGCCTGTTCTACCTATGCATCCCATTAAGTGCCCCAAATTAAATTAATGTCAGATTACAAATGCATCAATTGAATTTGACGTTACACACTTGAGCACCCTAGTAAATAGGAAATAAACACCTAAGATGCATTCAAACTATAAATACTAAGTATGTATTGATTAAGTTTATTTGTTTTATTTCTTTTGGCTAAGATCTTACATTTCCGAATTGTGTTAATTGATTTGATCTCTAGGATTATGATCAATTAGAGATCATAAGTGCATTAATTTATTTTATAAGCTATTTCAGTGCGTCTATAATTAGGTTTTCGAAATTCGATTGACATTTATATAATTGAGTTTTCTAAATGCATTAATTAAAACTACAGAATTTAAATAGATTTTTTTCGAATGACTTTTTGGCAACAATAGTGCTGCAAATATATAAATAAACAGACATATAAATATATGTGCAAGTATATACATACACATAAACAACGACTGCAGGCAATACCGAAAATCGTGAATTTGTTTTTTTTAGCATAACAATCGATTAGCAATTAGGATATTTTCGCACATTTTCACCACATGCGGACAGTCGTGAATCTTCTTTTGCATCGAACGGACGCCTGACGTCCTAAAATAAAAAAAAATCTTTCGATCGAACCGTTTCGGGTACATATAATATATAATTGAATTTATACGTATACGGCTCGTACGGATAATATTTTTATCGGTTTATTTTCCCACAACGAAATTCCTTCCCCGGTATCCTGTAAAAAGAAAAGAGGCAACAAACTCAAAGAATGGGAGAAATGGACGGCGACATGGAGCCACGAGCATCTGCAGAGCCGGAGGCGGCTCCAGCTCAAGATTTACTGCAAGTGCCAATGCAAAAGAAGCGTAAACTTAAGTCACCTACTCCGGGCAGCTTACGTGGACGCAGTGCCACGCCCATCCATGGCCGGAGCCAAACTCCGTTCACTCTATATATGACACGTCGCAGTGCCACGCCTTCAACATGGCGCAGCATTACTCCCTTCTTAAAACGCGAGGAAAAAGAGAAAACTCCCTTTGAACTGGGCCGGGATATCAAATCGCAGACCACGTGCAACATTGCCGTTTTCGATCGTGCTTTGGTTATGGATATTTCCGAACCAGTGGATGTGCAGAAACCCGTGCGTTACATAACATCTGATCTTTCGGTTATTGATCGCGCTGCCGTAATGGACGTGTCCAACGTTGAGGTTATCTACGTTGTGGAGGAGTACGAAGAGTACGAAGAGGAGGAGGAGGAAATCATCGAAGACGTCAAGCCTAAGAAAAAGGAAAAAAAAGCCAGAAAGCCACGCGCCGCTCGCAAGTCTATCGATACAATTACCTCTGAATCTATAGACGGCGAAGATCTGGGTGAAATGCTTGATGATCGGGAAGATAGTGCCGATATCGATGACGGCGATGAGCCAGTAAAGAAGGGCAAAAAGAAGGCGCCGCCTAAGAAGAAGGAGAAAAAGGAGAAATCACCTAGCCCAAAATTGACCTTGAAACTGGAGATTGGTGGTGGCCAAAAGGCCAGCAAAAAGATGTTTGAGCAGCAGCAAGCTGCTGGTCCCAAGCCACCCCCAAAGAAAAGTAAGCTTGTGTTGCAAATGGAGGAACAGGCTAGGGCTCAGGCAAAGGCAGCCGAAGATGCTGCTAATCGAGCCAAGCCTAAGGGCGAGACGTTTGAGGAGCGCCAGAAGCGTTTGAAAGAGGAAAAGGAGGAACAGGAACGACTGGAAGCCGAACAGCGTGCCATTGAGGAGGCCGAAGCTGAAGCAGAAGCCGAGGCTGAGGCCGAAGAAGATGAGGAAGATCGATCCAATATGGACGAAGATGGTACTGAGGCAGCCTATGGTGAATATAATGAGGATGAAGACGCTGAACGAGTAGATGAGGAAGAGGAACCTGAAGAAGAGGTTATTGATCTGAAAAAACGTCGCGGCAGTGACTCCTCCGATGAATACACGCGTCCCGATCCACAAGAGGAAGAGCGATGGCAGCGCATTGCCGCCACCGAGGGTGAAGCGTTCATGCAGCAGATGCGCAAATATAGCCAGGCCAAGCGCATTAGCGAGAAGGAACGCGATGCAGACTGGCAACGACGTCGAGAACAAGCTCGACTGCCAAAGTTCATCAACTTTCTTTCGGATCGCACTGTCGAAGCGGGTCAGAGTGTGCGCATGGCCTGTGCTGTCGATGGACCCGAGCTCTCCGTCAAATGGTTTAAGGATGGTAGGCAGCTGGAACGCGATGCAACCCATCGCATTATAAACAACAATAATATTTTGATATTGGAAGTAGTCAATACGACAATATTGGATTCAGGCGAGTACTCTTGTCAAATTTTGAATCAAAATGACGAGGTTACTTCATCGTGTATTGTTACTGTTTACGAAATCTTTAAGGACGAACCTAAGCCTCCTTCCATACAGTATATCAAAGGTAGCAACACTATTTTATCTACTGTCAAATAAGTTTCTATCAGGGTTTTTATTTTTGTCGTCTTTTAGAATACTATCATTTGCGCGACGATGAGCTGACAATTGAGTGCCATGTGCATGGTGTGCCGCGGCCGGTTGTCACCTGGTGGCGCAGCGCTTTCCAGGTTAAACCCAGCTATAAATTCACGATGCTCGAAGAGGCTCACGGCGTCTGCAAACTTTTGATATACAAGCCAGGTAATAAGGATAGCGGAATCTATACCCTGAAAGCAATCAACTCGATTGGTGAGGCTCAAATAAATCACACCGTTGAGGTGGCCAAGAATCGGCACTACCATGTGCCTGGCATATTTCATGCACGAGATAGGATTCAACTAGACAGCTTGAAACAGGCCCGTTTGTCCATGGATGCAGCACTTAAGTCCAAGGCTGCTTCGGACACAAAACGCGCCGAAATCGAAGCGGAGCAAGCCCGTGTTCAGGCAGCCCGAGCTCCTCCTGAACCCCTTATACCCGCCAAGCAGAAACTACAGTTTGCCACTCAGTTGCGCGATCGAATGGCCCTGGAGGGAACAACTGTTAAGTTTGCGGCAACGGTTATTGGACCTGAACCGAATACACGCTGGATGAAGGACGACAAATGGGTAGTGATGAGTGATAACGTTAAAAATCTGTCTGAGGAGGGCAAGGCCATCCTTCAGATTACCAATGTGACCCCAGCTGATTCGGGTGTCTACAAGTGCGTGGCCAAGAACGATATGAGCGAAATTGAAACCCAATGCTACTTCAAGGTGTACGCGGCGCAAGCTGATGGCGATGAGTCCGAACCCATTTTTGCCCTGCCCCTGCGAGGTATTTTTAATGTGTCTGTATCAGTATTTGTATCAGTAGCTGCATCTCTACATCTGCATCTGTTTTGTCTTAATTTTTGTTTCAACGCCAACACGAGCATCAGCCAAAATTTCGAAATTGATTGTTGTCCACCGATCGCAGTGCTTAATTGAGGTCGACCATGTACAGAAATAGTTGTGTGATTGAAGTGTTTATTTCTACTTCTTAATCGATTTAGATGTGTATCACTCCTCGCAAAATGATTTGATTCTTGATACGAAGGTGCGCGGCAATCCCCGTCCCCTCATCACTTGGACGAAAGATCAGCTACCCGTTGTTCTTGACGATCGTGTAGTGCAAATCGAGCACTTGGATGGCGTTTGTGAACTGATCGTTAATAAGCCAACAGTAAATGACAACGGCGTCTACGTTTGCACTGCCCAGAACAAGTTGGGCAGTCAGTCGACCACCCACACGGTTGTCGTCGACACTACACACTCTTCGCGTCGTTCTAGCGTACTATCGTCAATGCAGGAGGAAGGTGGCGCTGATGGTGCAAAGGGCAAGCCCAAAAAGCTGCCTAAGAAAGATGAGGAGGCCGGTGGCGAGGGTGGTTACGAGCGTCGTAGCCGTCTTCCTGATCCATCGCCCAAGCAAATGCTATATTTTACGGTGAATTTATCCAATCGTTATGTCGCTGAAGGTTCCAAAGTCAAGCTGCAGGCAGTGGTAGGCGGACCCGAGCCTACTATCAAATGGCAAAAGGATGACCAAAATGTTACCTACGGACCGCGAATTCGCAACATGAATCGCGACAGTCTGGCCGTACTGGAGTTCACGAGTGCCCTTCCCGAAGATTCCGGCACATATACAATAACTGCCCAAAATGAATTCTGCAAGATAACCACCTCAGCCTTGCTACATGTCTATCAGCCAAAAGTCAACAACGATGTTGAGCCCGTGTTCATACGCTCGCTAAAAGGTAGGCGACTTAAATATGTGTTGTGTCGATCACGTTCGTATTGTTGTATCAGATCTATAAAAAAAATCAATGCCATAGACGATTGTGCAATGCATTCGTTTGTTGGGATTATGCAATGTCTTTTGGCACTGATGTTGTTACTGTTGGGTTTTTGTTTTGCGTCTTTATGCAATAATAACCGTTTAAACCACAACATTCATTCACGCAGATAACTATCATCTAAATTCGAATGAACTTATACTGGAGACAGCTGTGAGGGGTCAACCTACGCCTCAAGTGCAATGGTTTAAGGACAGCATTGAGGTTCAAAATGACGAACGTCATCAAATAATCGAGCACCAGGATGGCACTTGTGAGCTCATCATTGATCGCCCTGATAATAAGGATTCGGGCAAATATGTGGTCAAGGCGGAAAGTCGTGCTGGCAAAATGGAGATTTCACATTATGTTCGCTTTGAGGGCAAGGCATCACACATTGCGGACAATATACACGGCGTTTTCCATGCGGACAAGAGCCTGTTGCGGCCCAAGGAGGTGGAGAAGCCAGCTGTTAAGCCGGCGCCCAAGCCATCAGCGGCAAGCGAAACCGAAGCAGAGGCTGAGGAGGCCGACAAGCGACGTGGCCGCAAGAAGGGAGATGGAGAGGATGAGGGCATATCTTCGGCCACGGACTATGCCTCAGATTCGGCAAGCATGTCAAGCAAACGACGGGAAAAGAACATTGGCATACACTTTAGCACTTCAATGAGGGATCGCGTTGTGGCCGAGGGCTCCAAGGTTAAGATCTCCTGCTTCTTGGAGGCAAAGGAGCCACAGGTAAAATGGTTCAAGAACGATGAACCAATTCAAAATGGACCCAAAATTCGTGGACGTTACAGCGAAGGCCTATGTCTTTTGGAAATTGCAAGCGCTACTGAGGAGGACAATGGCGAGTACAAGTGCTGGGGTCGTGATGAAACTGGAGAAGCCTCAACCTCTTGTCGTCTGGAAGTCTACGCAGATCCGGGCACTGGCGACGTGCCACCAACATTTACGCGCAACATTAAGGACACGATGCATGGCAAGATCAACGAGCTACAGCTAGACGTCCATGTGCGTGGTCTGCCCACGCCAACTGTCACATGGTATAAAGACAGCGTTAAGGTGGAGAACAACGAAAAGTACCACCAGGTGGATCATGATGATGGCACCTGTGAATTGTTTATTAGTCACCCGAAGCCTGCGGACAGCGGCAAATACGTTTGCCACGCCGAGAATCGTGAGGGTCAATCGGAAATCGTGCACATGGTTACTGTTGAGCCTCGCATTCGAGTGCGACCTAGATCACCACCCAGGGAGGGCCTGCCTCCACCAAAGCCAGCTGGTGATGATGAGGGTGGTGAGGCTGCCGAAGGTGAAGGGGTCGAAGGAGAGGGTGGTGAGAGAAGAGTACGTAGGCCCAAAAAGGATGATGAGGAGGAGCAAACAAGCTCCAGACGCGAAGTGCCACCACCACCGGATCTAAAGAAGCGTCTTTACTTCCGAAACTTCCTTTCTAACCGTACCGTACTGTCAGGTAGCAATGTCAAATGGATGGTTAACATTGATGGACCGGAACCATCAGCGAAGTGGTTCCATGGCGATCAGCCAATTACATTTGGCCCTAAAAGTAAAATGTCCATGCAGGATGGCATTGCCTGGCTCAATCTTGTAGGTGTTACCGAGGAGGATGCCGGCGAATATACGCTGCGAGTAAGAGGATCCGATAATGAAATTGTTAGCACTTGCAACCTGTTCGTTTATAGTACGGGTAAAGTTGAGATCATCCCACCCACTTTTACAGCGGGCATCAAAGGTATGATCCAATTAAATGTGTTCAATAAATGTGCGTCCAGGTGAACGTTAAGGTATGCTGTTAGTCTATGTATTATATCCAGCTTAAGTTTTAAGTATTAACTTAAATATGTAGGAACCTACACCATATCTTTGTTGTCCTCGTCTCATTGTTGTATTGTGTCTTTATCTGTCTTTGTGTTCATACTCTGCAGATGCATATCATTCCCAAAACAATCAACTGACGCTCGAATGCAAAGTTTCGGGCAGTCCCAAGCCACACATCTACTGGCAGCGGGATAATACCCTATTACCTCTCGAGACGGCCAAGTATCTGTATGCCGAGCAGGGCGATGGTATTAAGCAGCTTACCATAACATCTTTATGTAGCGAGGACTCAGGACTGTATACCTGCTACGCAGAGAGCGAAAATGGTCAAATGAAAATCAGCAAATTTGTGCAGACATCCGACTATGTGCGTCAGCGTCCACTTGAAAGAAAGGCAACTGATGAAGTCCAACAAGATGTTAACAGAACTGAGAGCAATCAAGGGACAATTGCTGAAACTTCTGCAGCAGATGCAAAGGCCAGGGCACGGGAAGCCAAGCTACGACTTAGTCTAGCAACCAGTCTTAAGACAATGACAATCAGTAGCGGCAACAAGGCACAGCTTATATGCTATGTGACTGGTTTTATCGAGGATGTTCACTGGTTAAGGAACGACGAGCGTATCACAAAGGATGCCCGTCACAAGATCTATAATATTAATGGTGCTATCAGTCTGGAAATCTACGATGCTCGACCTGAAGACAGCGGGCACTACAGATGCGTGGTAAAGAACAGTAAGCAGACAGTCGAAAGCGAAGCTCAACTAACTGTGCTGGATGAATCAAACGGTCAACTACCCAAAAGCTTTCTGGAGGGCATTAAAAGTAAGTTATAGTACCTACGTAAAATCTAGGCTTATTAATAATTTATTTATTTACTTACTTGCAGAATCCTATGATGCACAGCGCAATGAGATTGTGTTGAGCTGTCAAGTCCACGGACGTCCCAATATTAGTTGGATGCGTGACGATCACACGATTTGCAACAATCGATATAAAATTGTGGATGAAATGGGCGGCGAACGAAAGCTAATAATACGCAATCCCATCTCCTCAGACTGTGGTATTTTTGCCTGCTATGCGGAGCACGAGGATCGCATTGACTCGATTAGCTGTTGCATTCGGGCTGCTGACCTGAAGCGTCTCATCGATTCTGAGCACGATAATGTTTCTGTCTTACATAGCCGTGAAATATTGGATGAACACCATTCACGATCCAGTGGTTATATGAATGGAAACGGTGATATCAAACGCACTGAAAACCGCCTCCTGCGCAGCGTTGCTCAAACAAAGCCAATGTTCCATAGCTATCTGCACGATCGCACAATTTCTGAGGGTGCCAATGTGCGATTGCATTGCACAGTTTCTGGCGATGAAAACACACATATTGAGTGGTTAAAGAATCACAAGCCATTGCCCAGAGATACACGTTATGAAACGGTCTATCAAAACGGAGAGGCATCGCTGGAGATCTATGCCGCTGTCGCAGATGACAGTGGCAATTACACTTGCTCGGCCATCAATGATTTCGGAGAGAGTTTAACTCATGCGCAGTTGCGTGTCTACAAGCATTTCAGGGAGGCATCTATGCCAAGTACTTTTACGCAGCCAATTCGAGGTATTCTACAAGGATGAGCGCATCTTGATGACATGTCTTCTAGAACATTTACGCCCTGCATTTATTTTTGTTGCTGTTTTAACCGCTTTGTTTATATTGATCTAAGATATATTCATATTAATGAAATTTTTGTCTTTACGTTTCCCACAGACACGTATTCTCTGAATGAGAATGAGTTGGTACTGGATTGTCGCGTGCGTGGCCAGCCCCGTCCGGAGATTCAATGGATGAAGGGCAACGAGCCTATTAGTAATGATGCAAAGTATCAACAGGTGGACCAAGCCGATGGCTATTCTAAGCTGATCATTCGTAATCCCACCGAAAAGGACTCTGGTGTCTACTTCTGCATTGCAAGTAATGAGGGTGCCCAAAACAAAATGAGCCATCAGGTGGACTTTAAGGGTCGCGAACGTTTCACTCTTGAGAAGACTGCCGGCTTCTATCATCGTGATCCCAACAAGCCTCACTTCCTTAATCCGTTGGGCAATCAGACCGTCTGCATTGGCGGTACGGTTGCCATATCAGCCGAATTTATGCAGTCTAGCACGCCCATTGAGGTCAAGTGGTTACGCAATCGTAGACCAATCGATGGTCCTACTGTGAAAACTTTTAACGATCGTGGCATCTACACGCTGACTATTATGAATGCGGGCGAGGAGCATGAGGGTACCTACACTTGTCTCGCTTCAAATGCCTTTGGACGCATTGAGTCGCATGTCAACATCGATGTCGCTGCAGGCGTTGAAAAGGATGTGCGTCCGCCGCTCTTCCTATCAAGACCTGAAACGGAAATGAAGATTGCGGTCGGTGATCCTTTCTCATTGTCCTTCCGAATTGCGGGTGATCCGAAACCAAGGCGTAAGTATACATATAAAAAATACATACTGCAGGTAAAGGGAATCACATATTATAATTCTAATTATGATATTCTTTGTTTCTAAGTGGTGTTCATGAAAGGCACTAAGGACATAACCCAATCGGATCGCGTTAGCAAAGAGGTGTCCGACGATTATACCAGATTTACAGTGCAAAAGTCGCAGATCTCCGACTCCGGCACCTACTTCGTAATCGCACGCAATGACTTTGGAACAGACAGAATATTTGTCACCATTACAGTACGTACTGACTTAATGTATAGTTATTTCTGTTCGTAATGTTTCTTTCTATTATCGTGCTGTTCCTAAATGTTTGGCAATTTCTCTAACGCTTATGCTAACTAACCAATGCTATTATTTTTCTCTCTTTCCTTACGCTATTTCTCTTTTTAGATTAAAACGCCCAAAAAGAAAGAATAAAGCTTATTTCAATTATCTTCATATATATTTATACATACATACAAAGTTTGCGCAAATTTAAAATGCTTCCCTAAACGCACCAAAATATTTATGCTCTAAGTATACTTTCCCGACTCTATGTGTTCATTAAAAGAAAAGAAAGAAAACGAAAAACTTAACAAGAAAAATAAACAATAATATCGTTCTGACTACACTTGATAAAATCATATATAGGTTAACCCACGAGCTCGCTCTGAAACTCCAACGCAACCACGGTGGGGCCAACCCCTCGAAAGTTACAGCGAAACTTCGTATTTCAGAGGTAAGTTCTTAAACCGATAAGTGTTTTTTTTTATGTTATCTTCGTTTTATTTTGTGGGTGCTGTCTTTAATGTATTTTTAGTGCTGTGATTCTCTAGTGTTATCCTTTTATGTACTTATTTCATTTCCGTTTGTCCGTACGTGTTTCTCCTAACTGCTTTATATTATTTAATATATGCGCATATATTTTGCAGATCGCTTCAACTTTAAACTGTTTGCCTTCTGTGCCGTTAATCAAGTAACTTCTCAAAAGCAATTTCCTGTGAGATTCAATCCAATAACCAAAAACTTCAAGAAATTACCGGTGTATTTATCTTTTGTTAGTATTTCTGAGCGATTGACTTATTTACTTATAGCGTATTATATAAAGCACAGCAATCCAGCTTATACATTTACGTAGTCGACAACAAAACAAAAAAAAAACGAAAATAAAATATATATATTTCTCCGGGGCGTATTGTGTTTGATTTTTCCAGTTTTCCGAAATCTCTTAGTTCGATATGACTTATGCCAATCCATTTCCCCTACATACTCTAGATCCTCCAGCCTGCATATCCACTGAACCACTTGTGGTTGACTCGGGACCCACCCACATATCGCTGTCGTGGGGTAAACCCGTAAGTGTCAACTCAGCTCCTGTCATTGCCTACAAAGTGGAGGCTTGGATAATTGGTCATGAGGGTGGTGCCTACTGGCGCGAACTGGGTCTGACGCCCATCAACTCCTTTGATGCCTTCAATCTTAAACCCAATGTGGAGTATCATTTCCGTGTGACGCCCAAGAATCGCTATGGCTGGGGTCCAGCCGTGCAGACCAGCTCACCATTGCAGGTGGGCGGCGTTGAATGTCTGCCAGAGTTTGTAAAGATATTGCCTGGTCAGGTTAAGGCACTGCTTGGCTCCTCGTTTACCCTGCAATGCAACATGCGTGGTGCACCACGTCCAAATATAACATGGTACAGGGATGGCATACAGCTGAGCAGCAGCTCGGAGCGTGTCAGGATTCGTCAGATTGGTTCCACCTGCGCTCTGACCATAGCCACCGTTAGTGAGCTCGATTCAGGACGTTACACCTGCGAAGCAACCAATTCCAAGGGACGCGTTTCTACCTTTGCACGCCTCCAGGTCGTCGCGGATGCCAGAATCTATGAGGCTGACACGCGGCTCAAGGAAATTGCACACGGGCGTCATCCCGCTGAGTTGGGTGAATCTCTGCCAATATTCACCATGCGTTTACGAGATCGCCGCGTTCAGGTCACCTATCCAGTGCGTCTCACCTGCCAAATTGTAGGCTATCCCGCACCGGAAATTTTATGGCATAAGGATGGTCAGCTAATCAACTGCGACAGAAGGCATCTCATCACAGCTGAGGGACAGTTCTTTACACTTGAGATTGCTGCAACAACTCTGGATGATAGCGGCAATTACACTTGCACTGCCAAAAACGAACTGGGCTCCGTTTCCTGTCACAGCTGCCTGGTGGTGGACAAGGGCATTCGCGCCTATATATCACCAGACTTTTATGTACCCCTCGATCCCTTCTATGTGTTCCGCGAGGGTAGTGAAATACGTCTATCCACCAAAGTGGAGGCATATCCCTCAGTAGGTGTCACCTGGCACCGCAATGGCATGCGTCTACGTCCAAGTCGTCGTATATCCGCCACACTGGACACCACGGGCTTTGTGGAGCTAATCATTGCCGATGCGACGCCACGTGATGCCGGCATATATGTTTGTGTGGCCTCCAATGTCGTTGGCAAGGTGGAGACAATCTGCCGTGTGGCTATCGAAGAGAACGAAGTGACGCCAGGAACACCACAACGCACACTCGAAATACCCAGCATCAAGACGAGCGATATGCCGTGAGTAATATTCTCGTCATTCCGTTTTAAACTGTTCGTGTTGGATATGATTAAAATATTTAAGATGCCATTTGATCAGTTATTATTAAAACTTTCACAACATTTTTCTCATCGTTAATAGAATGTTAAACACAATCCACACTAATTTATAAGTCAACTATTTAGCAACCCAAAGTAATCTATTTTTTTCTGTTCAAGTTACTCCAAGGAGCCGCTGTTTGTTGTGAAGCCGCGTTCTAGTGAAGCCTATGAGGGCGACAACGTCATCATATTTTGCGAAGTTGTCGGCGATCCCAAGCCCGATGTTGTTTGGCTACGCGATTTTCTTAACGTGAGTATACTCACACAACTATCTTTAAGCCAAGTGACGTCAGTGACGTCGAATCGACAAAATCTGGTTGCAAGCGCCGCATTGTTGAGTCAGTTGCTTTTACGACGCCAACAAATGTGGGTCGCAGTTGTTGTCGTTGTTCACAATATCTCGTTGCAATATCAAAATTCAAGTGCAAGTGCGCCAACGCCAAAGAGAAACAGTTAATTCTGTGGGCCCTACTCGTATCTAGGAAATGCAAACAAATTTATAGAATTTTCACATTGATTTCCGCTTGTTTTGCATAAGTATATAAAAAGTGTCAACATTTCAAACAGTTGCCACAGTTTAATCTAATAACCAAATTGCAACAGTTGCTTGTGCGGATAGATTTAATAATGTTATAATTGATCCGTTTAAGCTTGCAAAGTGTTAATCAAATAAAAAAAACAATTGAAAGTGAAACGAAAGGTATAAAAGTGCCAATGGAATAAGATCAATGAATACCAAGTTAAAATTAAAGTGCGGTAATTTAAAAGTAACAAATTGTTACTTCTTGTGGATCGACAAACATTTAACTATATCCAAAGCATATAAGCATAAAAGTAAAATAGACTTTTTATCAAGAAAATGTGCAGTGCGTGACATTATTATAGAAGCTTTCCCCTCAAGGGAATAACAATGCACATTTTTTTATAACTGCAGCTGTTTCATACTCGTATTACCAGACACCTGCGTCACACGTCGCGCTCAATCGTAATTGTTATACAATTAAAACACAAACTCACACACACACACATATACAGAGAAATACTAACACACAGGTATGCATAGAACATGGACAGTTTAGTTCTTATAAAGCCGATCTGCTGTCAAACGATAATTCAAGTTCAACCCATATCAAATAACATGCTTGTATTTTGATGTTGCTGTTGTTGTTGTTGTTGATGTATGTATTACAAACAATTACGACTGTTGGCCAAAGCCAAAAAGGCAACTGCAGCAACAACAGCAGCAAAAACGAGCAAAATTATTAGCCACAATCGTGCCGCTGTTCGGACCAAGGAAGCAGGAGGTCAGGGTGGTCAACCTTAGCACTCACACACACGCATACACACACACACAATATAGACACGAGTATGCATTATACCAGTTTTCCTATTGACAGTCGCGAAATTAAATTTTGTGCTTATATGGCCATAAGTTGTGCACAACAATAACAATAACAACAACAATAACAATACAAAGCACATAAACGACTCACATGATTCATGCATTCAGTGAGATCGGTGACAATCCTTATGGCTGCTGCATGCTGCTGCATTCCAACTGTCGAACTAAGAATTGTTATTCCGCTTAATTGCAGCCGGAGTACTACAAGGACGCGCCACACTTTAGACGGATCGGTGAGGGGCCAGAGTATCGTTTGGAGATACCCAGTGCCAAGTTGGACTTTACCGGCACTTATTCAGTTATAGCCAGCAATTGCCATGGCGAGGCCAAGGCTGTAATATCACTGCAAATTTACGCCAAAGGTAAGTTATTTTTGTATATGACTAGCAGGCGGGAGATTGCGTTTATTGCAGCAGATGTATAATTATACAGTTTGTGGATAGATGTTAACAAGTCGCGGGTAGACGACATCCTTCCAGAACTCATCAGCCATGGCCAACAGGCTGGCCACAAACTCGTGATCAGCCTGAACCCAAACGTAGTGTAGAGCTCCGTTCGTTTCGAATGTGGGGCTAAGCACACAGTAAAGCGCCTTTTTTACATTAGCCAAAAACATTTGTGTTTGGATTTGTGCCATATATTTGGGCGCAATGGATTCACGTGCTTCGAGATACTTCTCAAAATCCTCCTCAGTCTTTGGTGATTTGATTTCAACAATATGATCATCTGTAATGCCATCTGGTGCACCACACAAATACGGATAGTTTTCGTGGAGCAGTAAGCCACATTCAAAGTATTCCTTGTTCTCCAGCTTTTCAGTCTGTTTCAATATGAAACGTTTGTGCTGCTTTTGCTGTACACGATCTTCAATGTTCTCATCCCGACCCTTGCAGAAAAGCATATTAAAGATCTGTTCGTCTTCCTCGGGAGTTTTGCGTGTTGCAATCATGTGCATCATAGAGCACCGTATGCGCATGTATTGCGCCTCAATCCAAAGTTTTGACTTATACTGTTGCTTTGTCACCTCGGCAAGACTTTCTAGGAGTCCGCTTTGTGCCTGCAGCTCCATGTGCTGCAAGAAACTGTGCACATCATAGATGTTGTATTCCATTGTTTTTAGCATTACATGATGCACTAGAATGGATTCGAACTCATCGCTGGTTTCAACGCACTGACGATACAACGCCGAGTCGCGTCCACATATGGCCAAATCTTCTAGCACTGAATCCAGGAAAGCCTGTTCTTCACTGGCGCTGGGACTGGGCGCCTCATCATCTGTTTCTTGTCTGAGCTGTAGCATATCGCATATGCGAATGGCATTTGTTGGTTCCGGTTGAACTAGCGCTTCCAGTTCATTACCCCAAAATTCCAGTACAACGGATGGTCCTCTATCCGTACTCTTGTTATGTAGCCAAAACACAAAAGCCACAATGTGGGGACAAATAGCTAAAGAAGCGTAAACTTATAAATTGAGTTGCCAAACATTTATTTATAACACAAACTTACCAACACTGGCACACAGACTGCATTGGGCATCTGTTATAGATTGCAAGTCTTCCACGACGTTGACAGCCACATTTGCGTGTGTTTCCGTATTCGTAAAGTCGGCAGCTGAGAAGACTAATGCTTTTATTTCACATATCTCTATTTGCCGCCGCAAATGAACGTAGTCTACCAGCAAATCGTTGTTTTCTGTGCAGCTGCAAAAAGCATTTACTATATTTTTATAGTATGTGTAGTTGTGTAAAAAAAAGGCGGGACATACATTTTGTTGTCGGCGGCTGATGAGAAATAGTTAAAGATCATTCCACTGGTTACTGTTGGTATGCTGTGTATGTCTGCTTTGCGAAAACCAGGTTCCAAGTCCATTGGCACAATTATTAAGCCACGCATTTTTACTAATTACGTAAAATTGCATTAAAAACAAAAATAAATACAAACACGGCGTTGACGCCGGCAGAGACCAGTCCGCTATAGTGAGCTGCTATAAATAGCTGGCGTGTACCAGGGCTGACGCAATGTACCATAACGCAGCGTTGATTCACGTTCGTTGCTGCTCAACAGTTGTGTATCGAACAATTTTTAAAATGAGAATCGGCGCCAAAAATAATTTCGTTCTATTTCTCATTTACAGATATACTTAAAGAAAATCGCATGGACAAAGTGCACACACGACATGGGTAAGTGTTGGCTTTAAATCCATACGTTTACATTGCTACATATTTGCTGTATTTAATAGCAACATTGAGACCCTGCCTCGATTCGTTCGCAACTTGCGAAACTTGCGCTGTTGCGATGGGGACGCAATCTCATTGGAATGTCATGTGGAGGCGATGCCGGATCCGTATATAATTTGGGAAAAGGATGGCCACGTCATACCAAGTGACAAAGACTACATAATGTCATATGACGGCATTAAAGCAACGCTCAGCATACCGCGCGTTTATCCCGAGGATGAAGGTGAATACACATGTGTGGCTAAGAATTCGGTGGGACGCTCACTTTCATCAGCCTGCATTATCGTTGATGTACCTGAGGAGAAAGAGAATATGCTAAGTCGGCAGTTGTCAAGGCCAAGCGCTCTTCTATCGGCACAGTCGACACCACGATCAACGCCAAGATCGACGCCAAATCGCAGCTTTTCACCAATGAGACTGTCATATCGCAACAGTAGCATAGATATGCGCATGGGCTCTGTGGAGCGACGACGCAGTGATGCACGTTGCATATCGGCACCCAAATTCCTAGCCATTCCCTACAATCGTGTCGTTGAGGAGGGCGACAGTGTGCGTTTCCAATGCGCTATAGCTGGACACCCAACACCCTGGGCAACCTGGGATAAAGATGGGCTTATTGTTACGCCAACCACTCGCATATCCGTCAAGGAAGTTGACGATTTGCGTTTTATTGAGATCGATGAGGTTGGCTTTGATGATGCAGGACTGTATCGTGTCACGCTGGAAAATGACTTTGGGCGCATTGAGGCCACCGCTCGCCTAGATGTAATAAGCAGTTCACGTTACTCAAAGTCACCATCAACCCGCAGCGTTCGTGCCTCCTCCTCGCGACGCAATGCTTATCTATATAGGCGCATTATGGGCCCATCCACAGGTAAATATAAATATATATATATATATATACAAAGATTTGTGCTGATTATAAACCCTAACAAATACTCTTTAAGCTATTGGCGGGCGCATGGCCCTGGCAAGCGGCTTTCGTGGCTCCTCTGTGCCCTCGGTGAGGTTCTATCATAACAATATTGAACTGGAGCCGTCGGAACGCGTGCACATTGTGCTGCACGAGGATGAGGCTATGCTATTTGTGGACAACGTTACGTTAGATGATGAGGGCATCTATACCTGCATTATAAGCGGCGATCATGATCCCCTAATTAGCTCGATTGACGTAAAATTCCATAAATCAAGTACTGATGTTAAACATTGCCCTGCTACGATTGTTCAGCCGTTACCAGAGATAACGAGATCAGTTGAGGGCGAGGTGATCGATCTCTGCTGTGTCATCGATAGCGTCGAGCCCTACACCTACGTCTGGTTACGTAATGGCGAAATACTACCCGACAGCGAGGAGTTTAAGTGAGCTGTCAACTGCTTATTTAAGTACCTGTATTATTTATGCATAACTGACATGAGCGTTTTTTCTCTTTCTTGTTAGCTACATCGATCACGGCAATGGCTGTCTCTGTTTGCGCATCAACGACGCCTTTGACATTGACTCGGGCATCTACAGCTGTCAGGTGTACACATCCAATGCCGATGATGACACCGACAACGACGCCAGCGCTAACAGCGACTGTCACAGCAGCGGTGAACTATGTGTGCTGGAGCGCGATCTCTCGCATAGCGATGAGAGTATACAGCTGCTAAAGACACCGCTGCCAGTGGTGTGTGCGTCAGGAGCGGAAGCTCTCTTCTATGCGCGTATTTACCCCTGCCAAGCGGACGCCGAATGGTATCTCAATGGACAACTCATCGAGAATGACTCACAAAACATGACGGTGCGTAAGACATGATACCTAAATGTTAAGTTAAGACTAACCTTATTGTAAGGCCATAGCTTTTATTGCCCATATACCCGTTGCATTAGGGCATGTAAAGAAGTTTATCGCCTAATGTGCTGGCTTTATTCGGTTCATCTGCAGCTGCCTTACCGCTAGCTATTTTGAATTGCTTGTGCAGAAAATAATTATTAAGCAGCACAATGTTAATAACTTGAATTTAAAAAAAAAAAACATTGTTTGACCAGTTGTTGTCTTATTATGAAATAATGACAAAATATCACAAACCCTCTTATTGGAAAAGGTATAAAAACAAAAACCGCTGCGTTCACACCTTTTCAACGTCGAGTGTTTCGATGGTGAAAACAATAACAATACAACATATATATATAAACTCAACTCATATGTACTTTAAGAAATTGAAAACAGAGACACCAAAACAAACCAAAAAAGATTAAAATTGCCGCGGTATGCGCAACGCATGCAAATGATGTTAGTGACGCTTCTGGCTTCTGCTTGTCGCAATAAACGTCGCTGTCGCTGTTGACGTCGCCGCATCCAATTCCAAATTGGTTGCTGCGATGCTCGATTGGAGAGCAAACCACTCGTTCAATAGCTTTCAAGCCGAGCTGTTCGCCTTTACAAACGAATTCGAATAGTGAAAACCCACAAACGGCGTGACAAAATGTCACAGGTATGCTAAAGCTAACAATTTACATACGATCCGCAACGATATCGATATCGTTTAATATCAAATAGTAGATAACAAATACATAGTATCTATAAGCAAGCGGCTCTGATAAGCGTATTTGTTTTTGTTTGTGCGCGCCAAATGAAATTGAGAGCGAATCGTGAAAGTTTTATTACCTACGACGATATCGAAACCGACGACGACGATCCCGAGTGCTCCGAATAGCTCGGCTTTTGGAAATGTTCTCAATAATTAATTGGCACCGCGTCATTCTCAGTTTAACTGTGGCCATCGGCACCTCGCATTCCGCCACTTTGTGTGTATTTCAATTGTTCAGCAACACATTTTTGTAGAGTTTTCAGTGTCATTGAGTCGCACTCAAGTATTTGCTCTCCTCCATGTGCACCAGCTGTTTTCACACACAAATACTCCAATAATAATCCAGATACTAGTACTAAAAAACGCTTTGTCTTCATTATAGTTGGAGTCGTATCCAGAGAACGGCATACGCCTGTTGCGCTTGCGAAACGTTCAGTTGGCTCAGAGCGGTGAAGTTCGCCTGCAAGTGAAGCATCATCCATCGGAGGAGCGACGCACGCCCGCCACACGCAGCTATACCAGTCTTCTGGTGTTGCCCATTAACAGCGACAGCAGCAACAATTGCACCAACAACAGGGACTGTAACAACCTATCACTGGCTCCAAGCAGTTGCATTCTAAAGGGTCCGGAAGATTGCACCGCACTTATTGGCGGCGATGTTAAACTGAGTGTACACTATGAGCCATTTCCCAATACGAAAGTCATCTGGTACAAGGCGGTGCGTATAAAGAATTATTTAACTTCTTAGCTATAACAATCTTAGTTTAGTTTGCTAAACCGTAACCTTCAAGAATGACCTTGAATTTCGTTCCAATAATTTGTTACCTGTGTCAGTAGATCTTTATGCAAATTGTTTTGTTCATATATATGCATATGATTTTTAACCAAATCGAGTAAAAGCTAGCTGGGAACTTCAATTGCGCAATGATTTTGACATGTGACCTAATTAGGCAAAATGCCGTCAACAGCTCAAAGATTAGCAGAGTTGTTATGCCCATGATCCCATATCATGCTTTTATCTATAAGCATATAAGACGCCTTATTATACTATTGTCTATCTCATTTCGCATCGCATATGGGCATTAAGCACATTTCCAAGTCGCATGTGTCTAGTCTGGTCCCCGGGCAGGTATTCATAAGTTAGTTAGGGTCTATGACTGTGTCACGATCAGTTTGCGGTATTGACGTATCTACGGTTGAATGCGCGTACGTAATTGTTGCAAACCGCAAGCTGCTAAACAAAATAACAACAATATAGTTAAGCGTGTTTCTCTTTCTGCTCATCGAAGGTTGGGCCAGCAGCCGCAATATTAAATATACTTATACGCCTGATACCCTTACCCTTTTTACAGTGCCGCGCCATTGTTGAGGGCGCCAATGTAACAATCCGGACAACGGCGCAACGATCGACGCTTTATATAACAAACATCTCGGCTGATGACAGCGGCAAATACACCGCAGAAATAATGAATGACTACGGCGTGGAGGCGGCGGCAGCCTCAGTTGCCGTCGAGGGACCACCGGAGCCGCCAAGTGGACAGCCCAGTGTCTCGCTTGGACCCGATCGTGTGGCAGTCGCATGGTGTGGTCCACCCTATGATGGTGGTTGCATGATAACGGGCTTTATGTAAGTACTTTGCATTGTTCCACTTGCGACATGCAAGTTAATAATATGTTTATTTTACAGCATCGAAATGCAAAGCTGCAAACCATCGGTCTGTGATAGCGTTAAGGACAACGCTGACTGGCAACAGGTGGCTCGCGTTGTGGATACGTTAGCGTATACTGTCAAGGATCTGCAGCCAGAGCTACAGTATAGATTTCGTGTGCGTGCCGAAAACATACATGGACGCAGTGCACCTAGTCAGGTCAGCGAACTAGTGCAAACAACACGACCAGCGCTAAAAGCAGCAGGCGCAACAGTTACAGCTGCAGGCGATACATCAACGGATTCTCTAAGCACTGTGTGTGTGCAGTCTGGTGGGGATTTCAAGTCACGCTTTGACATCATTGAGGAGTTGGGCAAGGGACGTTTTGGTGTTGTGTATAAGGTGCAGGAACGCTCACAGCCAGAGCAATTGCTGGCCGCCAAGGTGATCAAGTGCATTAAAGCACGTGACCGTCAAAAAGTGCTCGAAGAGATTTCCATAATGCGTTCACTGCAACATCCCAAACTACTGCAGCTGGCTGCATCCTTTGAGGGCGCACGTGAAATTGTTATGGTTATGGAATAGTAAGTCTAGACTTATAGGTGTTGTTTGCTATAACTATAATGTTCCTTTTTTTTAATTGACAGTATAACGGGCGGCGAGCTGTTTGAACGCGTTGTTGCCGATGATTTTACGCTGACTGAGTTGGACTGCATTTTGTTCTTACGGCAGGTTTGTGAGGGTGTTGCCTATATGCACAGCCAGAGTGTCGTCCATTTGGATTTGAAGCCGGAGAACATTATGTGCCACACACGCACTAGCCATCAAATCAAAATCATTGACTTTGGCTTGGCCCAACGCTTGGATACAAAGGCGCCAGTTCGTGTGCTCTTTGGCACGCCTGAATTTATACCACCCGAGATAATTAGCTATGAACCCATTGACTTCAAGTCGGACATGTGGAGCGTTGGCGTTATTTGCTATGTGCTGTAAGTTATAGATTAGTTTGGTTTATCTATGAGTTCGGTTAGAGACACAGGAGAGCATTGAAGTATATTGAGTTTTTATAGAATTGAAAAAATTCATTATTGCGTTGCATAAAAGCAAATTACCTTTCGCACAAATGCCATCTTTACGCAAAGAAGAAATTTAAGCAGTCAACACAGAAGGTTTTCAAAAACCAAACAGATTATATTTAAGTTAATATTTACTTAACGACGGCTTCACATTTAATTCGAAATGTTTTAATGCAGGCTATGGACATAAACAATTAAAGTTTAAACACAAAGTATTCTGTATTTAAATTGTTATCCCCTTTTTACAGTCTGTCTGGCTTGTCACCATTTATGGGCGACACTGATGTGGAAACTTTTTCGAATATAACACGCGCAGACTACGACTACGATGATGAAGCCTTCGATTGCGTGTAAGTATTAGACTAATAGCAAATTTTATTGGCTTTGAAATATTTAGTAACAACCGCATATGTTTTCACAGCTCACAAGAGGCAAAGGACTTTATATCGCAACTGCTTGTGCATCGCAAGGAGGCGCGTCTGACTGCACAGCAGTGTCTGGAATCAAAGTGGCTGTGTCAGCGTCATGACGAGAATCTCAGCAATAACAAAATATGCACAGATAAACTCAAGAAGTTTATAATACGACGCAAGTGGCAGGTTAGTGAAATAGTTTTATTTTGTTATAACTGCTCATAAGTAACTTTTGCTTTCATTTTGTTATGTTTATAACCTATGCCTTGCTTGTATCCGCTTTGCTTTGCTATGCGCCATTTTAATAGAAAACTGGCAATGCTATACGAGCACTGGGTCGCATGGCCACGTTATCCGCCTCTCGTCGCAATTCAGCCATTGCAATGGGTGCCTGCAATAGTCCCCGTCCCTCAATCTCCGGCTTGGGCATGCTAAACGCTGCTGCCAATGCAAGTGCGGGCGGCCCGCAAATGGCCGCCCTGAACGAGGAGGAGGATGATTTTAGTGTGGAGATGCCGCATGTGAACAAGCGAAAGACAACTGCAGGCGTTATGAAGTTGCGCGACAAATCGCAGTGCAGTGAACGCAGTGACTCTGGCTACAGTGAATGCTCCAATGGCAGCCAAGGCATACAAGAGACGTTACTGCTGACACTGGCCAAAAACAAACTAGAGCAGATAGCCAAGGCCAGTGCCCAAAACGAGTTATCGGATAGTCCCACAGCGTCCACATTTGTGAGCAGCTTGCCGACACTGGAGCTGCCAGCCAAGAGCGAGCCCATCATGCTTTCCGATTTTACAAATACAATCAAAATGCGTAAGAAATCTTTAGAGGATAGCTGCACACGCGAAAAACTAAAGCCGCATGCCAGCAAACCAAATTGTGACTCCAAGTCAAAGGTATCCCAGCTGAAGCACAAGTTTCAGCAATCCAATGCCGCTGCAGCTGCGTTTGCTGCTTCTACAGCTGCTTCATATGCCAAGCCTGCTACAGAGCCCAACAAAATCGCCAAGGTCGCGAGCTTGGGCCGCATTAGTAAATGTAACCATTAAGCAATTACTCGCACAATTAACATGATTGATAATATTGTATATTTTTTTATATAGCCGCCGCTGAAACGATCCGGTCAAGTGTCGCCGTCAGCAGCAGCAGCAGCTGCAGCAACATTGTCGCCAGTAAAGCGAGACCAATGCAAACCCAATCAATGCCCAGCTCACCGCTGCCCCAACGAGCCGCTACGCCAACGCGGCTGAGCAATCGCGTTCGTGAGACAACGGAGCGTCTTGCCCAACAGCATACGGTGGCCAGCGCACAGCGGCAAGGAAATAACAACGGGCACGGGCTGGGGAATGGCAATGGAAATGGGATCGGTCATGGTCATGGGCACGAGTCACGTGCGCGGAGTCTCATCAATAGATTCAACGAAACGAAGCATATCACGTCCTAGCTTGTTATTTTTTAATTGTGTTGTGTCGCTTAATAGTTGACTTACTTATTTCACTTTATTATTGCAAAAATCAATGATTATGTTTAGTTATTTTTTATTTTTATATATTTTTGTTATGTGTTGTTTTATATGTGTGAAAAGAAACCCAAGGAAAATCTATACGAAACACTCGAATATACATATATGTGGATGCAAGTGCGAACTAATTATAATCCAAATCCGAATCCAAATATAAATGCACCCAACAAACTTATTAGGCACTGGCACTGGCACAGGCACATCGCACACTGCACTTAGGCTAGACAAAGGCTAAATAATTAAATTATTGTATCGATTTATACGTACATATCTATTTACCATACTAATTAAAGTTAAATTGTAACGAAGCCAACGCTGTCTTAATTCGGGCAAGAATCTTAAAGTAAATGCAACTAATTTTTCCGAAAGTTTACAGGTTATCTATTCTCTTCAGATTTTCTTAGCCCGCAGCTGGCTTGGCCTCGCTGTCTACACTAAATTTCCAACCACTAGACAGCATCATGATGCTGCTGGCGCGGCTTAAGTCGCACCCAGAGTCCACCCGATGCGCGCAGAGTAATTCTAAATGTGGCCTCAAATGTTGTCCTGCCGGGCACGGGTAGCAACTGATAGCTGCGCAGCAGGCGGGATACGATTGTCTTGATCTCCATGATGGCAAAACGATTGCCAATGCAGTAGCGCGGACCAGCGCTGAATGGTATGAATGCATACGGATGACGTTGCTCAACGTTTGCGGTGGCAAAGCGTTCCGGCTTGAATTTCTCTGGCTCGGGATAGATGTGTGCCAGCCGATGGGTGGCATATGGACAGATGAAGATATTGCTGCCCTTGGGCAATGTGTGGGCGCCCAGACGCACTTCTTCACCCAGTTTGCGGGCAATGAGCGGCACACTGGGATAGAGACGCAGTGCCTCCTTAATGCACATCTCCAGATAGCGCATCTCACGCAAATCACTCATCGTTGGCGCACGTTTGCTATAGTCAAAGATGCGCTCCAGTTCCTCATGGCACTGCTGCTGTGCGTCCGCATTCTGTGCCAGCAAAAAAATGGTAAATGCAACGGCGGCACCCACCGAATCCTGACCAGCTAGCATAAAAGTGCACGCCTCATTGACAATGTCCTCCTCACTAAAATCCGGATTACTCTCGGATATCTCAATCATATAGTCTAATAAACACTTGCGCTCCACATTATTATTGGCCATAATCTCGCGTCGACGTTTGATCATCTGGCGTGTAAAATCATTTAGACGCTTCTTCTGGTTGAGCTCATCGTTGGCCAGCGATGTCAGTTGATAGATGGCATCTAGCAGCAGCCAGGGCTGTGCAAACCTAGCGGGCATCATTAGTTTGCCTTTGCGGAAGGGCGAATCCTCCATTAGATCATGACCTTTCTTCTTGATGGGCACGCCCAGAACAGCCTCTGCAATAACCAGATCGATTAGAATCTCCTCTATAAAATCTTCCTTACTTCAAAAACTTACCATTTAGCACATCGATAACACAATTATTCACATATTTAGCTATGTTGACCTCCATGTCTAGAGCGGAGGCATCCAAATGCTCATTTAACGATTGCGACGCATCCACAAATGTGTCAATGAACTTCTCCAGCAGACTTAAATGAAACGCCGGCTGTATGAGTTTGCGATGTGTGCTCCACTTCGCTCCACTGCTGGTTATCAGGCCATTGCCCAGAAAATTATGCATCAAGCGGTAGAAGAAGACCTTGTTTGTGTGCTTCTTGGAGGAGAGTATGACCTGTAGATCTTCTGGCTGTAGCACCACAAAGAATGGAAACAGCAGCACCCAAATGCGCACCAACGATCCATACAGATCGAAGGCTCTTGCGGCACGTTTTCGCATAACTAAAAGAGATGTGAATTAACATGGCGTATACGTGACTTTAATATGTGCTATATACTAACGATCCTTCTCATTGATCAGCAAACAGTTGCCCAGAAAGGGCAACGATGGTGGTCCAGAGAGGCGTAGGGAGAGCAGCACCGATCTCAGATACGCCTGCAGATGTGTGTAAAATGTGTAAATGCTCAATGTGAGCACAACCAAGGCAAGGGCGCTGCACAGTTCCGATTTTGTGGCACGCTCCAGCTGTGTGTGTTGGTTAGAGGGAGGCGGGAAAGAAAGAGTAAGTGTTTGAGTAAGTACTTAAGTTAAGTTTGGCAAGTGGCAACTCGCAATAATTTGTTTGCCATTTGAGCAATTTAATCAAGTGCGTTAAATATATTTACTCAAGCCCCCGTGCAAATTAACCCTCAAACGCACTTCGTTTTAATAGCACTTAGATACATATCACATACAGATGATATTCATGTGCAACTGTACACACACACACACACATGTACGCACGCTAACTAACTGGGAACGTCGTATGTGTGTGTGTTGAGGAGGGCTTGAAGATCGTTATGAGCAAGTCGTTGGGCATGTCGTAAGGTTTTTGTTTTTTGTTTTGGATATTTTGTAAACACTCTCATCATTCATAAACTGGAAATCAACATCGAAAGTGCCTGACCAAAAAAAAAAATAAAACGGTGTGAATTACTTGGGACAACACGTCGTATGCGCATTGATACACACACGTATTTATTTCAATGATAATTTTTATAGTTGGCTCAGATCTCGAACAGATTTCGGCAATTGTTGCCAACAATTGGCTGCAGCAATGCAAGGACGCTACAAATTATTGTTACACATACAATTCTTCTCTGCCAGTGGGCCTTTTGTATTGTTGACAAGAACACACAGCACTTCATTCATAAATATCAATTGATTAATGATGATCACCAACAGAGTCGAATAATGTGCGCACGTTTTGTTTTTGGCCTTTTTCCCAGACGTGGTTTCGTTTTCTTTTGTTCTCATTGTCAAGTAAAAGTGGCAAGAAATGTGAGCATATGTTTGGTGACCTACAAAATGTAGATCAACAACCGAAAGCTGTTACATCAATCTGAAGACTGAATAAGAAATATCCTAGCCTAACAATAGAATAGATTTTATAAGCTTTGCTAAGCAGAAAAATAACGGCACATTTATTCAAACTCACGCACACACGCACACACACACACACACACACACACACAAGCCCACACACACGCAAACGCCTAAGATTCAGGGTCAAACGTGGATTGTGATCGTTACAGTATGTGTGATAAATTTGGAATAAACAAAACATAAAAAATATATTATGCATTAAAAGTACAGGCATAGCATGGTAATTTATATCAAATATTAAGCGGGTGCGTAACGTTTGAGAAAGCGAAAGTAGATTTGGCAACGCCCCACAAAAGCCCAAGTAATAACTGTTATTGCGTGCGTATGTGTTTGTTTGTGTCTGTGTGTTTGGTTCAGTTTTATTAACACACATACATATACGAATATGTATCTGCATGCATGAATGCATAGAAACATAAGAGATACGATTGTTCTGGAAACAAACCTGAGAATAGTTATTCTTGGTTAGAAGCACTTATTGTTGCAAGAACTTGAGCTTACCAACAAAAAAAACACTGATTAGAACAACAATTATCGCCGACAGCAATTAGAATTCATAGCCATCTGTTAGCGCATTTGCATTCGAGTTGTGAAAAAGGCTGCGCTCCCCGTTGCCCCAGGGAAAGCGTTTGTTGCGACGACGCAAATGCTCATACTTGATGAATGGTGGACGCAGGCGCTGCTCGTCCTGCTTGGTGCTAAACGCATTGATCATGCATAGGGCAATGGCTGGTGTGGCCACCAGATAGGTGACACGTTTCCACAAGAGTGCGCCAGTTGCTTTGCCACCGATTAGTTTGAGATTCTTGCTCATCTGATTGAAGCCAGGACGTACGTAACGTGCCCAAAGCAGCGACATGTTGTAAAAATACTTTTTAGAATTTTACAATTTATAGTAAATATATAGTTTTACATTAATCTATCTCACAGCATGAAGTGAGAATGGAAATAGAATCAGTCCCTTTAACTAGTAGAAGGAAATTTATAAAGCAACTTGATTGAATATGAATTACATAGTTTGGGGTTAGAAACCACACACGTTTTTATCTCTTTTTATTTTGCAATTAGGAAGTTTCAAGGTTTCAAGTTTGCCCACAGACGCATCAACAGGCAATCGTTGAAGCGCGCTATCCGCTCCAGTGTGGGTACAAACTATCCATCTATCCATCCACCTATCTATATCCATCGATCATAATCATGTATTATAATCATGAATACTCAATGGATGGAGAATTCGCAGCTAACTGGCGTATTTGCACAAACAATTTACACTTGCCCACTAATAAATGTACATGATTATTTCTTACTAATTCTATAAATTATCATAAGCGTTTTTTATTTCCTCTTCTTTTTTTTTGGTGCTCACACTCTCACAAGCCTTAACCAATCCAAAGATTCAAAGAAAACAAACCCTCATTTCCCCATACAGTTTATGCAATGGAGCAATGTACGTGCCACAAACTAACATTAATACAAACAAAAAAAACGAGCTAATAATAATGAGCATGCGTTCAAAGTTAACGTTTCAATATCAGACAGTGTCAAAGCGCAAACACTTTGGATCTCACACTTCCTAAAAATATCAATTTACGTTTCATTTGCATAAAATACTTAAAAAAAAATTACATAATTTATTATTTATAAGGAGTTTGCACTAATCACATACAGGAACGAATATTTTTTTTTTAAATGTCCTTCGTTAACCTTTATATTGATGGAATTTTGAGCATAGTTTTTCTTTATTATTTTTAAAATGTGCTCAAATCATGCATTTTTGAGTAAAAATATTAATTTATCCTTCACTTAAATTTTTTATTTTATCATATTTCTTGTATAATATTTCACTTTTACTCACCACTTTTTCCACAATCATTTTGTTGCACTAAACCCTGTCTTTGTGTTCTTAAATTCACTCTTCACTCTCACAGATTATACACTCAATATATATAAAAAGTTCTCTAGTGTCTTTTGAATGTCCTTCGGTGTCACCTTAAAACCAATTGCGATAATCAAAGGCGCGTTCGCTTTAATTGTTCAATTCACACACGCCGACAGTTGAGTTTCAAATGGTGGATCTCAAACCGGGCAACGTCTATTTATAAGCAAAATGTCCGATTTAACGCTGAGACCGACAAACAAACAAACCGAATATCGCTTCAATGGCGCACATACGTGAGTCGCTGCCTTTCGGAGATGAAACGAAAGAAAGAGAAACGCAGAGGCTCTTTAGTTAAGTGGTCTTATGGGCGAGAAGAGCCGCATGCTGTGTGGATGTATAAGAATTATATGATGTGCTAAGTAGCCACAACTAGGAGTTAACACAACGTGCGTTTAGGCAAGCAAGAACGTAAGCCATTTGTAAATGAATGTCAAATAGATGTATAAATAAATGGTAACTGTTTTAACGATGTTCTGTTGAAGCTGCTGGCACGTCTAGTGCCTAGAATTTGCTCCATATTAGGGTAGTTAAGCTGATTTGAAAGGGCACTTATTAGGGTAGTGGCAAATATAACGAAGGGTTGCACTTAAGCCTTAAGTGCAGCTACCTGTCAAGTTAAGTGCATTGGGTATGGCAATTGGTATTTGTTGTTTTCGCAGTCAATCAATTGCATGCGAAAAAATAGTATTGTGTAAACAAAGAAATTACTAACATCGTAGTAATCGGGAAGATGTGAGAAAATATTATCATTCAACAAAAAAGTTCCGCAAAAATTCCAAATGTTGATTCAATAAACCATGTTTACTTGATCATTTAAATGCGCAAATTGTGTGCATAAAGCTTGCATACTTTTAGGCTGCAACTTAAATCAGTAAAATGTAGGCAGTTTTCAGCCGCAAACTGTATTAGAAACTTTTGTTTTTAAATATATATGCTCGTCTTTCTTGATAAGCACTACCGTCTAGTACACTTGGTAATTCACAAAAAAAAAACACTAGATCTAAAACAAATTTCGTATATAGTAGTTTAAAACCTTTAATAATAAATGCGTATACAAAAAACCTAATCACTTAAACCTCTACTTCCATTGGAGCTTTGACATAGTAAAATAAAAGAAAGGTAGATAAAACAAAAATAAAAACCAAAACTGCATTCCGTATATCATATACATAAGGTTATTGTTTGAGTATATCGCAATGTCAATGTCAATGTTTGACAACTGAATTTATTCCATAGCGCACCAAATCAATCAGTCCCAACTTTAGAGTGGCCCAATAGATAAAGCTACCAGTTATAATGGTCTTGCTGATGCGATCCAACATGTACATGCTATAATAAAGAAACCGTAATTAAATAAGTTATGAAAGTAATTTTAATGATCAACTTTAGTTACTTACAATCGTAGCTGTATGCGCGACTTTGGCAATGAAGTAAGGGGTTCCTTCATGACATATTGACGGCCGCCCAGAATGCTGGTTTTCATATATTCGTAATCGTCCACATCGTTTGTGTTGATTTTGAAACTATTTGAAAAAGATTAAAGAGTTTCATAAGATTCCGAGTTATGATTTCAAATATTTTTTCGAGATATAAATCAGCATGTATTTTGAGGCATGACGATGAAATTCGGTTTAGTGTGAATTTTATATGTTTTAATCCCAATTTGAAACCTGTTTCATCTAGATCCAATACACGTAGACAATATATATATATATATATGCAGGTAGCTATCATTGATTGCCGTACATTTTGCGATCTTCCTCGGTTATTTCTTGATAGATTTGCTCAAAATGTGTTGACTTAAAGTCCCAATTGCGTGTGGTAAAGAATTGCAGCATCTCAAGGCCCACGGATATCTTTGTTTGTACACGAACCATGCTGAAAATAAAACACAAAATTGCCTTAAACTGAGACTTATTCATTAACCAATGCAAAACTCACAAGCGACGCTGTCCAAAGATGGCCAAAAGAAAGTCAATAATATAGGCCGGTATCCACATGAACATGATGGAACAGAAAGTATGATAGAATTTATTTGTTGTCATATTGCCATCGGGATACCAGAGGCCAACCTCAAAGGGATACTGAAGACCCAAATCTCTGCCCACATCCATAACCCATTTCCAGGTGCGCTTCTTAGCATCATTCACGGTTAGATTATAGACAGGTATCAAAGCGGGTCTACAAGATCATAACAGACAATTATAGAGCAGCTTAAGAATGGTGTCTTATAAAAACTTACTTCTGCTGCACAAGACTATTATGATAGGGTATCAATATCAATCCATTTATAGCAATATCCACCGGTATAACCTCCGATTTGAGCTCACCATTGCAAATCATGGAGCGTATGACACCTTTGCCAGCACCAATTAACACACCCGTGGGTCCATTCATATTGTCCACCCAACCGGGCAGCGGCTCTGCCAGAGCTGGCGTTACTACACAGGCAGAATAAATGTTAATAAAGCTTTTTTATAGCAAATAATCATAAATATAAAACAATTTTTTGGCAATAAAACTGACTTTGTTTGTGATGTGTATAAAAAAAACCTAAATGCATTTATTTATTTTGTGCATACCATTTGGACTAACATTAGTAATAACTAAATCTAATTGACTACATAAATTCCAGCGACCACAAATGCAAAAGGAATCTAAAAAAGAGAAAAGATTCAAAACAATGCCAGCACTCCGGACCACTTAAGCATGTAATAGGCAAAAAGACCAACAATCAGGGTCTTGCAAACGACATCAACAACCCATTGACTAGAATAAAACAAAGTTTTGTTAAGTTAAGTGTATTAATTTGTGTTATATATAACTTCACTTACATGCGCATATGCAATCTTGCCTTGGGTATATCCTCATCCTTTTCCTTTAAAATAAACCTACGTGCACCCTGTGCACAATTTACCATGTACTCCTCCTCGGTTTCCTTAACGTTCATGTTCATATTGAAACTACAAATAAAATATATACATACAAAAATCTCATTCATAGTGTTTTGGGTATGTTTTGCTTACATGGCCTTATCCTGTTCGTTAAGTTTATTCCAAAGTGAGGCATAATTCTCAGATGTAAAGCTCCAGGCATTGAGTGTAAAGAACTGTAAAACGCCCAGACCAGTCGAGATTTTCTCCTGCACACGCACCATGCTGCATACAAAGCTTACTCATTAGAATCAATACTTAAGATCAGAAAAAACTTTAAACTAACAATCGCTTTTGCCCCAGTATGAGCATTAAAAAGTCCAACAGATACGCAGGCAGCCAGTGAAACATGGCAACATTGAATTTATGATACAACTGATTGGTGGTGACACAGGGATCCGGATACCAAAGCCCAGCATTAAGTGGCACCTGCTTATTGATGCGCTTGCTCATCTCAACCACAGTGCCCATGGGCATCTTTCGGTGGTCAGCATTTGTTATGTTATAGACGGGCACATCGATGGGTCGCTTGGCTTGCTTATTGAATTCATAGGGTATGACGATGAGACCATTGATGGCATAATCCACAGGTATGACCTCAGCCTTGTACTCCTGATTGACCAGCACAGAGCGTATGACACCCTTACCACAACCAATCATTAGGCCAGTGGGTCCATTCAGATTATCCACCCAGCCAGGCAATGGCTCATACGCAGCTGGCGATACTATATTATGGGTTGAAAAAGAAAAGTATTAAACATTGCATTAATTTTAGGATACATTCTCTACATACCAAACGGCCCATGATGATTTTTGTTCTTGTTGTTGCTGGATGATAACCGAAAGCCAATTAGGTGCAATGTGTGTGTACGTGTGTGAGTGTTTAAGTGTGTGTGTTGTGAGTAGTGAATGTAATTTGAAGTGCTTGTGAGTTGTGATTGAAGTCTTAATTGTATACCAATTGGGAGCAAAACATTTGTAGCTTAACAATTTTAGTGTTGTTTATATTTGTGTGTGTTTTTTTGTTTTTTGTGTTTTGTGCATTTAATTTTGGCATTATTGTTGTTGTTGTCCTTTTGTAAATATAATCAACACTCGAAACACGAACAAAGTATTCGAACCGATTTTTGTTTTATTTCATTAATGATAAAACTCTTAAACGTTAAAGTAAAGACCAAAGGCTTTGTACCCCAAAAAATAAGCAAACCTAAGCACTAACAACGATGTTTGTTAGTCTTGCAAACTAATCGTTAAAAATGAACTTCAAAATCGAGTAGTTTGTATAATGTATAAACAAAAAAGCAAATATATATAGAGCGCGGTAATGTTTTGGCTATATTCTTTGAGTAGCACTCCTACGTTTCAGACGCCCACAAGGCGTGACACCAGGCCAAATGTCCAGTAGCCTAGGAAACCAAGGATGATCGTCTTGCACGCACGATCCAACAGATACATTCTACAAGAGTTAGAAATGGGAAAAATGGTTGGAAAAGTGTTTTGGTGGAAGCTAGGCAATTGTTTGATTTTACAACATGAGCTGGCGACGTGCACGTGGCAGTGATTCGGGTGATTCCTTCATTAGATATTGACGACCACCTTGCACACAGGACTCAATGTACATGGGCACTGTCTCCTCGGGATTCATGTCCATGTTAAAGCTATTTTATTGACATTAGTCATGCTTTAGTCGTTCAACAATTACAATTGGCGTCTTACTTTTTTCGGTCCTCTGGCGTCATCATGTCCCAGAGCGAGGCATAGGCTTCGGACTTGAAATACCAGGCGCGCATGGTAAAGAACTGCAGTACCTCCAAGCCAACGGATATGCGATTCTGTACACGTATCATACTAAGCAAGGTTGTTTTTTTGGTTTGGGGTTTGCATTTGGACAGGAGTGAAAGGAGTAGCATTAATGTATGCTAGGCATTTGGGCATCGGCAAACAACAACACTTACAAACGCTTTTGGCCCAAAATGAAGAGCATAAAATCAATGACATAGGCGGGCAGCCAGTGGAAGAGCAATACATTGATGTTATGGTGAAATTTGCTGGTGGTAATGCAGCCATCGGGATACCAGAGGCCAGCCTCCATTGGATATTGATAGCCAATCTTTTTGCTCATCTCAATAACCTCACCCCATTGCATCTTGCGATGATCGGCACATGTGATATTATAAACAGGCACATCCACGGGTTTCTGTTGCGACGACACGAACTGATAGGGTATGACACAAAGGCCATTGATGGCATAATCCACTGGTATAACCTCCGATTTGTGGCGTGTATCAATCAGCATGGATCGAATGACGCCCTTGCCGGCGCCCACCATTAGACCGGTGGGTCCATTTAAATTATCCACCCAGCCGCGCACGGGCTCATAGGCCGATGGTGAAACTACAGGAGATTCGTTCAGTACAAGTTTCCTAGGTGCTCCAGAAGCAGTAGCAGTAGCAGCAGCAGCAGCGGCAGCAGGAACAGCAGCAGCAGGGAAAATAATGCTTAGGCGTTGTTGGTGTAGGCGTGAGCGTAGGTTTTATATTTGTTGTGCGTGTGTCAATTTCCGCTGAACAAAAAGCAGAGGATATCTTTGTTTGTTTTTTTTTGTGGCGAGCTTAAGCTTTTCAACTTGATTATTTGGCAAAAAGAGGCGGGGATACTCGAGAGGCGTGTTCTGCGTTTGTGTTTTTTAGTTGCAGTTTCAATTTCAATTGGTTTTTTTTTTTTGTATAATAATAATTTCATGCTTATTGAACTTGTTGGTCAATGGCGCAGATTTCTTTTAACTCTGATGTGCGTGCTTATATTTATTTGTATGCTTAGAGCATGCAAGCAGTTAAAATATTACTTTGTAGTTTTCTTTGTATGCTTATTTGTCGTAAGCACCGTTGTGTTTATGTTGATGCATAGTTATAACTGTTTGTATATTTGTTGTTGTTGTTTGTATGGGCGGGCGCTTACACACATTGCCAGCACGTCGAATATGCAAACGTCTGCGCTGTCTGGCAAGCCTATTGCCATTGTTTCAAACAATCAACTGTTGTTGACACATATCGATTGATCTTACAATGTATCGAAGATGCAAAACCTTGCCAGACAGTATATTTACAGTGTGCGTGTGCGTGTGTGTGTAAGCCCCAGTGTACTTAACATACTTTGACACACTTTTTTTGCAAGCAGGTTTGTTGTTTTTTGATGTGTTTGTAGTTGGTCTGATTCGTTAGCTTAGCAAGCGGTGTCAACAAAAGCGCGTTAAAGGGTTTTAATACGTAGCAAAATGACACAGTTACATACAATGTCTGTAAGTGTGTCCACATTACGTGTTTAAAGATGAACACACACACATATGCGCATACACATGTAAGTGGCATCCCAAAGCATTCAATTATCATAAGCGACAAGCAAAACGAAAAAAATTGCTTTGGACACACCCACATCAAGACTCAAGTTGGGCTGTCAAAATAGCCAACTTTAGCGGACAGTTACCTACCAATCCCCTGCAAAGTGTATTGCGCTAAAGTATTGAACTTTGCGAACTTTTGGGGGCAGACCATACAAAGTCATCTTTTTATAAATGTTTATTCAGACAAATTGTTGCTCTCAAAGCTGTTTAAACTTACACTATGCAACAAATAATTTCAACTAAAGTTTTATAACGACTTTCAACTGTACTAACTAATGTTTCTGTATTTAAAAGGGTCATTTGAAAGATCATCATCAGCTTTACAAAATAATAATCAAGTGTTCACATTTGCAATTTCAATTGCAATATATGTTTAATAATTAAAAAAAAAACAAAAAAAAAAACTACTGTCTAGTGTGTCTCAGAGGAAAAGCTAAGCGCAAATTAATTGCATGGCAAAGCGTAAAGGCGAAAGATTAGATGGCCAAGACATTTAATGGCCTGGCAGCGGCGGAATAGACACATACATGTTTGAAGGAAAATATAGTAAAATAAAATGCTTAAAGTATGGCTTAAACTAAAGACATTTGTTTATGATTAGGAAAGCAAGCAACCAAGCAAATAGAGACAAGCCTTGAGGCATTCCGGCCCCGAGCAGCCCCATAGCTATATTGCATATACATTTATGGATAGCTTTAAAGCAGGCTTATACTAGTAACAGCAGCATATAAAAAAAAAAATGAAAACAAAACACTTACCAATACTTGGACGAGCTATAATGACCGGCATCGTTTCGTAATGATCGCGAACCAACAGTTCCGCGAGACGCTTCGAATAGGTATAGGTATTGGGATGCGGCTTCAAGAGATCGGGTGTAATGGCATCCAATGTCTTGACATCCATCCACTCGGTGAGACGCATTAGATCTTCGGGCTTGTGTGGAAAGTCATAGACCTTCTCGTACATGACCTCCTGATCGCAATTGCAAAATGCCGTTGATAGATGCACAAAGGCCTCCAGCTGTTTCATATCCTTGGCCACGTTCAAGGCACGCTGTGTGCCCAACAGATTCATATCGATGGCATCGCGCAGATTACCCTCCAGCTTCAAGGTGGCAGCCATATGGAACACTATGTTCGTATGCTCCACAACATGCTTCAGATTATCGCCACTCAAGCCCAACACTGTGAAAGGCATAAAGTCAAGTTTATCACTAGAAAATAGCTATCGAAAACAACTTACAGTCATAGGTAACGTCACCCTGGTAGATGGTCACCTTCTTCAGCATATGTGGTCGCTCATCCCGAATGCGTTGAAAGATGGGCAACTTGAACATCTCCTCGAGCCGCGTCTCGGGCGTCTTGCCACGCTTTGGCCGGCAAATGATAATCACCTCTTTGAGCGAGTGGCACGAATAGAGCAGCTTCTCCAGCAGCACTTTGCCCATGAAACCGGATGCGCCCGTTATGAACACAGTCTTGTCCTTATAGTACTCTTGCACCGGTGATAGATCAATCATTTTGAGTGCTGCATATAAAGTAAGGGGTAATTGAAATTGAAATGAAACTGAACTAGTTAACTTTTTCTTTTCGTTTTTGCCTATTACACAGGCCACATTCCGGGCAACCAGTCAATTGAATATGGCAACAAGTGTCGCAAGCCACTTTACTAGCCAGGCAAACTGGGCTAATTCTGAAACAGCTGCGCCAAACGGGTTTCTAATAGATTCAATTTTGATTGCGCCTGCGTCGATTTCGCATTTCTTTGCATTCGCAGTTGGCTAAATGGTTACGCAATGCAAAGTCGGGGCGAATGTCTGGACGGCTGGCTGATTGGTTTAATAATAATATTATAATGGCAGGCAGCAACAACAACAGCAACTAATAGCAACCATTTGGCAGAAGCCGTTGCAATAATACGAGTGGACCAGACCACCAGCTTGTCTAACGTGTCTTGAGTTTGTTTTTTTTTTTTCTGATTTTGTCTTTCTATTTTATGAAAGAGTGTTGCAAGCTGCAATAGCAACAACAACAACAACAACAGCGCACACACGCAGCATGCAGCATGCCACAGACGTTTGATAGCCGTCTGCAGAAATAATGTTACAAAATCAGAGATTAGAGCTTGGCGCTTGCCTCTTTTTTGGTTTTGTGTGCTGGCCACGTTACACTTGGCCAAATCTTGTCTATGTACACATTGTGTGGGGCGCTATGCCACAATTCGTGCCTCTTTTTTGGCTTATAAAAATATGAAAAAGTGCCTTGCTCTTTGGCCAAACTCGCCGTCGCCGACGGCGTCGCAGTCGCAGCGTGACATTTCCAACCGCAGTCGATTTTTGAAAGCAACTTGGACTCGCTTTTAGCGGCTAGAAATACCCTGGAAGCAAGGCGTCAGCTAAAGGGGTTATGTGGACTCATTCGTGTCTCTCCTACTCCTAGGCTATAGAGCATCTGCACGCCTTGTTGCCTTAGTTTATAAATCCCACAATTTCATGCCACACTAAACGTGTTTTATGACTGCTTCTCAGTTTTGTCACCTGGCCTATTTACCATAAATAATATATACACATTACTATTATCTATATCTACTATTAAGTTTAGTTGGCTGCCAAACAGTCTGAAGATGACATGGCAAAACAGGTAATAAATAAAGTGGGGTAGATGCCTTGAACTAGAAATTGTGTTAATAGTTGAAAATACAGTTCGAAGGCATTGTGTGAACTTGGCTTAGAGCAAAAAGTGCAGTATATAAATATTGAAACGCTCTCATTTGGGTATGCATATTTAACGCTTGTATCTTAATTTGTCGATTGCTTCATTTTCATGTTTATTGCCAATTAAAGCTCATCTGTAAAATACGTCACTTTGTCTTTAAAAACAAAGTCACAACAACAACAACCGATAACTTGCATGCAACTTATGCAAGCCACAAAAACAAAAACAAAAACAAAAAAAAAACGGCTCCAATTCATTTGGGGCCAAATACGAGACAGCCTTAAGTCAACGATGTCTGCTCAAAGCCAAAGCACAAAAATCATAAGCATAACACACAAGCACACACACAAGCACACACACACACTAACACACAGAGTGGAAAATGCCAAACAAGCTGAAGTCAAGCTGAAACTGAAATTGAAACTGAAACTGAAACTAACACAGAAGAGGGCAAACGAAAGACTTAGGCAACGAACTTGCGCACTGTGGCATGCAATAAAATATTATTTTTTGTCTTGTGCTCAAGTATTTTACAAACTTGACAAGCATAATATGTATGCACTTGTGTAGACGTACATTATTAGCAACGTTTAGGCCATAATTTACAAGAGCTAGTTTTGGCAAGGCTTTATAAACAGAATTTACATACAATACGATTTGGCAATGCTTTGTTCAAAGCTCAAACATATAAGGAAACCATATTTTCAATTTGTTGTTACACTTAGAAACGACCATGGGGTCAATAACACTGTGATTCACAGTGATTGCATTTAAATATTAACGTTTGTGCTTCTTCGATCGTTAAGTTTATTGAGTTCAATAGTAAAATCTCGACTGCAAAAACATCTTGAATGTCTTGAACTCTTTAACTGGCCAAATAGCAACATTCAAGGGTATTCAAAGCATTATCAAATATTTACAAACAATCGCACAGCTCACAAATCTTTGGTTTTAATCAAATATGCACAGCTTAGGCGTTTATGAGCTCTGACCGAAAGCTGTTTGCTGGACTTGGACATGAACAGCGGATGACACAGTTCAACATTAAGATTCTCTCTTTGTATGGCCGGCTAACTGGTACTATTTAACACAAAAAAAAAAAAACACTTAAATGACAAGTGTGTGTGTATTAGTTCGTTTTAAACCGGTTTGATTAGTTAGTTAGTTATAAGTTATAACCTTTCTAAAGCATTTCAAAAGCCTGTCAATGTTGGAAAAAACAAAATGTTGTTGCTTACATTTCGCAATGATAATACAAGATTATTGTTGGCTATAAAGCTGTTGTTGCTGTAAGTACGCCCAGGCAATTAGAATTATCTTTTAAGTACACAACACAAAACGACTTGAAGTTTAAATGCATTTGAACTCATCTAACTGAACATATTTAAGGCAGATACGTTATAACAATATCTTTTGCAGAAATCTGCGTTCGATTGTTGAGAAACAAACACAAGAGTCAATCGAAAACAAAAAAAAAACATCATTAAACCATGAAAACGAAAAACAAAAAGATACTTTAAAAACCCTCTCAGGGGTCTTATGTGCCCCTGTGAGATGCTGTCGAGTGAAATAAATAAATAAATAAATAATCAGCCACAATCTCCAATATGTAAATGCGTTTGTAGCCATTGCCATTGACACAGAAGAAACAAAGAGAAATAATTATTATATTAATATATTATTGGCCAAAATGTATCAAAAGCCAAAACGGAAAAATACCCTTTGAAAACCCAAACAATCAAAAAAAAAGCATTTTTTTTATTTACAATCTGTCAAAATGATGATTATGCTCATAGAAATAAAAACTTTTTTAAAACAATGATTTATTGATTTTATATGCCAAACCCTGCACAATTATTAACTTTGTACAATTATAGTATAACTATGCAGCTTAGCAAAGGTTAAAAATAGGTTAATTGCAGTTTATATTAAACAACAAATTAACCGTCATATTATGTAAGATCAGTAATCTATCTCAGTATTTACAGTCCAATAGAGCTAGCTTGGGAGTATGATGAAAATATTATATATATTAACTATGTCAGGTTAATTAAGATTAAATAAGATCAGAGCCATGATCAAGTTTTTCCAAACTTATAAGCAATCAAATAATATCCTAAAGCCATATAAAAACCCAATTCACAACCAATTAATTCAAGGGCTCAACGCAGTGGTATAGTTTAGGCCAACATGGAAGCCAACGATAAATGTCAAGCCAGCAGCATCACTAACCAAATCAAACTGTCTCCCAGCCTGACGCGACCCTGGCATGGCCCGTGACCCATGGCAATGTAAATTTACATAAATATGCTTATAGAAAGACAAAAAAGAAGAGAGAGACTCTTTGCGAAAGAATTAATAATAGACATTTAGTGTGTGTTTTTGAATTAAACGCTTCGTTAGTTAGCTAATAGCGCCCAAAAGTGTTTCAAATTGTTTTCGAGTATTTAAGTTATTTTTGCGTTTGTTTTTTTTGACTTTTTGCTAATTGCTGCAATGCAACACAAACAAGAAACAATTATAATGCTAAGCTTGAGGTCATAAAGCAATTGTAGTTTTTTGTAAATTGCACCAAACTTGGCCAAAAACACACACACAAACTATTTTGAAAAAATTTCAAGTGCAAGTGTTTTAATTACCTTTTTTGAAGTGTGTTTGATAGTGTTTAATTTATGAATAAAAGCAAATTTTAACACTTTGCACAGAGAAACAAACACAAGCACGCACACACACACACACGTCGGCTAATCAAATGTATTATAAATCTATATATCGAAGATATATAAACTGTAACACAAATTGCCACGAGCACGAGATATTTTTTAATGATCAAAGCGTGTTGAGCTTGAAACCGTGCTTTTTTATTATTAGCTGGAGGCTGTTGGGGAAGCAGCCGTTGTGCGCTGAGCGGCGTTCAAATGAAGACTGAGCCGCGTCTGGCTGTGCGCTTGTCAATATGAATGCTTTGGGCTTTGGATTGAAAGTGAGTCTGTTCATTAACTGGTTGGAGGAGCATACAGTCGGGATTTTGTGCAGCGGTCGATATGGCAAGCTGTGGCACCTGCAACTTAGCTGCAGTTAAAAATATCTATTAGGCTTTGGACAATTTGTTTAGCAAATTCAGCGGAACTTTGACCAATTTTGAGTTGTGCCTTGCAGATAATACGAAAAGAAAAAAAATAATATATATACATATATAGAGGACGGCGTTTTTGAAAATATATGTTGACAACGTGCTAAGCCATTAAAATGGTTCACAAACAACAAAATTTAGCGGTGTAAATTGCAAACATTTCTTATTTGTATGCTGCATAAATAAGCATCTTTATGCAAATTGTTATGCACATATGTTAATGCATACAAAAAAACACAAACAAATGGATAATTAATCATTGATAATGTATGCTGGTCATTTTAATATATTTTGCAAATTTAATACAATATCTAGTTTGGATTTAAAGTTGTTATTATATAACTTTGGCATCAATTTGCCATTTTTTTCTTATAATTTCGCTTCATTATTATGCAATTATCAATATGTCATGCAAATTACTAAGCTTTGTTGCCAAACATTGCGAATTGTGCCAGTAAAATGAATAATCAAACGAATAAATCCCCCACTAACCTAATATATGCTTTAATTATGCTAATAACGTAAAAGTCGTTTGCCACATAAAACTGTTTAAGTTGACCGCCAAATAGCTAACCGTCGATAACTTGATCATTGTACAATTGAACAGTGCTGCCACCTAGTAAGTTTCTTTTTAAATACTCAGGCTCGATTTTTTCATATCGATATGTCAATTTTATTCAACAGACATGTAAAATTATACAATATAACAAAGTATATTTAAATTTTATCAAATTATATCAAAGCTTTTGTATTATTAGCTCGAAATGTACATATAAACACCATTCACTTCAACAAACGAAAATCATCGTTGCAATTTGTATTCAAATTCAATGGCTGGAATCTACAAGACACAACTAAAAACTAAACAAAACTTTGTTAGCAGACAATAATAAGGCGACTTATTGCATTTGTTACATAAAAAAAAAAAACAAGTTTTACATATGTCTTGCAAACTTTGACCACGTGTGGCTCAAAACATCGATAGGGACTACATCGATAGCGATTTATTTTGACCTCACGCGAGTGCGATTAGATTTCATTATAATTTGGAACAAGGAATTGCGAAAATTTAATTGCAAGCATGGCCGAATTAGACGATTTCTTTGCGAAAAAGGACAAGAAGAAGTCCAAGACCAAGCCCAAATTTGTGACAGCCGATGATTTAGTAAAATACTTAGAAGAATGTACGAAACGTGAAGTGGTACCCAATACTGCTGGCGGCGTGGCAGAAGGCGGCGAAAATGAGAACACCATTAAACCACCAGAGCCAGTTGTGGAGGTGAGAGTCTAGAGTTATTCATTTTGTCTCGAACATTTAGTTATCAAAACAAATATTTTTCGCACTTTAAAGAAGCCAGCAGATGAGGAGTGGAAAGAGTTTGAGCAGGAGCAGCGCAAGGATTACACCGGCCTCAAAATTGGCCAACTATCGATCAATGACAAGCCACAGCACCAGCTGCAGCAACATCATCATCAGCATCATCAAAGCTCGGATAAAAATGACTACGAGGATGATGAGGATAGCGATGGCTATATTAATACGGATCCAAATGGCAAGCGACAAGGATATGGTCCTTGGAAAAAGCTAATCCCTGCCGAGGAGGTGACTCAAATACCGGTGCCGGTCGAAACAGAAAAGTCATCGTCCAAACCGTATATTTCACCCGCGTTACGTTTTAGCGTGAGTAGATTGTATGTGCATAACTTAACATACTGATTGCTTAATACAAACCATTTGGACTTCGTGTCCGTTTATTTTTTTTGGCTTATACAGCAAGCTAGCAGCGGTATGGGGAGTGCTGGCAGCAGCGGTGGTCTGCGTACGCGTCGCACAGCGCCCGATATAACAAACACGGAGTTCTTCCCAACGCTAAACGCAGCGCGTCCGGAGGAACAGCGCAAAAAGAAAAATGAACCCGCCTTTGAAGAAGTCCGTCATGGTGGTCGCTTTCAGCGTGTACAGGAGGCAACCGCTGCGCCCGTTGCGGCTACCAATCGATTCCAGTCGCTCGACGATGAGGCAGACAGCTAGGCAATGCTTCTCCGTTGAATCCTAATTGCCACCGACGATGCCGACGCCACAATACAAACAAAGCAAAACAAAACAAAACGATTGCAAACGAAATCAGCAGGAGATCGTTTTCATTATATTATGTACGATTACACACACACACTGCCAAGGAGCGGCTTTAGGGAGCGCCAGCTTAAAGCTTGTGCGGGACCTGGACGCGAAACTTGGGTCTAAAATTATTACTACTATTATTGAGTTCTTTATATCTCTCTATATCTGTATCTGTATGCATAATGTAAACAATTTTTCTAGGCTTTTTGAACTAGCTTCCAACCTCCGATGAAAAAAAAAAGTAAAAACACCATATTGTTCATTTTCGTTTTGCATTATCTTTTTGTGAATCATGGAATCAATGTAATAGATTATGAATAATAGCCATGCGTTGAATATCCGTTTATAAATGTTATAATAATTCTTTTTTTACATATATATATACATATAAATGCGCCCTTTTTGGTTATTCATCCATGAAAAGATCTTCGGCCGTGCTCTCCGCATAGCTGCAACAAAATGTTATTTTAGTTTTTAATACGACAAATCATCTTTGGCTGCAATATTTGGATCTCGCACTGACTTTTCGCTATATGTCTGCTCGGGTGTGTTGTGGTAGGAGCTCAGAAATGGCTTCGATAGCATGCTCTCCGGATAGTTACGTATCAGATAAAGCCAGCAATCCATTTTTCTAATACACAAACGAAGAATAACTTTACATAAAATAACTATATTTGTATACATACTCATTTTGATCGGTTAGTATTGTCTGCTGCTCACGATCGTAGTAATTGGGATAATCCTCAAGTACATCCAGTTTTGAGAACATTGTTGCATCCACTTCATAAATCTCACCCTGTATATTGTTGCCCACACCCTTTTTATCGAGCAGAAACGGAATATTGTAACGTGTGCCGATCAACAAAGGAAACTTGACAAGTGTTGTGCCTTTGGCTATAAAACGAGAGAAACCCATCTCCTTTGTCGTTAGCCAATGGTGATTTGGCTCCCCGGTTTTTAATGTGCCATAAACAAAAACCTTTTGCAGTGACTTGGACATTTTTAGCATTTGCGAATTAGATTACAATTGAATTGTTATCACAATAATTGATATTATGGTCGCCAGATTTAGACTAAACAAACGACCGTATTGTTTGTGCTATAAAAATGTATACAATTCCATAGAACTAAACAAATATACACCTTTTTTCAATAACGACCTTGTAAACTAAAATTTAATAGTCGGTGCAACAACTTATTCGGCTTATCAGTTTTGGCCATTCACATAACACAGTGACACAGCAAGTTAGCTAGCTATGTTATGTTAACAGAGCTGCTCCACACTTAGCAGAGAAGCTTTATAGCGAAAATAAAGGTAAATTCAATATGACACCTGTTGTTGCCCTTTGAATTGTTTACTTTCACTTGGTGATAGTCTCTAAGCAAATTGTGTTTACTTGAATGGTATTTATTCACTCGAAACTATAAAATTACAAGCTATAATCTACAGTACACATTTAATAATATTTATCATTAGCTTAACATATGCACGTGTACTCTGTATATATGTAGCCCGTGCACATATTAATATTGTTTCATGTCAAATACATAAATATATATACGTATATACGTGCTACAAATGCAACTACCGTTAAAGTTAATAATTGGCAACGCCTTTGCTTATATGAACACATTTCACGTGATGCTTCGCCTTAGTTCTGCGCCTCATAGCTAAGATCATCCTGAGCTGGATGCTTGTGTGTGCGACGATGACGCTGGATATAGGGATGTGCGGCGCTATTCTCATAGCCTGACAGATAGGGCAGCGACAGCAGCTTCTCGGGATACTTTTGCAGCAAATAGACCCAGCAGGGAACAGTACTGTAATCAAAAGAGAGTTTTTAAAATATGCTTCACAATAATGATGATGTCATGAACTTACCCCTCGCCAACGCCAATGTTCATGTCATGTTTCTCACGGTTGATAACATCCTGGCAATCCTCAAGGTTATCCAGCGACTTGAGCATGCGATCATCAACCTGTTGCAACAATATTGTTATTAACTAATGCTGATGATAAAGTTATATGCACATTTCTTACCTCATAGATCTCGCCGGTTACATAATAACCAATGCCTGGTTTGTTAAGCAAGAAGGGAATGTTGTAGCGTGTGGCAATCACAAGTGGCAGCTTCTGTGTCGTTGTTGCCTTGCACCAGAATTTGGCATAACCATTGCCCGTGCTGGCCAATATGGAGTTGCTTGGCTGGCCGTACTTTAATGCGCCGTACACAAACAGTTTGCTTAAAGCGGATGTTGCTTTCTGCGTTGAAAAAGACAAACAAGTTTAGTTAGCTTTAGATCGATACGATTCACTTAAACCATTTTATTGCAAATCTATATTTAATACCTGCACTCGGCTATCAAAAGTCTCAAGAATTTTTCCATACACGCACGCGAACAGCGGGCCCCCCTCATAGAAGTCTTTTTGATAAGAACTTGTACTAACAATGAATGCACAGTAAACTTCCAATAAGACTGACTACTAATAAGAATCAGATTCTGTTACCCGGCAGTTACTGCAGTAACACACAAGCTAACATAGCTCCCCCTTCCAGACCCACTCGTTAACAGCAGCATCTGCGTGCGTTTACCGTAATTGTGTTTATTTATAAAATTTCGCTGTCACAAAAAGATGAAGAAATCGCTAGTTTTTTATTAGGCAGCGTTAAAGCATTAACCGGTTTACTGCATTCACACAATTCTTTCAGCACAGTTGTTTGTTTTTGTTAACACTAATACATGCATAAACTGTATTTTTGGGTTTTATTCATTGTTCAAGTTTTTTATTTTGGCTGACGTGCGTGCAAACTGCGCAGCACCTATTTAACATTTGTGTATGTATGTGTGTGTACGCCTACTTCAAGATTCGATATAAAATATACATACATTCACGCACACCTTTGTTTGTTTGCATGTATCAATTTGAAAACGTCTGGTAATAATTAATTAAATCGTTCTAATCACAGAAACAAATATAGATTGACACGCTATCAGAACTAACACGAACCTGCCTACAGTTTCATTGCCATTTTAAATAATTTGTTGCATTTTAGCGGCAATTTGTCTGTTCCTCTAAGCTTACATAACTACAAGTATAAAAGCACACATACATAGACAGAAACACAACATGCGCCTCTAATCATTTTAATGTTTAATTATTTAAGTTGAAATGTCTTTCGAGTTGCCAACTTGTCAAAAGGATAACAGGTAGCTTTACACATACATACATACATACATATGTATATACTTTCATATGTGTGGCAACACATTGATTTTATAAATTTTACTTTCTTACAGGTTTTTCTTTTGATTTACCTTAACTTGGCCCATTTTTCCTTTTTTTGATACACTTCGTTTACTTAAACTCGCTTAAAATTGCAAATTACTTTTAATGCACAGCAAACAATGCACAAGAGGTATGAGTGAAGAGAGAGAGCTTAATTAAATTCCAGCAAAAGTTGCTCGGCAAGGAAATTGTACCGCACCAGTGCAAAGCAAAACTCCAACTGAATGCTGCCGACGCTGCTGCTACCGGTAGAGGCCCAAACATTGGAGAACGTATGTGTGTGTGTGATGTTTCTGTTGCTGCTTCTGCTGTCAGTGTCGTTGTCGGCGACGATGACGACTACAATAACAAACACTGAGAAGAAGCAAGCCCCTGCCCCAACAAGAATACCAATAAAACACGCCACACGCAATTGTCGTTACCGCTCCCGACGCTGTCATCGCTTCGCCTGCTCTTTCGTTATCTAGTGTTAGCAAGACTAATTATTAAAATTTGAATGCACTGCGCCAGCTTAAGATATAAATTAGCAGAATATTTAGGCGGCATGTACGTATGTTTGTATGTAAAACTTAAGCTTATCAGGTCTCTCTCTGTTATATAGAAGGGGTGTGTTGGTCGCCTGTTAACTGGTTGCGGGAACCAAAGGCATGGACATGGCGAGAGGGTAAACTTAAAACACCTTTAAAAAATAATTAAAGTACTTTGAGTTTAAAGTCACGCCACTGAACCACATGTACGCTCAGTGTTAAGTTAGTTTGTTGGGCGACCAACTGATTAAATAGTTAGTTCTTTTTGTAAACGTTTATATTTATTTTTTGACAAATTCGCTATCAGCTTTTTAATTTTTAAAAGCGGCAAAAAGTAAAAAAAAAACGTGCGCATTCTCTCTCTTACTTTTCCGCTCTCTCTCTTTTTTGCTGTTAATGCGCTGTAAAGTGGTGTTGCGGCATTTGTGTTTATTAAAGAGCTTTAACAACAGAGAGCGTGCAATGTGAAAGGGCATAATGCAATAACATACATATGTATGAATTTATTCGAAATATAAACTTGGTTTTGTTTTTGAATAAACTGCGCACCTTGCACGCTTCACCAGCTTAACTTAAAGCATTTCTCTGTTTTAATGCCACCTGTTTGGTTCGTATTAGCATAAGGGGACCTTTAACAGTCCTATCACAATATCTTAACTCAATTTCAATAATTTTTAACACATTTCCCATTATATGCGTAGTGATAGTGTTTGTGCCGGCAGGCGCACATGTTTGGAGCAAAGCAATAAGCTCTACGCCCACAATCGCTGTAATAGAACAAAATGAGACAATATTAGAACAATGTTAAGATGTCAAATACTTACTGTTCACAAACGGGCACACACTGAGCGCCGTGAAGCAGTGTACTTCGCATTTCGTAACCCTGCGCACAAATGCATTGACCATCGTACGAGCAGCGGCCGTGAGTGCAGCGACTGGAAAGTTTTAAAATTCTGCTTAGCACTGTTATACACTTGTGTTAAATAGAGTGTTTAGCCTCATACATACATATATTTGACACTCTTATTCGTTATAACTCACCCAAGGCACAGATCCAGCAGTCTTGGTAATCGACGCCGACAGCGTCGAGCAAGTGCATCGTAGTAGTAATGTTTGCTCTTACGGCATATGCATAATTCTGGGCCCGCACAATAGCCGCCCGCCTCTTGACAACCCGGCAAGCATTTAGCAGCGCAAGCAACACCATCTCTTTTGGTGCTTTGATACTGATCGGCACAAGGACATGGACCGTCCTCAAAGCAGACGCCGCGTACACAAACAATATTACAGCGACGCACACATTGACGCGTATTCACAATAAGCATTTCGTATTCGGAGCAAATTGGCGGCGGTTCATTTAGTTCCCAGTAACGGTACTCATGGTAGTAGGAGTGAACATGAGCCAGCAATAGGATAAGTAGCAGCAACAGCTCTGGATACAGCATCTCTAACTGAACTGCAAGTTAGCAATCGAATAATATTAAAAGCAGCCTTCGATACAGTAAGTACATTTTTAAAGTGAGAGTGAAAGTGTTATTGTTTGTGTGTGTGCACAATATATTTTACGCGGTCACGATCATTATTGACAATAATTGCCTTAAGTAAACACAATGGCATATGATGCAATGGCCGCCCATAGAAATCACTTGGGCGCTAACTGATAGGCCGAGCGCAGGCAGAGCTGATCGCTTCATTTGCATACAAACAAAAACAAAAATCTTCGAACAGACGCTGCTTATTACTCATCAGTGTGCGCAAGGGGAGGGCGGGAAACTTGAGGGAGGCGGTGGTGGGGTCACACAGATCCAACTCAAACATGTGTGCATGTTTAAGCACAAAGAGAGGAAACTGCCGAGAGCAAATATCAATGAGAGAATGAGGGAGAAGCAAATACAGTGAGTCAAAGAAACGAACTCGCTATGGTGCGCTTTTCAATTTTGTAATGTTAAATTTTGCATGTTTTAATTATTTTTGTTATTAATGCAAATTAAGTTCGGTTTTTAGGTGTGCAAAATGCTGTCAAAGCATAATTTATGTTAATATTATAAGTTCTTTGTTCGTAGGGCAGTGTGGGTCAATACTTTTACGGCTAACTGTAATATGCATGGGAGAACATTTTGCTGCGCTAGTCTGGAATGTCTGGATTTCCATTGCTGCTGCTGCTGCTCTTCTCCCCCTCGCCGTCTATTAACTCCCCTCGCTCAGAAGGCACAACACATCTGGCCTGGGCATGCGCTTCGGCTGCTTTCAATGCGCGCCATTCATTCAGTTATTTTTTTAGTCTTTTCGCTGCCCGCGTTCGACGCGCTTGTGGACGCCTGCGCAACGAAAAATAATGTTGCAAAACTGAAAAGCGTACAAAGTAAAACTGCTCGACTGCAGTTAAAGCTACATTTCAATTGCAACAACAAAAAGCTTTGCGACTATTTCCATTAGCGTTCTGACGTTCACTCTTTACTTCTTTTCACTGGGTCTGTGCAAGCTTACATGTGTGTGTGTGTGCATATGTACGTGCTTGTGTGCTGTGTGTTGAATTGAATGAATAACATAAAACAGAAACAACAGCGAGTCGGAAAGCACATAAAATAAACAATACCATTTCGGGCTGGTCAGCTGGAAGGAAGTCGCTCTGTTGGTGGTAGTACTGGCTGTTGCTGCGGCGGTGGTGGCGGTGGCGGTGGCGGGTGTGTCTACGCACAGAAAGCACCCACATTAACAATTATGTATGCGGCAAGTGCGGACGCGTTTTAATTACGACTTCTTAATCAAGAAAATAGAAACTATTCAAGTTCTCAAAATGTGCTACATAATCATCACAAGTGTGAGTCTAGTCTGGTTCTTGTGCACCCTAGTTGCCGATATGCTCATCGCTGTCGCCCTGGTCACACCCAAATGGCTTATTGGACCTGGTATAAATGCCACTACCACGCCCAATGTGGCGGCACAACGTTATCCCTCTGTTGGCATTTATACGCGTTGCAAGCGAATGCATCAGCTGGGCTATCATTGTGGTCGCTTCGATTTGGATGGCTTTGCCACAGATGGTAGTGTCTATCCCTGGGAATGGAAGGCGGCCATGTTTTCTATGTCATTTGGTTTTGTGCTGCTCTCACTCACAGTTGCTGCCACATTGTTAACCTGCTGTCGTCAAGCGGCCTTTGGTAAAAGTATTCACAATATAACCGCTTGTGCTCAGGTTTTAGCTGGTGAGTCCTCAATTCCACTTGCTCCGCCATAACCAGTAACCTAAGTGATCTTTTTCAGGTATTGCTGTTATGTTAGCATTCTTTTTGCATCCCTTGGGCTGGCATGCGCATCGGGTTCAGGTGCTCTGCGGCGCGGAGGCGGAACCCTTTTATCCCGCTGACTGCAGCATTGGTAAGATTTGCTTACACTTATAATTCTGAACTGTTTCATTTCGGTTTTCTTTTGCTAGGCATCTCATTTTACTGCGGCCTGGTTGCCATACTGTTAACATTCTGCGCCGCCTGCATCAGTCTCAAGGCAGAGTCCTCCAACATGCGCACCCGCGTGCGTCGGCGCGTTGAATCCGGCAGCAAGCTTGTCTGCATTCCATAGGAACAACCATGCCTCGCATTTATTATTCCTATTTTTCAACGTTTTCTATTATTAATAATACATACATAATCTCGCTTCGGTGACAATGCAATTGTATATTTGAATACTTGAAAACAAACTTTGTATGCTTAGAAACGATTTTATAGGAATTTATTCAATATTTTCGCTCACAGCGTTCAATGTAAATAACAATTTTTAGTTTCTGGACATTGGCAAATTGCAAGCAGCGAGCAAATCTCTGTACACTTAATGTAATTTTGCTTTTAAACTGTAACATTAGAATAAATAAATAACTAAAGTTTTTATACAGCCAACACTGAGTGGTTTAATGGCAGCTGAAATTTGCAGCTGCATAGCCAAGTAGCGAGAGGGAGGATGCAAGAAAATATCCTTATTTGCGTTTGCCCTTGGCTTTGCCAGGCGGTTTACCCTCGACTGCTGGCTTAGCCTTGGGTATATAGACGCCATGGTTTGTCTTTTTGAGATGTGCAAACAATTTGTTCTTGGAGTCAAAGACCAATTTGCATGTGACACAAGTGTGTTGAACATCTGCAATCGTTTCGCTATCATTGCTCCGTGTGGTTGGAACTGGCTTTGGTTGCGGTTTGGTTTCCATTGCCAGCTTATCTGTTTCCGCCTTTTGTTTGCTGTTGTTCGCTGGTTTCTTGCTCTTGGTCTTTTTGGCGGACTTCTTGCTGCGACTCCAATCCTCATCGGCAGCATAATCACTATTGCTCTCCACAGCGGGATCAGTGGCAAGTGCAGCTGCATCAGCTTCATCCTCTTCATCGCTCTCTACGATTGCTTTTGGTGCGGCCTTTTTTGATTTTTTGCCTTTTTTGTTACGTTTACTTTGCGCTTGTTTGGTTTGCTCCTCTTCGCTAGATAGCTCTGCTGAATCACTATCATCTGTCTTATGAGTGTCATGGATTTGTAAGTCTTTCAATTGTTCGTCTGCTGCATTGAGATCTTCGCTTTGCTCATTATATTCCAGCTCCTCGGCTTCCATTTGTTGGCATAAGCGTTCCACATTTTCGCGATGTTTTTTACTCTCCTCGTGATTGGCACGCGCTTTGGCATTCTTAAAAGATTTGTTGCATGCCACACAATAGAGATCGTCCACATACTCAACTTCCTGCTCGCTCAAATCGTTATCACTTTCAGCTGCTGCAGCTTCAGAATCTAAATTCTCATCGTCTTCATCGTCCTCATCCTCCTCCTCGTCTGTGTACTCATCGCTGTCATATTGCTGTTCAAGCTGCCGCAGCTGCTCCTCGTAACCATCGTTTTGCACTTTGTTGGCACGCACTTCGGCAAGCTGTTCCTGGCGTTGGCGCAACTGATCCTTGCGCTTCTCCTCCTGCTTTAAACGATTCGCCTCGGCGCGCTCTTCCAGTAGCTGTCTGTAGGCCTGAACGCGTCGATCCCGCTTCCGCACAAACGAAACCAAGTTACGAACCTGCAACAAGAAATATTTATATTAAGTGATTCCCAATGCTTTGATTAGTACTCACCTCTTCGTTGCGCTCCTTACGCGCATTTTGCACAATCTTCTTCATTTCTTTTTCCACCTTGCGCAATATGAAACGCTCCTTGATGTCCCTAACATCATAGGGACACAGCCATTCATATGTTTTCTTTGTGCTGTACGACATCCAGTATGCATAGAAAGGACCCACAACTTCCTCGTAGCTACTGTCTGCGTTGCCAAACTGTGGTGCACTCATCTCGTCATCGCTGTCCATGAACTCCAAGTCCTCAGAGGCAATATTGTTAAAGACATCGCGATAGACACTGTAAAACCCTTTTGCGTCATTTTCATAGCCCTTGTAGCATGAGCCGGTAAAGTATTGGAAGACATCCAGGCAGTTCTCTGAATACTCGGAGTTTTTGCCGCGTAGTATTTGCTCGCGATGATTGTCATACCAAGCGCGCTCCTGGGCATCGGACAGTACTTCATAGGCCTGTTGGATGAGCTGAAAGCGTTCCTTTGCCTCGGCCAAGCTGTCGGGATTTTTGTCTGGATGCCAACGCAATGCCAATTTTCGATAGGCTGTCTTAATCTCACCCTCGTTGGAGTCACGGGCTATGCCCAGCTCCTCGTAATAGCAGCGCATGTTGAATACTTGGCAAACTTACAAAATAAATTACATGAATTGTGCTAACAACTGAAATTTAAGAGCTTTTGCTCTTCTTCTTAGCAAGCCCACGCTACGCAAACACAGCTGTTAGCCACAAATGACTTAACATTTGCTGAAATGTTATTTAGCGCGCTACCTGTTCTCTGCTTGAATTATTTACCCAGTTTTTGGATCGCACAACTAAAGGTAAATTCTTGTTTTGCTTAATTAACAAATAAACGGATTGGTAATGTTTTCTAATGCGGTTTTTAAAGCAATGTTGGTTTTTAAGTCAAACGTAAATTTCCAAACAGCTGTTGTTTAACATTGACTATCGATTATTTCAGCGCCGTCGTCGTCGATAGCATTCAGTGTTGGTAAAGTTGGATTATTACAAGAACGTTAATATTTTTAAATTTTTATTGCATATTTTAATACGCTCTGTTAATGTAAACAATTGATATCTGTCTAAAATGCATATTCAAATGCATTCTACATTCGACTGATATGCTGTTAACCCTCCATTATGTTTTATTTTATAGTATGATGAACTTTCGTAGCGATTTGGTGGTTGCGCATTCCGTTAGTTGCTTTTTTCACTTCAGCGGCGGCGGTCGCTCTCTTTTTTGTCGTCGCGCAGCATTCGTCACTATAACCGCACACTTTATTGCTACCACCAAAAATAAAATAAATCTAAGCCCGACACATGCACATACCAATACATTACTCATATAGACAGTCTAAAATGTGAAAGAAAAACGCGAAAATGCTTTAACGCTTGCAGCCTAAGAATAGGCAATATTTCTGCTTTTTAAATTATACGTTGCCGGTTGCTAAATTCGAATTAATTTGCATATCAAATAAACGAAAAATCAACTCTAACTTTAAACTAAAGCTACACACACTATATGAGCGTAATTTCAATACAACACGAAGATATTTATATGCATACGTTGGCGTTAAAGGTCGTAAGAAGCAAAGCTATAAAGAAATCAAATCAAATAAAATATTCACGCTGCAGTTGAGACGAAACAACAATTGAAAATAGCTTGACATAAAAATTTACAGCTACGTTTGGATTTACAACCCAGCTACGTTCAATTTCCGCAAAAGGGGAGGGTTACACAGACAAACCGTACATCCACACACACAAACACAACATTGAGTAACTTTGGCGCACAGCATGAGGCGGATGAGTCCTTGAAGCGTCAATAGGCGTGCATCTCAGCTTACAAACAACCCCCAAGCACTAACTAACACACACACACACACAGAAAAAAAGTCTTCGTCATCGTTATTGCTTGTTTGAGTGTATGTGTTTGTGTGCGCCTAAAAAACGTCAACAAAAAGAAAATAAACTAAACAAACACATAAACACTGATAGAGAGAGTTGCCAGACGTCGCGCTGTCTACGTAATCACCCACACACAAACACACACACAATCGCATGCATACATTACGTTTATTTGTATGTGTGTGTAGCTGCCCTTTCATCTCATGTGCCGCACAATAAAAACAGGCGTAAAGGATATTATGAGTCAACAGACATTTGCGAATAAGGTAATTTCGCATCAAATACCAGCACACACACACACACGCACATAAACATATATACATAGTTACACTTGCAAACTAAAGAAAATATGGGCACAGTGGTTGAAATGCATTAGAAAATTGTAATAAAAAAAAAAAACGTTGCGATAATGCAAACTGTATTTGTATAGAGACTCTATTTCGTAGTTATAGATTTTTTTTTGCTTTGTTTTGCTGTGCATTTGAACCACTGTGCAGGGCAGCAACGTCGGCTTTTGTGCTGTCATAAATGGATTTTCTTATCAACTAAAAGTGGCCCCAGGAGTCAGTTTTTGGATGCGAGCGCATAAGCCCAATGCCAGCCTATTGTCCCATACATTATGGGATTGCATTCGGTAGCTAAGCAAATACTTTAATGGCAACCTCTTCTATTTTTATTTTTTTCACCAACTATCCTTCCTTTGGGTCCTGCCAACAGCAACAACAATCCGTCCATTTAGACTACGTTAAGGATATTGTTTGAGTTAAATACAGGGAGAGCAGAAGAAGGAAGACGCTTTAGTTACAATGTTCGGCTCCAAGCTGCGCTCATGGATGGAAACTCACATTGTGCGTCCACGCAAGAAGAATAACAAGAACAAAGGATCTGAGTGCTCCAATGGCGTTGGTGGTGGCACCAGCAAGAAAGCCGGCACTCTACCCCAGACAAGTAATCTCAAGTCGACAACAAGCCCAGTGCTGACCAGCAGTGGCAGTCACAGCATTGCCAGTCCAGTGCGAAGACGTGAAGTCTCCCCGATTCAATGTCATGTAAGTGGCCCGTTAAAAGTATTTAACATCAAAATTGTAGCTTTCGGTTTGTGATTGCAGACACCAAGTCGCTATGGCTGGCAATCGCCGGATAAGGATAATTCCATAACATCACCCAAATCGGATAACTTGCTATATGCACATCCACATCGCTATCAACGCCATCAGACGTTGCCGCCACTTCAACAGCAACAGCAACAGCAGCAACAACAAGCGCAGCAGCAATCACAGTTGAGCGTGCCCAGCAAGGATAGCTGTAGCTCCAGTGCAGACAAGTCGCCCATGCGTGTTAATTGCTCCTCCTCATCGATATCATCGCTATCGTGGTCCACCGGCTCCAAGGAACCCTCATCGGCCAAGCAGCAGCTTAGCTTCAAGTTGGATCACAACGAATATCAATCACCACCGGCAGCTGACGATGAGGAGGTGGATTACGAGGAAGTAGGTGCACTACTGTTGCGTCCACAGCCGCCGTTGCCCCTGCAGGATTATCAGCGACCCAACTCGGAGAATCTCAGAAGCCTACAATTGGTCTACGACGAGGAGAAGCCATCGAAAAAGAATCCCAATCATGTACACTATGGCCGTCTGCTGCCCTCCAAGCTGGCCGCGGTACAGCTAGTCGAATCCATGGAGAGTTTGAACATGACGCCACCACAACCACCGCCACCATCTGTCACCAATCAATTGAGTCGCATGCGTGCTTCTCGTGGCGGCTTGCCACGTGGCAATTTTATGCCTGGTCCCAGGCCACATAGCCTATCGTCACCGGAGAGCGCCTATTCCACCGGCTACTCCACCGATGGCACCTCACCCTGTGCCGCTAGCAATGCTAATCCGCCAGCTCCAGAGTACTATATCAATATGCGCACGGGCACTCATTACTTTCCCAGTCGATCCGTCAACTCGGAACGCTATAAGTTTGGTCTCAATCGCATTGAGGAGATGTCGCCAATGGATCCGTTGCCCAAGAGCAATTTTGGCAATGTTCTGGAGGCTAATCCCAGTCCTTTGGCACTGCAGCAAAAGCTCTTTGAATGTGAGTAAACTAGGGAAATATTTTGTATTAATTGTTTATAGAGATTAAGTTATTGAATCTAAGAAAATTGTGAAAATCCTATTCTAGAAAAATAGTCCTGGGAAATATGTTGACCTTAAACGTATTATCCCGCATTCTAATTTATACGAGCCATTTGTTTTTCTAGCCTTGCACAAAAAATGAGCAATTAAAGTACTTAAAATCCCAACCCCATCTAAATTGTAGCTCCCTCGCCCCGACAACGTTCTCGAATACGCACGAATCCCTGGTATAACACCGCCGAGCATCTGCAGCTAATGCCGGGCAGCAGCCGTTTGGAGCCGGATGCCACCAGCACCACCTCCACCACATCCTCGGGCATTAAGTCAAGCAATGAACTGGAAATGCGCTCAGCTAAAACAACAACAACAGCAACAACAACAACGGCAACAGCAGCAGGCATTGCAACCCCTTGCAAAGCGACAACTGTGGGTGGCGAGTCCTCGGAGGGTTCGTCATCGTCCTCGACTGAAGTGGAAAATCTGCATGCACCGCACACCATCAAGCGACGCCACTTGGAGCAGCATAAGCAAGTGGAGTCGTTTCTGGTTAGTGACGATGAGGCGACACTCAACGAGATGATTGGCAAGTTTGACGAGAGCTATGTCTACGAGAAGGAGACCGACATACTTAGGTGAGTTCTAGACACAGTTAAAGAGGGAATTTTCTGCTGTAGGAAAGTTTCACATATTTTGTTGTTAATTTTGTTAAAAATAACTTTCTTGATTGTAAATATTTATAAACTCTTTCACGTTTCCTAAACCCTCTTCCTGCAACTTCGTTCCGTTTAATCAATAGGGAAAAGTAATGTTAAGTTTTTCCTTAAACCAATTTGGTTCTATGTTAAAGTTTCTAAGTTCTGATCAACTCATAAACGTCTTAGTCTCTAATGTTTCCTTCTTTCTTCTCTGTTTGCAGCAGCGACTCTGATCCAACGGATTGTGCTTCCGAGCTGGATACTGGCCAAGATGCGGGCGATGAATGCGATACAGATGAGCAGTTGGATATTGATTTCATAGACACATCCTCCATGCAGGAGGTCGAGCGTCTGGATCAACAGCGTAATTTGGGCAGCTGTCATTATTATCCCAATCCCAGTCCACTAATACTACGACGCACCTCGACTCGTTCACGTCGTCGCAGTGGTCAGGAGCCGCCCGATGGCAGTCAGCAGCGTCGACGCAAACGCTTCCTGAAGACACGCAAAAAGAGCTGCGAGAATCGGGAGAAAGTCAATGAATCCCCGTTGCGGGAACCGCGCGGAACACGAAGCGTGGGTGGAACGCCAGTTTGTCTGCGTCGTCAGCTGTTGGCCAACAAGGAACGGTAAGTGTTGGACTTTTCATTTATATCCTTGTTAATCATTGAGTTGTTTTTTTTTTATAGAATTTATAAGACTTCCCCGTTATCCAATCGCTCGAATTCATTGATCTTCGGACGTGCTAATGAGCCACATTTTATGACCATAGCGGAGAGTGAGAAGGCGCTGCTCAAGGCCGATCTGGAGGCAGACATGAAGTACAAGCAACTGATTATGGAGGCGGAATCATTGCTGGAATCCATGAAAAACAGTTTGCAAAGCATACCACGCGATACGCCTGTTGCCAGTCCGCGTCGCCTCAATCCTTTGGCCAATAAACGTGTGGAAATGCTGAAGCACAGCGAAGTGGAGGCCAAGAAGCAAGCAGCGCCTCCAGCCAACACACCACCATTGGAGCACGAGCTAGCAGCAGCCATAAACAAACGCATTGAGCTGCTTAAGTTTGAGACTATATCAACGGCTTCGCCTCCGAATAGTCCCAAGACGGGTCGCTGCAGTCCACGCAAAACACACTTGACCAACTTTATCAACCAGAATGCGCCGCCAGAGTTGCCACCACGCAAGCTCAATGCTGCACCACCATCACCACAGTTGCAGCTCAATGGACGCCGTCTGCACACGGGCTGCAGTCCTAGAAGCAGCCGACGGGCCACACATGCGCTGCAGTGCCTCAATGGCAGCGATTCGGAGCAGGAGTGCATTGCTGTGGTGCGTCAGAGCATTGAGGATGTCACCAATCACAATTACTTGCAACAGGAGCAGCAGTCACAGTCACAGTCAAAGCAACAGCAACCCTACAATCATCAGGACTTTAACAATCGCAATGTGGTCGAGCAACAGGATAACTTTTATTGTCCACACAGTGAGCCATTGAAGCGTAAGGTCTACAAGGGCAGCAGCTCCTTTGAGCGGATTAAGAAAACATTCGACCTAGCGCTGGGTAAGTCTTTTTTGACAATTCAAAAATTTAATTCCCACTCTTTTCCGATAAACCTTTTTATCTATACAAAGTATATCGTTTTGCTTAACAACTATAAAAATTTCAAAAAAAAAAAAAGTCAATTTAAAGTTTTGTGCATAAAAATATACTTAATGCTTATCAGCAAAACACAATTGATTAATTAATTTTATGGCTTACGCAGATATGAGTGAAAGGCCAAAGACGCAAGTGAAACGTCAGCAATCGAAGCTATCCAGCTCTGTGTCGGCCAAGAGCTCCATGCAGGATGTCACTGTGCAGCAGCAGCAGCTAATCCTTAGCACTATTGTGGACTTGAAGCGTAGTCTGGAGCATCAGAGCTATGAGCTAAGTGGTCTCAACGAAGAATAGTTATGAGATCTAAATCTAATCAATCAATATTAATTTCCCCTCTACCTTGACACAATCCTCAGACTTTACAGAAATTGAGTGCAATAACTATTAAACATTAGGGGAGCATACATATAAAACGTAAGAATTGAAATTTAAGGACTGCCACAACATTAATTAATTGATATAACCACATACAATACACTTACATACATAAATACATAACTTGTAGTAAGTAAATTGTTTTTGATAGCATTTATTTTTTAGCAGTAGTCGTTTAACAATTTGTTTTCATCATCATCAACATCAGCTGCAAGTTATTCTTGTTTAAAAAGTACTACTATATAAAACTAATACTATATGAAAAAACCCAGTCGAAATGGTGCAATTCTACAAAACAAAAAAACTATCTAATAACTATATACTATATTTGATACTAGACAAAATACTTGTGTTTACAAGATACATAGCGGATAATACACTTTAGTTATACCTATTCTTATACTAATTTAAATGTGTGTTGTGTTTTTATAATCATTAAAAAAAAACAAAAACAAAACATATCTCACAAGGACATACAACTAAACTCAAACTACGTTAAATGAGGCGCAGCCAACTTAACAGGCTCAAGCAAACGACAAAGATGAAGAAGAAGAAAAAGAAAAAAAGTACAGCGTTGCCAAACTAAGCCAAAAACGAATCGAAATTTCAGCTCATTACTAGACTTTGGTAGTATTTCACTTAATCTATGCATATTTAGAGACGTATCTATATGAATTATATAATAATTATTAAACAAAATGGATGACAAAAATCCACAATTTTTTAGAACTTTAAGTAAATTCAATTATTAACCATCCATCCAAAAGCAAAGAATTGTTTGTTTAGCCAAATTGTTTGTAGCATAAAAATTGTTTTGTTTCCTTAGTTGTAATTAAAAAATAACGGAAAAGAAATGGCTCTTGATGAATTACAATTTATAATCGGCAAAGTCTAATTTCTCAATTAAAATGTGAAGGGCCAAATCGGTTGTATTCGAACGATTAATTAATTAATTAATTATGTAATTGCGTTGTGTGCTCAGTTTATTTATTTTTTATATTGTATATGTATAATGCGTATAGAAGCTATTTAGAATATACCACATAGAATACACAATGTATATGAATAATGTAACGTGATAATAAACTTAATGAAAACCAATTGACTTACGCACATCAAAAGGTAACTGCATACATTAAGAGTAAGTATAAATATAATTAAAATAGTATCTAGTATGTAGTATTTAGTCTCTAGTAGTTGACTTAATTAATTGACGTTTATAATGTAGACGTAATCACTTTCGTACCACCTGATCCCATAGTTCACATATGTAGTTGTATACCATTTAAATAACAATTAGTTTCTGTTTGCGTACTCGATTCTTGTCTGGTTTCACATCATTTACTTAATGAGTTTCGGACACTTGTGCGACACTTGACTGCAAGCTGGGAAGGAAGACAAAGTGCAGTAGCCCCAAACACAATTGGAATGTTTCAAATTAATGCGAATCCCATAAAATGCTAATATTTAGTTCATCGACTGATACGCAATTGAACAAATTAATTAAATATGCCCCAACACAAATACATATATATATATATTGATGTACAGTTATGTTCTTCCCAAGCGACCTTAAGACAATCCAACGAGCTTTTTGATAAGATATTTACAAACATATTTATGATAACCGTGAATTCTATAACCAAATAGATAAGACTGTCACCTTATATGGGTGTGCTCATAATATATCTACTAGAGAAAACCCATAGAAATTGAAAACAACACAAGATCCTAAACACTTTGAAGAGGAAATTTGCAGATTATAAAGAGATTAACTTATAAGAAACTTGGTTTAAAATAAAGGCTTCCTTAAGTCCAATTTGGGGCTCAATAAATGAAATACCTTTTTCTATTATCACCACTTTACTTTTAATTTCCAAATGTCCCTTTATTAAACCTGAATACAGAGTTTTTTGTCACTATGTTAAAAGCTCTGTAGTTAACATTTCCTGGTTTTGTACCTAATTGACAACCAATCCATTGTCAGTTTTTTTCTGATTGACAGTCCCATCATTGTTGTTTGTCGTTTGTCGTCATCGATGCAACTGGAAATTCCAGAGCCTAAAGTCGCCAGATCCAGGCTCTGTCTGTGTTCATTAATATGCCTAAAGGCAGTTTTTGTCTTGTACAAAAATGTTCTAAAATCTCCAGGAAAATAAATAAGCTTCGTTTTGTTGTGTTCTCGTTTTTTTTCAATATTATTTTCTTGTTGATAATTATGCAAATGGACGCCGGGCGGGAGAACGTAGGCACAGAGGTGAACCCAGACTGGAATATTAATTGAATTGAAGCACGCGTAAAACATAAAAAAACGAGAAAAACGAAACGGAACGGCAAAGATCTTAAATTGGTGTGCCAAAGTGGAGGCCCGACCGATTTGTAGATAATGGAGGATGCGAAACTGGTTCGAAACGAGGCACCATGGCGTAGAAGCTTAGTGGTGGAACAATGCAATAATCTCGGTGCAGGGGGAGTACACTTGAATCGAAAAAAGCTTTGCAAACAAAAATCTTAAACATGCATATTCCAAGCGCACCTTACAATTGCAAGACATGGTATATTGTGCGTATAAAGCGGCATAACGAGCTTATTATGTCTTCTGCTGCAGCAGCGTAACTTAAAGTCGACTTAGCCCAAAACGCAGCTGGGCTGCTTGTTTGCTTATTCGCACTGTCTGCAGCTTTCGATTTCAAGCTCCAATACATTAACATGCATGCGTATTTTGGCTTGAGAGCTTTCTGTCTGTCCGCAGCGACAGGTTGTGTGTGTCTCTCTCTCTTTGTTGTGATTTTTGTTATTGCTATTTAACGTCTTGTTTGCCGATGTTGTTGTTGTTTTTTGGCCATAAACTGATACTTTAGCTGTCGCTGTCGTTGCCGCTGTCACCGTCGCTGCTGATGATGGCGTCGCAGTTTGCTCTGATGTTTATTTTTTTTTTGTGTAGCCGTGAAGGTCATACCCAACGCTTGGCATTCAGATACAAGCCGTGCGGCTGCGCTTGCGCGTAGTAGCTGGCTCTCAGCAGCGGCTCAGCAGGTGCGGCGGGCAGAGGCATGTACAGTATGGCAGAGAGCGAGAGAGAGAGGGATAGATCAGAGTTGCAGTGGGGTAGGCAGAGATGTTGTTGTTTTGGCAGTTATGAAACTAGTCCAATGACTCGCAGTGTTGTTGTTGTTTTCTTTAATGTTAATGTTGCGTTGTGAGCTTTGACGCCTCTTCTTGTAAAAAGCATGTAAATATATGTATGTATGCATGGTATGCACCTACACGATTTACATATGCACACAAGCATAGCACATATGTATGTATATGTGTGTATGTGTGCGTGCATGTCTTCTTTTTGTAGACCACAGCAATGAGTAAACAGCAAACAACAACAATGCAATGCGCATCAATAAATCGACCCTCATATGTCCAAATTTGCGTGTATTTGTTTTTTGTATTTGATTGACGGAGGCGGTTCTCAAAAATTTCGTCAGCCACACTTGACATCGAGGTAAGTTAAAAACTAAATGTACGCATTAGAAATATATAATTATTTTTACGTATTTAGTTTTGTTCCAAAAAAAAAACATTAGGGGATTTTATATTCCGCGACGCGCCTAAATGAGATTAAGCCAAAGTTGAAAAGTGCCTGGAAGAAAAACAAAGACACAACAATCACATCAAAATTCTGTCAAGTCATGCGAATGTATGCAAAAATGTTGGGGAAACTGGACAAAAAAAAAAACGCTGCGTAACATTCCAATTCTGAGTCGCAAAACGATAAGCTCGCAATGATCTAGATGCCAAAACTCGTTTGGTCGTTTTTTTGCAATAACTTAAATAGGAGTTTTGAGCTCAAAGTTCAGTGTAAACACATCTTTCGTTGGGGTTTTTCACATGGTTCATGCTGACGCAGGCTGCTCTAGAACTGGCCTGCCCTACAAAGAGAGCGACAGAGATAGAGAGAGAAAGGTTAATTGATATGATGTTAAAGTCTGAATCAGTTGCCATTTGCGGCAGGTAGGTTCCCCAACTGACGTCACATGTTTTGGTGTTTTTGTTTTTGAATCTTGTATTTGTTTTTCTTTCTTTTTAGAGCCAATTAATTTCAAGTGCTTAATTTAGTGAGCTTTAATAATCCGGATCTTAACACTTTCGAGACAAACAAACCATATTGTTGTATGGAAAATAAATGCATAAATAAGGAAATCTTGTCTTGTTATTGTTATTATTTGTTGATATGGTTATTTGGGTACTGTCGCAGAATGTTCGTGAATGAATTTATCGGCATCTGCGTTGCCGTCATGATTTAGCGATTTGTAAAAGCAAAAATGGTGTATGTGTGTGTGTGTAGGTTTTTGTGTGGAATTTCGAGTTTTTGGACTTTGTACTAGTGGCTAGCCATGAACCAAAGCTTGGCCGCCAACCCAGAGACCAGAGACCCGCGACCAGAGAGAAGAGAGAGAGACTTGAGTCCGTTGAGATGTTGCGGGAGAAGACAAAGTTCGCATTGTTAACATTGTTTACGTGATATATCGTTCGTATCGCATGGATTAGTTTTTAGCAATTCATCTTTTCTCTCTCTCTCTCTCTCTCTCTCTCTCTCGCCTCTCTCTCTCTCACTCTCCGTCTCTCTCTCTCTCTCTCTCTCTGTGACAATCATTGCGCACTTGTGCTAAGGCTCTAATTATACAATAAATGTTAAATTAAAATAGGGGCGGGGCTGTGCCATGTCTCATGACAGCATAATGCGGAATTCTAATATTCATGCATATGGCCAGAACCATAACAAAATCAGCTAACACACCCAGAGAATACTTATACAAAATTGTTGAGTCGTCATCAGGAAGACTTTGCAACTGACTTTAACTAAGGCATTGGGGCTCAGTTGACTAAATGCGTAACGGAAATTATTAGTTTTCAATCACTGCAAATACTTAATAGAAATATGGTCACACTTCCGCCATGCGACTGGGCAGGGGGTCACACCTAATGCCTGGGGTCAAATATAACGGAAGTATTTTCCATATGCAGAGCTAAAGACGCAAAAATATTTAATTAATAAATTTCGTTATTAATGTGTTTCAAATACTCTGTGTTCGAGTGCGTTAAGGGGTATATTAAACACACTGTTATACATTATAACAAACGATTTTCTGTTATCACACAACATACGCAATGTTAACTATCACTGTTACACATAACAGAATAGATTCTGCTAAGTATAAGGGTATTTACTTATCTACACTGTTATGCCTCGCATTTAACGAAACAATTATTTTGTTTGAGCTTAACGATCTGACATGCATATTCACACGTGATTTTATTCATTTCCGAGTGCCAAGCCAGAGATTCACAAGTAACAGCAGCAAAAGCAGAGCTGCATGAATGTGGCACAAGAATTTGCCAGACCTTGGCGAAATGCTGTGGCAAACGTTTAACCTTGAAGCGATCGTGACTTGAGTACACCTGCTGCTCGCCCTACCCCACTTGGTTAACCCTATCTGCCGGTTTAAGCATCAAATTGAGGGCATATAAGCAATTACATGCTTACATTTAATACGTAAAAACCTCAAAAGCTGAGTGTGACAGAAAAATGCTGAATCACACAAAGAGCGAGTACAGCTTTCTTTTGTGTTGCCAACAAAACAGGTTGTAACTGAAGATGTACTGTATTTTTTGATAAATGCTTTGCTAATGCCATGAATCATCTGTCGTCTGTTCAAGGGTTTAGCTTCGTTTGGGTTCAATAAACGAAAATGGATCATCGAATAACTTGAAAGATCACAACTTTAATGATATATTTATATGTTGTGTACCGTTTCCGCCTTAATGTTGTCTAACGGTTGAGTTGGGCCAAAAAAAAACGGAGGCTGGCCAAAGCCAAATTTGATTTCCGCCTAGCGAGAATTGTGTATTGGAAAACAAGTTTTAGTTTCGCAGCAGACGCAATAGAAGAACAGCCGAATAATGAATACCCTTGCTGTGGTTATATAAAAGAATATATTATTGATTATAGATTGTTGGCAAATGGCTTTAGCCAAAGTCCCCGACCCTATAGCCATTAACTAATAAAATCAAGCTTCAGTTTTGATTTGGCCTTTGGACCAGGCCAATACGGAAGCCTTTCAACTGAAACTTATTTTCAAACCAGGCGAGGCGCTAATTGAGAGAACTCTTACGCTCAAACGCAACAATGATGAAACATTATTAAAGATTCTATTTGATGTCATCATATCAAAATCGTTTTGCTAGTTTCAGATTTAGCTTCAATGGCAACACTTGAAAGCGTTCATGATGATAATCACGAATAACAAGTTCATGGCTTTAATGATAAATTGCCGCGGTTCTTATGCATATCAGTTAAGACATTCGTACGTTTGTTTATACTGTTGGCCATGTCCAAAGCGAAACCAAAGCAAAAAAAATACAGAAAAAAAGATTCAAATTACTTGGCCTAGATAATGTACGATGGTAGAATCGCCTCGTATGGTCAAGTCTTTTGCTAACTGATTTCGATAAGGCTCTTGGTAATAAGCCAAACCGTGGGCGTCCCCGCTTTGTTTATACATCTTAAAATAGCAACAAAAATGTTTTTTTTTTTCTCATTTCCTTCACATTGCTATGGCATGATTCCGTTTTAAGTTTGAAGTTCTTATCGATTAAAGAATAAATCTAATTTCACTGGGTTTCCCTTTCGCATACAGTAAATATACAATATAATTTACACATACTATTATTTGGGTGAAAATGATCTTGGTTCTGGCTGGTGAAGCAAACCTTTAAATTTTTGTTGAAAATTATTGTTTGTAAATTTTGAAATTTTCAAATTTGATTATTGTTATCATTATGCACGTATAATTAAAAGTATTATTTCACTGCAAGCTATCAATTATTTGTTATCTAAACAATAATGACTATGCAATTACAGAGTGCGATAAAATAAAATAAAAAATAAACAGTCTGCGACATTAGAAAAAAAACCAAGTGCACTTCGGCCCAAAGGCCAAGAATAATGTATGTATTTTGTTGTTATTATCTGTAGCAGGCCCATTAAATACATTCGTACCTAAGAATAATACTTAAGCTTACCCCAATTGTTTTATAGCACCGGGCAAAAGTCAAGAAATTGTTGAATTTCATTAAATTTCCCTTTGTTTTAAAAATGTTCCCAAATAATTTCCCACTTTACACACACAACAATAAAAGGTAAATTTCCCCATTTTGGATGAGCCTCATAAACAACTGAAAGTGGTAAAAAGCGGCATTTGAAAGAACAACAAATAATCGTTTTAGCCAATGTTGACTGTATTCTATGTTATCTATACAATGATGGTCATTGCCACCGCTTGGCCCAGTTGGAATTCGCACGAATCATGCGATCAAACCTGCAGTTTTTTTTTTGTAAATTAATTAAAGCGTATTTTTTTTTATTTTATTTATTTTTTCTAAATAAAATTTATTTTATTTATTACTGTATGTATTTATAATAATTCTCATTTTATTCGTTAACAGTTTAAAGCCCCGCTTGGTCAGCGCCAACATGCATATTGTTCATGTTATGTTTGAGTTTGTGTGTGTTGGTGTGTGTGTGTGTGTGTTTGTATTTACATAAATTATGTTATTGCTGTGGGCTTTCAGTTGCTGAGAACAAACATTTACAATAACATTAGCGGAATTAGTGCAGTCAAATCAAGGCAGCATTTTGTACGTATACGTAATTTCTGCCTTATGTTGCAGAAGGTTTGGCATAACCCAGTTAATTGACTATCTATCTTTTTACATTAAATAATGCCTTATTCAAATCTGGTTATGATTCGATTTGAACATTCAATTACAAAGAATACTACATCAAACTAACAATCCAATTAATACAAGATACGTACAAAATGCTGCTTGAATTTTAATGCATTTATCTGCATACTTAACAAATTTCATTTTACAATTCCTGAACTAAACTGTACCATATATTTATATATGTTTATGTATATCATTTCATTAGTTCGACAGTATATTTATACATATATATATCTACACAATCATCATATATTATTATACTTAGCACCCCCTCAAAATTTTGAATGTTTAACACATCACTTAACAGATAAGACCTCCCATATACATTATGAAACGAAACAAGAAAACAAAAAACCTTTGCACTTTTCTCTTTTATCCATATTTGATTTGATAGTTATTTTTTTTTTTGCTTGTTTAATCCATTTTCCTTTATATGTATGTTTGTTTTGTATTTTAGGTTTTTGTTCTTATTGTTGGTTTTGTTTTTTGTTTTTTTTTTTTTTTAGAGCCCGCCCACGAAGGTAAAAAGAAAAAGAAACACGTTTCGAGTTGAATCCATCCATCCGCTTACTTAGTATATATATTTGTTTTGAATGATTTTTGTTTTGTATTGTTGTTTTTTGTTTTTTGTATTCATTTTTTTTTTGGCTTAGACGGATCCAATATCACTTTGGTATCTGGCGGTTAAATAGTTGGCCGCCTCTGTCATTTGTTCCAGGCACTGGTACAGTCCATTCAAATGTCTTTTGCAACGTTTCGCCAATTCGGTGGCCTTATCGCTGGACTTTTGGCATGCATCGACAATATCGCTGCCATCGCTGCTTTGCGCATTGTCGCTCTTGTTGCCATCCGATTCCAGACCCGAATCAATTTCATTCGATATATCCGAATCTGAATCGCTCATATTGCTCACCGATGTTGTCGACATCATCGATGCTGTCGACGTTCTTCTCACATGTCCTTTGACAGTGGTTGTTGCTGTTCTTGCTGTTGTTGCTGTGCTGCGACTGTTGCTGCTTGTGTTGGACTCAGTCTTGGTCTCACTTGAGCTGAGCTGTTGCTGTTGCTGTTGTTGTTGCAATTGCTGTGGCTGCTGTTGCTGTTGCTGTTCCGTTTCTGCATCGAGTTCATCATCATCATCTTGATTGGTTGTCCACAGCAGATCCTGCTTGAGTGAATTGAGCATAGTGTAGAGATTGAAGAGCTCGGAGGCATTCAGAAAGTCATGAACATTCTTGGAACGTTTGCTGTGAACGCTGGAACATTTTGTCAGCTGATTGGCGGTTGTATCCTTGCCACAAGCAGGTATTATATCAGTGCTATCACCAATCTAACAGAACAATAGAAAACAAAAGAATAATATTATAATTTTGTTAATAATTGTTTAAATGGGGGTTTTAGTGTTTGCTTTAGTACAAAGTTTCAGAACACACACCTGCCGATCCATGAGCCTGCATGGCACCAGTATGGTATCATCCATGGTGTTGACAGTTTTCACAAACTTTTCCATCACATTGACGATGCTGTCTTTGGAGAATTGCTGCTCATCGTGACGCGCAATGCGACGCAGGCAGTTCCTGTAAAAGAGTAAAGAAAAACACATAACGATTAACGACAATTTCTAAAATATTTTATTTTTGCACATTGACAAAACAAAAAAAAAACCAGTCACTAGACAATAAGCCAATTGGCCATTCAAGAAAAAAAAGCATGTTCAAAACGTGTCGTCGTTAAGTCTGCCACTTGTTCTTCTTTTAAGCATTTCCGACAACATCTTGATTTAACTTCTTTAACAAACACGAATTGATATATACGACTTGATTTTTAACTATGCAAATAAGACGATCCCTTAGTCTTGTCGCAAAATTCGATTTGTCTATGAATATAAATAGAAGATCGAAATACGAAAAAAAAAGGAAAAACCTGTTTGTGCCCGGTTCGAATCCGTTGATTTCTATTTCTGAAACAAGCGCACACAATTGTTGTTGTTATTTTATGGGTTTCACCCCACACAACAAACCCGCCTGATTGTCTACCTGTGCTCTGTTTCAGGTCAAGCGCTTTTTGATGTTCAAGCCACGTGTCTGAGAAAGTTATACAAACGCCCCGTCTCTAAAAGCCATATAGGTACATTCTGACTGCTCATTTTGTAGTTATATTTGACGCCGTCAAGTCTCTCTCCCTGCTCAAAGTTCACAAACTCGGCACGCGTATCATGCAGAGTTGCGTTGATAATTGCATGCGTCTGGTCGTCTGGTCTGGGTATATTTTTTTTTAAAGATTACGTCTGAGTCGTCTGGAGTTTGAGTGTCTGGCGGTAGCCGCGTGATCGTTTTGGGGCCGCCCATGTCTATGGTCGCTGATAAAATTGGTTTAAACTAGCTACGCATATAATATACACATACGCAATGTGTGATAGAAATATTTCTTAGCAAACCACCCAACAATGTCTAGACTATTGATAGCTACTAAATTGTAACAACAACGACGACGACGAGAAGCACGCGAGCGCCGCATGCACTCTTACAGCTGTCCGTCCAAGTGCCGAGTGCTGCCTGATATCTCACCAAGTGCAAACGTACACACACACACACAAACACACAGACGAGACGAACACAAATATAGAAACATAGAAACATCGACATGGTTACGACGCGTGTGTCAAGGTTTTTTTCCGCTGGCCATGCCATAGTTGGGTTCAATGCATACCGAGTTAAATTTCCCATCGCACAATATGACTAATTGAGCTAATTGAATATGGCATTTGAATAGGTGTATGTTTGTGGGGGGATGTAATCAGTTGAATAAAAAGCGTCACAAGAAAATGCTAGTACATTGTTACAAAAGTTCTGACGCAAAAATACCTCTTTAAATGTAATTAGTATTTTTCTTTTTTGTTATTGTAAAATAAAAACGAGCAATTAGGTAACCTACGTAGCTATTGGAAATGTTTTTGTTTATTGCAGAGTTATTATTATTTCTTTTATAATTTATAAATATTTAGCAAACGTATTTTTCCATGCAAAAACAATATTTGCATTTGTTTGTCATCATAATCTAAAGATTTTATTTAAATTATATTTTATAGTATTTTCATCATAGAGTGATCAAGAGGCTTGCAATGTGGCAGCACTAGATGAGATGGTATTGAACAGTGTTGCCACATCATATCTTATTTATCTTTAAATTCACCTTATTGGCAACAATTCACCCACTCAAAGCTAATTTGCAATATTCATGCAGGGTACTTAATGAGCATGTACGCAAAATATTCAAACGCGCAATTATATTATCAATAGTTTTAATAAAGAAAAAAAATAAAGACCAGTCGTCGGAATGTCGCCTCATTCATACATAATTACCCAGCCTGAATGAATGAAGTCAAGTTCTTTATTTATATTGTACTTGAATTGTAAAAAGTCAAGCGTTTGCCCATTTTAGCGAATGTTGCTGCGCATTGTTCACTAAAACAGGCGATAGATAGTCAGACGGAGTGATGTGTATTTTGGCCACGCGCCAGCATAGAAATCAAATCAAATCAAATAAAGGGAGGGGAGTAGATGGGCAGAGGTAGTGAGCACGATCAACGTTATTGACCTTTTATGCTACCCCACCCCCACCCCCCTTAGGAAATGCTAAATCGTACAACAAGTGCAGCAATTGTGCCGGCAGCAGAGGCAGAGTCATCGGTCGTGGCAGTAATGTTAAAAACACGCCATCTCAAACGACCAATTGCAGAGCAGCACGGCAAAAAAAATAACAGCGACGCTATTATCTGAGCGCATACATATCTCAATGGTGTGTGTGTGTGTGTGTGTGTGAGGTGTACATTCTGGCTGTCTCAATTCTCTAGTAATTCGCCTAGTGTCGCGTGCCCCATTAAGGCGCTAACAACAAAGCTTAGCCTTAGCCATGCACACCTGGTGACACCTGACTACTCCACTCAACTCTGCTTTGCCCGGCTGGTTGGGTACCTGTGTGAAGTGGGCCAAGTCAGGCACGCGACACACGCGTCCAGTTTTTTCTTTTTTTTGCTGCGGCACAGACATGCGCAGCAGCAGCGCCGCATACAACACAGAAATCAGCCGATTTTTGTGTGTGGCAAAAGAGTGTCAAGCTTACTCTCTTTCAACCGCTCTCTTTGCAATTTCTGTAAGCAGGGTGAGAGTGAGATGGAGTGAGAAAGAGAGAGCGTTGCGGGTTGTAAAACTGTACGATTGTTAGATGAAGAGACGCTAGCTAGTCATGTTTTGTTTTTGTTTTCATTGTTGTTGCTGCTGCTGCTGCTGCTGATGCTGTTTTGCCAGCAATATTTGCAAATGTTGGGCAACACTTTTGTGTCAAATTGACCAATATATTTGTTTTGCAGTGTGGCTGCCCTCTCTGTTTGGCCTCGACTGACCTCCAACAGGTTAATCGATAAGCACAGCAAACCGATATTAATGTTGTATTTTTACAATTTAGCATGCGACCAACACAAACAAACTCACAATTTCCTATCAAATACGATTATTAATCAAGGCGAAAGCCCCAATAACTAATACAAATATGTACAGCAACTAGCGCAAACGTCATCAATTAATAATTTATGAATTATGTGTATATTTATATTTGCCTACGTCAATCACTCAAGTTGATAGGGGGGACCTGTGAATCACAACGTTTCTTATTGTTTTCTACTAGTTTTTGGTGAATTTTCTTATTCTTTTATTGCCTGAAGCGGTGTTATGTCGTAGAGCTCATTATTTGCCTTCTTTTCACATAACACAGACAATGACAATGACTGGATGAGTAATAGTTTCTAATATCGATAAGTGACATACAAGCGCCAAAAGTACTGATTATGGCGAGGTGCGATAAAAAGGAGAAAAGTGGTCAGAGGTACATATGCGATTTTATTAGTTTAAACAAACACACAAGCACAGTTGTACGAAACGAGCTCAGGTTGGAAACATACAAACATATGTATTAGTACGCATGCACACACACACATATACAAATAAATGTATATTTGTATATATTATGTACAGCTATAGCACGATTGTGTCATATTAGGCAGCGTTGAATTTGCTTTTTTTTTCTTTCTTGTTTGAATGGCCGTTCGCATCGTACGATAAAATGTTTGTATCTTGCTTTTTTTTTCTCGTTTGAAACGAAAGAGAAAATGCCGTGTGGCCAAGGGGTGCGGTGCTTGTGAGCGATGAGCGAGAGAGCAAAATTATGTGAGCGAAATTGTATGTGCGATGTTGTCCCAAACCTCTCACCTCTGCAGCGACCCTACTAACTCATCCTCCTTTAATTTAGCAACTGCTTTTAAATTGAATTTAAACACATTTTAACTAGAAACTTCGCGCTTGCCCAGCCCAAAACTAGACGTACACCAGCACAAACATATATACATACATGCATGCATATACGGGTGTATGTATATTCCCCACATCATCCGCTTCGCACAGATCTTTGGCACTTACCGACTAGTCTCCAGTTTGGTGAGGTCTGTGTATCCGCTCATTGTGCTGTATTTTAGTATTTGTTGTTGGTTTGGTGTGGGTTGCGTTGCTTCTATTTACCGAAACGGTTTACATACGTTTCGATATTTAATTTGGGGTTTTTCAATAAATGCCGATCCAACAATTTTTCTTTTTTGATTAGTATTATACACACATACACGCGCACTTTCACTGTGTCTGTCTGTCTCTCTTCGGTGTTTACAGTACGTAAGTATGCGTGCGGGCCTTCAGCTGATTTTTCTTGTTTTTATGGTTGTTGTATTCTATGCGTGACGACAAACGATGACCGACTAGCAAGCAAATGTTTGTTGCTATTACGAAATCTGCAGACTATTTCTTTTATATATTACAGGTAATTTTAGTTTATAGCTGGAGTCGCTGCTGGACACGTTTGCTTTTTACAAAACACGAGTGCGATTTGCTTTGATTTTAAAAAGTCGCTGCCGTTTTATGCTCAGCATGCACGGTGTTTAGTTTTGAATCTGAGTGACTATTGCTTAGATCTACAGTAATTGCTTTATTTATATATCAGAATTCTAAACAATTTTTTTCTCGTACACTGCTGTTGCACCACGACGAACGACCGCTTTGAACGAGTCTCGATTTTAAAATGACTAGAGCGGCGAATGGTGTGACCTCAACCACTTAGCGCAAAAATCGACAATGTGGACGATACTGTATCGAGTACCGAGTACGATGCTTGCTGGCACAATCGGTGCTAGGCATCGATAACAATATTGTCTTATTTTATATATCGTTTGTAGTTTTTTTTAATATTAATCAATGAACGCGCAATGATTTAAATGTTTATTGCCTATTGGTTCTGGTATTTGCTAAAGATGTATGTCTGCAGCCCCTTTTAGAACCACTTGCAAAATTTGCACAAGTTAAATTACTCGCTACCGATTTGCAATTATTAAAACCAATTGGAACGTTTCCACGTTTGTACAAAATCATTTCGGCCAAACTAAAATGACGGTTTATATTTCATTTTGAAAAACAATTACAATTATTGCCTAGTCTAGCAAAGCCGATGTGTTCACTTAATGAGCAGCGGTGGCAGCAGCCTTTGCAGCGATCTCATCCTCCTTGGCGTGCAGTGCAATGAGCTCCTGCTTCTTGGTGGCAATACGCTCCTCACGGCGCTTGCGTGCCTCACGCACCTTCTGTCTTCTGGCCTCGGCCTGGTCAGCGAGCATCTTGCTGCGCTGCTTCTCGGCCTTCTTCTTGTGAATGTACTCCATGAGGACGCGCTTGTTCTTGAACACATTACCCTTGCACTTCATGTACAGATCGTGGTACAGATGGCGATCAATCTTCTTGCTGTCACGGTACTTCTTCAGCAGGCGACGCAGCACACGCTGACGCTGCATCCACACCAGCTTGGTGGGCATACGGGCGTTCGCTGTACCCTTGCGCTTACCAAAGCCGCAGTGACGACCCTTACGACGGGCCTCGGTGTTCTTGCGCACACGATAGCGGGAATGCACCACAACGGGCTTCTTGATGATCAGACCATCCTTGATCAGTTTGCGTATGTTTTGACCTGCAAAATTCCAATCAGATTATAGTAAACGCTACCGCCATGCATAGGCAACAACTTTTTGCAAATGGTACTTACGCGAGTTTGTGTTGGCGATTTCGTTGATTTCATTGGGATCCAACCAAACCTTCTTCTTGCCGCACCGCAGTACAGAGGCTGCGAGCCTCTTTTGGAGCTTTAGAGAACTGCAGAGAATAAGAACGCAAAAACACCGTATGTTTAGTCAATCCAGCGTGGAGTACTTGTGTGTGTATTCGTGTGTGGTTGCGTATGTGTGCATGCGTTCAGGTTATTTCACAATTATTGCAAATAAATTGAATTGCATCCATTTTCTGGCGTATTTTGTACAAAACGCATCCACTCGTAAGCACTTTTCACACATTTTAACACAACAAATTGATACAAAACATATAATTTTATGAAATTCAACAATACCTCATGCTGTCGACCCTTGCTAGTCGTGGCTGGGAAAGAAAGAAAAATTTGACAGACGGAAGTGACTGCCATTTTCGTGCTGTTAACACGACATCAGGCTCGCTGCTACGAAAAGTATGACCGTTTACATTTAAAACAATTCACAATAGGCGCTTAACAGCTTGTGAATGCGCTTGCATAACATCGAAATGTTATATAGCAATAAGGCCTAACGGCCCTGGTTAAACAGCTGATTATATCGAAATAAGAAATCAAACATCAAGTTTATTGTTCGTTAAGACTTATAATTACTTAATTTAAGATGCAACACACTTTAAGGCGTTGCCTTACCATGGCAGCCACCAGGACACCAGTGACACCAGCATTGCGTTGCTTTGCCACTTTGCCGCATGCACCGGAACAAAACAAAAATCAGGCTAGCAGGAACCAATTGCCGCGTCTGATGGAATTTCCGGAAATAATCTGGCCCTCAGCCTTAAATACTATTAAAAATTGGATAACAGTACAGTTTATAATACGCCCATACTTTGATAGCGAATTTCAAATTAAAGACTTTATATTTGGCGCCAAGCAGGCGCTGCAGGTAAGCGACAGCCCTCAAGCAGCTAATAAAATATGTGCATTGAGAAACCCGGAATATCTTCGAACAGGTGGTATCGTCCAAGTTGGTTGGCGGTGATTTAAATCAATTGAACGATTTGGTTTCAGCTGAAGCCCTGGCCGAACTAAAGCCCGTCATCCAAAAGCTGTCAATGACACAGCGCAAGCAACTGGAGATCAATGAAAGCGACATCTATCTGTCGTTTCCCTACCAAATTGGCATCATGTTCGATGATGCCAACGATAAGCTACAAAAACGTTGGGTCGAGATCACAATGGTGTTTCACGTAATGCGCGGTTTGACTGAGATGCGTGCACGCGGCGAGGAGATACCCTGGAATATGGGGTAAGTAGATTGTATGAACTTGCTGTACAATATTTAAAATTTTTGTTTTTTATTCAGAACAATGCCCGAGTATCAGGATAAGGTGTTCATATGCAATTATCGTTTCAAAAAGGAATTCACCGCTGGACAACAATCCGACTGGACGATCAATGTAGCCAATCATTTCAGAGCCATCGATCTGATAAACGAATCGAAATAACATATACCATATTATTATACGGCGCCCGTTTTAAGCCAGGTTGTACTGTCATTGTACGCATTGATGGTCCCTGCAGCCGTTAACCTTTTTGATTTTAGGCAACATTTTGCAATAAAACAATAATTGCGTTAAAAGTGTGTGGGTGTATAGGTATAACAAAATGAAATTCAAGTCTTGTTCTTGATTATTGTTTAATTTAAATAACGAGTATGTTTAGTCATACATACATATACAACGATTTACATATGTTGGTATATATACAGTTAATACCAATTAATTGTTGTTGTTTTTATTTGCATTGGCTTAACTTAATGATGCTTCTCGTACTTGGCCCTGTAGATGCCCTTCGAATCGTACTTGTCCAGGAGCAGCTTCCACTCGCCAGGTTTGTTGGTGCGCAGATAGTTGATCACCTTGTTGGAGTTGCGACGCTGCACATCCGTGCACTTGGAGCACTCCGACTCGAGTGCATCGGGCAGCAGGCGCTTCAACTCGCGTCCCTCCGGCGTGCATGGACCCTTCTCCATCAGGCACTTGATATAGTTGTTAAGTACACGATTATTGCCCAGCACTTCGTCCACATTGACATTGTCGTATTTGTGTGTGTATTCCTGCTTTGCTGCTGCCGCCAAGCCGGCAAACATGCACACAATCAAAATGGCCAATGAAGCTTTCATCTTGCTGAAAAGACCACAAAGCAAACAAATTTAAATGTGAGTAATGGCTAAGCAAACATTTCAAAAAAAATCTTCAACAACTTGAATGGACAATGACAATTAAAAGTCGCGTTTGCCTTTCAATCAACTGTCAGAAACCTACCTAAAATATTGAAGCATTAACAACAATCAACAAAAACAAGAAAAATCAACAATCTGGTTACTCAACTCTGGCGCCTGCGAGTCTACGGGTTTCTTGACTTGGAAACGAGCTTTTTGGAGTGACATTGGCTTTATTTTTTGTTTCTTTGATTCTCGGACGCAGTCGCCTCATTTCTGGGCTAAGCTCATTTCATGCATTATTAATGCCCCCTGGCATATATGACATATGCATACTAATTAATTGTTTAAGTGTGTGTTTTTCTGCTCTTTTTTTCCGCTTTAATAACAAAAGATTTCACAATTTGTTTTAGACCACGTCACTTAGCCAAGTTTTGAGCTTATGTTTGAATTAGTGGTCATTGCAAACAGAGCGCTTTTTATTCATCTATTTCATTTTATATAAGTCAACTTGCATCGAAGCCCAGCAAAAACAAAAAAAACAAGTCTCTGTTACTTTATAACTGTTGTTTGGCACACGCAAGCGTTGCCAATCTGTTTACGCAATACACACTGGAGTATCGATATTGATTTGCAGCTGCAGGCAGACAAAGCGCAAGCGCGGCTTGAATTACTTAGTGTTATTGTTGGTTTGGAATTTTGTATCAACGAGCCTGCGCGCGTCACTGTCTTAATGCTCACCTGTTGTTGGTGTTCTCGTTGTTGTTGTTGTTGCTCAACTGCTGCTTGAGATATGTTTTCGGTATGCGTTGCGTACGACAGCACAGCTTTGATTGCCAAGCAGTTAGCCTGTTTAACCGACTTTTATACTAAGGAGCTTTGACGACCAAAGCTTTCGCATTCGCTCGGCCACTAGTCAGACACTTTTGTGGCCGAGTCAAAGGTCTACAAGAGCTGCAGTTAAAACTGCCAAAAAAAAAAAACCAAAAACAAAAACACACACACAGAAAATTTAACCGGATTTTTTTTTTATAATTTTTCACTCGAATTTCGGCCGTCCAAGCTTTTGGGCTTTGCTTTTTTTTCTGGATCGCGTCATATTTTTTGTTGCTTTTTAATGTACATCACCCCCTCTCTGCCTATTTGTTTAAGCTGTTAGTGGTTTTGCAGCTCTGTGTTTCTTCTCACCTTCCCCTTCCCTCCGGCTGCTGCCTATCGTCAAAAATTCGTAGGAAAAACGTTGGCGGTATTTAACTGAAAACTTAAATCTTGTTGTTGATCTTGTTATTGCTGTTAAAAGAGACCAACAGCTCTTTTTTTTTTTTTTTTTTATTATGTTGTAATCACTTTTATGCGTTTCCTCTTTTAATTTATACACACACACACACACACACATATATTAGTATATGCTGTGCTTTGAACAAACATAAACATGTTCATAGCAAACTCTAGGCTTAACCAGATTTCGAAAGCTTATTCGAACTGGTCTCAATTTTTGTTTACGCAGACTTTAAACTGGGATTTACCATGTGTTTTTTTTATCGTACTACTAAAAATACTCCTGTGGTTTGTTGTATTAAGTAGATAATTCCATTATCATCGGTTTGGCGGTTTAGTCGGTTATCAATAAACATATTTTTTGTTCATCCCATTTTAATGACAATGACGCAGACGCTAAGTTGTCTACTTGGCTTAGTTCAATGGGTCAGCGCAAAAAAAAGCCCACGGGCGACTCAAATGAAACCTAATAAATCACTCGGCACACACACACACACAAGTGATATAAGTTTTATGTTTATTTTAGTTGTAATTATGCAAAAGCTCATATCATCATCAAAATTAACAATCTGTTGTCGGCTTTTTTGTTGTTACAAAATACGTTGGCTAGTTAACAATAAAAAACCACAATTTATTGTACGCTGAGATTAGATTGATTGCCTTAACAAATAGTTGGCCAAGTAAATGTTTATTTAACTTATTTCCACTAAGAACTGTTTGATTTATATTTTGCAATATATTTCTTTTTTTACTTTCTTACTTTAATTTGTATTTGTTACTTTAGTTTGTATTGCAAAGTGTGTAACTTTTACAAAACATATAATTACTAAGCATTTGTTATTGCTCAATTGCCAATTGGGTGTTGTTTGCCTTTGGCAAATGGAAAGTTCGAGGGAAACGTAAACACAACACAGATAACCGGGCAGAGATGCTGGCGGGGAGGCTGTCAAAAGGGTTGCTTGCCTTGAAAAAAAGGCAACATGTGCAAAAGTTCAGGTTCAGGAAGGCGAAGTGCGACGACAGCGACAGCAAAACAAATAAAGTAAATAAAACCCAAAAACAACAACAACAACAAAAACAAGCTGACACACCACAATATGGAAAAAAAAAATAAGATTCAATAAAGGTAAATCAAATCGGGGGACAGAGATCTTTAGTGTAGGTACGTGCACAGGTTTTCATTGCCATTTCAAGTCAAAAATATATATTTATTTATTCATGTGTGTGTGTGTGTGTGCGTGTGTGTGTGTTAAGCTTACTATGTAGTAATTGTGACAAAGGCTAGTTAATCAAAAAAAAAAAAACGCCGCAACCTCAAGTCGCTGGCTGGATGTGAATCTTTGAAGCCCTGAGATTGTTTTTGGCTCTTGGACATTGTGGGATGGGCAGCCTTTTAACCCTCCCCCCCTCCCCCCCACTATGCAGTCGTGCACAGTGTGACAGATAAGGTGAAATAAGAGGCAAATGCGATGTGCAACCAAGCGGCAATTACGTATACGTATGCTATGATTATTATTATTATTAATGTTGACTGATAAGCACAGTCTAATGAGCTGATCTCTCTCTCTCTCTCTCTCTCTCTCTCTCTCTCTCTCTCTCTCTCTCTCTCTCTCTCTTTACTTGCTAGACCTACAACTAAGATACATGAGTGAGTCACGACTACTTCAGAGGCAATTCAGTGCTGGATTTTGGTTCATGCTGTGGCTTGGGATTCAATATCGTCTCTAACTGCACATCGCCAGTGCCACGAATCTTGCGATACATCTGGCCATAGCTGCCGCAACCACAGCAGCGACGCACCACACTGAGCAGGCACCACAGGGCGAAGATTAACTGGAATGCCATCAGGATTGGCTGCAACTTGGGCATCAGCAGCACATTGGTGCGCAACATCAGGAGCACAAAGCTAGGCAACTCGCCCATGTCCTGCAAAAGGTAAGGAATAAAAAATATATTTGTAACTTTACTTAGGTCTAGGTTTTTGTTTAAAATCCACCAAATTAATCTACTTCAGCTTAACTTGAGCAATACTTTTAAGCAAAGTTTTAGTTTAAGAGTAAGAACTTAAACACGAACTTTTGACTTTAGTATTTGCATTCTTTAGTTAAGAAAATCAACTTAAAATGTGCGGTTTTAAGTTTAGGTTAAGACGAAAAGGAAAGGAAATATAGGTTTTAAAATCGAAACTCTTGTTGAAAAGTAAAAGACACTTAGCCTTAGTTAAAAAATAAAGAGATTTAAAAAAGAATTACTTACAAATTCATACCAAAAGCCGGGAATAATCATATGACTTAGCTTTTGAAGTTTTGGACTGAAGTTTTCGAAATCTGGCAATGGTGTATTGGATTGAAAGCGATACTTCTCATTGATGGGTATGCCTGTAATGGGCTCTAACAGAATGAATGGCTCATGTTCCTCCACATTGGGATTGAGGCCTTCGAAGTGCTGTTGCCAATTGTAGCTGCTGCCATAGAAATGTGGCATTGAGAAAGCCGAAGGAGCATCATCTATAGAAAAAAAAAATGTTAAAAGCTGTTGCACTTAAGTTAAAGTCCGACTTACTTATCACACACTTGGAGACATCGAACATGCCACGAGGCAATTGGACACCATAGGTGTTATCCATGCAGGCGGGTGGAGTTTGATTGGCCTTGAGTAGAGTATAGCGATAGGTATTCATGCTGGCAGCCAGCACATCCCGTTGATAGTGCAAGGGAAGGACGCGACAGGATTCAACGGCCATGATACTCAAGGGAGTATCCCTTTGCGTAAATGGTGGAAACAGAGAGTTATCCCAAATGCCCGATACCTTAATGGGACAGCTTTTGTCCAGATGATCATTGCTGCGCTTCACACGCTCCTCAACAAACTCCCGATCATTGAGTGTTTGTATGCGAAAGAAGTTGTCCATGCCATGCTTGGGTCCAATATTCACCTTATACACTTCCTTTTTCTCCTTCAGAGCCTGTTTAAAACGTATTTGTTTAGCGAAAAGGCATTCAGCATAATACGCTCGATGAACTTACATTGAAAAGCGTGCCACAATTGGTGGCAAGCGGCACAACCTTGCTGAAAAACTCGAGCGAGGGACGCGTAAACTCCCAGAGGAAATAGTAAACACTGCCAGGCAAAAACACCTGCTCCCCAATGGTCAAGGGATTAAAGCCCATCCAAGCCCAGGGTATCTGACTGCACTTGGCCGCGGCACCCATCAGAACAGCGTTAAACTGCACAATTGTCTTATTGAGTATATCCGGTGAGACACTCTCCTCGGGCACAAACTCCACATGGCGATAGCGTTGCTTGCTATACGTAATGCTGCTATCCGTTCGATTTAGGATCTCATTGTAGCCCATAATCTTGTAGACAATGGGTCCAATCTGCTGCAGCTTAATCTTGCTGTCGCGTCCCGCGAGAAACTCCTCGCCATTGGTCACATTGAACAGATAGCTCTTGAGCTTGCCAAACGGCGAATTCACCCAGCTGTCCATGGTGGGCATTTGTTCACGAAAACGTATATGCTCCTTGGCCAACTCATATTGGTAGCTAATGCCGCAGGAGATCACAAAGCAATAGATGTTCAAAATGCAGAACAGCGATAGCGCCGCGATTTTAAACCAAAAACAATACTTCGTGGCCATGATGCACTTTTCCAGTGTGTCTGCAGCGTCTCAACTCTCAAGACTCTAGAGGCAAGAGGAAAGTGAGAGAGCTCTAGAATAATGTGCGACCGCGTTGGCGAAATCACGCGATCCGTTTGATTCCAATAGCTAATCGCTTTCGAATTTTCATGTTATTTTAAATACAAAATTTGTATTTGGTTTTTTTTTATATTGACTTATCGCGAGGTCTCTTCCTCTTCTTGGGCTTGTGTTTGAAAAGCAAAAGAGCAGCTCTCAAAAACAAAAGGGAATCATGCCAGGCTAGCCAAATACCCTGTAGCTAGAAAATGCTGCTATTAGTTTAAGTTGAACGTAAGGAGACTTACTCAAGCACAAACTTCTAACATACCCGATTGTTCGTGCGCCAAGGGTATGCGAAATAACAGAAAGGCTATCTCTAAGGCTTGCTAAGGCCAAACACGCTCTGCTGGCGCAATGTTAGCGATAACGATAACGCCCCAACTCCTGACCCGAGCATAGAATTTACGCAAATCGTAATTCAAATTTATTGTATACAGATTATTATTTTGTGTTGCCAATGTGTGTGTGTGTGTGTGTGTGGCAGGCACATTTTGCCAATTGCATGCCCCCAAACTAATCACAATGCACCTGCCAACTGCCAAGCAAAACCCTTTGATGGTTCCCCTCCTTGCAGCTTCATAGCCCTTGGAGCAAAAGCTGAACTTGCAGTTATCAGAAAAAAAAACACACGTGAATGAATTGAATTGAGAATTCTCGCCCATTGGCTTTGGGGGCTTATCAGTCGCAGACAGTGGCAAGATTTATCAGCTTCAAGCAAATGAATTGCACTTGCCCTCAAACATTTGCTGTCTGGCTTGGATCGTTCAGTGAACACTTATAATGACACTAGACTTTTGAAATATTCTTTAAATACTCTCTCAAATATAGCACAGAGATCCGGCCGGGCATGGTAAATCAATGCTAATCAAAGTATTGCATATTGTGCAACGAATTTTTGGTGAAGAAAGCCAGAAAGCAGCAACAATTATGGCCCAAAAGTTAAGGAAATGCGATTGGTTTTTTTTTTTTTTTTTGTTGGTTTTTATGTGCCTAATTAAAATAATAGCGTAATTTTATTGTACACATTATATAGTCATATACATTATACAGATATTGATATTATTAATTGCTGTAGTTTCTTTTAAAAACGCATCGAGTTTTGTTGCCAGTCCATTAATTCAATCATTTTGGTCTAATCAAGCACATTTATATGAGGGACGGAACTTTTGAGAGTTTTTGTTTTGTTTTTGTGTTTGTTTGTTTGTGACTTATTTGGTCAGGTGGCGTAATGCCAGCCAAAATATCATTTCTTTCATTGATTTCCTTTTTTTTAAGTGACGTAGAATAATAACATTAAACAAAAAAAAACAAACATTTGAGACTTATAGCGATCACGACCGATTTTGATATCGACTATCATCTAAATACACTTTATAAAAATTTGCATAACGATTACATCGAATAGATATATATATATATATATAGATATGTATAAGTACTTATAGCAAAACGAGGACCTATCATATACACATAAGTCTTCCCAGCTCCATATTGTTCTAGACTAAACGCCAACAACCGCGTTCTCCTAGCTCCTCCTAACTCTTAGCTCCTTACTGCACTAGAAACGCCATTATGTAGCTTTGCTTATTAATATCGCACATTGCTCGGATTGGTGGTATCCTTGTTCTGTTTCTTGTTCATGTCCACCTGGGCGGTGGCCAGATAGTTTGAGCCCTCCAAATGCAGCGTACTCTGCCTGTGCGAGTTGCGTATCAGACAGAAGGTGGATAGCAGGAGCATTGCCACGCCCACGGCAAACAGCACCACAATGAGAATCACACGTATTTTGGGCGGAATCGTTTCGGCGAAACGCATCAGATCCGTCACCTCGTCGGGCAGCTTATCGATGCCCTCCTCGAACCACAGTATGGGGAATATGATGTCCGGAAAGTTGGCCACCTGTTTGATGTCAAACACTTGACTGACGGCCAAATTGATCTGGATGCGAGCACGCACACGCAATGTGGTGCCCATTTTCTGGTGGAGTTCACAAAACAAAGTGTTACAAGTTTTTGTGGCTTTCCCATTTTGACGACTTACCGGCTGAACGTCGAAGAAGAACTGATGCTTATCCTTGCTTGGCGGTGAAATGCCCTCAACTTGAGTCCTGAGACTATCATCAGCCAAATAGAAATGCGGAAAGCTTAGCATAATGGGTGAATCTATGGAAAAAGTCAATGTTAAGTATTGGGCATAGGATGTAGGATGTAGTTGCAGAATTGACCTACCATATTGACAGAGCGAAACATTGAAGAGGCCATTGGGTGAGCAGGATGGCTTGCCAGCGGGGCAATAGCACATGTTATCGGGATGACTGTCCACATCGGCAAAGACCCATTCTGGTGGCGTAAAACGATAGCCGGGCACCTCGTTCGAGGTCAACACTTCCTTCTCGAAGACCAAGGGCAGCAGACGACACAGATCCTTGTCGTAGACCTCAAGCACGCGTGTCTTCTCAATGTGTGGCGGAAAGATGGAGCCGTCAGTGCCATCCAGACGATTGCAGTTGTTTGTTGCCCAGTGTGGCAGATGAGTGCGTCCATTGTACTTGTCAATGATGCCATACTGCGTAACATCATCGACGCCCGTGTGCACGGTAACGCGATCCGTGGAGGTACCATTCTTGCCATAGAGCAAACCGAATTCTTCATAGGGTAACTTTTGTTCCTTGGGCACCACATCCTTGGCCAGCTTTAACAGCGGATCCTCATAGCCCCAAAGCAGCTGACCCACAGAGACTTGCACAAACGGCTTAATCTTCAAGATGTCCATAATGCTGGCCATGGCCAAGCGCAAAAATCTATTGGCACAAATCAAATTAAAGTTTAGGCATTGAAATCCGGTGAAAGCATTTAACGCATTTACCTGGCGGCATGTTTACTCTGTGATGTTGCACTCAACATGGGTATGTTGGGCACAATGACAACATCGTCTTCGGGACCAGCCGACAGGTCTTCACGGAACGTGTATATCTTGCGCAAATTGTAGCTCAGTGTGCCATTGTCATTCTCCACAATGTTCACCTTTTCCCACGTTTCGCTGCAGAAAATTGCTCCATTATTATCAATTGGTATGTAGTATGTGCGGCGGCGGGTTGTACTTACGAGTAGACATAGGGTCCCACCTCGTCGACAATGGCCTTGGAGCCATTGCTAAGGAAATCATCGGCATTTGTCACGTTGTACACATACAAACTGATGCGAGGCTCCACGGGTGGCTTGGCCCACCAGTTAAAGGTCTTGGCACCGGGTCGCAGTGCTATCATTCGATCAACGATCGCATTGATTAACACTGAGAACTCGCAGGTCACCAAAATGCCGCCAATTATCAAAAGTGCTGCAAATGCAATGGTAATCCCTGAAATGTGATAAACGGGAAGATTACAATTAAAGTCAAGTGGGGAAAACTCTGAGCCTATTATGCAGCCATTACACGTAATTCTCTTTAACTGTATCGAGTCATTGAGTCATTGGGGCGGGGCTTTAAAGATTTAAGATCAAAACTGAGTGATGCGTTCTACAACTGAATTATGATAATAAAGTTAAGACGTGACGTTAAAAAAAAACTTCTGTCTACGTTCTGTCTTGGCATTGTTAAAAGGCTTTATACTCAACTAAGTCAATTAATCATTACGTATAACAGTTTGTCATTCAATTTGTCATAAGCCAATACGAATTGTTTATTGATGTTCAACTGACTGTTTTCTGTTAAAAGCATTAAGCTGAACAATTGGTTTAAACTAAACATTAAAGTTTACTTTTCTTTTAAATTCCAAACCAATATTTTTTCTAATCTTTCTACTTAAAGTTGTTGCTTGTATTAATTAATTCTATTTTTATTGTACTTCACAATAGAAACATTTAATGCAATTAGCTATAAATCATTTGATTGAATAATTACCTAAATTAAATACTTGTACTATTAGTTATGCAAGTTACTAAAGTTCCTGTTACTAAAGATATATTCAAATATAATCGTTACTTAAATACCTGTTATCCTACCTAACACTTGTAGTTAACTATTACTGACTCGACTCGACTTGACTCGACTCGACCTTATGATAACCCAGTTTTCAATATATATAATTGCCAATCGCAATGTAAATTTAAAGCTTAACATATTTACGTAAGTTTAGAACGCAATAAATATTTTGATTTCTGATGAATCATGAAGAATGTGTGCAAACAAAAGTTGACGCCCGGTAAACATTGGTTTTGGCTGACTGGCTAGAACTATGTGTGTGTGCGAGTGTGTGTGTGTAAAAGACCTTGACAAAACAACGCAATGTCAGCAGAAAAGCTTGAATCTTTAAAGTTGGTGTAAAAACATATATGTTTATAGTACACTTGCTTGTGCATTAATTAGAATTTTATAATGCCACATCCAGTATAACCAGTCATAGAAAACAACAGCAAGAACAACAACCGTTGCTGGCTGGGCAAATAATTGGTGCTGTTGTTAATCCAATGCGGAAATATTCCAAGCATTTACATAAATACTAACGCGAGAGTTGAGTAATGGGACTTTACTATATCTTTTCTAGAATATCAGTCAACGGTAGCTAATGATATAAGCATGAGTTGACATTCAATGGAAGATCAATCAATTGCACTTTAAGGAGCTAAGCATCTTTTAATATAAAGCTTATTAAGTTGGCTGCGTCTCAAACTGTTATACGGCATAGAACAGCTGTTGATCGGATCTACTTACACCATTTGCGCAGATATGTGCTGGATAGTTTAGTGCAGAGTTTGTGTTTGGGTCCATTCATGTTGTGTTTTGTGTTGTTCTCGTTGTGCGGATGTCAAATACTATATATATATAAATATATATAATAAAACAGCTTCTTCTGAAAACAAAAACAGCAAACGATTAAATTAAAAAATCTGGTTTTGATATATCAAGAAAATAAACACAGCTTGTTTATGAAAATCAAGTCGAGAATGCACATTGCCACATGATATGATATGACAGCAGCTTTGATTGCCGGGCAAAGTTCTAAGCGAATTACAAAAAAGAAATATAAAAACTTTGATGATGTTAATAAAGATTGTTATTATAATTACTACTCTATAGATGGCTTAGCTTTTGCTGCGTATGCCATAAGGCTAAGGCCAAAATGTGTAGCAACCGCAGAGCAGTCAAGTTAAACTTGTTAAGTTTTGCAGCCTGTGTGCTCAAACTCAAGACACGTTTTGTGGCAAGGCAACCTTGTGCTTATGCTTTTTACTTGTTTCGTTTTCAATTTCTTGACTTTTGTCTTTAGCTTCATTTATCAGCGATGATTTGTTTTTGTTTAGTTGACGCTCAAAAGAACCTAGCCCGTACAGCGAAAGGTGTGGATTTAAGCTTAAAGTCACTTTCAATAAGTATTGTTTGTTGTTGTTGTTGCTGGCAATGAGCTGTCTTTGCCCTTACACGCAGGGCTAATTATGACTAGCACAAAGGCTAGACCTCAAATAAGATCCACTTAACCTCCGACTCCAACAACAACAACAACAACTGTCAAGCAATTAAACAAAAACAAACACCAAAAAAAATTAAAAAGGTTGTTGCCAAAACGTTGAACGTCTTAATGGCCCAGGCTTTGTGCGTTTAATGCTTATACGCCATGTATTCGAAAAGCAAATATGTAAAAACGCAAAATATATATTAAAAAAAAAAATGTATATTTTAATTTTAGCAAAAAAAAAAACAAAAACACCTTGACCGAGGCCAGGGCTTTAAATAGTTGTTGTTGGGCAATAATTTCTATAAAGCATTAATGTTTGCGTTGTTTGCTTGTTAAATGCTTTATTATTGACAATTGCAGGCACTGTCGAAATACGAGTATATAAAACTTAAATAAAGCCCGATCGATTTGTACGCCTTGCACGAAAACAATAGAAAAAACTCTAGAGAAAAGAGAGAGAGAGAGAGAGCGTCAAAAATGCAGTTAAGATTCTTATTCAAGGTGCTGGCGTCAATAGGCGCGCTATCCCATGACCTGAGACTGGAGACTGTGGGTGTGTACGAAAAACGTATTTAAACTATTTGACTTATTGGCACGTAATCCACGTAACGCTTGGGCGAAAACGCATATCTTCATGTCGCTCAGTTGGCGGCTAAAACAACACTTGACCATGTCACGGAACTCGTACGAAGCCACAAGTTTATGTTTTCTACCATGCACTTGTTAAGTTGCCAAAAACAAAAACAAAAAAACTAAAAAGTTTTAGTTGTTAATTAGTGTTGATGCCAGCTGTAAAACTTGTTACACATTCAATTGAATGTCAATCACCAGAAGTAAAAAAGATTTTCATTTAAAAACTAATTTTCTTTTAGCTTTAAGCCCAACTAAGCTTGTAATTGATTTCGATTACTCAGAGCTCAAAGTCAATCTGTGACTCGATTCAAGTCAACACTTGTACAGGGCATCTTTTTGTTAAGAACGTTTAGGGTTTTGCTTTTGGAATCTTTGCACTTTGCTTTGTGTATTTCATGGAGTTTAGTGCTATGTGAAGGTCGTCGCGCTGTTAGATACACACACAGCTATTGACGACAATGAGCCAAAGTTTTGGCCGTATCAAGTACTTATCGTGCGCACAATGGCTCTGGCATGCGTATTGAATAGTAATTAACTAATAATTATTATTATTTTTTTTGTGTGCATTCTTGGCTCACAAAGCATTGTATGGGGATCCATAAATCAGCTAAAACAAATTGCTGTTTGAACCACTGAATGCCAAAATGTGCGCAAAACGTGTGTCTTTTGGTTTTCTATTGCCAATTCATTGCGTATACGTAATAAGTAAAGATTCTAAAGTTGAACAGTGTTTTAGTAGAAGCAATAAGTTGAAACGCCAGCGCATTGGGAAAGTAAATAAGTGAAGTAAATGAATGGAAGTTAGGTATAGACCTGCAACGATGGCAGCTAATAAACATTATGTATATACAGGTGCGAGATATCTCAGCGCTGAACAGCAGCACTTGATATTATTATCATAATAAATCAATATAGATATTAATATTGCACATACATATGAATATAACAAAAAAGATTTCCGATTGTAGCCAAGTGAAAAGATTTTTCAGTTGCGCCTTAAGCTAGGCAATAGAATTTTGCATAGAACAGTTTCTTATCAAGCTTAGAGGAATGCTGCACATGTTGATTTGTATCAACTATAAAGACCAGACATTTGTTTTGTTTATTTTGTTTAGCAATTTATTACTAATAATTGATGTAATCAGTAATGCATTCAAGCATAAGTTTCTGTTATTATTCTAGTAATTGCTGTTCTTTCTGTTTGGCTGAGTTTTTAATTAGCAAGTGTTGGGGCGCTTGGCGTGAAATCGTTGTGCCGCATGTGCTTAAGCAGAATATAGCTTCATTAGAAATTGACTTTCTAAATTAAAGTGCTGAGTGGGCAACAAGTCAACTGGCGTACAAACTTGGCAAATTTGCCAGCAAGCCAGATGGCTTGGCATGAGAATCGAACTGAAAGTAAAGAGAGTTGGCTTGCAGCGTTTAAATGTTGCACAAACAGCAACAGCAACAGCAGCAATTACAACTACAACTACAAAAGCAAAAGCAGCAGCAGCTACTTAGTGTAAACAATTACCCTGACCCAATTTTTGAAAGCAACCACTTTGCTGTTGTTGTTGTTGTTGTTTTTGCTGCTGCTGCCGCTGACACTGGCCGGGCCAAAAAGTGAACGACGAGCCAACAAACGTAGCTGTTGACAATTTTTATTTTATTTAACTCTTCTGTTTATGTTTTGGCTCGCTTTGCCTGCCAACTAATAATGTTGTTTTTGTTGCATTTGATAATATGTACAATAAAGTGATTTAAAATTGTTGTTTTTTTAGCTTTTTAGCTTTTTTTTGTTAAACAATAGCGTGTCAATGGCATGTCTCAGTGATGGCAACGGCAGTACCATCTTGTCAGTAGGTCAGTTTTCTGTTGCGGCAACACACGTTCAAAGACGTTACTGGGGGAGGGGGTGGGAGAGGGAGGTGTACTAGTGGGATGTAATGCTTTAAAAAGACAATGAGCGACAATTGTCGCACCTCACGCAACTCTGTTTTGTGCTTTTGTTGTTGTTGTTCTCTGTGATCAAATGTGAATCATTTTAACAGCTCTGCAGAAAGCAAAAAAAGGGCTTTAACTGTAAATTTTACTCTTACGCGCCAAAGAGTGCGTAATCGAAAGAGAGAGAGAGAGAGAGAGAGAGAGAGTGCGCGTAAGCGAGTGATCAAAACGGATATATTAAAACTGATGTTTGGTTATGTGGTCAATTTATTTATATTTTTTTTTTCTTTTTCTTAAGCGGAATATTTGTTGTTGTTGTGCGCGCTTCACTTTGATTTTGATGTTTAGCTTTTATTTCGTTTTGAGTGGCTGCTTCTTCTTCGTGTGGCGTCAACAGCGAAATTTCACTTTTTCCACATTAGTAATCATAAAAACTATTCACGTACAAACACACAAACACACACACACATACACACACAACATGATGTACATATGTATGTACATCATGTTCATATGTATCTTAATGATTTTTCCGCTTTGGCAGCGACGTTAAAGTCAATAGGCATGTTCATTTGGTTTCATTTGGCTGGGCCGACTCCGGCAAGGTCTTGCGCCATTCAAAATGCATGAGATATCTATAACTTGAGCCACATATACATACAAACATACAGATGTACGCATATATCGATGTGGCATATTATAGCTTGCAACTTTTACTGGAATGCGACTACTGTGCAAAAGTGTAAAAGTACACTTGTTGCTGCTGCCTGTTGCCCGTTGCCCGTTGCCTTTTGGCTGCTTTGATTTTAGTTTTTTTAGCAGCAACAGCAGCCGCACCAGCAACAATCGATCGCAGGCATTTCAAAATAGTTAAATTAACACATAGGCAATAACACACACCAACACACACACACACACAGATAGACAAGACACACTTCAAGTTAGAGCAAGCACAAGTCACTATTTTCTATGCACAATCAAGATTCTTGGCACAAAAGCCACAATAACAATATGTGTTAAAAACCTTTTAACGCACCCGGCAACGGCAAACGACTTGAACGCTAGCAAAGCCGCTGAGTAACTGAAGTCTTGAAATGCGCGCACAGCAAAAGATGTTTAGCCAGAGCTGGCAAAAGCTCAAGCTCAGCTTGAATACAGCTATTGCGACAAACAGAAGGCAAAAAAAAAAAAACCAGATAAACTGGTAAGAAAAAAAAACGTAAACGGTCAGCGACGTCGGCAACATCGGCGTCACAAGCGAGAGTAAGCTTTAGTGCTTCGCAGTGTGCTCAGTGCATTTGGTGTTGGGTGGAGTGCAGCGTGGAAGCTTTGACTCTCTGGCTGCCCAGCCAGCAATGCATGCATATGATAAAAAGCTCGCTTGAATGCCGTTTTCAAGCATGATTATTGTTGCTAATCGTAGCTTTTAGTGTATGTGTGTGTGTGTATGTGTGTGCTGATAAAAACAAGTTTGCTGCTTGCATTGAAGTCTTTCGTTTAGTATCGCTACATTTTAATGCTGTCGATACCGAAACGTGCAGCGACTACAAACATATCTATGATTATTTCCACATAGACACAAGTGATTATGTCCCAAAAACAAGCAAATGACTCACATATCTTGTTGCTTTTACGAAACCAAAACAACAACAGTAACAACAACAAGAGCGGTCAACTAACAAGAATATTTGGCGGCACTTGACAAATTACAGCAAAACGAGACACAAGCCTCGCCATTGCGCAAGGTTGTTTATGATCTTTGCAATATTTATTTACACTAGAATCGGAATCTTAGTTGTCTTGCCGTTTACTTAACATAAATATGCAAAAGCTTGTGTTAAACTTGTTGCCGCTGCTCTGAATAGGATGCATATAAGCAATTGTTGTTGTTTCAAGTGTTTGCCCAACTGGAATCATGGGAATTTTCATATTAACCACAAAAAAAAACAAGTTGTTACGCAGAATTTGCATTGCATATGTTTTAAAGTAGAAAGTCGAGTTTGTTGTGTGTATTTCCTGTAAAACAATTTCCCAGCTGTTTGTTTTTGTTGTTTTTTAAGGTGGGAAATTGTTGGGAAACTTATGATTTACATAGAAATTAGCGACAAGAGTTTTTGGACAAGACGACCTTGAACTAAATTGATGTCACCCCACACACACACACACACACGCACGCACGCACACACATGTGTGTAATAGGCCCATTCAAAACGTTTGACAATAAGGCTAACCAGGTTGCATGCGACCTTTTGGTTGTTGTTAACTGCCATACAAAATGGCGCAGTTTATTTAAATATTATAAATAAAACTAAACGTTTAAATACTCTTACTAACATCTAAGCTTTGTGTCTTAACAGAGCGGTTATACCCTAACAAAGTGTATTATAGGCTAGTGCAATTGCTGCTTGCGTGCTATCAATTGCCCATGTTCAATTAGAGTCACATTTTTAACTTACGATATACAAGGTCGTCAATATGCATTATAATGAATCACAAGCAAACCACACGTCTTTGTCGTACACTAGAATTTAAAATAAAAAAAACCAAAAAAAAAAAAAAATAAAACAAATTAGAATGAAAACAAATTTAATCAAATGGAAATGTATTTTTAGTTTTTCTTTTTGTTAGACCTATTTTTTGGCACTTGTTGCCTGGCTTTCTGGTTTAGCACATACATAATCAAGTATGTGCCTTTATGTACTTAAACAAGAAGAAAAAAACACATGGAAATTATTTTAAGTGCCTTAGTACTTAGAATATTTCTGCGATTGATAAGCGCTTTTTTGTATATATATATATATATATAGGAAATAAATGCTACAGGCCATTTAAGCTAGCGATAAGGAATTGACGCAGGTCCCCTCACGGCTCTGATAATAGCTAAAAGCCACTCTTTACACACGCCACACACACACACACACACACACACACACACACACACGCTATGCATTAATGCTTTAACGTGACTAAACGCAATTGAAACTGACTTGAATGCTTGCAACGTAGCTTTTGTTTGCCCAAAATGTCTGTTTAAAACTCAAATATAACACGCTTGAATGAGTTTAAAGAGTTAACAAACTATATACTATTTACAATTTTTTTGGGTTTTTTTTTCGCTTATTTGTTGCTATTGAAAAACCATTAGGCGCACGCAAAACATTTCATTTATTGAAATATACACCAGGCTAGTCGTCAAGTTAATCACTTCAGTGCTGTGAGCAAAGTTCAAAGAGGCTATCTTTTGTTTGGATGAATTTGCTATATTGCAAACAGTAAAATATCTAACAAATACGACTTTCAAATACACTTTGTTTGAGCACAGCTGCACTTCATTTTGTAAGGCATTGCCAGCTGCAAATTTTAGAATGTCACAAAGAGTTTCACCGTTAAATGCTCCCTCGCGAGAGAGAGCTTTCGCACACAAGCATAGTGTATTTGCTGTATAGCTGTGAATTGCAAGTGGTATATTTGCTTGAGAAAATAAATAGCACGCTTTGAAGCTCTGCTGACGCTACGTAGGAGGTAGAAAAGTGAGGTTGTGGGGTGAATTCATTTGTTAAATGCGCGATTAATACCAAAAAAAAAAAAAAAAACTCTTGACTAAACTGATAACTGCAGAATACACTTGAATCGGGTTCAATAACTCGACACGTACATTTATCAGCTATATTACAGCTCAACAATAAGTACATAGGATTTAATAAATGTACATTATATATACATATATATTTATATAGTATGTGTGCTTAATGCGTGTGGAAATCAGATAATGCTTATGCATATCTAAATATACATATATGTATATATAGCTACCTTTATCTGTGTGCCCTCAAGCATGTATCTATTATAAGGAAACTGGAAGACAAAGAGTGCGTAAACAAGGCAGCAACTGGGATATTTGTCAAGTTTACTGCACCTTTAATACACAAAGAGAAATGGTGCTACAACTTAACAACAACAACAACTGCTAATTGATAAAGAAAACGGCAAAGCTTGCTTGTAATTAAGCGTTGTTTGGGGGCGTAAGAAATGAGGAAAAAATGTACTAAATAAGACGCAATTTCACTTTTAACGAAATTTATCTTTTCAAAGTGCTAATTAAATTGGCATTATGTCAATTCCAAAATTATAGCTTTGTGTTAAACAAAAAAGTACTAACAACTAGCTATATTTAACTAGCTAATGTACTTTTTATTGATTTAATGCTAACCTACACAACACTGATCTACTCATCTACCTGTATTCAATTCCATTTGGCTTCTCGCACACGTCCACAGTGAGAACATTTCCAATAACAGAGACTTTCCCATGCAGGCGCTAGCTGCTTTCCAACGTTCACTCACGGCGCAATTTCTCACAGTGCTTGCGATCATCTTGGAGTTCGACTTCGAACGACGCGTTCAGAAAATAGAGCACACGCTCGCAGCAGCACAAAAACAAATATGATGTGATAATAATGGAAACAACATTGAGTATCATGTCTAAGCTGGGGATGCAATGGTTATTCCTATATAGACACTTGTCTTAAGTACTCTATATACGTACATACGTATGTATGTGCGGATTCTTTGTTTTGCAATGATTAAATTTGCACTTTGTGTCTCTTGTTCATGTACTCTGAACGTATGGTTATATTTGTTTGTGTGCTTATATGTAGTTGCTACGCCAAAAAAAAAAAAAGAAAAGAGATCCCGATACGTAAACAACAACAGCAACGAAGACAGCAGGCCGGCAGCTAGCAGTAATCATAGCTACCCGCTGCTGCGTTCGCATCGTCTTCGTTCGCTTATCAACACCGCCGAGTGCAGCGACGTCGCGACGCAAGCAGTGACTGAGACAGCGACAGAGGGCAGCATGGCAGCAAGGCATATATCTGACAACGGGCAGACAGTGAACGCGTTGCGCGCGTCGTAGTAATAACTTGTTTCGTGGGCAGAACGCAACGCGCAGCGCTGCTTTCAGTGAGTGTGATTGTTTGTGACCGAATTCGAAAATACGTACACATATCAAAAGAATAACAAAGCAAAATCTAATCGCGCTCGCTTTGATAGTGCGTGGAGTGTATATGTACTACGTAATACGCTAATCATAATCCCTTGTATAGGTGTAATCACATACATATGTGTATATATACAGTTGTTGTGATTTTATTGTGCCAGGTTGGCAGCCGTGAGCCCGATTAATTGTGGTCCACCTGAAGCCGATGGAAAAACGAGTGCATTTTCAGCTGGAAGTGAAGTGAAATCAAGAGACAAAAGACAACAAGAGCCAACAACTTCATAAAAACTCATACGGAAAACCAGCTTGCCCCCTACAAAAATAAAATAATAATACAAAAAAACAAGAGCAGCAGCAACAACAACAACAGCTATCTCAAGCGATCAGCAGTCGGAGCGGAATAGCATGAAAACAAAGAATCAAGTGGAAAACAAAGAAGGCAAACACAAGGCAACAGCACAGCAGGCAAAGACTGGAGGAACAACAACGCCACAAAAATAACAACAAACAAGTACGAGAATCAGAACTCAAATACAACTATAACAGACAACAACAACGATTTTTAGGCACACAGTTGAGTGTCGCACATTGAATTAAAAACACACAGAGACCCAGCCCAATTCCGTACGATTCCAACAAATAATAAGCTAATAATTTTTGTGACTATATATACTTTTTGTGCGCATTCAGCTTGAATAGCGACAAAATGACTTATTAAAACGCCAAATGTTTGGCAGGCGTCTTGGAAAGTGCAAGCCAAAGCGTGAGCGAGAGCACGAGCGAGAGAAAGAGCACCAATACATTAATAAACAAACAAAAAGATCGTGAGAGTAAGAAGGTAAAGTGAGAGCACGATTGCAATTTAAGTTTGTGTGTATGTGTGAGTGTGCACGCGCTTGTTTCGTTTCCAATTTGTTTCGACATAAACAGCTGTAGTGAGTAGTGAGTAGTGAGTGGGTCGTGTTTTGCGTTTCTATTCAAGTGCATGCCAACAGAGATCGCTACCGCTCTTTTGCTCCACACACCACACAGGTGAAGGCATCTTCCGCAGCAGTGTCATCAGTGTTATCAGTCAATGGCACCGAAAGAGCGCTCTAGCGGCAACTGAATTTCATGCCAGTCGAGTCAGTTAAACAGCAGCAGCAGCAGCAACAACAATATTGCAACTTTCATAGCTTTTCGACACCCGCGCACATGTATGTATGTATGTGTTGGTGAATCGTTCTGGCAAGATATATTTGTTTTACAACAGCAAAAACAACAAAGTGAAAACATATTTTGAACTACTTCCAAATGTAGGCATGTGCACAATGCACATAATGGTGCATTGTAATGTTATTGTCAATGTTAATTCGCAGTTTAATAACATTTTATGCTTGATTGACATTAACTTTAACACTTTCTATGTATTGGGCATAATCGCACATTCTGCGCACTGATAAGCTACGTAGTATTAAAGTATTGAGAATTTTTTCGTTTTTTTCATATTTCAATTTTCGAATTCAAATGCTTATCAGATGCCGTTGACCCGTTTTCTCCTTTATGTTCTTGTTGTTGTTTTGAGCTGACATTAAACGCAAAGTTGGCAAATACATACATACATATATATATAAGTACCTTAACTAGCGCCCATTACCAATCTGTGTACATAATCTATGTATGTAGTACATATATTATATTACAAATGTACTCGTTAAACGTTTTCTTTATGAATTGTATAGCCTTCTCACACATATACTAAGTGTACCGAATACTGATAAGAGCTAAGCGATTCTATATAGAGCATACAAATACATTGTTGTACTTTGATTTGAGCGTAGCACGCGTGGCTTGTGAAAACATCAAAACCAAGATTAGTTGTTAAACACGCCGCCAAACGATCGGCTGGTTAAGAGCTACTTAAGCGGCAGATCAATCTGGAATATATATACAGTTATAACGTAGGTATGGGCTTATGAATGAAAGGCTTTTCTAGGAGCTTCCAAACAGGCGTGTCGAAAACTATGTGTTCAATGAACTCGCGCCGAGCGAAAAAAAAAACCCTTTAACCCAGTTTAGTGATAAGCATTTGCAACTTTGCAAATACCACGTGTGTTGAGAGGATTCATGTGGCGAGTTTATTTACAACACAAGCTTATCTACATGCATATAAATAGCTTATAGATTCATTTCAATCTTGTTTTTCAGTGTTTTACATATAAACCCATCAAACACACACACACACACAATGTCACATGCCACAAGCAATGAACAGACGCTGCCTGTCCCAGAGGATCACACAGTACAAAACAACAAATCAAAGTCCAACACATTGAACTCGCAACGCAATGGCAACGTGGGGGGCTTCAACGGCGCTGCCGGTGGGATTTACAGCAGCAACAGCAGCCCTGAGAAGCTAACGGTGCTGGACATGATACTGGACTCGTTGGGTCTGCGTAATCTTACATCCAAGGATATGGGCACACTGATAAGTGAGTTGTACTTGTGTAGAACGTCGCACAACAAATGTTATTAACCGCCGAATTTTGACCTTAACAGTGTTGGGCTTCATGTTTCTGCTGTTTGTGATAAGCGTAACCGGGTTCTTTGTAATGTGGTTTACCGAATACTATAACAATACCATGCTCAAGGTAATTATCCCTTAATCACACACACACACACACAACATGTGTTTAAACGCTGTTTACTGTGTTTCAACTTGTAGAATCTGATACTTGCCGAGGATTCGGAGACGGCGCAGAGCTGGATGCAGCCAGATACTAAGTATGATACGCTGCTCAAGGCGCACATATTTAACTATACAAATATTGAGGATTATTTGGCGGGGCGTGCGGATAAGATGCATGTGGTGGATTTGGGTCCATTAACCTATCAGGAGCACACCGTCAAGGATCAAGTGTCCTTTAACAAAAATCACACAGTTACCTTTAGGGTAAGCGTTTTAACTACTTCAATTTAAGCATTTAATCAAACCTTTTCTTAATAGGATAAGAAATCGTACATATTTCTGCCAGACAAGTCAACGGTGCGGGAGGATGATGTTGTCCTGGTGCCAAATGTGCCGCTACTCTCGGCTGCTGTTCATGTCAAACGTATGCCAGCATTTAAGCGTCTCTTTGTCACCGGCACCATTAAACTCTTCGAGGAGCCGCTCTTCAAGCGATTGACTGCCCATGAGTATCTGTGGGGCTATAGGGATAAGATCATTAGCCTGGAATCGCTGGGCGGTGGCAAGACACATTTTGGCCTGCTGAAAACGGTAAGCTTGCGAATACTTGCTCTTGATAACAATTTGTTAACCAAATCCTTTAACAGCGCAACGGCACCAGCGTGGATTCAGTGCAGTTAAATACGGGCGAGGATGACATTTCCAAGTTTAGCATTATAACACAGTTCAATGGCAAGCCACAGTTGGATTTCTGGCAGGGCGACGAGTGCAATCGCATCGATGGCAGTGAACCGTCCATGTTCTCGCCCAGCCTGCTGCAAGAACGCAGCACAGTCTATGTCTTTCTGCAGGTGCTGTGCCGCAAGGTGCCATTGCATTTTGAGAAGGAGGAGACCATCTACAATGATATCAATGTGCTGCGCTATCGCACGCCACTCGATGTCTTTGCGCATCCCTCAGAGAATCCGTCAAATGAATGCTATTGCCGCAATACGGATCGTTGCCTGCCCAGCGGCGTCATCAATGCCACCAAGTGCTACGATGATTCACCCATATTTCCCTCATTTCCGCACTTCTTCTCCGGTGATCCGGTGCTGTACAAGGACTTTGAGGGCATACAACCGAATGCTGAACTGCATCAGACATATGCTGATATACATCCGCGTTTTGGTTTTCCCATCAGTGGCGCCTCCCGCATACAAATCAACATAATGCTGGACAAAACGCCGCTCCTCAGAAGTAAGTGCTAACAAATCTCTCTCTTAAAGTCGAGGCTAAGCCGTATTTTCTCCTGCTAGATCAAGCTGCACGCTTGGAGAATGCCACCATCTTGCCATTGATGTGGATAGAGATCACTGCCGGCGATTTCAATGAGGATGTCCTACACACCCTCTATGTGACCACATTTGGTCTGGATGCCATACAGCTGGCACTGAAATACGGAACTCTTTTGGTCTCCGTAACCACGTTCAGTCTGATTGTGGCCAGCGTTTACTATTTGAACAGCAAGCGGGAGGAGCACCAGCTGGAGCATAGTAAATCCTCTGCAGAACTGGAAGCGCTTGCCGGGCCAAGCAATTGTAATGGCAACATTGTTGTCGTTCAAGTCATGCCACACAGCGTTAAGAGCCATGCAATCCATCGGGGGGAACCGTAATATCTGCCATTTAGTAGTTAAGTTTTCTTGGTTAAGAAGAGGGGCGAGGCCGGGGGCGTGCAAGCACAGCATGTATGGGGTTTATGCACATGTGCTTGTGTGTGTGTATGCCTTAGAAAATGAACAGAAACAAGAGATTTTCGAATTTGTCACGACTTAGAATAGCATATTATTAGCATAGAACAAACAAAAGATGTAGTTAACAAATTGTATAATTGTATATATGTATAAAGAGATTTAAACAAAAGTTTAATGTTTTTCTATTCCTTCAAAACAAACCCAAAATGTAACGTACAAAAGGGAAAATAGTTGTATTTGAATTTAGTTCGCTGACAAAAGCTTAATGGTATGCAGACATAGCTTATCGATCAAGTATACGGCCACACTGGAACAGCATTGCCAGCACAACTGCATTTTACCACAAACCGCAACAATACAAACAGAAATTTAAAACATTTGTTTTTAAATTGTTATTGCAAATATTTATTGTTTCTAAACAAAACGAAATTCGTATATTAGTTGCTTGTTCAACATTTGATTGTTTTATAAACCTTTAGTTATTAAATGCATGTATTTATTAATGTATGTCGATTGTTAAATCGAATTGTGTATATTGCATGTTTGGGTTTGTTGTTGTTGTTGTTGTTGGAGGAGGAAAAAGGGTAATATTGGTATGGAAAGTTAATACGCGTATTTGTTGTAGTTTGTTTTAAATGTTGTATAATTATTTTTTGTTTTACTTTTCTTGGTTTTTTTTACGTTTTTAATTAAGTATAATAGTTTATATAAAAAATAACAGAGAAATTATATAAAAGAAACATTAAAATATAATCGTTTATTTCTTGTTTGTTTGTTTTTTTTTTTTACTTTTTTTGTTGATTTTTCTTTTTGTTGTTGTTTGTTTGTTTTCTTTTGTATTAATAATTAACGCGTCAATTGCCTGAATCCTCGCCATCTAATGATTCATCCTGCACCGATGAGCTGTCGTCGCCGCCGCCGCCCCCACCGCCGCCTCCTCCACGCTTGGACGATGGTGTGCCAGTAAGCCGGGTGGAGCTGAGGCCCATGCCGCCGGTGCGTCTATTGAAAATTGGTAAGAAAACATTTAACGATTAGACAACAATGCAAAAGTGTTGCAACCAAAAAAAGCGTGCAGCAAATATAACGTGGCAAAGGGTGGGTAAGAAGTCGCACAATAAAAACAATATGCACTAAATTCTAATCTTTCTGGGAGAGTGGGAGATCACAAAAAAACAAAACATTAAAAACTATTCAGATGCACGAAATGATGAACTGTTTCTATATCTATGTGTGTGTGCGTGTGTGTGTGTTTTAACATGCACAGTTCAGAGTATTGGGTTTCATTCTTGAGAGGATTTTGTTTGTGGTTCGGTTTGGATGAAGTTTTCGCATTTTTTTCCAGCACTTACAAGCCTACCAAGTGGAAGCGAAGCAGAAAACGAAACCTAATGCAGACCCTCACAATTCATAATTAGCGCAGCATCCTTTTTGGGTGAATATGCCTTGGCCTTTTCAGTCTCGGCCACCTGTATCGATCTATATAATAAATACACAACCACAATACATCAAAGAGCCAAAAATCAAAACAAAACAAGACAAAAATATTAAACCAAAATAACAAATAATATATATATGATGTTTAAATAAAGACTAGCAGGCATTGGCACGGTTCGAACCGAACTTGTAGTTGAACTAAACCATTACGTAATGCATTACGTGTAAGACGCTTTTTGGACGAGTTTACTTTTAAAGTTGCAGTAACAGATGTCTTAGCCAAGTAGCAATCGGCTACCAATTGGCACAGCTCTTTTTAACTGACATTGTAAGCAGTTCAGCAAAAGTAATCCATTACTTTACTGAGCATAGTAATGCATGTTGTAGCCAGTTCCCGCGTTTTGTTCTGCCTCAAATCAATTTGTTGTCGGCCTACACTTACCGCAATTTTGTTTTGAGTGAGTTTATCTCACGGTTCATGGCCTCCTGCGATTCGATCATATCTTCACATTCGCGCTGATATTTGCGCTTTTGCGTCTTCTCCTTTTGCAGCTCCTCCTCGGTCTCGTCGAGATTGCGCTTGAGCAGTTTAATGCGGCTATTCAGCTGTAAATGGTAAATGATCTCTGCATTAGTCAAAGAACAAATGTTTAGAGAGAAAAAAACCTACTTTATCCATTTGCTCCTTATGCTGATCAACGTGTCTTCGCTCGTCCTCGATGTTCATGGTGAGCTCCTTGATCTTTTTGTCCATCTTGCGATTGGCCTTCTGTTGCAGCAGTCGCTCCTTACCCTCGTTCTCCAGCTGCTCCTCCAAATTGGCAATCTTTGCCTCGAGCGTGGCAATCGTTGCCTTCACCTTGGTGCGTTGCGCGGTCTCAATCTCGGCCAGCTTCGCTTTCAGCTCCTTGTTTTGGCGCTCCAGCAACGCTCGACCATTCTCATTCTTTTGCGAATTGGACTTTTCATTGGCCAGCTCTGTGGTCAGCTGTTCGATTTGTAATTGCGCCTTGCGACTGCGATCGAGCAGCACCTCCGAATTGGATTGCTCCTCTTCCAGCTCCTCCTCGAGCGTGGCAATGCGTGCCTCGAGGCGTCGCTTTTCATCGATCATAAGCGAACCCTTGCTGGCATTGTTGTTTATTTCCTCGGCCAATTCATCGCGTTCCGTTTCCGCCGCACGTCTGGCACGCTCCGAGCTGGCCAAATCCTCGGTCAGCTGTAATACTTCAGCCTCGAGGGCTTTCACCTTGCGTTCGGCTTCCTTGCTCAACGCCTGCAACTCCTCCTTGGCGGCCTTGGCCTCCTCGGCATCGCGCAACGCATCCTTGACTTGTGCTTGCAGTTTCTTGGCATGCTTCAGTGCATCCTCTTTCACCTTATTATGCATTTCCATAGTGGTCTCAATCTCTTTGAGATCACCTTCCAGTTTCTTTTTGGACGCCACTGCAGCCGTTCTCTGCTTGCGCTCCTCATCCAGTTCGGCCTCCAGATCACGCAACTGCTTGACCAGACCACGTCGCTTCTCCTCGGCACCCTCCTCCTTGGCGAGCAGGTCACGTTCGAATTGGGAGCGCAGCGCTTGCATATTAACCTCCAGCCGCAATTTGGCATCTTCGGTCAGCTGCAGATCATCTTCGAGCTCCTCGTTTTGTGCTTTCAGCTCGGCCAGCTGTGATTCCAGCGCACGTTTCGCCTTCTCCAGCTCATGCACATTCTTGTCCGCGGTACCTTGGGTATTTGCCACATCATCCAATTCATTTTGCAGCTGTTTGCGTTTCGTTTCTAGATCCTCAATCTTGTCGTAGGCCTCGTCCAATTCGCGAGACACGGACAGCACCTTCGTTTCCTTTTCGCGCGCCTCACGCTCCGCTGTGTCGCGCTCCTGGGCAATCTGTTCTGATATGGCTTTCTCTTCGGCAAGTATCTTATCGAAGTTCTTTTGCTTCTTCTCCAAATCGAGCACCTATGTTTCAAGAGCAGAACGTTTGTTAGGGATGCTTCTACTTTCGGGATTATGTTTATGCTTACCTTTGTGCGTTGCGATTCCAATTCGATGGAAGCATCCTCCAGTTCCGATTGTATCTTCTTTTTGCTCTTGTCCAGGCGATCGTTTTGGGCAATCAGCTCGGTGACCTGTCGCTGCAGTGCTTCGATATCCTTGTTCAAACGTTTCTTGCCCTCTTCGAGTTCCTTGGCCAAATCGGCATCCTCTTGTGCCTTCTTCTTGATCTCCTGCATTTGACCAGTGACCTCGGCCAATTTGCGTTCGAAATTGCGCTTGGCCTCCTCATCCTCCTCGAGCTGTTCCTGCAGCGCCTCCTTTTCCGATTCGATTTGACGCAGCTTGGAGCTGAGAGCAAGCTTCTGGCGGGTTTCTTCCTCGAGCAGCTGTTGTGCCTCCGTCAGCTGTGATTCCATATTGCTGGCGGACTTGACAGCAGCGGATGCCTTCAGTTCGGCCTCTTCCAGCTGATTGGTTATATTCTCCGCCTCCTGCTGCAGCTTTGTGCACTTCTCCTGCAGCTCCGAACGCGCACGCTCAATCTCCGCCAGCTTCACTTGCAGCTCAGCTATCTGAGACTCGGCCTGCTTGCGCCGACGATCATTCTCCTGTCGCGAGCTATTCACGCTACGCAACTCTGTTGCCAGATCTGCATTCTCAGCTTCCAGGGTGCCCTTGGCCTTCTCCAGAACGGCCTTGGCCTTGCGCAGATTCTCCAGCTGATCATTGATGCCGTTCAGCTCCTGGGCATGCTTGTGGCGCATCTCGGTGAGCACACTCTCATGACTGACGCCCTCCTCCTCAAGTGACTTTTTCAGCATGGCAAGCTCCTGTTCACGCTTTGAGCGCAGTTCCTGTTGGGCTGTTTGGGACAAAAGAGTTGTAGTCCAAAGGTTTTTAAGCTGAAATTCCATGCATTTAACTTACCAGCTGTGGTGTCCAGAGAGTCGAGCAGCTCATTCTTAAGCGCCTCCAGTTCCTCGCTGAGATCGCGACGCAACTTTTCGGCCTTGCTGCGTGCCACCTTCTCGGCCTCGAGATCCTCTTGGATTTCGGCCAGCTGGGACTCCAGTTCGCGCTGTGCCTTCTGTGCGGCAGCCTTTGTGGCAGACTCCTCATCGATGCGCATCAGGGTTTGGGTGAGCTCCTCCTCGCGCTTGGCCAGCTGTGCCTGCATTTCCTCGACCTGGGTGCGACGTTCGTTGAGCTGCTCCTTGAGATCGGCCACTTCGGTTTCGATCTTGCGCTTGGAACGATCGGATTCTTGCCGTTGTTGCTGATCCTTGTGCATGCGCTCCTCCAGTTCGGTTATGGTCGCCTCGTGCTTGGCTTTCAGTTTGGCTAAATGCTTGGCCTTCTCCTCCTCCTCGGCAAGCGTTTGGGACAGATCATTGGCACGCTCCTCGAGCAGTTTCTTTTCCTTGAGTAGCTTCTGGTTCTGATCGTCGGTTAGCGCCAAATCCTCCTCATACTTTTTGATCTTGCCATCCAGCTGCACCTTCTCCAATTGCAATTTCTGACGTGCTGCCTCCTCCTCTTCGAGCTGCTCCTCCAGATCCTGAATATTCAATTCCAGCTTCTTCTTCTCACCGCCCAGAGCAAGCACACGCTCTTCCTCCTCCTCAATGCGTGTCTCCAGCTCCTGCATCATGTCCTCCAGCTCTTGTTTGCGTGCCATGAGGCGTGACCGAGATTCCTCTGCCTCGGCGCACAGCTCAATCTCGGCCTGCAGCTGCTCGGCAAGCGTTGTCTTCTCGACCAGAGCCTGCTGATATTTACGCTCATACTCCTGGGTGTTCTTGGCCAGCGTATCCAGCTTCTCGCGCACCTGCTTCAGCTCATCCTCCTTCTGCACCAGCTTCTCCTCCTGCTTGGTAACCTCGAGCAGTGGCTTGACCTTGGTGTACAGACGCCACCACTGCCAGTTCCTTAGCTTGAGATATGCGGCACAATTGCGCTGAATGATGCGTATGGCGTTGAGCTGCTGGAGACGTTTCTGATAGTTGCGGCGGGCGAGAAAGCCGCGACAGAATGCCTGGAAGTTAACAATCAGATCGGAGATCTTGAAATCGCGCTCCTCTTCGAGATGTGCCAGCACACCGGCGCGGAAGAAGATCTTCGATTGACCAACGCGATACAGATTCGAGTCCAATTCGAGTGCCTGGATCATTTTCTCGCAGGCCTTTTTGCCATCCATGAATCCCTTGGGTATCACATTGGGTGTAAGCAGTTCGTACCGCTGTCGGAACTCCTGGAAGGGTATGCGATTGGGGAAGCCCTGGCGACAGATGCGTATACCCTCGAGGACACCATTGCAACGCAATTGGTCCAGCACCAGGGGCGCGTCGATCTTGCCAGCGCGCTTCTCATGATTCGGTATGATACAGCGCACAAAGTTGGGATTTGTGTTACGCAACGTGTCCATCAATTTGGCCAGCTGCTCTTTGTACAGATGCGACACGGTGCGGAACATGCCCTTGCGCGTGCGCGCCCCAAATTGGGTATCGGTTAGCGCCTGCTGTGCCATGCCGACAATTTCCGCATCCTTCCAGATGTTCACAACAAACGGATCCTGCGACGCCTGCAACAGCGACACAATGTTCTCATTCAACGGATCCATGTTCTTCATTAGCCACTTGGTTGCCGAATAATCAACACGACCGGCATAGTGCACAATGGCAAAGTCAGCGATGCCACGGAAATCGGTCTTCATGAACTTCGGATGCATGGAGTGTGCCGAGACGAGTTTGTCCACAAATGTCTTGTCCGTTGCCTTGGGGAACCAGCACTCCTCATCGAGCAGGGCCATAATGCCACCGGGCTTATCAATCAAATCGATAGTCGGCTGTAGATCGAGTCCGAAATCAATGAATTTCCATTCGATGCCTTCGCGCTGATACTCCTCCTGCTCCAATATGAACATTGTATGATTGAAGAGCTGCTGCAGCTTCTCATTCGTATAATTGATGCACAGTTGCTCGAATGAGTTCAGCTCAAAGATCTCAAAGCCAGCCATATCGAGTATGCCAATAAACGAGGCACCCTGTCGCTTGGTGCGATCCAACGAGCGATTGATGCGATTCACCAGCCACTTGAACATGCGCTCATAGCACGCCTTGGCAATCGCTTCGACGGCAAACTCCACTTGCTCCTTCGTCTGTGCCTTGGTCACAAAATCGCGTCCCACCTTAATGCGTGGCGTGAGGAAGGCGCGCGTCATATCCGTTACGCTCAGGCCAAGCAAATGGGCAATCTTCTGGGCAACGGTATTATCGGGCAGCGTGGCCTGATCGTTGTTACGCTCCTGACGGAATTTCATGCTGCCAAAGAGCAGAACCGCACTAACAATGCGAAATATGGAATTAAAATCCTCCGATGTCATGCCCATGATATTCATCGATTTGACTGTCGCCTGGAATTCGGCAAAATCATCGACACCGGGCACTGGGAGTGTGCCGTTCGAGAGGAATGGATACGATTTAATGTCATCGAGTATGAATTTTTCACGCTGCTCCGGCGATGCGCCAGCCAGCAGCTGATAGAATATATGGAATGTTCTCTCGTCCTTCGCTTGACGAATGGCACGCGACTTCTCCAGCAGATACGTCTCAATATTGGCGCCCGATATAAAACCCGATGCATCAAAGTTAATGCGTATGAATTTACCCTGTAAAGTATAACACACTGATTAATCAGTTACTGGATGCGGCAAAGTGCAAAGTTTCTACTTACGAAACGCGATGAGTTATCGTTCTTGACCGTTTTGGCATTGCCAAAGGCTTCCAGTATGGGATTGGCCTGCAGCAGCTGTTGCTCCAGTTCACCCTGTGAATAAACCGACCGAATTGAATATTATTAAACAAAGCATTTACTTGGCTTTCTTCAAAAGTGGTTAGCTCGAAGACAATACATACAAAAAACACACATACAATAAACTAGTTATAGATATTAAACATGGCAATTTGTTAGGCATATGTACATTTAGGAAGCAGTACAGAGAAAAGCAAGCTAAAGCTACACAAACATTGATTCTACACATATACAATGGACGCGAGACGGTTTGCCTAAACATTTGCATTTGTTTTGATACTGTTTTACCTCGAGAACATTTTTCGGTTTATTGCAAATGAGTTTATTGTTTATGCTTAGAATCGTCATATTTGCACTACCGACACCATTGTTTTGCTCAGTGTAACTCGCACCAAGTCTTTTATTAACATTACACTTGACCCTTATGTACTTGTTTGTGTTCACCGAAAAGTTCTGAAATTATGGGATGGGTGGTAAGGTTACGAAACGATAAAACGAAAAAAACAACAAATGAATGGGATTAAATTAGGATAACAAAAAAAAAACAGGAACGAAAACTACTTTGAATACTTAGATTTACAAGAGTTTTTTTTTGGATCATACTTTACCGCAAATGTCTCTTGATGACTACTCTAAAAATGCGTAGCGTTTGTTATTAAAATGTGGCATGTAGCATGATGGGATGGAGCATTAATAAGTACAATAATTATACAATTGCGATTAGAATTCAATTAGTGGACATGTTTAATGGATTTTTGTATTTTTTTAAGAAACGAAAAGTTAGAAAAGAGAATGTATTTTTGAATACATCAGACAGAAACTTTAGAAAAAGTGACTCAAAGAAATGATTATAGAACAGTTAAGAAAAAAAAAAGTTTGTTAATTATTTGTAATAAAGATTTAGTTAGATTTTAGCATATACTTACAATGAGCACGGCAGGATTCGGCACCTGTACGTATATTGGATTTGTTTGTGGGTTGTTGGTTGGTGGATATAAGTTTGGTTGTTGGTTGTGTGTGTGTGTGTGTGTGTGTGGATTGACAATATCGTTTATATATACAAAAATGTACAATTTATACAAGTAAAACCAAAAATAGATAATGAAAGCAACAACCAACAACAACAACAGCAGCCAACAATTGTAAATTGTGTATTTGTTTTTATTTTTTTAAGTGTAAAGATGTGTTTAAAGTTGTGGTAGAAGATATTTTTTATTGGGTTTTGCACATGAAAATAAATAAAAGATAATTAATAAATATATATATATATAGAGAGAGTGAAAGAAAAAAAAAACCTTTAAGATTAAAGCTAAGTAAAATATTATATGTAATTTATGGCAAATGCAAGGCTGTATGTGTGTGTGTGTGTGTGTATAGACAAGAATTTATCGTTTGAACTAAAGTAAATAAAAACTTTTTTCTTATCATCTATTACTAAGTTTGTTTGCCTGCCTAGAAATGAGCCAATTTTCTAATCATTCTTGCGTTCTTTTCTAGCACCTGTTGATGATTCAATTTGCTCACTAAAAAGGTACACGCACGATATCAGTCAGCGTCTATTTATGGCATATATAATCATAATTAATGGCACAAACACACACACACACACACAGACAGACAGACAACAAGAACAACTGTTTGCACTTTAATTTGAAGCCAGTTTGCCTTTTACAATATTGTTGTTTGCAGCTTAACACGTTTGTGGCCAAAAACAAACGCATCATATAAGGCCATAAAGCACAGCCAGATGCTGCTCAATATCAGCGGGTCTTTAAAGGATTTTAATGGCCAATTATGGTTAGCAAATTATGAAACAACAACAACAACAACAACTGACACACTTTTCTCAACCAAACTGGTTGCCCCTGACGCAATTGCAAGTGATTTAATTTTCAATTTTCAATTGTCAACAAGTGTGAGTTGAGGGGTGGGGAGAAGAGTGGAGGAGTTCAACACTTTTGTTATCTTTACTTTTCATCTTGCTGCCGTTTTTATTGACAAGCAACAATTAACTTTCATCTTCTTTTTTTTCTGTGCTGAACATTAAACGAAAATTAAAAGTGTTTTTATAAAAGGGCACAACGAATAGTTGATACACTTTTTTTTATGGCAATTGAAAGCGATATAACAAAAATGAACTCAAAGTTTCTGTTATAGGGCATAAGAGAACAAATAAAGTAATTTGTCAGCTGCCATCAAATAACTTAAGCTATTTACACACACAAACAGACAATTCTGATTAATGAAGTGTGTTTCTGGTGGCGTGGAGCGAGGGGTGGAGCAGTTCAAGTGGCAACCATATGGGCAACGCATTGGGGCAGAGGGAAGCGCCTTCGCTAAGTGCAACATTTGCGTATCATAACTTGGATAACTGGACACGAACAGCAGCTGGCTGAGATATCTGTTTATTATACCCTGTGCAGTATAGCTTTAGAGGGTAGCACACCAACAGAGGGGTATTAAAAGCCATAATAACTACCACTAAATAGCTTAACAATGTGTCAGAAACCAAGACTTTTTAGCCAACAACACACACAGCATTGCATTTGTTGTGATAAATAAATGTGGGTTGAAAGAGATTTAATAGTTTTTAAGGCAACTTACCGCACCGGAGCCCTTGGGCTTTGAGGCAGCCACATAGGCCAGAAACTGTATGACCTTCTTGGTATTCTCCGTTTTGCCAGCACCCGATTCGCCAGTACACAAAATCGATTGGTCTTCACGATCTACAAAGAATCAAAATCGAAAAATATATAAAATGGGTCATTTAAGTAGTAGACAAAAACAAAAAAAACTGATGACAATGTTATTGTTTGTTTTTTTTTCTTTTCTCTCAGTGTTTTTTTGTTTTTTTTGCTTTGCTTTGTTTAAGCAAAGCTCAGCTTGAAGTTTCTGTTGACCCAAATTCAAGTGAGCTGGGTAAAGCAAAAAAAATAAATACAAATAACAAAGAGAGATAAACCTAAAGATACCCTGTAAGCTAAATTAAAGTAAAGCTGTAAAGTATTTTTTCAGCTTTAAAGTATTTTTTCTTTAATAATAATAACAACTCTATGAAACAATTTTTTTTTTCTTTTAGCTTTTTAAGCGTTTTCAATGCAAACGTAACAAAAATTTAAGTCAAGTAAGACAAAAGAGGCAAAAAAAAAAGACAAAACAAACAGATATTCAATTGAAAATCATTAAAAAAAATATATGTGCGCATCTCAAAGATACACACACACACACACACACACAAAGATAGTATCTTGAGGAGGCGCCACTTAAAGAGCCATTAGCTAATTATATAAATGTATCTGGTTATGGCACAATCAAATGTTAGTTAGCCCAGATACTCGATACTTTCAAGCTTAAACGATACACACAATTTGTACTCGATACTTGGCTACCAATTTAGCTTGTTTTTTTCGTTATTGTATTTAGCTTGTAACCGCAAAAACTACATATCCATTCGCTTGGCACAGATCGTTTCGTGTATACATACATATATATATATATATATATAGATATAAATCGTTGTCGATAACAAATTGGCACATAACGACCCCGAAGTTATTATGGCCTGTCAGCGTATATGTCCATAGATGGACTTTTGGCTAGATTTTTAGCTTGTTTTTATTTTTTTGCTGTTTGTTATTTGTTTGAGACGTCGCCAAGGCGGCAACATGTTGCATAAGTAACATGCAACACACACTCTGCGACAAAAGCTTAATGACCTTTTTTTTCAAGCTAAATGAAGCCAATCAAAAAAAAAAAAGCTATAAAAAAAGCATTGCTTTAATATTGGCGCCAGCTATTTTTTCTTATTATTATGTGTTTTGACAATATTTTACTCGTATATCTCATTGAACATGGCAAATTTTATTGGAATTTGGAGCAAAAGCTATTGAAGCGTATCGAAAAGAAACGAACAACCAAAAAATAGCATTTACTTTGTTATTCTCAGCGTTTTAATGCGCTTATAAATGTCATTAAGTATTAATTAAGAAACTATATTTGGTAGTTGTTTAAGAATCTATCGATTTGGATGTTGAAAAAAGACGTTTTAGCTTGAGAATTAAACCTAATTTTAAAGCCAATTAAAGCCCCTTCTTTTTTGTTTGATTATTCATTAATTAAGTTAAGTAAAATCCTTATTTATTATGTATATTCGAACACACCTTCCTAATGCATTTGTCATACAAAAAGCAACGCCCAAAAAGAAGAGAAAAAAGCGCTAAAATTGCAGTTGGCAGCTGATAAAAAAACTGACCAAAACTCTGTGGTTGAGATGTGAGTGGTGCGTGCTTGGGGCCAATGGAGATGACCGAATGTTTTGGGGATGGGTTGGGCCTTGAAGGAGCTGCAAGAAATAAATCAAAGCGGGCTAAGCTAACAAAACGGCAAAAAAACAGCCACACCCAAAAAAAAGTCAAAAGTCCAAGTCGTGTTTCAGCCACCTTGCCACATTCTGCCCCCACCCCAACCCCCCGTACGAAATATGTTGTGCATAAGCAGTAATTGATTAAGCGTCAAATATGGCGACGAAGTGTTTTAAAAGTTTGTTCAACAAAAAAAAAAAAAAATATCATTTTGAATTCTCGAACCAAATATGGTAACGACACGTATACGCAATATTAACACAGAGAAGTAGAAGAGGAAGAGAAGCAAAAGCAAGAGAAGATCTTCCAGATGAGTCAGCGGCACTAGCAGTAGCAGCAGCAAAGCGTTACGCTTAAAACAGCTAAAATCACAGGCCGTAAGCCAAAACAGCAGGCCAAAACAAGGAAACCAGTTTTCCATTATCGTATTTCGTATTTCGAATAACGAAACTCTATTCAATTCAAACTTCAAATGAATCATACGGTAAGGCTTGACGTCAAGGCTTGAAAGAGACAAAAAAAAACTAAAAACTACATAAAATGTATCTCATGGATACGTTTTCTTTTTGTCTTCAAAGTTAAACACACACCAAAATTCGCAGAACTTTGCAGCTCAAACTTAAAACTTATCTTATCAAGGTATTTCGGTTGCGTTTATTTTGTTTGCTCTTTTTTTTTTTTTTTGTCGCTGGAATTTTCAACGATAAAAAGTATAAAACAAAATAAATAAACTTTATGAAGCGCAGCAAGAGATTATTATTATTATCTTTTTTACTTACCACCCAACATGTTTCTATAGGCACTATCCGTTATTGCAAATACATGCGGAGGCACTTCGTGTCGCTTTATTCCCTTATAGCGTTCCATTATCTTTTCAGTATAGATTGGCAATTTCTTGTACGGATTAACCACAACGCAGAAAAGACCGGAATATGTCTGAAAAAAAAGCGAATTAAAAATGAATAAATGCATTGTTAATTTTAATCAAAGGTTTTTTGAGTCATTGTAAAAGATTGTGTGGCATTATTTATGGTAGAAAGTTTTCTTAAAGTTTCGTTTCTCATCTGAATACTTAAAACGGGCAACGAAAAGTTCTTTGAGTCATTAAGTAAACAACACTAAAGTTTAAATTCCTTCAACCTCAAGATTTGTTAGAACCTTTAAAAACTAACCATTTGTTCTATCATTTCCCTTTACAAAACCCTTTAAAAAAAGCATTAAAGAAACATAATTTAAAGGGTTTAAAACTAACTAAAAGTTGCCAAAACATTTGCTTGGATTGCCAACAAACAAATTAGGCAGCAATGGCAAAAAACAACTCGTTGGATGCTCAGTGGCCTAGTTAATGTTGCCCAAACACACACACACACACACATACAGTGACAAAACCACACAAGTCTGTTACCAATTGAATAGTCACAAGCACCATAAACAGCAAATAACGCATTGTATCTAAGGCCGTATTTGTATAAATGTATCTGTGTATCTGTGATTAAAGTATCTGCAAGTGAGGCGGCTAAATGCCCACATGGCTTAGACACACAACTGAACGGAACGTGGGGGCATTAAGTATGTCCCCCCCTCTCCCGACAAGCCTTTGTGTGCAGCAGCAAGTTAAATAAAACAAACGTTAAAAACTCATTTTGCAGCTACAACAAAACAAAAAAAAAAACAAATGGTAATAAAATCAAATTCAAATGCTGCCCACACATCAAATGCAGAAAAAAAAGAGAAATTGAAAGTTATGAGTTAGCAAGTTTTGAGTTGAGGCTCTAAAGTGAGAAATTTACTCTGGAATTTGGCAAGTTATGAGTCACAACAACAGTTGGGAAAGGTTTTTTTTTTTTATTAACTTTATGCATATGGCACAAGAAATCACGTCGAAAACAACAACAACAACAACTGTCTTGTATGTACAACCAAAAATGGCATCTGAACACTTTTTGTTTGACTCTTTTTGGCAATCATGACGAAACTATCTCTATCTATCTCCTGTTTCTCCCTTTCATTTAGCTGATTCATTGCTGCTTGGCTGTTTGCTTCAAGCATTGAGTCATTGTCCTGGCTGCTACCTAAAAACCCTAACAAACTATAACAGATGATCTTCAATACCCCTCGCACCCCCTTTCCCTTCCCCCCGTCGCTTCTTTCGGCCGGCATTTAAGCTTTTATATGACCAAATATGGTCAAGCGAACGTTTCTGAGTGCAAAACGTGTCAACAGCTACAAATTTTTTGTATATGAATGTTGAAATTTATGGAAATACAAGAAGAAGAAGAAGAAGAACAAAAACAACAATATTGACTGCAATGCAATTAAAATAGGCAAGCTCTCTTTCTCTCCCTCTCTCACACACGATTATCAAAACAGAGCACAGGGTGTTTCGACCAATTGACTTAAGCACCCTGTCAAAGCTGCGCTGCTCGCTAGACGTGTCACGCTTTTCAATTAAGCTGCGCATCCCTGAAGCTTTTCAAGTATAAAGAGAGAGAGAAAGAGAGAGAGAGAGAACTCTTTAGTTTAGTTAATCGGAATGAACATTTTTTTTTTGCTTTGAGGCAAACGGCAACTGCTGCACAGCGCATGTTGCAAGCAATTACATTGGGCGTAGAATAAATGCAAATTGTCGGCGCTTTTCATGTTAATTACGTGTTGACCCCGCCGACGCCGCAATCCACAGTCTTCAATGGCAAAACACAAAAAGAGCTGCCAATAAGTGTCAAGAAATATTATAAATATATATTTTTTTCATTTTTGAACGTATGCAATATAATTTATATGCCGCAACGTGGCCACAATTCGCATGCATCATAAATAAATATATATGTATGTAGCTAGGTAAGTTGGATCACGTTAGGTACAAAAGATATAGCCATAGATCTGTGTAATTGCAGAGCAAAAAAAACAAAACAGAAACAAATTTGTCGCATATTTGCATTCGCTCGTGGCCAAATCTAAATCTACCAAAGCAAATTAAGTGTCATCAGAGAGTGTGCGAAAGAGAAAGAAGCAGACGCCTTTATGAATTGTTGGCTTATTCAAATGTATATACGGCTTAAATGCTTGTGGCGCTGTCTGTCTGCTTTCGTATGCAATTTCAATTAGTGCACAACTTAAAAAGAAACTTAGTTAAAGGCGACTGCAACAGTTGTAAAGGGTTGCAAGAAGGGGGGGGGGGGAGGGGTGGAGGTCAGAGACACGTCAAGTGTATTTATATTTAGCTTGGCAAACACATTTGACGACAGCTATGCAAATATGAATTGTTTAATTTGTAAATTACAGCTGAATAAATTGCATTAAATTGGCAAAAACAAAAATTCATATATATTTCTGATTAATACTTATAATGAAGAGATCAAATCGATGAATGCGTCGCAACCAATTGGAATTGCAAGCAGGCGCAACCAATTGGACAGCACTGTAGGGACGGGAAGGGAAGGTAGGTAGGCCTGACAACATTTGACGCCCATTCGCTTGGACATACATGTCAAACAAATTGCCAGTCGCCATATTTGTTGCTAGGTGTTGACATTTCATTTGCATACAACTAATACATGCACACATTTTGCAGCGTGTATTTATAGTATAGTACGCAGTTTTTCGACATTTAATATTTTACATTATATATCTAAGCAGCAGCAGCAGCTGTCACATTAATTAATTTAAACGTTATTTAAAACATTAAATTAAATGTCAGCAAATTAAAATTGTAATTATGCCGTTAAATGCAACAGCCTCACACACACACTCGCTCCCTCTCTTTCTCTCTCTCTCTTTTTGTCGGCAAACGGCACATTCATCAGTTTTAAATGGAACAGGTCGAGGCAAAAAAAAAAAAAACAAATAAGAAGAGCAAGCAGTGGGAGAGAGAGCGCAAGCATAGTAAATAATGCGTGGTGAGCTTGTATAGGTGAAAAAGCTGACAGCGCAGCGCAGCAGCAACAATCTAAAGCGTATGCGTCGGCGTTGTGCGCGCTGAAGCGTGGCAGCACGTCAGCGACGTCAGCAATAGAAACCAGCAGTAGCAGTAGCAACAACAAGCACAGTAATGTGTATAAACAAATTCAAAGCAGTGTGCGCCCACATCAAAAACTCAAACGGCGGCCGCATTTGAAAAGGCCAAAAACAGTTTGCGCATTTAATTAGACCTAACAACAGCAGCAGCAACAACAACAAAGACAACAGGCAATGTAATGTTAATCAGCAGGCACATAAAATATTTATGTTAAATATAAAACGGCGCATAATTTGTTGAGTGTAAGAGAGAATGAGAGGGGCAGAGAATGAGCGCTTAAGAAGAGCTTAGCAACATGCTGGAACGCAACATGTTGCTATTGCTATTGTTGAGCATTTGTTGTTTATCATTTTATTGGATTAATGAGGGGCAGCAACGGCAGCAGCCGACGCTTAATAAATTCTCAATTTGTTTGCTCATTTTGGTTATTTATCTATATGTCAGCATCAATTTCTATTAATTGAAGTTGCAATTGAAAGCCGTCACTTCATTGATTTATACATAAAAAAAAAACAGCCAACAACAAAATAAAATATATTTGAGCCGAATTTATAGGCTTCACGCGTGATGTGTGTTAACTTCATTTAACATGTACACATTTTTTTTTTGTTGCTCGTTGTTGTTCGTTTTTGCCTTTTCAAATTGCTCAACGTTTTTGGCATAACAATTAGTGGCGGATATGTGTATAAAGCCATCGCACTCATGTCAAATGCTTCTTTATATTTAGACATTGACAAATGCACTGGAAACACGGGAGTGATGTATGTATGTATTTGCATTCACATGCATGACTATTCATGTGTGTGTGTGTGTGTGTGTGTGTGTGTGTGTGTGTGTGTGTGTGTGTGTGTGTGTGTGTGTATGTGTGTTTTCGTCAAATATTTGCCGCGCTTTTAAGCAAATATGCAAAGAATCAAGACTCCATGACTTCACTCGACAAGTTTCGGCTTTCAAAATTTCCACACAATTTTGAATCATAGCGCAAACAACATCGAGCAGAGGAAAGTTTGAAAAGATCTTTTGGGAATATTTATAGACTTCATACTGTTAGTTTGAACAACCCTCGCAGTGGACAAGGGATAAAAAGAGCTAATATTCAATGTTTATTTATCTAAAGCTCGCGTCATCATCGTCACATTGCCAGCTGCTGTGGCAACTTTCCAGCAATTCCACTAATGGCATCTATTTACTTTTCGGTATGTGTTTGTATGTATGTGTGTATTTGTATAACGTTTGTACTTACATAGATCAAGCCAGAGTAATATCTGTCTTTAATGTTGTGCAAAACGGATGCCTCATTGAGGCACGTCAGCTCGGCCATATCCTCGACTTTGTCGAACTTTGGCGGATTCATCTTCTGTATGTCATCGCGTAGGATCATGACACGTTTGCCCGTTTCGGCCAATTCCACCTCCACCTCGTCGCCATGTTCGCGCTTAATACTGGCGGCAACGAAGCCCTGCAAAAAACGAAAAGCAAAAATAAAAACAAATGAATCAAAAATCGAATCAAAATATTAGTCAGAGTCACACGCAAGTGTCAATTAGCAGTTAACACCGTTATTTATTACTCATATATGTATATGTATATGTATTGAAAAAGTATTCCAGGAAATACCAAAACATGCAAATGCAGCAAAAGAAGCAGGTACATTTTACAGCTCCTGCTGTGCAATAAAAACAATGCAAAGGCCTTGTTATGCTGCTGCTGCTGCTGCTGCTGCTGCTGCTTCTTCTCACTTCTTATGCTCTCATTGAGTGAGTGTGTGAGTGTGAGTGTGAGTACATCTCTTGACGTTGCGCTGCATGAGTCAAGCGCCAAGCGCATCAACAACAAGAACCAGAACAACAACAAAAACAATTGTAACAAAGAAGACAGCAGAACAAAAAAAAAAACAGAAGGAAATGCAGACGATAAAACTGACGCCCGTTCAAGTGCCATTGCAGACGCAGCAGCGAGCGAGCGACAAACACAACAACAAAACAGCCAACGGGAAGGCAGCGCCGCAGCCGACAGCAGCACATAGAGTAGTTGGATATTGCATTCTTCATGCCCACTCTCCCCCTCTTTTGCATAGAGAGTTGTGTGTCCCTCTCTCTCACTGTCTGTAGTAGTTCTGTTGTCTGTCTGTTGGCAAGTTCAAGGCTCTCTTGTCTATTTAAGAACATACACAAATTACGCATATTTAATTAATCAGATGCATTAGTTTTGCACTAAGCCCGAATGTTGATTCACTTAACCAATTATTTTATACTCATACGTGAATATTAATGTTGCAAAACAGAAAAACACTTAAACTGAGCATATTTTTAAGGCAAACAATAACTTAATTACCCCAAGAAACGATTTCAATAAGCATGAAAGATTGTGCATTTAGTAAGTATGATTCATAGTTGAAAGGGCGGCCAAAAGCAATGTTAAAACAAACAAATTTCCACTTCGTGGCCATTTCGGAATAACATAATTAACGATTCCTAATTCCTCACAGTTCACAGAGATCTTACAGATTAAAGGGTGAACAAACAGAAGTGCAACGAAATGCATTAACAAGAAACAACAACAACAACAACAGCAGCAGCAGCAGCTCTCTCAGTTCGGTGGCAGCCATTAAGTTTTAAACACGAGCACGCCCCAACGATCAAAAATCAACAATTCCACATTTCCATTCTCGTCTTGTTTATATCATATGTGCGTGTGTATGTGTGCGTATCTGTTATCTTTGCGCTTTTCCGGCATAACACATATAAACACACACACACACACAGAATTCGTTAGTTTCGATGTGAAAAGTAAATAATTTTAAATTAAGCAGGTGCGAATCAGAGTTATTCAATAAATATGTATGTATGTACATAAAAAAGAGAAAAACAATATATCTATTATTGTTTTAAAAAGAAACTTAAATAAAACGAAGCAAAACCCCAACAAGAAGGAATGAGATCATCAATCAGCTATAGCCAAATACAAAGCCAAAGCAAACGATTCGACTCTTTATTATATTGCCATGGACATAGTTTTATAGATTGTTATCTACACACACGACACATTCCAAGCAATCAACGAATCAAAACGAAGTAGAACTGAAAAAGGGGAAAGAATCAAAAGAATTCGAAAGAAATTTGCTAATTTTTGTTGTGTGGGAAAAACAAAAAATCATACAAATTAAATAAGTAAACGTATATAGCTGAAATTCAGGTGTTACAAATTGATTGTGAAAATTATGCAACCCTGTTGGGCTTAGGGTTCTCATCCAGCATTCCAATACAAATCGAAATTTATATCTCTCGCTTCCACACATTGCATTTACATTGTTGCGGCTCAGTGAACGGTTACAAAGATCGTGGACTCAAGTGCGCTCTCTCCCACTTCCACTCCCACTCCCTCACTCTTCCTCTCTTACTTATACTCTCTTTAAAAAACAAAGCTTAAGCCGACCGGCCATAATAATTTGTATTTGTATACAATCTTTTTTTCTTCTTTCTTTTCTTTTCGTTTAATCGATCAACGCATATGCATGGAATATACAAAAATACGCACATATATCAATACACACACACATACATATGTGAGTAAGTGATTGAGGGAAAATAAAAGGAGAGAGATATGAGTGCTGCAGGTTCGTTGACCGTAAACCGGACGAGAGCCGAATCTTTAAAACCTCGTCTACGTTTGTCATTAGCGGTAAAGAAGAGACATTTGTATCACATACACACACACACACACAGGTACAACAACAAGAGTGCGACACAGAAACAGTGAAGAACTTGCAAGGTTCCACACCACAGCTGCGGTTGTTTCATTTCATTTTTTTTTTTTTTTGTAAGGCAGCTCTCAAATACTTATCAACAACACGGTTACAAGCCAAGTGTGGGTGTATATGTGGGTGTGTTGTTGTTGTTAGTTTTTGCTTCTTCTTCTTCTTATGTGTAACATATTGAATGACTTGCTCTATCTGTCTCTCTCACTCACTCACTCTGTGCTTATAACATTTCAGTGTTAGGTTTGTGGTTTAAAATGTTAACATCGATTTGCGGGTTGAAAGGGGGAAAGAGAGACATGATGCAAAGCAAAGATAAGCAAAAAACTTCAATTAAACAACTTCTTGTTTGACTTGCTTGCGAGTTAAGTAGAACAACTTTAACTTTAACTACTCATGCATACGCACAATGGCACCCATTGTTTAACTATTTACATAGATACACAAACAAAAGTGTGCGTTTAATATGTGTATCTATAAGTTTTTATATTTTTTTTTTTTCTCTTACATTGCGCAAAGTTTAAACAGTTGTTCGAGCTGTGAAGGCAGCAAAAGCGAGTGCATTTTGCTTCGTGTTGACACAATTCCGAAATACCCTTTGTTTTTTTCTTCTGTTTTGTTTTTTGCCAAGAAACTAAACTGCAACTGTAGCTGAAGCGAACCAGCTTTTAGTGTATGTGTGTGTGTGTTTGTGTGTTTGTATTGGAAATTCCAGCAATGGCGCAACAGTTTGTGCCATATGCAAATTTCTTTACATTATCTGTCTGTCTCTTTGTCTATCCGTCTGTCTGTCTGTCTGCCTGACAACTCATGACAATCGTGCCGTTCTTTTTTTTGCCTTATTTTTTCTTGTCTCTTGTGTGTGTGCGCTTGAAATTCCTTTTTGTTTTGTTTTCTTTCTTTGTATGTGAACGCGTAATTACTTCAAAATGCGACAAGTTTCTATTATTATTTTAATGCCCAACAGCCATAAAACGACTTTATGGTAAGGTGTTTATGTTACAAAAGCAATTGGCATTTGTTGTCAATTCAAATATATTACATCATTTGTTTAAAATGTTTTAAAGTAAAATCAAAAAACCAAGTTAGTATAGGGCATCTGGCAGTTAAGTCATAGAAGTTATTTGTTTGATAAAACAGTTTTATCTCTTCGGCCACAAAGTCTCAAATTGTATACATTTCTAACAATAACAGCTATATGTAAAATATATATAAAAAAAAACCGAGACTGTAGGTTGAATGACATTTGAATTTAAAAAAATACGCTTCTGTGAATGAGTTTTGTTTGTTGTTTTTTGCATAACAATGCAAAAAATAAAAAGGTGACAAATAGAAAACCGTTTGCTTGTTATCGTTGTCGACATTGTTATCGCTTGCACACAGGCACACGAAAAAAAAAAGAAAAACAAACAAACATCTATCGAGCAAAAGTATTTATGACAGATTAAAACTTGTTTTATTCGCTATCGCTGTTATCACGTATGTATTTCGCCTCTATTCCTCCCACTCTTTGTGTTCGTGTTCGCTCTCTCTCTCGCTCTTGCGCTTCCTATCGCTTGGGATGATTCACTTTGCATGCAAATTGAATATGCATACACAAGTATTGACAAATTGGAAATTGAGCGACTAACTGTGTTAAATGAAACAGTCAACGAGCCAAACGAAACCATAGGTTTTAAATTAAAATGTATATAGGCCATGAGTAAATGAGTGTTCCTCTACCTGCTATGATTCAAATCGAAACAATAATAATAATAACAACAATAAAATGCGTGTGATTTATTCAGCGGATGTTTATTTAATTTTATCGCAAAAGGAACGGGAAATTCAAAGAAGTTGCCAACACTTGAATGATTCATGCACAATGAGTGTGCACTCAAATATGCGATAAATGCACATGCAAAGGAGTGAGATAGACGTATATATGCAGTTAGAGTGGAGTTGGAAGAGCGTACCAGTTCCAGTTCCAATTACGATGCGATTCAAAAGGGACAGCTCAACCGAAAGTATTTACCAAATTGACTGTCTCTTTTAATCGGATTATGTTTATTATATATATCAAGAGACACAACGAATTTTTAAGCACTCTAAAATTAATCGAAATATACATTGAAAGTAAACTTTACATAAATATTACAAGACGACAACAAAAACTGGTCAAACTCGCGCAAAGCAACAACAGCAGCAAGAGTTATATTAATAAGAAGAAGAACGTAGCGCGGCCAACGCCTGCACAACGCAACACAACGAGGCGCGCTCTACAGGTTTTTCAGGTCGTTTGGCGACGACTTCTGCGCGGCCGGGTGAAAGCCAGAGTGCAAGGAGCATGACAGCGCCCAAAAACAAAGAGCAAAACAGCAGAAAAATAGAATGCGAGTACGTAAACAAATACGAAAGATTTTTTCCCTTTGTGGAACCTAAAAGCAGTGTTGGTTAAGACACACCTAATAGGGGAATCAATTAAAGGAATTTCCCAATGTATGTATGTAGTAAATATGAATTATTGTTGTTTACCTGATTCTCGTGGGGCACCCAGACCAGACGTTTCTGTGTCCATTCGGCCTGTGTGGCCGGATCATTGAATTGATTACGCTCCACTGAGAGATATTTCAGCTCGGGGTCGTTGCGATCGACTTCTTCTGACATTTTTGTTGTCTTTTGTTATTCTTTCTCTGCGTTTCGAGTATATTTATTTATCGTTTCGTTGTGGGCTATTGTGGTTTGTTTCGTGGTTTGCTTTTCTTTGCAGATGAAGATTTTTAAATATTTTTCTGTTGAATTGCAAAGCAAATTAAATGCACATTAACATATTTGTATATACATATATTTTTCATTTTAGCACATGTCCCGCACTGCACACACACACACGCAAAATGCAATCTGCCAACGCATTGTAAACAAACACACACACACACAGAGTGAGTAAATTTCAAACGTCAAGATACATTTTTGCAGCACATTTTTATCTCAATAAAGCGTATTTTTTATCTAAGAAATGCGGCAACAAAAGGCAGACTGCGAGAACGGCGACAGCAGCAGAACATAGTTTCAAAAGGGAACCGACAAGAAACAAATATGGCTATACATTTTCTTAAGCCAGCGGCCCGCGCTCTCTCACACTCTCGCTCACTCGTTTTTAATACTCTCTCTCCCTATCTGTGCACTCTCTCTCGCAGCAGCAGCAGCAGCGGCAGCAGACATATTCAAACATCGTAGATGAGCAGCGACGGCATTCAGCGGAAAATAGCATTACGTAGCTGTTTGGCAATTAAAGTAACCAGTTTGCATTTTTTAAGCCGCAACATTTGCCTTGATTTTCGGTTATGGTTACTCTAATTGCGAAGCAGGTACGTCAGCAAAATGCGGCTGCTGCTGCTGCTGCCGCTACGTCCATCGTTCCTTCTTTTTGTACTGCTTGTTCTGCACACACTCTCACACACCCATACATTCTCATGCACACTCAAACACACATACACATCGAGCGCAGTTTTCGTTTCATTTTTGATTTTAATTTTCATATTAATTTGTTAATATTTTTTATATATTTATGCTCCCGTTTCACTGTGTCAGCACCGCATTTTGAAAATTTCAACGCAATTCGCACTTTAATGCACATATGTACATATTTTATTTCATTTGTTTCATCAGCAGCAAACGACGGCGGCTGCGGCGTTAACGGCGTCGGCTGGCCGGCGGCTTTTGGGCGTTAAATTATGTTACATGCATTTATTGTATTTGTTGCTCTGAGCTTTGTGTTTTTTTTAGCTATTGGTCACTGTTTACGCTTTGAATGCAATTGAATGCTGCTTGGTTGCAATTGGATTACTTTATTGGCGTAAGCGATGCGGTTTTTATTTGTTTCAAGCGACAGCTGCACTTCTTAAGTTTTAACACCAACACACACTCTTATACAAACTCGAACGCACCCAAAACGCGTCTTTCTCGTTCGCTGCTACCAGCACGAATGTGCGATTATTGGTAACAGAAGCACGGCTAGCCCAACATAACATTTAGTTGCTGTTATTAACAGCGGACGCAAATATTTTCTTGGAATTCAGCAGTGGGTCGTTTCAAACTGCGCCTATTGTTGCTTTAATAGAGCAAATTTTGCAAATAGATTATATTCGCTTTAAATTAAACACTCCACCTTTAGAATTCCGATATATAAGTTATTTATTTAGCAGCCAACGGTGAATATATTTGAATTTAACATTTTCAATATGCGACATGACAGAGCTGCAATTTAACTTATCGATAGTACACGATAAGTATTGCATAGAGTTTGCATATGGCAAATCAAGTGTTACCTAACATCGTGCATGTTGAGATACATGTTGCTAAGTTTAAAAATCTGTTCCTATATTAAATAGTAATGCAAAATTCATAAAACACAAATCTAAACCAACTGTATATGAGTGTCATTGCATTAAACAGCTGCATTACTATTTATTAAATTAGCCATTGTTTTATTTTTTGAAGAATATTATAGAACAATCGAGGGTCGATAACTACATTTTAGGGTGGCCAGCACTTTTTAAATTCGCAGCCACATCGGCAGTTCCACAAATTACAGTGGCAAAACGATAGATTTGTTAATGCCAAAAGTTAATATCGATTGTACTTATCGCGCGTCTGCAACTTGCTGGTCACATCTCAGTAGTGCGACTAATTAAATTTAATCCAAGTCAACAACATAAGTTAGTGCACCGCATTCCAGCGCGCAGCATATACGAAGAGGAAGACGTCAAAATAAAGTAAAGCAGCGAAATGTGAATGGTTTGAACTAAAAAAATACAAACAGCCACGCAGCGTTGCTTGGGTGTGTGTGTGTTCATATGCAAGTATATATGACATACATATGTGAAGTTTATAAAGAAGCGTAGTTTTGTGGTGGCGCCTTTTACGTGCAGGGCATACTAAAAGCTTGTAGGCGTTGGAGCTTCGTCAGCAACGGGAGCAGCATAAAATCGATTTAAAGTGCATGCAACATATATATGTAAGTTTATGTGTGTGTTTGAATGTGTATTTGTGCGTGTTTGTGTATATTTTGCAAATGTAAGAAGCAGAGGCTCACGCGCTTCTTTTCTCCAACCGAGGCAAAAAATAAAAAAAATTGTAATAAAAGTTCATTGCAAAAAACGCGAACGTGACCAGTTGTTGGCTAAAGTGAAAAATACAATTGTATCGAAAAATTACCTTGTGGCATTTTTTTGTGAGCCGCAAACCGAAGTTTAACCAGGTATGTGAAATGCAATCTAAATTTGAACATGATGCTGCTGCATATATAGAAAAATGCGCGCCCATTATTGCTATATACGTTTGCATGCATCTGAATACATACATACATATATATATTTTTATATGTACATATGTATGTTTAAGCGTGTTGTGCTTAGGCGCGTGTGTGTGTGTGTGTTTTGTGTGCCAGTAATTTATACATAACCTCAATTTTTCAATTGATTACGCTCAACGATAACGTTTTCTGAAACAGGCGTCTGAAGCGAAATAAAATTTCCTTACAAGTGTTGTTCAATAATTGACAAATAATTAAATGCATACAATATGTGCACTAAAGGTGGCTGACTGCCTCGCTGCTTTGTCTACGTATACGCGCATTGTCGCAATGCGATTTCCCGTGCCTCGTTGTTGTTGTTGTATGTTTATATGCCTTTGAATATTGTAAACGTCGACATTTTGAACTGGCTTCTGCTATATAATTTGATTTAAAAAAGAATATCTCAAATAAAATGTCATACACAATAAATTTCTGTAAAAATGAAGGTATTGAAAAAACCAACAACAATGACGCATTTCATTTATACAAACACACGGTTGCAATCGCACACCGATAAATGGAAACGTATACGTGTATGTGTGCCTTTTTGAGCAAGCAGAGAGCGGTCGCGCGCTCAACTCACACACATACATATATATTTTAAATACAATGTTGTCAGCAGTTTATATTCTCTCCACTCACCTTTTAAACATTGTTATTTATTTTTTTATATTCATAATTATAACATGATTAGGTGAACAAATTGTTTTTAATTACAGGAAAAGCAAAAAAAAATTGAAGGAAACAAGTTTTTCGTAAACTGTGAATCTAAGGTTAAGACTATGTTTAATTTTATTTGTATTGAGCCGGTTAGTCCACCTTTGAATTTTATTTTATATTTTCTTGTGGTGCCTTCAAACAATTTCCCTTGTTCCTTGTAAGCTTAACATATTCATTGATTCGATATTTATTGGTCTCTGTTGCTTGTTCTTTTGAGCAGTTACAGCCAAGTCTGGTTTAGTTCGGGATTTGCCGAATCTTTTGGCTATTGCTCTTTTATTTTTACTTCTCATTTACCAAAAAGACGTGAAAACTTGAAAAACGAGTTATAGTTACATACGACAACGATCGCACTAAGCCTAAATGCCTTCTTGTATTCGGGCATTCTGAAATTTGTCAGCAAATGTGTAACGCACTAATTTCTGTCATTAAATATTTTTATAAATTTTGTTTATAAGAATAAGTCTAGAACAAGATTCTTGTCTTACTTATATCACATTGTGTTGTGTGAATATTAAAGCAGCAGCTTTTAGTTGTTCTTGGTATTTGTTGTAAATAGAATAAGAGACTTTTTGGGTGCGTCTTTTGTGCCGTTTACACAGTGTTTTGTTTGTCAAGGGTCAACACGGGCATATCTTGGAACACGAGTTTGTCTTATATTCTAGGAATTTCTAAGGTAACATACAATTCACACTTAAACATTTGAGAATACAAATCGGCGTTTGATTTTAGTAGTTAATGTTCTTTGAGTCATTGCGAAAGTTCAATTTGATATGAAATACACTTTTTGAATTTGTAGCTTTTGCTGAATCTGCACGTACGTATTTGATATTAAAGACAAACAACAATAACATTGTCTACAAACTGCAACACAGCATAAATGTATTAGACCCTTTTTGTTGTTGTTTACAATTGTTTGTTTCGCAAACATTGAAAAACGCTGCCATTCGCTATCCTCTGCTGCTGTCGTTATTTGGCTACTCAAATTTGAATACCATATGTATGTATGTTTCCTTTGTTGTTGCGCAATAGCACATGTGGGCAATCTGAAATTATTGTGTACCGATTAGTATATATATAAATATATAAGCTCGCACACAAATCGCACATACAAATGGTTAAACCATTAAGGTACCTGGATTAAAAGCAAACAAAGCGCTTGCATTCTCTCGACTGTTCGTCTAACAGACCCTGGATTGCGGTTAGCTAGATTGCAGAATAAACACACACACACACACGGCATGCACCGATGTCTGGTTGTCCCTTTTGCACTTGTTTTGCTAGCGGTGGTGTGGGAAGACGAGAGCTGTAGGCGTTACTTGTCCAAAACTGCAACTGCAACTACACAGGCGCCTGCTCGTGAACTTTGAACTTTAGCAGCAGCAGCCATCATATGTGTGTGCCCAAAAATGATGTTTCGTCGATTTACATTAACTATCAGCTAACGAAGTGCTGCTGCTGCTGCTGCTCCTACAGCTGGCAGGTGACAGTCTCTCAATTCCCTGCTCTTGCTGCTGCTGCTGCTAACGCCGCCCCCGCCGTGCAGTGCTGCAGCGGCAGTGAGCGCATGAAAAAGTAATCGATAATTGCAAGGTTTCCATTTCCACCACCATGATGAGCGCACAATTCGCAAGTATACAGATTTTTATTGACGCTTCTCTGCTGCTACGGCTGCAGCCAGGCCAGACCCATTCAAAGTTTAGTTGCTCTTTCTCGGTGAGGCCGATCAAATTCCAACATGTGTTTGACCATTGCAGAGAGCGGAAAGACCAATGCTCTCAAATACATTCATGTTTGTACATGTATGCATGTATCCCTACATGTGTCTCCGCCATTGCCATGGTGAGATGGCGTTGGCATCGCCGCAACTTGCATCCACTTTTTTTTTTTGTTCGTACCTTGTGCTTGAGCGAACTGTCTGGTTGCTGCTTTCTATGCCCGCTGTTGTGGTGTCTCTGTCTCTTTGTGCTTCTTCTCGTTTCCGTTTTGACAGCAGCAAAAACTACCATTTCACCACCACCACTTGCAGAGAATATACAAAAATGTATATAACTGCATGTGTGTGTGTGTGTGTGCGTGCGTCAAGTGTAAGGTGAGGTAAGTGAGACAAGGTGTGTGGCTCGCCGTCGCCGCCGCTGCTGGCGTAAAGTGTAACCGTGGCAGTGTTGTAGCCAGCTACTCGTCTGTTTGGTTTCTGATTTTCAGTTTTGTCGATTTCATTATGTACTGCAATATCGCTGTTGCTCGAACTCATGAGTGTAGCCTGTGTTATTGTCATTGCCTGAGTGGGTGTTTTCTTCTCTCACCTTGTTTACTCTCTTTCGCTTGCTGCCTCTCTTTCACACTCTCTCAGTGACTATACAGGGTGTTTGGGGTTAAGTTGACACGTTGTTGCCATCACTTTGCCTTGCACGTCATAACAAACGCATAAAACACCCTGTCACCCGTTCATTGAAAACTCATGCTTACTTTGTCACACTATATGTAGCTTCTGTGCTTTTTGCACTTACGTAAGCCACTTATGTACAGGCCATTTTTCATACACTTTGCTTGGATTTTGTTAAGCATTTTACTTGTTTTCACATTTCAAATGTAGAAACCATATGCCGATTATCTCTGCTCACATATTTAAGTCTTGTTGAATTATTTCCTGCATCTCTGAGCTCCATTCCCGAACATCTGCGACAGTGGTGTCCGACTGTCGAATACAGAGTGCTTTATTTTGCACATATCAATTCACTCGACCGTTTCCACGAAAGGTTTTCTGCCACACAGATTGCAATTTGAACGCACAGCAACAAGACTGACTACGTATCGTTAAATCCATGTGCTTGTTTGTACCATATATTATATACATACATAAGCATAGATTTACTTTAATACTCATAGCAGTATTTTCCCCATTTTACTTATGCTTGCTCGTAGAGGCTTGATGTTGCGCTGCGTTGCCTCCCTGTTTTAGATATGCTGCTTGTCCGTTTCCATTGTGGCAATAGCAACAACAGCCACAAAAATGAAAACGAAGAATTCCAAAGCAACACTGCGCGCGCGCATTTTCTCTCCCTCTCATCCACCCGTTTCTTTTGCTGGCGCTCTGAGTTTCTGTCTCTCGCTCGCATTGGTTTGCCTCTCTCCGCATTTCGCGCTCTTTTGTTTCTTTGCTCACACTGGTAGTCGTTTAATCGAAAATGTTTGCGGCGGCGTCAAGACGTACGAAAACGTTTCCTCGCCAAATTTTTGTGAATATCTGTAGAAATTCACTGGGAGGAAAATTATTAAAAAGTGAATTTAAATTAAATAGTGTACAGTTTTTAAAAGTACAACCGTTTGCCGCGTAGCATTTTAAATAAGCTTATGCTGAAGCTAAAGCGTACATAATAGTTGTGAAAAACTGCTCCAATACATACACACAACACAAAATCCATGTACTAATAAAGTAGAAAAAGGTGAAAAGTTGTACAGTGTGAAATAAATGCTAGTGCAAAATACTGCGTAAAACGTGAAAGTTTTGAATAACAAGCAAACGGTTAATAGTAAATACTTATGTATTAATGTATGTATATTTTTATACATACACCATTCGAATACATACATAAGTGCACCGTTTCTGATGTAAGTTGCCTTCGCGGGGTGAAAAGTTTATAAGAAAATCGAAAGAAATATTATTGAAATATATAATATCAGTTTAGTTATATGATAATTTATACCATCTGCGTACTTGTTCACAGCAAAAACTTGTGAAAAATACAACATTTTTAGGTTAGGTCAATTTCAATTGGTTTATATACGACGACGGCACACAAACACGCACACATACAAACGAACGACATGCACAAAAGACATGCATACACATACATACACACGTATAAAGCGCACAGACAAAAAGTCGTCGACGGGCTGCTCGCACTCAAACATACTCACTCACACAGCTACAAACACGCGTATACACATACACAAGTTTTTAACATTGCTTTTGGCTTGCTTGTGAACTGACTGTATTTTTTCAACGTAGTGTCGTTTTATTTTCGTTCGTTCATTCGTTCGTTCGTCCGTCTGTTCTCAGTTCGTGCGCTTATCTCGACTTTTGCTTTGATGCGCCATTCGCATGTATGGTTGTGTATTTATATACATATATATTTTTGTGCAAATGTATGTATGCGTTCATACATATATGTATATAATTGGGATCCCAACACAGAATAACTCAGTGGCAGCTGGCTTGGCCAGCGGCTCCAACAGCAAGCGCCAACGTCTCTCTCATTCTCTCTTGCCTTACACAAATATGTGTATGTGTGTGTGTGTGTTCAATGAGAGCATCTTCTCTCACGATTATTTGACTAGTTGGGCTATGAGCTTGAATTTACCCGTCTACCTTCTGGTTTCTTGTTCTTGTTTTGTTGTATTTTGTTTTACTCGAAACGTTTGCTATACCATGTACTTAAATGGTTTTACATATGAACCTTCGGTTATGTTGTTCTTGTTTTGATGTATTTTGTTTTACTTAAAAATGTCTTCCCATACATATGTATGCACATAATTCTCTACACATCCATATGTTTTATGTATTTGCAAAATTTATAAATAGCATATAGAGTGGTACCCTAGTCGCCATTGAGTTTAAGTGAGAGTGCAAAAGCGAAAAAAATTATTAATATACAAAAATACCGTGAAAGAAGTTGATGTGGAAGCTAAAGTTTTTTGCATATTTGTCTAAATTTGTGTTATTCTCTAGTGTATGTGTGTGTGTGTATACATAACAAAACAGATAAGATAATAGACGAGTGCACGTAATACAGCTATGATGAATAAAATACAAAAAAAAATGGAGGGAAAAATTTGCCCACATGTCTCTCCTTCGCATACACGCACATGAACACCAACTACAACGAACGCCCCAATTTTTCTCGAGAAACGAATAGGCGCTCACCGAGAGCGACGTACACATGCAGACAGATATTAAAGTGTGTAAGTGTGTGCGTGTGTCAAGAATGGCTGCCGCGGTGCTCCAAGCTACACGAACAGAGCAATAACAACAAAAGGCCACACACAGTAATTCATAAGAGAGTGGGAGAGCTTGTAGCGCGACAAACGTTTGAACTTGTTTTTGCATTTGGCCATAACACTTGAAGGATTTTTCCTTCTCTTTCTCACTTGGTAGCCAGAATGTGCCCCCGGTACAGTTTTCAAATGCAAATTACTGTCATTTGTTGTGTTTATAAATGCACATTTGTGTATGTACGTTCGTTTATTGTTCAATTTAAAAAAAAATTTGTGCTCGAGAAAGAGTTACTAATGAAAAAAAGGTGGCAATATTGTCATGCTCTTTTATTTTTATTTTTTTGCCTCCCGCCAGCATGCATACATGCTTGTGATTATACATACATACACACATACTTAGGTATACACTCTGACAATTACTTTGAAATTCAAGTTATATTTACACTTTTTAACGACACGAAAACGCACTCACACGAGGAGCACAAATGGCATGCTTTTTGTTCTTGGCTTTGTAGTTGTTGCTGCCACTACTGAGCGCCCGCCAAATACTTGTTTATAGTTGTTGCTGTTGTTGAGCCAACGTTGAGAAAAAAACAACTTTGAAATATCCTAACTGCGCCACAAAACAAATACTCAGCCCTCGTGCTCTTGCTCTTCCTTTCTCTCGCTCTTGCTCTCTCTTGTTCTTTAGCTCAGTGTTCTCTCTTGCATACTGCTGCAGCAGAATGAAAAGAATTAAGGAAAGCAAGGAGAGAGAGAGAGAGGCAGCCGCCTCACCACCACTACTACTACTGCCACCACCACCACCAATATTTTATGTACTCGATTCTTTTGTGTGGCGGCTGCTGTGCGGCCTGTTTCTTGTAAATTGTGTAGATACAGGCAAACACCCTGTGCAGTCAGCACCCCATTTAGAGAGCCCCCTCTTTGCTCTCTACTCATGTGTACGCTGTAAATTTTATGCAAGTTGTCGTCATCATCGTGCATGGGTCATAAATAAATAAAAAAAAAAGCTCTCTGCCACTCTCTTGGTTGCTGCCCTCCCTTGTCAGTTTTTACTGTACCCGTTAAAAACAACAAAGCGCGCGCGCCTAATTCCGGTTGCGCTTACCAACACAAACAAATCGACAATACACGCACATACAAACGTCTGATGACTCTCTGATCTGATGCGCGCTCTGCTCTCAGCCGTTAGTTCTGTTGGCGGCTGCTGCTGCTTCTGCTTGTATTTTAGTTGTTATTTCTGACTGCGGACATATACAAAGAAATAATTTTCTACTACTCTTCGTACGTGCGCATACATAGTTTAGCTTTTGTATATGTGTGGATTAAGAGAAGATTTTGTCGTTGAATTATTTTTTATTTCGTTGGAATGTGTAAAAGTTTAAAATTAAATATAAATAGTTGTCTTACCAAACTGTGAGTCTAATCAAAAATTCACTTAAAGCACAAGCGATAAAGATCGGTATTTGCTTTTAGCGCATCATTAAGATGCCAATTGTATATCGATACAGAAATTTCGATTATCAGGATTAAGCTTCTTCCACTGAGTTTGTATGTGTGTGTGAGTGTGGTTGATCGTCTGCAATTGAATTGATGTTGGGCTTTATTTTACGCTTTAAAGAAAGTATGCCACCGGTCAGTGTTTGGTTGTTGGAAAAGCCGAAGTATGCAAGCCTCTGGTAGTTATTTATTTATATAAAGACCTGTATTATATTTAAACTGTATGGCTGTGTGCGTTTGTGTGTGAATTCTACTAATTTCACGCTTATTTAATTTCTTTCATTTTCTTTATTTTATTTTTTGCTTGCAGTGATTGTTGTGCTGTGAGAGAACGCAACTGCGACTTCGACGTGGCAGTGCTAAAGACGGCGCCAGAATACACTAAGTACGTTTAGTTCGGAAGAAGCTTTGAGCATATATTTGCTGCCTGCCGCTAAACGCGGACCGGCGCGGATCATAGCCAAATGCATAGACAAGAACAGGAACAGCAACAAAAAGAACAACATATGTTGTATACACGACGAGCAGAGCAAGTGTCGCAGTCTTGTGCGAATTTGAGTTCAATTAACAGTAACCAGTTACGACCACGATCGTTTGTTGTTGCATACTACATACGATCCTAGGGAGCTGTTTAGCCACCCACCCAACCCAACCGACGGAGGAGTTCAACCCCCTATTTCAAATTGAACATAAGGAAGAACAGAGCACACAGAAAGCAAATAAAAACAGCAACTACTGCAACAGCAGCAGCGACAGCAACAAAACAGCAATTTATTATTTAAAACTACAACTCAAGCATGATGAAACGCACGCGCATCGATGAAGTTCAGTTCGGCACACGTCCTGGGCCAGGGCCAGGAGGCGGTGTTGTCGGAGGTGTAGCAGGTGCCAATAGTGGAACCACAAGCGTGGGAGTTAACACAGCTGGTGGTGTAACGATTGGCACTGTGGTGCCCAATGCACATAGTGCCACAATAAGCGGCATTGGTTCCATACATCATCGCATATTGACGCCACAGCACGGGGGTGCACAGACAATAGCCTATTTGCCGTCCACAACGCCGACGGCAACGAATCTTAAAACAACGAGCAGCATTGTCGATAGCGCCAGCACCCAAACAAATGCTACAGCAGGTCCTGTTGGTGGCACCGTCGTTGGCGGTGTCGTCGTTTCTACAGGCAGCGCAGGCACACAAACCTTGCAGTATACCACATGTAAGTGCTGTTGAAATAACCTATCCAGTCAGAACATTATGCTAATACATGTTTCTTTTCTTTACCAATATGCAGCTTATAGCGTTGCCTCCATACAAGCGGGTGGAACGCTTAAAACCAGTACTGCAGATGGCAATGCGGTCCAAATACATGTCACCGGTGGACCGACAGTTGCGGCGGGAGCTGGAGGTGGCTCCCAAACAGTATCAAGCAGCTGTCAGACAGGCACCATACGTCAACGCACCATAAGCGGCACCCAAACGAATGCCAGTAGTCTGACAACAACAGCACAACAGACGCAACAACAATCAGCACAACAACAACAAACGCCACCCAACGGACCAGGTGGAGCATCAGCAGCCGCAGCTGCAGCTGTAGCTGGCAGTAATACGCCACCACAGGGACAGTCAGCAGCAGGTGCTGGTGCTGGTGGCGCTGGTGGAACCGCTCAACCTCGTCTTAAAGTTGAAGATGCGCTCAGCTATCTGGATCAGGTGAAATACCAGTATGCCGATCAGCCGCAAATCTACAATAATTTCCTGGACATCATGAAGGAGTTCAAGTCGCACTGCATCGACACGCCGGGCGTCATCGAGCGTGTCTCTACGCTCTTCAAGGGCCACACGGAGCTCATCTATGGCTTTAATATGTTTTTACCGCCTGGCTATAAGATTGAAATTCATTCCGATGCACTTGGCTGCTCTGTGCCGGTTGTCTCAATGCCATCTCCACCTGGAGCACCTAGCAGCACTGGTACAGTGCATATGATAGCCGCTGCAGGCAATAGTCCGCAGCTGGCAACTGGAGTAAATGCGCACACAACGCTCAAACCGCTGACACAGGTCCAGGGTCCCGGTGGCCCGGGTGGTGCAGCTGCTGCCGCCGCCGCTGCGGCTGTGGCACAGATTCAAACGCCTGTCAATTTGATGACACACGGTGGAGCATCGCTAACACAAACAACCATACATGCATTGCAGCCAACGGCAGCAGTAGCGGCTGCAGCCGCAGCCGCAGCCACACAATCACCGGGAGGAGGCGGTCATGTGCATGTAACGAGCAGCTCGACAGTGGCACCACCACCAGCCGGTGTTGTTGGGGTAGGTGTCGGTGTTTCGCCGTTTGTGCCACAGAATTATTCACGGGATCGTAGTGGAGGCGAGCAGCGAGCAACAATAACACCCGCGTCCTCAGTTTCCTCGTCCGGTGTTGGATCCAGCATTTCCGTTGGTCCACCGACACCAAACTCATTGAATGAATTAAGTCCACACACTGGTCCGGCAGCAGCGCAGCATAATTTACATCATATCCAGCAGGCGCATCAGTCCATATTGCTGGGCGAGACGACCGGTCAGCAAAATCAACCGGTTGAATTTAACCACGCCATAACCTATGTGAATAAAATCAAGGTAAGTCCTTTTATAATACATTCAAAACAATAGATTATCAAATACTTATCAACCGGTTTCTCCTTTCCAGAATCGTTTCCAAAGCCAACCGGCCAAGTATAAAAAATTCCTAGAGATACTGCATGCCTATCAAAAGGAGCAAAAAGTGATGAAGGAAGGCAGCGCCAACAGTAGTCTAAATCAAGGCAAAATGCTAACCGAACAGGAGGTCTATACGCAGGTGGCCAAACTCTTTGGCCAAGATGAGGATCTATTGCGTGAGTTTGGACAATTTCTACCAGACGCCACCAATCATCAGTCATCGGCTGCCGCTGCCGCCGCTGCACAATACATGTCTAAGACGGCTCTGCACAACGATCATCACAATAAACAGCCGCAAACGCAGCAGCAGCAACGCACAACCACAACAGCAACATTGAGCGGTGGTGCGCACATAAGCATGTCATCGGCATCCCCGTCGGCGGTGCCCAACAGTGGCTCACCGCTGCATCTAAGCAGTGGAGCAACACTCTCGCAGATCGATAGCAGCAGTGCACATGCACATGCTGCCGCCATTGGCAATCTGTCGGCGGTCAATACCAGCGTCAGCATTAAATCGTGTGCCGTACAACAGAATCATATTATCGGTGGCAGCATCTTTGATAAGGAATTCCATGGACTGGGCGCACAACAAGGACTGCAACAGCAAAGACATCCTGTACTGCCGCCGTCCCATCTACTGACAACACCGACGGGTGGTTTGCGTGGCGGCGTTCCCGGTGTCCTTGATCAACGAAACAATCATCACGCACAAAAGTATGTGGCACAGCATCCGAATATGTCGCAGAAGAAATCGCCGAGTTATGGTGGCATCTCCAATCTGCTGCATTTGCATCCTCTCAATGACAATTCGTTGGATCGTAATTCGCCAAATATTGCCAGCTATGTGACACAGGCGCAGGCACAGCAACAGCAGCAGCAGCTGTCCGGACACCCGCATCCTCATCACAATGCACACAATTCGAGCAGTGGTCGACGGCAGGTGGTGGATGATTTAACGGCTGCATCGGTTGCCGGTGCTGCTGCTGTAGCTGCTGGGAGTGGTCTGGGCGGACCTCCGCCTGCTAAACGACCCAAGCCATATTGCCGGGACGTCAGCTTCTCAGAGGCATCGCGCAAATGCACCATTTCGGATGCTGCCTTCTTTGACAAGGTGCGCAAGGCGTTGCGCAATCCCGAGGTCTATGACAATTTCTTGCGCTGCCTAACGCTCTTTAATCAGGAAATTGTATCGAAAACGGAACTGCTCGATCTGGTCTCACCGTTTCTGAAGAAGTTTCCCGATTTGTTGCGCTGGTTTACAGACTTTCTGGGTCCGCCCACCACCGGCCAGGCGGGTGGTGCAGGTGGAACTGGTGTACTCATCGATGGCATGCCACTGGCAGCCACACAGCGTCAGGGTGGCAGCAACAGCGAGCGTGCGAGCAGTCATCAAAGCACGGATTATGTACAGGATGTAGATCTGTCGCTATGCAAGCGTCTTGGCGCCTCATATTGTGCTTTGCCTCAATCCTCGGTGCCGAAGAAATGCAGCGGACGAACAGCCTTGTGCCGCGAGGTGCTCAACGATAAATGGGTCTCGTTTCCGACATGGGCCAGTGAGGACTCGACATTTGTTACCTCACGTAAAACTCAGTTTGAGGAGACTATTTACAGGTGAGTTTAAACCTTTTCCAACAACAATTGCATCTCTCACGATCGTTTCCTATCTATCACTTACATTTCATTTCCCTTTAATGTTGTCGTTATCGGTTTAAAAAACTAATGCACAACTTTGTCACCTATGCCTTACGAAGATTAAGTTGACTTTATCATAAATATATATATGTATATGCTTTAGTCAACAGTCAGCATTCGTATCATCTTGTTATCCTTCATTCTGTTTCCATTTCCATCTGTGTTGTCTTGTTACTGTTTCTGTTCTTTGGCTTTCGTTTATATTTTACTGAATTAACCAATCAACCAAACGCTCTAAACAAAAGGAATATTCACAGAACGGAAGACGAGCGTTTTGAATTGGATCTGGTCATTGAAGTTAATAGTGCTACGATTCGTGTATTGGAAAATGTCCAAAAGAAAATGTCACGTATGTCGCCCGAAGAGTTGGCTAAATATCATTTGGATGATCATTTGGGTGGCACATCCCAGACAATTCATCAGCGTGCTATTCATCGTATCTACGGCGACAAATCCGGTGAGATAATTCAGGGTATGAAGAAGAATCCCTCCGTTGCTGTGCCCATTGTTCTTAAACGGCTCAAGGTCAAGGAGGAGGAGTGGCGGGATGCTCAAAAGGTATTTAATTGTTACAGTGTGAATCAAAGAAGCAAAATTATTAACACATTTCTCCTATTGCAGAACTTCAATAAACAGTGGCGCGAACAGAATGAAAAATATTATCTGAAATCGTTGGATCATCAGGCAATCAATTTTAAACCCAACGACATGAAAGCCCTCCGCTCCAAGAGTCTCTTCAATGAGATTGAAACACTTTACGATGAGCGTCACGAACAAGATGATGATCCCATGGAGCCAGCCGGACCGCATCTTGTGCTGCCATACAAGGACAAAACCATACTGGACGATGCCGCCAATCTGCTAATTCATCATGTCAAGCGTCAGACGGGCATTCAAAAGCAGGAGAAACAAAAAATCAAACAGATCATACGACAATTTGTGCCTGATTTATTCTTTGCGCCGCGACAGCCGCTTAGCGATGATGAACGTGATGATGGTATGTCGAATAAGTTCTACATATACTCAATGCTCAATTAGAAATCTTCTTACACACCTAACATGAATCAATCATTAATCATTAAACAAGTAAAAGTTCTACACGAAGAGCGAGTTAATCAGCTTTGAAAAGCTTAATATTTTTTTATATTATACACTAGCACGCAGTTTTTAGAAAATCATCTGTTTAAATACAAACAATAAATTATTTTTGCTTTGAAGTTTACGCATTAACATAAGTTTTTTATACGTACTATGATCACAGAAGTTTTGCAGAAGTTTCCATGCATTTTACGTACATATATAGATATATTTGCACCTTATGCTTTCATTTGATTCAATTTGTTTGTTTTATTATAAATCTTTTCAATTGCTATTAACATGATTTACGTATCCAATAGATCATTTTGAAAGTTACTAACCAAGCAACAATTAATTCATATCGAATGTATGTATACAAAAATGAATATCAGAAATCTAAACAAAATAATATAACACATTTTGCTCATTTTAAAGTATTTCTAACTTAGACAATGTTTTTCGTTTTCTTTTTCTTTTTACAAAACAAAAACAAAAAAAAATCCATAAATTTTTGGTACGATTATATTTGCAATCCATTTACTGTTCGTTTGCAATTTTGCACTAATTATTTTTTGTAATTTAACAACTGTAACTGTAACTTGAATTGCATTATTATGAACTAACCAATCAACCCAAACAACAAAATGGGCGCTCGCACCACCAACACCACCACCACCACCAACAACAACAACAACTACACAATTACCACCGATCACCATAAAACAAAAACAAAAAAAAAACTTGGAAACATTCCTTGTGCACGCATTTCTCTATAGCCTTTCAATTTTTGGTAGATGACACTAAAATGGAAGTGGACTCACCAATGAGTCGCGCCCCCAAAATCAGTGGATGTGAAGGTGCATCGCCGGCGCGCAGCAATGCGAGCAGCAGTAGTGGCGGCGGCGCCGGCGGTGCTGGCAGTGCCAGTGCGGCAACAGCATCTACAACAGTGACGTCCATTAAAAAGGAATCGGAGGAGTTGTCGAAAGTGTTGCCAGGCACGGCAATGGCAACGATTGCTGCAACTACAACCACAGGTGCAGCAGTTTCAACAACAACAACATCAACTGCGACAACAACGCTATCGGCAGGAGCAACAGTTACAACAGCCGTTAAAGCTAAAGATGTAACGCCATCCACTGCATCAGCTGCAACAGCGGCAACAGGCGGCGGCGATGTTAAGGAGAAGTCCGAGTCGGAAACGCACAAAGCCGCCGAGGAACTAGCAACGTCCACAACAGCCAAAAATAGTAACAGCAATAATAATAACAATAACAACAATAACAAGACAATCAGTAGTCCCAAACGCAGCGAAGATGCAGCAGTACCAACAACATCAGCAGCAGCTGCTGCTGTCACCGGCAGCGATGTGAGTGTTAAACAGGAGCAGGAACACTTTTTAAATCCACCAATACTGCCACCGCATGCGCAGGGTCAACGTGAGGTAAGTTTATCTTGACAATTGCGAATATATATAAATCCTTATTAATTTGTTTAACTTCTTCACTGATAGGATGAATCGTATTCACTGTTCTATGCCAACAATAATTGGTATCTGTTTCTGCGTCTGCACGCCATTCTCTGCGATCGTTTGCATGTGATGTATGAACGAGCACGTTTGCTGGCCATCGAGGAGGAACGTTGCCGTGTGAATCGACGTGAAAGTACGGCAACGGCATTGCGCTTGAAACCCAAACCCGATGTACAAGTGGAGGATTATTATCCCACGTTTTTGGATATGCTCAAGAATGTGCTCGATGGCAACATGGACTCGAATACCTTTGAGGACACAATGCGTGAAATGTTTGGCATCTATGCTTACATATCCTTCACACTCGATAAGGTAAGTCTATCGCTTTAATTGTGTTTCTTTACCTAACTGATGCATTTTTGTTCCTTTGCCTAGGTGGTTTCGAATGCCGTGCGACAGCTGCAGTATTGCGTCACAGAGCGAGCTGCCCTCGACTGCGTGGAGCTCTTTGCCAGCGAACAGAGACGCAGCAGCACTGGCGGCTTTTGTCGCGATGCCCACAAAAGCTTTGAGCGTGAGATGGGCTATCAGCGCAAGGCGGAAAGCATACTTAACGAGGAGAACTGCTTCAAAGTATACATTGTATGTGAAGGCTGCTCATAATTAGAAACGTTTGCTTGCAACTTGTACTGACGTTCTGTTTAAACAATTTCAGTATAAAATTGATTGTCGTGTGACCATTGAACTGCTGGACTCGGAGCCCGAGGAAGTGGAAAAGCCAAACGCATTAAAGGCACAAAAGTTTAGCAAGTATGTGGATCGTCTGGCAAATCCAGCAATTGGAGCCGGCGGCAACAACAGCGGCAGCAATAATAACAACAGCAATAATACTGGCGGCAGCAATGCAGCAGCCTCTAGCAATGACAACCTGATGGAAACGTCTGACATCAAGGCGGAGGAGGAAGAGGAGAATGCCGAGGTGAGTCATTAAAAAAAGAAATATGAAATAGAAGCGATAACAATAAATGAAAAACTTAAACAGCTACAACAACAATAACAGCAGCAGCAGCTGCTGCTGCTTTAAGTGTGTGCTTGACGAGTGGTTAATCATGTTGTTTGTGTAATAATTATATGTTGTGTTCAGTTGATTGTTTTGTTGTGCTTAAGTTTAGTTTAACGGATATTCACTTTAGTTAATGACTCAATGGACGTCCAAATTGTAACAATAGACTTAAAGAGTGCCAAAGTAAAATGAACTTCGATAGTTTGATCTATCCCTGTTAGCAACCTCTAACTCTCCAACTTTATCTGTATGTTGTGCTCAGAATTTCTACACCTACTAAAAACAAACGGGATTTTCCTTCTTTCTTATTTATTTTAAATATATATTGTATGTTTTAATTTACAATTAACAAGACCATCGATACTATGGTCTCAGTTCAAGTAACATTAACGCAATTATCTGACAGCATCTTTCAGTAAAAACCAATTACGAACATTCAGACCGTCATAAGCATATTTGTATGAATCATATCGTATATCATTCCAGTCATTGTATTCTTTTTTTTCATATATCTTTTTAATCATGTTCTCTGTACAACTATTTACACATTTTTGGTTTTGTTTTTTGTTTTTGCTTTTGCTTTTGCGTGCGAGCCTGTTGTGCTTTTTTCACACACGTTTCTCTTCTGCATTCGTTTTTGACATCTACAACTTTCCTTTTTATCGTTCTCTTTCCTTTCCGTTTCGTCTCTCATTTCAACATGCCGCCTACCAATCGCCCACATATGTATATCCGTATGCGAACCAAACAACATAAAAAAAAAATACAACCGAAAATAAACAAAAATAATAATAACAAAAAACAAAAAACCGAAACAATAACAGAAAAGAAAAATGTTCACTAATTAATGCTTTTTTCTGCATTTTTTTCTCTCATTTTTTCCACTTTAATTATTTTTTTTTGTACCAGGTCAATTCCAAGGCTTGAAATAACAAAATAGTTTTGATAATTTCATTGAATAAGAAGAAGAAAAAATCGTATTGCAAAATGAAATAGTAATTAATGAATTTGTTGTTTTTTTGAGATTAACCAACCAGAAACCGCAAAAACAACATCAACAAAAATATCAAAACCAAAGATAACTATTTTCATCCAGAGCCACAAACCCACCTGCACTCACACACACACACATACACAACATCAATACATACATACATAACGTACAAGCAACCATTTACCAACCTAACCACCACATGCATAGAACACAGAGCATTTGAATGTAAAAAGTTGAATACAAAAACCCAAAAACCAACTTGCATATGTAAATTTAGTACGTACCCTACAAAGCAGACCACATAATAATATGCATATACATAAATATGTTAAATAGTAGTTTCAAAAATAATGTTAATAGGCACGCAATAACTGCAATTTACTTCTAATTTTATTTTACTTTGCGTTCGTTCGTCCTCAAAGTATTAAGAATAAACAAAAATGGCCCCAGCACAACAGAGTGAAGCTTAAGCTTAAGCAAACGGGTGAATGCTGTTAAGAGAAAGGCAGTGAGAGGGAGAGAGAGTTTGGGTGCAGTTAAACTTCAAGGTTGTTTTATGCATGTATGTATGTATGTATGTGTGGCAATTGCATACGAAACGATCACGTTCGATTGCCGCGGCATATCGATATTTGATTAAAAACTGTGTTGGTTAAATGCAAAATACTAAAGCAATCAAAATGTGTGTAAATAAAACAAAAACAAATGTAAATAATTTTTGTATGTATGTATGTATTAACAGTAACTAGTGTTAAGTGTTCAGCATAGCAAATTTTTGTAAAGGGACGACAAAGAGAGTGAGAGAGTTTACTTTTAAAATATCAGCAGTTATATATATATAAATTTTTTATAACTTCTCTACACACATACATTCATAAAATTATCAGTTGTAAATCCAATTGAAATATATAAAACAAAGCATTTGATGATGTAAAAAAACAAAAAAAAAGGCAATCTGTTTGTTTAGTAGCGTGTTTGGAAATTGGGTTTATTTTCTGTTGTTGTTTTCTTTTTGGGCTTAGTGCAGCTGGTGGTATGTGACACACATAAATACACACAATGAATGTGAATAGTGTATATATAGTTGTATACGCTTTTAAGTTTTACGCAAGGTAAGTTATGCCTTACAAATCTTACGTATGCATTAATTCATTTTTCAATTATTTACATAGATAAACGATTTTTGTATGCTCTCGCTTTGAGGCATTGCGCTTTTAATGTAATTCTTGTATTGTCGCTCTCTTGTTTTTTGTCTTTTTTTTTTTTTTTTTTTGTATTAAATTGTATTGTAATTAACTGTTGAATGTTTTGCGTTTCCAACATAAGTTCAATTTATTTGTGTGTGTGTGCTATATATATGTTTATGTATGTACATACAAACATACATACATGTTTCCAGTCCTGGCCTGGTACTTTCTCTTTATCAATTTGTGTCGTCTCTTTGGTTTCGTCTTCTCTTCTGCATTAACTCGTTTCTCTTCTCATATTAGTGCTCATTGTTAGTTATCGATAACATTTATTTACACAACCAAACACACATACACACATCCACATATCAACACCAACCCTATAAGAACAACAAAACACTCACACACCCACACATACACACATCTTATCTAGGCTTAAGTCAAATAAAATAAATTGATTTTTTTTGTTTTGTAAAGCATGTTTGAATTGCATTTTTAATTTTTTATGTTCTATTGTTTCTGTATTTAAACGTACTTAATGCATTCTCCCCTTCTCCTACTTGCAGCTGGTTCGCGGCGCACGTAAAGCACGATTTTTGCTGCGCAACAAACGCCGATCGCAGCTGCACGAGGAGCAAGTACGTCAGCTGTTCGAACAGAAGCGCATTCGCACAGATACAAATGCAACATCTGCTGCTACAGCGGCAACAGGCGATGCAACTACAAATGCCGTCGGCAACAGCACAAGCAACAGCACTAGCAATATTAACAACAATAATAACAATAATAATAACAATAACAATAGTTGGAATAAACGCGCACCGGAACGTTTGGGTGCACCACAATTGGGCCTGGCGGAGCAGTATGCGTTCAATGATCGTGACGAGATCAGCACAAATGCCAGCAATGGACGCTGCTTTGTGACCAGCAAGAATCTCAATCTACTCAAATACGATGCAGTGCGTCGTGCCAAAAAGGTGAGTGTAACTAATTGGACCCTAAAAGCCAGTACTAATTCCGAATTCCCGTTTCGTCACAGACTCATTGCCGTGTCACACAGGCCAAGTACAAGCGTTTTCATGGCTATGTGAATCGATGGTTGCAACAGCATGTTAGCGAACAGTTGCAGCAGCATTGCAACGATTGGCTGTTGGGCAAGACGCCGGAGCAGATAAATGCCAGCGGCTGGGGCGCAACCAGCAAGACTAAACCAATGCAGCAAAAGGATACGTCAAAGACGCCGTATCGCATCTATACGCGCTACAAGGTGCTACAACCAACAACCAGCAGCAGCATCACAAATATTGCTGCCACCACAACAGCAGCAGCAGCAGCAGCTACAATTACAGCTAACATACCAGCAACAGTTTCCGCAGCTGTGGTAGCAGCAACATCGGCCACCGTTACATCCAGCACACACTCGACTCTTAATAACGCCACCAGCGGCGGCGGCGGCAGCAGCAGCAGCAACATTTTAAACGCCGACACAACATCAACAGCAGCAGCAACAAATGCACCACAACAACATTGCAATAGTGCCGCAGCGGCAGCAGCTGCCACAGCTGGGAATAATGCAGAATCGGCATTGCAACAAGTGCGTCCAATGGAAAGCTAACCGGCAACAATTACCGTTACGGTTCCTGCCGTTGTTGCAACCTGGCCCGAAAATGCTGCATTTATGTGAAGAAAGCCAGCAAATCTCTCCAATCACTCGTTCGTTCTCTCTCAGGCGCGCTTCACTGTGTTTCAAGTGTTGTTAATACATATATATATATATATATAATACATTATAAATTGTGATAGCAGTTCCTGGACGCAGTTTAAGCAGACGACCGACCAGCATGCCTTGGCTATTAGAATATGAATACATAGCTCGATAATAACATACATATATATTGATAAATCCAAAAAACCTTAAATGGAGAATACACGAAAAACCAAGCTCTACTTTTTCACGCTGTACAAAAAGTCATTTAAATTCTAGGCGTAGCATTGCTCCTAATACAACTATATTTATAGGCTTACAACTACAACATCTTGAGTATCGTTTAGTGTTAGTTTTTTATAACTATTATCATTATTATTATATGGCAGCGTTTTTAGATTTTAAGTGATTTATAACATACATGCAAACATGTTAACTGTATAGAAAGAGTAACTTATGCCCGCCCCGAATACCCCCGAAATAGTAAGTCGCTGCTGGCTAAAACCGTTTGTGGCAAGCAGGAAAGGGTCAAGTTTGTGCTAATTAGGTTGATATAAACGTCTGTTTAGCTTATAAGTGATTTTATGAACACAGAACAGAACTTTTAATTTTACAAACAAATTCAATGTATTTTTATACAAAACAAACCTTGTACAATTCCTTGTGAATACTATTAATTACACGCCTAGCTTTAAGCATAATTTAAGTTGTAAAGATCAGATGAGCATAATTAAAACAAAACAAAACGTATCAAAAGTGAAAATATTAAATTGTCTTGACTTGGGTTGGATATTTAAATAAGGAACTGAAAGCTTATGCTGGCACTAGAAAAACTTCTGGCAATCGTATAAAAAAAATCTAAACAAGTTGCTTGGCTAGCTGTGTAGCAACATATAAAAATAGTATCTGTATTTATTACATATAGACGTATAAACATTACAAGAGAGACAATCTTACAAAAATATTGTCAGTTATTCGAATAAAATAAGTAGCAAATCAATTATCACTTATATATAAAATCACGACGCGTTATGATGCCAGCAATGCGATTTTCATTGTCGATGACCAACATGTGTCGCAGACCCAAGGCACGAAATATATTGAAGATCTTGGGAACCGAATCGTGCTGTTGAATATAAATAGGCATTTATTGAGTTGGGAGTATTTTAGAAAAAAACCTGAAAGCTTACCGTATTAACGCGTACAGGTGATGAATTCATAAATAACGATAGGTCGACCGTATAATTGATTTTTCTATCCAATGGACGCACGCTCTATAAAAGGGAAAATTACCTTTAGAAATGGCAGAAATATTATTAAGACTTAATATAGCTAACACCTACACTTATAGAAGGATAACGTGGATAGACATCTCGAAAGGTTTGTATTGATGTTTCTTTGAGCCAGAAGCGTTTATTCTCCACATATAGCGACTTGAGTAATATGACAATAAGCTGGGAACGCAATATGATGCCACAAACTCGACCTTCAGAGCGACGATCCTGCAAAAGAGTTATTAATATTTAAAAGGTATCGCTAACAATTGTTATTACAGAAAACAGTTACTTACGCCCTGTACATCATCGACAACGGGAAAACCATTGTGATTGCATTTCTGAAGCACTTCAAAGATGTAGTGAGCACTGTCCCGCAGCTTAATGCTAACCACGGGTCTGCTTAGGATTTCCTTAGCTGTAAGACCTTTGTATTGTGGCAATGGCTCCCAGGGCAGCATGGGCACATTATTCACTTCGATGACCGTATCGTAGATGCCATTATTAAAATAATCACCCACCCATTTGGCACTTATAAGAGCAATGATCAGCGGAAAGAAGAACGATGTCTCAATGCCCGTTGTCTCCATTAATATAACTGACAAACTGATTGTCATGCGCAGCACTCCACCCAAATTGGCTGCGGCGCCAATTAGTGCATATTTGCCAGGGTGCAGAAAGTGCTGCAGATACAAAGGAAATTTTAGGCTTATGAATTCCAAAAATTACAAAAAACTTACTGCACCAGGGAACATGTAATAGATAAGCATTGCCACTAGCCGTCCCCAGGCAGCGCCCACTAACGCTGTTGGTATAAAAACACCCAACGAGACGTTAAGACCAAATGTTACACAGGACAGGAAATAGTAGACAAGCGTGAAGACAGTCAATGTGAGAATTTTGTGAGAGCCTATTGGAAAAACGGCAATATAAATACAGAGTACACTCTAGTATCTAATTGATAACTTACCAGGTGGATCATGGAAGAGCGCACGAACAGTGGCCTCGGGCGTTTGAAACCAGAGAGCCGCAACCGCATTGTATTCGCTGTCCCCGCAAAATAGTTGCACCGGATGTACAGTTGGATCGTTGCCCAACGGACGGCAATCATTGATAAAGTATATCATTGTGCAGGCCAATGTGACGCCCATAACGGCAACTAGAACAGCTTCAAACACCTTGCCCACTTTCCAGGGCACAAAGCGTTTGCGGAACTTATTGATGCGCGTATTTAGACAGTTCCAAGCGGCGCCAAGCAAACCGCCTGACACACCGAGCAGCATGAAGAGTGGCAACTCAAAGTACTCAAAGGTGAGCGGCTGATCAAATTTGCCCAAATTAAACAGACCGGTAAAGGTGAAGTTATGCAGGCCATGATAAGCGGAGAGTACGAAATTGAGCGTAAATGAGCTGATAATGGAGGCGATTAGTGTGCGCCATATAAGATTCTGATTCCAGAAGCTGGCAGCCTCCTCCAGCGAGAACAACATGCCTCCAATGGGTGCACCGAAAGCGGCGGACACACCAGCCGCCGCACCACCCAATACAAAATCACGCTTCTCGTGATCATCTCGAAATTCTTTAAAAATGCGAAAGTCCTTTATAAACGTGGTGCTTTTGCCCTGCGAAATGCCGGCTGCAACAACGGCTCCAGCGTGTATCATGGGTCCCTCCTTGCCACCGGCCAAGCCACCAACAACCGAGGTAATCACTCCAATGGCCTTAACGGCCAACGTCTTGATGCGCACAATGCGCGGCACTTTGACTCCATTGAGATAACTCTTAACCTGCGGTATGCCGCTGCCAGCGGTAATTGGTTCAATGTAAGTTACCATTGTGGCTCCAATGGTCACGGGAACAACGCTTAACAAAATCCACCAGAGAAAGGGCAGTGCCAAATCACCATCGCTGTCATTTATAGACACATTATGATCGACAGCTAAAAAAACGAAGAGATACATTAATACAGTACAGTACTAGAGCACTATGTATTCGCATGACGTACATGTTTTTAGAAATCTGTACTTCTGTTCGGATAGTGCCTCAATGACAATATCAATGGAGCACGCGATAAGTGCCGTTATAATGCCAATGAGTAGAAAAATGATCCAGCGAATGACATGAATGCGCAACGAAAACCGATCCCTAATACGTTTGAGCTGCTCCGCCTGGAATAGCTTATTCTCACACACATCATAGTCCAGACTCTTAATAAAAGTGTGTGATAAGATTACATTTTAATCGCATATTTGTATGTGTGGGTGTAAACCATTCGTACCTCATACTGATTCTGCGCTTGCCGTGAAGTTCCAGCTAATGCAGCTGCTGTGCGCGAACGTACACGGAATATAGGCTCAGGATCTGGAGCATTACTAACACTGTTAGACGTTGTTGGAGCCTCCTTTAAATATAGTTTAAGTCATTAGTTTTGCACACAGTTGCATATATGCATTTTTTTGCAAGTTCAGCTGTTTGCATGATGAATCATCATATTTCCTATGTATATATGTATAATTACATGGAAATAACAAACACTTACAAAGATTGGCTCGGGTGTATGACTATCAATGCTTAATAAGGGCGGCTCGTCTATTTCACTGTCGTTTGTTCCCGCATCAGGAATTTGCTGGCTTGGGTTTGTCGGTATCTCTGCATTGTTGTTTTGCGATTTAATTTGAATAAGTTCATCGTCATCGCTTGATGTGTCGTCCTCAATTAGTTTGGTTTTGTCCATTTTTAAAAATACAAAATCACTTTGCTAAAACATAAAAATTACACAAACTGCAACTAGTTGTCCACCGAACAATAATATCGATATATTTGAACTCAGCAACATTGCATTTTTATCGATAGCTTTTAGTAAGTACTCGATACATTTACTCTGCAAATTAAGCTATATGAAAGATACGTTATACAAGGAATGTATATTTGAAACGGCAATAAGATACGACTATGCACTGCCATCAAAATTAAAGGTTGGATTTAAAAACTTAAACTTAGCCATGTCGAATAACAAGCGACTACGCTCAATTTGATTGCGCTCCAGCAGTTCGTTCTTAATACCGGCCAACGAGTGGTCAATGCGCATCAATATGTCACGCGGCGGCCCATTAAGAAATGCAGTTAGTTCCTGAGTGCGTGCAATTCCAATTTGAACATTCTGTACCGAATGGGTGAGAACACTGTGTTCCATGTCATCACTTTGCATCGCCGAATTACGACTAAGATCGATGGCAACCGGCTGCTCGAAGCTCATTTGTTCTCGTTGTTGTTGCTGTTGTTCAGGTCTGATCTGATTAATGGTGCACATGAGCGGCATGCCGATTGACTGGCCAGTTAAAATGGGTACATCTTCTAATATGGTTACTGCGCATGAGCTCTAAATCGATCGCAAAATAAACAAAATTTATATAATTTGGGTTTTTGTACTTTTTAACTAGTTACTTACATTTTGTAGATTTTTATTTTTATAGCCAACTGTCGTAGTATTGTTGTTGTTGGTAATATTATTGATAATATTACTTTCTTGCTCCGGGCTGACGCATAGATTTTTTAAGCTTTCGTTCTTATCTTGTAAAGAACTGCAAGAAGAAACGGACTGAAATGAAAATTGTATTTAGTTTTTTAAATGCAAGTATGTTAAACTGTTCATTCAACTGTTTTGCAAGAGAAGATACTTAATATTTGTATGTATGTATATAGTTGTCTTCGAAGTTGTTATTTTTTACACACTAATTGTTGGTATGTTTATTTGCATGTGTAAAATTATAACGGTGCATAGCATTTCCATTTCACTCTATGCTTCGCATACACAACTAGTTAGACAGGGATGACAAGCTATCGGTTTCTTACTGTGCGTGTTGCCGTTGCTTCCTCCTGTTCGTGATGCTCTTGTTTGTGTCGTTGAAAAACCGTTTTAATTTTTAGCTCATGCGTCTCTAAGCTTGTGTTTAATGGTTCTTCTTTTAAAACAGACTCCGCACCTGTCGCTATTAAGTCGGTAGCAGCGGCCGGCGTTGCTGATTTCTTGCGGTTTTTGGTGATGCGACGGTTTTTTGTTATGCGATCACGCCGTTCCAGCAGTGCCGCCACCTTCATCTCGTGCAATTTGCCCAGCAAAAATGCATGTCGACGCTATTTAAGGGTTTGAAAGTCAAATTTATAATGCTTATATGCGCGTATGGCAAGTCCCTAACGGCCTACCTTAATGTGCATATGAAAATTGCCGGTGGAGCGCACACTACCTCGATAAATGCGATCTGATGGGCAATAGCAACACTTGACAGTCACATTGTCACCAATTTGGCTTTCAATCCGATAGAGTTCACCATTAAGTATATATGGTACGTGCTGACGACGGTCTGTTTCAGTTTTTATTTCAGCTTGGTCAAACTTTTGATCTTTGTCCTGTCTGAGTTGTTCGGCTTTTCCCATTGCAAAACAAAAGATTAAGAAAGCACCTATGCGATCCGTTCCCTGCGAACTACCAAATGCAATAGAACTTTTCTATCCGAATTAAGTTTGTGCGTGTGTGTATGAAAAAAAAGAGAATAAAAAATTTCCGGTGTAGATACATACGCACATGCATCTGTGAGTACAAACTGACGTTAAAGAGGAATACGAAATAGGACTGGAAGTAGGACAAAGTGCACAAAGTAGATGTCATAACTTTTGCGAGGGACAGGGACAAACAATTGTCTCAACTTTTGACAGATCAAAATGATTTATATTATTAATTTTAAATGTTTTGCAATAACAATTTACGTTTATATTGTGTGTTTTGCGACATTTTTTTAAAATTTTGTATTTAACTTCAGTTAATAAGCTTGTCGCGCCAAAGCACTCATGAACTACTAATAAAAATTATCGATACTTTTGTCTATTGGTGCTTGGCAGCCCTGGTCTCCTCATGTGTTAGTTCTAAGCATAAACAACCCGAGATGGCAGAAATGAGCAAACCAAACATTTTAATTACTGGTACGTATTAAACTAATGCGTCTATATTTTAACAATATATAATAAGTAATATAAACACAGGCACACCCGGTGTTGGCAAGTCGTATTTGTGCGAACGTCTGTCTGCACAATTGAAGTTCACTTGGCACGACTGCTCAAAAATTGCAAAGGAAAAAGACTTTATTGAGGAGCACGACACGGAATATGATTGCCCCATACTTGATGAAGATAAGGTTTGTAAATTTGATAAACATTGAAAAATTAAGAAACTTAAGCACATCTTTTATTTTAGTTAATGGATTATCTTGAGCCGCTGATGGCCAAAGGCGGCAACATTGTTGAATACCATGGCTGCGATTTTTTTCCGGAACGTTGGTTTAATGCTGTTTTTGTTGTTACCTGTCCCAACGAAAAGCTCTATGACAGGCTCAAAGAGCGCAACTACAATGAAAAGAAGCTATCGTCCAATATACAATGCGAAATCTTTGGCACAATATTGGAAGAAGCACGCGAATCATATAAAACTGATATTGTCCACAAGCTGAGCGGGGAAACCAAAGCGGATGCTCAAAAGAGCTTAAATGTAGTTAAGAACTGGTACAGCATGTGGAAGCGCAAGTGAAGAATGACTTTAAATATATATAAATATCTATTTTAAGTGAAATCTATACCTTTATGTTTGGTAATAATTTTGTCATGAGTTGTGCAGTACATTAAGGTGTACTTTTAGGCTGATGCCAAATTTAATGCATGCACAGAAACGAGTCAAATATATAGCATACTCTTAGGCTCAATGGTTAAAAGCCTTCAGGGCGTTGTTTCTAAATATCAAGTTTTTACAATTTAATATATTGTATATTTAACATCTATCCTTATATCCTAAATAAAAAACTGCTTAAATTATGTGTATATGCACTAAATGCGCGTCATTTTGAATCGTAATGGACCATCCGGCGCATACATAAATGTGACGGCATAGTCCAACGGCGCATGATTGTACTCCAGTCTATAGTTGCGCAGCAGTTTTGCGAGCAAGATTTGCATTTCCAAATCGGCAAAACGTCGTCCAAGACACATTCGAGCACCATAGCCATAGGGCAACGAGGCAAACGGATGCAGCTTGCCGGGTGTGCCACCCTGATGTGTCTTTAGCCAGCGCTCCGGTCGAAATGTTGCTGCATCTGTGACAAATTCCTCCATGTTGCCCGTGACAATTGTGGGAAAGACGGCCTGCAAAGAGTACACACTAAGTCACCTATAGTACTGCCAATGAGCCTAAGTGTTCACAGACCTGCACGCCCTTGGGCACCTGATAACCACATATGACGCTGTCCTCTTGCAGTGTACGTCCATTGCCAATAACCGTGCTGTACATGCGAAATACCTCCTTGATGAATGCCTTTAGGTGGTGCATTTGGTCAAGCAGTGGAATCGTTAGTGGTGTGTTCGCATCTGGCAGCAGTCGCTTTAGCTCCTCATGCACCTTCTGTTGCTCCTCAGGTCGCGTGGCCAGTTGATACAGAATGGAGCAGACAGCCATGGAAATCTGTGTTGGGTACAGCAAAAGCTTAGTTTTGTCTACAATTAACCGAAATGTTCGTACACTTACTGTGTCTATGCCCACGAGTATCAGATCCAATGCCATTATGGTGGCAATCTTCTCATCCTTCTCCGACATGATCACCTTCTGCAGCAGTGAGGGCTCGCTACCAGCACGCTGACTGGCATCCTGTGTCTTCAGCCGTTCCGTAGCACTTTGTATGTACTTCATGCAGACGCTGCAAAAATTAAATGTAAATTCAATTTGTGGATTTTTGGGTTGAACTCTTGCCCTACCCCACGAAGAAATTCATATTCTTGACATAGCGCGTCCATAGCGGCGTGGGAAAATAGCGCCAGTAGGGCGCCTTAAGCTCCAATGTGGCCACATTTCTCAGCGCATACTTGGCAGCATCAATGATCTGTTGCGGCTCCGAGTCAGGCGTCAGATTATCCTCCAAGCAGCCAAGGCGAGCGTCCAGTGCAACACGTCCAATGCCTTTCCGAAACGATAAACTAAGATTAGAATCAACTTTTAAGCTTCAATTATCCATATGTCACTCACATTCTAAAGACCATTTGTGTATTTCATTATCAAAATCAGCTGGCAGCTCTTCGTTGGCATCCAGCAGCTGTTCACAGCGCACCAGAAAGTCCTCCGTAATAACCTCCAAAGGCTGCAGATAGCGTCGAATGGTGGACAACTGTAGCACAGGTTTCTGGACACGCGAGCGAAACTGACGCCACGGTTCGCCATGCCTGCGAATAAGAGAAGATTTTAGTGGAAATGCGACTTGGGCGTAAGCATCAACATACACTCCCACAACGCCACCCAGTTCGCCAAAGAAATCCTTGCGCACAACGCTTTTGTACTTGACCAAACTAGGCATTGATGGCCGGAAGGGAGTGGGACCCTCACTGCGATAGCACTGCATGAAACAAAAAAAAAAATATACCAATTACTTTTGTTGTACTCAAAACAATTTGTGGCTAAAATTTGTGCGTCACAAATTGCTTGAAAATATGTACATGTATGTAGCTGTTGCCTTGGTGGCCACCGAAGCGTGCTTGGCGTGGTGTTCCGCTGTGAGCAGCGGCTCTGTTTACCTTTTCAATTTCGTCGGCATCGTAGATGAAGAGCAAATCGGGACGGCCAATAAGGCCAGAGAAGCGCACAATTCGTCCGTATCTGTCATGCAGCAGCGATGAGATTTTAGCTACATCCGATATGGTATATTGGCCAATGATTGGCATTAGCCTGTCAAGGTGACAATAAATATTGTAGTTAACTTATTTAACAAACAAGACATTGAAAAATGTTAAGTGCTAAAGATTCGATTGTTTGTGAAGCAATTAGGCACACACAACTTACTCTCTTACTCATTGTTCGTTTCGGTTAAATTTATCGAACTTAACTATGACCAAATGAACGAGCTAATTCATTTAAGTGAACTATTAGGTACAGCTCTAAGCACAAAGCAGTTAGGATCGTTAGTAATTTTTTTTACTACTCAATCGCATCGTCTTAGCAAATGCAAATAAAAAAAATAATATTCAATCAAATCGTTAACTGATCCATAAATATTATAAGCTTGAATATATGGGCAGTAACTGTTAAAGTGCTGCCAAACGCAATAGCGAATTACGCAACTCTTCTATATAAATGACAAGTGCAGTTTTTTTTGCAAATACATATACACACCCACACACGCACACACTCGTTCACACATTTGAAGCGCATTTAGACTTGTGCATAAATACTTAAGTAAATATTGTTTACAAATTATTTTAAGCTTGCACCCAACACACAAAATATTCACACACAATTATGGCGACCTTGAAAATGACGCTAATTGAACGCTAATAAAAATATCGAAGACGAAGAAGCAGCAGACATGCGATACATGTATGAATGGATCTCAAACAGTCAGCGGGTGACGTTAACCTAATGATTTGGCCACCAAGCGCGTTTATTGGTTAAAGTTTAAGGTAAATGGGTGTGAATTAAGAAAATCCAAAAGAATTTTGCAGAACAGTTGCTATTGTTGTTGTTGTTTATTGCTGTAAATATTTGTGTAAATGGCATAATGATTGTAGCCAACAACTTTTGTATAAACTCGTTTGGACATGCCTAGTGAAATGATTGCTTACAAGCATAAAAAGAAGAAGAAGAAAAGAAGACGACCATCGACAAACAAACACACACACACACATAAATATGGGCGTGCATTCCATTCAACTGTAATTGGGTCAAGCAAAGCATGCCAAATAAAAGAAGCAAAAGCATGCCATCTCTTTCGCGCAGTGCATTGAAAGTGAAAGCAAGTTTGTCGCCGCAGTCATTGGTTTGCTTTGCTTCGAAAACTTACCGCCAGGTGTTGCCAAGTATTGGCAAAGGTTTCGGTCCAGGTATCTCATTGTAGGCCAATGCATTTTGCCACTCGGCTGTGCCATGAATCCTTGATGCATTTCCTGGCTCCTGCCCCTGCTCCTGCACACCAAGATGCGGACAAACTGTTGCTGCAGTTGCACCCGTTGCGGTTGCTGAATTGTCGCGCCACTGTTGACCTTTTAGGCGTGACTCGCTTTGCAGCAGGGTGGTCGTGGCCGCCACCTTAACACCACCAATCTTTGACACTGTGCGTCTGAGGGCGGGCGTTAGTACCATTGCTGAGCTTGTGGTCTTAACACGCCAAGCGCTTTTGGGCAGTTGAATCATTGTGCACGCAAACTAAAAATGGACTTAAATTCAAATCAGATTTCACTCGTTTGTCGTTTCGATTTCCAATTGCTTTATGTTGACACACACACACACACACCAACACAAAGTCAAACACTTACTCGTGTAAAAGCTGCACATGGGCAGTTAATAAGAATATCTTTGATTTTCAACGTTCAACTTTCGTTTTAGCCGTTTCCGTTGTGCACACGACGGCTGCCAGATGTAAACTGGTTAACTACAAATAAAAGCTACAACTCATCGCTTGAGTCTCCAACGCTCTTGGTGCTGGCAACGGGGCTGGTCGCGTCAGTTGCTTTCTAATAAACAAGAGTGTTGATGGTTGCGCTTGCGCCAATCTTAGCAACATGTTGCTGCGCGTCTTGGCAACATTTGACGCCTTAACTGTTTAACAGTCTCATATTACAGCTACGCAAAATTCTAATTGAAACTAATCAAAATGACCCTCGCCTGCATATTTGTTTGTGAAATATTCTGAATCATTTATTAACGCGCAGCTTTTAGACTAGAAAAATATGTTATTTATATTTTTGTGACTTTATAAATAATTATGCGCTAAATAACTTTTAATATTTTTTGTTATTTATGTTCTGACTACTGCCAATAACAGCGCGCATTTGTTTTCGGCTTGTAAAATAAATAAGTGAAATAAGTCATCATAGATAATTTGGTGTTTAACGATGGCTCTTATAAACGTTGCCACTGCCCCGAGGCGAGTACAAAATACAACTACGTTTTGCCACCGACAAGATCTGGAAATTTCTAATTGAAGTCTTCTTAATGAGGGATGAATAACTGGACAATTACAATTACAATTAATTTCATGTTTATTTGGCAAATCTTACAATTTGCTTACACACAATTTGGTTTCAAATAAAACAAATACATTTCTTGTGCATTACGATTTCTTTTTCATTTTGATTTAAATTCAAAATTGAGAGTTAATTGTGCATAGCAACAATATAAAATTTTTAGGGGAAAAAAATATGAAAACACATGCATTTAGAAACTGAATTTTGAACACATCAAAATACGTTACAAAAGTTTTTGAATTCTTATAGATAGTATTACATATGTATGTATGCATATACGCATATAGTTGTTAAATATTAAATGCTTTACTGGCCTTACTAATGGATTACAGTCTAGAATGTTTGTCATATGATAGGCTTAAGTAGTTAAGAGTTGTGTAGAATGAAAAATATAAATGAAATTAATGGCACATCTCAAAACTCAAAGCTAAATATGTATATGTCGAATGTTATGTATTTTTCAATTGTTAAGTTATTATAATAATGTTATGGTTTTCAAAAGTTATCGTTTATAATGAGAGACTTAGCTTAAACGCTTGTATGATTGACTTATTGACTATGCATGTGTTTGTTCTTCTTTATGTTACGTTTAATGTGTTAAATATGTATTATTTATGTATGTTTTAAAAGTAAATTTCATTCATCAATAATAATAAATATGCCACTGGCCGTGGGCGAGACAGAGAAAAGATTTCTTTTACACATTATGCATTAAAATTAACTATGCTAAGTGCTAATTAGATATATATATTTATATGGCGTCGCTCGTATTTACAGTAATATTCGTTCATATTCGCACATGGCACTAAAAACTAACAATATACCAAACCATAAGAAACTAAACATCATCAAACTAAAACGAAACTAAAAACAATTAACATTGCGAAATGTTTTTTTTTTCTTTTTAAACCCAGCTAATACTTTTGGCCCAATTGCTGTTGTGTTAACACTCAAACTCGTTGGCCGTTATGGCGCTTAGATCCTTCATAAGACCCTCGAGATTGGCCATCTCCTGATTTAGTTCCTCGGTGGATGTGCTGGGCGCCAGTCTTTGTATCTCATCGGTGGAATGCGCCACTGAGCTGCCGCTCTGCAGGCGATTGGGCGTAGCAGCCGAGAATGAGGGTTTCTTGTAGGGTGATTGATTTTGTGGACGTATTGTGACAGCAGGAGCTAAAATATTCAAATATTCAAAGATTCAAATTAGTTATAGCAAAACTTTTGTTTCATTTTGCTACTTACTGTGCTTGTTGATGGGCGTGGCAACGCCTGTGGGCGGCGGACCCGGCACACTAAAACTCTTTAGCGGATGTCCACGTTTATTGCTTTCAATGGTGGAAACACAACCATTGCCAGCAGCTCCTCCAGCGCCAGCTGTACCGCTTGCATAGCCAGCATTGCTGTAAAAATAAATCCAACAAGGGTCAATTAGTTAGCAAACCTTTTTTTACACAAGTATCTATTTATATTTAAAAGTCATATATCCAAATTAAATCAACAACGTAATTAACTTAAGCTGCGATGGCTGCCCAGAAAGTATTTCATACGATCCGTTTGAATCTGCTTGGCCTTGGCTGCCAGCTTAATGTATGGCTGACGCTCATCAAGGCTCATGTGCCGCCACATCTGCATGGCTAGATCGGTAATCGAAGCCGAGGTGCGCATTGTATAGACGCCTTTGAGATGATGATTAACCAGAATATTATCCAACCGAATTTTATTCAAGAAATTGAGAAAAGGCGTTGGTGAGGCCATCAGAAACAACTGTTGTTGCACATAGCCAGGCAGCGTTTTGTGATCCAGCTGAAGTATACGATCGTTGGGACCTGGCACCAATTCGACCACAACATTCGGATCGATGCGTCCCCAACGCGTTCGATGGCACATTTTATGATTGAGATAAAGGTTTAAGAATTTTGATGACAAGTTCCAGAATAAAAACAAGTTTCGTACAAAATTGTTGGTTAAAAGAATTCAAATATGTGATTAAAAGCTATTGGCTTGCTGTTCAACCTAATGTTAAAATACTAGTAGGATAAAAGAAGTAGCTCTCTGCTATACAATCTATCACTACTAACCAGAAGTTGGCATCGTAGCCGCCATATGGATGCTCTGGCGTCTGAGCCAATGAATTGTTCTGCGGCTGTGTGAGACTCTGTTGGGAAAGACCCGTTTCCATGGTCATGTGGGAGCGATTCTGGTGATTGTATTGGGTTCGTGGATATTGCGGTCGCTCCATTGTCGAATTCATTGAAGTGGCTGTTGGTCAAGCAAAAGGGTATGATGAGTATTTAGCTTCGTGCTTTGCTCGATTGATACTCACTCATATAACCGGCTGCATAGGCGCGCTTATCCAGCGAGTTGGTAACATGCGCCGGCACAGGAGTCTCCACCTCATATTCACTATGGACCACGGAACGTGGCAGTGTTAACGCACCACTGCTAGATGCATTATCATTGCACACTGGTGTAGCATTGTGAATACCTTTATCGATGTTTTTCAGCTCCATTTGATCGTGATGTATCCATAGATCCGGTGGTTTAGGCACACCAACATTGTTCTTTTGATAGCTGGATAGATGGATTGTTACCAATGAACAAGAAGTGGAACGTTTATGTTTCTTACCTTTTCTTTGTATGCTCTGGTGAGGATTGCGGCTTGCGGCGGCACAGTAGCAACAAAACCAACAGCAATATGAATAGGATTAGAACTGTGCCACCAACAATGATGTACATTAAGTTTTGATTATCGATGCCATGGGCAATAGTGTCCGCCTCCTGCATAATAACTGCAGCGCTGGTAGTGAATGCAACGAGAGCGGAGAAGGGTGCATTGTTGCTGCCTTTGCTGGTGCGAGCCTGCACCTTGAAGTAGTAGGTGGTGTATGGTTTGAGATTAGGCAGCATGAGCATTGTTTCCTCGCCGGCAAATGCCTCAATAGACCAGTCTCGATCCCGTTTCGTGGTATCTGTTGTATAGTAAATATTATAGCCAGTGATTAGACCCACTGTATGCTTTGGTGGCAGCCACTGTACAATCACATTATGTGGATTCTGTTCATCCAGGCGAACGCTAAGCTCCCGAGGCGGTGTCACCGGCACATTTTGATAGGTGCTGTTGAGCACGGACATGGACCAAGCGGATTCACGTCTTCCTTTCACCACCTTGACAGCAAACTCATATTGGGTATTGGGACGCAGATCATTAATCATATAGTTGAGATCACTGGTGTTGTGATAGCGATAGCGATTGGAGCCCGTGATGCCATAGCTGATTGTATAGTGACGATTATCCGTAACATGCTGATTCTTATTGAGCATCGTGTCTATCCAATAGACAACAATCGAGGAACTTGACATGGTTATGGCACGCAAGCCAACGGGCACTTCCAGTGGCACGGGAACATCTAGCGGTTCATCATCGCGTGTCTTTATATTATCATAGATGGGCGGACCATCACCTTTGACATTGCGCGCCCGCAATGAAACCACATATTCCATATTCGATTCAAGATTCTTGAGGATATGATAACGTTCCGTTTCCTTCAACTCGATGGTGTTCTCATCGGGTATGCCACGACCCCAGCCAAGCACATAATTGCGTATCTTAATCTCCGGCTGCTGTGGTGGACCCCAGTGTAGTCCAATGTTATCTGCGCCTGGGTGTATATTAATCCAGACAGGCTTGCCCGGCACCTGTGTCTCATCCAGATCATTTTCCAGTGTATTGGCACGATACCATTCGGTAAATGGACCCGATCCATTCACAGTCATTGCTGCAATCTTCACTTGGTACTCGGCATTGCGATCTAACGCGTTCAACTCAAAGTAACGTATATTTGCTGGAGTGCTTTTCGCTTGAGGTGCATCCTTGAACTTGCGATAGCGTATCTTGTAGCCAGTTATCTGTCCATTACAATCCTCTTCGGCTGGCGGCTCCCAGTGCACAGTTATAGACTAGGAATAGGAGATTTAAATTAGAAGTCGTACGTATTTGGCTTTGGAAATACTTACGCTAGAGCTGGTCACCTCCAGAGTGACATTGTTTGGTGGCTCTGAGGGCGTTGACGAATAGGTCTTGACCTTTATCTCGGCAGAGGGATCACCCATGCCATTATGATTAAAAGGCACCACACTTATCACATAATCCGTGTACGGACGCAGTTCCGTAAGCACCAATTCCAGTGACATGCTATCATTATACAAATCCGCACCGCTATCGTTCTGTAAAAGAGAGATATTTTAGTTGAACATCTTTACAAAGTCGAGTCCTAAGTAAGCTTACCTCCGAGTAGTAGACACGATACTTAAGTATCTCGCCATTTGTTACCAGAGGCGGCTGCCACTGCACATAGATCTCCTTGTGATTACGCGCATATGCATCCACATTGCGTGGCGGTCCGGCTATATTCACTTCGGGCTGTGTGCTTGCCTCGAGGGGTTGAGAGGATTCGCCGATGCCAAAGTTAGTGTTGGCCACCACACGAAACTGATAGGTTCTGCCAGGCAACAGGGATTGTATGCTAACCTGTTGATCCTCATGCGATTTGGTAACAATCTTTTGCTCACTGTGGCAAGAAAGAAATGATTTTAAAAACGCTTTAAGTATTAAAAGGTTCAGCTCATGCTTACCGCTCACTGTTGTTCATGCGATAGTAGACGGTGTAGGAGACAACCTCGTTGGCATTGTGTTGCGGCTCCTGCCAGCTGAGGGTCACAAAGCGAGGCTTCACAATCTGTGCGACCAGGTTGCGTGGTGCACTAGGGAGACGTGCGAGTAGACCACTGCTTAAGGGCTTCAAATCACTGCTGGCAATATCTTCGCCAGCTGACAAATCTGTTGAATCAAAATTGGATTTGGGGGGCATTTGTTGTTGTTGGGCTTTGTTCTTGTTGCTGTGTTTCTGCTGCCAGGTGGCCAGTATCTTGTCCTGCTTGCCGCTCACTTCATCCTCATTCTCATCCTCACCATCGTCATAGTCATCGTCATCGTTCTCGTTCTCGTCGTCATTTGTCTGTCTACGCAGCGCACTAACCACAACCGGCTCAAAGCTGCGATCAGCAGCGGGTCTTGCAAACTTGTGTAAAGTGCGCCGAGCTGTCTCCAGACTCTGGTCATCCGCATAGTTGTCATAGTCATCGTTAGTGTCACCGGATTTGGTACGTAGCTCAGCCGAACTGTACGGTCTTCGTCGTTTACTGTTGTAGTTGTTACTATAGTTATTGTCCGGGTTATGCAGTGATTTTGTGGTCTGACCTTGGGTTTTACGTTGTTTGTTTTTAGCTTTGGACATGGGTAAGGAGAAAGGAATTTGGTTACGGGAGAGTTGTGGGAAGGGGAAAAGGAATTGAAAAATAACAAAACAAGAAGTGAATAAACAATAAGTTAATAAATTAATTGATAATAAATAAAAGTAAATGAACTTAATTCGCTTTTTTTTGCGTTAGTCGTCAAAGAATTATATACAATAATCGGATTATTACGATGTAATTCGAAAGGAAAGCGAATTAAGTTGTGCTTAATTAAATAAATACAAGTTTAAACAATAACATACACACATAACATATACATGATATATACACACAAATATATATATATACAGTTTATGAAATAATTGTACAACAGCAAAGAGGGAATTTCATGTTTGAGGATAGGCGTTTAATTTCGTTAAGTTAGTTGCGTATATTTACAGTTGGAGGAGAGGGAGAGTGGCCTTTGTGTAGGCGCCAATTGCGTAAGCTGGAGCATAGATTACTGGACACACACACACACACAGAGAGCTACAACTACTAGTTACGGGTGTACAATGACAAGAACTTACCTCCAGGGGCCACGACACGCAGACGCGCTGAGGCCTGAACAGTGCCAGCGGGATTAGTGCCGACGCACTGAAACATGCCGGCATCGGAGTAGAGCAGACCACGAATACGCAAATTGTGTCCATTGACAAACTGCATGTACTCATTGGGCGTGATGACATCGCCGTTCTTGAGCCAACGTATGGTGGGCTTGGGTTTGCCATGGATGGCACACTCCAGATTCAGCACCTCCTTCTCGGAGGCCGTCTTGTCGCGTGGCGCCTGTATGAACTTGGGTGGCACTTGCACCTGCACCGTGGCCTGTGCGTCCAGAGAGTCCACTGTGTTGCTGGCACGGCACTGATAGTTGCCCGAGTCGATATCCTCGGCGCCGGAGATCTGCAGTGAACCGGTGCCGGTGATGGAGAAACGTGAATCGAGATGATTTAGATCGAGTTCTTCGCCATTGCGTAACCATTTGATTTGTGGCTTGGGCACACCATTGGCCACACAATCCAAGGTAACTGTTTCGCCTTCACTAACGGTTTTCGGCGAGGGACCAACCAGAAATGATGGTGCAACTGCCTGCTGCATGCCTGCCTCCAAGGGCTTCTTGATATTCAAATTGGTTTTGCTGCTCAACTTGAAGACGCTGCCCGAGGTAACATTGCACTGATAGGCACCGCGATCGCTGGCAGCCACTTCATCGATTTCGAGTGCACCATTTGGTAGCACCACCATGCGCAACTTGTCCAGCGGCAGTGGCATATCATCCTTGTACCATTGTACCGTATGCTTAACACCCGGCTGCCACACATACTCTCCCACCATGCACTTGAAGTAGGCCGTCTGTCCCGGCAGCAAGTATGTCTCAATGAAATCCTGATTCAGTTCCGGCTGCCGAGCAATCGCCACCAGCGCTGGACGACTGAGCACACTGCCAATGCCATCGGCACTAAGCAGGCACTGATAGGCGCCAGTTAGGCCACGATTCTCCTCCACGGAACTTATGTAAAGCGAACCATTCTTTAACTGTGTGCGAAACGTATCTCCCACAACACCCAAATCCTGGCCATCGGGTCCACGCCAGCGTATTGTCGTTGTAGGGGCTGTTGTTAGCGTTGCTGCCTTGCCCTTGGCAACAAACGCTTTACCGACGCACTGCAGCAACACTGAGTGGCCCTCGGGCACAACAGAGTCCTGCGGCTCTACGGTGAACGTGAGTGCTGTGCATAAAGAAACGACAAGGAATTGAAAAGAATATGAGTAAGTATATTGTTGTTGTTATTGTTGTTTGTTGTTCAAGTTAAAGTCAACCCCGTACATGGTTGACTGGGTTGACCCGTTCGGAGCACGCGCGCGCTCACTTCACCAGCACAATCTGTCAACTTGAATAATTGAAGCTACAAAAGTCTCTTGCAGCCACCTCCAAACACCCCTATGTCTCGGCCTCTCTCTCTCTTTCTCTCCCTCTCTTTCTTTGGCACGCCCTTAGGGCAGGCAAATATTTGCATTTCCACTTTGACCCCAGTCTTTAAGCGGCTGCTGCCAATGAATATCTAACATACTTTAATGGCAACAACGCCAGGAATCGAAGCTCAGTGTATAAGCCTTTAACGGGCTGACTTAACAACGCCTCAGTGTTGGCACTTTGGCTGTAAGCAAGCTAAAATTAGGGGTTATTTTTGTAAATGTTTCAAGCTGGACACTTGGAGGATCTTGTAGGAACTAAAGCAAAGCAGTTCTTAAAAATCCTCCAAACAAACCCTACTTAAATCTCATTAGTTTCTGCTTAAGTAACTCTGCAACATGGAACGGTTCAGGAAATTTCAAAACACTTTTATAGCTGCTCAACTTAGTGCCACATTAAAGCTAAATGAGCCCCTTTGCTATGACATAGACGCACCGAACAGCATCGTCTCGTTAGCCTATACATATATGTTTGAGTAGCATTAATTAGGCATCAAGGAGTTGGCAAGGGATATAATGATGATGCTGGAGCAATGGGCAATGCGGCAGCTTTCATAATTTACAAAATTTATCCAGCTGTGCAAATGAGTGGCACAACGCACATATTTAAAAGCAGGTAGCTCTATGCAATAAAACACATACACAAAGTGGGGTTCATTTGCAACACCCACTTGGCAGTAGCCTTTCGTGGCTGCTAAATATGTTGACCGCACATGAACTCCATGCGGCACTTGCATTCGCAAGTCGCAACCTTTTGAGCTTCTTTCTCTCTGTGCGTCTAAAGTATGCTGGCAATTTGGCTTGCCATTGTTTTGCTTCCGCCTTGTTGTAGCTGGTTCCGCACTGAGGCTAGACCAAGTTAACGACTTAACGTACTCCTTCTTGCTCTTCCTCTTGCTCTTCTTGAGTTTATTAGGATGCCAAATTGATGGCATTGACATAATAATGCTACACAACAGCAAACAGAGCCAACTACTTAACTGCTGCTGCTCGTTCGGTTTCTGTTTCTGTTTCGGTTCCTGCAATTGGAGATTCTCTCCTACTTTGCCATTGATTGCTGCAATTTTCTACTCTTGCTTCAATTTCCATTTTCATTTCCATCTCAATTTTTGAATTTCTATTTTTTCTGTCTGGCTCATATTCTCAACTACTGCTGCTGCTGCTGCTGTTTTTCCTGCTAAAAGGGAAGCCATGCATTTAAAGTTCCGACGTGTGGCTTTTATGGTTATTGCTCTAGCCGCTTGAAGCGTAGCTTACTCTGGGCAATACGCTTCTCCTCCTTGTCTCTCTTTTGGTGGCTTTACATGCGATTGTCGCGACTCTTTGGCTGTCGCATTTCTCGCCTTTCACTCGACCCCAACTGACATACGAGACCAACTGAAACCAGCCAGCACATACCCTGTAAGGCTTTGATTGCCTGCTTGGGTGTTTAGTCTTAACTGACTTTAAACTAAACAGCCTGATCAAATCTTTAACTTCTTATATATAGTTTCATATAGTAAAAACTAAAACGTATACCCTACCTTTTACAGGGTATTACTTAAAAGAGTCTCCTACATTTAGCATTCAACATTAACTAGCTGTTATTGCCGCTTTTTAGGCGCTGCTCCATCATCAAAACTAAACACGTTGAATGCTGCTGGGCTACAGCACAGACATTTGTAACTGCTGTCTAACCCTTATAAGCCACTTCTCTCTCTTCCTCCCTTGCTCCCCTCTCCCTATCTTTTTTACTCTCTTCATCACGTTTGCTTGTCGCTTTGTGTGTGTGTGTGTGTTTTGTTTGTCTACAGCTGCATTTTGATTGACATTTGCACAGAGTGTTAAGTCTTATGTATATGATATTGGATTTCAAACGAATATTGAGTTCACTTTTCATCATGTCGTGCTACCTGCACTTTTGTGGCACGTCTCAATTATAATGCGTACCGATAGGGCCACGCCCGCATTTAGACACAGACACTGCAGCTGCATTTTTTGAATAATTTTGAAAAGGAATATATATGCCAATATACATAAAATACACAAATAATGGCTCTAAATCAAATAGAGACATCTTTTGAGTTCCAATCGAAATTTTTAAGAGCCGGCGGGGTGCGTTCAATTAAAAAGTTTTTATTGCTCGAATTGATTTTTATTGTCTTTCGTTTATATGCATTTCACATTTCTCAAATACAAACGCTGCCACAGATACTAGCTACAGATACAATTGAGGTTATCTCTCTCTCTCTCTCTCTCTCTTCGCAGCAACAGCAACAGCTCCCGAAATTGTGTCAATTGGTTTTTGCTTTTTAGTGCTTTTTACTGCAGTCGTATCGAATTCGATGAGGAATCTCTCTATCTCCTTCTCTGTCTATTTGACACGCCCACTTTCCTGGTGGCCATAAAATGCATTCGTTGCAAATCAATTAACAACATTATTACTACTTTGCTATATGTCAAAATAAGCAACAAGAAAATTTTAATTAAACACTAATTGGATCAAATTTTAATATCCAATAAGTGTTATGCGGCAATGGAAAGAGTCAAGGCAAATGCAGCTGGCCACAAAATGAACTTGAAAGCTTCTCCCCCCCCACCCCTCTTCCCCACCCTACTACCCACTCGCGCTTAGTAGCATCATAATGACATTTTCGTCAGTTTCCTGTCGTCACCATTAACATGGGCCTTTCACTTAACCCTCCCGAAACCCAAAACCCAAACTTTACACTCTCCCGGCGACTGTACCGTAAACCGCATTGCCGTAAACTTTGTCGGCAGTTCGGCGTTTGGTTTGTGTCGCTGGCAATTAAATGAGGCAAAAGTTGCGCTTATGCCACACGCCTGTCGTCTGTCTGGCTTCCTGTGTGTGGCCAAAGCCATGGAACCTTCTCTCACTGGAGTGCATTTAAACGTAATATACTTTAAGTTTGACAGCCAAGCTCATATGTGTGTGTGTATCTTAATCCAAAAACTCATAGCTTATGCACTTAATTGAAAAGTTTTCAGTTTCAGTTGTGTGATTTAAGTCAGATATTAAAAATTAAAATATTTGTTAAATTTACAGCATGGAAATTGTTTTTACTCAACTTTTGCCGGCTTTTGTTTTAACGAAAACATTGCAATAACAACAAGAACAAAAAACAGGGTACGCTGCATTACTTGTATTATGCAATTACTCCCTTTGAATCACCCTACTTAGCGTCTGCTCTTAACCAGCATTTTTTTCCGCTTGAAAAGATTTTTTCTGCACATTTATCGAAGTGGCCTAGGCTGTTAAATGAATGTATATATGCTCTGTAAAATGAACTGCCAGGCCGAAAAAAAACATAAATAAATAAATAAAACCTCTAACCACATTTACCCTAACGCCTGCTGCTGCTGCCATGTCTGTTGTATTTGGTTGGCAAATAGAAATGTTTACAACACACAAATCCCCAAGCTACTTCTGTATGTAAAGTCTTTAACAACGAACAGTAACAAAAAAACAGAAAAAAATGTTGCTTTAAATACTTCATTTTGTGCATAATGGAAAGGAAAACAAAAAACACAACTGCAATAGACACAGAGTCAGCAAAAGTTAAAAAAAAAACTCTCAGTTATCCAAACAGACGATGAGGCTTTCATACACGACGCAATGCAGCAATATTTATTTTAATCAAGGAAATAAAAGCATAAATATGAAAAATATGAAAATTTGATAATATTATTCAATGAACCGGTTTCTTGTTGCTTTAATTGAGTTATCGTCTACATCAGCAAAAAAAAAATGAAAGATCAACAATTGTGGAACTCCCTTTTTTAATTATGTGCGTTGACTTGGCTTGGCTCATTGAATCAAATTAAACAATTATAATTTAGACAGATTTGTGCGCTCATTTCCCAGAAAAATTTAATAAAATAAAACGAAATACGCTCACTTTAAATTGAATTCAAAGCTAAGCGAAAAATAAATATACATATTTTTGTTGATTAAATATGCGTTGCGCTCTTAATTGACTTTAATTGTTCAAATCGTCGCAACTAAGGGAAAAGAGACAACAACAAAAAGAGAGTAAGAAAATTGCGAGTCACGCACAACAGAAATTTACATAAGATTAAGTAAATTTGTGATTTGGTTTGTATGAAAATGTTTAACAAATAACAAAGCACAAAACAAGAAATGCTACAATTAAAGAGTTAAAGCTTTAGATTTAACTCAAAAGATTTAAATTCCAATAACATTTAGCTGACTACACTTAACTGGCGAGTTTCGATTTAAACTAAAACTGGACAAACGGAGCAAAATTAACTTTGTGTAAACTTGATTATTTGGTACAGTTATCTATACTTCTAGCCCGCCCCTTTTGAAATCCTCCACAACACCGTCAGTATACGTTAAAAGGCCAACACATCAATGGCCAACTAGTCAGTCGATAGACGACTTTTAAGGCCAAACGAACAGATCAACTTCCTTAACATCTTTTTCTTTTTTTTTTTGCATACGGCGAAAACAGCATGAATATTTATGATTTTCCAATGAATTTGCATATTTTACGATTTTTCATTTGCAAGCGATAAAAATAAACAACAACAACAACAACAACTGACACGCTAGGCAGTCTTGAACATGGACAGCAAACAGCTCCATCCTTGGTCTTCAACCAGATCCACCACATTCAACTTGCAACAAATGTTTTTTGTTGTTCTTCTCAAGTGGCGACAGCAACAAAAAGTAACAAAAAATTAGCAGTTTGTAAGAAAAAAATGCTGTCAACTTATTCAAATACATTAAAAATTGATGGCCCAAAAGCTTTCTTACTTTGCAATTTGAAATTGCCCAGAAATGAGCTTTTTTTGCTTTGTTGGTGCTCAAATCAATTGGCTAATTGGCAATTTTATTTTGATAGTTAGCAGCTGCACTCAGCTTATTACTTGACCAAAAAACAAAAAGAGCCACGCCCACACCCACACCCACACCCACACCCAACGCCCTTGCAATACAAGATTTGCCTGAAAAAAAAGAAAAGAAAATCGAAAAAGAGAAAACTATAAAATTGCACAAAATGCAAAGCGTTTGCCACACAAACACGCAACATTCGGTGGCGCGCAATTAGCCAAAATTGTATGTATGTGCAAAGTGGCAACAACGCAACAAAAACAATAGCAAATATTTAAAGAAGTTAGCTTAGCAAAAGTAGCTATCGCCCGGCAAAGATCTTGGTGGCCAAAAAAAAAAAAGAGAAAAAGGCCATTAGAGCGGGCTAATGGTAGCACCTTTTAAGGTTAAATTGGGCAAGAGTGAGGAGGGAGTGAGTAGGGGGACGGCAGATTGGGATGACTGCCAGTTTGCTTGTGTTTAAAGTCCAGCTGGCAAAGGAGTCCAGCCTTATCGCTGACAAAATTTATGCGCAGCAGCCCGGCACTAAGGGTTCAAATGTGCCAATAAGCCACAGAAAATGCGGGCCAAATACTTGAATCGTCTTGGCCAAAATCTACATAGAGCCAAGGCACGCTGCACTCAATTGCATTTGCATTTTAGCCTTGTCGCTGTTGCTGCTGCTGTCTGTGCTCTATCGAGAAATGTGCATCGCGGCAAATAAACGCGACCCACAGCCTTTGGGTTTTGGGCCTTGCAAAACGCGGATATGGCCAAGAGTAGTTTAAGCCAGCTTTGACTTTGTTGTTCATCGATTTCTCGCTGAGCTTGTTGATATTCCATTTGGTTAGGCGAAACGAAATGAGCTTAAGCGTATAAAACTAAAAAAACAAAAGCAGCAACAAACTTGCTAACGGAAATGTTTGCAAACGTTATAAGACCCATATCCCCGCCCCCTCTTGCCCTGCCTTAGTCATTGTGCGTGTGAATTCGATTCGTTGACTTCGAAGTGGGCAGCGGCGTGTGAAATCCAACCAATGGCAGCTGCAATACCAAATTGTGCATTGCCAAGTGCACAGGAGAAGGAAAACCCAATTGCATGGACTTTGCTCCAACATGTATGCATATTTAATTAATTTGTAAAGGCGAATAGCTTGGCATGGTGGGTTTTTGTGACTTCATTGGACTCCAGTAATTTGTTTTGCAATGAACGTTTAACATTGAATATTAATGAAATAAAAAAATCTTTTCAATTACAGCGAAGCTGGGATGAGATTAAAAGAAAACTATTTAAGAGTTGTTTTCCATTATGTTTTTTGTTTTGTTCATAGACATCACCTTTGATTAACACTTCAGGCGACACTTTTCGCTTTAATATGGCGCCTTGTTGAAGCCGCTGCAAAATGGTCAGCAGGAGGAGACAGCAGGAAATGAAAAAAAAAAAAAAAAAAGTAACAACATGGCTAGAACGACAAAACGGCTGATGCTTCGGGCAACAGAGAAAAAAACAGCTAAAAACGTGGAGAAGAGAGATGTAAACTGAAAGGGCGACAGGATAAGCGAAGCCGCATGTTGCCACAACAACTGAGGCAAGCAGTCAGTGTCGCCTACCCAAATGCCCAACCCCTGGACTCTGAAGCACTTTTACTGTGTCTGTCTGCCCAGGCAACACGAAATGCTGCATAAATATAATTATAAACGTCTGCCTACCATTAGAGACAACACACACACACACACCCACACCCACACACACAGAGTCTCGTCAGGGGGTTGTTTTGTGCCACCCATTGGAGTCGAACTGGCCCCGGCTCACTGATTGCCGCATCAAGTGAAAACATCAATGGACATGAACGAACAGTGGGAAAAGCGATGGGTTTTTGGCATCTGACCAAAGGGCAAATCCGCTTTGTCATAGCCTGAACACATTCCCTATCTAACGGATACAACATTTGGCATTTGCCAGCTTTAAAGTCAACTTTTCAATTGATTTGATTGCCTTTTGTAAAACCACTCAACCATCTGCTTTCAATCAGTTTGCACTCCTTTTTTATTACATTTCAATTATGCTAATTACAAGCAGCCATCAAACACCTAATGGCTCTTGGCTCCAGGATTTATGTGTGTAACGCCCCAAAAACACCCGCCTTTGACTAACACCCACACTCCACAACCCTACTCTCCCTTCTCCACTGCCTGTCTGTTTGTCGTTTTTGTCATTGAGCAATTGCGGTTTGCAGCTAATTTATGAGCCTGAACACCACTCCTCCCTAGTTTGACTTCTTCAAAGTGTTTGGTTCAGTGAACGCCGACGCCGATGCCGACGCCTGTTTTGGGCTTCCTTTAAGTGTGGCATAAACAAAATACGGCAATAGTTTTTACACACGTTACCCCCATAAAAATGGCTAAAACAAACCGAATGAAGGCGTTTCTTCTTAGCCGAAACGAGTTTCTTTTGTGTGTACATTTGAAAAGGGAAATAGTTTTTGCGCCAAATTATCGATTGGCCAAGTCAAGAACATGCCGGGTCTTCAAAACAAAAAAACCACCTGTAAATAATGCAAAATAAGTAGCTGAGCAGAAGTAAGGGTTGAGATATGTTATTATTTGTTGGCAAAAGCCATATTTGAGATTGTGAGAATCGAATAGAAAGGTCCAATTGCTGGATAACAATTTGTACAGGGTGTCCTACAGAACAAAACCTACTTACTTACAACGAAAATCTAAAGAAAGAGAGGATTTTTTTTGTGTTATTGTCTGGGAAAAGACTGTACAAATACGCCTTGTACAAGCAGAGATGTCAACTTCAATAGCACAGCTTTTGTGTATATATTGAGCTGCACCATGAAATTGAAGCAAATGGCGTAAATGAAGTAAGTAATGGATGAGAAGGAGTAAAAGGAGGACAAGGCTATTGTCCTTTTGCCTACGGACTTGCCTCAACAATGACAATGCATAGTAAGCTTAAATTACGCAGGAATACTGAACTGAACTGCTAGTTAAAACAGAATTGTGAATTGTGCTCTCCAGCTGGGAAGTAGTTGCTCTATAGATGAAAGATAGTCGTCTATGGTAAGGGCAAAAACAAATTTTATTATGCGCAGCGACAAGTTTATCGCCAAAAAGATATGAGTATGCGGATAGTTATTGTGAGAAAGGAAACAGCAGTAGAAATAATAATAATAATACGAGAGAAAAAAGGAAGAACGAGAAAGGAGAGAGAGGAATAGAATACATAAAGCAGATGCAAGATGGTAAGTAAATGAAACCGAGAAGCATAAAGCATACAATATACAATGTGTGTATTGTTTGAAAGCGCCACTCTGTCGGCCACATAAATAAAGGTGGTTAAGAACCTGACTGTTATCATATATATATATACGTATGTGGCAACAGGGCCTGCATACAAATTGAAATGGTACAAGCCATGTTGCAATATATATTCCAAGAAATGCGCAAAAGATGACACAAAGCAAAGAAGAAGCTGCTAATGCGGCAAGAAAAGCCTTTGAGTTTGACTTTGACTTTGAGTTGAGCTGAATTGTCGTCTGGCTGTATTTGTGCCACTTAAATAGCCCCGAGGCTGCGCCAGAAAGTATTACAAGCAATAAACGCCACAAAACGCAATCAAGCCAACAACAACAACAACAATTCATTTGGCCAAGTTAGCCAGGAAGCTGCTTTCATTTACTTTACTCCGTTGCTCCGTTGGCTAATTTGAAATATAAACTTTGCCAGCCAAAGATGATTAAAATTTTATCAGACAGAAGTCAGGCAGGCAGGCAGGCAGGCAGACAGACAGGCAAGCCACGCAAGCCACGCCCACATTGTGCATTGTATTGTAGTGAAAAAGTTGCACGTTGCACGTTGAGTGGCAAGCAAGGGTCCAACTATGCGTGGCAGGCACAACTCAAAGCTAGCTGCAGGAATGTATTATTCATTCAGCTGCTCGAGCAAATTGCATAAGTTGCATTCTCAGTGCAAGGCATCTCTTGCAGCATTCTCTCATTAATCATATCCAGCATTGTCATCATACTTTGCTTCCACTGTGCTCCGTTTCGATTTGTATCAATGGACTGAGCTTATTGGTTTTTCTTGTTGCTTGCTTGCGCTTTTGTTTTTCCTCGCCATCAAGCCCGGCACAAAAGGAAACCCATTCAATGGTGTTAAGCCTTCAACGGTTTATGACGCGTCTCCCGACTTCAGCACTGAATGGAATGCGAGCTTGTTCATACGTGCGTATGAAAGGCCTTTAACAGGGTTTGAAGGGGGATGCTGGGTGCAGATTAGATGGAAAATTGCTTGGAAAATATACTCATTTCCATTATGCAAGAGACAAAAGCAGTTTCTCCTCTCGTTCCGTCGGCTTACCTAAGCTCTCAACTAAAGAGCTGTGTGTGTGTAAATGTTAGAGTACTCAACAAACGACTTGTGCCTGCTTGGAATGCTTCTACTCCTCTTACAAAATTCAATTAAATAGAGTTGGCCAAGTTGACCGATTTACTCATTCAATTTCCAGTTGACTCATCTTACCTGCAAGAAAGAATGAAAGAACAATAAGAAAGACAACTTTAGACATTTTGTAAAGATGATAAAATATTGTTAACTGCCGTTGACGCTCTCAAGTTCTTGCCTCCACTCACAACGGTTCCACATAATTCACTTACATGGAAATCGTTGCAAGTTATCGATTACATCAAGACGATAAGATATGCTACAAACATTTTACAATGGCAGACAACGATGCGAATTGGGACGTTGCAACAGCCGCCATGATAGTTACAACTGATAATGTTATCAAAATGTGTCGCAAGCTGTCACAAAATTATAAATCAATTCCATACAGATATCTATGAAACTATATACATATCTCTATTTTTTATAGCATTGGCTTTTACTGACCAAAATAAAAGAGGGGGTTTGGTCATTGGAAAAGCTTAATGAAGATAGCTAAAAAAACAAAAACCCAAAAAAAAACTATATGTAGTTTTTCAGTCAGCAGGAGGTCTATTTCAGAGGCTATTTAAGCCGCTTACAAGCGATTGTGTAAGTGTGTATGCGTGATGTATTAATTAACAATTAAGAGGCTTTTTGCAAAGCCGACTGTTGCATACTCTTTTAAACTGTTTAAAGACTGACTGGTGTAGAAAAAGTTGCACTTTGTGTATTGATAAAAGAAAATTATTCTAAGTTAATTCAATACTTTGTTACAAACTACATGTTCTATGATATACGCCCCATTTTACTCTTCCAGGTGGATTTAGTTTTTAATCACGATGCTGACTGGCGGCGGCTATTGTGGCAGTCGACTGTGGCAGCTGGTCAGTGTCGGCGTCAATGAGGCGCGCCATTGCTTTATATCAATTGGTAGGGGGTTAGTGCGAGTGTGTGTGTGTGTGTGTGTATCTTTGGTATGAGTCAAACATTTAGTTGGCTAAACATAAACTGAACGTTGCTGTCAACGCTTTGTGTTTTAGGCAGCAAGCAATTTACTTAGTTGCTTCGACTAACATGCCTCATCATTCATGTGGCATGACAGACGAACGAGCGTTTTGCATGACGCTTCAAGGAGCAGCAGCAGCAGCAGCTCTTGATCCTTAGGGAATTGTGGCAAATATTTAAGTGGCAAAACGATTTCATTTTACTTTAATTTGACACCCGCTACTTTGTTTAAAACAGATACTAAGAGTTCAATGCTTGCTTAACGTCTTTTTCCATTTTGTTGCAACGCGTCCGCTGCAAATGACTTTGGCCACATGCTGCTTCTGCAACGTTTTTCCGCTGTCTGTGTGTATGCGCATTGTCCTTTTCCTAGCATCCTGTGACGCCGCTTGTTGCACAGCGCAACTTTTGCATTATGCAATTGTTAATGTTGCCAACTTCTGCTACACCATGCAACAGAACTTGGCTTACTCTGAAGTTCCAGCATATAGCACGCAAGCATATCGCAACAGCCACATCTTTGCCCTTGGCTAGCAGATAAGAGTTAAATATTTTATATATTTATTTTTGCAAACTTTCATCTTGCTGCTTAGTGTTTTTGATATTGTCATGCAACTTGTATGTGCAGCATAAGCGAAACACAGAGAAGGACAGAGAGAGAGATGGAGTCTGTTAAAATGGTTTTAGATAATGCCTTGCAGATGGCGACCAACTAAAGTTTTTCTACTCTCTCTCCCCCACGAAAGCCAGCCCCAAAGCAATTTAACGCTTTTGTTTCGTTTTGCTTTTGCTTTTGATTGCATTCAACTTGTGGGCATGAGGAATTAAATTCTTATCAACGCACCAGACGGTTTCTGTTTAGCTTCCTTAGCTTCTTGCTTAGCGTTATTCTCCATTTATTTTATGTTCCCCCCAGTTTTTTGCAAACGCTGCAAGAAAGACAAACTTTTTGTTTTCTTTGTCAGCTGAAAGATTTGTGATTTACGTGCAAAAATACATTAGTTTAATGCGCAGCACAGATAGTTAGTATAAAGTATCACAACTTGATGACAGTTTTGAATGCGGTTGGGGGGGGGGGGGGGAGTGAGGGAGTCTCAAAGTTAAATTATCTTATCAGTAATGCGTGAAAGCTTTCATCTTGCCGCCAATTATTTGTGTTTCCATGGGGTTCAATTAGTTGCAGCTGATAAACATACAGATTTTTTACGCTCAAACTAAGTACAAAACTATATTTTGTCCCTTTGTTAGTTTGAAGTTGGCAACAATAACAAAGCTAATGGGGCAGGTACGTAGATGTACACAGTGTGGTAAGAGTCGACACGTAATATTGGGCACATTGTGCTACTCTGCATTGACAGACACTGAGGTCAGGTTGGAGGGTTGTTTAGCTGTGGTGTTTGGGTGGGAATTGAATTTGGTATTTTATTGATTTTATTGAATTTGTCACTGATCTGATGAGATTTCGGCAGTCCCAATCCACCCCCTTTGGGTTCTGGGTCAGGTGACCTCGTGTGCCCGACGTGTGTGTTGCATGATAAATAAATGAAACTTAGGGGTGGGTGCAGCAGCCACCCTCTTCTTAGTTCGTTTGTTTTGTGCTTTGTGCCTAATCCCGGGCTGTAAAAATATGGATATCTTTTTTATTTTACGATGCGACTTAAAAATAAGAAAAACAATTTCATATTTCCAGAACTAATGGCCAGTTGTTAAACTTTCAAATTGATCTATGCATTTCACAGTTGGCTGCAACTGCAACAGCAACAGTTCTTCCCGCCCCAAACATTCGTTTGATGTTCAATTTTAGGTGCTGTTTCTGTTGCTGCTTCCCTTCTCTTCCTCTCTCTCTCACTCTCTCAATCAACTATGGCCTATGTCAAAGAGCAGCCAAAGAAAATAAATTTATGATTTATCGAAAGCATATGCTTTGCCTTAGAACTTTCCTCTACTCCTCGCTCCATGCCCGGTTCCCTGGCTATGGTGCCGTGCCCACAGGAAGTTCATGCCGCTCAACGCATTCAGCTGCAGAACTTACCATTTTCTTTTTATTTTGTGGTGTTTGTAATATTTTCTTGTGTACACTTTGAATATGTGCTGCTTTTTGTTGTCATTTGCTCAAGATTGACTTTTCATCTTTATTGGCAATTGTGAGTTTTATTACAAATAATCGCACTTGAAGTGATTTCAATTTTTTTGCCACTTGGTTCTATTAACAGAATCTCAAGTTCTATAATTGTTGCATTTAGTTAGAAAGATCCTTAAAGGGATTTTCAATCCCTATTTTATTTTCTTTTTCCGAACATTTGCAATAGAATTTGGTAGTTTTTGAACCCTAACATTAGATTGTTCAAGGTTGATTTTCCATTGTTTTCACTGTCTATTCTCTTTTCGGATTTATATTTCATGTTGCATTCTTTGCAGCAGATGAAATCCATCTTCAAGCATATACACATACCTGCCAAATTTGTTTCGTAAATTGCTTTCAGGCATTATCCACTGCATTTTTAGTTGTGGCTGCTTTTGTTTCAAATTGTTTCAATCTGTTCTGGCATATATGACATTCTATACAGTCACACAGAGTATATAGAAAACACACCCCCGAATGAAGGGTCCTTCCCTTCAACGGATCAGCAAGACAGATGTCTGTGTGTGTTTCATTCCCGTTTACTGTTCCCAATTGCCTGTTTCTCTCTCCTGTGCGCAGCTGTTTGCAATATCCAGTCATCGGTCCTTGGGGGGGAACAATGCGTAAGCAGCCATTTCTCAAATCCTACTCTGACACTAAACAAATTTATGACCTTAAAGCGGTTTAACTTCTAGCTCAAGTTAAAAATGTTTCTTAAAACACACAAAAAACTCGATTAGCAACTGTGCCAAACTAGAGACTAAATCAAACAGAGACAATTGCGAAAGAAACATTCATTTGTAGACAAGACATTAAGAAAAAAAAGAAAAAATAATGGGAAACAACTTGAGAAACACTCAAAATATTATCACAGTCAGTAGGAGCATGTTGTATATGGGAATTATAATTTAACAGCATTAAAACAAATTAAAGTGGCCCAAGCGGAAGTTACAACAACAAGAATAGCTGCAGCAAGATTTGTGGAGGAGTCGTTCGTTTCCAGCAGTTGGAAAACAAATCTAAAAATAGCTTAAATATTAAAATTGATGGCAACTTTCTCAGCACCGAACACTGAATTATGTCTAAGGTTAAGTGCTGCTGACAGATTTTGACACATGATGCAGCCAGCAAGCACATCAAGAAAAAGACAGAGAGAGAGAGAGAGAGAGAGAGAGACAGATAGTGTGATAGAGATAGAAGTAGCAAGTTCGATAGTATGCAAATTGTGCAAGTTAAACTGTAATTAAAACTAAAGTTTTTTTGTTGTTATGCCTCCATCCTTTTACTAATTAACATTTGTTGTTGGGTTTTGTGTTGTGGTAGATGTGTGTATTGTGTAACAGCTGCTGTCTGTGTTAACTTTTTCTCTGCAACTACAGCCTAACGAATTAATTACGCCCAAAACTCTACACACACACACACACACGGCCACAGACATAGATCATAGCAGTTAAACATAGAGAAAACAAAGGGCTTCTATTCCAATTCAGTTCAAGTTACGTGCGGTTCTATGTTTAAGGGCAAGCATTCGTCTACTGAATGCCGTGACTGCTTCCTTTACTGTAATTCTTTCAATTGAAATTAATGTTTTATGGTTTCATGACGACGACCACACATTAAACACACACACACAAACAGACAGAGCTAGAGACAGTACAGCTGTAACTTTTCATTCAACTGCAACGTTGAATACTCTGCAATAATCAATTAGGTTTAGAAAAGGCTTCATTATGTCATTTCAATACTTTACTAAGACTTATACTAATTAGTTTCTTTTAAATATTATATCGATTCCCAAACTGTAAAAGTGTATTTAAACTTCACCATTCCTCAAGTCTAGTTTCTAATGCTGAACTTTGGTAAAATGAAAATGAAAACTTTTAACTGTAAACTGTAACTAAATGGTTGGCAGGAAACGCGCTATTCAACTGACCCATCCTGTTTCGACTTCCTGTCATCCTGCCCTGCCCTTTAACGGTTACTCGCAAATTGCGCATTCTTTAACAAATTTCCTGTTTATGCTCCATAAAATCCATTGAAGCGTTTAATATTGGCAACTTGTCGGACTCGTCTCCGCTACGGCTACGTGGCAAGCGTGTGAATTGGCGACAAGTGAACGCATACCATGTGGGTGGCTATCAATTCCCTCGCACTTCGATATTGGACTCGTGACTCATTGCCGGGGCAGCTCTAACACTGCCAGCTTAGACACGTTGGTAAATCACTTAAATCGTCTCTGCAGACATTGTAAATAAATGAATGGACAAAAGTGCATGAGAATTTGCAATTTGTTTGCCCAGTTTTTGGTCGAGACAGACACAAAGCATCCGTTGAGACAAAGTCTAATTGAATTGAATTTCAAAGTATTTTAAATCAATTGAAGATTGTTTGCAAGTAGTTTGTCCATTGCTTAGCTCATATTGATTAGAATTAATGTTGTATAATTGAAAGTTTCTATATAAAATAAAAGTTTGTTCAACAGCCAATTAAAAAGAGCTTCAAACTGAATTTGCTCGCTGTTAGCCCATAATTATGCAATTAAAGTTGGCAATTTCAAGTAGAAACCAAAAGCGAAAACTTTCGTTTCTCATAGCAAGTTTTTTTGTTTGACTCTATTCATCATAATTATTTTTTATCAGCAGCAGCCATTGCTGCCACGCCTCAGCTGCAGTTGCAGCTCTCGTGCCCATATAGATAGGTGCCAGCCTGTCGGATTACGCAATGGCATGCCACTTGGTGTTGCATTGGCAGTTGCAAGCGGTAGCATCCCACGCTTTCAGCTCCTAGCTGCTTCTCTCTGACTGGCTGGCGCCTGCCCACGTTGACTGCAGAGTTAATTGAATTTGGCGCACAATAAAAATAATAAACATACAGACAGTTAGACAAGTTATGAGCTTAATCGGAGCTGCTGCAATTGCTGCGGCCAAAACGAGTTTAAACATTTTTTGTTGTTGTAATTTTTATCATATTTGTGTCAATATTTTTGAGGCGCTTTCGAAAAATGTGTTGATTGCACCTGACGTTGAAATTTATGCGTGCATTATCAACATATCTGGATCACTAACAAAAACAACTTGAACAACTTTAATGCCTACTTATGACTGCATTAGCTGAGCTGTAAAATTATTTGAGGCAACTTCCAAATACCCTGTCTCAAGTGTGGTAGCTCTATACAAAAAAAGAAAAATACAAACTCAGTAAGACACTTAGACTATACATTGATAGCAATAAAGAACTCAGGGCCAAGTTAACTCTACAAATGCATACGCTCTAGAAAACTTTTAATCACTTAGCAAATATAAAACTTTGGCTTTAGCTGGCAATTACAGCTTACATTTGCATTAGCATAAAGTGAGATGCACTTAAAGAGGAAATCAGTGGAAAATTGAAAATGCCTATGGGTGATGGGTTTATGAGCCAGTTTGAATGGAAATAAAAGTTTCTTTATTCCATTGGTTTGTGTATATGAAAACAATTCAACTTTATGCACAACCAAATTGTATTGTTGTGGTCTTATTAAGACTATATTATGGCTTTTTACAATAGTTATTTGGGAAAACAATTTGCCTAAATATACTTATATAAGATAGAATCTGTCAGTGATAATAAAACCCTTTCTAATATATCATACCTTGCATACAATTTGACTTAATCTAAGCTAGAGTTTCTAGTCTTTTTTAAAATAGAATACAGTTTTAGCTGTACCTTACAAAGAGTTAGAGAAAGTCTTTCTTCATACTCATTTAGAATCGTATATTAGAACTTTTTTGGTTTGAACAGCTTTACCTTCCTTCGAATGTGCTTTCCAATCAATATTCGATGATATATTTTCACTTACCTGAAAGCAAATTGAAAAACAAATATATAATTAAAAACTTGTTAGAATATGAAATACATTTTTGATTATATTTTTGGTACATAATTTACGGCTAATGTGCGCTCCAATATCAAACGCATATATCACCCAACAAAAAACAAAAAAAACAAAAGAAAAAAAGACCCAAAACTAAAATTTGATTTAATGCCTCTGTCGCCACAGCATAAAAATAAAAGTTTGAACCAAAAGAAGAAAAAAGCTTTATTGGTGCAACCACGCCCACGTTCAAGGGGCGTAGAGTTGATAAAGTGGGGGAAAGATTGGGAGTTGTGCTTTAACTGATAACATTTGAGAGCGCGCGCTCCTGTGGACTGGCAACAAATTATGGCCATGTAAAGTGTCATCAAAGCCAAGTAAATCATCTGATTTTGTCGTGCAGCATTATTATTTATGACACAGACACACTGGGTTCAGAATACACTCAAAAGCCATTAAAAACAAAAGGTTTTTGCCGTTTAGGTATCAGTTAATGTGTGTTTGCCACACAGAAGCTCTTTGCCAATAATAAAACTCGACAATCGTTGCGAGAAAACATTTTTTTTTTTGCTGGTTTGTTTTTGTTTTGGAAAAAAAAGTTGTGCAAAATGTTTTTACTCGCTTTTCTGAATCATCATCAGCAGCAGCAGCAGCAGCAGAAAACATTTTCATTTTTCCTTTCCGAGTTTAATGGCATGACCAGACCGACCCCAAGAACCGAACCTCTAACCAAAAACGGCCTGTGTGCGTCAAAACATTTGTGTTTGTGTTTGGTGGCAGCCGCAACAAGCAGAAAAGCTGAGTATATACATATAATAAAGTGATGCTGTTGAAAGGCACGCGCATTAGATGTGTCTGTGTGTGTGTGTGTGTGTGAACTGAGTGGCAAACGTCTGTTGCAAATCGTAAAAATATTGTGAGAGGGACAAGACTCAACTAACAGCTGAGTTCTTCTTCATCCCCATTAACAGTTGGGGCAGCTACAAGCAGGAAGAAAAAAATCGATAAATGCTTTTGTAAATGTATGAATTATGTGTCTGCCACACACACACAGACACAGACACCAACTATAGTTCTGTTCAGAGCTTCCTCTTCAGCTGAGTTGTTAATCTGCGGTTGAAGTTCAACTAGCACTCAGTAAACTCACTTCGCCTTCAAATTCTTTTGGCATGTTTAACGAGCTGGCGGCGTCAATTTTGTATTTAACATATTTTTTTGCAGTTGTTTTTGGTCAGCTCCACACTTGGGGTATTTTATTATTTTTATGACCTGCCCACACGCATTGCTGCTGCCGCCATCACTGCCCACAGAGTCGCCACACTGACCGCATTAGATAGGCGCCCCTGGTTGTTGCAGCAGCGGCCACTCTGTTCAAAATATGTTTTTGCGGCCTAGCCAATCAAGAACCAAAACAAGAGCAACAACTGCTGCAACAGTGCTGCAAGTTTGTCAGCCAAAAGCTGTCCAAATCGATATACGATATGTATGTATGTTCGAGTGTTTAGGCCACAAACAAAACATTTGCAATCACAGCAACCACATCAGGCTGGCAGTACATAAATAGTTGTATATGGATTATGTTCATATTGTTGCTTTCACTGTCACAAACTATTATAAAAATCTGTTCATTAGACCATAAACAAAAACGGATTAAATTTTGCTAATACGCGAAAAGAGACAGATTTATGTTTGGGTGAAACAAGCTTTTTTATTATATTAAAGTTCAGTCGGAATTCTGTAACGGAATACTCTTGAAGAAACCATCAAATGAATTAACAACATATCGATTGTAGCTGCTGCTTTCTGTACGTGACTCTTGGCAACGATCTAATAAGAAGTTGTGTGTGTGTGTGAGAGCTGAACTATAACCTAACCAATTTTCAAAATGTCTGACCGTTGCAACAACAACAACAACAAGTTTCATAAGTAGAAAGCGTTTCTATAATGCGTTATGGATGTGCCTAATGCCCAGTGGCAGTGCATGGAATAATGCTTCAAGTCGACCCAGTCATAAATTGTGAGTGCATATAAGTATATACTCAATCTTATTTATTACCCAGTCCCAATACCCTCTCACACTCCCTCTTTAGGCAATGACGCGGCACGCACAGAGCCCCACGAAAATCGTTTTTTTTCTTTTCTTGCTCATTTTTTGAGAAACTATAAAATTGACCCACGGCACAAGACCAAAAAGTTATCTATAGATCGATGGTATAGCTCGTTATCAGCTCTTATGTTTGTATGCCGATATGAAATAAAAACAAATATGTTAACGATACATGCAACTTAAAGATTGACAAACGATCCGATACCCTTTTACTTTTAAAATAATTATACGCCAATTAGTATGAATTTTTTGGTATTTATTGCAAGAGTTTAGTTGCGCAAAGTTTGCTTAACATCTATATCCAAGTAGAAGTGAAAATTTGCCACCCAGACGGTGTCTGTGGCTACTCGCAGGTTAAACATATAGCTTCCCTTTGGCACAGGCACCTTTGCAAACATATTGTCGTTCAGCACAAAATCCTTGACTATCAGGCTGCCCTGTCATCGAGAATAGAATAGAATTTGAAAAACTATTTTAACGCTAACTCACCTCGTAGGGGCAAGTGTGATTCCAGTTGGAGAATGGCATTAATGCCCTGTGAAAGTAATAGAAAACTTGCAAAGGATTCGGATGTTTGATGTAGTGGCAAAAGTTAACAGTCATGTTGAACAGAAATGGAGAATAGCCATTAAGTTTCTTCCATACACTAAAATTAACAAGCATATTATCGAATCGCTTCGAGAGATCCACTTGAACATTGGCCCCGATTAAGCCACGTCCCACAACTCTTAGTTTACAATCGGATATTTTGGCAATAGTTTTATCCAACATTTCACACTTAATGTTCGTATGACGCGAATAACTTTCGCATAAAATAACAAAGAATGCCAGCAAGAGCAAAATTCTTAACAACATTTTAGATAAACTGAAAATTGTCAATTGAGAAAAAAAGCATTTATTTCAAATTCATTTGCAGCTGCTTGATGCATTTATAATTACAATAAATAGATTAAAACCATTATAAGGCTTAACTACTCGAAAAGATGGTTGAGATTTAGAATATTTGAGTGTATCTGTGTAGCAACCAGATATAGGCAGAACAGAAGAAGAAGAAGAAAAAAAATACATTCCAAGCAAACCAAATAACTGATAAGGCAATCAAGAAAACAAATAGCCTAGTTTATTGAACCAGCAAAGGGTCAAAAGGCATTCGAAAGGCAATTAAGAAGTGACTTTCGTTAGGATTGTCGACATTGTCCCAATACATACAAACATGCAACTAGAAGAGGGCGTATGCGCCCCAAAAAAAAAATATTTATTTTCAGCTTAACAAAGATTAATGTGTGTGTATTGTTTGTGACAAAAAAAAGTATTGTGGGAAGAGGAGGCACTCCCAAATAGTATTTCTAATGCTAGTCAAACGTATTAAGGTCTTTGTTTGTACAAGAGTCATACGATAATAATGCTGCCAATATTTACAGGTTATTCCCCTACACTAAGACTCTAGTTGAGGGGAACAAGCAAGCAAACGAGAGACGTTGGCTGTCAAGCAAAATATTTGATATTTGATCTGCAATAATATTTACACAAAAACCTAACACCCAACGATGATTTGTGCGGAAAAAAGAAACGTAAGCTAGACACATGTCTTGGCCCTGAACTTGCTGTTGGTACCCAAAGGCTCAATTGCAGATTGCAATTTATGGATTGACAGACAGCACAACTGCGCGTTTGTAGATAGGTTTCCTATACAAATGCTAGAAATTTGCATATGCCAAAGGCTGTGGAGTATAAGAACAACGAACGACGAGTTTTGCATAAAAAATACATACTAGTTAGTACAAGATACGTCGATCCAGTAGCAAAAGTTTTAATTAAATGCGAGGCATAGCAAAAACCAACCAAGCTTGAGGGACAAAAGGGAAAATGGGTTTTCCATTGGTTTTGGTTTAACGTCGCATCAATCACTTTTTGGCAGCTGTTCTCTGCTAACTCTCTGTCTTGCTCTCACTTTTGCTGTCTACGTGACTTCCGCTCTAGCAATTTAGAGCTACTGTCCAGTTTCTCTCTCTCTCCCTCTCTCTTCCTCTATCCTCATTGGGCAAATTCGAAAAGACTGCTTCTTGGCGGCTGTCATGTTGAACACTTTGTGCAAAAGTTCAAGTGCGGGTGTCGGCTTCTACTAGTTGTTCTTGTTGTTATTATCCAGCAACGAGTAGCGAAGAGCAATTTCATGCTTGTCAGAGCAGGACAACAACTGGCGGGATTTCTGCATTTGCTTCAAGCGACTTATTTGGCCTTTCGTTAAGCATTCGCTTCGAGCTGCGTGCGAAAGTTATGAGTGTGCCAAAAGATCATAGAGAAAAAAATTCCTGCCTGTTAGGGTTAATCGAATCTTAGCTTGAAGCATGTTTAAAGCAGTTGGGAATTATAAACGAAACGCAGCAAGACAAACTTTAATTTCGATAAGATTGCTTAACATCAACGTCAATGAACATATAGCTACCTTTTGGCAAAAGTGTTTTAGCAAACATCTCGTCATTAAGCACAAAATCCTTAACAATTATACTATCCTACATTAAACAAGCTGACAACTTAGATATAATGCTGAGATTTACATTGTAGGGACAAGTGTGCTTTCAGTTGGAAAAGGGCGCAATGGCGCTGTGAGATTGTGATTCGGATGTCTCATAAAGTGGCAAAAATCCACAATCACATTCACTAGAAACGGATGTTAACCACTCGGTTTTTTTGAAAGGCTTAACATGAACACCAGTTTAACCATTGGTTTATGTATTTCAACATGCGTATTGGCTCCAATGCGATAACGTCCAATTACTTTTAGTTTGCAGATAGGTATATGACAAATCGATTTATCCAATGCTTCACATTTAATGTTCGTGTGTCGCGCATATCCCTTAATTAATACCATGGGCAATGCGACAATAACAAATAGAATACCTAACTTCATTGAAATGGAACTGTGTACTGTTTACGATAGTGATATTAACTAAATGCTAGCAAACAGAGTTAGGTCTAACTTATAGTTAGCAAATACGATTTTAATTGCACCCCATAATATTCGGTTAATAAGCGTACCCTTAATTGCATATTTGTTAAGCGATATTAAGGCCCCCACACACGAAAAACAGACACCCAACCTACTAGTTATGAATACAGCTCTCAATAAACCAGCTCCATTGTCACAATTTGCGCATAATTTGTTGCACGGCAATCAACTTAGGGTACATGTAGCACAGAAGAGCAACGTTTTTAGGTAGTGGATAAACAATGCCCTGGGTGCTCGTTGTTGTAGACTAGTTACTCAAAGACTTTCAGGGTCTCTGCCTTAACGACAGACAAACACAAACACACACACGTAAAGAGAAGACAAAAGCAATTTGTGTCATTGCCAGAGACGTGAAAAGTGCAGTTGAGTCTGGTATTTTGCCACCTCATTACAAGATTTGCATAACTGAGCGACAACTGCAAAATGTCGAAGGAAGCGTTGGCATAAAGACAATGACAGTTAATGCATGGTAGACGACAACAAGTCGCAGAAGAAAAACAAAACATGAAATGAAAGGTAAACACTGTTTTAGTGTGTAATTTATTTACTTCTTCTTTTATTTAGTACATATACTAAAGGACTATTCTCTATACAACTGCTCTGAACATTGTGTAACAATGATATATGTATAGCAATGTCCTTTCCCTTACAACTGCTATTCTCAAGGAAAACCATGCCTAAATTTAACTTGAGCATGGTCAAAAAGTAAACGTTGCCAGCAGCATTTTTTGTGGCTGCAAAGTTACGCAGCATTCAAGACAAGTGTTTGGCCAAAACGGCAGCCGCATTTCAGTCTCCACAGTGTGATCTGGCCCAGACAGACTTAAGTGTCAGCTAACATTGTGAGTGGAGTGGGCTAAAGAGAATCGCGTCAAGTGTTTGCCTGTCGCACATAAAGTAAAGCGTCTAATGGGGCAACAACAACTAAACTAAACTAAACTAAACCAAACTGAACCGAACGGAGATGCGTTTGATTGCGAATGGTCGCATATTAAACATTTTATGCAAATATCAATGGCGACACGTAAATAAGCGCCAAAAATAATAAAGAACTTAACTCACAACAACCTGAACATGACAGCTCAATTGAAGATGCCACACAGTGCCAGAGATTCAAGCAGCAGAAGCGTCTGTTGCAGTTGCAGTTACAACAGAGAGAGATAATTGCCATTAATCAGATATCGACAGACGCGTCATAAACTGCACATGTTATCGACTCTTTAGCCATTGCAATCGCTTGCAAACAGAACTGCACAACAAATGGCAGACAGCAAGTTCAGTTCAGACTTGGCCAGGTCTGTGTGGCTCTGAAATATGCAGCACTTAGTACCTACTTAAGTTGCGCGAAAGCGTTCGGACAGTTTACAAGGCGGACAGCGGACGGCGGGCAGCGTTTGAGATAAGATCACAGCACAGCCAACAAAGATCTGGCTTTGGAGCCAAGCGAGTTTGTCGTGAGGCCAGCTAGCCAGTGCACAGTGGTACAAGGCAAACTATTGTATTTCAATTTAACTAGTCAACGACTTGCAACACAGTGTGCCTGAACTGGGAGGGCAATAACAGTGGCATAGACGGCGGTAAGTGGTAGTGGAAGTACGTGAATTTTGTAGATAATATTGAAATAATAGCAACGGCGAGTTGAGTTTGCTTGGCCCAAGAAGAGTTTTAAGATCGAATCGAACGCGCGTCTGTTTCTTTTGTCTTGTGCCTGGCTGCTGCTGCTGCTTGTAACAAATTACTTGGCTGCCAAGCAAACTAACCCCATCTCTAATCGCCACTTTTATATATATATGTATATGTAGAAAACGTCGCGTCGTTTGTCGTCGCCGTTGTATTAAAAAGCGTCGCGATCGTTTTTCGTGTTCTATTTTGTTGTGTGGGGCAATCGCAGCAACCAGCGATAGATTAACGCTACAGATACAGATTGCAGAAGGAGGTGGAGGTCTGTTGTGGAGTGAATTGAATTGAACGATCGATCTACTTTAACGCAGCCATGGCCATTGGCAACAACAACAGCAACAACAACAAAAACAAGAAACGTTTAGGCTTTAGGGTCTGTTTGACCGATAAGCGACTGATAAGTTGTCGAAGTTTAAGTCGAGACGAAGACACAAGAGGCGAGACGAGACTCTTGTCGAGACATCAACATGCCAGCTAAATGACCAACTCAATTTGCTGCGGCATTTTCAATTAATGCTGCCCCGCAGCCACAACAACAACAACAACAACAACAATGCAAAACTTTGTGCTTGTGCTTTCAATAATAATTATGAAGCAAAGTGGTTTTCAATACCCTGTAAAAACATTGTTGATAAGTTGTTCAAGACTTTAATTTCTATGATTTCAAAAAGAACTTGCAAAAAGAGATAACATTAAAGGGTATTCTATCTATTCAACCAGTTTGTTTGCTATTTTTTGAATTTGTTTTTGCTGTTATTGCGGAAGGAGGATGGCGATTGTCGAGTAAAGTTTTTAATTGAGTTCTTTAGCCAGCTCACAACTCAAACTCAAGTCTAGGCGTGGCTGATCTTCAGCTTAAAGTCTGCTGGAAGCTGATAGCAATTACATATCTTAAATGAACGGTGTTTAAGAAAAAAGAAACAAATTTGAAGCCACTGTCGACTTCCGTTTGCAGAAAGTGATTAAATGGATTGGCATAGAGCCGACTCTTAGAGTTAAAGCGCAGCTTCGCAGCTCAATTTTGAATAATGTCTGGGCGTTTTATGGAACACACCGAGCCTGGCTGGCAAAGCTGTTTAAACTGGGGCGTGAGTCTTACGAACGCATTTGTGGGGAGGGCCGGTAACTGCATTTAAAGCTGTTCAGGATTTGCACCTATTACGTTTGGCCGCTGGCTTTGTAAAACGCTTCAAGTGCCGTTTAAATAGCACTCGACTCAATGCTAGATATTTATTTAATTACAGCGCATGATATGTGAGTGGAAATGATAAAAAAACGGAATGGCATCGGGTGAAATTCGAAAAGCAAACAAATGACAACACGAATCGTATAGTTATAAATCCATAAATATTGTTTTAAGATGAAGATTGAATAACTAAACTAACGAAAATACTTGCTTGAGTCTTTGGAAAGTTATTATATCAAAAATTATTTAAAAAAAGGGCACAACCGAAATAGAATGTGCATTTTAACAAGGCTTTTAAGCGCTGTAGTTTAACAGACAAACTTAAGCTAGTTTAAGGTATATATCTCTGTTGTATACCTGATTGGCTGCACCTCCCACACACACACACACAAACACACAGTAGAATCATTCTCACACCGTGTTTTATATATGCAAATTGGCTGCACGACCACGCCCACACGCCCTTACCACAATTGAGCACAGAACTGTTGCATTGCCAATGCCACAAAGTAATTGCAAATGAAAATAAAGTGAATTTTATGCCATTTCCTGTTGCCATACATTTTGCCTGGCCCAACTTGGCTTGGCCTGTGTAGATAGCTGCCTTGCCTTGAGAGAGATCAGCAGAGAGAACAGCTCTGACCAGATATGGAGGTTGTTCTTGTTGTTGTTCTTTTTGTTGTTGCGGTGAATTTGGGTGCGTTGAACTGCAGCAGCAGCAGCAGCAGCATCAGAAACAGCAGCAGCCGCAAGAGCCACAATTTGGAAATGGGATTTTGGGATTTCTTTTGCTGTTGATGTTTTTGTTGTTTGTTGTGAATTATTCATGTTGGCATTTTGCGAATTGCTTAAAAAGGATGAAGAACACGGCCCAAATTGCATTTTGTTTTGCCGGGAGTGCGGGAGTTCAAGTAAGCGAGCGAGCGAGACAGCAAGAGAAGGCAAAGTTGGCAGGCCATAAAAATGACCGTGGTAAGGAAAAAAAAAAATTTGACATGTCGAAAATGCATTTATTGTTTTTGTTGTTTTTTTTTTCTCAAGCAATAAATGTGTGTGTTGTGCAAATTAAAATTAATTTTCGCCGTTATTTTGGTAATTTAAATGCACAGCTGGTGTGCAAATAATGGCATGGTTAAGCAGAAAACCGTTAATAGAGTAACACATTCATTTGACCGTTAAACTGAGAGCAAAGTCATTAAAATTTCACTTGAACATCAAAATTTGACTGTTTTACATAATTCATCTAAGCTTTAAAAGCAAAAATTCATTGACGTTTATTACCAGTTGTAAAAGCAAACAAGATTAGAAATATAGCTATGGGTCTGACCGGATATATTGGTCTAGGCCAATAAGTTTTAAGGGTAATCGTTAGGTTTTAACGTTCTCAAACTTTTGTCGACTAATTTTCTGAAAATGATGAAAATATTAATTGAAATAAGAAAGTTCGAATTAGTGTTTTGCACTCGTTTCCATACTGCAATCGAAACTGCAAAGCTTTTGTTGTCTACCTTTAAGTTAACATTTGATCTGAACATATTATTTTGCCATATGCTATGCAGCAAGTGCAACCTTGAACAGTGTCAATGCCACAATGTCAAGTTAAACACACCCAAATACACACACACACAGCCATAACTCGCATCCGTTGCAAGCAACGTTAATATCAACGACAAAGACTTCTTTCTTTTTTGTACTTCCTTTCTTAGGGGTATACTGGGTGGCAGCACTCCTTGGCGATATGTTATTTTGTTTGCACTGATTGAAAATTGACAGAATGGTGAAAGAATTCACCAACAGTTGCCAAGTCCTTGCAGCAATGCAACCAACAACCACAACAACAACATTTCCGGCGCTTAAGAAAGACGAAAGTAGAAAGAAGATGGAAAAAATACATTTGCAATGAGTGTAATTAGTTGAGAGTCGGGTCGGGTCAAAACACAGTGTGAACTGAAAAGAAATGACCTCATTTTGGGCTCGCTTCTTGCCTCACCCCTGCCACTTATTTATGTACATTGTGTACACATTGCGACACACACACCAGCACACACATACACAAAAAGCGCCTGAAGCGAAGCATATGGAAATGCTTTAGATGACAGCAACAGCGCAGCGCACCCTTCAAGAGAACAAAACAACAACAACAAAAGTGTGTAGGGTGTGAAATTAGAATAACATGTCACTCATATCGTATATCACGTAATGCGGCCAAATATGATGATGGTCTGGGTCTTATGGCTGCTGTTGCTGGCCAGGACAGGATTTGCACAGGATACTTAAAAGCACGAAACGTAAAACGCAAAACAATTGTCACAGTTCACCATACAAAGTAGCACTAAACTAAGAATTATGACCATTAAAAGTAGAATGTGAAAACGGAGACCAAAATGAGAGAAGGGGATGAGTAATGGCAGGAACAGGAGCAAAGTAGAGCTTTTCCTGGGTTACACCCAGGTTCTTTATTGTTGTTGTTTCTACAGTAAGATTTTTTAATTACCGCCTGGCCATTAATTAAGCACATTGCGTGTGTATGTGTGTCTGTGTGAGCCACAGTATGGTTTCGCCTGTTATTAAAAAACACTAACTGAGTCCCACCTGAGTTTTGTCGATGGCTTACAAAGCGCCATTTAAATAAAGGAATGCGTGTCACAGTAATGTTTTTGTAGAACGCAAAAGATTAAAAGCTTTAAATCGCTTATGTGATTTTAAGACTTTAATTAAGTTGTCTATCTCTCTCTCTCACTGTTTTAAACATTAAAGGAAAACATACAACTATTTAAATTGGCATCCGGATAATCTTTATGGGTTAATTGAAACATATTTTTCTTTACATTCCGTTTCGACTGTTTTTTGGTCAATAATTTCTTTTAATTTGTTTCACAAAAAAATGTCTGTTATCTCTTTGCTGGCTTGTTAGCCGACGCCCTACACATAATCCTTAGAAAACCATCAAGGTTCCCCTTGAAAGGCTGACCCCAATACTCTGACATACCGTAGCACGCAATTTGCATATGTATATTTTAGGCGAAAGTTGCTTTTGATAAAGCACATGCCAACAACGGGAACAGCTTATCATTTTTCCGCCTTGACTATTCCACTTTTTTTCATCCCACTTTTCGGGGATGTTCATTTCTTTTTGTGAGCTGGCACTGATAAATTCCAGGCACCCCATGTGCTTAAGCTGTGGCTCGTTTTTTGGCTTTTGGTTCTATATATATTTTTTTAGGGGGTGCGTTTTGGCTTTGGTTGCCTTGACGGCATTTTAGCCCTGTCTGGTTGAAAAGGACATTTAATTTGTTTGCATTATTTGCGCATTTCGTTAGGATTTCCGCTAATGTTTGTTTTTCGATAGGAAACTGAAAATTGAATAAAAAAAATAAAAATAAAAAACGAAAACGCTTTGCGGCCTGCTCTTGTAAATTAATCAGTTAATGCGTTTCAGCATTATTTAAATGGTAGTTTTTTTCATCTACCTGCTGTGAAAAGACACTTGTTGTTGCTCATTTATATGGCATGCCACTGATTTATTGATTGAAAAAGACATTTTTAAAGGTTATCATTAGTTTGGGATAAGTATTTGGTAAATTAGCGTCTGGAACTAATGATTGCTCAAAAGTACTCGAAAACTGATTGTAAAATGACTGATAACTTTATGTTGGCAACGTCCTTGTCTTATCTATCTGTTTGGTAAAGTACACAACACTAATTAATGCCAAACAGTGCCAAATGTATGACTGCCATATGGATAAGAAACTTGTGTACGATTGGTAATTTAGGGGAACTATGGACTGGAAAACGTAACCAATTTGCGACAAATGAAATACAAAATACAGAATACGCTCGCTAAATGAAAACGTAGCTTACAGGCTGGTAGTTATTGGCAGTATTAGTTTGCAGTTATCTAAAAATCACTGTACTTCTAAGCTCTACATATGGTCAAATATTAAGCTTATCAATTGTTGACATAAGGTTAACTAATTTGCCAATAGTTTACTTGCGCTTTGGCACGTCGGTTCGGTCTGCTTTATCAATAATGGGGCAAAACTTAACTTGTTATATGAACCTATGATCATATAACACTCAATTGTTATCGATAATTTTGTTACTCACCTTGACTTGCATGCGAAAATGTTGCCAGCTGCATGAATGCCGTAAAAAAAATAAACACTCCCAACAAGTTTCCTGGTTCGACATCAGCCATTGCGTATTTTTCTTGCAAGCAAATTGAAACCGTTGTTTGCTACGATTTTGTTTTGAATTTCAATTTAAATACCGATTTTTAACTACACTTCGTTGTTTTTTCTATTGAATTGCATATTGATGGCCTCTTTTTTTTCACTATTACTTTGGTGCTGGTTTCGGTTTCGTTTTCGTTGTTACTTTTGCACAAACATTCTACGCATTTTGCACATTCTTTCTACACGTTATTATATTACTTTATACGCTCACTCCACTTATTTTCTTGTGTATTCGCTCGAATTTTGTGTGGTGTTGTTTCAGCGGTAAATATGTTGGGATTTCTTGGAATATTTACATTTAACTTGAGCAGTTATCATTTGTTTTGCCGGCTGCAACAACAACAATGCAATCCTTTTCTTCGTTTCTTTGTGGGCACTTTTCTTGTTCTTTTACAAACAAAACACTCGCACATCCGACAACAGCAACAACAACTGCATATGAGCAGAAGCGCCAGGCATAATATCTACAGCAACAACAAAAACGGCATCAACAAATTGCGCACACAGTAGCGTTGTCTCGCTCCAACCAACGTTTGTGTCGTCTGGCCGCAGGCTCGCGTTGCGAATTGTATTTTTTTCCTTATTTCATGTTTTGCACTTAATTTATGTATTAAGATAATTGCGTTCGAACAAGTTTAATGCACTGTATAAGTTTTATATTATTTATGTGCACTTCATTTACATTTTTCTTTATTAAAAATGCGCTTTTAAACAAGAAATTAACACGCTTCACGCGCGCAAGCAACCTTACACGACGAAAATACGGACGAAACTGATGAAAACCATTGAGCAAGAAGCGGAATAGCTGGCGTTGAAAATGAGTGAGATAGAGAGAGCACAGGTTTTCTCTGCGTGAAGTATCGATGCCAGAGCGCTCTCCACTCATACTTTACCAACACTGAGTGGCGCCAACTGTGCACGATTTAAATTGACGCTACAAATTAAATCATTTTATGCGTTGTTATTTAAGCTTTAAAGTGAATTGATTTAATTGATTTTTATTGCATTGCCTTTTTATGTTTGTCATACATATTAATACAATTTGCAAATGTGTCGCGACGCTGTCCCAGCCAACATGTCAACTCTTTCAATTAGTTACAACTGTCATTCATTTATTTACATATGCCCCTTTGACTCGTTTTAACGGCCTTTTTGTTGTTGTTTTGTTTTTGCCATTAAGCATGCATCGCATTTTTCATTCATGCATTCATATGCATAAAAAGCGCACAACTAGAACTATAAACTTTACACACATATATATGAATATTTTTTTAATATTCCGCTGACTGTTGCGGTTGCAACTCGTTTGATTGCCCTCCTCTTGGACAAGTTAAGGGCCCCAGCGGGCTGTTTGTGTGGTCGGTCGAGTGTTGTTGAATGCAAATTTCCATGGCAAAAAGAATTCTCAACAATTTTACGCAAGAGACTTATTAATATAAACTCGTCGCGCATTGCGCTTAAAGTTAGACATAAGCTGCAAGAAAAAGTTTAGTTATTGTTAAATTCAACTTTAAGCTTCGACTTAAAATCCTGACTTGCTGGACAGGTAAAATTATAAATGTAAAATTAAATGCATGGACATTTCTACAAATTGCCAGAGGAAAAGGAAGCTAAAAAGTAAAACGACTGATTGTTGGGCGGATGGGGGAGTAGTGAGGAAGCTGGTGTTGGCAGAGACTTCATAAATGTGCCCAAAAAGTGGGTCAAGTTATGGATGAGGATTTATCAAATTGCCAGTGAAGAGATTTTTACACGCTTGCCACTAATTGCTGCTTGCTGAATGAGTTTTTCTGGTATGGGGCTCATCCTACTTCTTCTCCGCCTCCTCCTTCTTCTACCCACCATTCTGCACAATATGAAACCAGTAATTTTCATTTTAATTAATGGAGCTGTCTGTTAGTTTGTCATTATCACTCAGATATGAAGGCGAAGAAAGTAACTTTAACGCGCTTTAAAATGCCCCCCGCCCCAAAAACCAATGAGATTCCTTCAAAAGTTTCATTCAAAATTTTTTGTATATAATTAAAATTATTTCATATCTTTGTCAAATTAGAATATGTTTGTTATTTAGACAGCTAAAAAAAGATTCCATAAATCTGCTCTGTACTCAAGCAAACAATACGCAAGAAACCAAACACTCCATAGTAGAGTAGTTAAATAGTCATTTTTGGGTTCTATAATTGTATGCGACGTTGCCAACACACCGCAAATTGTGTAGTCTAAGCGAAAGTGAGACAGAGATAGCGACACTCGAGATACTTTGAGACTAGTGTGGTGGAAGTAGAAGCAACAACAACAAGAGTTAAATTAAGTTAGCGTCGCGACGATTTGACAGCAGTAACAACAAGAAAAACGACAAAAATAAATACATATTTATATGCATTACGCGCATAAATCAAAATCTGCTTGTAAATTTAATATGTCGCCGTGTTGTTTGTGGCGCTTGCCACATGATTTATGCCGATTGTATATATATTTTAAATTGGCAAAAGAACTATAAGAAGGAGAAGACAACGACTAATCAATACCCTGTATAATTTTCTTACTTAACCTTCGAGTAACTCTTCAACGTGCTTGCGGTTGCAGAGAGGCAGCAAGCAGGCAAACTAATTGATAGGCACATCAGGTGCCGATCCAGTTTCTCATACGTCCTATGGTAAAACTAAACAACAAAAATTTCATTTTCACACATTAAAATTAGTTGGAAAAAACAAAAAATCTTTCATAGAATTCCTGACACTGAATAATGATAATTTCAGGCCCTGGCGACAGTTTGACAGCTTGTGGATCTTTTGTTGTTGCTGTTGTTGCTGGTAAAACGAAAGCAAAATTGGAACTTGACTTGACTTGCACTTGGACTTGATTAGTGTGTGTGTGTGCTGCACTGTTGCACTGTTGCAAGCATATGCCTTCAATGTCTGCAAGCTAAATAAATGAGTTTGTCAGCCGGCAGCGACATGATTTGATAATTGGTTTAAAACGCAATTTCGAAAGCGGCACGAAAGTGGCCAGATAAACAGGAAACGGATACACACACTAATCCGATCTACTTGCATATATTCATTTACAGCTACTGCCAACAGCGCTAACTGACTTTTATTGGCCATGGAAAAAGTTTGTGGCCATTGACAGTGATAATCGGCTGAACAACATTTTTTTTGTGGCAACAGCTTCCAGCAGCCCAAAAGAAAATGACTCATTGTTTAGGCAGAGGAATGGAGCGGGGGAGGGGAAAGAATGGGTGCGGGAGTTAAAAGCCACGGTTACATAAGGTCATTATGAGACTCCACCCAATGACGCACGCAAAAGCAGGAGTCAAGTTAAGAGTCAAACAAGAAACGAGTTTGCAAAAGAAGCCGATGGCTAGATACCCTTTAAACTATCAGAAGCAGTTCTTAACATAACAATAAACCTTTGGTTAGAAGCTTAACAAAACAAACAAGCCGTCGCAAAGAGAGGACCAAAAGAAAGAGTATTAAAAAGACAAAAGAGCACTTTTGGCTGAAACATAATTCTGACACTCGAAAAACTTTTCTTTATGAATGCATTCGGAACCGTTATGCGTGGCCATAAAAACACAAGAACAAAAACACAACTTAGTCAGCAAAGCGTAAGTTCAAACTATTTAAATTAAATGCCCAGCGATAGCAGGGAGAAGGAAGGATTAACATTTCCCCCCAAGCTACTCCAGTTATGCTATAATGGAGTCGTTAACGCAAACGACAGCCGCTCTTTTGAATTGCACTCGCACTTGCCACACTGCCACCGAGGCATGCAGCCCATAAATTAATGTTGTCTCTCTTTGGACCAACCCTCCCACCTTGTGATTTTTTTTTCTTCTTCAAGTATTTCGTCGCAAGGCAGCAAAAAATTTACAAGCGACAGCATTTTCCACATGCTTTCAAGCGTGAATTCTGCACACATGTGGCAAGAGGATCCACTTGATTTGTGCCCCCCCACCGCCAGAAGGAGCCAACAATTTCATGCAGCGCGGATTGCAACTGGCGCCCGACAGCTGAGCTGACAACCAACAATGGAAGAGAGGAAAAAGCATATTCGTGTGGCATTGGTCAAGTTTCGTGTCAAGACAACGAAAAACTTTGGCGAAAAATTAGAAACCTGTCAGAAGCTGCTTGTAAAAGGTTGGTTGCGAATAAAGAGTTAAAGAAGCAGAGAACAAATACTCTTAAAGTAAAGACTTTGAGTTGCTTTTGGTTTAGCTATTAGAACTTTTACTTACCCTCAACATAATAATATGTTTCCATTTCACAATCTACTGCCAAGTTGTATTCTCTCATTTCCCCCTGCCACTTGAAGCAGCAGCTTTTCCAGCAATTTTCCTTAGTGTGTTTCGTATGCTACGTTCGTTTGCCGTTGCCTGACAGCTTTTCACTTGAGCTGCGAAATTAATTAAGAGCAGTTTTGTTGCTTTAGTTGTTGTTGTTGTTAGGCAATTGTAGCTTCAATAAATCCTTGTTGGCTGTCACAAAATAGGAGCAGGTAGTCTGCAGACTCAATTGCTGACTAATTACAGCCATTTAAATTAGTGAAGCGCCTAATTTAATTATACATACTGACAAAAAAAAAAAGTTTGCATAAATTTTACAATTTGCCAACAGCAAAACTGCCAAGAGAATTAGCCAGCTATATCTATCTGTCTGTCTGTTTGCACATAATTAAAATACTATTCAAAACAACCAGAGAGAAAGATAGATAGAGTATGTGAATGCGTACGGCGCCAATTTGATGGTCTTTGTCTTTGGGAGTTGTGTGTTTTGAAGTTTATTTATTATGCTTTGGTACTGTAAACAGAATTTTGATTTTAACAAATATTGACAGCTGCATTGAATGACGAGATGCCATTGATGGCAACTGAAAACTTATAAGTTCCAAAAATACATTTAAAAATAAAATGGTAAGATACTCTTTCTCAAACTACTTTTGACATTGGTTTTAGAAATACTCAGAAAAAGTTTCTATACCAACAATATATTAAAGATAATTGACTTGAAAGTTTACAACACAATGGTTATACCCTTTTTTATTGTAGAATGTGGTTAGCTTAATCAAAACAAAACCGCATTTGACCACAAGCCATTAATCTTGTGTAAATATTTATGCAAGCAAATCGACTCAAGTGAAACGCAAAGGGATAGAATGAAAGAGCTGCTGGATGGAATAGATACAAAGTTACACAGTTTGAGATAAATTTAATAAACTTAACTATTTCAACTAGACACTAGGCCAAATTAAAAATGCTATAATATGTGTCAAGTAAGCTTAACAATTGTCATCTTAGCCAAGTTAGGCTGTCTCTTGTGTATTACTTTGTCTTAATTAAAGGCCAAACTATGCTCAAGTTAATAGACAAACAAAGTAACACGATGATAAACACAATGCCACACTAATGACCAAACAAAATTCTATATATACATACATACGTATAGATATCCATTTGTTATAGTATGTGTGCGGCTCATCAATCATTCAAAGTTTCCTGCACAGAGTGTGTGTGTGTGTGTGTGTTTAGCGAAAAACGTTAAAACGTGACTTCCGACTACGGAGAGTTCGAAAGCGAGAGAGTTAAACGTGTGTCTCATATTTATTGCACACACACACACACACATATTGGTACTCTGCATGCTATCTCCTTCACTCGCTGCTAGCACCCACAAGTGTGAATAAGCGTAGGCCAATAATGCGCATATCTGCATAGCTGTTACCGTTACCGTCAGCAAACGTTGCAAGCGTCGCTTGCATGTTGCATAAATCACATGGGTACATATTTTGGCCATTCGCATGCGATTTGTGTAAAACTCATAAATTAGGTAAACCCTTGCTTTGCATTTCAATTTAGCTTGCTCTAGCGCTTTGCCGATTGACCTTTTTGCACCGAGTCGTGTTCAAAATTGGTGTTTTCTAGTTTTATTGTGAAATTGTGCAGTTGAATTTAGCGCGCTAGACGTTACAGTTCAGTGTTGAACACGGCAAACATTACTCAACACTGACAACAATCGCAAATCATCGATAGTCGTAGAGAACTTATCGGCGACATATACAAAAAATTAACGCCAGCATACGAACACAAACTAAATGTCAAACTGAGTATTAAAAAAGTAAAAAGCCGTCTTCAATGTAATAAAATGTCACGCGATGAAGTAATAAAACAGCTGAAAGGCACACGTGCCGATGTGGAAACAGCCGCAAAAACAATACTTGCACAGTTCGAACAAATTCGAAAAGGCGGGACAACAAGCGTCACTTTGCCTGCACTTCTGCGATACGAAATAACAATATTGCGGCATTTATGCTGTGCGCTGCAGGAGAATAAACACAAATATGCCGACATCTATTGTAGCATTGCAGCACACATGCTGCCCCATGTACAGCCCTGCCCCACAAAGCCCGAGTTCTGGACAAATCATGTGATCAGCCTGCATTTCATACACCATGCGCTCTGTCAAGAGGTAATTATGGATTTTTAATTGAAATCTAAGTTGTCTTAACACGTTGTCTTTCTTCACCTTACAGCAAACGATCAAACAATGCCAAAGATTCTATGCGCTGATCAATAGTCAACGCTGTCAACTGCAAAGCCAAGCGGAATATAAGTCTTATATGGGCATACATATAAAGCATATTTATTATTTTTGCCAGCAAATGCAGTCCAAAGTCACGCCCGAGGCGCAAGCAGAACTCTGCCAAGCGCTATTGGCATTGGGCACGCTGTTTCAGGCCATGCTGCAACTGAAGAGCCAACAGAATAGTGTAATTTATCCGGATTTTATTGCCGAGCTTAATCAGCTGCTGGGCAAACGTAGCTGCAGATTTCTGAAGACAATCGCCACACTGCCAGTTAAATTAATAAACAAGCTATGTGATTCACTGTTCAAACTCATTGCCATCAATGAAAATAGCGCGGAGCAGCTGGTGCAGCATTTTCCCGAATACTTGAGCGCTTTGCTGGCGCTATTGCAACTGGATGCTTATGCTTGGCAGCAGGAGCAGCCGAATTGGAGTCTACAATTGCTTAAAAGCTGCCGGGAGCTGTACAAGAATCAATCGGAGCACAAGTATCCCATACAGCTGCTTTACTACTACCTCAAGTTGCTGTACACCAAGAAATCCTCAGCGACCAGCAGTCAGTTGAAGCACGCCTACATTGATCTGGCCAAGAAATTTGTGACCTACTTTGAGCAGAAAGGCACGACGCATGCCCAGGAGCAGTGGTTTATTGACTTTGTGCTGGTGCTGGTGCGATTGCAGCGGCAGCTTCATCAAACTGAATGCAAGATGCTCAACTTTAGTGAGTTCTGGACGTGCTTGGAGGGAATGGACAGTGCTGCCGCCTATGCAGCACACTTTGAGCTGCTGCATTGCCTCATTGGCGCCTCGATGAACATAAGCAGTGGCAGCGGCAACAGCTGCAGCACACTTGCAACCAACTGCATCAATGATCCCACTTGTCAAAGTTTGCGCAAGCATTGCATCTTTACGCTAGGCTTCTGTGCAACTGTGGCCTACAGCAATTGGCAGCCAACGGGCCAAACTATGCTCCATAAGGTAAGTAGCTGCTCCACTGTATATTGTTTCTCCTTTAATGCATCCTCTGTCTTTTTACAGTCATCCCAAATCAGTCTGGTGGGCATTATGCGATATGCCATAGATGTGGCCAAGGTCACAAAATGTATGCTGCCCAACAGCTACGAGCTGATTAACTTTGTCTGGCATCTGACCAATATTGCGGACAAGGTTACGACTGCAGAACAAATGTACTTTGTGCAGCATTTGTTAAAGCCTCTGCAGAATTTGTTGCCACTGCTCGGCTTACAAGAAATGCGGCAACTGTTGCGACGTCTCTACAAGGCAAGCGCTCATTGTCCGTCTACGGATGCGCAGCTGGCGGCACAGCTGCACTGCATCTATATAGCCAGCTTGGATTGCCCCTTCAATCAGATGTGCATCTACTATCGCAGCCAGAAGGAAGATGTTCAAAAGTCTGTGTTCGAATTGTATCAAAGCAGCCCGCTTGGAATTCCACTCGAAAGCAAACAGAAGCGACAACTCTTCGAAATGGATATGTTGGCAGTGCTGTCCAACAAGAAGACACCTGAGTTGCTGCAATCCCTGCTGCGTCATCGTCAAACGGACTATCAGGCAGTGCTCCTGGCACGCCAGCTGCGCTCCGACAAGCAGGTTGGTCAGCAATTCGAGGAGTTGCGTTTAAAGCTGCAGCGAGCAGGACGCAAACAGCAGCTAACACGGCTGCAGCAACTGGTGCTGGGCCATGTGAGCGTGACAAAGCTATTGGAATCGCTAGAGGCGCAAAAGATAAAAATACCTGTCAAGGAGACGGCAGAGAAGTATCTCGAGGAGATGCTCATCAAGCAACAAGCATTGCATATCAACATAAGCAGTGAAATGCCGCTGGTGGAGTTGGCCACAGCGGCCATTAACGCCTTTGAGAGCTTCTTTGATCGGGTAAGTAAATGGCTTATTCGAGGCAAGCATTGTGTATATGCATATATTTTGTTTACAGGCTGACGCAGAGCCTTTAAGCATGGACGAGGCGCTTATCGATTGGGAGGCGCTAATTGATGATGGCACTGCAACGGCCATGGCTCTGTCAACAATGGGTTACACTGTGCCAGCGGATAATGCCTGGCTCTTGCTGTTGCGCATAACACGTTTGCTTGGCGACAGATTCAACTATTTGCGGGCACTTAGTTACTTTTTGCCACGTTACACACAGCATGATTTGATTGACTTGCCACAGGAGGTGTTGCATGCGGAGCAGCTCGTAGATGAACTTTGGCCGCAATTGCAGGATCCACACTTTTTTAAGCGTCAGCATACAACTGTGCTGCTGTGTCTCTGCCATCTGGCATTGTACTATGGACGTCTGGACAAGATATGCCATGCCCAACTGCTGTTGCTGCACGTGGAGCGGCTGCGTGCTCAGTTCGAGGAGCGTGCGGGCAAATGTGATATTGTGCAGTTAACGTTGCTAACGGTACGCTTTCGTCTGTGCTATCAGCAGCGGCATTGCCGCATTCTGGCAAATATGCCAACATCGCTTCAACAGCTGGACAACCTGTCAGCTAGTGTGCGTAAGTTTGTCAGCATTTCATCGATGGATCAGGGCGCTCTTATCCTGCTGCTTAACGATCTAGTGCGTGATACCACCGAATGCACAGCGAATCGTTTGAGCGAATGTCCAAATTTCTCGAGCAGCCTGCTGCAATTGCTACTCCAGAGCGGTATGGTGCTGCGCGCCGTCGAGGTGCTTATCTCCTGGCTGTGGACCAATTTGCGCATGGAGTATTTGGATAAGGCGCAATCCAAGCTGCGTCTAATCGAACATTTTCTTTGCATGCAGCCACTGCTCGAGTCTTATCTAGAACAAAATAGCAGCGGCAATAGATCTCATCTAGCGGCTGCTGCGCCCATGGATGACCAAACGAAACACATGAGTGAACTGGTGGGCAAGATGTTTACCATGCAACTGGAGCATCAAGGCGCAGCCAGTGTGGAGCCCATCAGAAAGCAACTAGCAATGACATCATCACCGCGATTGGTAAGCAAAAAATTTAAGGCTTATAACTAGACAAAGTTTGATACTGATGCTGTTTGCTTCTCAGGAACTTCGTCCCTCCAGTCGTGCCAATCGCACTAAACTCCAGCGCTATGTGCAACTGGACATGCAAGAGTTGCATCCGGTGCTGCGTGGCAGCATTCAATTGCAGTGCATCTACTTTATTGTTGGCTGCCTGCATGCGCGTCTTGACTTCCTAAATCGTGCAAACGATCAGCTGGATGAATTCTATGGTTTGGCCAATACCTGGCTCAAGCAGGACACAAAACGCAGTCGTGGTTTGGGTCATCTGCTCCTCGTGCTGCACATGTATGAGGCGAACTATATGCGAGCCACGAGCCGCAAGCAGCAGGCCATTGACTTGCTTAGTCATGCAGCAACCAAACTAAGTGCCAGCAAGCATTTGCAGCGACGTGTGGATGTCAACTATCGTTACAATCTGTTGCTACAGTTGCGAAGCGCACAGCTGGAGTTGAAGCCGCCGGTGCCTATCTGCAAGGCACAGAATCCAAGACGTGCGCTCAAGTTTAACACTTCGCCAGAGCAGAAAACCAAAGCGGCAAGAACTGCGCCCAAATCTGTCACCAAGATCAAGCAAAAAGTCATTAGGAAACCGGCTGCATTTTCCATCTACACAGAGGATAGCTCATTTGCCGGCAGCTCTAGCTCGAGCAGTGACAGAGGCAGCAGTCCGGAGCGACTGCAATCAACGAAATCCAAATCCAGTAAACGCCTTGATCTAAACGCCTGCCAGTTGATTGAGATCATTGATCTCAGCGATGAGGAATCACAGCAGCCGGCTGCAACGCAGCTCAAAGTCGCCAAATCCGCATCGGGTTCTCGTCTGCAAAGGACCCGCTCGCAAAAGCAGACTGAAACGCCGGTGGCGTCAGTGAGACGCATTGCCACAGCACCGATACCTAGCAGCAGCAGCAATGATGTTACGCCTCAGGAAACTCCCAAGACAACAACCACAGGCAGCACACGGGCACGAACCAGACGCCAGAATGCAATAGAGCCACCGCCGGCAGCAGGAGCAGCAGTTGCAGTAGCAGCTGCAGCAACACCTTCAGTGAGCACCCGTCGTCGTCAAAGGAACTGATTACTTTTTAATAACAAACATATTTTCTGCGTTTTTTTATATTTGATACAAGTTGGTGTTTCTTAAAAAAAATATATATTTATATTCGCAAACTTATTTGTGTTTTTTATAGCAATTAAATTAGATCGGGGTTTCTTCTTCTTCCTGAAAGTTCATTTCGATATGTATTTACAGCGATCGATACTTGCAATTAATAAACTTGGTCACCCTAAAAAATACCAAGGTGTTTAATAACAAAAAAGAATTAGCGCACTTTGATTAAATTTCCGAAATTTGGTCATAGAATATTATCAAATGGGCACAAGGCAGCAAAAACCAAACCACGGAATTTTAGAGAGCAACCAAAACAGTAGCAACTTCAACTTCACGTAACCGTATTCAAAGCATTCATTAAGATTACCATTAAAATTTTTATGTTTTTTAGGTAAAACTTAAAATAGTTGAAACCTTGTCAACTTTAGCTATTGCGTTAACTTTAGTTTTGTGGGCAATAAGGAAGTCTTACATATGTCGTGGCTCCACACACCGTGCTGCTTAACGCTTCGACCTTCGGGTGCCTTATGATAAAAAACGCCCGTTCCAGACTTGCAGCCATTTTCAAACTCACCCACATAGCGATTGCCATTAGCTGCTGAAAGCAAAGACTTGGTTTAACTGGGAGTGTTTTCCAGCTTCTACAGCTTTTCTTTCCATTTGCCTCATTATGCATATCCCAGCACTCACCCGAGTAGAGAACACCACGCCCGTGCATGGCATCCTTTTGCCACTCGCCCACATAGATGCGTCCGTCGGCATGCCACTGAATGCCACGACCATGCCGCTCATTGTTCACCCACTGACCAAAGTAAACGGAACCGTCCTCATAATACTGCTTGCCCTCTCCACAGCGCACATTCTCCAGCCAATGACCCACATAGAGGCGTTGAGCGTGTCCATCGCGTGATTGGCGACGCAACGTTCCATAGCCATGCCGCTGACCGGATCTCCATTGCCCCTCATAGATGAGACCGCGTCCAGTGGCCTTGACGCCATAGCCATGATGCTGGTCATGCAGCCACTTGCCCTCATAGTAGCCACCGCCGGTGGTATAGCGCAAGCATCTGACACCGCTGCCAGTTGCACGGTTCGACATGTTGCCCGCAACTGAATGGGGCGTGTGTCAGCAATAGAAAGAAGTTTGTCACATCTGTAGCGGTGCCAGTCGCCAGCAGAGGGTGTCAGCTGGTATTTGGTATTAGTGGGAAGATGGGGTGGAGATGGAAGAGAGAGAGAAAGGTTGCGTTTGCTTGGTATTCTAATCAAGCTGCTAACATGTCTTGTTCCTTGCCACAATAGGTTAAACCGCCAGTTTGAATGGAGGCCAATGCCTGACACGCAAACTTAACCAGTCGTAAAATGAACCAACTGGGTTGGAATTTAAGTGGGTGAGTGAATCTAATAATATGTACAAGAAATTGGGGTATATACAATACGTTTAGTTTTGCGGTATGGATTTGTTTATAGGGTTTCTTTTGTCTATAAAAATATAAGCTTTAATTAAGTATATGCATGTATAAATATTGGCGAGATATCGCTTACACATAGGTCTACCAATAAATATATATGTGTGTATATCTGTGTCTTATAACTTAAAGACTGAAACGCTCATGCAGTGGTCGCTTGTGATATAAAACATATATCGTTCATTTCACATAGTTCAAAACCAATTTGGACATTGGACAAAAGCAATTGATGTATAATTTTATATATATATATATATCTAGCATAATACAATAATTAATGTTTTGTATATTTTTGAACACTTTTCTTTTGATATACGTTATCGAATTATTGTTATTACAATTATTTGCTTTTAATACTTTAGCTATTTATATATTTCAAATATAGAGAGCGACCACTGTAAACGCATATATATACTATATAGTAGTATCGTTATAATGGTATTTAAAAAAATTTACATTAAAAAAATTTATGTATTGCCTTATGCGTATCACAATTTGCAATTTAGCTACAAATTCACATATTCTGTAGTCTAAAGATTTACGTCTGGATCGCCCCATCTTAAACAGACTCTACACAGACGACAACTCTTCCGTCGCGGGGCGTACATGTCTTTTAGCTTTTTTTCTTTCGTTTTTGTTAACAATAAATTGTTGGGAAGCATTAATGTGTCTAAACAATATCACCGGAGGCGCCATAGTTGAAGCCATTGTTGCGCGTATTATTGGGCACCTCAAGATGATCCTGTTCCATTTGCTCCTTGAGCATCTCCAGCTCTCGTATGCCCGACACCGTCACCTCATACTTGTGTGTCACCAGCGAGCGATAAAAGTGCACAGCAAAGGCCAGGAATATGATCATGACCGGTATGAGAACCACAACAGCTGACCATGCAGCCGTCGTGCTCAGATCATAGAACTTTACCCAGCACAATATCGCTATCTCCAGTAGAAAGAGTATCAGACCGAGCAGTGTGGAGAAGGCCCAAGCTGTCTCTATATACCAATGCAAACGCTCGTGCGGCGATTCGTGGACCAACGAGATGCTGTGCAGATTGCAAACGACCTCAATGTTGGGCAGAATACAGGTGCTGATCATTAGGGCCAACATGTGTACGGCCACCAGCATTGTGGTGCAAATGGCGAATGCCACTAGCATGCCAGGCGGCACGGCTGTTTCCTTGTCCAGTTGCACCTCCACCATGGCCACCTGTCGGCGAAAAGAGAAACAAAGAGTGAGTTAGAGAGCGCAAAGAGCTTTTGACCATGCTTTTTTGTTGTGTGTAAGAGTGTTTGTATGTGTGTGTGTGTGTCTGTTTTTAATTATAATTAGCCAATTCTTGTTGCAGATTTTGGCAACATGTTCTATCACGGATGTATATTACATATTTATTATGAAAATACGTATATAAGTACGTATTTATGTTAGTAGCGAATTTATGTGATTATCCTCGTCTGGCTGCCCTTTGCATTAGTATTTTTTAACGACTACGTAATACCCTTTACAATATCTCCCTTAACTTTAAGTTGGCAGTTAATATTGCAGGGATATTAACAAATATTATGTATAAGTAAAACGTATAATTATTCTCTTTGAATTTAATAACTCAACAAAAGTTAGTGTTACCCAATTCATAAATAATTATAAGGTATGATAAATTTCACAATTGTTTCAATGCAAGTACATGAGATTAATTATAAATATCAACTTATTTTGATTCGTGTACGTACGGGCAAACAACAAAAACCAAGTTTCTAACTGTAAAGTGTGTGGTGAAATGTACTTGATTGCGATTACTTACCATAGCGAAACCAGATAAAAGTGCGGACGTTTTGCTGGAGGCCTTCAGTTTGGCACGGCTCAACTGCAATTTACGCCAGGAGAGGTAGGTGGGAGAGTGTAGATCTTCGCCGGACTGCGACATGCTGCTGCGGGTAATGCGGCGAGGCTGAAAACGAGAGAATTGATGTTGTTGATACGTGCGAAACTTATTTGGATAGGCACTGGACGAGTTCTGTACTATTGAAGCTGATACCCCTGATGCACCTGGCAACGATGGCAATGGCAATGGTAACGGCAACGGCAGCAGCGGCGGCGGCGAATGTGACGCTAGATGCGCATTGAAGCGTCTCGAGCTCGCGTGCGGCGAATTCGAATGCAAACTGCTGTAGTTGAGATAGCGCGTCGAACCAGCGTAGCTGCACGGACCCGAATGGGTCTGACGACTGAGATTGCTGCCGATCGCTTGTTGTTGTTGTTGTTGGCCGTTTAATCTTAGTCGACAAGAATCGCACGCACTATTGTCTGTTGTTCGAGTGGAGGTTGAGTCGGAAGCAGAAGCAGCTGCTGTTGCTGCCGCTGTGTAGGCATCAACGCTGGCTGCCAGCTTTGCCGTCGCATGCAGTGCACTGGCCAAGGCATAACGTCTACTGTTCACTGCAGCGGGCACAATGCGACCCGAGGCCAATGGGCGTGTTAAGCCCAGACGCTTAGAGCTTTCTCGCTCAGGCTCTTGGGTTAGCGGTGTGTCAAGCGTTTCGCTGCTCTCTGTGCGCTCTGTTGATGTTGGTATGCTGCTTTCGAATGAGCTTTGCTGGTGGCTGAGCAGCAGGCTGCTGTGACTGAGATTAGTGCGGGCATAGCGTAGATTTGAGTACATGCTCTTTGGATTGAGCGGCAATAGTTGCTCGCTCGCCTGATCAATTTCGTGCTCGCTCTTGCGCTCGCTTTCGTGTTCGCTCTCTTTATCCTTTAGCTGCGTTTCGAGCTTTTGGCGACGCGGCGGTTTGAGCGGCACTTCACAGGAATTGGAAAGCATGTATTGTATTGTATTTATTTCTATTTACGCTTTATAGCTTCCTCTCACACGCTATTTGCTTATTGATCACTTTACACACGCACACACATACACACAGAAATACTTTTGCTTTAAAATTTTGAAAATTCCTAATCACGTTCAGTTCTGAGCCACCTTAAGAGAGCAGTTCTAAGAGAGATTCATTAATTCCTTTTAAGCAGTCATGCTCTCTGCTGTTTGTTTGTTTGTTTGTCAGCTGGTTTAGCTTTGTGCTGCTGCAAATTATTGATGACGATTCTGATAGCGTTTTTTATTTTTTGCTGTTATTATTATGAATTAATTATTGCATTTGTTCTGTGTTGCCAGCAGCACATGAGAATTGATCAGCGATTGCACACACACACATACACACGCACCTGTGTTTTTTTCTTCCTCTTTCTACTAGGTTTAATTGTCAGTTTGTTGGCAAATTTTAGCAGCAGCGTTTTCTTCTTCTTTGCGTTTGCTGTCTTTCTCTTTTTTTGTTTTTTTTTTCTGTGCGAATGTGTTTGTGTAGGTTATTTAAATATTTACTTCTTATTTATAAACATTTTATAGCATATAAAAATTGCAAAATACATGTGTCAATAAAACACAATGTAGCACGTCTTTTAGTTATTTGTATTTGAGTATAGAGATAGAGAGAGACGATATCAAAAACCGTTTACCGATTAATCCGTTTTGGAGACGCGTTTTAGGCGCACTTGTTACGTTTAAATGTTTGCTTGTTTTTTTTATTTAGTGAAAATAGCATTAATCACGATCAACGGGGACAAGTTCAGGGCGAGCAGCGAGGCGATAATAAAGATTGAATAGTAATTTGGCTGTGGTTCGACACATTTAATTCATTTTCTGTTTCTAACGTTCGCACAGAGAAAAAAATTTGCGCGCTGTCTGCCTGCTCGCTTGCTTGCTTTTTCCTTGCGTATGTTTCTCAGTTTTATTGCGTGACTCTCTTGCTCTCTTTCGCTCTCACTCGCTTGTTCTCGCTGTCGCTCGTTCGTTCTCTTTGTTCTTGCTCTAAGTGTGAGTGTGTGTGTTTGTTTTAATTTATTTTCTTTTCTTGGCAGGGTTGCGATGGGTGGATGGATGTTTGGGTGGTTGGTGCGAACGCGCGACAACGTTTAGTTAACAACTAACTGATACGACAACGGCGACGACAGACGACGACGACGACGACGACAAGAAACGACGGACGACGATGCCGTTTTTGATGCGACGACGTTGGCGTTGTTTGGTGAACTGTCGACGGCGGCGCGCGTGATATTCAAATTCGACAATCAATTCGGCGGCCTGCGACGACAAAAACAACAACAACAATATATAACAATAGACAATCGAATTACAAATGCCATTTGAATTAAACCGAAACAGAAGGTAACCAAAACGTAGGCGGAGAAGGTGGGTAAAAGAAAGAGTAGAAGCGAAATATATACAGCAACAATAAAGAAAGAGATAGCGTACGGGAAAGGGTAAAACAACAACAATAGTACCTACCAAGTAGGTGAATAGAGAAATCTCTCATGCTCTCACTTCCGCTCTCTCTCTTTCTGTCTGGCTTATTCTTGGCAATTAATCAGCGTGTTTTTTGTCTACCTGTCGCGCATCTGTTGATCATCAATGGGGAAAACGACATAGCCCTGAACCGAGTGTGTATGTGTGTGCCCGTGTGTGTGTATGAATGCACTGATTGAGAATTGATTCAATTAAAATTTTTTTTTGTCTCGCCTGACCTAACAATTAATGCATGAACCGCACAAGTTTGGGTTGTAATATGATGTTATTCGGGTGGCAAGGTCAGAACAGTAAATCATCGTTAACACAAGTCGATCATGGGAACGAAAGGCATATTGCGAAACTCAATTACGAATATGAAATGTAATCAACAGCACAACTGTTATCTGATACTGTTAACTAACATACATACATACTTGCATGTAAACAGTTTTGAGAACTTATTTGTATTTTCGTTGACATTTTAGAACATTCTACAACACATTTGTTGTGTCTGGATTCTTGAGTAATTACTTGGAAGGAATAAAGAAAGAGTAAGTTTATGTCGTTAACAGTTATACGCTTAAAATTTGATCAATTGAAACGCTCGCAAGCTTAAAAAAAAATTGCAACCCGAATACATACAAAATGAGAGCAAAAGTTTGATATGGTAACTATTAAATAATAATCTTTGATTATTCTGAAGGTCAATTACATATGTATTGCATAGAAACAAACGGGTCTAAAGTTCTAAATAGAGTTGCCAGATTATAATATTGATATGCAAGGACGTATGCAAGAAGTATTATAAAAAATTTGAATTTCAAATTTAAAGGTCTTTCATGTTGCCTTTCATATTGCATACGTTATCTGCAACTTTTCAATTCTAATCGAAAACAAATGAATATCAAAAAATACATGCATAAATAATTATTATACATATGTATGTGTGTAGGTGCTGGGCCCCTAGGGAGTGAGCTTTATATGAAAAAATAAAATAAATGTCTAATTCTTATTTTTATCGTATGCAAACAAATGATAAACCACAGGCCAGGCAGGTAAACAAACAATTTGAATTGAAAAGCGGGTAATACAATTAACCAAAACCAACAACAAACAAATTAATAAAAAAAATCGGATTGCTTCAGTCGACAGCTAAATACTCTGCCCTGTGAGAAACTCACCACACCGCAAGAGCTTGACTTACAGTTGTAAGGCAACTGTGTTATAACAAGCATCTTAGCCCCATGACGTCAACAGCAAGATCAAAGTGTCTAACCAAAAAATATCACAACGTTTAATATTATTTTATTTTTTATTATTACGCACACACACACACTGGTTCGACTTGAAACGAAGGCCAAGTTTAGATTGGAAGCCCGTGAACCGAGCGTAGCTTTTTAACAGAGCGCGAGTAAGAAAGAGTGAGAGACAGAGAGTAAACAAAGAGTTGAGCAAGTGGGTCGAGAGAAAGTGTGTGGGGGGTTTGAAAAAAAGTTTGCCGGTGAAAATAATGTGAGTTTTTTTTTTGTACTTACCTTGGTGAGGTTCTGGCTTTGATATTGATTCAGATTTGGATTGGAAGCGGGTGGCTGTGATGCCAAATTGTTGAGACTGGAACGTTTGTAGCCAATGCCGTTGTTGCTGCTGCCCGAACTGCTGCTTATGTTGTTGTAGTTATTATTATTATAGTTGTAGTTGTGATTCTGATGATATGGCTGCAAGTGGAGATTTTGCTGGTGCTGTCCAGTGGCTATTGTTGTTGCTGCTGCTACGGCTGCGGCCACAACGTGCTGGAAATGCTGAGCTGTGGTAGCTGACGTGTGAATTTCACTACCAACGGGCTGCACAAAGGTACTCAAGTTTAAGTTGTTGTTGCCGCCGGCGTTGTTGTTGCTGTTGTTGTTCTGATTATTGGTGGAACGTTGAGCGTGGTGAGTTAAAGACTTGAGTGTGGCTGGCGTCGGCGTTGGCGTCTCTAGGCATTGACCAGCAGAGCTAGATGTGGTCCACACAGACATCTTGAGCAGCGAACGCAATATTTCCTGTATAAGGCATCCATTTTGCACGAATTCCAATACACAGAGAGGCAAAGAGCGAAACGAAAATGAAACAAACAAAAAACAAAACACACACAGAGGACAGACACACGAAAGCGCGAAGAGTTATTAATTTGCTTGATTAAGTACACTAGGAACGACGGGTAAGTACCGAATTAAAATAAAAACACAGACTTGGCCTTTAAAATTACATATTGGGTAGAATTAAGAGTGTTTTGTGTATAAACAAAATTAAGTAATTGCGCGCACACTGTGCAATTGCGAGACAACAAATACAGACTAAGGCTGCTTAAGCATTATCGATAACAACAGTGGCTATCGCTTGCGGGCTGTTAGCGTGCTGTTAAGTGCACAGCTGCGCTGTTAGCTAAAAGACATGTGGTAACGCCGCTGATCTGAGCGCGCTATTTTTAATTATTTAAAATTAGCATCTCATTTGAACTTGACATTAAAACAGTTACGATTAAAATTGTGCAATGACAAAAAATATCAACGTCCCAATAGGATCATTAATCAAACGCCCACATATTGTGCATTAATTAAAATGCATTCTTTTACGCTAGCAGTGACACAGATTTTAATTTATTTATGCTTTTTATTTGTTTTTATAAAATTTTCAATTGATGAGGTTGTTGTTGTTGTTGCTGCTGTGGCTGCGACTTGTTAGCCACTGATTGTTTTTGCATTTTCACTTCTTTTGCATATGATTTGTTTGCTCTTGCTTCTTCACGCTGGCTTCCGGCGTGGGCGAACCGCTGTTTATTTTTGCCAAATAGCCACTGGCTATGGCCTATGTATATCTATATCTGTATCTATAATATGTATTTATGCATCTGCCTCGCATCTATGCCTTGAACTTGCCAGCTTCTTGTTCGCTTGAACCCCAAAACAACTTGCAACACACACACAAGTCAAAGAGTTACATTCCCCACCACCCAAAAAAAAAAAAAAAAAAAACCAAGAACCATATCCAATATACATATGCAAATTGCCTGAGCTACAGATACAGCTATATCTGTATCTATATGTATATATATGCTGTTGTACATATGTATGACTTTGTTGGTCTGTGCTTTTTGCACCGTGAATTCATTTGGCAAATAGATATATATTTAAATACATACATACAAATAGATACAGATACTGTACAAACACGAGTCATGTGCCGCTTTTTAACGGCTTTATTTGGGCCAATATCTATGCTTTTTATACGACAGTCAACGCTCGGAAGATGGACATAAAACTGATATAGATTATTGTTGTTTAATATTAAAATGGTTCATAAGATGTTCTTAAAAAATATATAAAAAGATTTTATTCAAAATAAACTAGTTAATTTTTATATTTAATTACGCATTCCTTCCTAGTTTTCCTATAAAAAAAATTATGAAAATAAAACTAAATATTCTTTGGAATTTACCAATATTTAAATTAATTTTGTAAGAATAAAAAAATCTATAACTAAACCAGTCAATTATCAAAGTATTATAGCTTTCAAAAATATATTGCTTAATGTATTCAAATCTGTTCAAAACTGTTTGAAAAAAAAACACTAGGATTTCAAAGCTTCAAACATTTCGCAAATGTTCGCTTTTTCGAACTTTTACTGTCTAAGACTAAGATTCCTAAACGACTTCCAAGGCGTGCCACCATTCAAGGTGTTACAAATGTTGTGTGTGTGTGCGTGTGTGTGTGGTTTTGTTGTTATCAGCAAAGCTCGCTGTGACGCTTTGTTTGTTTTGAAATGAACGAAAATAAAGAGTCAGAAGGTTCAAATAGTCAACTACACACACACACACATAAATATTTACCATGGTATTTGTAGATTTGCCAATGAATGAGGTCTAATGTTCGAATAGTATATTATTAATACGACATTCACTATGATCATGTTAAAGATAGATAGGAAATAAGACAAACTGAGCTAGTTTTTGTTTTTCTGGTTGATGGCTCAACAATTAAAGCCAATTAAAATCAATAAATCGTCTCAAGTACACATTGTTAGCCCTCAAAGTAGTCAATAAATATACTGAGCTACGATTTGATTTCATCTTCATTTGTTTGTTTATTGTTTTTTTTTTGTTATGCGCAAAAGCAAAAAGAAATGACGCCAAGTCACAGGCTAATAATAAACGTATATTATTAAATTTTTTTAACTCTCAGAAAATGGACTTTCTATAACAGCAACAAGACTAACAATCTAGATATGCCACCGAACAATGTTAGGCCTTTAAGCAATTGCATGTAAATAAGCAGTTTGCATTTTGTATACCCTGTAAACACTTTCAATTACTGCCAAGTATATTGCTCAACAAAAAGAAACGATTTTTATCGATAACTTAACGTTCCTAAGAGCTGGAACTCACAATTTCCCTCTGTTTACAGGGTATTCTCTAGTCAATCAATATTATTAGACCTTCTTACAATTTGCTGTTGACGCTTTGTCTGACTTGTGACGCGTGTTTCTAATTATAAAAAAAAACAAGAAATAAATAAACAAAACTAATCGATAAGAAGGCTACAAAAAAGCGAGCAAACAATATCCAAAGCCTTGGGGAAAACACACAAAGATAAATTATTTAGGTATATATAACATTAATTTGATGTCAAAACTATTGACTTTAACGCTTTTTATTTTATTTATTTTTTTTGCAAGCGTTAGAATAAATATTTAAAACAGATATTCTCATATTCCAACTATTTGAACAGATATGCAAACTAACTAAGAAAAAAACGAACGTTTAAGAATGCGCAAAGAAGCAAAAACAAACTTAAAAGATAGCAAACAAAAACGTTTAAGAATGTCACACAAAGAAGAAGAAGAAGAAAAACACCTTTCAAATGCAATTTGTCTTTTTTTGTTTGTATTTTAATGCTTAATCAATAACTTAAATGAGTAGAGTGCAAAAAGGCCATGAATAGGTATTTAGTTAGGTACAATAATAGACAAAGCTAAGTACGTGGCAATATGAACTAAAAGCTAATGGACAAGATAAACAATCACAAGATAGATTTTATTTGTAGCTCTGGTCAACGTATCGTATGCTCAATATTGCCCATAGACTGCTTGCGCTGATTGTTGACCTCGAAACGTTCCATGATCTTGGCCACAATCGACGAAGGCGGCTGATCAGAGCTGGAGGTAAGACCACGATAGCCCAAAGCGCTTGAATCCGCCAATGAGCTGGCCATTTGCAGGCGCTTGACAAACGCTTCCGTATCAATGCCCGGCACCTTGGAGGGTTTAAGGAAGCGCTTGGGTATGCGCGACAGCATATCCTCTGTGCCCACGGGTCCAAAGCCCAGATTAATGAGTATTGCCTCCGGATCCGGTTTGCGCGACTCGAGCAGACTGTCCACGCTGGAGTAGCGACTCGAATCCGACTGCATGGATATGGAACTGTCGCGCAGCAGCAGCGTGCTAAAACGATGCTGACGCACTGCCTGCGGACTGAGCTCTGGTGCCGTGCTGCTCGAGTCAAAGGATTCCTCATGCCGCAGACAGCGACTGGCACTGGTTATGCTGGGATAGAGTTTGGCATTGGGCAAGCGTGGCATTATCAGCGTCTCTTCCGCATCCGCATCCACATCGGCATCCACATCGGCATCCTCTAGATCGGCCGCATAGGCACATTCCATGTCCAGATGCAAGGCATGATCATCCAGGAGAATGGGTTGCTGGCGTTGCAGTTTGCGACGCTTACGCAACGGTTTGTTGGGCGGAAAATGTGACATCGAGCTGGTCGAGATACTTTGTGGCAAGTTGTCGCTGCTGCCGGCTGCATGCGTCTGCTGCGTTGCCCGATGCGTTGCCTCAAAATTGCTGCAGCTATGCGAACGCTCCATTTTGATTCTATCTCTCTCACTCTCTCTCTCTCGCTCTGTCTTTCGCTTTGAAGTTTCACGGCTGCTTGGATTACGCTACTGTTTGTAGGCCAATGCTCATATTTGGTAAGAGCAAAAGCTGTCTCGTTCGACACGCTTCCGAGCTTCCAGAGATCAAGCTCAAGTTTCAGCTTAATGACGAAACAATAACAACAACTTTTTCGTTGTTGTTTGTTATTTGTATCTGTTTTTTGTTTATTTAATTCAATGTCTGTTTTTATTTGTTGTTGTTTTTCGTACACAAACACATAGACACACACAGAGACAGCGAAAACGTGTTTCGCACAATTCCACCTTTTTTAGTATTTTTGGTTATTTTTGTGTTTTTGTTTTTGCGCGCTTCTATTGAACGGTTAATCAGCCGCTGAGCTGAGCACTTGTGACCCCGGATTCGAATAGGCAGCACTTGACATTGATCAATTCGAAGACGGAATTCAACAAAAATGTTGATTGCAAATTCTTGGCAAGAGTTGAGTTTGCTTGAGAGCTTTATTGATTTAATTATTGTATTAAGTATATGGATTTATGCTTTAAGTACACATATTAATTATTAACTCCGTTTTACTCTACTCTCATTCGCTCTTCACTCTCTTTCTTTGTTGCGTGTTGCCTTGTTGCTTTGCTTTCCGCAATCCAATTCGTACCGCACAGCGCAAAGTGATCTTTAAAACTGAAAACACACAAAACGAAACGGCAAAAGGCACGCAAAGCCGCAGCCAAAGCTCGCGCAAGCGATAGCAACCGAGAGAGCGTAAAGTGTGGTGAGAACGTGTTTTCGCGCTCTCTCTCTCTCACTCTGACTTCAGTCGCAATTGGAAATTACTTTGCGCGCGTTTAACAATTTCCTCAAGCACGACGCCAATCTATATAACTTTTGATTAAAAGCACAACGTTTTGCGGTTAACTTGTCGATCGTTGTGTATGTGTGTTTGTGTGTGTGCTTGCATGGGTGTCAATGTTTAAGGGGTTTTAATAAGAAACAAGTTAGCCTTTGCTCTCTCTCTCTCTGTAGGGGATTTTGTTTTTATTTTTTGCTTTTATTATTATTTGCACGACTTTTATTCGTTAATTGTTTTGTAATGCACGTTTTTATTGTTTCTCAAATACGTTTCTTATTAGCCATAACTAAGTTGTTAAGATAACAATGGCTTTATGGTTGGCATGAGAGCTGATCTACTTAATAAATGTTTATCATTTGTGGCATTTAATGATTAACCATCTGTTTAAGCATTGTGTTTGTTTTCTTTGCTGCTGGCCCTTAAGGGTTAAGCCATTAAAACGATTGCACTCAAAAGAGTAAACATGTTCCACAGTGCAAAGCTTTTGCCGCAGCTGATTGCGTGATCGAGCTTTAACGGTAAGTAAAGTGAGCTTTGTACGCAGCTACAAGTTCAATATACCCCCATATAAATTCATTTGTTTTGGTCTACAAATTCACCACACTTAACTTGCGTTAAGCTGTAGACCCAGTTAGCGTATATTTCACGCCGACACATTCTGGCCAATACCAAACAAATTATTATTATGATCATTGCCAACAACAACATTTATCAGCCGCAGCAGCAGCAACAGTGTAAACAATATGTACAAAAGTTGTTTAAAGGCTTTGTTAACAGTTCATATAAATGTGGCAAGAAATTTGCAGCCGTACATTTGGAAATGTGTGCCAAGATAAAAGCAAAAGTTAATTTACACAATTCATCACAATTGACAATAATAATGAAATGTTGAAAGGCATTTTATGGATGATTCACTCAAAAGACAAAAAAAACCCAACATTTTATTATTTAATTGCATATTTTATTCTAAGCAACAAACAAAATGTAATTAACTCGCTGCCGGGGAGTTGCAAATTTTGTAATCAAGCAATCGCGAGGGATAGTATTATACATATATATAAATATATTTTAATAAGTTCTACAACCGGTAATAGATTGTTGCACAAACCGACTGCGATTGCAATTGTGAATTTTGTCTAGAAAAAGGCATCAAAGGTCGCCAGCAAGGGGAAATTCCAAACTGAAGTCTGTCCAGTTTCATTAACATGTTTTGTACTTTGTTTCCTAACTACAGATTATAAGGCTAATATGTAAACAGTTAAAACGTTATTAAGCTAATATCATGATTTTTGATTTCTTCTCAAAACTCAAAATTGCTGGAAGCAATTAGAAATGTTGACAAATGATTATTAGAATGCATGTACATTCACTTTAAACACTAAGATTAACAAATTAATTGCTAAATAAATATAAATTACTTGCCTTTTTTGTTCACACGCTCATGTAAGATATATAAAAACATATAATTTTGATTTTTGATTCTATCTTGTATGACACACGATCAAATATTACAATAACTATTGCATTATGAAGATGAAACTCTTATATATACATTTGTATCTAAATGTTCAGGAATGAGAACCATTAAATGGCTAGCGCCCTTTTCAATTGAACTTAATTGCTTACGAATTAATGCTGTAGTAACCAAAACAACAGCAGAAAAAATGGCATTAAATATAAGTTTTAACCATTAACAATTACCTCAAGTCGTAGTTTCGGTTTTTATTTGTTTAGTTATGCAGTTTTTGCTATCTACTAAATATGACATTAACTGCTTATGTCACATGCGGCATATGAGTATTATATGATTATTACTGTTAATATTTGCTGGTCCTAGCTCTTATATGTATATTTGACAAGTTCAAACAGAACAATCTCTATTGACTCGTACCTTTTGTCAACCACATTAGCACAATTAAATCATACATTAAGCGAAATTAAAATGGATTGCTTACCTGTCTTGAGTAAGTTATATGCTTTGCATTTGTTTATGCGCTTCAGCGTTTTTTATCGATCGTTCGATTTGTGACGGTTTTTTAACGGTTTTTGCACATGTGCAGCTGCTGTCACTTTCTATGGCCTTCCAAATACCACAGCTTTTAAGTGCAATGCACGAAACAGCTTTAGCGAGCGCCAACACAAGAGCGGGAGAGGGAGAGCGAGATGGATTGACAGACAGACCACTATAACTGTAAGTCACAACCGGCGCGAAGCACACGCAACAGAAAACTGAGTGATGGTGGGATGGTGGAAACTGTTGAATGCTGGAATGGTGAATGGATTTTTCACTTGGGCTTCTATTGTTGTGACTTTCAACTGCGAAGTATACAAGTGTACAGTGTGCATACTATATTTATCTTCGTGTGGTAATCAGTTTGGTTTTTGTCAACTACGTTGACATTAGAGATCATCTGGCAGGTAAGCTAAGTTATCTACCGCGCTTATCTTTACTGTGGGCACACAAACACTATTTGTTGTCACATAATTCAGGCCTTGCTCAGCCTTTTTTGTGTGCTTTAAATATTTTGTGTTTTAACTGGTGCAAAAATGATGGCTCTTTTATATTAGCTTATTAAGTGTAATTTTAACTGCAAAGTCTGGCCAACAGCCGCCACAACAACACGAATATGAAGAAAAACTAATACTGAAATGCCAGAAGCCAAGTAGACGGCGATGCGCGCTCAAACAGTTCGAAAGTGATTTGTATGGAGAGAGAGAGGAGAGCGACAGAGCAAAGAGCGCAAATGCATGTGGACGTTGTTGCCATAGCAACGTGCATATAACGGTGAGATGCATTTAGCTTGCGCTCAAAGTTGAGTGGCCAAGCTAGTGCACTCACTCATAACAGCTGCAAGAGCGAGAGAGAGAGAAATTAACATCACTGTTAATGTGCTGTTAATTTGCATAAAGAGTTAACAGGGGTTGCCTAGAATTTAAAAATGAAAACATTTATTTTTTGTTCTTTATTTAAATTTTGTGTATTCATTATGATAATATTGTACAATTTGTTCTTATTTGTTGTTTTCGTTTTGAAAATTTCTCAAGTTACATACACATACGATACATACATACATACATAAATAGCATGAGTTTCACTTGCGCTCAGTTTTCAGTTAACTTTTACTATTTTTCGCGGAATCGTTTCCAACAGGTAACAAAAAATAAATTATTGGCTTTATAAACATACATAAATGAATGTATATATATATATATAAATATATATATATATATAGATATATATTGTAGAAAGAGCATAAAACTTATAGGCTACAATTAAAATTACAGATTTATAACATGTCGGCAAGATATTCGATTCTCATTCCTTATAATTTTTTGTTTGTTTTCGTTTTTATCATCAGCATCAGCATTATGCATTTATCTCATTCATTTTATATAATAATCATATAGTATATTTATGTGTATCTTGGTAATAATATTGTTTAGAGTTTAGACTATAACTAAAAACAAATTGTGATGTACAACACCGAAGATGACAAATTGAAATAAATGTTGCTTACAATAACATAGAAAAAGGACGAAAATAAACGATTTCCAGCAAAAATAAATTGAAGCATGCGTGTGTAGGTGTGAAAGAGTGTGAGTGTGTGTGAGTGTGTGTGTACGTGTGCTTTAAAAATAATAAACAAATATATAATATAATATTGAGCATTGAACTGTGTACTGTTCAAAAAATTATTGTATCAATCGATGCGGAGTATTTGTTGCAAGCATAGCTCTTAAGCTCTTCTTCTTCTTCAACTATTTGTTGTTAATCGTATATGTATAAACAATTGTTAATTAAATTAAGTAAGCTGTTAATTATGGCAAACAAAGATTGTAAACGCACAATGTCATATACATACATATATGTATTTATATATGCTTAAATTATTGTTATTATCTTTTGTGTATTACGATTTATATATATATATATATAAATGTTTATATTGTAAATCGTATATATATATATATTGTTTCTCTCTCTATTTGTGTACTTAATATTTTGTTCAGATACTGTTTAAATTTAATATTGTTTTTTTGTTTGTTTTTTGTTTGAGTTTTGAATCAACTTTGTTGCGTTGATTATTTTTTTTTATATAGTTTTTTCTTGTTTTACAACAAATGCACACATTTTAATATTTTCCCTTTTTTGTTTAGTTTTTTTTTGTGTTTTTTTTTGTTTCTTCATTGCCTTAACTTGAACTTAATTAAGATTTGTATCAACATGTTTTATTGCAGAGCGACTTATAAATGTAAAAGATAATTGCTTAAAAGAGTTCAAATATATATTTTCTTTTGTTCTGGGCTGAAAACATTTCTGTTCATTATTTTTTGTTTTTCTTTTGTTAAGCAGAGATCCTAATTAATTCAACATTATAGCCACAAATAACAAGGATTTTGTTTATGTTTAGGCCAAAAAAATAGCATAGAACAAATTTTGGGTGTTTTTTTTTAGTTTTTTTTTTGTTTAAAAATTTTACAGTTTACATTTAAGTATATTCAACAATTAAAAAATGCTTAAGACGAAGATTTTTGAATAGAATTTCAAATAGAGCATATCTGGAATGTATTTAAAATAGGGATTAAAGTTTGGACCTATGGTCTACCATTATGTATATATATATATATATATATATATATAGCAAGAAGCGAACTTATGTTTTACTGGACAGACTCTCTATTCGTGTTGTATAATAGCTAATTTTAATTGTATATATATATAAATACATAAAGATGATAATTTCACTTAATTACAGCATATTGTTCTCTTTTGTTTGATTCTTTTACTTTTCCTTTCCTTTAACATAGCGAGAATTGAAAGTTGATAAAACAATTTATATTTAATCTCATTGTTACTAAAGTAGCTAAAACAAAAACAAAAAATATAAAACTAAATATTTTGTTTTTTTTTTCGATTTTGAAAGATTCTTTAGTTTTACACACACACACACACACACACATATGTATATATATTGTATATATAATCTGGTATTTATATACTTTAAAGACAGAACTTATGTGTTAAAACTTATGTTTTAATTGAAAAATGGCTTATTGAAAATTGTGTCCACATTTTGTGTGTATGTGTGTGTGTGTGTGTGTGTGTTTTGAGAGCAACTAATATTATTACAACTATTGATTGGGCAGCTCCGTGAGCGTCACATCATACAGATCATCCTCGATCTGTTGCACTTCCAGTAAGAAAATGTCCTCGTTGCAGTAGAAGGATATCATATCATCATCAATTTTCGCCGTAATCCTGTAATACAATGTACAAACAAGCATGTTAGTTGGAAATCAAATGGAACTTTCAGTACGGTTCGGTTCGGTTCGGTTTGGTTTGGTTCGTTTCGTCGCGTTGTAGACACAACCATTGAGCCCGTTTGGCATTAGTTTTGGTTACAGGCTTGAGCATTATCAGTTAGACTAAATTACATGAATGAATGCATGTGTGTGTGTTTAGGTGTGTGAGTGTGTGTGTTGATTATATGGTGGTTCAGTGCAGATGTGTATGTGTGGTGGTGTAGGTGTATAGCACTTGGACACAGCTGGCCTTACTTACCCCTTCTTATTTGTGCGATAAATGTTATTTATGCTCGTTGTTGAGATTTTGTATTTGTTTTCAATCTGCAATTGAGAAACGAGAGAAATATGATGTTTTGTCTGTTGTGTTTTGCACGAGTAGCGAATAACGAGTAACGACTAACGACTAACGAGTAGCGAGTAGCGAGTAGCGAGAGTAACGAGAGAGAGTGAAACAATATAACAAAGAAACTAAAATATTTCTCTTATAACTCTTTTCTTTTTCTTGTTGTTTTGGTGTTTGTGATTTTGTTCATTTGTTCTTTGTTTTAAGCCAATCTATCGTAACGAATTGTATTTGATAACGCCCCAAACTGTAGACTGTGCTATTTTCGTTTGTGTGGGTTAAGTGTAGTTATAAATGGATTGTACACACATATACATATATATATATAAATAAACAATTATATATTTAAAGTAGTTTGTTTTATTTTGAATTATTTGGACCATCTACTTGTGAGTTTTGTTTGATGAGGTTTTATTTATGACATTGGTTAAGAGACGCTTTCAATTAGTTTTGACTAGCATAAGATCCATTTTATTTTATTTTATGCATAACGATTGATATGAAGTTGTTGGTTTTTATTTGTTTATTGATGCTTTGAGTTAAGAATTATGCGCATTAATTGTGGTCCATATTTATTATTATTATATCCTTTATGTTTTTTAAGAGAACTTCATCTTACAGATTTGAACATTTTGGAAAGAAATTTGCATATTTTTTTTTTTTTGTTTATTTATTTTAGATCAACCAATTCGACCAAAATGAACAAAATTACAGACGTTATTAGAGTTTTTGGTTTAGACTGAAAAGTGAGTTGGGAATTATTACGTTGTTGGATAGGAACACATGCTGGGTCACTCTTCACTTTCTGCTGCATTGTTTTTTTTTTTTTGTTGCTTCTATTCTTGCTACTTACCGCATTTAGCAGGCCAATGGTGGTGGGAGGTACCACATGCAGCGGCGTATAGACCTCTTCGTTCTCCTGCCGCACATACAACATGACACGTTCCGTTGTTGGCGGTGTCATGCGGCCACGTTTCATTGGTGGCCCAAAGTCGGACATGGGCGTGCTGGTTAACATACTCTGTTCCAATATATGATCCTTTTTGTCACTGTGAAAGAGCATTGAATTTAGTTGAACGTTCGGCTTGGAGGCACCGCACAACCGCTGTGGAAAAGGTTTACGATTTTTACTCACGTCTGCATGTCGGGCGGAAAATGATTGTGAAATTTGAGCGTGGGCGTGGCCACCTTCTGACCGTGCAGCAAGAATGGTGAGGCACCTTTGAGCTCCGGCGAGTCAGTCTCATGCCCATAGAAGCTCTGCAATTAGATGGAGAATATATATGGAGTATTTAATAAAATTCCAATTAATTGTACTGTTAGTACAAACTTTGTCAAAATCCGGCCAAGGTCGTACATCCTAGACCAGAGAATGAAAGAATTAAGTGCAGAAATTTTAAATGATGCGGAAACAAGCTAAGCAAACTGTCGTTTGGCATATCAAAAATAACTTTCTTTTCTAAACTTTCTATTCTTAAACATTTTGCAAAGGTTTCCAATTTGCTTACCTTTTCCATATCCTCAGCGGGCGAGAAGAGCACTGGCGGCTTGGCCAGATCCTGCATGCCATAGAACTCGGAACGATCTGTGACCGGATGATACAGATCATCCAGCTTCTTGCGTCCAGTTGGTGTCATCTTACGCTTTGCGGCACGACGTTCCTCATCTCGCGTCTTACGCTCGGCGCCCTGCAAGGGAGAGAGAGAGAGAGAGAGAAAAAGATGAGACAATGAGTGGATGATGTAGTAGGCTTTTTAATTGTCGGGTTTAGCTTACAGCTTCTGCCTTTTAGTTTTTATTTCTTTTTGTTTTTGGCGCTTGCGCAAACAGCGCCAGGTGTTTTAAAGTCTGTTTGTATATATGTGTGTGTGTGTTTGTGTGTGTGTGTTTGTAATTAGCAATCAATCAAAATGCATGGGATGCGAACATACCAACAATTTTGTTTATTGCCATACCTTTTGAATTTTTGTTTTTCGTCTCTTTTTTTCTTATATATAAATTAATTAAATTCATGTGTGTGTGTGTGTGTGGTGTGTGAGTGGGCCTTAAGCCTGCCTGCCACAGCCTGTGGCAGACACCACACTCAGCGTTTGCCTGGCTCTGTCTATCTGCTTGTCAGTGATGCTAGTTTGGCCTTTTTTTCATAGCGGGAAATGTCAGTTGTTTGTTCAAATATTCATGGTGAGATAAGAAGCTAATTAATTGTTTTTGGGTATAATATCAAGCTATTTAAAGTTTCATACAGTGCCACAAAGTTAATAAGTTAAGGCCAGGAAACGAAATTTAAGATATAAAAGCTTAAAGTTTCCTTCAAATGAATATATTTCTAGTGTTCAAGCTATCGAGTGCATACTGTATTAGCTTAGTTAAGTTAAACAACACAACAACTATTAAACAAATAAGGAAATATAAAATAGGATTTCTTTGAAAATCACAGCTAAATATTATAAAACACAAAACATGGCTTTTTATTGTATTAACACCAACCAAAACTAGCTTTTATAGCTGCTTTAAATGGACAACACTGTTGCTGCTGCTGCTGCTGGCTGCTGTTGCTGAATACAAACAAAAAAAACAGAAAACAGAAAACAAGTTTGTTGCCACCAACGCTGGCAATTGCAATTGGCCAAGCTTTGGCAGGCACCGTTAGGGTCAAAAGCATTTTTTTGTTTTTTTTTTTGCTTTAAAAATTATTATAAAATACTTAGAGAGCGAAAGATGCTGCAGCATAAATATGCATACATCATAAATAATGTGGCGGCGCCCCAAACCATTGCACACCATCTTGCTTGCAACAAGCAGGCATTTGTTGCTATGTTTGTGTGTGTTTGTTTGTTGCCTGGCCAATTTGCCCACCTGAGCAGCAGCTGCCCAGCTACGCTGCTTGATTGCCTTTGAGTGAGTGAGCGGCTAATGCACACTAACACAAACACACACACACACACTGTGATTGCTGGTTTGCGTGTAAACAGATTCTGCGGCTCTCTTGGCCAACAGCTTGTGTCTTGTGTTGTGTTGTGCTGTGTTGCACTTTGCATTTGTAATTAAAAATCAGCAATTGAGGCGCAGGAAGTGATAGTCCTCCCCTACCCTCCATCTGCTGCTGTCGCTGCTGCTGCTGCTGTGGTAGCCATTTTTTATAGCTGTTTTGCTTTAGTTATGCAAGGATGTACACACACAGCCACGCTTATCACAGCTACAAATTTAGCCTAGAGCATCAACTCTATGTGTGTTTGTGTGTGTGTGTGCGAGCTGCATGTAAATAACTGTATTTTATTACATACTTTTATTTTATCTTGGCAAAAATATCGCCAAAGTTGCGCAGACAGCGGCACAAATCGACGCCGTCGCCAATGCGGTCAATGTTCGCCGCCTTTTTCTTCATCGTCTTCATCATCATCATCGTTATGATCATGATCATTTGCTTCTTCTTGTTAATCGACTAACAGCACAAGGGGATGCTGAGGGGTTTTCTTTTTTGCGCATTTTTTGATGCATATTTGTTAAACTGCGATAGTCACACACACACACACACACACACACAGACAGGCGATTACAAGGCGCACTTTTCGATATGGTCAATTTTATCGATAAACCAAGCTTTGGCACAGATCTTTACAGCTTAAAACTAAAAGAGATGAACTTTCTCTCTGTTAATGTTAAGTTATAATAAAAAATGTTAATGTGCAGAGCGATCTTGTTGGGGGAAAAATTGATAACGAATAATATTAATAATAAAAAAAAACTAAAAAGCATCTAATCCCCCTAACTCTTAAAGTACCTTTGCATATTAAAAGCCAAAAAGCATTAAAACAATTTAAACAAATAACCATTATTGTGCTGGGTGACCATAAAATGAGTGCAACATTATTAGTTAATAGATCCAGCAGGATTTTTATGTCTTACTCTTACGAAAATCGTGCTAAAGATATAAAAAAAGCAACCGCTTTAAGATTATAATCTTCTATCATAAATTTATGTCTCATAATAACATTTTCGCAATCGAATATTATTATATTATTGCCTTGATTGCAATTGCAATCAAAACTACAAGAGCTGCAACCAACTTGCAAATGCAGTGAAATCAGACTACGCACAACAAGAAAACCAAAGCAACTCATGTGAAATGCATATATTTATGTGTAATAAAGGATGTATGTATGTTTGTGGCCTGAAATAAGCTGGTACGCGAAATTTAATTGATACATTTACCGATAAACACACGCCTCAAAATGCAAAAGATACTCGGTCAAGGAGTACAACCAAAAGGGCGTAACTATAGCTATGGCATACACTTTGAGAAAATGCAATCAAAAACTACGATCCATGCTTAAGTTGGGTTCTTAGTTCTTACTTGCTGCTTTAGCATAAGTTTCAGTTAAAGTTTCTTTCGATGATTAACTTATGCTTAAAGCACACGAAAAAGAGAAAAGTGAATATACCAAAACTTTCTTATAAACTTCACAAACCAAAACAATGCTCGCATTATTTTGTGGCAAGTGTAGCAAGCATTTATTTAAGGCAGTTGCAGTTGGCCAAGTACAATAAAAGGTAGTCAGGGCTGGCAGGCATGTCCAATGTGGCTGGGAAGAGCAACAGCAACAGCAACAGCAACAACAGAAGTGTAATGATATGAGAAAATTAAATTGGAAATCCACGAAATGATTTATTAATAAAGCACATCAAGCGAGAGCAGCGAATACAGAAAACAAAAAAAAAAGTGAAGGGTTCGTTGCAACGGTGCGAATATATGCGGAAAGGAAGGAGGAGGTGGAGGAGGAGCGGAGAAGAGACCAAGGCAAAGTTAAAAACAAGGGCACAAGGCAATGCGCGAAAGGATGATGCCCAGGAAATCAGTGCCAAAGATGTGTTGCAAGGGAACGATGCGAAGAAGAAGAGGGTCAAGCGTTGTCCATTTACTTTTGTACGCGTTACGCTTTCCACCTGAGGTAACCAAGGAGTTTTGCAAGGTTTTGACGATGAAGGGACAACCCATATGTGCCAGCATCATCATCAGCAACAGCATGCAACAACATGCAGTTGCCCCCAATTCGATAAAAAGCTGGCAGGCTGGCAGGCAACAGCGACAAGTGGCAACAACAAGAACAGCAATGAGCTCAAGTCACGTCGTTCAGCTTTTAGTTAGCTTTTGCTTCATTCAACCTGTTGCTGCAGTTGTTGCACGTGGCAGCCATGTGTGTGCCTGCCTGCCCGTGTCTGTGTCTATGTCTGTGTGCGTAATTATATATGTTGCTGGCAGAAATGAAATCACTTACCTTATCGCAGAAGACCTTTATCTGACAGTAGCCACGATGAAAGACTGTCACATCCCTTGGATCCTCAAACGTATCGATTTGTACGTGCAACGGCAGACCCTGAAAGAGATGAATAATAATAATATATATAATGCCATAAGAATAATGATAATAATAATGCTGCATATAAATGATTAAACTAAGTAAGCAATTTGCTTTAGCCAAGCTTCACTGTAGCTGTCACGTTATGCTCCCTTTCTTCTTTTCCAAGCATCGCTTTAATGAAAAGCAAGCTTGACTCTGACTCGAAGTTCGTGTGTTTCTGTCAATGAAATATCAACTTAATGGTACGCATTACAACATATGAAAGGATGCAACAAACGACAACAACTTGCAACATACTTCCTACATATATACGTATGTGTTTAAAAGGCAACAACCACAGCAAATTGCCAGCCTCCTTTTTGTATACATATACATATATATATTTGTTGGCTTGGCCTTGCAGGCATTATGACTATGTGATTAAGTGTGTAACACGGTTGTATTCCATGCAACTACACGGGAGCAAAGCAAAAGGGTAACGCCTTCAGGGCTCATCAACTTGTAGACATTCGCTCTATAAGCGGTTGTGTGTGTGTGTGTGTGTGTGTGTGCACAGGTGTTTATTATAAAGCGATGCCAAAAGGCGTTTACTTGCTGCGTGTGTTCCTTCTACTAACTAAGTCAAGTTTCTGCCTTGAAAGTGATGTATTTTTTTCTTCTTTCTTTTATCAGTTTGTGATCAATTGCTTGTTATATTAGCATTTCGTTTCGTTGCCTCTTCTAATGGCTTAGTCATTTAATATGTTTATGGCATAGAATACATAATCAAACTTTGACTATTTAAATATAAATCTATAATTAAACATACTTTGTCTTTAAGGTTTTCCAAAGTAATCAACTTAAATCAACCTAAAATATATAATGTCTCGATATATATAGCTTCTTCTACATAACGAACACCAAATCGATAAGCATTCATAACAAAAAACAAATAATTTTGTTGAACTATTTGATATAGTTAACTGTGATGTATGTTCCAAACTAAAAGTTGTTCCATACTATACTATTGAGTTTGAGTTTAAATAGTTCTAAACAGAGGGGATTGATTGGCAGCATTCGAAATAACGCTTAATTGCTTGATAATTTATGCACAATTTTTAATTATCATAAATCATCCCCCTAAATATATATATACTCGTATATAGCTTATGTTATTTACTAATAATCTAGCTTTTACTAGTCAAGCTAATTGGTTGTTAAGTTTTGAAGCTTGTTCGCTTATACAAAAGAATATTTCTATAGAACTCTTAGATTTTTCATTAGCTAGTTAAGGTGACCTTATTTTATTACATCATGATAGCTTTATTAGTTTCTTTCAATGCATATTAAACAATATTTTCCTCTTTTGAACCCTTGTTTTTTGTAGCATAAAGTTTCTTGTAACGCAATTCATTGTCTTTGTTGTTGTTGTTGTTGCACAAAGTCTTCAATGTATGTGTACATGATACTTGCAACATGATACTTGATACATTTATTGACCTCTTGTTCGATTTGATATTCAGTTTTCAGGTATCAATATCAAGTAACACACATTTTTTGTGTGTAATAAAATAATTCTTAAGTTTGCAAGTTTGTTTCACACTTTGCCATACACCATTCAATTTGTTTTCTAATGGTTTATGGCGCAAATATAATGTAGGTGTGTTTGAAATGTAACAGGAATATGTTTGATCTCAATCGCTTGTCAAGTGCTTAATAATAAAAAACTGAACACGTTTCACATTATTTATATGTTAACAAGACTGCAACGTTTCCGATAAACATCTCCAACAGGTCTTAGACTTAAAGTTAGCTATATCTATAGAAAGAGAGAGAGAGAGATATAGATTGAACTTACCTTAACTCCCTTTTGACTGCTGAAATCCGTGCTTAAACACTGAACCGCAATGTTGATCTGTTGCGAAAATAAATGCAATGCAATTAATATTAATGTAAGCAATTAACAACGCATTATAGTTAATACAAACAAAAAGCAAACAAAAAATGTTTTAAAAAAGAAATTATAACTTAAATAAACTACATTGTCTTGGGGGGCTGCGACTGTCGACTGTTATTAGAAGCAATTGTTTTCTCTCTATTAAGTCGATGTCCTCTTTATGCCCACAACAGTTTAAAAAATTCCAACACACACTCACACACACATTACGCACATACGCACACGCACAACAACAACAACAACAACAACAAAAGGCGGGGATACTTTATACAGTTGGTTATGGCAATGGCAATGCCAATGAAGCTGAAGCTGAAGCTGAAGTTGGAGACAATAACAAGGCAATACACAGAGGACCAAACGAACGAACCAACGAACGAACGAACTGTGGCAACATATCTCTTTGGCTCTGGTAAGGGGTGGGGCGGAGGGAGAAGGGGTGTGTGTGTGTGTACATGCTGCGGCAAGTTGACTTTTGCAACGCATCCAATTCATTTTTTTTCATTTCATTTCATTTCGACTTCGATTCAGTTGCTCAGCGACAGACTTCAAGTCGCACTGTATGTGTGTGTGTGTGTTTAAAGGCATTTTAAGCATGTCCAAGCCAGATGCGACGAGCCAAAGACAAACAGTCGGACATAACAACAACAACAACAACAGCAGCAGCAACGGCAACAACGTCGAAATAAAAAAGAGTAGAAAATCCATCAACGCAAAAATACCAAAGGAAACAATCTTAATGGTAAAAGTGCAACGCAGTCAGCGTCGCAGTCGCAGTCGACGTTGCAGTTGACGTTGTCGATGTGGACGACGTGGAGCAGTATTTAATGTGAATAATTAGCGGGCGCGTACCATATAAGAGGAGACACACACACACACACACACACACACATCGAATCGATGGACACAAAGCTGCAGGCAGCAACAGCACCAGGGGGTTCGCAAGGGAGGGGAAGTAGCTTGCACAAGATGCAGCACCTGCGTGTCGGTGCGTACGAAAGTTTTTTTTTTACTTTTTGCCGCAGCCTCTGCTGCTGCTGGGAAAGGCAAAAGATACGCGCACACAGACACTCAGATACAGATACACAGCGACAGATACAGATGCGCAGATACACAGTGAGGGAGCGAGGGGGGGGGGGTTACATTACTGATGCTGCCTAACGGCATAAAACGAAATCGACATTATGCGCGCGGCCTTTTTGGCTGGCCACAGACAGACTCTCTCTCTGCTTTGAAAATGTCTGGTTGAGACTTTTTGGATTAACATCTCAGCGCGTAAGCAATTTGTAAATAAAAAGCGCGATATCGAAATGCAGCCAAAATGCACTTATGGCCAACAAGCCAGCTTTAGTCAGCCAGTTAGCCAATTTAATAACTGCTTACCAATTTGACACAAGTCACTGAACTTGACAACAAGTGGAAAATCAGTGCAGAAAAATATATTTTTTTTTTGTCTGGCAACAAATAAAGTGGCTTTAAAAATGTATGTCTTGGCTATTGACAGAGCCGAGTGCCATCTTAAGACAAGTCCTGTTATTTAGTTAGTTTAGCTTAAACTCATGACTTTAGCGAAACTTACAAATCACTAACGAAAACCTCTTTAAACTAGTTACGTTTGTAAACATATATTAATTGCCTTGATTATCATACTTAGGCCAACTCTTTGCAATATTATTATTAATGATTATTGCAATAATTCGCTGTTATAGGCGTATGTGTGTTATGAATTGTTATTAATTGTTTGCTAGTTATAGTTGCTGTTGCTTCTAATTAGAATCAAGTGTTTGATATACTCTATAAGGTATGGAGTCTTATCTTTTACTACTAGGCGGATTTGCAAGATAATGTACTATAACAATAAGGTTTGAAGTATGAACAAGTTAGTCTTCTTTTGTGAAATCATTTGCTTGATTGAACTACAACTTTGCCTAAATTAAGTTGAACAACTTTTAGGAAAGCCTTCCTTTCATTTCACCCTTTCATTTCCCATAGATGTTAATCAGGCCTTTAGGTGTATAGTTTCAAATCCTTATAAGAGTTGAGAAAAAACCTTTAATAAAAAGGCAAAATCACTTTTTGTAAGCCTTCAATTCACATTTTAATCAGTCTTTATCAAAAGATGTTTTCTTTTAATTGCCATCAATAGTTTATTTTGTTGCAGTGGGTGGAGTCTCTTTTGCATAACAGTTTTTCCCATGCTACACTTGAACAGTGTTGTTGGAATTAGTTAGTTTGTATTTCGGGGCGTATACGTAATATTTGGCAAGGCACATGGCGCTTGATTCGCTTCTCGAATAGAATTGCAAATATTTGAGGCGATTAAATTTGCTGATAATTGCTAAATTAAACGCGCTGCGGAGCTCAGCGCTTAAAGCCAATATGCAATACATGGCACACACACACACTAGCACACACACACACGTATAGAAAGAGAGAGACTGAAAATTGTCGTGGCAAGCAGCAGGCAGCAGGTGATTAAAAGTAAGTGTCATAAATAAATAAATGCATAAATTATTCTTTTGAATAAAGCAATAGCAACAGCGACATAAGCGAGAGAGATGGCAATACACAACATGTGTGTGTCTGTTTGAGTGTATGCGTTGGAAAGAGATAGCAAATGCAGGCAACTTAGCGACGCGCGTTGAATAATTTGCGTTGTACATATTGCAATTGAAAATAAATCACAAATTAATTCTTAGCACACACACACACACACACACACACAGCAACACACAACAATGAGTGTCATTTATTTGCCGTCTCGTTCATAAAATGTATTAATCTGTTTTTTGTTGTTGTGTGCTTTAATTGAGGCGGCGCTCAAAGCGCACAAACAAAATGGAGACTTTAGAAAGAATAAACAGTTTTGCTAGGGGGGAAAGGGAGAAATCAGTTAGAAGTACTTACCTTGGCGGAGCTCTCGAGCGGATTCCAGTAGACGGCAATGGCATTATGTGAGACTTCCTCAATGCAACCAACAAGTCCCACCGAGTTCTTTGTATCTGCAACAACAAACGCAAGAAAAGATAAGCAAAAAGACGAAGCAAAGAGAAGAGAGAGAGAGAGAGAGAGAGAGAACTAGCCAGTTAACGTTACGTATCGCTTTTGTATTTAACAATTAAGGAAAATTTTCTGTGACAAGTGCCTAATGAGTTATGTTTGATGATGGGGCTGGCAAGCAAGCAGGCAGGCAGGCAAGCAAGCAAACAGGATGCAACAGCATGTTGCAAGTAGCAAGCTGCAGCTGCCAACAGTGAGAACTTGAACAGCAGCGCCAAGATTATCTGCAATCAAACACAAAACCGAACGCAACGCCATTGCACGTTTATCAATGTCATAACTTCCAGCGAACAGAGTCAACTTTGCTAACTTTGTAGCATGCCCCTCCACGTTTCAATAAAATGCAACAATTTACGGTCTAGAAATCCTATACAAACCGCACGCTGTTCACTGTGTTTGTATTTTTTTTGGAATTTTACGCACCTGCATCCAAGATTCTTTGCTTTACGGAATGCTGACGACTGTGCCAGAATTGCCAGGCTTTTATCTCATCCTCGGGACTCTTCTCCTCGCGAAACATTAACATGATCACACTCTGCAAAAAGAAACAAAAGTTGTAGTTAGGTTAAAAAAGGGGTTTTTTTTCAAAAAGAAAGAGTATTTCAATGACATATACGAGTTGTGACATATGTTTTGGGTTGCGTATGTAAAGTTATTTAGCTCGCACCCTTTTTGAAAGTCAAAAGGATTAGAGCGTATGCAGAAAGGACAAACTCGATTTAGCAGAAAAATATCCAACACTTTGTATCCTATATCTGTAGCCGTATCTTCCCATAGACATTTGCATATTGTGTGCATCATTTATGTATTTCATTATTATTTAACATTTTGAATAATTACATTGACATTGACTAAAAGGAAGCGCACAGATACAACAGCACAGCACAGCACAGCGATTGTCCCAACACAAATTGCAACCCCTTTTTTTGTTTTTTTTTCACCCCATCCCAAAACTGATTACGCTGCATAAATATTTTTGTGTATTTTGTGCGCCTTTTTTTTGCTCTTTGATTGTTCAAAGATCTTTTGGTTTTCTTCTGTTATATAACGTAAATATTCATGGGCTAATCAGCTCGTAAATTATACTTCTTTTTCTTACTTTTTTTTCTTGGTTTGTCCGTTTTTCATCGTTAGAACAGCGACGCTGGGAAATGGATATGGAAATGGACACGTCTATGCAAATGTATCTTAAAGGTTCTGCCCGAACATTTTCTTTGCTTTAATGTGTTTTATGGTTTCGTGCCAGCCCAGAAAAGGGCTAGAAGGGTTAAACAAATAAACTCGTAAATTCATTTTGACACTTTTTTTTAGAGTCTTGCGCAAAAATTATTGCACTTTTATGGTAATCTGAGATACTTTCGGATGCAAAGCCAAATTGTCTCAGGGTTGTCCAAAGGACTTGAATTCACATTTTTACTTATTTAATCAATTCTTATCTCAGATTTCTTAGTCTCATCTTTCAATCTTTCTTATCTTGCCTAAAATGATCTTTTTTCATAGGTTTTTCTTAGGTTTTGTTGAAGGATCTTTAAGATCTATTTTTCATTTCTTTGCTTGTCAGGAATCTATTTGATTGTTTTAATTTGTCGCAGCTTTTTTTTCTTTTATTTACGTATGCAAATACTGAGGAACAGTTCCAATTTCGAACCCTTTTTTTTTCTTCTTCTCTATTTGTGATAAACGCAAAGAACTCAATCACAATTGTTGTTTACTTAGCCGAACCGTTGGCACTTCCATTCCCACTTCCTCATCAAGAGCATCTCCACTTCACAGTTCTCAGTTCTCACTTCCAACTTTCAATTTTCATCATTCATTTTTCAACAGTTACTTTGATTGTCATTCTTCAGAACTCAACGGGTTCAGTTTACAATTTGCATTTTGCCAGTAGCAGCAGCAGTCAGAAGACGTCATTTAAGCTTATCTGATTGATGATGTTGATGTGTATTGTACAAACGGCCCCTGAATCCTCTCAACTACAATCCTTATGTAGTCCTGAATAAACAACGTGCACGTGTGTACGTGTGTGTACGTGTGTGTGTGTGCTGAAAGGCTCACAATTTGCATTCAAATTCTTGAGGAAGAAAAAAAAGGCGCCGCGTCTTGGCGTATCATTTATCATCGGGATATGCATATATATAAGGCAGGACGACGAATGTAGAACTCAACTGATCACCGGAGCCTTAAGCAGGATATGCATGTCCTAGTGTGTGTGTGTGTGTGTGTGTGTGTGTGTGTGTCTTGTGTAATTGAGCAAAGGGTGGCAAATGCTGACAAACTTGATTAGCGCTCTGAACTGAAACTGACAATCGGCTCCTCAGCCTCAGGCTCAAACTGACTGACAAATAAGCTCTGCTGCTGCTGCTGCTGCTTCTGCTGCTTTCTGTGAAAAGGGTTTTTCTTTTTTGTGTCTAAGCTTCGAAACTGGTGTTGACAAGAACAATAAAAACATAGCTCCATAACTTCGAACTTACCTTAACTGTTGTATTTTTGATTGGCTTATCCGCATCGTGAACATATTCAAGCGTTATGCCATAGAATTGACCCTTATTGATGTAGGTGATGCGATCGTCCTCCCGACGCTGTGACGAGCTGATTGGGCTCTCCAAATTGTAACGAAAGCCCACATTTGTGAAGCTGCAATGCCACAAGAGACAACATAAAAACACAAAATGTGTCAAAGTTTTGTTGGGGTTTTTGGGTTTTTGGCTTTTGGGTGCTTACATTTTTGGTATTTGTATTTTATCAGCATCATTTTGGCGTCCAAAGTCGTGCCAGGGTCTGGAACGTGTCGAGCCATTTGTGCTTGTATCCACCAGCGATGTGGTTGGACTATTCTGGCTGCCATGCACCACAGTACGCTGCTGGATGCTGTTAACCGAAACGGGTATGCTGCCATTGGCATCAATTAAGCTACCCGGCTGACACAGTTCCGTATAATCGAAGGACTGTAAGCATATACAAATGAGTTTCATTAGTTTTTCGTTACTCGTTACTTATATCACTCGTTACTCGTTACAGCTTAACATTAAGAATTGTGGTTAAAGTATTAGGTTTAACTTAATTAAAGTTTTAATGGACACGCATTGCACTACAACAGTTTACTCGCTACTTATACTCGCTACTCGTTACAATATCGATACCAACTGTGTGTGTGGTGTGCTTTAATACCTGCTGTATGTGATTCTGATCCCGCGGCGTTATGGCATCCGTGCCAATGCCCGAATCAGGACTGGGCAAATCGACAGTCAGACCCGCCGCCGTTATGGCCTTGGCATACAATGGAGTACCGCCGCTTTTACCCGACTGCTCCTGCTGTTGCTGCTGTTGCTGTTGTTGTTGTTGTTGATTGTGATGCTGATGTGAATTGCTGCTGGTTAGCACTGTGGTCGTGGTGGGCCCATTGCTGGTGAAACGTGCCTCATAGACACCACCCACGGGCTGTGGCTGTGCTGACGCCGTAACGGATACATCCTCGCCATAGAGACTACGCGCCGTGCCGGCGGGCACATAGCCACCCTGACCATCGGAGGCAAAGTATTCGCGATAATAGGGTTCAGCTATGAATGTGGTGGCGGGTGGTGGACCGGGCGGCAGTCTGCTGGCCGCATACATGCCATAGCTATCCGTTGTTATATACGGCCCGGGACTGGGACTCTGTGCCTGCAGTGAGCTCTGCTGTGTGCTGGGGCCGTTGCTGTTCTGATGTGAGGTCTGCAGGAGTTCAGGTCAATCTGCTCTTGCTCTCTTGCTCTCTCTAGCTTTAACTTACCTGTAGATAAATCTGTGTGCCGCCCGTGGTAGCATACATCTCTAGTTCGGGTGTGGCTCTGGCGGGACTAGTTGCGGCTCTTTTAACGTTTAATTCAAATGCAGTTGCAGTTGCAGTTGCCTCAACTTCAGTACTAGCTGCATCCACGCGATATATCTGTAAATGTTGGTTTTTTTTTGCTATTGTTACTCTACTTCTTAAATCAAAACTTCACTCAAAGTTAGTTTCAGATCCAAGAGAGAGACCTTCGTTGGCGTTATCTAAATTCTACAAGCCGGCGCAAAATAATCGAATTGGTTCAGCCAAAAGGTATTTCTTTTGGGTATTACATTGATTGATCGCAACAAAAAAAAACAAACAACAACTTCAACTTTAACTGCTGGTCAATGCTTATTGTTGATTGATGAATGATTATGAACGCGGAAGGTCAAAATGGACCACGGTGACAAAAGAGTTCGTCTTGTGTCTCGATTCTATTCGACTGATTCATAAATACAAAGCAGCAACAACAACAACACCAAAAGCAAAGCTCCATAAGTACAGTTTATGAAAAAAAACCAAAAAAAAAATAAAGAAACACACAAAACGCTATAAAAATCGAAACAGTCGTCGGTTGTCGAGTGGAAAGAAACCAATTAAAATGCGAGAGAAAAATACGAAAAAAAAACTAAAATATACATAACTTATACACATTGTATATATACGGTATATAATGAAAGATATATATATATATATATCCATATGTATGTGTGTATTTGTGTATGCATATGTTAATTAGCATTGCTTTTTTTTTATTTATATTTTATTGATCGCAGCAAAATGTCAAACGTTTTTCGACTGAATTTTTTTGTCACTAAATGAGGTAATATAAGCCAAAGAGACACAAAATGATACAAAGATGCAGGTGCCACGCCTTGTTTTAGTCTAAAGCGCTAAGCTTAATTAACATTAAGCTGTTGAGTCTTTCACGCGGCCAAAGAAAGTGAAATCAAAGACGTCATCTTTCTGTTCAAAAGAAAAAAAACTAAAACCGAAAAAACATATTTTTTTTTCAAGCATAGATCAAGTTCTCTTAAAGCATATTTTGGAGCTTGGAGGAGTGGTGGGGGGGGGGGTTAACTGTTCGTCTGTCTGTCTAAAAAAGATTCTAGCTGCGAGCTAATTAAATTTTGTTCATTAAAATCAATTTGCATTTTTGGTTTTTTTTTTTTCATCTTCTTAAAACCTCAACGTGCAGCGTCAGAAAAGGCCTTGGCTTAAACGAAGCTGAAGCTAAAGCCAACGTTTTAACTGATTTTTGTTGTTATTGGTTTGGGTTTTTTTGTTGGTTTTCTGTGCGTGTCGCATCGAAAAGTTTTAGGAATCGTTCGTTAGCGTGTGCTATTATAAAACAATACGCTTATATATATATATATACATATATACAAAATGTATCTATAAGATATTGTATCTATACGTTAACTGAGCTATTGGGCTAGAATTATGCTAAGCACAGCGACTCTGTCGCTCTGGCACATATTTATGAGCATGCTTGAGGAAGAAATAAAAAAAAAACAAACAACAACAACAAATTTAAACAAAGCCAATTAACTATTTTAATGCCTTCGGTTTGATAAAAAGTGAAACTTTTTTTTTTCTTCTTCTAAGTTAGTTCGTTCGTTTTGTTAAGATTCTGTTTAGCTGGCTTTTTTTTTTTGTTTATGCATATCGTTAACTCTCGGAAATAAACCAAGGCAAAGCAATAATACATACAGAATTATTATTATTATTTTCAAAAAAGCAAAAATAAAAATATATAATCTTTTTAATAGTTTTGTTTTTAATTTACTTTTTGCAGCTTATTTTTTAAAAGTGTTAATGGCGCATTTTGAAAATGAACTTTTTAATTGGGATTGTTAGGTTTATCGATAAGTTGTTGATTTAAGTGGAAGCTATCGACTTTGTAGTTGTTATTAAGACAGTTACTTAATTACAAAACGCCTTAAATCAATAATAAATTATGCATAAAACATTAATCGATAACAAATTCTTTGGTTTTGTTTTTTGTTGCTTTTTGTGACTTGTTTTTTGCGATCTGAGTAATTTTTTACAATTAGCTTAACAGCAGGCGGTTTATTGACACCATTTTGTTTTTGTTGTTGTTGTGTTTGTTGCTGACGTTGTTGTTGGTGTTGTTGTTGTTATTGACTAATGATTACACTTTCCGGTGTAGCGTTAGAGAGCATTGCAATACATTGTAATATTGTCAATATTTGATTATAAATTCTTTGGCATAAATTAGTCAAGCGATTTGTTATATACCTGTGTGTGTGTGTGTGTGTGTGTGTGCCTTACGAGCTAATAACTAGACGACGCGTGTTATGCTAATTCCCCCACAATAATTAGCAATATTGCAATGCGAATATGACAAACATATTTCCACCAATGCACAATAAATTAGAGTGCAATGTAAATTGCAAGAAGCAACAACAACAACACACACACACAGACAGTGCCATTGTGCAGACGCCAAAAGCCCACTATCATCTGCAAAAGCGTTAAAAAGTAATAAGAAACTGTTGTTGTTGTTGTTGTTGTTGCTGTTGTCGTTTCTGAGTTTGAATTCTCGCGCGCCAAACAAAAGACTTGGATCTCAAACTTGTTCGCTGCGCGTGGGTGTTGAAAGGCAACGCGTTGCGGCTCAGCTGCTGCTCCAGCACGCCCACACACACAGGTTGCTTTAGTTCGCTGCTGTTCGTTGTTGTTGGGTGTTTGTCTTTTGCGCGTGTTCGTTCAATTTGTGTTGCATTTGTTTCGTTTCGTTTTTGTTTCTGTTTTGAGCGCGCTTTTGCATTTTGATTGCAGGTGTTTTGTTGTTGTTGTTGTAATTTATTTATGTTCACATATTTTTGTTGTTGTTTGTTTGTTTGCTGTTTGTTGTTGCATTAGCTAACTGTGCGCCCACATTCCAATCAAGCGGCACTAGATCATATATCATATATCATAACATAGCATGCAAAATAGCAGCATATCAAATTTACACACACACACACACACACAAAAGCACACTTACATTTCAGGGGGAAGGGGTTACGTGGTATTTCTTCTATATTATATATGTATATACGTTTGTTTTTTTTAGGTTATTGGCACTGATCACTGAATCTGAACAATAATATTAATACACTTTATCCACGTTGTTGTTGCTGTTGCGCTCGCATTACAAGATTTTATTTACGCGCAGTGATGTGAAGAAGCATTGGCGCGATCAGACTAATAATCAGACGAATCGCAGAAACGGTCCTACTCCGACAGCGTGATACGACTGACTGACCGATTCCACGTATGTATGACAACGGCGATGGCAATGGCAACGGCGACAGCGAACGGCGCTACCTGAACGAACTAACACACACACACACATTCACACAGATAGAGAGACACGCATGCATGGGACATACAGACAGAAGACGACGACGTTGCGTCGTCCAGTTGGACCAGCGAGCGAGCGAACAAACACACACACACACTTACAACACGTATGATCACACACACATACAGTCGCATTCGCATATCAGTTCAAAATGGTTGGAATCTCGACTGCTGTCGCATATTCTGACATGAGACCGAACAGCGGACAGGGCGTTACAAGAAACGCGCGCGATCGCGCTTAGTTTTTCCATTGATTTGCAAAGGAAGAACTCATACAGTGTTAACTAGTGGGCCGGAAGTTGGCACTTAACTTTTGTCGCCTATGGGTTGGTGTTGCTGCTGCTGTCGCGCAATTTCCCACCATTTCGTAAAACAAAAACCACTACAAAAAACTAATAACGACAGCTCTTTAATTATGGTTTTGCTATTTGTTGGAGTTTTTTTTTGTTGTTTTTTTGTTTTTGCATGCGCGCAATTGCAATTGATAAAGAGCAAGAGCGCAGTATCGAACATGCAACATGCAACTCGAACCGGCTGGCGGCTACACACGCTAATCGCAACCAACCAGATTTAGGCGTCGCCAGCGTGCGTGTGAGCGAGCGCAATATACAAAATCAGACAAGTACTCACACACACGCGCACTCATACAAATGGCAGCAAACGTAGCAAACGCGAAGTGATGATCGTGTATAACAAGTTGAGCGTATAACAGTTGTTCGAATGCAAACTGCTGGTGTTGTAGTTGTTGTCTCATTGCTTTTGCGTCAATAGAACCACGATGAGCGACGAACGACGTTGATTCGTATTGGCTGCAACCACTAATACTCATTGCTCACACTTACACATACAGTTGACAGACCAATTGCAGGTCTTAGAGAAGCAACAACAAACTAGAAACACACTCTCGCCTGTTATTGTGTGTGTGTGTGCTTGTTAATTGAGATGAAAAAAAAGGCAAGTAGAGCGCGCAGGATGCGCTCGAACGTTGACGTCGACGCAGGCTAGCTAAATGTGAATGAAAAAAAAAAAATACAGCAAATTTCTAATTGGAAATTCTTTCTGCTGCTCTATATAATTTCATCTATTTCTTGCGTGCGTGTCCATTAAAACGTTATTTACTACAACTATTATTATTATTTTTTATGCGTTTGTTTGCTTTTGTGCTCCTACCTTTTGCGTTATGACGGAACCGCCACCGTTTGCTGCGGCGCCCAGATTGCCATTTTTAGGATCCTTGCTCAGATCTTCAGGTTCACGTTTGATGCTCAGCAACTGTTGTTGTTGCTGCTGCTGCTGCTGTTGTTGTTGTTGTTGTTGCACGGCTGCAGAGACTATTGAGCCTGCGCTCCCCACACCCGCTGTGGTTATGGTCACAATATCGCTGGGATGTGTCGGCTGTTGTTGTTGTTGTTGCTGCTGCTGTTGTTGTTGATGTTGCTGCTGCTGATGTTGCTGTTGTTGCTGTTGCTGCTGCTGCTGCTGATGCTGCTGATTTGAGATTGTTGTTGTGGAGACAACGCCGGTCGTGGCGGCCGACGATGAGGGGTGTGAACCAAGCAGAAAGCCTTGAATTTCATTTTGCGATAGGCCAGAGACATCGATAGGTGTGGTCTGGCCATTCAGTTTGCCGGCGCTGTTCGCATTGCTGCAAAAAAAGCACAAAACGAAGAGAGGGGATGGACAGATGGATAGAGATTAAATAGGTGGGGAAAGAAAGAGAGAGAGAGAGAGAGAGAGAGAAAAAGCATTTGCATGAGTACAAAATGTTGATAATGTCAAAGAATTGCAATAAAAAATAATTATTTATAAACAATTGTCACCTTATAATAACTTAATTAACTTAATAACATAATTACGTTTTAATTACTTGCAATCTCAGCAAAACACTTGCATACGTTTTATGTTTAGCATTTATCGCTTTTGACACCCACACAGAGAAAAAGAAAATAACAAAAATAATAATTGAAAAATTGTCGCAACTCTAACGGTAAACAATCTCAATTTGCAATCTGCAATCAACAAACTGACAATCAAGAGCGCAAAATATGCAACAAATGCAATTTTCAATAGCTAATCCGTTGGCTGCGCCTAATTTGCCAAGCAACAGCAACTGTAACAACAACAACAACAACACCTGTAACTCTCAGCAGCTGAAGTTGTTGCTGTTGTTGCTGTTGCTGTGGACCTGTTACCAACTGGCCAATCGACTCAAACACACACACACACAGTTAGACTCAGCTAAATAGGAGCAACGACAACTGAGTGGAAGAAAGAAAGAAAAAAAAAAACTAAAAACCAGATTCCAGCTGCAAGCAAAAGCAAGCTACCCCAAAGTAAAAACCAGCCTTAAACAACAACAACAACAAAAACAGGAGCATAAAATCTGCGCAATGAAAATAAACACGAGTTGTTTTTGTTGTTGTTGGTGTAAAAGGCCTAAAAATCATTTTCAAATCAATGACAAAAACAAAAACAACAATTTGTTTTTCAAGGTCAAGTTGTATTTATTATTGGCCTAACCAAATTGGGCAACAATTTGAGTCATTCTTTGGATTCAAAGCTGTGGAATACTTCAAGAATGTCGCAATTAAACAGAGTATCAGATTATAAAAAGAACTTGTGCTTTTGCCATTTAATATATACATACATATATATATATGACGTCAGATGGTTTCCCTTAAGTTGAGCTATAAACAATGTTGATGAAGTGAATAAAAGTGTTTTATTCTAAACGAAATAAACATTAAGACTAAAGTTTATGACTTTCTGAAAGATTATATGCTTAATCAAAAAAGGCTTATGTCATTTTCATATATGCATTATTCTAATTAACTTATTATTTCCACACGCAAGCAAAAAGTCATTTTTAAGCATCCAATAAAAAATTGTGGATTATTTAACGTATATTTGAGGTACAGTTTCTTAACTTTTCGAACAAAAAAAACAAAAAGCATTTCAGAATAACTTAAAAGAATACGCAATAATAGTTTATTTATGCATTTTAAGCATAAAAATAAAACATGCGCTTAAATCACAAAAAAAATACAAATTTTTTGAATTGATTTCATTAAAAACAAACAAAACTGAATAGATTTTTGCTATACTTCCGACTTCCGACTAACCAAAATATTCTTAATCAAGCATAAATTAACATTTCCACCCTTTTAACGTATTCACTTTATGCGTCGTTTTCCGTTGTTAGAAAACTGACCATAATAAATAAAAAAAAAGCGCAATTTGAAATGAGAACAAATGTCGCAATTTCTTTAGTTTTTTTAACGAGCAGCTGCCTTTTTTTTTGTTGTGTTTTGTGTGTGCCAAAAAGCCTAGCCAACGATTGCAAGATACATTTGTAGCTGTGTTTGTGTGTGCAACATTGGGCTTTGGGTTGACAAGAGCGCCCGATTTCACCCGAATTCCACAACATGTCCGTACATAAATGTAAGTTTAAGGCCGCCGCCAAAAAAACCAAAAAAAAGAAAAAACGGACTCGATCTCAAGTCGGGAACATGGCGAACAATGTTTGGTTTTAATGTTCTGCAGAACACATTTTTTCGCTATTAAAATAATAAAACACAAACAACAACAACGAGCAACGTAATGTGATATGTTTATTTCGTCTTCTAGTTGTAGTGTAAACAGTTTTTTTTTAGGGTCAATTCTTGTGTATCACGTAGAACGTACAACAAACAGTCAGTGGGGGAAGAGGGAAAGGAAAACGCTTTAAAAACTGTCATTTAATTGTGTTTCTAAGCCAAGTGCCATACGCAACGACCTTTTCCATGCCCCCTTAGCGGTGCTTATAAACTTATTCACAGCTCCTCCTCCCGTTACAGTTTCAACAGCAGCCTCAACCTGAACTTGATATAGAAACACGAAATTTCAACATTGCTTTTGTGTTCAATGACCGAAAGTTGCATACCCTAACAAGCAGAGCTTTGAGCTTTACAAAGTTGGCTTTAAGTCAAGTGAGTCTTAAAGCTATGCGGTAGCTGTAAATCTTTAATTAAAACTAAAGAGTATTATTGCTACTAAGCCAAAATATTATCTTTTACAGTGAAAGCTCATAAAAACTTGCTTTAAACAACATCATTTAAAGCTTTTTTTCAGTAATGCAATGCATTTAGCTCTTAAAGCTCTCTCTGTAAGTAAAGCTTTTAAGTTTTAATAGTCAAAGTATCCCCTTTTACCCATTCACACAGAGAACATTAATGTCAAAGAGACGACAACAAGAAAAAAAAGAAGAAGCTATTTCATAACTTGATTTTCGGAAGCGCCGGCTTAAAAACTTTGGACGTGCCGACGCGAATTTCCACGAAGATGAAGAAGAAGCAGAAGCGAAGGCAGCAACTAAAGAAAAGCTCATCCAACTTGAACTTACCTCCACAGTAGCTGATCTTGTTGTGGTTGCTCCTGTTGCTGCTGCTGCTGTTGTTGCTGGTGATCAACATCAACATCATCGACTTCAACATCGACATCGGATCGGTAGTAGTTGTAGACAGCGTAGTTGGCATTGGAGGCGTGTGCCAGTGGTGGGTGTGGTGCAGGGGGTGGTGGTGTTGCTTGCTGTTCGCTTAGCTGTATCTCGGCAGCAACAGATTGCATGAGCCCAGCGGCGGTAAGGGGCAGATGTTGTTGTTGTTGCACTAACTGTGTTGCATCCTTTTGTGGCTCATACGTGTAATGCGGTGGCGATTGACTACCATAATGATGATGTTGTTGCTGATGATGCTGATGATGATGACTTGCCAGATGATGTAGCTCTGGATGTTGCTGCTGCTGCTGCTGGTGTTGTAGGTGCGTTGGGGGCGGCGTTTGTTGCTGCTGATCCAGGCTATAGCGCCTGAAGAGTGGGGGGGGAGGGGGGGTAGTCAAATGGGTTAAGAAACAGAGACTTGACAGCGGAGCAGGGTAAGGCAGGAGTTGCTGGCGTTCATGCGATGCCCATTAGCATTATTATTTACACAATCAACTATGCGTAACAGTAGTAGTGTGTGTGTGTGTGTGTTTGTGTGTGTAAGTTGCGGCAGCTTTAAAGCTTCTCTCTGGGTTTTGGTGAATTGCAAAATTGATTCGTTTAGCATTATTAGCGCCATTAGTTGAATGCTGTTAACAACAAAGCAACAACAAAGAGAAGTTAAGTTTTTTTTGTTTAACACTTCACAGGAATCACTGCAAGTGGTCCACTAATTATTTATTTCCCATGGCAGTGTGAAGCTTTTTGCTTTTTAAGTGCATGGATTGTGATTTCAAAAACAAAAAAAAACAAGTGAGAATGTATGATTAGGCAGCACTTCATTAGGCAAACTGTCTGAACAGCAGGAACGGCAACAACAAGTAGCGCAATATATTTTTTAGCTTTTGCCAAACAATGCAAAACAAAAGGCAAAGCTGGCAACCCTGTCATTATTATTGGCACATGCGGCGCATTAACACCTGAAAGCTTACTGCGACAGCAAGAGCGAGCGAGAGCGGAGAGAGAGAGAGAGGGGACGTACCCAAGTAGGCTGTACTCTGTGGTATTGAGCCTGGGAAGTGACGGCCCAGGGGCAAGATCAAGGCAAGGTGCTCAATCTTATTGCCGCACAAATGTTAAGAAACCGGTAAATGCAGCGCGCTGCTGCTGCTGCTGCTGGACGAGTCGCATCCCGCGACGCCTTGCAAGCCGTTAGATCATAATTGATATTTGTGGCATTAGAGCACAATGGTCGGGGCAGTTCGGACAGCGTCCGACCCTTTTTTCTCTACTTCTTCTTCTTCTTAAGGACAACAAAACGTTAATTTGCATAATGCTTTCAGCTGAGCATTACGAAAGCAAAAAGGATTCTATCTATGCAAAGGATTCATTCACATGGGCCGTCTAAGCATTTGATACGGTCGAATGAAGCTAGATGCCGGTTCGTCTTTTGCTTGTTTTTGTCATTGTTTCTCAACGTTGGACATCGCACCTCATTCTCATTCTTCCTCTGTGTTCGGTGTACTGTGTTCATGTCCGGCTCATAGGACACTCAATTCACTTAAGAGCGGATAGCATTATCATCATCAACCACAGGCAAAACCCAACCCAATAACCAACCCCTTCTGGCCAGTCTTGCCTAACTTACTCATTTGCATAAATATCAATCGTGGACCAGCCGGCCGAACCAAAGCAAAACAAACTTTATTTTCAACCCCGTCGTTGCCGTTGCCCAAAGCTGGCGATTGCTATTAATAAAACGTAGAGACATTTCCATGGTTTCAACAAAGATCCTTTTTTGGGTTCACAGTCTCCTAACACCCTCCATTAGGCCAACGACAAAAATCCCTTTCGACATACAGATATACAAACAGACAGACGATCCTCGTCCTCGAGCCTAGGTCCATTAATTTGTCCACAATACGAACGCATCCTTTTTCGTTATTCTCTGCTGATGACCGGACCTCCGCTGAGTGTGAGAAAACGTTTGCGCCGGCGCCTTCGTCAGTCTGATTGGTCCAACTGAGGGCCTCCAGCTGTTCCGTTTGGAGAAATGTGATTTTCATGTATCTCGGCTCTAAGCAGACTCGCATTTACATGCTCATATTTTATGCAAATGTTCGCCCCAATATACATATATATAATCGAATGAAGCTAAAGCCGCTAGCTTATTTTATTTATTTCGTTGTTTTTTTCGGGCGTGGGGGCTATAAATTTCTCATTCGTATCGCATTAATTACTACAATATTATCAACAGCTACAGCAAAGACATAAAAGCCGAATTAAAACGAAACAACAACAGCAACAACAACAAACGCATGGTGTAGCGGCCATATTGAAAAAAACAAAACAAAAATGCAAAGTGTATGAGAGAGAGAGAGAGGGAGAGAGCGGGAGCGCGCATAAAAAAGCTTTAGTTTAAAAGCTACACACACACACACATCAAATATAACTGTTAAGTGCAATCCTTTTGGTATGCGTGAACGCCATCAGCTGCTGCTGCTGCTGCTCCTCACTAATACAACGATAGCTACCGTGATTCCGTTATCCAGTCCGTATAGGAGATGGCATAACTGCTCGTTGCATCCTGCATCATGTGAGCGATTTACAGTTACTAACTATTACAGCGAGATAGAGAGAGAGAGAGAGTGGGGGAGAGCACAACGCGTGCGCGCACAACTGTTATACGTTCGTTTTGTTCTTCGTCTTCTTCTTCTTTTTCGTAATACGCTCATTTCGTTCGCTGTTGCATGTAATTGAAACGACGATTGGAACACATTTTTGTTTTAGTTCTTATCTGAACTTTGGAGCGGAATTTAGTTCGTTTTGTTGTTGTTGTTTTTGTTTTTCTGTTTCTTTAAGTAACGTGCGACGCGACGAACAGCAACGTTGTTGAGTTAAGCTCGGACACTGATACGAATTTAGAGTATGTATATCGAAAGAAGTCGGCAAAAGAATAACAACAACAACAACATTTGTATATATATATAAACTTGATGCTGTTGTCGACCTTGTGGCTTTTCGATATCAACTGAAAACCACTTTGAGCGTTCGATAAACTTGTAGCGCCAATTCACAATGTCTTTGTACAATGTGGAGATGTTGAGATGTAGAGAAGTGGAGTATAGCAGCAGAGACAACAACTAAAACAACTAAAACAACAACAACAACAACGACTGACGACAAACGACAGTCGAAAGCATACGACGCTGAATTGTGTTAACATGTTTCTTTCTTGTCTCGCTCGACATCGTTGTTGTTGTTTTTGTTGTTCGCGTTGCTGCTGCTGCTGCTGCAGGTAGACTGCGCAGGTGAACAGGTTTGTTTTTGTATCAAAATGTCCAAACGCTGTTGCACCTTTAATATTAATAATAATAAAAATGAGACGACAAAAAAGCAAAAAAAAAAGACAACGCTTAAGAAACGAGAAGACGAAGTTTTGATGCTCTTCTTATCCGATTTAAAAGTGATCTTACAGCAAAGCTGCTTAACAGCAAGCTACATTTTAAAAGCTTTAAAGCTTTTTAGTACTTTCAAGTTTAAGTTCGTATTCAAAGACTTCGACAACTTATATACGTACTTGAATAGTTGCAAGTTTAAATTAAGTTTTAAGTCTTAGAAAACTCAAAACTTTTAGCTTTGCTTAATATCTAGTAATATAAATGTTTGTATATTGCTTTATTAAGCTTAAGCCTTAAAGCTTAAAAGCTTTTGCAGCTTATCTAATCTATAAACTTTAATAAAACTTGTTTAATTTTGTGGCTACATCGGAATATATATTAAAAACGTTAGAGAAAAGCTCTGTGACAATATATATAGAGCTTTTAAGCTTTGGCAATAGATCAATAACAATTAATAAGCAATAATTAAAAAACTGTTTCGTTATACAAAGCTACAAATGATTTAATCCAGCTAATATGCCTAACAAATGAATAATTTTATAATGCTCCATTTCTGATGCGTGTTGTGTGTGTGTATTGAGTGTGTGTGACACAACAATAAGCCCACTGAAATATTGTCAATCGTGGTAGTTAAGAGCAAAATCAAAGGCAATAACAAATTCGCTTATGCGTTTAAAATCCAAATAAAGACAGTCACTGTTTATACTTGAAATATTTCGAAGAGCAGGCAACCCTAAAGGTGGCAACAAACTGTTGGCCAGCACTGTGCAGCATCTATACACACACACACAGACACACACTTATCGTGACTAAAATGTCATATTAAAATAAAATAAAAATAAAAATTGAATAAAAAATGGGAAGAAAAAATAAATTACAAAACGAAACGAAACGAAACGAAAAAAAAACCCAACCAGCAAAAAATATGTTTTGCAGCTCGGAAATTTAATATGTTCACTAAAGTGAAAGTAAGTTAATAAATGAGGTGTGCCTGCCGGACAGTCTCTCTCGAACCGTGTGTGTGTGTGTGTGTCTGACCGCGAACGCCCCACAAGGAAGGCTATCATGAAGGGCATCCCTATATATGGAAATTTTATATAAAATGCAATTCATTTTAATACAACAATTTTTCTGTGTATGGTTTCCGCAATAATAAATAAAATACACTGCGCTACACAACAAAATTCTCTCGATTGTATATAAATGCCAAAGCTGTAAAATTAAATATTTTTATGATGTCTTGGCACGTAAATAAAACTATCTAACGTATGGTTGTTTGTTAATAATCGTGCATTGCTTGCCACTCAACGGAATAATGTGGCTAATAAACAGTTGAGGCGCCTCGGGGCAGCTAAAACGAGCTTTCGTCATCATCGCGCCGATGCCTTGACATTTCGTCAAGCTTACGCAAAAGCTCTTCGAATTGTGCAAGCTGTCATTAAAGACATGTAGCACAGTGTAAGTAAGCCAACTTTGTTGGCGCGTAAGCAGCTTATTTGGGGAAACATGAAGGACATGTGATGACAGGGACAGGGACTCTTGGGGAAAGGATTTGCACTTAATGTTAAGTGTGACAAGAACAACAACAACAACAACAGCACAACAACAACAATGCACGCAGATGGACAGTTAATACTTATAAGAAAAAGCAACAAAAGACAAGGTTTTAATATCAGTTTTGTGTGGTTTTAGTTAAGCTGTCGAAGGTTCCAGTGTGTGTTATACATAACTGTTATACTCAATCAATTGCAGCAAAGCTTCACTGTCATTGTCTTTAAGCTAACATGCCGCTCAAATGTCCGTGAAGAAGGTCAGGGTATTGAAAATTAGGCAAACAACAAAATAAGCCAAAAGTGTCCTAACTAAAAGAAACTGCAACAACAACAACAACAACAAAAGACAACTGTACAACATGCGAGGCAACAAGGCAATGTTGCAAGACGCCAACACGCAAGGCGAGATGCAGCTGAAGTTGTTGTTGTTGAGACCGAGACTCGGCAACAGGCAGCAACAGGCAATGGTGGTTAGAATGCAGGCAACATGCGGCATGCAGCAGGCTAAAGAACGGCAATGCCATCAACGTCTTTGGGGCCAGTCTCTCTGCAACGCGTTGGTCAAACAGCATGCCAGCAATCCAAGCCAAAGCCAGAGCCAAAGCCAGAGTCAGAGCCAGAGTCAGAGCCAAGAAGACGCAAAGTCCATGCGGCCATATGCGGAAACGCAATTTTGTCGTTATTTATGGACGGTGTGGCGTGTGTTCATGCAACACATGCATGGCGTTGCTGGTTGCTGTTGCTGGTTGCTGCTGTTGCTGGTTGCTGCTGCAGCTGGATGCTGCCTCCGCTATAACAGGATGACCATCGACGTGGCATTAGATGAAGGAGAAGCAAAAGAAGCAGACAGACAGACAGACATAGAAGAAGCTGCATGCAGATTCAAATGACGATGACTTAGTTGGTGTTGCAAGCAGGCGAGGCAGGCGAGGCAGGCACGCAGGCGAGGCAAGCATCCAGCACCTTGCTGCAAGACCGTAACGGTTCTCTATTAGATTAATTTATATTCAAATTTTTATTACTTGCGCATACCAAAAGCTCGCAACAACAACAACAACCAACAACAACGACGACGACGACGATGATGATGATGATGGTGGCAACTGTTGCTGTTGCTCCAAAATGAATTGCCAGGCAAAAGAAGTGAGAGAGAGAGAGAGAGTTAGAAGTCTTGTTGTACATCCGCGTGGTGGCTGCGGCTCTTTGTGTGTATGTGTGTGTGTGTGTATTATTAGCCTTCTCGCCTACTTGCAGATTCGATGCACGCCAAATGGCAAAGTTGTTGCTGTTGTTGTTGCTGTTGTTGCAATAACGTATGGTCGAAACAGTTACAACGGAAGCTGTCATTCCCCCTTGGGAATGGGGTTTGAGTTTGAGTTTGAGTGTATTGCCAGCGATTGCTGTTGGTCGCCAAATGTTCTAACCATGGTCAGAATATACAAAGGGGAAGGAAGACATGCGCTGGCGTTCCAACAGTTTGCTGTTGTTGTTGCTGTGTTGTTGTTGCCTATCGCAATAATTAACAGTAAAATGGACAGCGCTTAATTCAAATGCATGAGAAATGCAAATGACGAAACATTTTTTTTTCTTAAAAGGACGATGCCAAAGCAACAAAAAAAAGCGGTTAACATGGCCAATGAAGACATTGATGTCTGATGATGTTGTTGCTGCTGTTGCTGTTACTGTTGCAACTGTTGCTGCTGCAGCCAAATACAATTAGCCAAGATTTATGTAGAGATGTGGAGCTGACATATGTGCCACAACATGATGAACAAGCAAAGAATTTCTTTGTAATTAAATCATTCAAATATTCATGAAAGCTTTGAGTTAATCAAATTTAAATGGGTCAAACCAAGAAGAGTTTAACTCATTAATCAAAAGTCAGGAAATATGATTAATAATTAATAAATCTAACAAGAATAATCTTGCCTATGTTCAAAGCTGGAAGTAACGACTCTTTATATGCCTAACCCATTAGGGTATTTAACACCCAGAAGAAGAATCAAAAGCCGTATAGATTCGATCATATCTATTTGTTGCTATCTGTATAAATCCGTCAAACTTTAAGACTTTTAAGGCTAGAGAATTCCGTTTTCGGATATATTAACTTAAACGATCTATCTTTTTGTATCTTGAAACGTTCCTTCAATATAACAGCCCTATATAAACTATTAATACCCTAAACCCAGCTGCAATATAAAGTAACCTAAGCATCAAAAGCAAAGTTCTCTCAAAATTGAACAAACAAAAACCTTAGAAAGACTTACTTATAACTAAATAAAGTAATCGAAATCTTAGTTAACCTTATGCTTAAGAATCATATTTGACAATTACTCACCTCTGCAAGTGCTCCTCAACGTCGGCAACTATGTAAACGGGTTGTCCTGTGGCACTGGTCGTTGTGGCATATGGCAGACCCGCTTGCACCACAACCTGACCATCGGAGACAAGACTGCCAATATCGCCGCCCGAATAGATCTCGAGACCCTTCTGATCACTGGTGGAATAGATGACAGTCTTACTGCCATCATTGTAGATCAAATCGATGTGCTTGTCGGTCTGATAGAGTTCGGGATCAAGCTTCTGTGGCACGCCCGCCAGATGTGGCAACTGTTTGACATTGACATTGACGCCATTCGGATCGGTTGTGGTATAGATAATGGAACCACCGCCACCAGCAACCGCATGCTTCTTATGATCCTCATAGATCTCGGCCTCGGTCTTGATCACATTGTCATTGCCATAGTGCAGCACCGAGGCGTCCAAGGGCAGCGGCGATGTCTGATAGACGCCCTGATGCTCATTGTTCATTTTCTGGGCCTGATTGTACATGGCCGTGGCGACAGCATTATCGTTGGGCATCAGCTTGGACGGATCGCTAACGATGCGCGTTAGTATGTGCTCGCCCGCCTCATTTCTGGACAGGATGTGATGCTCCCCATTGATGATCTCTCGCGATATTATCTGCTGCTGTTCGCCATTGGGTCCCACAACGCGTATTATTTGATTCTCATCGAACTCAATCTTTGCCAGCGGCTGATGTTCCTGTGCCTGTTGTTGCTGCTGTTGCTGTTGCTGCTGTTGCTGTTGCTGATGTGTGCTCATTTGGGCAGCAATGCGAGCATCTATCACCTGACCACCACCACCATCATCGTGACCATTATTGGAGCCATTGCCATCGGGCGGCATTACCACTTTGGGCGTCTCATAGATAAAGACCGCCTCCTTGTCGTAGAGCTTGGAGGAATCTGTATGCAGATCGAGAACATTCACATTTGTCATTGTGGCCAACTCGGGCTGTGGACTGTCCGGGGAGCGATGCATTGTGGTCAGCAATGGCACACCGTTTTGGCCCAATGGCGAGCTGTTGCTGCTGGCAACAATGTTGGCGCCCTGCTGTATGGGCGACAGTGAGGCGTCACTAAGATGACCACCAACAACGCCGGTCACACTCACGCCTCCCACACCAACCGAGCCCAATCGATGTGTGTGTGTTGTGTGCAATGAGTGTGTGTTGTGTGTGTGCTGTTGCTGCTGTTGTTGTTGGTGATGGGCGTGGCCGTGATGATGGGCGGACAGCGATATATCGTTGGACGTTATGACGCTCGTTGTCGCCGTGGATGTGGACATTATATCCTTCTATCCCGTTATGGCTATATGTATATATTTTTTTTATTTCTTTAGCTTAATTAACTCACAAGCTTTTGGGTTCTGTGAGTGAGCTTTGAACTTGAATTGCAGCTGGCAAATGTTGAAGGCATTCGAATTGTTTTGTTGCTGGCAAGCTTTTGTTGTTGTTGGTTTTTATGTTGTTGAGCTTTATGTTACGAGTATATAAACATTATTTAATATCACTATCACGTTTTTAAATGAAGGCACTTGTTGTTGTTGTTGTTGTTTTTTTCTGTTGTTGTTGTTGTCGTTTATCGTTGTTTCAATATTGCATTTTATGGCACTAAGGAACTAATTGGGGGCGGAAGTTGAAAAAAACGTTTGTAGTTAACTGAAATGAGAAAGAAAATAAATGTTTTATTTTTTATTAAATTGTTTTGTTTTAAGTTTTAGTTTTTCTCAATAAAAAGCCTTTTTATCGATGTAAAAGAGAGAGAGAGAGAGGGACAGAGAGCGAGTAATGCCTTGTTCCATAATCAATCCCGAACTTATTCCAAATCTTTGATCTTAGAAAAAGCTTAAGCTAGTCGAAACAATATGAGCGCAAGCTTTTACAGTTTGAGAGTCATTGCTAACAGCGAACCATTCGATTTAAACACTTTTCCTTATTACTTTTATAGTATTTCCATTTGTTTATTTATAACTAAACCAATAAAATGTATTTGTGGGCATAACAAACTATTAAATAAAGATTCTTCTGCTCGAATTCGCAACTGGTTTTTGCTCTTTTTTCAAAGCCTATTGACAGTTGGGTCGTGCCTCCAAAAACAAAAAACAAACAAAACGTAAACGTAACTTGAAACAAACGAGTTCAAACGTCAATGAGATGTTGTTGTTGAGTTGAACGATTTGCAAAGCAACACGAACAACAAAGAAAAATAATAACCAAAACACAAAAACTGGCAAACAAACATAAACAAACACACACACACACACACAGATAGAAACGAAAACGGCATAAGTAGTATAGTAAGTAGTAAGTAGTATGAGATGGGAGGGGAGGGTGAAGAAATAGTAGGGTACGACGGGGTAGAGGGCGGACGTGTTGTTGTGAAGCGGGGCAAACAAAAGCTGCATACTACACGTGCCCGTCGAACTAGTTTGACTCCTTCGCAAAATGTCAAACGTGTAACTGCATAACTCATCACAAACACAGCACAGCACAGCACATCAACAACAACAGGTGGAAAGAAGAAGAAGGAGAAGAAGCAGCTGAGTAGTAGCAGCGCAGTCAACAGCGACAGCGCTGCCTTATTTGTTTGTCTCTCTGTGTGTGTGCGTTTGTGTTGATTTTGTTGTTGCGCTTTACAGCAAATTGGAAATTAAACGAAACAACAACAACAACAACAACACTAAACGACTTAAGCCCTAAAGAACCAGAAATCCATCAAAACAAACTGCAAAGCAAACAGCTGTTACAAACAAAAATAGTCCAGTTCAGTTTCGGTTTCTGGATTCCAGAATCTTTAACTATGCCATCTCGCTCACACCAATGTACAAAAAAAAAATGATGATGGAAGGAAAACAAAACATGTTTCCGAGTTGATTTTGATAAACGAACCATACCGGAGCGAAACAAACAAACAACAACTGGCTGTTGTTGTTGTTTTTTAGAACAGGTACCGGTAGTCCGGATACCAGGCGCAAACAACAACAATAACAACAATAACGAACAAGTCATGCGCCAATCCTTGACCTAATCCAGAAGTTGCCCGTTTCTGGTTCGACTGGCCAAAGCAACAACCTGCCCCCGACCAGGTTCACAATTCAGGTGGCACGTCCAGTTATTGTTTGATAAAAAGACACCAAAAACAACAACAAGCTGCTGCTGCTGCAAAGTTCATGTGGCCTGAGAGTCGTCGTCGTGTGGGGATGTGGATAAACTTGTTTTGCTGTGTGTGTGTGTGTCTGTGTCAGTTCAACCGGCTCGAGAGTTCAGACCTCAACTCGGGAGACTCTCCAAGTCTGAGATCGTGTCTGCTGCTGCTGCTGCCGCTGCCGCCGCTGCTGCTGTTCCTCCTCCACCTTCTGTTGCCTGCTAGCTGGTTCCGTTAGTAGGTGAGGTCAGTGTCATGTGGCGTGCTTATAGACTAGTTTGTTGTTATTTGTTTCTCCCTCTTCTACCTCTTCTTCTTCTTTTTTTGGCACAGACAATGCAACCCCCTTGAAGCTAAGCGTTTGCCCCGCTTCGCCTGGCACAGAAACCGGTCAATATTGATGTGTGCAGCACGTGGCCCAAAAAGGCTTGGAAGCTTAAAGGGACGAAGAAAAGGGGGGGTGGCAGGGGCAACAGGTAGGTTAAAACGAATTTTTAAGGCGATTAGCAATGGGCCAATTTAACGAATGCGTAGAAAGTTGATGGCAAAAACAAAAAAAAAAACGATTAGGAAACAATTAAATTAACATCAGGCGGCTGAGTTGGCCAATTTTATGGCTACTTACACTAGTACACTGAGCGAAAAGTAGTCGTAAGGTGCAACTGAAGATAGTTGGAGTCGGGTTTAGGTCAACAGGTTGACTTAGGTTTCCTAAAAGTTTCCAAAACTCCAATCTAAAGTCGTAAAAAAAACTATTTACAATTTTAAATTTCGCTAAGTGTATATGGACAATTGGCTTTAGCATAAGACTATTCATGAATTGAGGTCAATTTAAAAAAAAGTTCCTCTACTTTTCCCTCTCTAGCTTTCCTTCTACCATTGAGTTCCTAATGTTGGCCCCTCGGGCTATTAATTCATTGATGTTTATTGTACTTTCAATTGTGACTCTTGGCTTGAATCTCCTGTGGTAGCAGCTTAAAATTGAGAGCTTGGGCTTTATCTGGTCAAGTGTTTGAACTGTTTCTGATGTCGAATATTTGATAAACAAATTTATTACAATAGCAAGCTTTGAAGCTTGAAGTCAATTGAATATTTTCTTCATAAGAAGGTTAAAGTATGTGAAAAATAAGTTTATTTAATGCATTTTGATAGCAAAGTATGGAAATCGTATGTGTATTATAGCTAAAAACCCAAAACAGAGAGACAATTTTGATATTCGAAACAATAAATAGGTGTTTTGATTTTCAAAATCGGCTTGCTGTTACTAAAATTTTGTTAATTTGTAACATAAAGCTGTTTTTTAAAGGATATTCAGCTAAAAATCTTGTTTCTGATCTTAAATTGTGCATTAATCTTTTTAAATAAAGAAAAACAAAATCAAACAAATACTTTAGTGTACAAAAATAAACTTAGTTTTTAGGAATTTATGGCTTGGAAAAAAGTTTGTAAGCAAAAAGTCATGGTTCTTAGGTAAATAACTTTGATAAATATTTTTCATTCCTTAACAATATTGTAACTAAATATTTTAAAACATTTTCCTAAGCTAAAACTAAACAAGCAACTAATTAGAAGTTTGCCCAAAGTACATTAAACTATTCATTTCATCTGCATAAAAAAATGTTATAAACAATTAATTGAATGAAACTAAAACTATCTTTGTTTCATTGTGTTTTATTGATTCAATAAACTTTGGATTAAAACGCCAACAGCTAAGAGTATATATGTACAGTGTGTGTGTGTGTGTGTGTGTGTGTGTGTGTGTGTGTGTGTTTGTATGTATTTATTTTTCCTTCGAAAGAGTCAAAAGAATCGAATCGAAAGAATCATTTCCAATACGCATTTGAAATCTCATCAAGATTTGACATAATTTAAAAAACCCAAACCATTTGATATATCACACACACATACATACACACACACATGCACACAGAAATACGAAAAGAATGGAAGAGCATTAGCAAAGAGCAAAAGGTATTGTATGAACCTAACCCTAAGCCATCGGTCAAAGCCGGGGCATCAATAACTACACAGCCAAACAGTCAAAACGCAGAGACGCACAGCGTTGCCAGCCACAGCAGCAGCAGCAGCAGAAGAAGAAGAAGCAGCAGAAGAAGAAGGAGAAGAAAAAAAAGGCAAAGAAAAACAATAAACGTTAACACGAACACGAAAATAAAATAACTCTCTCACGAAGTTGAATTCCCCACCCCCCCTCCACCCGCTAGTTGCCGCAGCAACCGCATGTACTGGCTTTTGTGTGTGGGTTAAGTGTGCCCCGAGTCTTTGTAGTCGAGTGACATGCGTGTGTGTGTGTGTGTGCGAGTGTGTGTGTGCTGCGTAGTGGCTAACGCAAGACGCTGCGTCGACGTTGTTCATTTTACTGTACCATAATCATAGCAGCCCCAAATTGATCGCCATCATCAATGTGCGGACCACTAACAAAACGTATAAAGAATATAATACATAATACAAAACAACAGAAAAAAGGCAGTCGAAGCAGCCGTCGCAGCAGCCGCACTAAAAGCCAAAGTCAACGAAGTCGATGTCCAAAAACGATACAAGAAGCCACGAGAAAACGTAATCAAAAAAAACACAAGCAAAACGCAACAACAACGACATCGATTTTCGAACAAGTCGACGTCGACGTTGACGTTGCGCAGCAGCAGCAGCAGCCGTCGCATCGTCACATACACAGACAACACCTTTTGATCCCTTTTCGCTCCCGCTTAGCGTTCGGTCTCTGCACTAAACTGAATCGAACAAAACACGCGCGCGCTCACTCGCTCTCTGTCTCTCACACATTCACCTTACTCTCAGCAGCAGCGGCAGCGACAGCGACAGCGACAGCAGCACAAGCACTATTGCCTATTAACCAACGCGGCTGCGACTGCGACTGCGACAGCGACAACTCGACGTCGACTTACAGGGTGCTTTATATTTAGGCTTTTATTGATGTTGGCTGTCGCTGTAGCTCTTCGCTGTTAGCTGTTGCGTTTGTTTTAAGCCACGGCTTAGAGTGCTATGCGCAGTGTTGCATTTTTATGCATTTATAATTACTTCTGTGTACTTACGTATATGTATGTATGTATGTATGTATGTATGTGTATTTGTATATGCAGCTGGTTGCCAGGTAAAGTCGCATTAATATTGAAATGGTGGAATTTTGGCACTACAATTCGTAAGGATCGATCGCTAGCTATGGCACACTATCACTGTTCGAAGCTGGAAGCTGGACAAAAACAACCGTAAATGTGTTGTTGTTGACTCTTTGACTGTTGCTGTTGCTGCTGTTGCTGTTGCTGGTGGGTGCACCTTTCGCCACTTTTGTTGCTGCTGGCTGCTGGCTGCTGGCTGCTGTGGTATGCGTCTTGGCTTAAAGCCTGGCTGCGGGCTGTGTGCTTTTCTTCAAGTTTGTGCTTCTAACATGCGACTCCTTGGCTGTATTTGTGGCTCTCGTTGTTGTTGTTGCTTGCGAGCGTTTGTGCATTTTGAAGGCGCACACACACACACACACACACTGGCACAAGCAGTTGCACTTTTTTATATATATTCGCAGCTCACAGCATTAACATTTGATTTGCGTATTTTGCATAAAACTTTTTTTTTTTTAATTGCCACGACGAACACGAACTGTTGCTGTTGTTGTTGCGTAGCATGCGGGGGCGGCGGCAACGGGGGCGGCACTGCTGGCGCGCAGCGTTTGTTTCACTGTGTTGTTGTTGTTGTTGTTGCTTTCGTTTCGTCACTTTAGTTAACAGTTTATACATTTTTCATTGTTGCTGCTTTTTTCTGTGTTTTTTGCGCGCTCTTTTTTTCGTTTGTTGTTCTTTTTTTGCTTTTTGCGCTTTGTTATTAATCACAAAACTTTTTTTTTTATTTTTATTATGAATTTTATTTCAGTTGCTGTTGTTGCTCAGCTTTGATGGCGTCTCATTTTGGCTCACACACACACACACACACAGACACGCTCGCTCTAAGAGCGACTCCACACACACACACACACACCGACACACACACACACACAGATACAAGCACACGCGAAACGAACGCGAACGAATTCTGTGTTTTATATTTTTCTTCTTCTTCTTCTTTTACTTCTACCTTTACGTCTTCTTCTTCTTCTTCGTTGACTGCTGCTTTATGTGTATTTATTATTTCTTTTGCTATTTTTGTGTGTATTTTTCTTCATCACATTTAATTACTTGAATACGTTTTTAGCTGGCATTCGTTTCGATTCTTCTTACTCTCTAGCTGGTTCGTATTTTTGTTGTTGCTTAATTTTTGTTGTTTAATAATTTATTTGCCTTTTGTGTTGAGCCAAAAGCGAATAAAATATTTATATATATTTTTTGAGTGTGTGTAACTCGCCTGCACGAAAGGTACGAAAAACTTGTCGCGGATGAACGTTGAGCTCGGCTATAATGCCCAAAGAGTCAATTGGAGATTGTTCAACTGTTGAATGTGTTGTTGCTGCTGCTGCTGCTGTTTGGTTGCTGCTGCGCAGTCGCGCTGCTCGCTGTTTGCTCGCCTTATGCCCGTGTATTCGTATTCGTATTCGTATGCAAGGTGCTGTCGCTGTGTGTCTGTGTGTGTGTGTGCGTGAGAGCGCGCTTGATTATTATTGCTTTTTATGGTTTCATCTCTTTCGTAACTGATATTGAGCGAACGCGTCGCTGCCGACAGCAGCAGCAGCAGCAGCGACAGCGACAGCGCAGCAAGCACAACTCAACTCAGAAATTCATCGAATCGATGATGTTGTCTCTACACTGCCAACACACACACACACACATACAGCGACACGGACAGGTAGAAGTCCCTGTGCCTGTGCCAGTGCCTGCCTCTCTCTCTCTCTCTCTCTTTCTTGCTGTGGCTGTGTGTGCGTGCACCTGCATAACTTGGCAGAGAGCGTTTGGTTCAGGTGCGCATTTCGTATATTTTGTGCAATAACAAATGACTTAGGCAACAAACTTATGTTCGAAATTGGTTTGCAACTTGACTAGGCGAACGTGCACACAGGCAACAACAATACTTTTCGCATAGCAATTTGTGTGCTTGTAACGCCTGAATGGCTGAACCGGCCCTGGCATATAGATATTTGCGCTTTTGTAGCTTTTAAACTGTTCATTTTGTGGCTTGCATTCATTTTCGAACATTCAAACATTCGAACTCGCCGTCGTCGTTGTCTCTGTCTGTGTGTTTTTGCTGCTGCTGCTGGCTTACAGCGCCAGCGCGCATTGTGAAAGTGGTAGTGCAGTTGGTATCGGCCAGGTAAAACTAAAAGGTAGAGAGCTGCTTGCACGCATACCAACAGAGAGAAACACACACACACACACATAGACACATACACACAGAGACAGAGGCATAAGTAAAATAGTTATGCATGTAGCACAAATGAATGCCATGTAGCCGTCGGCACAGACTCCGACGCCGCCTTACGATAAAAACAACAACAACAACAACGACAGCGGCAGCAAAATCAACGCTTTGTCGTGTGGACGCTACCCGACTGTGTTTGCTCAGTGTGCTTTTTGCCGTCTTTTCTGCCAGTCCATTTACAGGGTGCTCCATTCGTATGCACTTGCCAACTTTTCACTATAAACACTATTTTTGGTGTCTTAGTGAAGTATTTGGGAATTTTCAGGAATACTTTTTACCACTCTGGCAATGCCTTGATTCGAGAATATAACCGTTAACCGATTGAACGTGTTTAAGTTAACCGACCGTTTGGTTTATAGGAATATTTATAAGTTTAGCTAGTAATATAGATACCTTAAATAATATGTACATTTTTTTTCAATGAATTTCAGTTTTATTTTCATGTTGTTTATTGTTGCAATATATTAAACTTTATTTAAAACTAAATGTATGCTTAGTTTAAACGTGTTTTTATTTTTTTGTATTCATTTTGAAATTGTTGTATGTTTTTTTTTTGTTTTATAATTTGTTTATAGTAAATTTAATTTATGTTTGTGTGTTTTAACTGGTCGAAACTTTTCACTAATACTTTCTTTTCTCTTCATTTCTTGCGATTACATTTACATTTATGTATGTATGTATTACATATACAATTATATATATTATGTATGTATGTATGTGTTTTAGTGTCTGTGTACCTAGAAACGTAAAATATATTTATGTAGAGTTTGGTTTTTTTACTTTTTGTTGCTTATACAAAACTTACTTAAATATTTTGTGATTTTCTTTTTGCAAAAGTTAAACAGAAAATTATAGTTGCAGTTAAAAAGAAAAATGGTTGTTTTCATTATCAATCCTAAAATTAAGTTAACAAACCATGGAAAAAAAATCGATTTGTGTTTTGTTTTAGTTTTTTTTTTTTTGATCAATATTCGTATTCGTCGAAATTTCAATTCCAAGTAGCAGCCTGAGTGACATAAATTCAATAAATGTATTTTCTAGCGGTTTTCTGTTTTTCGGTGTTTGGGATTGAATTTGTTTGGCGTTTGAATTAAGTTGGAAGACGCTTAAAATCTGTCTATTTTGAAAAACTCAACGAAAAACCGCTTGTGTCTGTGTGTGTGCGTGTGTGTGCCTGTGTGTGTGTCTTAAGTCGAAATGCATTTAAAACTAGACACATCAACTAGCTAAAAGCTATTTAAAAAAAAAAAAACCCAACAATAAAACTGAGGTAATTAAACTTTGAATACGAAACTTTTCAGTTGTTCTTGTTGCTGTTGTTGTTGTTGTTGTGCTTTAAAATGTTGTGCCTCAAAACTACATCAATATAATCCAATTGTCATCGATTAAAACTCATGTTAACTTTTTCTCTATATTTTATATAATATTTTTGTTTTGTTTTTTTTTTTTTTGTATATGTTTTGTTTTTTCTTTAAATGTTAATGCGACAACAATTGCTAAAAATGTTTTACAGTAATCATTATTATTTTGTTTTCTTTGTTGTTGTTTAGACCCAGGCAGAGTTGATGCTTCATTTGGTCAATATAGTAATCAAACTTTGAGGTTATGTGGTTACAAACTACAGTTTTGTTGTCGTAAAAAAGCTGATTTTCATATTTATTTTATAGGTTATGAGAAATGCAAGGAAAAGCTCTGATGATATATTATTTCGGACTGGAGAATGTGTATGTATAAAGCTATCATAGGAACAATAATGAGTTGGTATTTTGTCAGCTCTGCAAGGGTATTCAAGCGTCGGCATGCCGATGTGTTTTTTTAGTTAATACTGGCTGTTGTATGCAGAAGAAAAGAAAGAGAAAAAAAACCAAAACGTGAGAATGGAGGGAAAGACAATGTGGGGTGGAAAGGGTAGTAAACGCAACTGCTTTGTTTGTGATATATTTATATATATATACCAATATACATATATACATATATATAGGATATATCTCTTGCAAAGTTGGCAGTGATATTGCGAAACATTTTTTTGTTTTTGGTTTTTTCTATTGTTCAAATAAAATACTTAGTACTGAGCATAGCTAAGATTAGTTATGCGTATGCCATTTCCTATCCGATAATAATAATAACTTTTATATTATTGTAAATGATGTTTTTAAAAACAAATCTAGATAAATGGTTTTTGTGTGTTTTTTGTTGTTGTTATGTTTACATAGTAGTTTGCTTATAAACATTAGACACAATGCAAATTGTCTTGATTTCGAGTTTCGTATTTATATTTTCAGTTTTCACAAATCGCGCAACTATATATATAGTGTTTATTTGTTGTTTATTAATATTTGTTCTTGTTTGTATTATATATTTACAGAATGCTTCGATGTCGCTATCCATATATATATATATATATATATACGTATATATATGTATTGTATTTTGTATGATCTAAAACGTTTTCAAAACTAATTAAGTTACATACAAGTATATAAATGTAAGTAATACGTTTAAAAATGTTGCTTGTTTTGTTTTTGGTTTTTGTTTTGTGGAAAAAGTATTTGCGTTGAAAGTTGTTGTTTCCTTACAATTTGATTAATACGTCTTAGTTTTTAAGCAATTATTACATTGCTAATTGTTTCGCTCTCCTCGATTCTCTATCTTTTTTTTTATTTTTTGTAACTCTCTTTGGGAAAGGGTTTGGAACTTAAAGTTCAAATCATTAAAATGCCTTCTGTTTTTCTGTATGTGTGCTCGCCGCTGAGGCTTTGTCAACAACTAATTTATATAAATTGCCTAGTTTTGTTTGTTTTTGGTTTGTTAACGACTAGAACAGTGTGTGTAGAAGGAATCGTTTTAACATAATAATGCATCATATCATCGCCTCTTTGAACGTTGATCCTTAAGCCATATATCCATCGTTTCGTGCTGCTTGCATTTTTTTTTTTGTATCTCTTTAAACTTATTCTCCTTGGTACTGAACACGCCAAATGGCATTTGTTATCTATTTTAGTGTTTCTTTTGGTATTGTTCGTATGACATATTGCTTTGTTACAAGTGCAGCAGCCGAAACGAAACGAAGGATGAAACAAAAAACTAAGTTTAATTGTGATAAATATAACACAATTATGATCTAAGTGGGACTATCCGCATTGGAGCCAGCATTCGAATTGTCTTGCATTTGAGCGAGTGTCTTGAACTTTTGCGAGTTTAGGAATCTGTTGATAAGAGTTTTAATATAAGCTCAAGCATACATAAGACACTATTCATTTGCTTAACATTACCTGGGATATGAGTCTCTGTGCATTAGCGTATAGATTTGTATTTGAGCTTCATCGAATGTATGGGTCGTTGGCTCGATCATATTGCGATTGACAATTTCGCGTACACGCGAATCGAGCGATACTTCGCGCGGCGATAGTATCGATATATAATCCTCGTAGATCAGGCGCGCTTTCTCCTCCACAACCTCGGCGCTGTTCTCCTTCTTCAAGTCCTCGCAGGCTAACCAAAACAGGATGTTCTCCTCACTGAACTCACTGCGCAGAAAGTCACGAAATACTTTGCGACCATCTGCAAAAAGGAAATTCGTTTAAAGTTGCAATTATCGAAAATTATATGTTATCAGAGGCTTACTTGAGTTCTTCATTAGTTTGTCAAAGCTTTTGCCCCAACTGCGTATTTCTTCTAATGTGGGTCTGCAATTGAGAGAGTTTTAAATAGAGCTTTTAAGTAGAAGGTTAGGTTAAAAGCTTACTGATCGCCTTCTAGGAATTCGGCGTTGGCGAGATCACGTTTGGTGGGCGCATTTTCATCGGCATTCTTGATGGCAAGACTAGAAAGAGAGAAAGAAAGAGAGACAGAGCAAAGGCTATTAATTAAAGACAGAATAGCTTTATTACTTCCAATGAACTTAACTACTTTTTTCACTAATTTATCAGTTACCCAAATATCTAACTAAAGGTACGTACAGCATACGTTTCGTTAGAGCAAACATTGAATGCGTTTCTTTTTGTTGCATTGAAAGCTTTTTTTATCGAAAACTGTAAACAGTTAAAGTTTAAGGATCGCTAATACGAAAAGTTTTTTTTTTTTGATGAAACAGCTGTTCGATCTGACTACGCGTCGCTTGATAAAGTGATTGGTTGCGTTTAATTTGTTGTTGCCACCGCTGTGGTTCACTCTAAACTGGCCACACGTTATCTACGATTAGATTTGGCTGCCTCGTATCAGGTAAGCATTACATGCTTCCAACGTAAAACTCATCAAAGTTCGTTATCTGTTTACCCCGCTTGGACAGTTTGCCAATAACATTGCTGGGTGCCTATATACAAACGTATAAGTATATATGTATGTATATATTTACTTGTACACGTGTGATTAAGTGGTCAATAGCTAAACATACAAAGGCGCGGGAGGCATAGATATAAATGCCACAGCTAAGCAAGGATAGCTTTCAATTTCATTCACGAAAACTTGAAAGATTTTTTTTTGATTTTTTTTTGGCAACAACATTAAATGTGATTTTTTGAAAAAGTGCCCAACCGAGAGCTTTGTGTGCGCTCTCCAAATTGTGAATGAAACATTTAGTTTCTATGCGAGAGAGAGGGAGAGAGAGAAAGCGAGAGCGAGCTTTTACTATGCGCCCAACGCAAGGCATTGCCAGATGTAACTAAAATGCTCGCAAGCAATACCAAAGAGTGCGTGGGTGTGTGTGTGTGTGTGTGTGTAGAGAGTCTAGGAACTTACCATTTAGCCCTGTTGTTGTGGTTGGACGACCCGCGGCGATTAATGAAATATATTTAGTTTGTATTAGAAAGATAGTTAAGGGAAACGGTAAAATTCGCACACTCACCAAGAGCAGGAACAACAACAACACCAACAAAAGCAGCACGGCTTTTGTGACTGCGGCCGCTGCAGCGGCGCATTTGATTCCTGCAGTACGTTGGATGTGGCGCTTCCGCTGCCCGGCAGCGTTATGCTTGTGTTTGCGGTACCGCCGCCTCCAACGCCACCACCACCACCGACGCCGCCACCCATTCCGGCACCGGTTGAGCCTAGTGCGCTGCCCGCGTTGCCAACACTATCACCGTTGCCATTGCCATTGTTGGATGCGGTCATGCCGCGCAAACGACAGCCACTGGGCAGCTCGGAGACGGTGCAGGACATGCTGCAATATCAAAAGGGGAAGCGTTCAACAGGATATCCAGTACAAATGGCATGTCAAGTACGAAATAATTAGACACTTACCTGCGCTTTTGAAGCTTTTACAAGATGATATTGGCGTTGGTGTAGCTGCCACAGCTGCTGCTGCTGCTGCTAGGCCGCCCACTGCCACTGACCTACCTACAGGCCGTATTTCGTTCCTGTCTCTCCCGCTCTCTGCTCACACTCAGCCCACACAAACAAAACACAGCACAGGGAGAGCAATGCTTGGGCGCCCTTTCCAACGAGCGAGCTACCGAAATACACAGATAGATAAAAGGAGAGAGAGTGCGAGTGAGCGAGTGAGCGCAAGGAAGAGCGCAAGTTACGTATTTATGTTTTTGCTAATAACTTTTTATCGAGTGCTTTCGACTTGTGTGCTTTTTACTCACTCTCTCGCTCGCGCGCCTCTTGCTGTTGTTCTTGTTGTTGTTGGTGTTGTTCTTGTTCTTTACGGTTTAACGAATAATTCGTATATTTTTTGCTTTTAGTTTTTACATGCATGTGCAGAGAGATTATTTTTTTTGCTTTTCTTTTTTGTCACTGTTTCTATTCCTTTGATTTTGTATCAGATGAGAGAGCACAGTTAAACAGTTATGAATATTTATGCTTTTATTATTGAGTTGTTCTTGTTGCTTTTGCTGTTGCTGTTGACACGGCGACGATTAGTTCACAACATATCCGTTAGACGCGCTATCGCTTGCGTGGGCAGGTGGTACCGTTGTTGCGATGAGCGAAAGGGAGATGGGGAGATGCACAAATGATGTTTGCTGTTGATGCTGCTGCTACTGCTGCTGGTTGTTGTTGTTTGTCGCTGCTGCTGCTGCTGCTGCTTTGAAGCATTAACACATTGTATTTACAGCAAAATTGTATTTGTAATGAGCAGAGAATTTCTTCCAGTGTTATGAAATTGTATTTTATTTATTTTTTTCCAGTGAGCAGCTGTGCTCTGTATTGTTGCTGTTTTTGTTGCTGTTGTTGTTGTTGTTGCTCGAAATTTGTATTTATTTCTTGTGCTAGTCATTACACACATACACACACATGTGTATGCGAGGTCGCCTGACCGTTATTTTCTTGTTCTTGTTGTTCCGCTTTTGCTTGCGTTGTTGATGGGGCGTATGCGTGATTTGTTGTATGTTACGCTGTTGTTGTTGTTGTTTGTGTTCTTGTTGTTCTTGTGGCAGCTAATTGCATTTGATGCTGGGCTTTCTGGTTACATTTGCTAAAATATCGAACATTTCCCAATTGTGTGCGCTTCCGCTCATATTTATACACACACATACACAAATACAAGACACAACACACACACACATACACATACGTACACACACGGCTTGTGATTTGTATTTAGGAGCAACGAATATATGTATACAAATTTTTGCCTGCCACTAAAAATATGTGTGTAGGTATTTTATTTTGTTTTTCTTGTTGTTGTTGTTGCTGTTCTTGTTGTGTTTTTTTGTTGGTTTTTTTGCTTTTTGCTCTAAATGATTTTTGCTTTGATTCAATTTCTACACAGAGCACGGAGAGCCACAGCACACACCACAGTGAGGTAGAGAGCGCGAGTGAGTAGGGGGAGGGTACAGTTTTTGGGGGGGGAGTGAGTGCGAGTGCGAGTGAGAGAGAGGGAGCGAGAGCAAGTAAGTAGTACAATTAAGCTAGACACTCGTTAAATATTTTCTTCTTTCTATTTGATTACATTCTTTTTTTTCATCTTCAAAAGTTTTCACATTTTTAAAACACTTGCCATATTTTTATTTTTTTCGTTGGTTTTTAATTTCTTAAGGCTCTGCCTTTAACCACATTATTGCCGTTTCATTTTCACTGCTGCGCTTTTTTTCTATACGTGTATGAATTTCTTCTTTGCTATTTTCTTCTTTTTCTGTTATTTTTTTTTCGTTTTGGCTATAGTTGTGTGTGTGTGTGTGTGTGTGTGCGCGCGCTCTGATACCCAAAACCCAAAATCCTCGACGACAACTACAACGACGACCGACGACGACGGCACGAGCACAAGTGCAAACGTTTCTCTTCGCATGGGCAAAGGCTGGCTGGCGACTGACTGCTGATTTAAGGAAAAGCTTTCCAAATAGCTGTACAATAGTTGTTGGGAGCCGAAAGCCAACCGATTAGATTCCTGGTACACATCGCGACATGTGCGCGCGAGTGCTTCTGAGCAAGAGTACACGCATACACACACACACACAGACAGAGTCGTCTAAAAAAGCTCGCTCACCCACTCAGTTGAACCTAGCAGTGGACTGGAATTCAGTGCTTTTGGGCAATGCTCAGTGAAAAGAGCGCACATAACTGTAAACTGTAAATGTGTAAATGATCAGTTGTTGTTGTTCCTTGTTCTTGTGTTATTAATTATTGTACACTCTTTTGCTCTCACATAAATGAACCCCTGCGGAGCACGCGCTCACCAGCAGCTGCCTTTGGGGTGACAGCTTTCTTGGACCTTTTACACAGGACTTAAAAACGGCAAATATTTCATTTCATAAGATACAAATTGTTTACTATAGAAAATTTCATATTTAAACAATGACAACTTAAAACTAAATAGTATGTCAAATGCTGAACGCTTTACGTATAAAGTCGAATGGTGCAATCGGCGCCCGTTGAGAAGATCCAAGGCTGCACTGGATGCCAGTTAACATCGAGGACACCAAACTCATCCCGTTTCTCATGCGTCTGCAGCTTCTTCAGCGGCACTATCAATGGATTCTGCAGCAAATCACTTTAAAAAGAGAAAGAGTTCAGAATTTTTTAGGTATTCAAAAAGAAATAAAAATAACTTACTTGTAAACCATGCCATGGGAAACAATGACAGCTTGGTCATCGCTGCCAGAGGCAAAGAGTGGATAGCGCAAATGGAAGGCAATACTGCGGACAGCATTGCGATGCAGTCGCATTGTTTGGTATGGTTTTGTAGACAGATCCAAATCAAACCATAGCATCTTCTTGTCATACGTTGATACTAGCAAATTATCGCCCTTGGGATGTATGGACATGCCCGATATCCATTTGGAGTTGGTAAGCAGCTTTTTAATAAGCTCCTGCTTAACCAAATCATATATGCGTATATTGTGCTGGGTCTACGAGTGGAAAGAATACTTAAAATACATGTATCATTTTATGTTGTCATAACTTACCGCAACAAAGAAGCACGGTTTGACTGGATGGAACAGCACACATTGGATAAGGCCCTTGCTTTTGGAGAAGGGTATCTGTGAGCGACGCTTGGACAGCTGATGTATGAGCGCCGATCGATTGGCGCCTTCGGGCATTACAGTAGCCAAATAATCACCACGTCCATGCCATGTGACCTGGCGTATGGGTTTAAAGTGTGTTATGACCACACGCACACCCTTCTCCTGCTCCTCTGCCTCCGCATTGGACCATTGTACAGCGGTTTTAATGCGTTCGTTTTCAAGCACATCGGAGCTTGGCGATTCGGCCAACAAATCATCCGTTTTCTTTATGAGTAGCTTGTCGCCCACCTTGGGATTGACCAGTAGCAAGCGACTGCCGGTGGCCACAGCAATAATTGATAGCTTGGCATTGGGGCACCAGGCAACACAGCGCACCACATCGTTTGTCTCAATTGTCCGTATGCAACGACCTGTGGCAATTTCCCAAACTGCAATAGAGTAAAGATTTAATAACTAACTCTAGCTGGGCTTATAAATTGAGGATAGGAAAACCACTTACTCTTGACCGTCTTGTCATCGGAACCGGACACAATGTATTCACCCTTGGGCTCTACGCTAACAGAACGCACCAGATCCGTGTGGCCGCGATAAACGAGACTCTCGACAGTGGGGAATGGCTGCAGATCGCGTGGCGATGGCAGTTTGGGTATCAGGTATTCAGCATCAATGTTCAGCTTGACGCGCTTGGCACGCGGGCACAAGTACAGATCGAGGCAACGAAGGAATCGTTCACGCAAGAAGCGAGAATAGGCTGGCACCTCGCGCAACGATTTGAATTTTTGTGGCATAAAGTGAAGCTTTCGCTTGTGTGGCTCATCCTTGTACTTGAGCCACTCCTTTTCTTCCTTAGCATCGAACAGGTACTCCGGCGGAGGATTATAGGACTCTGCGTGGCCGGGCAGATCACGTTTGGGTGCCGAGACGGGATCGTGTATGCGTCGCATGTGCTCACGACCCGTATCTGTTTCCCAGAGCATATAGAACTTGGGACCACGCTTTTGTTGTTTTTCGCGTTCCACCTCTTCGGTGGTCTTCATCCAACCCATTTTGAGAGCATGCACCATGCGTGATACCTTCTTCTTTTCGGATACTGACGGCAAGAAGGAACGCTTGTGATCGGGCACATTCTTAATGGGCATTTTTTCCACCTCGGAGCTGAACCATTCAATCCAGGGCTCGTATTCGTTGTGCTCTGGATTGGGTATGCGAGCGGAATTAACGCGCTTGATTAGTGCAATGTCCTCATCTTTGAGCAGCACTTCCTGTCCGGTCTGTGGGTCCTTGACAGTGCGCCAGAAGTTAGGATCCTCGATCTTGCGCAAAAAGTCATCAATTTGATCTCCCTTTGGCGGCTTTATAATTTTCTTGGCATCCCAATCGTAGCCAATGTGTTTGTATTCATCATACCAGTGCATTGGAATGTTGCCCACTGTGTTGCGAATATCCTCCTCATCGGAAGTATCAGAATCTTCATATTCAGGCTTAGATGGATCTCGTCTGGGAGCAATCGGAGCTGTTATGCTTGTGCTTTCCACTGTCTTCTTGGGTAGCGCTGCTTTGCTACTGCCAGGCTGCTCGTCCTTGGCATCATTACCGCTGTTATCAGATTCTTCATCTGTATTTCCTTCCTCATCGTCGTCATCTTCATCATCATCCTCCTCCTCATCTTCAACCGAGCTTGCATCATTTTTGGCTTTTCTGCCCAAATAGTTACCTTCCTCATCGCTTTCAAACTGTAGATCTTCACTGCTGTCTGACTGATATTCTTGATCAATGCCCTCATCGTCAGTTGAGTCCTCGCCAGGATCTTTTACAGCTTGCAGAAGGTCCTTTGGCACACGAACACAAACACAAACATTGTAGTCACATTTTATTTCCACATTTAGAAATGCTTACCTGTTCCTCCTCATTATCAGACTGTTCGGAAACTGATGCCTGTTCATTTGTGGGCTCCTGTGCCTTTACTTTACGTTTAATTGCCTGTTTTTTCGCCATTATTTGTTGAAAACAAAACGAATTCCAGCGCAGCGCACGTGTTGCGGCACAAATTTCGATTGCAAGCAATAATTATCGATGAAGTAATTGTTTACATTTTGTGTGAATGGCAAATTCATTCTTCTGCTGCTTGTTGCTTATTTCATCTGCATCTTAAAATGTGTAAAGAAGTTATGTGACAGATGTTAATTAAAAAGCACAAAGGCGCATGCGAAACTTAAGTTTTAATAAAAAAAATACTAGGCTCGTATGAACAGGGCGTGGATTGCAACTTTGTAACGCATAAACGTATGTTCTTGCAGCTGTTCAACTCAATATGGTTAATTACACATGTTAAAAAGAGCCAACAGCTTTGTTGCTGTTTTCAATATTGCCACACTGTTGCAAACGCGTCATCAGTATACAAATATTAATTAAGACACTAAATAACGACAAAACCGAACTATACTACACAACTCTGATGAGAATAAAAATTGAATAGAGCTTTGCCAAAATAAAATGTGAAAAGAGTGCTAAACTAGCACAAATCCTTCTTACAAAAAGCAAACAACAGGCAACAAGCGATTGCATCATCTAAGAATTCTACACACATCTGCAAGTTCCATCGATTTGGAGCAATTATCCCTATATAACATATACCATAAAAAATGACTGCCCCGCGACGTCTGCGCAAGGAGCTGGTGGATTTGCAAGAAAGTAGCTTAAAATCATTTCGCGACATCAAGGCCGACGATGATAACCTGCTGCGCTGGACGGGCTTGATTGTGCCCGACAATCCGCCGTACAACAAGGGCGCCTTCCGCATCGAAATCAATTTTCCGGCAGAGTATCCATTTAAGCCACCAAAGATTAGTTTCAAAACAAAAATTTATCATCCGAACATCGATGAAAAGGGTCAAGTCTGTTTGCCCATCATTAGCACCGAGAACTGGAAGCCAGCAACGCGCACCGATCAAGTTGTCCAGGCGCTAATAGCTTTAATTAACGATCCCGAACCGGAACATCCGCTGCGTGCTGAATTGGCCGAGGAGTTTCTTAAGGACAAGAAGAAGTTTGTGAAGAACGCTGAGGATTACACCAGGAAACACAGCGAAAAGCGTCCGGCCGATTAGTCCAAAGATGCGGATAGAACGACGAAAGCAGTGGAGAAACGGAACGACAAGGATGAGGATGAAGATAAGGATGAGATTGAGCCAGCACCCAGCAACAGCAAACGTAGCCGATTAGCAAAAACTTAACTGAAAAACCACGGAACAACAAATGGAGTTAATGTCCCTATTTACGAAATTTAATATTAACATTGCTTAGAAGGAGTAGATCGAAAGAAATATATATATCACATATTATGATTAATATATGAATCTATGTGTCTAAACTGAAGTTGGTAGCAATAATGGCTCAGTTAATACGGGTCATGTCACATTTGTATAAACTTGAGTAATACTTGTAGTAGAAATTAATTTGAATTGATTGTTTTTTAAAATATGAACAACAAAATACAATATGTAAACGAAAATCTTAACAATCATGAATCATTTTTGTTCAACCAAAAGCAAAAAAAAAAAAAAACAAAGAATAAAAAAACAAAAGCAATGCCATAAAATTAGAACTTTCCAGAAATTAGATTCTTGTTAATTCATATTATTAAGAACAATTGTGTTTTTGTATGGGAACCTGCATAAAATAGAAACCATATTTTCAGTGCCTTGGGTGCCTTGAAAATTCAATCATTTAACTTTCTGCTTTTAATTATGTCATATTTTGACATTTTAATTAATAAAAGTATTACCAAGATCGAAAACAGATCCTCAGCTGGAAATTAAAATCAAAGTAAAAACAAGCAATCTAGTTAAAACAAAATACAATTTTTATTATATTTCAAGCACTTTTGATTCATTAACTTTTTATTTAAATATTGTATAAAACAAAAGTTTAAACTGTTCTGTGTTAGTCATAAATACAAAAAACCATTTATTTACACACAACAGCTGCAGTCTCTTTGATATCTTGTACAATCTGTGCTTGATCGACGCTGATGCGTCTAGGGAACGAATCCTCGCCGAGCATGCGTCGATAGCATTCCAGGAGCACACTATTATTGTGCAGGATTAGGGCATTGCCAAATGGATTTTTGTGTAGCTCCCGCAGATGCAAAACACTGTGGAGCGCTTCATTCACATCGCTCATATCGTTATGCAACATCATTTGGAGTTGCTGCAGCTGCTCCGAGGCTTGATTGGCTTCATTTAATCCACTGAGTGTTATGTCCTTATCGAACTCTGTGTGCTTATAAACAAATTCAGCTAGAAAAAGCAGCACAGATGCCGCATAATGGGTGAGAAACAAAAAGTTACGAAAGACTATTTGTGTTGGCCTCTCTGTCCGCAGTGAGTCAACAAGTGTGACAAAGAAACGGCGTTGAACCACATCAAATGTTGACTCATCGCCGTTGCTTGACGGTGCGTTGTCAATTGACTTTATGTTGCTGTTGTTGCTGTCGAAGAACAAACATTTGGCTGCTGTTTGCCAGAGCGGATCCAGCTCGAATGTGTCCAGAATGCGTAAACGTAACAGTAGCACCGGCTCCGAGGCAAACAGACTGCTCTGCAGCTTTTGGACAGGTGCGCCTTTGGACAATTGCAATTTTAAAGGCTCGACGACTCTTCTCTCATGTTTATAGCTACTGTTACGCTTTGGACACTTTTCTAGCTGATTGAACTCGCGTCGTAGACAGTAAATTTGCTTGAGTATATCACCCTGACGTAGATTCTCGCGTTCCGTAAAGGAGCCACCATAAACGGGCACCGAAAAGCCCAAAGCTTCATTAATGTCGTGCTGCTTAACCAAGCGCAGTTCATCGGCCAGTGGATGCACTTTGTAGCGATTATAATACATGGATGAGACGACGCCGCGCAGCTGATGCAAATGACGTAGATAGTAGCGATCCTTTGACTCATACGCATAGATACTGCCTTCGATTGCCTCCTGCTGTAGCTTTAAATACAATCGACAGGCGATTTCATGTTGCATTAAAAAGTCATTGGGTATTTGTTGCTTGCTAAACAGCGGCAGCACCATTGCATCATTGCACTTTACCAGTTTGGCGCGCATCGCTGCCAGAAGACGCGCAAGACCCGGTGTTCGTTTCTGGTACTTCAGGCAGATTACATAGACCTCTGAGTTGCCACGCTTGGATGTCGCTGGCTTATAGATGTGCACACGCTGGAATATGCAGTTGAGCATGTACATTAACGAAACGCTGCAAGCCTCGAAGAGCGTAAACATTTTGATGACAAAATTTCCGCCTTCTTTGAGTATATTTAGAGCACTGATAATCTCTGCAATGAGTAGATGTGCCACGATCTCTTCCTGGCAATCAGGCTGGGCCGAACAATCTATGGAGCCATCGGCTGTTACCAAATGCACACCATCCGGCAAATCCTCTGCGCATAGTTGCGTCATGTGATCTATGTTGTCCACACTTAGCAAATTGCCTGTTAGATCTTTGTGAAAGAGCCAGTTGTCTAACGTATGATATATGAAACGATCATCAGTAATCATTTCATTTAAAGCATTTCCCTCGTAATAGGGATTCAATGTTGTCGAACGCCAGCGCCAGTTCACCTGCAATGGCATTAAACTATGTTTTATCAAAGCTGCTAACTAAGTAATGGTCAACTGATAAAAACCTCTTCTGGCTTATGAACAGAGTGCAGATAATGGTTTAGCGCAGCTATAAACGCACCAGGTGCCTCACATAAATGTAGAGTATTCAGTTGCGGCTGTGTGACCAGTGGATAACGTTGCAGGCACTCGAAAAACTTGCACCACGCTACCTGAAATGGATCGATTTGATTATAATACTTGATTGTTGCATTGTTTTCCTGCTTACTGTGACAAATTCAGCTTTTGTTTCATTTTTGAGACGCCACGAAATCTCGCCGGACGGATCTCGTCGATTTGTATGTGTACTCCACTCCTGCACGCCATAGTTGTTGAGCTTGCTTTTGACAGCATTTAACTGTTCTTTGAGATTCTGTAGCGCCTCGTATTGATAGAATTCACTAAAGAGCGGCTCTTCCAATGGTAGCTGCCAAGTGCCAGCCTTTGGCTTTTGGTATTGGAACTTCTTTTCAAAAAGCTGCTCTACTTCGTCTCTGATGCTCAGTTTGGGCCGCATTATTTTCATGTATACAATTTATAACAGATTAAATTGTTTTTTGTTTGCAATAAATTTTTTGCAACAAAAATAAACACCAAACAACTGTAAAATTTAACAGCTTCAATAGGTATAACATTTTACCAACTGTTATTAACAGCGTGTGAAATACACACATATGATAATGCAAAAGAAAAATCTGATTAAACTCTTGGAATTAAAACTTAAAGTTTAATGTTTTGAAACTGAAAACTCTTGATGTTACCTTGATTCAAAACTTAATTACAACTAAGAGAAAAAATTTAAACATAACTGTTTTTCTAAAAATTATCGATACATCAACCAATTCACAATATGTTGTATAAGGTATCGAAAGCACGGCTAGTCTAATCTGGAATCAAGTTGGCAGCATCGAACAAGCAAGCGCCACTTTTAAAATAACTAAGTCTTTTATCGGTCATTCGAACTACTTAAATGCAATTATTTAATCCTTGGACATACAAGTATTTTAATAACAAAAAGCTTATTACTAAGCAATAAACATTAAATTTTAAAATTATGAAAGCTCAATTATCATTATTGTTTTTTTTCATAACTACTATATGATAGTAATAAAGGTATGACCTACTTTTTATTATAAATTATTCATTTATTTTTTATAAAGCCAATTCTTTAAAACAATCGCTGATATTAGCGGGATATCCGCTAAAGACCATGGGAAATTGTCGGATTTTAATAAAGAGAAAAGACATAACTTCCTTGCTGGCAGCAGAACGCTTAGAATATGTTAAGAAAGTGTGCATAAAATATTTAATTGTTAATTAAAACAAATTTCTTTAGTTCAGTTGAATCGAGTCAAACGGTTTGGCCATGCAAGGTGGTCATAAAAAATAATAGAAATAAGCTTGGAAGAGATATTATGAAACGATTGGGAATACGTAAAAGTATTTATGGCCAAATCAATGTCACTGGCGATGCATATAAATATGTGCATTAAGTCACAAACGGAAATATAAAATATTGCACACAAAATGGTCAACGGTACATTTGCTTAGGCCTTAACCATATTTATATATTTGTGTTTATATAAAAGGTTTGTGATTAAAAAAAATCGATTGTTAGCTTACAATATGAAACTATTTGAATCATTGCGATGATGTCTTAAGCATTGGAATTTTAATTGTTTTCTTTTTTTCTGCTATATGGTCACTAAATCGGTGCGTGAGTTGTCGACTTTATGGCTAAGAAAACGTGCAGCGTCTGTATATGAATAATAATATTCAAATTATTATCAACGAAATCCCAAAAACGTTGCATTTATTAACTGAACAGATTCAAGTGTATAACATTCTATAGTTGTTATAGGTACATAATGCAGACAGCTTTAGGTATATATAGGTGTAAGTCGAGAGATATACATATACATATATATACGTTTTTATTTTCTGTATGTGGCTGAAGGCCAAGGCACGTGACTGTTTTTCCTAATTGGCCATGCATACAACACTGTAATAAGAATTGGCTTTAACTGGGCCCAAAGACTTTCTTAGTTCTTTTACATGTGTATTTAGTATAGCTATATTCTATGTACAGGTGTCTTCTCTATATGCTTCCACAGCGGAAGTAAAGCCCCATGGGCTTAATATCCCTTCTCTAGCCACATTTGGCATATATGCATTTGACTTGACAACAACAAAAAAATACCTTCAATATGATCGAGACGGCGTTGGCGGCGACTCTGTGACTCGGACGTGGACACGGCTCCTCTTTTCTTTTTCTTCTTGTTGTTGTTGTTGGCAACTAAATTTTTTTATTTCAATTTCATATTTTTTCTTTGGTTTCAAAATGGGAGTTCATTAATATGCCAAACAGGCGCCATTAAGCGCTGAGCGCTGCGCGTCGACTACCTGACAGTGGCAGTCTGTACAGTAAACACACTAGTGCATGCACGTACTAACAACACACATGACTATATGTGTACGTGTATTTATCACCCCCACTTTGCATAGGTATTTGGTTGTGCGTGTGTGCGTGTGTGTGTGTTTGTGTTTAAGTAACTGCTGCCAACGGGTATCAATCCCCGTTTTAGACAACATTTTATTGTATTTCTTTTCTTGAAATGTTTAACGTTTCTGTTCGTATGTGTGTGTGTGTGTGAATCTTCTTCAATTGTCGCTTTTGGACTTCTAACTGCCTTCGTTGTTGTTGTTGTCGCTGTAGTTGTCGCTATTGCTCACACTTTTAGCCTGGCCGAGGTGTGGTGCTAAGCTCGACTCATGGCTTTCAAATCAGTTGCCAATTAGTCTTCATCGTTGACGGATTACAATTGCCTTTGCCTCTTGCTGTTCGAACCATCGAACACACTTAAACACACACACACACACAGATACAGATACAGATACAAAAAACTTGTTAAGTGCTCTCATGGCAAATAACAACAAAATAAAGCACAAACAATTCATTGATAAAAATAAGTTCATGCTAAATTACAAAAACAAATACTCACACACACACACACATTGGTTGGACTTGTTAAAAAGTGTGTTTTTTTGTCGGAATTTTTTGGTTCAACTAAATAAGTTTCTCGTTATCTCTGCGTGGTACTCATCTATTGGTGAATTGGCAAGATGTCGGCATAGCTGATGTTTTAAAGCGCATTTTGATAGCGCTATGCTGCATCTAGTCAGTTTTTCAATTGAACAATCAGCATATAAATAACTGAACAATATATTATATACAAATGGAATATCCTTGGATTGCAACTTAAACTGGAGCTGAAGTTATATGTAATATTCCTTTATTTGTTCAATATCAATAATTCAGCTTTATTGCAGCAAAAAGGACAAAAAGGATAGTACCTGGATGCTGGAACTGATGACAACGTTAATCGAGTACAATCAAAAAGAGTTTTTTGAATTGCATCAAAAACTTTATTTATTTAAGGAAAAATTTATGTTGCATAAAAATATATGAAAAATATAAGAAATTTTCTTTGCATATAAGAATAAAAATATATAAGCTTTTAGCTGGTGCTTGTAAAACTTGTTCAATACCCATTTGAAAATAAAATAAACTTTCTAGTACATATATCCTAAATGTTTCATAATCATTAAACAAACATACTGTTTAAGTTAACAGTTTGAAGAAGTCACACATTTTAATTATAAGAACAGGTTGGCAGCACACAACCAAGTTTGGCGCCAGCTTGCCAACGTCGCATTGCAGCCCTGATTGAAAGACAACTCTTTTATCGAAGAGCAATCGAGCCAGCGTAGCATTTCGATATTTCTTATCGCTGGAAAAAAAGTAAACAATTAGTAAAGGAGGATTAAATAAAGCTGGATAATCTACGCAAAACACATCTTTTAAGTAATGGACAGTCAAGTGAGTTTATTTCGAGGACCTCATTGATTCTTACTACAGCGAATACTGTAGCTGACACGACGTTGTTAACAATAAATACTTCACACAAATTAGTTTCGCCACTTTCGTTATCTGAAAGTGGCTTTGTATGAAATCTGCCTAAATACACACATAACAATAGATATTAGGGGAAGCGGTAGCCATCAGTGACGTAATTAACATGGTTAAGTTAATATGAACAACAGTTATCAGCTTATCGTAGTCAAGTTCATTTCATTTGTGATTTCTTAGAAGGGGCGTTGCTTAATTTTTGCAGGCACCAATTGATGATCTATTATTGGACATTGTGGACAATGCTTGGCGCATGGAAGTGCTGCCATTTGATCAAATATTAGTACCAATCGAAAAGCTACCCGATCCCGAAGCCGATGGTGGTGATTCACATCTAACGTTGAGTGAACAGGTGAGTTGCGTGAAACGCGATAAGGTAAATATTTGAATGTTTCGCTTTAAATCATATAATTTTAGGAACAAAAGTGGACAGACTTGGCACTCGGCTCTTTGGCGCCAGACGCCGCTTTAATTGATCAGCTGAACATAACAGCTATTTAACCAAGGACGAGCTACCCAGGCGGCAGCACGTCCCCATCGCTACTGATCCCACAAATTCTATTAACACCACAACATGATGAGTAGCACAAACAATAATAACAGCAGCAGTAGTAGCAGCATTAGCAACAACAACCATTCTGTACACCAACATTTACACTCACCCAGCAAGCTAACTGAATTTGCACGTAACTTTGAGGACAAGCCAGAGTCGCTTTTTGGACGCGTTGTTAATAAAATACAAAATGTCTATAATCAAAGCTACAACACGGTCAATGACATATCCAGTGGCACCAGCAGCAACCCCGGCGTCCAGGTGGGCAAATCCAAATTCTATGCTGAAAAGAAAATGCCTTACCCTGAGGCAGGCAATGCTGACAACGGAAGCGATATCACAAGAAATAGTTCATCCTCCAGTCTAAGCACAAGTCGACCCCAGCCACCAACTACACTTAAGCTGCGCAATAATAGTGAAACGCACAGCAGTAGCAGCACCAACACCAATACCACTACAACCGTTGATGACTCTGAGGCCAACGAACGTGTGGAAGAGCTGCCCAGTGAAGCGAATCAGGGTCGAACCGTTTCGAATGTGCTCAAACACATTAGCCACATCGTGGCTTCAAAAAACAATAATGTAAGTTAAATGTTAAGGTCTTGAAAAATTTGATATATTTTATTATTTTGTTTTTAAGGATCTGCGTAACTATAAGGAAACGGAACTGCAGCGTCTGTGGATGCCCGATTCTAAAGCCAAAGAATGCTATGACTGTACACAAAAGTTCTCTACATTTCGTCGCAAACATCACTGTCGTCTGTGCGGTCAGATCTTCTGCTCAAAGTGCTGTAATCAAGTTGTGCCTGGCAGTATCATACGATGCGAGGGTGATTTAAAGGTGTGCAATTACTGCTCCAAGATTGTGCTGACTTCGCTAAAATCCTCCAGCTCGAACATGGGCGAAGATCTTCAGGCGCTGCAGCAGCATCTAAGTAATAAACTCGAGGTGCAGGATAGTGTACCTAGTACGCTTGCTGCCCAAAAGCAGCGAGTGCAGCTATCACGTAAGACTTCCCTGGGCTATCAGGAGGAGCGTTTTAGTTCGCAGGCCAACTACACAATGTTGTCATTGGACGACCGCAAGAATATACTGCAACAGTCCAACTCGCTGATCACGCTGCACGAGGAAATGCAGCGCGAGCTGCCTGTCCAGAACTGCGGTCAGCTATTGATTGAGTTTCTCAATACGAATAACAAGTCGGCCAATGAGGTGCAAGCCGTTGCCATTCTAAATGCAATGTTAGCAGCCGGTTTCCTTGTGCCCATTGTGCCGGATGCAGATCAAACGGAATTCGATGCAACGCTACACTATAGATTTGCTGAGCTATCGCGAATTGGTGCTGACCTAGGAGAAGATCGCGACAACAGTAACGAGCACTCCAATCTGACAAGTCCGCAGTTCGATAGCAGTGCTGAGCCGCAACCTCCCAAATCGATGGATGTTTCGCAAAGTTTTCAGTCTGCCCAGGAGCTTGAGCTAGAGAACGACATGTGCCTGACGACGATTTCAACAAAGCTGCTTGAGTCCTATTGTGATCATGAAGAGCAGCTTCTGGCCCAGCTACTGCACGCTCATCAATTGGACGCGGAGTGGGGCAAGGTGTTGCAGGCATTGTGCTCGACAGCAGCAAATCATTTCAAGCCCGAATATTGCAACAACGATCTTATGGACATACGGAACTATGTTAACTTCAAGAAAGTTCCCGGTGGCAGGCGTAAAGATTCAAAAATCGTGCACGGTGTCGCCTTCTCCAAAAATGTGGCTCACAAGGATATGGCAACACATGTGGAATCACCACGCATCCTTTTGTTGCAGTGCCCCATTGTGTATGAGCGCATCGAGGGAAAGTTTGTCACCATTGAGACGGTGTTGCTGCAAGAGAAAGAATATTTGCGTAACGTTTGCGCTCGCATCATGAACTTTGAGCCAAATGTTGTGCTGGTGCACAAGAATGTTGCCGGCATTGCCCAGGAAATGTTACGCGCCCATGGAGTTACCCTAGTACTTGATGTCAAACTCTCCGTCATGGAGCGTCTCTCTCGCACATTACAGTGCGACATTGTCAGCTCCATTGAGTCAAACATAACGATGCCCAAGCTGGGCAACTGCAATGACTTTTACATACGCAGCTATGCTGGCGGCAAGACGCTCATGTTCTTCGAGAAGCTAAACAGTCCACGTGGCTACACTTGCTTGCTACGAGGTGGCAGCAATGCGGAACTTATTCGCGCCAAGCGTGTTGCCTCAGCGCTACTTTTTGCGCGCTACAACTGGCGGCTCGAGATGTCTTTTCTGTTGGATGAGTTTGCTCAGCCATTAGGTCCCAAGCCATCCCTTTTCGACTCCAAGGAGCCCAGTCCTAATACGGAAAATGCAGCTGTAGAGGAGCAGTCGGATGCCGAGCCACAACTGCGCTCATCAACCACAAAACGAGCTTTGGCCGAACGCAAATCGGAGGACAAGATTCTAGCGGCGATTAGTGAGAATGTAGCTGACTTTACGGATCCGCTGCGCTCCTCCCAGGTAGCCACCATGTCTACCTCAACCGATAATCTCAATATTCAAGCTCTGGCCGTCGAAATGCGCTACGATAATCGATTTCGCAATGCGCTTAGCTCGACACTGCTGTCGGTTAGTCCTTTTCTTACATTTCCGCTTCCCTATCTGGAGACTGAGCAGGGTCGCAATTGTAAACTGCGCAAACTTTTTCCTGCCGAGCTTTACTTCTCAAAGCTGTGGTCCAATACGCCAGCTGCTCTGGAGCGTCCGGAGAGTTTCGAGTCGGAAATATTTAAAACCAGCAAGAAAAAGGAGAACGAACAACAGCTGCTGCCGGCCCACGATTTTGTCAAGATGAAGATAACGGCAGCAGCCACCAGTCGTGATATCCAAACGCTTCTTGCAGAGTTTCGATCATTTGGCGGACGATTTCCCAAGGGCAAGGCGCCAAGTAAGTGACCATCAAACCTTAAATAGAACTAAATCTGATTATAACATTTGTAGTGCATAAGCCAAAGAAGAAGAAGTTCGGTGAGATCATACAGCGACCACAAAAGGTTACCGATGAACAGTTGTATAAGGATGCACTTGATCCACAAAATCATCAACGTTTGCCAGTGCTCTTCTGCAGCTTTCACTACAATCCGAAGGGCGTTTCATTGTTCTGCAAGCTGCCCATGTTGTTGGATATGAAGTTCTATGGCCAGCATGATATTATGTTGGAGCAGTTTCTGCAGCGTTATTGCTGCCTCTTCAACTCAATGTGCCCGTCGTGCAATTTGCCAATGCTGGGCCATGTGCGTCGCTATGTCCATTCGTTTGGCTGTGTTCACGTTTATCTAACCGAGGATTCGACGCGTTCTGATCCCAAGCGTATCTACTTTACTTCCTGGTGCAGCATTTGTAATGCGAGGACGCCAGCGGTGCCGCTCTCAGATGCCGCTAAGCGCCTTTCGCTAGCCAAATATTTGGAGATGCGTTTCCATGGTCACGCCTACAAACGCCGGCCACCCACAGAAGCTATCACCGGTTCTGGGGAGCCCAGCAGCCCCTGCGAGCACTCACTCCACAGAGACTACGTGCATCATTTTAGCTTCCGTGGTGTTGGCGCCAAATTCCAGTACACGCCCGTTGAAGTGTGGGAAATAGATCTGCCATCGTTGACGTTGCAAATGGAGCTGCCCAAGCCGTTCGTTGGTGTCCAAGTTCAGGAGGATATCAAGAGCTTCTCGATTCGTGGACATGAGGTGTATACGCGTATACACGAGCGTATTGCCGACCTTGCCAGTGAGGAGGAGAATTCGCCCTTGGTATCTGGTCTCAAAGCATCGCTTACAAAGGATCAATTCATCTTTAAGCAAAAAGTTGAAATTGTGCATACACTGCTGACGGAGCGCCTGGTGAACTCTTATGACATTGGCGATGCTCTGATCATGGCCAAACGTGTGCTGGCCGAGAGCATTGAGCTGTGGTGTCGCCGTCTGCAGGAAATTGAGCAACTGACTCTTAAGCAAAACAAGCTAACTCATCACATTGACGCAGGCACCATATGCACGGAGGAATTGCGACCAGAGCTGCCAGATGTCTCTGGCCAGGATTTGGCGAAAAACAGAGCTTATCAACAACTGTCGGTGGACAGCAGCAGTGTGCCAAATGAATGTCCCAGCGAAGATGCGCCTGATACAGAAAAGCGGCTCACTGTTGATGAAATGCTAGCCTCGACAGTAAATATCAACACGGAGAAAAAGTCCATTAAGTCCAGATTGCTCACACTGCGCCAGCCAACAAGTAATCATGCAAATGCATTGCAATCGCCATTTGCGGCTCATGATCATCTCACTCTGCCTATGGGCAGCATACCAGTGTTGGTTCGTGATAACGATCTCAGCTCGGTGATTGCATACAGCTTAACCTCCGCTGAGTATCAGCGCTCTATTGCAGCTCTTAATGATGGCGAGGCGACCGGCGGTGACTCTAACTCTAGTCCACAACCTAAACACAAGCAGCTGGATAGCGATGCCGAGGAAACAAGTGTCAACACCGCTTCGGAGTCTGAGTCGGAACGCAGCAAGAGTAAAACTCAGCTGCCACAACCGTCAAGTCCACATGTCACGTTGACCTTTGGCAGCAACAATTGTCAGTTTCAATGCACCATTTACTTTGCTCGTGAGTTCGATGCAATGCGCTCCAAATGCTTGAGTCCACCCAAGCTGGATAGAAAGCTTTATCGTCGACTGGAGCGAAGTAAAATGCGGGAAGAGCTGAGAATCTCACAAAATCGCAATGGCTCCGAAATCGAGCTGATACGCAAGCCAAGCGATGTAGGAACTAATCACGAAGAGCAACTGGATGCAGAGGAAGAGTCCCGAATTGCTCTGGCACGTAGTCTCTCTAGCAGCGTGCAATGGGAGGCTTCTGGCGGTAAATCCGGTTCACAATTCTGCAAAACTTTAGGTAAGCTAAATAACTTCTTTATTCTTACGCACATCAAACTTAAACTTTTATTGTTGCTTTGCAGATGATCGTTTTGTTCTGAAGGAGATAAAGCGAAAAGAGATTCTAATTTTTGAGAATTTTGTGCCCGAATATATTGATTACATTTCAAAGTGCACACAGCAAAAAGAACAACCCACCCTGCTTGCTAAGATCTTTGGCATCTTTAAAGTTACCGTAAAGAGCAAGGAGTAAGTAGATAATTCACTAGCCTTAATGCTGTTAAACTGTTTGTTAACTTTCTCTACTTAACCTGTCATTGCAGCAATACTGTTGAGAAGCATTTGCTGGTCATGGAGAATCTGTTTTTCGACTGCGACATATCAAATAAGTTTGACTTGAAGGGCTCAGAACGTAATCGTTTAGTGGATCCCAGTAATAAGAATGGCGAAACTGTGCTGCTAGATGAAAATTTCGTGCAAAGTAAATAACCAAATGCAGATGCATACTGCCTGGACTATTAACTAAGCTTTTATATCTTTCAGTGTCCTGGTCGAAGCCGCTTTACGTGTTATCCCACAGCAAAACTGTGCTGCGAGATGCAATACAAAGGGATGCCTCATTTTTAGAGCAAAACGAGGTTATGGACTACTCCTTGCTGGTGGGATTGGATCACAAGCGCAACGTTCTTGTGCTTGGTATTATTGGTGAGTTTAGACATATTTTGCACAAAATGAGCTGGGTATTTTATGGGCATATTTTTCTTGCAGATTATATACGCACCTTTACGCTGGATAAGAAGCTGGAGTCTATAATTAAGCAGTCAGTCAGTACCAAATCTCCGACAGTCTTACCGCCACAGCCGTATAAGCAGCGCTTTGTTGAGGCAATGGATCGTTATTTCAATACGGTGCCCGATCGCTGGGAGGGTCTTTCCAAGATCTAAAGTATTTAAATTTGATGACGCACTATTCCAAACATCAGTTAGTTAATGTACTCTGGTTAACGTTGTTAACATCGACTTAATAAAGCAACTAACACGATTGTTAAAACCATATTCACATAAAGCAGCCAACACATCCGCTAGCGAATTGCTTTGCACTTGACCCACATATCTACCGGAAACGGCCATAGTTCATGACAATTGAAAGCAGGAAAAATGGCTAAAAAGCAAAGCAGGAGCAATCGTATTGCGTGACGACTGTGCGGAAATTATTATCCTGATTGAAAATTGCGTTGCAAATTGAAATTGTGGGCAGTCGCTCCATTAAAAATGCATGCCAAACTGCAACTGGCCCCAATAAGCGAACTCTTAAAAAGCTGACAGCTGGCAGCTGTAAACCAATCAACTGCATTATTTGGTAGTGCCTTAAAAGTGCCTGGCTAAACATTTAAGTGACACCTTCAACTCAATTCGCACAAACAGTCAGGGCTAAACACACACACACACACGTTCTTACGTATACAGCTAGAGTAACGCGCAAGGCTTTTGGCGTGTGAAGTTGTGTTGTGGGCTCAGTTGGAATTTACGATTTGAGCGGTCAAGTTGTTGTTTGCGCTTGAACCGAGCGCTTGGCTTGTTAAGTTGCCCAACACGCGTCTTCCTTAAAGTGCGAGCTGTTCTGGACATGGACATCACTGGCCAAGTGATGGCTGCTTCTCAGCATATACAAGCTGAAATGCTGCTTGCTGCGAGTTGTTAAAAGTGCAAAAGTGACACACAGCAACGAAAAATGGACTGGAAATTTGGTGATGGGTAAAGTTTTGTTAGGGTTAATCTGTGTCGTGAACGTTGGCCTTGGCCACGGCATGATTGTTGTTGTTGTTGTTAGCATAATGGCACATTCATGTCTCCTGCATTACGTATACGCCGCGTGGCGTGGCGTGACATGCAAATGTAAATTAAATGCCACCCATAAATCTATATAGTATAATTATGTGCAGCGGATTTTGTACTTGTATTTATTGTTGTTATACTACTTGCTGCTTGGTGCTGTAATTGCCAATTGATTAGCATATTTAAAGGGGCTGTGCTCCGTCTTTGCCGACCAAGGGCTTAAAATAGCACAACTGTCCAAAGGTCATTTAGCATTGTCAAGATTATACGACCATTGGACTACTTGCACTAGAACTTAATTAAAAACATGGCAAACAAAACTTTAAGGCATTCTTAACAAGTTTTGGGCGTAAATTTAAGCCCAAGAAATAGAACAAAAACTGTAGAATATAAAAGTACCTTTAGTCTTAAAAACGTGTTCCGTATCAATAAATTGTTCCATAAGTAAGGCAAAAAGGGTATAAATAATTCTGTTTTGCTTACCATTTGGCTATATTTATTACCACCTTGAGGTGGGCGACGAATTGGGTCAACCTTTTGGCACTGTTGCTATTAAAAACTTGAGCTCGACATGATTTGGGCGCCTTTTGCAATCACTGCCGCTGCCGCTGCTGCAGTCGTGTTGCTTTTGCTGTTTGTGTCTATTTCCGTTTTGGGGCAACAGTCACGCACGCAATTACAACTGCAGCTGACATCGGGCATTTGACTGACAATACGCTTATGATTTATAAGCATAAAGTGCTTTGTTGGCTTATAATATTTGGAACATAATAATAAGTCACGCGTTTCCTTTATAATAAATCCATACTTGGTTAATGGTTAAGCCGTCCAAAAAGGCCAAGTTCTCAATATAAAAATGCCGTTAACCTTTCGCAAGAAAGTTAAAATTTTTATGTTAAGATTTATGGTCTTGGTCGGAAGTTCAGAAAGTGGCTGTAAATGCATGTATGCAAATCTTTTGGCCATTAAATATGCAAAAATATGCCGGCCATAATTCTAACAACTTTAACAACTTAACAGGCAACAGGTGTGTTGCATTCTGCCATTTGCGTGGCATGTGAGGCAAGGTTCAACATTTATGTATGCTGTAATTAGACACTTTTAAAAGCCTGCCAAAGCCACATCGAAATGGCTTATGACTCACAAGGCAACACACATTTCCGACTAAACAGAAATTGATGGTTTGTTTTATGGAGTTTCGTACAGTTGAAATGCACTCTATGCAATTGGCAGCTATCGATTGCTGGCCGTCATCAGCAAATCCTTTGGCATTCAGTTAGACAATTTTCCAATTTGTTGCAATTTGTTTTACTGTCTGTTTCTCTGTTGGTTGTGTGTGTGTGTGTGTGTGTGTGTGTGTGTGTGTGTGTGTGTGCTTAGCAACACATGCCAGCAGGTGTGCCATGAGCCTGTGTGTGTGTGAGTTTGTTGTGTGCGTGATGGCACGCTATGAAAAAATTCCTTTAGAGCAGCTTAAAGCTAAGTTTAAGGCATATTGGCATTACATATTCATAAGGCACCATTTGCTTAGCTTTTCTATCAAAACGCTGATGTTTTTGTTATAGAATGTTTGTACCCTGTTCAAATATATTAGGGTATATCTTTTGTCCGACACTTGGACTGAAAGAAAATTGTTTGTCAAAGAATTTTTTCCATTTCATTTTGCTGTTTTCTCTTAGTCAAGGAGGAATAATTAAAAGAAGCTTAACAAGTAAGAACAAACTTACAGGGTCTTTAATAGTTAAGCTTGTTCCTTTCTAACATTCTTTTTTTTGGGGCTCCTTTTTTTTGCTACTATTAGCTTCGATTCCCTGTTATTTGGTTTCGAATGGTAACGCCAAACGTTGCAAACCGTAGCCAAGGCCCAAAGACAGCGACCCTCTTTTCCTTTTTTTTTTTTGCCAATTTATGGCTAACAAAGTTTTCGTCTTTTGTTTGCCGTTTTCAGTGCCGAGGCGGAATTCAATTGGAATCGTTCGTTTTCGGAGCCAGATCTAACAGGCAGCCAGAAGCAGCACAGTGATCGCTTTACCATCAAGCATCCCCACGAGCACATTGCCGTTGGTGATCTCAAGTTCTTCCGGCGTCGTCAGCCCGTACAGCTGCATACGCATAGTAACTTCTGTCTCTACAATAGTGACGAGCCAGTATTGTCGTTTGGTTCGTTGAAATCGGAGTATCGTAAGCATTATTGCTGCCAGGGCCAGGGCCAGGGCCAGGGCCACGGCCACACCAGACCACGTTCCTTGTTGAGGCGTGCGACATCGTTGCGTCTGGAGGGCTTAATGCAGTTTCTGTCAGAGCATCGGGAGAAATATCACTGGTTTACGCCCGAGGATCTGCAGTTGTGAGTATAACTAAAAACTTGAATATATTGTTGATTTATGATTATCTTTCACTATTAGTTCTCGCACATTTCCAGTGCGCAACCCGGAGAACTTGCAGCTGGGCCGAAGCGCTGAGGGCGATGGGCCTGGCACGATGAAAAACTCCTCGTATTTGACCTATCCCATGGTCGATAGTGACTCGAAGATTCTGCCAAGGGAAGCGTTTCGCGAGGATCCACCTAACCGACTGGCCAGTGACAAGTTCAAGCGCGACGTTGCCGCCCAGGAGCAACAAAGATGTCATCTGCAAATGCGTGCACAGGACACCGAATACGATGCCACACCGTCCGAGTACAAGCGTCAGTTTGTGCAACAGTTTCCCATTGAGAAGGCGCACTCCATACCACAGATGAGCAGCATTAAGATGCAGGGTGATTTCGTCACAGTGCCCGAGTATCAGGATAGCTTCAAGATGTATGCCAACTATTCAAAGAGTGCGCCCATCAAGAAGCATGACAATCTACGTGTCTCTGGCGCCGAGCAGGAGAGCTTCACAGATGGCAAGCCAATTGGCGGCGATATGGCCGAGTATCGCGATAAATATAATGTCCCACCCAAGCATATGGCCAAAGAGAAATCATTGAAGACCGACGATCATTTGCGGCCACGTGGCGAGTTCACCAAAGAGGTGCCCGAGTATCATGAGAGCTTCCGTGATCCGCATATCACTGAGATGCCCGAACGGGGCAAAGTGAGGGAACCCTATTTGCGGCTGCGTGGCAAAATCGAATTTAATCCCGAATATAGCAATAACTATTTGGATTTTCCACGCTCCCGACCTGTGGTCCACAAGCCCGTGTCCTCATTTCGACTGCCCAACACAACAGGCATCGGCACCAGCAATACCACCACCAGCAACAGCACCACCACAACCATCAACCATACCAGTCCACGTGCGGAACGTGAGTCTGCTGTCAGCTGCATGACTGCCAATGAGTTAACTGCCAGCCCGGAATATCGAAGAGCACAGTACAACTATCAGTTGCGAGAACGAGAGCGACCACGAGAGCATGCCCCTCAAGTTCCATCGCCACAATTGCAAGCTAGCAATCTGCGCAAGAGTTCGGATTCATCGTACGAGGCAGCCCATCTGCAGGCACAGGCCAAGCGACGACCATCTCGTCAGCGTCAGCTGAAGGAACCAGCTCCGGCTGTGCCCCGTTTCGAGGATGTGGCCATTGGTGGCGGTGCCCAGAAGCCGGCCAGATATGGACGACGCGCTTCTGTGCTGCAAAACGCAGTCAACTGCCGCGAAAAGTCCTCCATTATTGAGGGCAATCCCAAGTATGCTGTGGGCTGTCGACGAGCCAAGCAAAATACAGAGAATCAAAAGGGTTCATTTGTGGTGCTTGACGAGCCCTGCAAGCCTTCCAATTGGATGAAGAAGACCTGGTACGATTCTTAGTCAGAGTTTAAAGCATCTTAAAGCAGAATTTACATATCAAAATATCAATAAAACTATTTTGGCTTTATCAATGGTATTAATAAAAGTAAGCCAAGTATTTGTTTCAACATATTTTCAAACTTAAATGAAGTTGGTTTTTATTCATCTGATTCTCATTAATTGAAGTAAGTGCTTGCTTTTTTTCTGCTCATTCTTTTTGTTATGGCTCTTCTAAACAGTTCTCTCTCCTTGATGCACGTAAACATAAACAAACCTTGGCGTTCTCAACACGAGACTTAGCCAACTTGCTTTATCTTATCTTACGCCCTAAAACACACCCATTGATAAGCGTTATGCCAAAAGAGAGAGAGAGAGAGCAATGCGCAAATCGGCAGCGCTTACTCATAAGTGGAGCTAGTAGTATTATTGTAGATTTCGCAACTGAAACATGTAAAAAGAAAACTGCTGTGGAAAGGAACAAAATACTTTAGAAAGGAATACAAGTAAGACGAATATATAAGGATATGGGTGTGGAGGTGGAGGTGGGTCATGCGGCTAGTCCGCCCGCTCATATAATGGGCTATATGATACGCAGCCGAACACGCATCTATGTCTCCTACATAATTCCCACCTGTCTGGCGCTGCTCGTGTTTATGCTCCAAACAGCAACAGATTTGGCATTGAGTTATCAGCACTTCCGGCAGCATGAGCTGGGCTATGGCGTTGGTACATTAATACTGGTGTTAATACCACCATTGCTCACCTATATACTGGTGCTTTGCTCCAGAGATCAGCGCAAAAGTGTTCAAGCCGATCGCAGTAAGTTTGTGACATGCAGTCTGGGCTTGCTTCAAATGCTACTCTTTCCATTTACTGTGCTCTACAGGTAAATTTGAATCTTGCTTGTTTGACTTATCTTTGATCTAAATGATTCATTTGTTAGATTCACCATGCGTCTGTTTTGGTCCGTGGAGGCTCTTTTCCATGACGATGACGATGTGCAGCGCATGAAGTGCCTTGGCAAGGCTACACAAACTTCCAGCATTGAGCTCTATCTGCTTATTCAAGCCTATGCTCAGGCGGCGCCACAAATCATCCTGCAAATGTATCATATGCTCGCACAGGATCTCTTTCGCGACTATGAAACTTGTAAGTACCTGAGAACCATGCTCTGCCACACACTTAACCCAGTTAATCTCCTTTGTAGCCGCTTTGCAGGGCATGTGCCTGGTATGCACAGCCATTGATCTGGCTGGGATAACAACCAGCTATCATCGCATCGAAAGCCAAAGACGCGTGGGTCGTTGCTATCCCTGGGCAACAGCACAGCAGGTGGAAGCACAGCGCTGTCGATTGGAACAGAATGAGCGACTGTGTGGCGAGGTGGAACGTAGGAAACGTGAATCGGAACGCACCTTGACAACGAACTTTCCCCAATCTGATAAGATAATGCAAAACTTTCATGCCAGACTGGGTCAGGGCCAGGAGGCAGCAGTTGGCACACATGAGCTGCACGTAAGCGGTCTGGATGAGGTGGATAATGATGGAATGGAAAGGGTAGAGACTAAAGCTCTGCTGCACTCTCCCATAGCTGACATAGCTGCGGACAACGCTACCGATGATGATAAAATTCATCATGCAATGCCTAAATTGCTGATGCGACGCGAGCAATTGAAGCATTTGGACAGCATCGAAGTACTTGATTCAGTGCCAGAGACACCAGCACCGCCACCACCACCTTCAACGGCACCACCTGCACTGCCCATGCTCCGGCTGCCCACAGAGAATAGTCCACCACAGGCATCCCCAGAGCTACGACGGACCATGTCCGATGTGGAGTACAGACGTAGTCGCCGCATGACACGACCACTCTCACAGCTGGATACATACAAGGATATGCTGCTAATGAATGCCCAGCTGTACATTAAGGAGCATGTGCCACGGCCGCCCAAGCTGCTTATCGGACGCGTCAATGAGGAGGAGCCCAGCGATGAGCGTACTCCCCTGGTTCTAGTACAGACGCCCAAGGGCACACCACTTACGCCCAAGGATGTGGTAGACTTTTACTTCCCTCGGCCCACAAGGATTGTAAATGGCATCCAGCAGGATGACTTTGCGGGCAGAACCGTTGCCTTCTTTGGCTGGATAGCCTTTATCGTTATGCGCATGCTATCGCTGGCCACATTTTGTGTATTCTATCCACGTGCCTTCTTCATCATAGTGGGCGTCCACTATGCCCTGATGCTGGCTGCCCTAGCGCTAGAGACCCGCTGTCGTGGCAGCTGGAATCGTACATTGTTTTATTTGCTGCTAGCGTATATATACATATTTGTGCTGCTGGAGTTTCGTGTGTGCTTCAAGAGTGTACGCTGGTGGTATGCTTGGTATTTGGTTCTCATCCTTGTGGAGAACATTACAATGTCATCGATTTGGTATGCCAGCGAAGCATTTGAATCCTGGTGGTTTGGTTTCATTTGGGAATGGATCGTTTATAGCGGCATTCTGTTTCTGGCCACCATAGTGGTGTACTACTGTATACTGCGACCCAAAGATGTTACACTTATCGTCGAGGACGAGGCACCACAGCAATCGCAGCAACAGTCCGAGCAACAGTCAGTTGCTTAGCAGCTGTTAGTCGGTTGTCAGGCAGATTGGAATATTATGTTTAGCGGAGCAAAGCAGTCATTCAAACAGAATTCATTGATCGTTTCACAATAATAAATTATTTTCTTTAGTTATAAAACACGTACAACAATGAATCAAAACGAACATTTTCGATTAAAAGGCAAGGGACCTTGTCCCGCAGACACTACCGAAACTCAGCGTAGTTTTGGGCCACCCTATCGAAATAAAACGCTAAGTAAGAGCCTATTGTTAAGCTTTAAATGTTGTTAGTTCCGCATTTTTTTTTTCTTGTTATAGCTACGCGCGCTAATCGCATGGAACAGTTTCTTTGGCAAGAATTTTTTGACGAGTACAATCGACAGAATTCAGCTCCAGTTGATTTGGGACCCGACCACACCGAGTATTTTGAACATTTCTGTAAGGACAAGCCTGCGGAGAATGAGGAGCGTATGGAAATGCGAATTAATAAGTATCCGCTGTACTGCACTACTGCCATCACTGTTTGGAATCATGAGGGTGATGCTACCAAGGATTTTAAAGTCAAGTATTCCATCACCAGGCCATTAGCGGAATGCTCTGACAAGTTTGGACTCTAAAATGCAAAAACAAATCCATAATTATATTATTGTAGAGTTATTAATATTAATTAAAATTAAAGTAAGCATGTGTAGTTTAATAAATCCATATTAAAAAATTTAAAATTAACAGACAGAATATGTCTGTGCAGCTGATTTACGACTATCGATAAGTTATATTCTTCGATTTATTTAGTTCATGTGTGTGCACACTGGTTCTTAGTGCATTCGCCAGCCCTTGTTGTTCACGTAAAAGGGTAACACTGCCGCTGACGTGTCTGTAAAAAATATCGAAGCTGAAACAGGCGGTGCAGGCTATTTAATTGTGTTTTATTTATTATCATATAGCATATAAGCTGCGTTTTAAGACGCCACACAATATAGGAGAATGTTAAGATTATGTAAGTATCATTTGTACCTTTAAAATGACAGAAAAGCCAATCGCTCCTCGTGTAATACAATGCAAACGCCGGCTGAGGCTCTGTCGCTGTCTCGTTCTTGTTTTCTGTCGCACTTGCCGGTGTCAACGTTGAAATCGCTTCTGCGGCTTTCCAAATTTAACCTTTATGTTCATTTTGTGTTTTGTTTTTGTGTTTGCTACTGTAGGCTTCACGCTCCTATGCGTACTTTGCGCTGCTACAACGTCTTGGAGTGCTCGCACTGTCGATAGTCATCTAGGACCAAAGGATTTAACCCGCCTTCAGAAAGTCTTTGTTGATGGCCTTGGCTCAAACGATCTGCAGTCGATTTTCTTTGCTAGTTTAAATATTGAAACCACTGATGCTGCGACAAAGGAGACGCTTTGCGAAAAGATTGCGACGCTGCATGCAGAATCCAAACTCAATGTAAGAAAACTTTCAACTAAACCCATAGTTTTTTTTAAACCGCTTGTATTGTATTTGCAGAACTTTGAAAAAGACTACTATTTGATTGGGGCCCACAGAAATCTGCGCTGCACAGCAAAACTTGCCGAGTCACTGCTTTCCAAGGTGTACCAATCCCTGGAGACAGACTTGGGCACCACGTCAGAGATCTATTATCGCATCGCTACACACAAGGTGCTTGGCGTACAGATCAATGAAGCAGCTCAAACTAAGCTTGTTAAGCGCCTGCAGGAGCTGTTGAAAAAGGATGATACTCTAAGTGGTCTCGGCTATGGTTTCAACGCTGCTATCCAGTTGGGTGCGAGCGCCAGTTTTGTAGCCAACCGCGTTGAAGATGCTGTAGTCCAAGCTGACGAAGTTGATGGCAACCTGTTGCAGTTTGAAGGAGGTCTGAGCATAACTGCTTTGATCCTTAACGGTGTATTTGGCGTTTCCAAGGCTTTTAATAAGCCTGCACCTGTTACCGCCGACCAGGCAGTTAAATTTGCCAACTATTTGTTGAGTCGCCGTTCAGTGCAGACTGCAAAGGGAGCGCATGTGCTTATTGAAGCGCTTAAAACGATAAGTAGCACGGATAAGATATCGCCCATCTGTGTTCAAATAATTGGAAATGGACAACTCGATGCGCAGTCACCCACACTGAATGTAGCTATTGTTGATTTGCTTGGCAAGCCACTATCACCTGCGGTGCAGAGCGTCAATGCTAAGATAACTAACAAAAAAGATAACTCTGTACTGTCGGAGAAGATTCAACTTGTTTCCAAATCATCCGATAAAACTACCTACGCAGCTGACTTGAGCAGTCTAAAGCCAGGTCGCGGTATTTATCAGGCCGAAATAAACGGCGATGGTGTCTACAAGCAGAAAGTACAATTCAAGGTGCTGGGACGTGTCAAGGTGCAAGCTCTGGAGTTAGGCATTGCAGAGTCAGATGCTAGCGCAGCCACACGCAAACAGAGCGTCAGCTTTCCCAACAAGCTAAAGGAAACTCTTACGGCAGATAGTACCCAAAAGCTACTGCTTAAGGCACAGCTTGTTGATGAGAGCAACAGTAAACCCATTGCAGTGCATCAGGCATTTGTGCGTCTGCACAACAAGGAGACAGATAAGGACATTATCTTTGTTGCTGAGCAGGACAGCAGCAAAGCATACAAATTCGATATGGATGTAGGCAATCAAGGCAAAAATTTCAACTATCAAAATGGTCTGTACAACATTTATCTAACTGTCGGCGATGCCTCGTTGTCCAACTCTTTCGAATGGTTGTTGGCTGATGTGCAGCTGAAATTTAATCAGCCAGATAGAGGTAAGTTTATCTTAAACATAAGTCAAAGTTTTAATAACTTAAAACTCTAATATATATTACAGATAACAAGTCCAGCCCTGTAGGTGGACCGTTGCCCGAGATAGTTCATCAATTCCGCGTGCCTGATAAACGTCCGCCTCGCATTGTCTCCGATATATTCACTGGCCTGTGCATAACGCCGCTCGTGTTGCTTTTTGTCTTCTGGGCCAAATTGGGCATAAATGTGTCAAATTTTACACTGTTGCCGAGCACAATCGGTTTCCATTTGGGCTTTGGTGGAATTCTGGCGCTATTTTTCGTTTTCTGGCTGCAACTGAATATGTTCCAAACTCTGCGCCTGTTAATACCAATCGCAGTATTCACATTCCTTTGCGGCAATCGATTGCTGCGACGTCTCTATGCACAACGTAATGCTAAGAATCCAGCTGCTAGTGCATCATAAGCAAAGGCTTTAGGCTGTGCCTCTGTTCAGCATTTCGATTAGATGATCAATTAGCTGCTGCTAATTAGGGAAACAATCTACAGTTACTCTCTATCTAAACAAAACTATAATTAAAACTACACCTTTAATAAAGCGTTTAGTGTAAGCTCTATTAAAAGAAAAAAAAAAACTGGTCAAACACTGTGCTAAGTTAAATTTTAAATCTTGAATTATCAACGAAGCAGATGCAGACCCAAACAAATGGACTTAAATTAAAAGAAACTGCACGAAAATTTTAAAAATTTAACAAGCAAGTTTTATAATATATATACATATACATATGGAGCAATAACAGACATATAACAATAACGAAATAGCCCCTTTATAAAAATATACAACATAGTTTACAAATGCGCCTTCATGAAGGGCTTCAGGTATTTGTGGAATGCTGCATGCACCGGTTCCTTATTCAATGGATTCTTCTTGGTCGACTCGAATATATGTTCATATACATTGCCATCGTATGTGCCGAGAGCCGAGTCCAACACGCGGTCATGCAAATCAAAACTATCAACAAGTGCAACAGCATTTGGACGCATTCGTTTCAAGCAGTTTTCCAAACGCATCTCCAGTTTGGTAACATCCGCATCAGTCAGATCAATAAACTGCATTGTAAGAGGTCAGTTTAGCTAGCATTTAAAGCTGTAAATATTAATGTACTTACGCGTAAGAAGTCACCAATGCGATTAAGGCACGCATCAACAAGGTAGAGTTCCAGCACCACCTTTAGCACATCAGCCAGTGCAGGCGAGACTTTCTTGGAGACATCCATCAACTCATTGTAGGCGGATTCTGCCAAAAACGCGCGACCGTGCAGCTATAATGTATGAATTGGTTAAGTACATGATTTGAAAACCTTCGCCAGAGTTTTGCTCACATCTGCAGCGCCTGTTAAAAATACACCACTGAGATTGGCAGCCACCTCTGTGCCATGACCTTGGCGACGACGCTGCTCAATTTGCTCATAGGCCACACGTACTTTGCTGGAAGGACAAATCATATATAAGACGTTACTTAAAGAAGCTCAGTGATAAGCTTACTTTGCAGCCACAAACTGGAATGCCTTTACAATGGATTCCAAGGAACCATCAAAGTTTACAAAGCGCTTCATCTTGATGGCCTCATTGATATAGGCAACTGTGGGCACCAATTGATCACCGCTTAGCGCCTGGCCGTATACCTTGACCAGGTAACGTGCTGTCTGAAGCAGCAAGACTGTGTTTTCGCCCTCGTATGTGCATACAGCCGTTGTCATACCATAGATGGTCGGGAAGTTCGAGCAGTCCATGTAGCCATGACCGCCACAGGAAAGACGACAGGTCTCCACGCCAGCTGTTGCATCAGCGCTGCAAATTGCCTTTAGGCAACATGACAGTGCATGCATCTCCGGCAGGCGATCCAAGTTGCCCAGCTCAATCTCACCAGAGAGCACATTGTACATATTCCAAATGCCATCACCTGTGGTTTTGAAAACAATAGCCTTGGCTATTTGCGGAAATAGCTTGAGCTGCTGTGTAGTATGATCCATAATCTGTGGCTCTGGCTCCTTGGGGTCAATGGGACTCTGTCGGCGCACAGCCGCATATCTCGTGGCAATGGTGGATGCCTTGGCCAAACTTTGAGCCGTATCCCTAATCAGGGCACAGCGAACGAACATCATTGTGCCATAGGTAAGGACACTATTTTTGGGAGCCACATAAGTGCCATCCGGCAACACCTGTTGGTTCTTCATCAGCATATTGTTAAGCGGCACGCGCACATTTTTCAATCCCAGATATCCATTATTAACACCCTTCATGCCCAGTTTAGTTCCAATGTCACCAATATCAATGCCGGGCATGGGTTGATGTGTTTCTGAGTCCCGCAGCTGCACAATAAACGGCGCCAGTCCACGGAACTCGCCTTTGGTGTACAGCTGTGCCACGACAACGGCATGATTTGCCGTATGTCCCACTGAAAAGGATATTTTTAGCTGGGGATGCAATATGGTTTAGCTGCAAACTACTTACAGCCGCCGGGCCACCACTTGTAGGCGCTAAGTGAAGGTGTATTGATGACAAACTGTTGCGACTGTGCATCGTAATCGGCGCGTGTTTCTAAGCCACGCAAAAAGGTGCCGTGGCCGAGTTCAGTTTGCGCATATGTGCCAATTATCTCACAGTCCCAAGCCTTAGACAGCCACTCCACCTGCTGTTCCATGGTGCCCTGCAAAGTAGATTATTTGTTTATTTTTTTTGTTTGAATATAGTGCTAACAATATGCAAAACCCACCTGACCCATTATAGTAGGCACAAACATGACATAATGCAGCGCAATGGGATTGCCTTCCTTCAGTAGAGCAGCACCCAATGAGCCACCAAGAAGAGCACTATAAATTCAATCGATTACATAAATGCAGGCCAAGGAGATTACAATTCTTACTTGTAGGTATCGACGCCATCTTCCCCATTGGCACGCAAGTCCCTTATCTTTTCACCAATGAGGCAGGCCTTGCGCAAACTGTTCTCATACAGCTCCTTATGTGACATATATGAAGTTGGTACATCATCAATTAGTGCGGGATCCTCCAGGAACATTTTCTCTGCAATCAGGACATTAAGGCATTAGATGCGTGACAAGAATGGTCATGTTAACACGTAGCTCCTACATACATACAAACATATACATACGTGTATCTAGCTATCAATCATAATGCACTTGTGTTTTTCTATTATTGGTACGAGCGATTAACGCAAATCAAATAGATAAAGCTTATCGGCGCAACACCGAAGATTTATACCTCTTCAACTGCTCCTAAGCTATGGGAAATATGTTTGTTCATTTTATGAATGTCAATCATAAAGTACGTTCAAAGTCTACAGTTCGCCGATTGTTAAAAATTTAAACGGGTTACGGGTGACGGATGCTGTGTTTTGAACGAAGTTCAAGCAAGCATAGTTTTAGGTAATAATTAATGCGTTAAGTCTACGTTATATCTCAGGTTAAATATTGACGCGCACTTTAAATGAATGGGAAATTTGCGAAGATGCAAATAAAAACAAAAAAGCCTTTAGGGCTTGAAATGGGTTGCCAGAAAATTTGCAAATAATCTCTTTGGCCTCAGCAGAATTGCCAGATTAGGCACATACAACTTCTGTTCTTTAGTTCAAAACGATCAGAATTTATGCACAAACACAAATGATAAAGCGTTCTATCTACCAATATTATTTGCTTTGTCATGCTACTGCAGCAATTATTTGAGGCGCTGTTGAATTGCGAAATGCCACTTTGAGTGCTTTTGAGCGAAGCTCTTCGAGCCGCGCGAAGCTCTTCGAGCCGCGCTTAAAAACCAGTTACTGTAGTAATAAATGTAAATTCGGACTTACCCAAGGCTTTTTTCTCTTTGTATCTGTCTGCGCCTCCAGCCCAAAACACAGAAAACTCATTTGGATCAAAGGTCGCAGTGTTGCGTTCCTTCTGCAAATCGGGATTTACTTCCAGTGCTGGCATTTTGCTTCTGATGTGTCGAATAAAAACAAACGGGTTCACAACTAAGTAAAGACAAAAAAATATTTCGCGTGCGTCGTCTACGACTGTTGTATACAAACTAAAGTTGAACGTGGAAACTAAACTTGTTCAGCTCTGTTTTTGTACAAGAACTTATGTACATACATATGTATGTATGTTAGAGCAAATCTAATCTACTAAGCACAGTGAACTTTAATCGCGTAAATTGGTACCGAAATACACTTGTACCAAGCAAAAACTATGGGGTACAAGTGATAATTGCCTTTAATCAATTATTATTGTTGCGCCATTGAAAAGCAAACGCTAATCTGTTGTTGATACTTATGGCTTTGTTGTTGGAGCTCTTTGTTTGTTTGTGTGGAAACAGCTGTTGGCTAGGGCTGCAACAAGTGGTACAATGTTGCCAGATAGGCGTTTAACTAAGCGCTAAATTTAAATACAAAATGCACTTGATCTTACGTTGTGTTGAGTTTTTAAGAGTTTATTAGCTAAACATTTAAGACTTACACATAATACTAATCTTTGGCTTAGTAAATTACTTAACATAAAATACAATCACGATATAAATACGATTTTCACAATGCAAATAAATGAACACATACTAGAGCCCCTGCGCCTGACTTGTGGATATCGTAATGCCACGCTGATGCTGTCCAACACCAATTGATTCATAGGCACAACAACCATTGCCACTGCGGGCTTGCTCCAATTGCAGCGCCATCTCAGTGGGATACCAGTGTGCATCCTGTAGCTGTGTATAGTTGGCATCTGCTGTCATTTGACTATCATGACGAGGAGTTTTTGGATACGATTGCATTTGTGAACTTTGCCAATCCATGCGAGCTGAACTGAATGTATGGCTGGAGTTGCTGTTGCGATTTTGACCATGTTGCATATGCTGATGAAACTCAAAGGGCCAGCTCTGTAAGAGACGAGATAAATAAATAACCATCTTTTATAAAGCAATTCGAATATATTATTGTCGATAAAGGATTGTTAAGTTATTCAGGCAGCTAAGTGATCAATTAGGGGAAACCGCACAGCTATAAATGGAACAATATGACGACAAGCTGACAACGACAGCGCCATTGTTTGTTTATACAATTTTGATTGTTTTTAGTGGCTCTTTGGGAAATGTTTTCATAGTTGAACAATAACAGCGTCATTAACGTATCTATAAAAACATAAACAGGCTAAAGACAAGACACACACGCACACACACACACTTATCCTCAGCCAGAGCAGCCAATGGGTAATAGATTGTTATCTCCTTTACTCTCTCACACACTCAGTTCCCACACATACGCAGCCCTCAAGTTAAGGCGGCGCGTGCGAGTGGGATAAATTAGGGTGTCGGAATTGTCGGTACAAAACGGTTCGGTACGATCCTGACAAATGCAAACAAAACACTGCCACCATATGGCCACAAGACGCCGTTCAAGCATAATATTTGCTGAAAATTTTCACGCATTCATCTTTAACGAATGAATAAACAATCAGTTTGTATTTAAATTCTTTTGTCGAATATATACGTTAATTTGTCTATGATAAAAACAGATCTTTAAGTAATACTATATTGGTCTACTTGCAGGATATCTTTAAGTCGAAACCTAACAACTATTGTCACTTGCCTTAATTACATACTGTGTACTATAAAGCGTAGAGTCAGAAACGACACGTCATTTTCATACTTGGTCTTCTCTTCAAAGTCGTACATCTTTAAAAATAACAAGAAAAAAACTGGCGAAGAATAACCAATGCTCTTGCCCCACATCTCTCTGCCATGGAACGTCGATGTCTCCGTGTGAGTCTGTCACTCATATTTTGTATTTTTGAAATTCACAAAAGTATCTGATTACAGGAAAGCCAGACACAAACTGAAATCACAAAATGTGATTTTGTTGATTTTGTGTTTTTCTAGATACAATTTTATGGAGGCCCTGGCAAACACCTACATCACCTATGAATGCATACTTGAGCAGATGTTGCCCAACAACATGATTTTGAATTTAGTTTTGTTAGTTTCGAAAAGTTTTCTAGTTCGAGTTCAACTTTTCAGTACTGACTTTGTGACGTAGAACTAACCTTCAAAAGCAACTTGTTTCACTGGCAAACTCGAATAAGTTTTGAGGAAAACCATTGAAAAGTCTTAAGCGTGATAATAACAATAGTTGTTTCTTTCAGATCTTCAAAAGAAAAGGCTATTTAATTAAGTGGATAAATGTACAAAGTTTAATTGGGTTAAATGCTGTCTGTCGCTGTCGTCTAACGACAACGAATGAAAAGAAGAATCTTTGTGATTTAAGCCTATCAACGCTGCGCCTATCATAACTTAACTGACACCTGTCACAGTTTGATGTCGTCCAGCTGGAAGAACGGCGCATCTTAATATCTATATATAGTATTTGTTGAATGCAACGTTAAGTGGTGCCACTGACATCACTTATACGCACCATAAACAAGCTGGCAAATTTGCCTTGCCACTTTTTCTGATACTTACCATTCCTAGATGTCCACCATTGTGAAAGTTAAATGTGGATGCAATACCGCCGGCGGCATTACTACAATCTGTACCAGAATGTCGTGTGTCTAGCACATTAACCAAAGCATCAGTGGTATTAAGATTGGGATGTGAATTTGCAGTTGAATTGCCATTGTTATTGGTTGTCTCCACTGCATTAATTAACTGCTTTATGTACAGTGTGGCCAGTCGCAATGTGTCCAACTTGGATAGCTTTGTATCCGGCGGAATGTTGGGCAATTTGGTTTTCAAACGTCCATAGGCACTGGACAAGACTCTCATTCGCATGCGTTCCCTTGCATTGGCCGCATTTCTTTGCACCGGCGGCTGTGAACCTATTTGAATTCAAGGTTTATTAACTATAAAGCTTTTTACTAAATCAAATTCACTTACTATGTGAACTGGCATCGTCGTCAAAGTCATCATCATACAGTTCCAATGGGCTGGAGGCGCGCTTCTTGCGTGGCATTATTTAAGCTTTTTTTTCAACAAAATGTTCACTCTAACTATTAATTGATTATCTTTGTATATTCTTTATTGTCGTATTTTTCAAATTCGTTTGTATTGAACCGTTCTATGACCGTATTGCAGCACAATTAAAATACATCTGAGAATTGTGCTCAAAAAATCTTCCTTTTTACACAAATTTCACTCTTGCTCACACACTTTTGCTGTCTCTCTTTGTCTTTCGTTTGCTGTCTCTTGCTCTCGCCTATTTTTGGCACTTGTAGGCGTGCCCCTGCTCCGTAAATAGTGTCTACTAGGCGCTACAATTGGTCGAAGCATACGAACACATGGTGTGATCTGGCCTTAGTCTCTTTGTTCAGCCTGCCACGAGATTGGTCCAGCTGGTAGCTGCTGCCGTTCCTGTTTACACTAGGCAATGTGAATGAATTTGTGTTTATTGAATATATGTCTATGGTATTTGCGGCAGAAAATCCTAATGCAATGTTCTAAGGATGCAAAGCGTGCTGAGTACAAATGGAGCCACCTGGTCTTAAATTTAATATCTTTGCCTAAGCTGATGTAATCACTTTGCGGCATATGATCCTCATCCTGACCCTGACAGCGCACGCGCCATTTGACATATTTAACTTAATATCAATTACTTGACAATTTTAAATTTAAATGTGCAATAACAATACTGTATTTAGTCCGAATAACTTTGATAACTTTTGTGTTTAAAACATTGAAATCATTGTCAAAATTGGATACTTAGGTACTAAGAAAGGTACAGGACTCAAAAGCGGAAGTGTGGATTAGGTTTAGACTTGGCAGGATGTCAAATTGTGGAGCCAAACGTGGAATATGTGCAGCTGGTAAGACCTACAGCCCTACAGACGAGACTAGGACCGGTTGGAGGCATTTGCTAGAGAGCAAAGTATGTCTAGATTAAGGATACGATTCGGACTATCATGAATTGGATACCCCCCAAAAGTTGGTTTTAAAAACCCAACTACAACTATTCTAAGAAGATCAAAGATCATTTTCCAACTGGCAAAAGGTAGTCAAGAGTTTTCCCTTCCCACACACTCTTTCTCTCTTTGCCTTTGTTGAGCCTCAAGGCCGACCCGTTCAAGTGCCTGGAGAAAGCCATAAATTAAATAGCACATTCAGCTCAATTGTTCGGAGAAAGGCATTTGTGGTACACACAAACTGTCTGCCTCTATGTCTGGTCTGTGGTTAATAGTTCAATTAATTTTGCTGCCCAACTATTATGACATAATGTTAGAGGTTCCTCGAAGCGGAGTACTCGTAATACAATATCAGAGAGGCAAATCCAGCAGACACTCTGTCGCCCTGTCTGCACATTCTAGGGTTAAGTAAGTGAGTGAGATGTGTTTGAGTAAGAAGTTTAAGTACATTGTTCTTTATTATAAGTATATGAGAGAAATACTGTTAGCTTAAACAATTTGACTTTGTGCCTATTTAGGCCGCATTGACATTAGCCTGTGCCGTTTCAATGGTGACAGTTGAAACCGTTGTTGAGGTATTTAAATGTGATGCGACTAATTCTTCCAGATCGTAATCAAACTTGAATATGGAACGCATATCGCTACGGAGACGACAGACGACACCAGCAGAGCCAACATTCCAGTTCCAACAGATTAGATCACAATTAAGTGTCTTGAGATCGTCTTGCAGTGTTATTATATTCTGTGGGAAGGGTTAAATTTTAATTAAAGTTTATTTTAACTTTCTTCTTACTTGCCATAGCAACTGTGTAGTCAATGGCATTGATTTCTTCTCCCTTAAGCACAACCAGACGTATTTTACAATCTTGCTGATTAACAAAAGCCACAACTTTTTCCTTAAGATATTCGGCACTAGCATAATCCAGTTTCTGCTTGACATCCACCAATCCTACCGCAAGTCCATTGGTCTGTAGCAGGGAAAAACGCTGTATAATAATATAATCATATGTATACAGCTTTCACTAACCTTTTCCAGTGTAATGCGCACTTGTGGTCGAGCGCTACTATATAGTATATAGATGAGATTGGCAATAATGCCACAGACAATGCCATATTCCAAGCTCCAAAAGAGGCAGGTTACAATTGTCACCGCAAAGGGAAAGAGATCGCGTTCTGTGAAAGAAGAAATATTTAAGACCCATTCTTTAATTTTAACTTTAACATTAGTGAACATTACTTTTTGACTTCCATATGTCCGCAATCTTCTCCAGCTCCACCAGAGATATCATAGCAGCGATAATCAAAGCAGCCAGTGTCGTTTTGGGTATAAAGTAAAAGGTTTGGGTAAGAAAGGCCAAGGCCATCAGAACTAAGGCGCCAGTAACGGCACCACCAAGTGGTGTTCTCACACCACTGGCATTGTTAACAGCGGTGCGTGTGAAGGAGCCGGTTACCGGCATGGAAAGCACAAAGCTGCCCATAATATTACACATGCCCAGTGCAATCATTTCCTGCGATGCATCCACTATTTTTCCCTTGGCTTTGCGAATAATAAGACGTAAAGGTTAGTTATATTGTCATAAACTTTAATTTTGTTTACTTACAGAACGCCTTGGATATGGCCACAATCTCTAGTATGGCAATCATGGGTATGGATGCCAGAGAAGCACCCACAGTGCTTATCATATCGCCAAAGGATACATATTCGCCATCGACCACTGTGCTAAAGGGTGGCAATCGAAAGGGTGGCAAACCAGCTGTTATATTACCGGTGACACGAAATGGCTGATTGCCATCTCGACTAAGTATGTAGGCCAGGAAGGTGCCAAAGATGACAGCCAGTGCATTGCGCGATAGCGAAAGATATTTCCATACCAGCCGATGTCCCCATTTCACTTTTGTCAGTTGCTGCAGATAACAGAAATTGTTCATAGAATATGATATTAAGGTTTTGAACTAAAGAGCTTACTTTCATGAGCAGCAGAAAGACCAAAGTGGAGACACCAAGCAGGGCATCCCAGCGTCTAATCGAAGGGAGATGTGTAAAGAAATGCTTCCACGAAGGTAGCAAATCATTTGAGGGACCTATGAACAGTTATACAAGGTACAATAAATAATTGCTGATAACAGTTAAGAGACGATAGGAAAAGAGTTCAAAACTTACCCTTAAGACCAACGAGATTATTAATTTGAGCACTTCCAATTGTTGTTGCGGCTGCCATTGTAAAGCCAGTTATGACCGGAATGGATATGAAACGCACCAGGACACCCATGTTAAGAAGACCCAGCAATAGAATTATGGAGCCAGCCAGAAAGCAAACAAGAACCGCATAGTCCGGGCTAATAGTAGCATATTGATTGACCATCAGTGCCATAATAGCAGTTGTGGCTGTAAAGATAAGGTTAACAAATCAGCAGACTTGAAAACATTTACTTACCAATTGTCACATCCTTGCAGGAACCAAATACGATGTAGGTAAAGCAGCCCATAAATGCCGAATAGAGACCATATTGTGGCTCCAATCCGGCGACAACTCCATAGGCAATGGCCTGCGGAATTGTTGTCAATCCGACCGTGAAGCCAGCTATAAAATCCTGCACCAAATAGGTGGAACGATAGCGTGGCAACCATTTCAATATCGGAAACTTGTTCGTTACTGTAGCAGGCCGGCAAAACTTGCGTCCACTTTCAGCGATAAGTGAGCCCACGTTTGGCAGCTGCTCCCGGTATAGATTCTCTGAAAAGCAGAATCACAAACTTTATGGCGTCGAGACGTGCGGGTTGATAGCAAAAAATCATAAATAATGCGATCGCCTGGTAGCAGCGACGGACTTGGACAACATATGTGTTGGCCCACCAATAACCCAGAGAGATAAGCTGGCAATTATGCCTATCAACTCGTGTGTGTTGAATTAGGCACGTACTTGACTCGTATCGCATCGCATTGAAACCTTTTATAATCCCAATCTATCTTTTAATTGATGTCGTTATGATGAAATTCTAAGTGATTAGTATTTATTTTATTCTTGTTTATATTATATTTACAATATTCTAATGATAAACAGCCTTCGAAAATTCCCACGCTCCACAAATTCCATGGTTATTCTATACAATGGACCGATAAGACCCTATAAACTTTCAGTCAAACAAAAATTCCAATGTCTTTTATGCTTATTTTACAACTTCAACTCGAAACCGAAACCAACTGCATTCCACAAATCGAACCTCCCATAATATGATATATAATATGTTCGCTCAATTAATGAGCTTTCTTAAAAGCCCGCTCTCAAAAGCCCATAAAAAACTCACCTTCATTGTCGCTGGCTCTCATAACGTTGCTAGCTTAAATACTTAATTGTTTTTTGTTATTTATTGGTGCTGCTACTGCCTACCGGCCCGGGTTCGATGTCGATTTCCGCGTTTTAACGTTCGCTCGGTGCGACACTCCAGACTTGAATGACGCTGTCTAATCGCTTGGCGGTCTCACCGGACTGCCCCAACGACTGGCTACACCAATACCCAAGCAATTTGTGTGTGTGTGTGTATACATGTGCGCCATTTGTTATGATTTGCGATTTTGATTATCAAGTTATCTTGTTTGATAAGAAATCCAATACAAAGATGCTTGTTAAACAATTGTAATTAAAAATTCATAACGACAATAAATAATTAGTTTATTTTTTGTTATTTATTTAAGTCAATTACAACTTCGCCGCTTTGCCAAATGCGTAGATTATCACTATTTTCCAATGAGCCCGTCGCAATGAGATTCTGTTTGGGATGACAATCGAGGCAAACGATCGTCTTGGAATGCGCTGGAACTTTTTGTACCAGTTCCTTGGTCTGTAGACTCCATATGTGCAGACAGTTGTCCTCACTGCCAGAGACAATCCACATGCCCGCTGTCACGGAGAACTTGACAGGTATGCAATAACTCAGATTCTTGTGGCCTTCATAGATGCGCAAACATTTGGGTATCTTAAACTTCCACAACTTTATCTGGCTGTTCAGATGAGCAGTGAGTATATAGCGACCATTGGGCGCAAACTTAACACAGCCCACTGGCGAGTTATCTGCATCGATAAGCGTCTTAAGCACCTTGGCGCTGATCGTGTCCCAAATGCGAACCAGTCCATCTATGCTGCCAGTGACAAAAAACTTTCCATTCGGATGAAAATCCACCGATAAGATGGGATCATTGTGAGCGCGCACAGAGTTAAGGGCACGGCCATTGCGCACATCCCACAGCCGAACAGTGCAGTCAAAGCTGGCGGATGCAACGAGACTGCCATGTGGATGAATGCTGCAAGCGTACACATTGTCCGTGTGTCCCACCAAAGTCCTAAAGCAGTGGCCAGCATGCGGTGACCAGAGCTTAATGGTCTTATCATCACTGCAGCTGACCATGAAATTGTGTTCCGGTGACCAGGTGACATCATTGATGCCCAGCTTATGTTCCCTATCAAGTGTCATCTCAAGCTGACCTGTTGCCACGTCCCACAGCTTAAGCATGCAATCGTTTGAACCACTGGCCAAATGATCCCCTTGACGAGAGAATTTCAATGCAGTCACGGGACTTTGGTGCCCCTCAAGCGTGAACTTCACCTCATAGCCAGGCGATATGAATGTCACTTTGCTCTTGACCTCCTCGATTGGCAGCGGTTGCTTGAAAAGAAGTTCATCCACAAGCCCAACAGCAGCTGTGTTATCTGCCGCAACTGGCCCAGATTCGACTTTATCAAACTCTGAACAAGTTGTTCCAACCGTCGCTGACATCGACTCAGAATCAAAATTCATGTTCATGATTTATGAATTTTCGGAATTCTGTAAAAGTTGCTATAACAATTCTGACTTATCGAAATTGTTTTGACACTGTCCCTTGTAACTGACATAAAGGACAAGGAAAGTGCAACTCTGGGCAAGTACATTTGAAAGGTTAGCTCTTAAGACACAAAATCTGGTCACACTGATCATGCGAGTCCATGTCAGTGTAAGTTTATTCAAATTTATTACCGATCGCTTCTAGCCGTTTCAATTAGTTTAATTGTAATAGCAAAACTTTAAGTGAAGCTATATGCAAACCAGAGTAATTAATTTCTAACTTGGAACAGTTATAGCGTTATATTTACACAATTTTGTTGGCTTAAGCCAGTGGGCCAGACATGTTAACCAAACAATAAACAAGTCAGATTGACAAGAAGTTATGCGCCATAAGGGAAGAAGAACGAAATGCGATGTAGTTGAAAAAGCAAAGTCAGTGAACTTTAATTATGGGCTGGTAGAATATTGAATGATTTATTAAACAGAGAATGGTAAAAGAAAAAGCTTAATAATAAATAGAATTTATAATTAACTCTACTTGACTTTAAAAAAGGATGAAATGCTCTTGCTGCCCTTGGCGCCTTTGGCCAGTGCTTTCTCTTTGGCCGTCATGCTGCGCTCCTTGAGAGGCACTGGCGTACTGAGTGACATATTCTTTTCCTCCTTAATGTCATCGCTGTCCAGGAGACTGCTGTTTCGCAGTTGACTTGCGGCATCTTCACCATTTGTGAGTTTAATTTTTTTGCTATTCGCATTTGCTGCGCTCTGCTGAGACTTGCGTTTCTGTGTGCTGGTTTTCTCCTCGACCAGAGCCTGTATCTCGCTGGGTATGTGTAGATAGTGTGTAAGCTCAGCATGTAAATCTGCATCCAAATAGCGACCTACATAGTCGCAGGCCATACGCACATAATCCATTTCGTTGACATCATTCTCTTCAACCAGCTTCTCACTGCGCACGTAGTTTTGTGACTTTGCACCCAATCCACAGTGTACTTGCTTGGCCTTTAGAGCACATACAACTTGCCGCGTTTTAAGAGCAAGCCAGGCCAGCGCTCTATCCGGATTGTACTTGTAAAAGGTTAGCTCACCGGAGGACTTTACGTCTGCCACACACTTCAGGCTGTTAGCGCTGACGAATTTGGTAAGCAATCGAGTGGTGCTTGCATCAGCCTCATCCACACTTATGCTGTCCAAAGACATGGCACGCTGGGAGCAATGCTTACGCAGATGGTGCAATGCCAAAAGCGTAGCATCGATTGGCGTCGTCATATATATGCGGCCATTGGAGCACACTTCATGGTTTAACAGCCAGCTACGACGAGGTTCTGCGAACTCCAGCACTTCCATAATTTCATGATCCTCCAGCGTTATAAATAGAGCCGGCTTCGCTTTGCCGGGATGGTAAAAATGCTCCAAGCGCAAACGTTGATCATCTTGGGCATTAAGCAACTTTTCGGATACGTAGAATACTTTTTTCGCTGCACACGCTACTTGCTGTGGCACTGCATCGGGATCTGCTTTGGGTTTCGATGAGCGAGTTGACTTTTTACTCATATCTAGACTCGTGCGTTGACAAGAGCTCCCGCCTTTTATTTATGTTATTGTTTTGATTGGGCGTGCTGCAAATGTTGCCAGCTAGGTGCAACCGCACGATACCAATTTATTCGATATATGTATGTGTTAGCAGCTATTATTTTTATAATAATTGCTAAAGCAAAGTTATTGATAAGTCCAGAATAGTTTGGCATTTACGTTTTGCATTGCTTGCTTAAGGTGAAATAACAGATAAACTTCGAAATTCTACTCGATAGCTTTTTAGAAAATCGATTATTTTTTATAGAGTGCCTTACCTTCTAAATAGTTGGCAAAGCGAGCTAAAAAAGGTTGGCAACGCAAACCAAAACAAGCGTCTTTAAGTTAAACCGCCAAAAAGCAAAAAGCATACAATATTAAAAAAATTAGGCTTATAAGTAAGTTAACTTTATAATGGACAGAGAGCTAGGCAATAAGCGTGAGATGCGCTCGTTTCTAATGCCACGAGATCCCAGCATTGATCGTCGTTTTCGGCCGCGTCCCGAAAAACAACAGCGATTATTTGACGAGGCGATCCCCGAAACCAGCGACAGCTCTACCGACTGCTCAGACACGGAATCAGACTATACAAAAGGTACAGAAGAAGATGGAAGTTCGATAGATAATAGTGAGCTAGAGACGGGTCCACAGGTATTTCTACGTCTTCGACCTGTGGATTCACCCTCTAAGCTATATGTGATTTCTGATTGTGGCAATGTCCTGATCACAAGTGCCGCCGTAAACGAGAACAGCAGCAACAACGTGTGCCGCATGGAAAAGCATTACAGTTTCACGACCATTTTCGATAGCCAGGTGGGTCAGCGTGATGTGTACGATAAGTGTGTGGGTCCGCGGATTACAGAGGAGGAAAGCGTTACGATAATGGCATACGGTACTTCCGGTTCTGGCAAAACTTACACGCTGTTGGGTAAGTAAATAACATACATGACAAATATAATAGCGTTGGATCTTAGAACGATTCTTGGTTTTCCAGGTGACAATGTAAGAGCTGGTGTTATTCCACGTGCCTTAGAAAACATCTTCACACTGTACGCACATCAGGTGTACACACAGCCGAAGCTGAAGCTTATCAATGCACGCGTTTTATTACTGGAGGACGATGTGACGCGGCAGGAGATGCAAATGCGTCGGCAATTGTTGGCTTTATGTCCAGATATTACGGCACAGCACCAGCGCCTGCAACAAGTTATACGCGGAGATCACGAGTTTGCGGAGAGACCCATGGAAGAAACGTCTGTAATGATTTGGGTCTCCTTTGTTGAGATATACAACGAGCTGGTCTATGACCTATTGACCGTGGCACCACGACAGGCAAATATGTGTGCGCCACCACGAAAAAACCTTAAGATTGTCTGCAACAAAGGTCAAGTGTTTATCAAAGGCCTGACCAGTATATTTGTAAGAAGCAGCGAGGAGGCATTAATGCTGCTAAGACTGGGACAGCAGAGATTAACGTATGCATCAACCGCTGTCAACGCGAACTCGAGTCGATCACACTGCATCTTTACTGTAGACGTTTTGAAATATCATCGCACTGGTGAAACCACACAGAACTCGTACAAATTTTGTGATCTTGCCGGCTCAGAGCGTGTGGATAAAACTGGCACGATTGGTTCACGGCTAAGGGAGGCACAAAGCATTAACACCTCACTAATGGTGCTGGGTCGTTGCCTGGATGCAGCTAGTTCAATAAAAAAGAAAGGCAGCGCTGATGTTATACCCTATCGAGACTCAAAGCTCACCATGCTGCTGCAAGCAGCGCTTCTGGGCAAGGAACGCTTGGCCATGATTGTGACAGTAACGCCGCTGGACAAATACTATGAAGAGAATCTCAATGTGCTGAATTTTGCCTCTATTGCTAAGAACATATTGTTTAAGCAACAGCCTGTGAAACAGCACAATACACGCTATTCGGCGTTTGTGGACTACACGCAGGGTTCGTCAATACGAGATAAGGAATATATTGCCGAGCTCGAAGCACAGAATATAAGGTAAGTTAACTCGAAAGGATAAATGAAGATACATTATATATTAATAACACGTTCAATTCGACAGTCTGCGTGCGGAGAACGATCAGTTAAAGTACGAGCATGTGCTAAAAATGCAGCTGCAGGAGGAGAGATTACGCAAAGAGTTAACGGATACATTCCAAGAGAGTATACAATCAAATCTGAAGATAAGCGAGGAGCGTCATGAAAAAAAGATTAAAATGCTTAATCGGGAGTTTGAGGCAAAAGTAAGTGTTAGCCTAATGCTTAGCTGCGAAAAGTGCATTCAATAGTTTTTTTTAACTTTTCACAGTTGGCTTCGCTCAAGCGTAAATATGAGGAGCAAATTGAAGACTTGGAGGACGAGATTGAAGAGCTGAAATCAACTAATAGCGATATTGAAATAATCGATGATGATTAATGTTTGCGTTTGGTCCTAATTAATGTTGTTTTCGTAATTATTTTTAGATTATTAAATATAAAATATTTGTGTCAATTTTAAACACTTTTTGCAAAAGCATTTTTATTCAAATTTCTCATATTTTTACTGCATTACGTTTTCATTGTTGATTTTTGTTTTATTTTGTTTTGTTTTCATCTTTTAATTTTATATATCGTCTTGGTTTTTAATAAGTAGGTATTTTTGTTTTTCTTGTTTTGTTTTTGTTTTAATATGTTTATAATTAGGAGTTTTGTTTTTTAATGGAATTACACATATATATATATATAAATATATATATGCCTGTACTATCTGTGTGTGTGTTTGTATAGGGTTTTGTGTGTGTGTTATTCTGTTTTTTTTGGCTCTTCGTGAGAACCACTGCACAAAAAAAAATTATAGTAAAAAAAAACCGTATGATTATTGTAATTAATGTCTCATTTAGCAAAAAATGTGCAAAATCGAGTATTTTATTATAAATTTTGAATTCTGTTCATTTATTTAAGGGTTTCATTTTTTCTGCTTGTTTCTCATTTGTTTTGTTCGAGTTCGAGCCTTGTAAATATGCATTGTATCATGTATATAATTTTGCATTTTATTTAATTCGTTCTGACTAAAAATTTAGTACTATAAAAGGTTATATTTCAATGTTTTGTTTTTCATCTCATACTATTTATATTTTATCGGAATTTGTTTTGTTTGGTTTTTGTGTTTTTTTTTCCATTAGGTTAAATTCTGCAAAAGCAATTAAGTTTTTCGGTTTTATTACAATTAATGATAAAAATACATTTATGTCGCATTTGCTTTGCAAACGAAAAGTTTTTATGTTTTGTTTTTGTTTTTGTACATTTTGCATATTTGTTTATTTTTTTTTTCTTTCTAAATTCATATTGCGTGTCTGTCTGTCTGTGTGTGTGTGAGTGTGTGTACATTCTAATACTATAAAATTTCCTGTAAATTATAATTTTCATTCATTTGTAGCTTTACTTATTAGCTGACAATTTGTAAGCAGCGCTTTTAACTCGAAACGCAAATGGTAAATTATATTAAAAATAATTAATTATTGTTAATGTTTGTGTAGTTTTCATAATGCAATTCTAAAGGTTTTGCTTTTCATTTAATAACTATATATTTCAAATTTTGTTTTTCTTTTTCTTGTTTTTTTTTCTGCTGCTATTTGTTTTTAACTATACAACTTTCTTTGTGTTTAATGTTATTATTTGGGTTGTTTTTTCTCATTTTTTATAGCTTTTGCGTTCATTTTGAAACATGTTTTTAAAAATTAAGCTCAATAATCTTAAATTATTAATGCATTATTTTCTGTTGCTTTTTCGGATTAATTATAAATGTGCCGAGCTTGTTTACACGCTTGCTTCATTATTTGTTGCCTTAGTTTCAATATATATATATATTATTCTTTTATGCATTTATTATATAAGTTTTGGGTGTATATGTTTTTCTAAAAAGTTTTTAAACATTGCACTGTGTATTTAATTAGCTTTTCTTTTGCTTTCTAAAGAATTATTAATTTTTATTTTGAATTATTTAATTTTGTTGCTACCTGGCTGATGTTAAGTGTTGTAGTTAGCTACTTGAAACAATTTACAACAAATTACAAAACGTATGTTTTTTGTAATTATTATTAAATGTGTAATACAAGAGTTTACCTCGTGCTTTTAATATAGTGTGTTTAGTGTAAGGTTTTTCAAAGTGTTTTTCAACTAGCATTAGAGAGAGTGTGTGTGTGGTTGTGGGTGTTGGGTGTGTGTTTGTGTGTGTGAGTATTATTATAAACGCTTTTAAACTACAGCGTGTAATATATATTTTTTTGTTTTTGCCTTTATATACGTAAAGTGGGTGCTTTAATTGTTTATAGAATTTTACATCAATTGTGTATTTTTTTGTTTTGTTTTTTTTTTCTTTCTTTTTTTTTAATATAGTATGTGTAAATATTCATTATTTGCCCATGACCCGACATGGTAGCCCGCCTAGATTTCACTTGCTAATTGCGTGTTGTTATCATATATAGTAGGTAATATAATGTATTCAGAAGTATGCGTACGTACTCTGTTCCTGCTAGATGCTAAAAGCTCAACAAGAGACGAAACATCTAATCGAAAAAGGAAGTTTTAAGAAAAACTAGTGCATTTTTTTCTTATAGATTTCATATTACAATTTCATTTTAATGCTTTCGAAATCTTTATGGTTGTGTGTGTGTTTTTATGTGTGATCTTTAAATTTCTTTTTATTTCAATTGTTTTTCAAGATTCTACGTTTGCAGATCTTAAGTTTGCTTCTTTTTTTTTTTTAAATTTGTATTGCCTATGCCTAAATGTGTGTGTTTATGTGGGTGTTGCATGTCTCTTCCTCGCTTGCTGTGTATTGCATTTGTTTTCATTTTTAAACTCTACTTGCTGTTGCACAATAATGTTGTTCATTCCTACATATTATATACACATTAAGTATATATAGGTATATTTATGTGTGTGTGTGTGTTTTTTTTCTCTTGTGGTTGTGGTTTTTCTAAATAAACTTTATTACTTTCGCATCGCACGCAACGGCGTTAGATCCTGCTTTCCACTTCATTGCCACCAAATGTTTTGCCAAAATTTAGTAGTAGAATATTTGTCCGGCCTTTTGACGTTTACGTTCCTCCAGCTTGCGGTTAATCTCCTGCTGCCGTTCGTTCTTGCTGAGCGCCCGTGCAACATACAAGAACTTGTTGTCGCCCAGCTGCTTGCCATGAAGCCCGATGACGGCGGCCAGCGCCGATTGTGGATTCTCAAAAGCCACAAATCCAAAACGCCGCGAACGTCCCTCCTCATCCAGCATTAGCTAAAATAAACAACATATATTAAACATACAATTACACTAGTGCACCAGTTCGTTTTGGGGGCTACAACTACGTCGACTGGTTCTTGAGGGCGGGCATGCGCAGCAGGGTGCCGGAGCTACAGCTAAGAGAAAGAGAGCGTTTTGGCTTTTAAGAGTTGAGCCAAAGTGTGCCACATGGTTTAGGCTGCAGCAGTTGCTGTAATAGAACCAGCACACAGCTACGCACCCCACCGCCCACAAAATAGATTCGTAACTAGCCAAAAGAAAAAAAAAAAAAAAATAGGAAGGAAATTGAGTAGCAAAACGAGTAATAAATATATAAGCACCTTGTGACTGGTAATGCGGCCATAGGGTTCAAACATTTCACGCAAATGCTGTTCGGTAAACTCCTCGCTGAGATTCTTCACGTACAGATTCTTGAAATGGGTTGCCTTCTCCTGTTCCCGATCCCGTCGTGGTATGAACTTGACCACATGTACCTTCTGATTATTGCAGAGCATGCCATTGACCTTTTCAATGGCGGCCCGAGCGGCTTCCTCCGTCTCAAAGTGCACAAAACCATAGCCGCGTGAATTGCCATCTTCATCCTTGGCCACATTACAATTAAGAATGTTGCCAAACGCAGAGAACGTGTCAAACACGGCCTTATTATCAATTGATCGCTCCAAGTTCTTGATATAGATCTTGCCGCTGTCCGGAGAGCTGTTGCTGCTGCCGCCGCTGCTGCCACTGGCCAGTGCACCACCAGCACTAGAATGCGATGAGCTCGAAGTGTGCCCAGCAGCATTAAGCGAGTTATGGCCATGCCGTCCTAGAACGGCGGCTGCGGCCAAATGATTACTGGCCGCATGACCACCGCCAACACCATGGCTTAGATGCCCAGTGGCGGCGGCATGATGATGCAGCTGCTGCTGATGATGAGCTGCGGCTGCTGCCAGCGTATGATGATTCAGTGCCGGCTGCTGCTGATGGTAGTTTGCCGGATTACCGCGGAACGTCATCGAGTTGACGAACATTATTGCTGGTTGCTGTTTGTGGAGCGTGGTGGCAGCTAATAGGGTGCAGGTGGTGGTGCTGTAAGGTGGTCTGTGCTGGCTGTGGCTCAGAATTTTGATGGTCTTCGGCAGCGCGCTGACTATTTTCTCTCTCACTCGTTATTGTTGTTGTTTTGATGGGTTCTTTTTGTTGTTGTTGTTTCTTTTTTCTTTTTCGTTTGTTATCGCTGTTTGGCGCCGCGTTGCGTTTGCTGTTTCTGTTTTTGGATTTTGCTTCTGCTTTCAAATTATTTTCGGCTTCAATTGAAAAAATGCAAATACAACAAATACAAATATACAAAAATACCAATTGCAAACACAGGCAGGCAGGCGAAAATGTACTCACCAGTTCACAACTCACACACACACGCACACATCTACACGTTTCCCCCGTCCACAGCAAAAACTAAAATCCGCGTTGTTCTCTGAAAAAATCGTTTTTCTCTCACCCAGACTCTTTTTCACCGTTCGCTCTTTCTCACTCTTTGTCGCTCTATCTCTCTTTTTGTACTTTTTCTGGGACTTTCACTTTTGGCTTGCTTGTGCTCACCCTATCTCGTACACGTTGCAAAACAAATAGATGCGTCTTATTCTACGTTACAGCAATAAAAAACGTAACTACTTCGGCGTCTTTTTTATTTAATTAAGTGAGTGTTTAATAAAAAAAATCTATATGTTTCTGCCGAGACCTATAGGGATGTGTACAGTGTGACCGCTTGCGGTCAACGTGAAAATACACTAAATTCAATTCAAAAATACTAAACAACAAATTCGATTTTACAATAAAATTGACTTAACTTATATTCGATAGTAACGATAGGTAACTATTTTATTTTTGGATTATCATTAGTTTGCTACGATTTCGAGTAATGTTTCTAAGCCCGGAATTTTCAAAGTCGTTACAACCGCAAGATGATAGTTTGCTATGCATATGTTAATAAATACTCAAGGCAACCACTTAAACCACATGGTGCTATGCATACTTATTTATTATGATATTTAAGTATGGTTCTTATCATTCAGTTCTGTAAACCCACAATGCAGTAAAACACTTGTGTTTATTTCAGATAATATTGCTTGTAAAACCACACACTATTCTCAGTACACAATCTAGTTATTATTATAAGCAAAAAGATAAATTCACTTGTAGTAACCCTTCTCGGCAGCAGATTCCACAATCGTTCGAATCGCCGTAAATGCTTCACTTGCTGTCGGCTCTATCTCCACAGCTGGCAATATGAATAAGTCCTGGCTATCGGGCGGGCCGCGCAACTCAAATGTATAGGCAATTGGTATTCCGGTCTCGGCATGAGCCCAATCCATGCTGCCACCGCTTGACGGATAGATCGTCTCATAGAGATTACCGCTAACATAGTCGCGACCACTTTCCGCTTTGATTGCAGCTGCTGCCTTTTTGCCAAACTCCTGCAAATCATCATAGTTGGATACATGTTCCTTGGTGTAGCCATAGGGGAACATGAGCATCTGTGAGTAGGAGTGCAGTGCTATATAAGTCTTGATCTGTTCCTTCTCAACATTGTTTTTGATAAACGCAATTAAACGCTGAGTTTCCAGTTCACTTGCGGCACTGGGTCCAGCATAATCGTAGCGTGTGGGATCACTGCTTGATCCCGTGGAGTTCCAATGATCTGGATAGTTGCGATTTAAATCCACTCCGCGACAGGTGCCAAACAATTGACGATTCTTGCGCCACATGCGATCGTGCTCAAACGTGTACTTATAGCCATCAGGATTAACACTGGGAAACACAATCCAATTGTAGCTCTTAGCCAGTTGCTGGACGCGCTCATCCTTGCAGTTGAGCAGTTCATTGATTATATAGGTGGCAGTGGCAGGTGCAATCCACTCGCGTGCATGAATTCCACTCTCAATAAAGATGGCCTTATTCGCTGGATTATTGCCCAACTTAATGCCCTTAATGGGATTTCCCTGCGTGCTGCTGCCCATGTCCAGTAAGGTCAAACGATCCGGATGCTGCTCAGCTAGGCGTTCCATCCAGCCATAAATGGTCTTTAAATGGAAAAAGTGCTGCCAATCATACTGAAGGACGTCCACATCTTCGGGCAAAACTTCACGCATATTACGATCAATCTTCTCCTGAAAATTGTAGGTCTGCAAGAGTATAAGAGATTAGTGCTAAGACGACTTATATACAAACTATATATATATATATATGTATAAACTTACCAAAACCCGATGCTGCAGCTTATACGTTTCGAGTAAATCCGCAAAGTCAGCTACACGATGTGCGGCAACAAGTATGGACAGCTTTTGGCCAATTTCGCGTGCGTGTCCAATGAAAGTGAGACTGTCGCTTTGTTCTTCCAACTTTTGGAACAGTTTGATTTGCTCCTCGTTATCGAACTGCACATTGTAGATGCGATAGTGATCGTAACGAGCCTGATCCTTAGCTACTGCAGTTGCATCTAGCACAGTCCGTTGGCAAGTGCCTTCCACATTTTTCGTACCGCTCGCCGACATGGTCAACAATGGAATGACTAGCAGTCGCAGTAATATTTGCCATTTAGGCGTAGGCAAAGTGATATATGTTTTCATTCTATGTGTGTTTTTGTTATCGTCTACCGTTTGCGAGAGGGAGAGAATGTCATAAAGAGAGAATGTTACAAATACATGCACACATACATATATATATATTTGCATACCAATCGTTGTTTGTCCAGGCAGACAGCTGTTAAGTGTAATATATCAATACTTAAATCACTTTATAGACGCTATAATTATTTAAGTTAAATACGTCTATGTGATTAATTCCAGCTTCAGCAAACGCCGTTAACTTGTTTTACTCATTATTTCCAGTCTTGGGCTACATATATTAACTTTAATTAGTTGTTTAACGCCCGCAAATTTAGGTTTATGCAGCATAAATTGTAGAACATATATTTTAATAAACGCCAGCATAAGCCCGGTTAGAATTTATTGAAATTTTTTGCCGGCTTCTCTAAGCTATTAGTATGTAGAAAAATGCACCGATATATCGATACTAAATTTGGACATTCACAATATAGCGATATCGATATATGCATTATATTGTGAATTTAAGAGTAGTATTTATTAAATACCAATTGAACCGAGTCATTTTAATGAACTATATTCAGTTCTCCATCTTTCCAATAGAACGCCGAAAAAAAAAACAAGAACAACACGAGGAAAAAACTATATAAAAACTCACAAATATTTAAAACCACATATTGGTGAAAGTTAAAAGAGAAATACAACATAAAATGGCTGATGTGCTGGATATTGATAATGCCGAAGAGTTTGAAGTGGACGAGGATGGCGACCGTAAGTGAAAACCATTTTCTTTTTTTTATTCCGCCAAGCCGGCTCATCAAGTTAATTACAATCACCTCCCACACAGAGGGCATCGTTCGCTTGAAGGAGAAGGCAAAGCATCGCAAGGGACGCGGTTTTGGCAGCCATAGTAATACGCGCGAGGCAATCCACAGCTACGAGAGGGTGCGCAATGAAGACGACGATGAGCTGGAACCAGGGCCGCAGCGTTCGGTCGAGGGCTGGATATTGTTTGTAACCTCCATTCATGAGGAGGCGCAAGAGGATGAGATTCAGGAGAAGTTCTGCGACTACGGCGAGATTAAAAACATTCACCTCAATCTGGACAGGCGTACGGGCTTCTCCAAGGGCTATGCCCTTGTGGAGTATGAAACGCACAAGCAGGCGCTTGCAGCCAAAGAGGCGCTTCATGGAGCCGATATCATGGGCCAGACCATCCAAGTCGATTGGTGCTTTGTCAAGGGACCCAAGCGCGTCAAAAAGTCGGAAAAGAGACGCAGATAAGTTGGCCCAAGCTCAAATATATTATTCTTAAATGTTAGCAAATAAATCCCAACATGTCTTAAATTACAAAATGAATAAAATTTATTGCAGCTGCAATGCGACCCTTGGAATCAACTACTCGTTACTTCATCTTCTTTTGGTGGAGCAAGTGTTTGCGCATTGCCATTTGCTTGTCGCGGAAACTCTTCTTTACCTTGGAGCGCGCCTTGTGCCTCATCATGCCAAAGTTTTTCGTCTTACTCTTTTCCTTATTCGTCTTGGAAGAGTTCTCGTTCACCCGCCCATCCTTCCAGCCAAAACGTTCGCGACCTTTGCGGCCCTCCATCACCGTCTCCAAGCGTGACTCCTTATCGTGCTTGCGCTTTTTATAGATCATCTCAATGCTGTTCAGCTTGACAAACTCGGAGCGTTCCTGCTCCAGCGGTCGCTTTCTTGCATTTGTCACCGTCTTCTTCAAATTGGCGGCATTGATGCGCTTAAAGTCCTCGTCGGTGAAGATGCGTGTCAGTGCTAGTTCCTGTGCAGCTTCCTTTTCATTAAGCATCTTTATATTTGCCTTCTCCTTTTTGCTTGGTTTTGGATCTTTTTTGTCCTTGGCAACAGCCTCGCCGTCACTTTCCACGCCCTCATCCTCTTCGTCGACATCAGATCCATCCTCATCGTCTTCCTCATCTTCATCATCATCGTCATCCTCATCCTCTTCATCATCATCATCATCCTCCTCGTCATCGCTATCACTGGCTTCCGCGTCCTGTGCAGGTCCTTCGCCATCGCTGTGCGTCACTGTCACCCACTCGCCATCATTGGAATCGGTGTCATCGTCATCGCTACCCAAATCAATGGTCTTGGAATTCTTAAGCAAAGCCTCGGCACCTTGCACTGTGTCCTGTATATCGCGTTCACCATAGGCACGAACTTTTCGTTCAGCTTGTGCCTCTGTCTGACGGCCGCGATCCTTTTTGTGCAGCAGCGCAGGCAGCTGTTCCCGGTACAGTGTGATTAATGAACGTGCAGCCATCATGACAGATTTCTCCTTGTACGTCTTGTACATGGCCAGATCCTGCAAAAGATCCTCACCCATGGCCAGGGGACAACGCATGCAAATCTCACGGGTTGCATTCAAACCAATTGCCATTACATCGCTTGAATTTCGCTCTGTGATGAAATTATTTGCAATCGTCTTCAATATGGGCTCAATAATATCTCCGGGCACCAGTTCATGGGATGCCTGTGCCGCAAACTGCAGGACGCGCGTCACCTGACGCTGATGCGGTTGCAGGAAGCGTGTGATATACGGATAGTAGCCAAAGAGGAAGAGCTCGTGTATGCCAATCAGACGAGAGATGACATCCAGATGCATTAGTTTCACTTCGAAACGATCATTGGTGCCCTGCAGCTGCTTGAACAATCCCTCGGCCATGCCCTGCGGATTGTGAATCAGATGTATGCCGGAGAAATTGAAGACAGGTGCATTCTTCTTTTTCTTCTGGGCCTTGACAGCCTGCTTCTTGATTTGCTGCAACTGCTTCTGTCGCTTTTTGGTCTTCTTGTTAACGCGATTTTGCATTAAAGCACCCTTAAGATCTATTTCATTCTCGCTGCCCGAGTCTGAATCGGCCTCATCCTCATCATCGTGACCCAAAAAGAATTTTAACGATGTGACAAGCACCTACAATATATATGGTTAATATTTTTGGTGGAAATACATGGAAAGATCTTAACCATACCTTTGTGATGGGTGAGAAGCAGCCGACGCTTGCGATGACGTTGACAGTCTTGGCATCGTTCCAGATGTTCTTCTTGTACAGATCAATCATGATGTCCACTGACATTTTGGCAGCCTTTGGATTTGCATCCTTCAGCATGCCGTACATAAAGTTCTGCAGACTCTATAAACACAATCACAGTTTAAAATAAATCCCGATTAAGTTAGAGCAATAAGTAGGAACTAACCGAGTTGAGTTTCATGTCCTTGTGCTTGGCATTCATGTTTTTAATGTCAGTCACGATGTGCGTCTGTAAGAATGTACGCAGATTCTTGTCCTGACAGCGCAACAACTGAAAGAACAGCTCCAGTATGTCCAGAGCAGGCACTAGATTCTTATTACGCAGCAGAACTAACGCCTTGACGAAACAATTGCGCATTGCAGGATCCAGAACGGTTGCACTGGTTCGCAACAGATCGGTTAGATGCTTGGGGAACTGCATGCAGACGTGTGGATAACATTGCGCCACTTGGGCAATAAACATAACAATCTCATCCAATGATTTGTTTTCCTCACTCGGATTCAGCGAAAAGATTTCGAGCAAGCTTAGAAAATGCTCGTATTGGGTGTGAAACTCATCGCTGTATGATTCGGGATCCCGCTTGATTAGATTTTGCAACTGCGGAAGATTCTCCGGCAGCTGATTGTTGGGTCGCACCATTTTTAGACGTAAAATTTACGTCTGAAAGGCACGTTTAAAATTGTACAAAAGAATGCACGTGCCTTCTTCTTTTTTCTGCACAGATACATGGTGTTGCCACCGAGTTGAATTTAAGATTGTTGCTATTCCATTGCACAAACAGCTGTTTTTATGAGTAATCAAACGTGCTAATTACTTGTTAAAAAGCATATTTCGCATTTGTTAAATGTGTATGGTTAGAAACAACATTTGCAATTTGACAACCTGTTGTTTATTTTAAAAAACGATAACACAAAGAGCGTATTAACAGTGGAAACAGATTTTTTTCTGCAAACGTTTACCAACACAGCCTTGCGCCACAGTAGAATTAATTTTTTCCTGCAAGATGATGGAACTGCAGTCCAACGACGACATCGATTTAGAGGATGGAGAGGTAAGTATTTGCTTGCTATAAGTTATCCCAAGAAAGTTAATAACCCAACACGCGCTGTAGCTGTCAGCGAGTAACGATGAAGATATTTATACGCCACTGCAGCGACCGGCACCGGCGCCGCCCGCCACAACCACACCAGCTGCAATGATCGTGTTAGAAAACGCTGCCAGCCCGTTAGCAACATGCCATCAGATCCAGAGCGCGCTCGACGACGAGTCGCAGTCGAACAGCGAGTCCACATCCGGTGAGTCCTCTGAGGAGGGCTGCATCAAGAAACTGCGCACCGACAGTGCTTCGGCGAGCGGTCACAAAAAGCGCAAGAAGCGTATTCGCCGCACCGTAATGGTACGTGTACCGCCGCCCACAGATGCCGAGCCGAATCGCGCACGCTTCAAGAAGTATAACGTATGGACGGCCGCCCTGCAGGAGGAGGCACTTAGCGAGAATATGCGTGGATGCGATGTTACCCGCAGCAGCAGCGATCGCAATGTGGAGAACTATGATTTTCCGCTAAAGTATCGCGTCAATGGTGAGAATACACTAAAGCGCCGCCTGTCCAATTCATCAGATGACGACGCAACCAGCTCGCATCCGGCTCATAAACGAGGACGTCCATCCACACGCTCGGGCATGGCGTGCCTTCGAGAGGAGCGGATACCGGTAAGGCAACGCCTTGGCCAACGTTCGCGTTCCCGTCGTGGTCATTCGTCCACTAGTGGCTCCTCCGATAACTCCGGTGAGCCGCGGCACATACTCGATCTAAATGACACGGCCGGGCGCGATGCCAGCGATGTGGCCAGAGAAATGGCCAACAAGCTGTACGAGGAGAAAGATGAGCTTCTGGGCAAGTGTTTCATTTATTTAATTATACTAGTAAGTTGATTAATGTTTATTGACAATTGTGCAGTGAGAGTTGTCAGCGTGCTTGGTATAGATGTGCCTTTGGAGCTTTACAAGGAAACACAACGCATCGAAGCGGATGGTGGCATGATGATCAAAGTGAGTCATTTAAAATGTGTGCATCAAGAAGCAAGTTTCAGTCGAGATCGGTTTTACCTTTTAGAATGGCAGACGTCGTCGTACACCTGGCGGTGTATTTCTATTTCTGCTCAAGCATCATGATAATGTAACGCCAGCGCATCAAAAGTTAATATTTACGGACGATCGCCAGAATGAGAACAAATCACGGAAGCAAATCGAAAGTCTGATACGTGATCGTAAAGTTGAGGAGCTGAAGAAATGTTTAAGCGAAAAGAGCACCGAATTGCCTTCTTTAAATACACGCAAGGAACATTATATGCAGGGCGACGAATCAATTGCTCAGATTCCGCCTGGCAATTGTGAGTAGCCTTTGGAATACCAAATTGTAGCATTAATCAACATTGATATCTTTTGACAGTGTCCAATCCGCCGCCGTCGCCCGTTGGCCACGAGCAGGGCAGTCCCGAGTATAAGACACACGAAATCAACATTAATCTTGTTGAAAGCGCTGATTTACCCTCGACTTCGAAAGCTGCTTTGACTGCGGGTTTTACGGAGCTGGTTAGCTATGAAGATGATGTATTGGATGTTAATTATGGCAAAATGGACTTTTTTTAGGCGACACGCGATTAAAGGGCGCAAAGCGTTCCTTCTCCCTGCACTCGGGCCATTTGTTTATTGAAATATATATATACATATATATATTTGTGGCAATTATTTTTACATCAATATAGCTAGACACATATTTGTATATCTAAATAAATGCATAGCGATTAAGAATTTTAGTAAGATTTAAATTTTGAATATACGTATACAAATGTACAAAAACCAACGCGTAATAATTTAAATTGGCGCCCAAATATACCAATGCTAGTTCTATCGATATATGTTTGTAATGCATTTTGCAGCTATCGGAATCTAAATGCAAGCTATCGTAATCGGAAGAGTAAATAAATATGCAAGCAGATGATTTCTAAATTTCTAATTTTAATAATTGCAACGTAGCAAAAGGTAAATACGTAACTATAAATAACTATTAAGCAGGCGTGTACTAATTAGAGCGTGTAAACAAAAACAATGACGACAACCTGTGAACACAAATCGATTGATAATCAAAACAAATTTCTTGACAAAACCTACAAGTACGCGTTATTCCAAGACGTTCACCTGTCGCTACCAGCACCAGTTGATAGTCCAGGCGATACGCTTTACACTCGTGGTAGCTTCACTTATTTCCACTACGGCTGTGATGGCACTTTGGATGCGGGCTGGGGCTGTGGCTATCGCACATTGCAATCAGCCATATCTTGGATTATTAATAAGCGTAACGCATTGGCGCAAAATGTGCCCTCGATCGATGAAATTCAGCGCTTGCTGGTGAACATTGGCGATAAGTCACCGAAGTTTATTGGTTCGCGCAGTTGGATTGGCACTTTGGAGGAGTTCTATGTCATTGATGTCATCTTTAATGATTTGCCCTGCAGAATTGTTCATGTTCAGCAGTTAAATTGTGAAAAGGTCATAGATCAAATACGTGAATATTTTGTGGAATATGGCGGTTTTATTGCCATGGGTGGAATGACTGACCAGGCTTCAAAGGGCATTGCGGGCATACATTTCAATGCCACAACTGGCGTCTCGCTGCTTATAGTGGTAAGTAGTAAAAACTTTTTTATATAATTTTGCTGTTTGTAAAGTTAATGGGTTTGAAACTGTTGTCTTTTTAGGATCCACATTTTTCTGGTGTGCCCAGCTCCAAGGAGCAGCTAATTCACAACGGTTATGTGCGCTGGATGCACACAAGCGAGTTTGAAGAGAGCGCCTACAATCTTTGCTTCATTCTACAAAAATAAGAAACTTCGTTTATTTCCACATTAAGTGTTCAATAAAACCCTTTGCAATTCAGTGCTGAATAACTTGCAACTATTCAAATTGTATATTGTCAAAAGTCCGCTAAAATGTTAGCAAATATTAATAATTGTACTGTGAGCTTATAGTTATGTTTTATCTTTCTCTCTTTTCCAGCTCACGGTATGGCCAGGGATCGAATCAATTGATAAGCTACGAATACTAACACAAACTGTAATTGTTATTCAATGACGATGGCTGGCTGATAAGCTTTCAGCGGCACTGAGCAATTACCAATCGACAGAAAAAGCGACAAAAATCGACAAAACAGTTCCAAAATATCACTGCCCCAAAGTAAACTTATAAAAGACAAGCAGTACAAAAACACTACTGTGGCTGCTACTCGTCCCAATGGATTTAATGCAGCGTGCTTTGTGGAGTGCCTTGAGTGCTCTGGCATTGATTTATGCGTTAATCAAGTTCCGGCTGGGCTATTGGAAGCGACGTGGTATTCTGCACGAGAAGCCCAAGTTTCTGTGGGGCAATATCAAAAGCGTGCTAGCAGGTGGCAAGCGGCAGCATGTGAGTAGTCCGCTGCAGTCCATCTATGAGAGCTTTAAAGGACGCGCTGCCTTTGTTGGCTGCTATGCGTTGCTCAAACCATTTGTGCTAGTGCTGGATTTGGAATTGGTGCGCAATGTGCTCTTCACAGACGATGGCTCCTTCACCAGCCGTGGCCTGTATCACAATGTGGGCGGTGATCTATTGTCTGGCAATCTTTTCCAGCTGGATGGACACAAGTGGCGCACCTTACACTCGCAGTCTGCATCAGTATTTACGGCCAGCAACATGGAAAAGTTGCTGCCCCGGCTGCTAGATATGGCCAAGATATTCAAAAGCCATATGGGCGAGGAGAAGATAAAGAAACTAAATGTTAGTCAACTTGTGGATAGTTACAATGTGGAAATGATTGCTACACTGGCATATGGCCTGAATGGACAGGATCAGTCTCAATTTCGTGAAATGACCAGAAGCTATTGGGGAAACTGGAGTCTTTGGAGAGCGTATTTGTTGCTAGAGTTTCCGCTGCTTGGCCGCCTGCTGCAACAAAAAAGCTACGCTGAATTAGCCTCCAATTACTTCTTAAAGCTGACACTGACCCAGTTGCAAGAGCAGCGTCGCAGGGATCGTCAACCGCTGCAGAATTTTATGCAGCTATACGCCTGCACAGAGCCATCAATGACTGATGAGCAGATTGCGGCACAAGCCTTTGGCTTCATACTGGCCGGATTGACGCCTCTTAACAGCACACTGGGTTTTTGCCTTTATGAGCTAGCGCTGCAGCCGGAGCTGCAGCAACGCGTACGTGCTGAGATTAAAAAGACACTACAGCAATACGATGGTCAGTTAACCATCGAGAGTCTTAAGGAACTTACCTATACGAAGCAGGTCTTGAATGGTAGGTGTAAACAATTTTCTTGTTTGCTCTGATAACCTTTTACTTTTGCTTGCAGAAACGCTTCGTTTGCACACGCCGTATCCTTTTCTGTTGCGTCGTGCCACTAAGGAGTTTGAGCTGAAAAAATCGGTGTTTGTTATTGCGCGTGGCAATAATTTGATTATACCAATTGCAGCCATTCATCGAGATCCGTCAATCTATAAGGATCCACAGCGCTTTGATCCGGATCGATTTGAGGCGAATGCAGTTGAGACGCGTTCGGCAATGTCATTTTTGCCATTTGGCGAAGGTCTTCGGGGCTGCATTGCCAAGCAGCTGGCACAACAGCAACTGCTTATCGGTTTGGTGACACTGCTGCAACATCACCAGTATGCTCCTTGTGCAGAGACCCAAATACCCATGCAGTATGACAATGGCAAACTGTTGTTAATGCCAAAAAGTGAAATTCAACTCAGTGTTGAACGTGTGGATTAGTTAGTTTGCTGAGAGTGAGAGGTACGCCTTGTGGTGGTTCTCTTGGTTTGTTTACTTTGTGTACAAAAATTGTTCATTTTTATTTTATATATATATATGTATATGCACATAATTCATTTACTTTGTAAGCACTCGGCTTGTGTGATAATGCTGACAATGATACCTTAAATTGCTAGCTTGTAAGATTGTCTTTATGACTCTTAAACGAGAAACAAACGAATGATCAAATAAATATTATAATTGTTGTTAAAGAAAATTAATTGTGAACGTTTAAATAAAATTTTCGTTACGATATCTAAACTTAACGCACTCGGAGCCGCGTGACGTTGGCTGCATGCGGTATTCAGCCATCGATATAGTGCTCGTAAGAAGTAATCGATATTATGCCGATATCGCAATCAAATGGTGCTGCTCAGCACTGAATTGGAATCGACAAACAGAAGCAAAAACAACGCCGAGCGAGATAGACGTGCGGCAATCGGTGCGCGCGACTTTAAGTGTATTTGTTAAATAACTAAATAGTATTTGATACCATAATGCTCGATATTTTTAAACTCGCGCGCCAGTGTCTTACGGCTTGTGTGTAGAAAAATTAGATTGATTCGCACGGCTGTGTCTATGTTTGAGTGCTGGTCGTTTATTTGGGGTAAATGCATTTCTTCCAGTTCGTCTGATTTTTTTTATATGTCTACGCGAAGTGTGTCTTATTAATATTTTAAACCGAAAATGCTAAACAGATCTGACAGGAGCAGCATTAAAATCATAAACGGTTGCTGGCTAAATTGAAAGCAAAGTACACACAAAATAACTGTTAAACGGCGGCGTCAACGGCGACGACGACTACGACGACGGCAGCACTTAACTGTTGTTTGTTTGAAAAGGCGAAAAGATACAGTGCAAAATTCAAAAAGGAAAGAAGTAAATGAAAGCTGTAATAGCTAAAAGTGTGTACATATATATTTAAATTAAAAGTGAATAATTTTATGCAATACACACACGCATACCTTGGTCTGGCTGTGTGTGTGTGTATGTTTTTCTGTGATTGTGTGTGCGTGTGTGTACAACAAGAATAATAACAACAACTGTGCAAGGATCAACGACAACGCCGCCAACTTTGCCGTCAGGGTAGTTTGTTTTAACAAAGCCAAAGCTACGAGACATTGGTCAGAGACAGGAGTAGTGGAGAGGCAACACAAGAGCTCTCTTCTCTTTTGTGCGCTTTTGCCGCCTGGAATTCGCTGCAGCCCAACAAAAACAAGTACAACAACAGCGGGCGACCGTGACAAGCACACAATTACACACACATACATATATTCATGTATGTGTACACCGGTACCGGCTGAAAAGGGAGGAAACGCTGCTCTGCGGCTGGGATGCTGAGTGCATTTGGGCAAATAGAATTCACATTGTGAATTGCCGAATTCAATGCATTTATAGTACGTAAGTATTCTTTAAGAGTGCTTCTTCTTGCCCTTTAAATGCTTTTGTTGTGGCCGCTCTCTCCCCCTACATACATATGTATATGTATGTGGATATAAATATATATCTGTTTCAAGTGTGATAATTATGAAAATGATTTGGTAAATGTAATTAGGTTGAGTGTACAACAACAACGCACACAAACATGCAAAATTTTCTTCCAGCCCGAACCAGATAAACTTCCAAGGTATTCCAGTGTCAATTCCAGTCCAAAAAAACTCCTTTCATTGCCAGCCAGCCAGCCAGGCAGCAAAAACAAGAGCAGCAGCAGCAGCACCAACGAAGACAAAAAAACAACACAACAATAACAACAACAGCAAATTGTGCTCCCTTTTTGAAGTTTGTCGCGCTATTTGCGCAAGTGCAGGCACTCGCAGCACTAGATGTAAACGCTGCTCGTGACACGACTTTAGTGTGTGTTTGTGAAAATCAAAAAGAAAGTAGACTAAATAAATCAGTTTTGTGCACAGCGCAACAGATTTTTCTGTTATTTGGAGACACCCTGTCCCATCACTATTTTTATATTTGCCTTGCTTCTTCTTCTTAACTTCTTGCTGCTTGTTTTGCTTAATGTTTTCGCTGTCCCCCCCTTTGCTTATTAGCTACCAAACATAATTTTGCATTATGCGTAGGTAACTTGTTATTAACTTTAGCCTTTGTTGTTGTTTTGTTTTGCCTTTTTTATCGCTGGGTAGCAAACATCAGCCATAATGGGGGTATAATCATAATGCGTTGGCGGCGTCCCCAAAATAACAGCATCCGCAAGAGGGTTCATTGACTTTTGTTAAGCTACTTTATTCGTATCCATATCCAATCAGTTTTTCTAGGTTTCCTTTTTATTTTTTTATACCTTTTCTATTCTTTTTTTTTTTGTGTTTGGGGGTAACATCTATTAAAGAAATATATGAAACGGGGTTGTTTGTTTGTTACTGCTGCTGCTGTTGTCGTTGTTGTTGTTGTGTTTTAATAGTAAAGCTGGTTTCAGTTATGTTTCCATTTCGTGTGTGTGTCGTAATCAGCGCAGGAACCGGAGCAGCACGTTGCCAACAGTCGTAAATGTGTGTAACTGTAAATGTTGTTTAATTAGAATTTCAGTATGTGTTTTTTTCGCCGCCTCTCTCCTTCTCCTTCTCTTTCTCCTTTTCACTTGGATTTGTTGTTGTTGTTATTACATTTCTTATCGCACGTTTGTTTGAAATTTCATGACGCCTCTGTGGGCGTTCATTTGCATGTGTGTGTGTGCGTGAATCTTTGCATACCTTTCAAACGACTTTGCTACGGGGTAGAACTGATAAGACCTTGAAACTGAATATTAGTATATCAAACTGAAAAAGTATATTAGGCATTGCCATAACAAATTGTTATTACAGATATGTATGTTTTTTGTGCTTTAAAACAGCTTGTTTATGCAAGAAATTGTATGAAAAACTGCTTGCAACTGCTTTTTGTTATTTATTTGCATTTGCAGCAAAAAATGTTTCATATCTGCCGTTAGAATTCTATTCTTTTCCTTTATTTTGTAAAGAGTAACAACATTCTAACGTGCATCTGATATGTATGGAATCTCTAAGGTATATACTTACAAATATATGTAAATGTATATATGTAGTTTAGCTGCACTTGGCACATTTTCATTGTGTTTATCGGAGATGCCACTTTGTCCGCATCTAGCAAATGTGTGTAACCTAATCCCAAAAACCATTCAACTGCTGCTGCTGCACCTGTGCAACTGTATTCGACAACAACAGCAACAACAACATAAACAAAAAGAGTCGGTAGTACAGCCAGAGAATGTCAGCGAGAGGCCCAGTGACAGAGAGAGAGAGAGAGAGAGGGAGACGAGTGTGGTAAAATACCAACAGCTGGCGGGCACCGAAAAATAACTTGGTTCGTTTTTGCTTAACTTTTACTTGACTTTTCTCTGTGTGTGTGTGTGTGTCTTTGTTGCTTTTTTTTGGCTTTGCCTGCGCCTTCAGCTGTATCAACAAGCAAACAAAACTGCACAATGTTTTAAACCAGGAAAGTAGTGGCTTTTAATGTTCAACTTTTGCCGAAAGTAAAATACACTAAGAAAATTATGCAAGGCAAAGGCTTAACACAAAGTAATTATGCCCAACAAAATGTATTTACACTACCTCTATATACCTTTATATATATATGTATACAAAAACTCTCGCTGTTCTTCTCCGTCTTCTTCTTCTGCTTCTGACCAGCGAAACGCAAATGTAAACGTAAGAAAACTAAAACATTTTTTTTGTTTACTTTGCTCTTTGAGCCATGTAATTTTTAATTATGCATTTGGGCAATAGAAGACAGCCGCTAGTATACATATGTATATATACAGATAAATACATGCATACAACAACGATTTCGACTATATACATACGTTTAATAGCCGATAGTGTCTGGCCGAGCCTGTTTTTGCTGTTTGGTGTTTGCATACGCCAACGCATCTTTGTTGTTTTTGTTATAGTTTGTTGCTGGGAACAGTTTTTCCAAAAGGCAGCACAAAACTCTTGAAAGTTATAAACTGGCCTCTTTGAGGCAAAAAGTAAAACTGCATGAATGAATGCATTTGTTTTGCATTTTCTTGTTGTTGTTGTTGTTGGTGTCTGGCACCCACACAGCAAAAAACTTTATTTTGTCGAATTCGATTTCATTTTGGTTGCTTGGGTGTTTAGATAATATGAATGTATGAATGAATTCATGAATACAAAAGGCGAGGCGTGAAGCTTAGAGCATTATATATGTGAAATTATTAGTTTTATATACTTAGATTGCCGCCTGCCCACGCAAATTAGATACATATATTTTTACAAACTAATCTCAAAGCTTATTAAAGCAAAGTTTCCATTTTGTTAAATGTCAAAGTCAAAAGTTCAAAGCGTTGCCAATTCTCTATATTAGCTTTTTATCTCGCTCGCTTGAACTTTTAAGTAGTTATTGCAGCATTTTTTCTCTCGCATAGCATTCAAGTAATTAAACCTGCCAAGTCAGCTAGCTACAAATGGATTAATTATATGATGATGTGCCAGCAAATTAGCTAAGCATGAGCACAAGTCTAAGCCGTTCTCTACTTCTAGGCCACAATCTGCATGCAAGCCATTAAGAGCGCTTTTCAGCTAACGAATGTAGACAAAAGGCAAACAAAGAACACTGAAAATTGACATGTGTCGAGACTTACAAAGTTGCCATTGCACTGGGTAAATAAAACCATATACTATTCATACTATGTGTTGTAGAAAAGAAATCTTTTGGGCCGACAGCTGAGTGTTGTATCTGCGCGTGTGTGTGTGTGTGTGTATTTGTGTGTGTGGCTTAGAAAAGCGTCAGAGCGAGCCGGCAAAACAGAATATGGAATGAATATGTGTGTATATAACAAGCTTGAGCGCGGGGGAAAGCAAAGAAAATTCACACACATACATGTGCCGGCATAACGGTGCTTTTGTTTATCATTAGCGAGTGTTGACTGTAGCTACAAATTGTTTGTTTGTTGTGATAAAAAGCAGAACTGCATTTTGCAAAAAAATGTGTTCTGATTTTATTGGAAGTTTATCTAAAAATTATTATTAGCTTAATTCTTTATGTATTAAAGATTTATTTAAATGTTATTATCAGTTAAAACAGGAAATTTTATGGAATAACCATTTTATTTCTATTTTATTGTCTATCAAGTTTATAAATATAGGAAAATTATTATAAACGATGTTAAATATTCCTTCCTTTGTCAATCAATAACGCTTTAAATGCTAAATAAAAATGTTCATTGATTTAATCTGTTTCAAGTACTATGAATTTAGTGCTTAAGCACTTTCAGCCACAACAGTTTTATAGTTTCTAAGTAACCTATAACAAAACGAATCTGCGTATTTGCCTATAAATACAATATAAGTTGGGAACTAATACACACATTGTTTTTAGCCATGTTTTCAATGTGTAATCATATAAATTTTATGCATGATTTAACTGTTTAACGCTTATGTGCCGAAATGTTTATTTCCAGTAGCGGCTCCAAACAACAACAAGAACAGGAACTTTGTTGCTTACATATATGTGTGTGTGTGTACGTGTGTGTGTGTAAGCATAGTGGGTGTTTGGTCTATTGCAAACTATATGTGTGTTCTACTTTTGGGCATGATTTTAGTTGTTGGTATTGTGCGCCGTTATGCATTTGCTTATTGCCTTCGATCGATAATCGATTGCAACATCGATTCACGCGAAATACGAGGAACTCGTGCTGTTTGACAACTAAGCTTGATTAGATAACAAAGTCATTTCCAGACGCTTATCAATATACATTGCTAGCATTTGAAATAACACTGATTATTCAGTATTCAGTTTAATTGTGCGGTTTTCTTTTCGTTTTCGTTTTAATTTTTGTATGTTCACTTAATGAGCTGCGAAAAACTTTTTATTTTCCTCACATAAATTGCCCAACACTATTGCTAACTATGTATTGCATGTGTGTGTTCGTGTGTGTGTGCCATTTCGTTTATCCAATTGCTAAATGTTATTTATAAAAATTTGGGTTAATGACGTCGAACAGAGCGAGATAGAGAGAGAGAGAGAGAGAAGCATTAAAGCTGAGCAAACACAGATGCCGCGAAAACTTCTCTCAAAATGCGTACGGAATGCAGCATACAGATACAGATAGAAAGATATACATAGAGATACTTAACGCAGCTTGTTGATTTGATATAAAGAAAATGAGTCTTTAGATTATCATCGTCTTCATTCATTTCGCTTTTTTAAACGTAATGCATTTTCTAAAATGAAAATATACACTCGATGTGTCAGCAACGCTTTCCCAACAACAAACGGTTGACAACCTACAATCCCCACCCCCTTGTTAGCTTCTCTCTTTGGCCCTGCGCAGCCCACGGATTATGCCTCATTGTTGACCACAGCTGTTGAGTGCTGTTGTTGTTGTTTTTGCTTTGTGCTTGGAGAAAGTGTAAAGTCATGATGCGCACCATTCAATTTGCCCATCCGCGTACATACATATCGTTTACGTTGTGGCTCCAGCAACAGCATCCATATCCATATAGCATATCCACATCAACCTTAGCTAAGCCCATAAATCCGTTGCAGCTAAATCACTGAAGAAGAAGTACAAATGTCGAAATGTGTGGGGCTGTAAACATGTTTGTTTAACCGAATGCCTCAACGCACAAGGGTTTGTCTTTGGCGTAATCATAATATTCTTGGATATCTATATATGCATCTGTGTTTATGTTCAAGCCAAATGGGCTTTCATGTGCTTGGGTGTGTGGATAAGTGTATGTGTGTGTGTGTGTATTAAAGCAAGAAAGCATAACACTAGATTAGAATGTCAAATGTTCTCTTGTTGACGGTAATATAATGCCAACGGATATATACAATTTTTTTCTAGTTTTTATCTGGTTGCACCTCAAGCGGTTTCTAATTACTCATTACCATTTAGCGGGTTGATTTGAATAGACCTATATTCTCAGTAGACTTTATCCAAGACTTAAGAGTCAGTTGCAGCTTCTAGCATTCTATGATGACTTCCCTTAAGTTCCTGAAAGTCTGCACAAGTGTTGCAGAGGCACGATGTCACGATAACATTTCAACTCGTTCGCATTCACGCATAATTACAGGCAATGAAAAACATCTCGGGTGCGTGTGCTCACATCACTTGCCTGCAATTAGAGGAGTTCACCAGTGGTGTAGCGTTTGAGGGGAAAGCCGGCAGCTAGCAGCCAGACGAACTCTGTCAAGTCACTTCCTGTAATAGAAACCAAACTCAAAACTCCCTCCTTCAGCCTGCTGAGATGCATAGAATTGAACGTTGTGTGGCATGCAACAAAACGCTGAATGTGTACACAAATGTATTTAATGTATCAAGCCCTTTGCTTGGCTTGACTCAACTTGGCTTTACATCCAGCTTCCGCCACAAAATAGATGCAAAAACTCTCACAGGGCGCCATGGTGGAAACCACACACACTCGAAGCCGCGGAAAATTATGCGTAGATATAGTTGAAATTAAAACGCACAACATTCAACTTGTGTGACATTTGTGCTGTGATGCGCGTAATAATGATTGCGGGCTCCTTTTTTTATTCCCACTTTGATATTGAATCCCGATTTGCTTTGCTCCTCTCGCTGTTGTAATCGGCTCGGTTTTTTTTTGTTTTGTTGCGCGGTACGCGGTAAGCTTGCGAAATTGTCGTTTTCCTGTCTGGCGTTTTATGCACGATTTCGTAATTTGCCTGAGCTACTGGCCAAGAATCTGGAAGTGACTGACTGACTGCCTCGCTGCAGTAGATCACATCACGTTTTTCCCCAGCCTGACCTTTCTCATTCACTCACTCACTCACTCGCTCACTCTGAGCAAGACCGGTCTGAGTTGCAATTACGTTACGCTATATTCCTGATGCTGCTCATCTTTGTTGTTTGCCTTCGCTTTGCCCTTTGGCAGCTGCCCTTTGTGCTCATTTGCCAATGCTCTGCAATCTTCTACACAAGCCCATTATTTCGTGTACTTAGCTGACGCATTTCTTTCTTTCATTTTTTTGTTTTTTTTGTTATTCAAGTTTCTTAGCTTGCGGTTGAGCCTTTTTTCTATCGTTATGATTGACAAGCTTCCGCTAGAATGGAACATGGAGCTCGAGAGGAAATTGATATAGTATAAAAATGCTACCAGTTGGTTCGACCGCATTTTGTGAAACTCTTTTTTTTTATTATCTTACATAAAAGAGATTATTTGCATATGCATGTAGAAAGTTATAGTTTTCTTAGATAGCAAAGAGTTTGCTTGTTGTTCATTTAGGTTGAGCTTATAATTTAATCGTAAAACAAGTCATAAAAAGATCTTAAGTTTCCTAGGATAAAAGTAAATCTTGATCACTTGCTATATGTTTGTGGCATAAATTATAGTCAAAACCTTTGTTCTTTTCCTAAAGAATACGCAATTTACATCTAAAAGTGTCAATGACAATTCTAATTGCTTAACAATTATATTCTCTAAACGAGCGCTGTTTTTATATGCTGTTGTTGTATTTCCGCACACACTCGGAAATTGCAAGTCTACTACTGCCGCAAACAGCAACAGCAACAACAACAACAAGAAAAAGAAGAAGAAGAAGAACTTTGCCGCCATTGCGGCTGGCTGCTTGGTGGCAACAACTTTATCTTGAGAGGTCATTTACACTAGCCAAAGCGACGAGCTGGCTGACTGTTTGCCGTTGCTATTGCTGCTGCAGCCGCTTTTTTCTTCAACTTGTTCTCGCTGCATTTCACTGCGCTTTTCCAAACACACACACACAGCGAGAGAGAGAGAGAGAGAGAGAGAGAGAGAGGCACATAGATATAGCTTTTGCTAGGCAATCAGCTTTTGTTGTTGCTTGGTTGGCACTTTGCGTCTGCCTCTTGTTCTTCTTCTTCTTTCCTTGTTGTTGTTGTTGTTGTCGCGCTTTTGTTGTTAGCATTTATCATTTGTGCATTGTGTATTGTGTTGCTGTTGCTGTTGTTGTTGTTGTTGTTGTTTTGTACTCTTCAAACTAGCGCTTGAGCACTTGTATCTTTTGTGAGTGCGTGTATCTGTGCATCTACAATATATCTTTGAGTATTGTGTGTTTGTAATTGTACCGCCAGGCCAGAACTCGCCGACAGTTGCTGTAATCAGCAAACAAGACACTTCAACTTTGCCACAAAAGTCTGAAGGGGTTGTGCTTCGTCGTCGTCGTCTTCTTCTTATTCTTTTTCTATGGCCTTGTCAGCCTTTGTCAGATATCAAAAGTATCTGTGGCAAGGCTTGGCTTTGCTTGGGTTTCAATACGAATAGATATTCAATATCCGAAACAAACACCAAGCACGTAGAAAACTCTTAAATGGGTCAACTACTAGCTGCTGATGGCTTTATTTATTAATATGCTCATAACTCGTAGCTCATAACTCCTTACTAACCATAATAACTGCTAACTTCCTATCCACTAACTTTGGACACCTTTGCAGCACATATAGACAAACACACAAACGCACACACACTCGCTCAGTGACATATCAATTAACAATTAGCAATTGCATTAGGGCAATTAGCCTCCAATGATTAAAGTGCTATGTGTGTGTGTGTGTGTGTGTGTATTGCGTTGCAAGCAAAAGCACTTGTCGAACGTACAACATACATATAAATCACAACATGAAGATATCATTATTGAGGTCACATTGCATTGCTTTCAATTTCTACCCCGTCCATTCCAACGATTCAATTCGATTCGATTTTCCCGTCGCCCGCATTAAACAACGACTTATAAATACACATGTTTCATACTCACTCCGTATGTGTGTGTGTGTGTGTGTGTGTTTGAGTGTGTTGTTAATGTTGCGCCTACGCATTACCCCTCGAAAATAAAAGCAACCACAAAAATCTTCTCTTCGTCACGCTCCTGCCTTACAAGGCGAATGAAAAAGCTTTTTAATAAGCATAATTAAGCATAATAATATTGTTTTGAAAACATACATATATATATAAACTAGTGTGGTTAGTTTTTGATTATATTATTTACGAGCACACATTATTACAACGCCAAAGACAAATTTCGTAAATTTATGTTGCATGTGGAACATGAATTGATATTACATATGCCACATCTGCAACTCATATACATATGTGCATCTAGCTATATATATAGCTCTCTGTTTATTTGTTTGTTAGGATGTAGTTCTACAAGTCGGATGTGTGGCAGGCTGTTGCTCATGAATGAATCATCGACCCGATACTGATAATAGTGTTTAAGATAATTTATAATAGAATGTTTCTTTCCAGGCAACTATTATAAAGTTTTATTAATCATCTCTGACTGTTTGTTAGTTGTTCACACTTGGATATTTGTATACTTACTTTCCCCTCGCTTTAATGTATATTTAAAATATATTTAATAAGATTTTTTCTTACTTTTCTTTATAGGCGCTGACAGAATATCTCAACCGAATAAAATGTCGATAAATCGCAAAAATATTAAGCTTAAACAATACTTTATTTTCTTGGAGGCGATGTGAGGAGCAAAACCAATCAAATAATCATTAACGAAATCAAAAACCATAGATATTGTGAAAAAAAAAACACGGCGTTTTGAAAAGCTAACGAAAACGAATTCGATCGAATTGACACATACATTAAGTTAAAGGAAATATTCCCCTTTCGTAGATTTCACAAGACCGAAAACAATCCAAACTGAAATGGATCTCAGTCTCGAACGCGACAGCTCTGCGCTTGGCAGTCTGTTTCAGCAGATAATCAATGATATGAAGGTAAGTTATTGCACTCATTTAGATAATAATAATGATAATATTTATGTACTTTACATATTGCCACATTGCGGAAGTTTATAATTCTAAAGGGGGAAACGTTATTGGTGTTTCCTCACGAAACATTTTGACTTTCCCTCTTCATTCAACTGTTTTTCCAGTTAAACCGACATATCGAAAGTTTTGTTCTGCTTTTGTTTCGTTTGAACTGTAACGGACACGTGTCCACAAATCTTACCAACTGCATTTGTTGTCTTGAGTTTAACCGACCTATCGTATGACAACAGTAACATAAATCAGTACAAATAAAAAGGTCGTTTTAAAAATTATTCGCTCCACTCACAATGATGACGACGAGTTTGAGCTTGAGTGTGCCATGTGTGTGTGTGTGTGTGTGTGTGTGTGTGTGTGTGTCAAGAACTCTCATGCTGGGTTTCTCGGTTTCAAAAAACAAAAGTAAATTATTGAAACGCTTTGTAAACAAACCCACATAGCAGAAATAATTAAAGACAAGGTCAGAGCAATGTTAAAGTGTGTGTGTGTGTGTGTTCGAAATAAACAATGTTTTAGATAAGCAATTTGGCAAAAACTGTTGGCGATAAAAGATATGTGCATACTTATATCTTGCAACTCTCTCAAGGCTTCACATATACATAAATAATGTATTTCAGAATGCGGCTAATTGATTTTTTTTCCTCTTTTGTTGAGACAAAAAAAAATGCCAAAAATGTTTCAATCAATTTACGCGAAAACGCACAATTCAATATAATGAACACAAAATAAACGTTTGCTTTTATCATTAATTACTTTTAATACCCTATTAATAAATGGATAAAGATGTGATATGTTGCAGGCTGTTTTTTTTTTTAAATAAACATTTCTTCATCAAAGTAATGCGGTTTTCTGAAGAGTAAAAAATCAATATAGAGTATTCTCATAGTTCAGCTGTTGTTTTGTCTTTACATACAATGCTCATACATATGTATGTATTATTTATGTATGTCATTGCAGCATTCTATCAATTATTTATAAGCCAATCATGACGCCATTTTTCTTCTCTCTCTCTTTTTCTACATTAATGTAATACAAGCATAGAGATAGCCTTAACTTAATGGCAATTTCAATTAACGTGCTTTAAGTAAATAATTATATATCTATTGCAAAAGAACACGTAAGCTTTTTGGCAATTAAAAGTTTGTCGTTTCCTCTAGCAAAAGTTTCTGGGCGTCGAATCATGATTGTTTAATGTCTTTGGCGCCCCTGAATCAATACATTTTCGTAGTCTTAAGCTCTGTTGTCAGCCTAATCCGATAACAAAATACTTGGAGCACAGATCATGACTAATTTATTACTTGGCCCGAGTTAATACCACATATACACTATATAATGTTTGCTTTTCTTTTCTATTTTTGGTTTGTGCTTTAGCTGGAAAGCTAAGAAACATTTTCAACACATTTTCCTGCACAACATTCAACCATTTCCGACTTGACTGTCGACAGGTGTTGAACGAACGAACGAACAAACATTTTTTGGGTTTTTGTTTCCTTTTTTGTTTTTGGCTGCTGTAGCAATTTCGACGCCTTGTCAGCTGTGCTCTACTATAGCTACTATGTAGCTATATATATCTAAAACAAAAGGCCGTAAACTCCAGTGGCCAAAGATAAAAGTGCGCCGCATTTGCTATTTATAATGCCATCATCATCGCAGCAGCAGCAGCAACAGCACCTTGGAAGCAGGTACAGATACAGAAACAGGCACAGATACAGATACAGATACAGATACAGATACAGATGCACGAGCTAAAAGGCGCAGACAGCTGTCAGGCTTTTCTTCTGCTAGTCTGGATGCGGGCGGCGGTTGGTTGCATTTTGTATTTATGATTTTTCTTCAATTCCATTTTTTTTATTTTTTTTTTTGGTATAAGCGTGGCCACGCAATTGTGCAGAAGTTCGTTGTTCGTTAGCTGGTTTTTAGCTGTGTTGTGTTAGCTGATTGTTGTTGCTGCTGTTTCTTGGCCCGAGTGCGAATTAGAGCAGAAACATGCCTTGAAGCATGTGCACAACTACGCTTCTCTGTGTTTGTGTGTGTTTTTCCAGCTGCTGCTGTTGCTGCTGCTGCTGCTGCGCTTGGTTACTTGACTAATAATTGTTGGTATTGTTACTCCCATTCATGGTCTAGCCTGGTTCAAAATGCCAATGCAAATGTCAGAAAGAGTAGGTGTCTTTGTGGTCTGCGTGGCAAACTAAACCCTTTTTTTCTATCATTGCTAAATTTCCAACTAGCACCAAAATTAGTTTTTCTTCTTTTAATTGCTTCGTTGCGTTTCGTTTGTTTTATGTTTAAGTTGTATATATTTAGCAAAAGATCTTAAATGTCAGCAGACCAGAACAAATTTATGCCCCTACCCTTTCTGCTCCCGGTTGCTAGTCTGGAAAATGCACGAATACGAATATATAAATTCCCTGCGCTTACTTTTTAGGCATCTGCTAACGGCATTCGCAAGTAGCTGCAATTAAATGCGGCTAATTTCAATTAGATTGCAAAGTCACAGTGCGAGTCCAAAGTTTATCACTCTTTACATTTTTAAGCAACATTTAAACTATTAAAGTTCGTTCACTTCTTGCGGCGTGTCTCGCACGGCTGATTCCCTTATTTTGGCTTCGGCTTACAGTGAGTGGAAATCCGTGAATCTGTCAGGCTGTCATTAAAACAGTCTTTCTTTCATTCAGCCAGTCAGTCAGTCAGTAAAGTTATTCAGTTTGTCAAATTGTCGCATTTGGATGACACTCGTTGAATGTGTAACACAAAAGAGCGTTAAATGCGCAATTTCAGCTATGATAATTATACCCAGTTGCCCTAAAATGACTAAATAAGGTATGCCAGACTTGTCTTAAGGCATGTAACCGACAAAATGGAAAATGTTTTACTACCAGCTAGCCTTGTTTAAGTACTGTCCATATGTTGTTACTTAGCGAATACATTAGATTGCATTTGATTAAAGCAAAAGGTTTTTAAACGTAAGTAGATAGCATCTTTAAGTCGAGTTCAACTTTTGTATCTGTGTCTTGCAAAAGTGAAATTCGCTTAAAGCGAAGCTTTCTTTGCCCGCTGGCACTTTTCTGGTTTCCTATTTCCCCACAGCTGAGCTGCCTCTCTCTCTCTCTGTGGTTTTTGGCACAAGACAATTGCCGTCGAGTGTGTCTTAAGGTTTTATTATTATTATTATTATTTTTTTTTTTTGGTAGCACTCAAAGCACTTATATGCACATTAGGCCACATTAATGGTAGACGTCATAAACGAAAGAAAAACATGTTTTCCACTTTAAATGCGCATGATTTTCTACAGCAAATTGTGCAAGCTTTAATCGTAAAAAGCAGATGATTAAACTTTACTTAATACATGAAATATTTGTTATTTATTAAAGCATTTTTCTAGACACGTTTCATATACGTTGTTTTACTCTCAGCTGAACTTTTCGTCGACATTTGCACTTGACAACTAGAAAGTAAATGGCCAAATAGATTAAACCATAGATGGTCATAAAGCTGGCACCCAGAAACAGTCCAATTGCACCTCCCAGTGACATCAACAGTTGTTCTGTGCTGAAGACAACTCTTCGTTTCATGCCCATCTTGGGTAATTCCAGTTGTATAATAATAGTACGCTCAAAATTAGTGCCAGCATATTGATAGACATTCTTTAAATATGAACAGCAATATAATTACTAAGTAGTTTTTTTTTTTACTACCTCTACAACTTACACCACTTTGTTCTAGCTCCTCAGAAACTATATAGCTATTCTCTCGACAGAGAGGCAAACAATCGCAGGGTTTCTCCAACCACTTGCGTCTGGCCAAACAAATCATATCCTTGACACTGCAAATGCGCGCATTTGGTGCTGCTGCATAGAAAAAAGGCTTGCAATTGCACAGATCCAACGCAACATTGATGCGACACTCCAGACGACATAGACTGGGATGATAGGGCTAAAAGTTGATGTGGCTAAAGGTTAACTAACAATGTGAATACTTTATTAACCTACGCTATAGTATTGCAGATAGTTCTCCTCTGTGTAGCGACACTTGCGATATGCAATTGGTACTTTTCGCACCTCGTCCTCAGCCGAAATGGGACTGAGTAGAAGTTTTAATAAATAGGAGCTCTCAGTGCCGACATCAATGAGCACAGTACGTCTATCCTGTGGCAACATTACCTCATTGACATCATGCATAAACTAGAATATAAGAGTAAAGCCTTCGAGTTGAAGTTTAAAACATTTTATAGTTACCTACCAAAAGCACTTGCGTATGAGGTAGAGCCGGCTTGATTGTTGTCTGACAATTGGCAAACGAATTGCAGTCACGCACTGGTGGACCATTTAGTTCTTGACTATCAAGGAATATGATAAAAAAGTGAAGAATATTTAAAGTAACAAGATAACTTACTGTATGCCATAAGGATTGCCAAAGTGCGAAAGTTGCGATGTTGTCTGGCAAAGGCCGATTTCAGTAAGAGTTGGCACAAAGTTAACTGGCTGCTGTTGGGGATTAGGCATTATAGCCTTCTGCAGATTAAGCAGCAACTTAACAAAGTTAACATTCTCCAAACTCGTATCGTTCTCATATGGAATCAATGTGTCCAAATTGTTATATTGTAAATGATTAAGAGTCGTTAGAAAATCCTGATAATATTCGTATTTCTTCAAGTCCAAAGCAGCCTCCAGACCCCAAGTGCTGTTATTAAAGAAGCGTTAATAAGTAAATATTCTTTTGCTGTTTTTGTTAACTTACTCGTTTATCAGTTGCTCTGCGTTAACCACTTTGTTAAACTTTGTACAGATAGTTATTCCAAGCAATGAAAATGAGCGGAGTGCAAATAAATATTCATACTCATAGACAATTGGATTATCGCGATAACGTTCCCATTGAGAATAGCAAGTGCTGCCCGCATAATAAGCAGCTCCAATGATCATTGCTAGCCAAAAGATGCGCTCAATCCAATGCAGATCCTTGCGAGCCAAATATGGCATACCATGTACTGCTGATTCACTACAGAATTCTTCCCACCAATCCAAGTTCTCATTGCGTTTATTTGCTGCCTCAACTTTATTGCGTAAGTTCGATTTGTACCTCTTAATGCAAGAAGCTGCCATTGTGTACTAAATGTCCTTGCATGTGAAACGTTGGCTTTTAAATGGCATTTTCATGGCAAATAGTTCCTGTAAATGTGATGAGCTGATATATATATATATAGTTAATGGCTTTCCCTTGTACCTTTAATTACTTAAAACATGCATTTTAAATAAAGCTACATAAACTTTTGCTAACAGGAAATACAGAGGTAGTTTTTCTTTTGTTTTGTGGTACCACTACAAAGGTTAAACCATGACTCAAAAACGTTTTAGTTTTATATTAAAAATCTCTTAAGCCTAAAAATATGAATTTACATATATACAATACACATGTGTGATGCATACAAATTGTTTAACTAATAAGATAATTTTAATGCAAATGCCCAAATAAGTTTCACACTCAATTCATTAGTTTATTAATTAACTACATTTTCGATAACCAGTTTTCGATAACAGTTGCATTGAAATTGGGCCAACTTTGGTTGCAACACAAGGTTAATGTTATTTGTTATGGAATTTTTAGTAATGCCTTGTATTCGAACAGATACTTGATAGAATATTGGATTTGATATATTCAAGTGCCCGGCTAGCTCAGTCGGTAGAGCATGAGACTCTTAATCTCAGGGTCGTGGGTTCGAGCCCCACGTTGGGCGAAAATATAAATTTTTTTCTCATTTCATTAAAATTAGTTCACACTGAATTAAATATCTATACCATAATGTTATTAAATACACATTAGCAGCGCCAGCAGCAGAAGCAACAGCAGCAACAATGTATTGTTGATATTTATAAACGGAAGACAATTGTACATAAATAGACCAATTTATACTATAAGTAAGTTTTTTTTTAGATAATTATTTATAGCGCCTCTGAACCTGAACCTTATTCAGTCCGTAAAATAGTCAGTAGCAACAACAATTATATAAAATAAAAACACAACGCTGACGCAATACTCAATCATTGCTCGCATATGACAACATCTTGCTTTTCTCTCTCTCCCTCTTTGACTCTGTTGACTGCTTGAAAATGGCTAAAAGCTGCATTCAAGGCCATGACTACTGACTGACTGGATATGTAATGGCACAGCAGCATTGCATTTATATCTATTTGTTTTACGTATTCTTCTTTTTCTTCTATCTTTGTATTGTTTTGTTGCTAGGCTTTTGTGTTCGCACTCTCGATGTATAGAGTGCATATGGACACGCAGGATGTGAGCGCAGGATGTGAGCCATCATCGAGGCTCAAATTGTTGGCAACTGGAAACTGGCACAAGGCTATGACCATGGACCACGTTTGTGATGCTGTTTCCTGTATCGAGCTTGTGTATGTGTGTGTGTGCGTTAAATGGGACATTTAATAGCTTAAATGCGATATTAACTTACAGCTTACATTCTTAAAATTTACAGTTTTTCTAATAAAATTAGTTTTGCATCAACTTTTTCCATCACATTGTGTGATGTCTTTAAGTGCTTGTCATGATATATCCAAAGATCTTTTGTTCATTTAACACTTGGTAAAAGTAAAATATGTGAACTCTGAGCTGTCTTCCCGCTTTTTAAAACCAGACAATGATCCCCCGCCAATTTGTAATCTGAGGCATGCCAAAAGTGTTTCCTCTTCAGGCGCCACACAAACAATAACTGGGAAGAAGAGAGTCAACAGCCATGTCGACATTGTCGTTATATTAATTACTTTGCTTTATTGTTTAAACCAAAATGCGGGCAATTGTTGCTGTTGTTGTTGCTGAGTGTGTATATTGTTGCTGTTGCTGCTGCCTGTGAAAAATACAGACTGTTGTCGTTTAGCTTGGCATTTTGACATGATGTGCATATGAAATTGTGTAGCGTGATTGAATTGCAATGGAAACTGTGTTGTTGTTGGTGGTGTTGTTGTTGTTGTTGTTGTAAACGTAATTGCGACCACATCTTTAGTATAGTTTGCCATCGGTCCATCGAGACAGGGCGAGAACAACAGCAGAAACAACAACAATAACAGCAACAACGACAATCAACAAGCTGCAATTAATTATAATGAATATAAAATTGCACTATAGCAAAAGTTTAAGATATACAAAGATAACTAGTGTGTGTGTGTGTGTGTGTGGGTGTGGCACTATTGTTGTTACTGTTCTCATCATTGTAACCCCCACGCCCCATAAAATATGTAGCACAATTTATGCATTTAAAGTGTCTGGCACTGGAGCAGGGTTTGTCTGCACATTTGGCCAAATCACAATTGTCAATGTCAGGCGAAAGCTGAAACACTATTTCGAATGATATCAGACATATGAGTACGATTCATATATATATATATATATATATAAATTACATCAGGTAATGCGCTCATCAACAGCAGTTGAGAGTACTTTGTTGTAGGGAAGTTTTAGTTGATCGTATCTTGAAATATGTTAAACTGCAACAAGTTGCAAAAGTAAACAACATGTTTGATTAGAGCTCCGTGTGCCGCTAATTAGACATCGCATAACACGAATACTTAATCACATTACGCATACTCCATATAAATGGGGACTGGATGAGCTGGTTAAAACATTCGTTGAACAAGTTTGAAGTTCAAAATGTGTACAACATTACTGCTGCTACTGGGGAGTTGTCTAAGTGTTTTGGTCCTGGCTGCTGATTATGAGATGCTCATCGCAGATCCGGATATATTTTCCGATTGCAAAGATCCACCACCAGGTTCTAAGAATCTCCATGGCCTGTTAAATACGGACGAGCTGGTTTTGACACTGGATGGTGATACGGTTCATGTTTCTGGCAATGTAACAACTGTTTGGGACATTCAACCAAGTGATCGCATAGCGGTGAATTCCTTGACAATCCTCCCCATAAATCTCTGCTTATGTTTTACCGATGCTTTCAGGTTTCTGCTCGTGTTATGCAATGGGATCGTGGTATGTGGCAACCCACCGTGTTTACAATTGCCTCACGGGACTTTTGTGAGATTATGTATGGTAAGGATCAGTATTGGTACAAGTATTGGACACAATATGTGAAAAATGCCAATGAAATTGAAGGCAATTGCCTTACTCACAAGGGCGTAAGTTCAATGTCAACACGTTTCTTATCAAGATATGCGGCTTATTCTGTTAACTTTGCAGACCAAAGTGATCCATGAGCCATTCGACCTGAAGATGATTTTCACCAACGTTCGTGCCGCCACATTGCATGGACGCTATAAGATTATTATTTCCCTGGACGCTTTCGACGATCTCAATAATATTAAACGGCCAAATAGCATTTGCATGGAGATATTGGGTGATTTTGAGCAGCTATAAAACAAACTGTTACAATATTGCCAACAGCTTCATTTGTGTATTAAACTATGTTTGTGTGGTTGTTCTTATAATAAACTTTCGATTTGATCACATTCAGAGCAATTGTTTATGTACGTTATTGTTTCAAAATTGTTTTTGCCAAAGAAAGAGTTTTGTTTAATCGCCCTTCTCTGCGATTTTCATAAATTCAAGTAGGGTCTACAGGTTTGGTTTCATTTCTCTCTCTATTTTTTTGGAACTCCGTATCTCTCTCGCCCCATCTTTTCACCATTTCAACTCTCGTCATACAACCCTCTTACCTGTATCCCTTTAGTGTAGAGTATTCAAAACGCTTTTCTCAAATCTCGTATACTTGATACTGCGGCTGCGGCACGCGCTGATGTCAACAGGCATTTGACTGTCATTTGAGAGTGGCCTTTGTTGCGCTGTTTGTACGTATGTACGTGTATTTACGTGTGTGTATAATGCATTTATGTGTTTTTGTAAGAAAAGAGTTCTTCAAGCGTTTCGTTTGCCTGCTTGTTGCTGCTTCGTGCCGCATGTTGCAAGCCGCAGTCTGCCGTTTTGAGTTACATGGCTTTACAGTGCCAGCTACTTGTATTCCGCCCGCTCGCCCGCCAGTCAGTCAGTCCGTCAGTCAGTCAGCTATTCAATGTGGCAATATGGCAATGCAATCCGTGCCTTGTTTTTGTGTAATCGGTTTTACATACATTATATATATATATTGCTACCATTGGAGAATAATGAACAAACTGCCAAATGGCAAATGCCAATTGGCATATATGCAAATAATGTGCGGCTGTCAGTTATTAAATTACTTGATGAATGCCCCTACTATTCTCAGCCAGTTGGATTTTAATGCCAGCTCATTGTCGATTTTCAATAACAAATGAATTTGCCAACAACCCTGAAGACAATACTTTCCTTTGGCCCCAAAAAAAAAAAAGAAGTTATTATTCATCATCAATAGGGAGCTGCTGCTGCTGTGGCAGCCGCATAGCATAATCGCCTTCAATCTTGCTACACTTTCATTTCAAATAGCTTGATATATACACTATGTACCAAATAACAATATACATACAATAAATAATCGCTTTGCAAAACTTTCTAAAAACACAAATCTCTATCGAAAAAAAAGGTGCAAATTAGCTGCGCACGATTTTGTCCAGGCATCAGGCAGCAGGCAGCAGGCGGTAGAAATTGTTGCCTCAGGTCTAGCCAACTTGCAACTTAAAGCAAACATGCATATGCATAGTTGAAAATCAATCGGTAGAACTTCTTGTGATGGCCGTTAGTCATAAGCCAATCGAAGCGCGCGTTTGTTTTGCATATTGTGCCAAAACAAAAAAAGAGCAACAAACCAAAAAAAAAAACGTAGAGTTGGTAACCCAAAAAGTGCAATGTAGGACGTTGCAACAACAACTGAACCCGTTTGGCCAGCTACCCAGTTTGCCATCTCTCTGATCTTGTGTAGCTAACCCGCTCTAACCACGAAAGAAAGATTCACAGGCACTCACAAATTATCAAACAGCCGCAACGTTGAAAAATTTGTTGCATGAATGGGTTAGAGCTGTGAACCAGCTGAACAAAAAACTAACAAAAAAAAATGCTGAGACAAACTCGTGTAGGATGTTTGTAGGCTATTGGAAAGATCAAGAGTTTATAATGTTACCCTGTGTGTGTGTGTGTGTGTGAGAACTTTTCCAGTTTTTGGCTGACTGGCTGGCTTGCCTCTGGCTTGACGGTGACTTCGATTGCAACGCCTCTTGCCGCTGCTGTTGTTTTGTGGCATAAATTGTGGGCTCTTTTGAGGTGTCTCGCACAGTTGCAGTTAAATAGATACACGCGAATACACCCCAGATACAAGATACGTTGCACATTTCACAGCAAAAGCAATGAAAAACAGCAGCTGTATAGCTGTAGGCAAACTGGAAAGTGTTGCCTTTTGGCACTCGTCACACATTCACAATTTCAAAACGGTTTGGTTTTGCAGCTTTTTCTTGTTTGTTTGTGCTTAGTGTCTAGTGTATTTAGTCTATTAGAAGTTAATTCTAGGCTTTAATAACCTTTGGTGTTTGACAAAAAATGTGCTTCATTCATAATCAAGCAAAGCCAAAGTTGACATGCAAGTTTAAGGCGCAGAGTCGACGCCAACGCTATTAACTTGGCCATAATGCTCTCGTAATGACAGCCTTGCGTGTGCTTCAATCTCTCTCTCTCTCTCTCTCTCTCTCTCTCTCTCTATCCTACTACACCAACAACATTTTCATTCATAAAATGCCGACAAGACAAGAGTCCGAATTCGAGTCCACACACAGTCGCGTCAACATAACAAACCAGCGAACATTTATAATGCCCACGCAATATTAAAAACAACATCTCAGCCAAAAAGACGCTTATCAAGTTGTGTTTGTTGTTGTTTTTCGATACCTATTATATATGTGTGGGTTGTGCGATGTGTGCCACGCTTTGTCAGTTATACGGAAATTTTGGCTGCAGTTTTTATAGAAACATATAAAGCATTTTGCCTTGGAGCTTAACAATTTATGCTACAAAAACATATAGATTTTTTTATGTGCATAATTAATCTAAAAATGTACTATAGCATATATTTGCCATATTTGCCTACGCTGCATTTGATTTAAATTGTTTAAAGAATTTGATTTATACCTAAAATTCATTTGGTTTTATATAATTGCATTGAGCACTTATCAAATCATGTTGTCAATCTGCATCTGAAACTTTTCGATTACGGCGATTAACGATTAACATACAATTGGTTGCGGTAGGTCAACTGATCAATTGGCCACATACATGAGGCATGAGGCATGCCAAATATGGCGCATCAGACAGCCTGTCGGGGCCATTGACTGACTGACTGACTGACAACAACAGCAACAACGGCACCAACGATGACAACGGTCGTTTTTATATTATTTTTTGCCTTTGCCTTTGTCATTGTTGTCGTGTGTGCTGTTGTGTGTTATGAATTATAAACCTTTTTGTGCACCGTCGCAAGTCTGATGTCTGGCTCTGACTTTATTTTATCGTTGCCAGAGATGCCACATTACGTAGAAGTTGCGGCAAAATGGCAAAGGCGCACAAAGGCCAACAGATGTGGCAGGAAAATATTAACGGGCATATTTGTTGGAGACAACTTTTAAACTATGGCTTAGCTTATACAGCGTATCTTTTAGTCGTCTTTGCTTTCATATTAACATTTTGTAGTTGCAGTATTTTATTTTTTTAATACCCATTTCTTTTGTTTTCTTTCTTTAAGCTTTAACGTGTGCTATATGCCAAAGGCATGAGTGTGAGAGCGAGAGAAAATATGTTGGCAAAAATAACCGAAATCGATTTCCGTTCATTTTTTATTTTCCTTTTTGTTGTTGCACCTCTTTTCATGCGGCTCAATGCACTCGTCGTTCAACTGCGTCACCTTTTTTATGCAACGCTTTCTGCCTGCCCCCCTCCCCCCTCTCCAATTCCCATCCCTTTATTTTTTTCTTGGTTATTTGCATTTTGGCTTGAGCTTTTGTTAAATGGATTTCGTCGATTGGCATTTTCAGCAGCGAGCCTTTTTTTTATTGTGCTTATTTTTGCGTTTTCGAGCGCGAATGCAAAAATAAAACAAAAAATAAAACGCAAAATCGAAATCGAAAGCGCATTCGAATTGCATTATTTGCACTTTTTTTCAGCTGTAAGTGGATAAGACGGGGTTTTACACTCTGGACCAATGCCCAATATGAGAAGAGCAAAAGAGAGGGAAAATAACGAACCGAAACACAGAAAATTGGTTCTGGTGGCGATTTTCCACACTTGACTAAGCATTTTTTTATTGAAGCACTGATTGACTGACTGACTGACCGGCTGAATGGTCTGTTATTATTATAACTATCATACTCCACGATTATTTCAATGTCAATTTGTTCTGTACGCTGTAATTGAAACTGGCCAACAACCGAAAAAAAACGACAAGAGCAATAAAATGGTCAAAACAACTTTTTAGTTGTACGTTTTGTGCGTTTCGAAACCCGTTTTCACTTTTTTTTTTATTGACCATTTGTCGCTTCTTTACTTACGTTGATTCTCTTAACAAAATCTTTAGCTACTTTTTATGGTTATGGTGCACAATTTGCAGCCGTTTTGTCTTTTATGGCTTGGCAATGAAACTAGTAAAAAAAGACAAAATACAAAGAGAACAACAACAGCCAGAGCCGTAGACGCCTGCTGTGTGCCATGTGGTTATGACCATATATATTTCGCATGGCTTGTAAGATTTTGCTATTGGATGAGAATCGCCAGCTGGCAACTGGCAACTGGCAACACACTGATCAGCTAATAAACTGCTTGCCTGGCCAATTGCTGGTCGTTGGCCCAAACGTTCAATCACTTTCATTCTGTTTGCTTACCTGTTGATTGCATTTAGCGAAGCAAAAAAAAAAGAGTAATGATATAAAACAAAAACTTCATTAACTACACCACAGGCAGCAGCAGCAGCAGCACAGCAGCCCTTCTCGACACCCAATCGAGCTTTAATTAAGTTTATAGTTAGTCAAGGTTGGTTGGATAACAAGGGAGAGATGAAGGAGTATGCAGGTGAAGGTGCTAATTGTTGTCACTTAATTAATCAATCTTTACATTTTATTCAAGTAAAATATATATAAATAACACCATTTAAGATATGCGAACTTTATTCAATATTATTTCAAAACAAAATACGTGATATTTGGTTTTTGCAACTGCAATTCACTTAAATTTAAAATAAAATACTTTGCTGTTGAATAATACCAAGCAATTGAGTTGATTTCCTTACTCATTGAGTTAAATGGTTGTGCACACAGTTATTTGAAAAGCTTTTTATCAGCTTTAATTAAATGCACAGACAACAAAAGTCGCAACTCAATGAGATAAAACACATGACGTATGCCAATTTGTGATAAAGTTCTTTCCATACTCTCGAGTATAAAAACTTTTTATGTATTTGCCTTTGGCTGCTTTAAAGTTTTGACTTAGCTAAAGTTGGCTAAATTGCATAGCTATGTTCAAATATGCCAAAAAGTATGCAAGGATAATGAACAAGTCCAACAAGCCATGTCCTTAGCTAATTGAAAATATTTTATGTTGGTTGTTCGTTTTTGTTGGCTTTCAGAGTTATATTAAATTTCTCTTAAGGAAATATAAGCCTTTAAGGTCTATTGTTACATCGAATCAAATCCCTTTTTTTCTTCTATTAGTTTGCTAACTTCTTGGCCCTTTTTTTCTGCAGCTACTCTTGTTGCCAACCTTTTCTATTTACGATTGTCCAACACGTACGCACATTTGTCAACATTGTGGTGTGTGTGTGTGTGTGTTTGTGTGTGTTGCCATTCATTTTAACTCAATGTTTGGAATGTGCCTCAATAAAAGAGACATTTGCCTTTGATCAGCTGTTTATTGCATATTCTGAAACATATTTGTCTGAGTTATTTTATTGGTTTGTATACCTTGTAGCTATCAGAATGGCTAAAATATCATTCAGTTCTAAATAAAAAATGAGCCAATACTTTATTAAAGCAAACTTTGATACAAATCTAATAAACTCTTCCAAAGGGCATCTTGTAGCTTGTTTCGTAAAAGTTGTTAAGGTAGAAGCATTTATATTTCAATAACAACTATTGAAGCAAGCAATAAATAAATGCCAATATATGCTTTTTTAATAATATCGTATTATTTCTTTCTTATTGCAGAACACATCGCCATTGTGGGAGGATTTTGTGGCCAAAGCGAGTAAGCTGCATACATGCCTACGGTGAGTGTAGAAATTCAAATCCAGAGTGAAAATAAACGGAGAATCGTATTGTTTAAACAAATATCAACATTCTCAGCAATTGCGAAACTTTTGCAACCGGTTAGAATACCAAATACACAAAACAAATGGGATAAACAAAAGTTCGAATATAATTTGAAAGTGCTTAAAAAATTTTTGTGCTTCTTTTCTTTTTATTTTTATGCCAGCCATTTCCTTCACCATCTATGATTATTTTTGTTTTTGACCAACTCAACCACAGACGCGACGCGATGCGACGTGTGTGTGTGTGTTTTTGTTTATACTAGTTATGTGTGTTTGTATTTGTGTTTTTTTATGCTCAGACTTGGCCCCAATTTGTGACGCCAGCGGCAGTGTCTGTCTGAACAATATGCAATACTAGATGAGATGTATATATTTATAGTGCATTAATCATGGCTATTTAGAAGTATTTTCTTTTTTGCTCTTTGCTTTTTGGCAGTAGACAAGAAATTCTGCGCCAAGTGTTTGCCCAATGCGCTTGACACACATACGCATCCCAGTTAATGGCGCCTCTCCTCCTCACAAGAGAGAGAGAGAGAGAGAGAGAGAGAGTCTAAGAACGACCTAACCCAGGTCTCTCTCTTCATATTCATCTTCATCAGCAAACAGCAACTACTTTTGGGTGCAGTCGCCTCAATTGCTCTTTGGACTGGCATGTCCGACAGTGTCTGGCTCTGCCATTTTCAATTGAAATGTCGCCCACGGCCAATAAACATTCTGTTTTGTTTTTTGTTGTTTGTTTCTGGGCTTGCAAAGTTTCGTTTTATTCGATTTAGCACTATATAATCATTTGGTAACGTTATTCTTTATGCCTCTGTGTACTTATATTAAATCTATTTGCTCTTCTTTTATGTTCATAGCGCTGCCATTCAAGCAATTGCTGCCTATTTGGATGCCTTCCAAAAGATCGCCGATGCGGCCACCAATTCCAGAGGTAAGTTCAAAAGTCATTAAATAAAACCTGACTCTCGCTGTTTAAAGTACTTATTACATCCAGCAAGAGTAAGAGAGAGAGAGAGAAAGATAGACAGGGACTGGCGTCAACGTCGGTCATCGATCTGATTTTTTTTTACGCCTCTGGTCAACTGCTCTATTCTCTCTCTCTCTCTCTCTCTCTCTCTCTGCCCAGTTCTAGGGTGCGCTCACGCATTTTTAGCTTTTATTTTTTTGCTATTTATATTTATTTATTGGCTGTTGTGCCACTCAACGGGCAACGGACTTCACGCTTAGCTCTGATTATGCAATGTTGCTCACCTGGGCGGACAACAACAACAACAGCAAAAAACCAAGAATAGCTATCGGGAACGGGAAGCCACTTGGTATTGCTTTTATTTTTCTATCCATCTTTATCTGTGTCTGTTGTCTGTGGGCAGTAATAGAAGCGACAACATTCAACATTAGAGATCAAAGACCAAAGCGGAACGAGAACGTTGACGTAGACAACATATGTTTATATATATATATATATATATCAAACTTGTACTACTGCATTCTAATAGTTGAAGTTGACATTTTGTTGTTGTTACAGTTACAGTATAAGTTGATTGCAATTTAAAAAGACATTTAAAGATTTCGGCTTTGGGGCAAAGTTAGCTTTAAATCTTTTCAGTTTATTTTGTATTACAGCTTTACGTTATTCAGATTTGATTTTACGCCTAGTAAAGTTCAACATTAAAATGGATATCTTTAATATTTATGCAGCTTATGCAGATTTGCATATTGTGTTTCCTGCAAAGACCCATTTCAACTTATTGTCTCTGCAAAAGCAGCCTTCTCTGAACTTTTGCACTTTAACTTGAAACAAATGATATAATTATTTGAGTATCGATTGCATTCGGCTGATTTTCTATAGCCAGCCAAATTCAATTTAATCATAATTGTATTGCATATACATTCTTTTTTTTGCAATTCCCTTTGCACTTCATTATTTATATATTATCTCAGCGACCGTATGTTCGTATCTATTTTGCATTTTCACTGTCTGTTCGTTATTGTCTCTCTGTGTGTGGGTGTGTGTGTGTGTTGTTGTTCTGTTCATTTGCATTTATTGATCGAAAGTACGCAAGTCTGACATTTTGCATTTTCCCTGCACACAAATAAGAGAATCCTCCTGTTTTGAGCCACCCTTTTGCAGCAGAGTGAATATTGTCTGGCCGTATTTTGCACTTACTAAATGGTTTCATTAGTTTTAGTGGTTACTTTGTCGCCTATTTGTGTGTGAGTGAGTGCTCGGTCAAGCAGCTCGTTGGCCAGGACAAGTGTCAATTGTCCTTTTGGGCACACACGACGAGGTTTCACCCTCAAATCATTTGCACATGCTATTTTCCTTTAGCAGTGGGTGGTTGCTTTTCTTCTTTTTTTTTTCTTTTCTATCTTGTGTGGGTCTCTTTTATTCAATTAACTTGGATTTTGGAGGGCGTCTATGGAAGTGCTTTATGTGGGCTTTGGTCTTAAGTATCATTTGATGGGCAAGCAGAAATCAATAGGATAATGGTCAAACATTCATTGCAATAATGAGATTTGGGTTAGCAAAAACAGCAGGAGGAGTCTAGGAGAACTAGGAATTTAAGTAGCGTGCAAAGATTATAAGTAGCTGCCGCTGTCAGTGCAGCCTGATAGGCAGCTGCCCCAAGGCGTAGCAGTAGCTGGCATAATGGGCACACACGAGACCGGTTGTTGACCGACTTCTCAAGCCTAGAGTCAAACCGAATTCCGTGTGGCATGCAATGTGCAGGCAGCCTCAAATTGAACAGACAGCATGGCGTGCCTAATCATGCATTCGAGACAACAACGATGCATTTCCGTAATTAATCATGTTGTCCACTTGGCAGGTGCATCCAAGGAGATTGGCACCGCTTTGACGCGCGTTTGCCTGCGTCACAAGGCGGTGGAGACACGCCTGAAGACATTCACAAGCGCCATTATGGATTGCTTGGTGCAGCCGCTGCAGGACAAGATTGAGGATTGGAAACGTACCGTGGCCACCATCGATAAGGATCATGCCAAAGAGTATAAACGCTGTCGCAGTGAGCTTAAGAAACGCTCCAGCGACACACTGCGTCTGCAAAAGAAGGCGCGCAAGGGCCAAACTGACAATAGTCTTCAATCTTTGATGGATTCGCACATGCAGGATGTGACACTGCGTCGTGCCGAACTCGAAGAGGTGGAGAAGAAGTCACTGCGTGCCGTTATGATTGAGGAGCGTTTGCGTTTCTGCAGCTTTGTCCACATGCTGCAGCCGGTGGTGCACGAGGAATGCGAGGTCATGTCCGAGTTGGGTCATCTCCAGGTGAGTGCAAAGAAATGGCATACTTTAACGAGAGATCACTTCTAATTTGTGTTCTTTTGGTTTATTAGGAAGCCATGGAGTCCATCGCTTTGGTCACCAAGGAGCCCAGCGTTTTGCCGCCTGCCTCGGAGGAACTGATTCACGATGCCAAGGCCAGCATTAATTTGTATCCCGAATCGCCAGGCGGTGGCTCTGGCTCCCAAGGTGGCGGCTGCTCTAATTCATTGGGTTCACGCAAGAGCTCCGTTTGCTCCATAAGCAGCATGAATAGCAGCGGTTCGAGCAACTCGCCGGGTCATCATCATTATCCGCGCTCCCTGTCGCAGGTTCGTGCGGTCTAAAAGCAAATCTAACAGGCATTAACTGAAAACAGAACTGTGCAATCAAAATAGGTCTAAACAATTGGACTGTTTATGTTTATAACTTTATAATTGTTTGTATATAATAATTGCTGTTAAACATATTGTCTTTCATTGAAATGAAATTTCTTCTGTTTTGTAAAGTTAACACATTTAAACAACAGACTTTTTAGTTAATTGTAAATAACTATCAACAAATTTGTTAAAAGCCTTACTGAAAACTTCAATACAATCTTTACCCGACTGATTTAATCTCAACTTTCTAATTGCAAACAGTAAAAGTTTAAAAATGTTTCAATCAAATGGCATATCTGTCGCAATTGTTTAGAGCATTTTGCTGTATAGCTTTAATTTAACGATCATATATTATATTTTTTATTCAAACATTTGTATATTAACATATATGTGTGTTTGTTTTTGCCTTTTGCCTTTTGCTTGTTTTGCCATATATAATTTTGTTTATTTTTAAATGGGCTTATATCTCAACAATGTTCTCTCTCTATTTTTTTTTTGTGTTTTTGTTTTTGTATATTTTTTTTTAGTTTGTAACGCCTGCAATACGCTTGAAACCTGGTGAATCCAGTGATAGTGGCTTTTGCTCATCGCCAGCGCTAACAACACAGGTTATAATTTATATTCTTTTATATTTTAATTAAGTTTCTAATATGTGTTTTTGTGAAATAACTTTAAATTGACTTTAATTGGCTTAACAAGAGTTGATTTCTAATAAGTTTCTGCTTTTCCTTGCAAAGGCCTCAAATGCGACAAATCAGACTCAATCTGTATCCACTTGGCCGCCACATTCCCAGGACGTGGTGGACACATTACCGCCAACTGCCGATCGTCCACACACGATTTCCACAACCTACGAGAAGGGACATCAGCGTCCGCCGCTTACCGTATACACGTTCCAGAATCCCGAGACCATACCCGAATCCAGCAGCAGTGGCAGTCTCAATCCAGCAACAGTTGCTGCCAATGGCAATGGCTCCACCTCCAACTCGGGCCAAAATACGCCAGCTACACAAAAATCACCGGCTGCTTCGCTTAGTCGTCCACCGCTGCCAGTTGTAAGTATTGCCCTGGCATTGCTCCATTATTGAATTGTAGTGCTTAAGTTGTTTCTCGTTTATGTTTGCTGTGGCAACAACGAATACTAATATAGAAGCCGGCACATGTGGTAAGTGGCAGCGTAGTCCTCTCCATTGCGCAATCATATTTGCATGCGCTCATCCCTGCCCACCAATAGAACCACTCGAAAGCGCTCACCAGTTGCTCGCTCTCTTAGCCAGCGTTATCATTGCCTTCATCTAGAGAAATACCTAATTCAAGTGAAACCTCGTAGAGTGTTTTATGTATAAGGGCAACAACATTCTTTAGATAGATAAGTTATTGCCTTATTTGTTCTACATCTGCAAGGTTACATTTGATTTATTAAATCTTTGGCAAACTTTGATTACTTTTATATGATTTAGCTAATTTCACTTTTAATTATCATACCTTTAGCGCTGTTCATCGCTGGAGCGACCTTTGTCGGCGCAAAGCAATCATCGCCAGAACAGTGGACAGAATTTGTTGCAACGTCAGTGCCCCTCACCGATACCGGCTCATATCACAAAAGGTAAACGCTACAACTAACACATCCGTGTATTTAATCCTAATCTTTGTTGTGTCCTTGTGTGCACGCCTTTTGTTCTCAAATGCCTAATCTACCATTCTGTCAGTTTACTAATCAATCCATGTACTTGTTATATTTGTGCTGCTCTCTTTCCCAATCACGCCATGCGCATGCTTTGTCCAAACAACACGTTCATCTTAATGCCACAGAGCTGTCCGCCGCACATCATGCACAGCAGCAATCACAACAGCAACAATACCAGCAGCAGCAATCACAACAGCAGCAACCGCAGCAGCAGCAGCAACAAACCCCGCCCACCTATGTTAACATGTCTGAATTGGCGGCTATGAAACTAACTAACCAGCAGCAACAGCAGCAACAGCAACAGCGGCAAACACAACAGCAACATCAACAGTCAAAGTCATCTACACCCTTGTTGCAACAGCAAAGTAGCATTGATTCAATATGTTCGCAACATTCGAATGACTCGTCGACAAGCTCGTTGCAACAGCAACTGTTGCAGCATCATCAGCAGCAACAGCAACAGCAGCAATCACATATAAATCATCAATCGGGCAGTGGTCATGGCACTCGATCCCATTCCATATCCTCGTCAGTGTCCTCAAACACAGCATCCTCCTCGTTGCACTCGCATCCATCCATAGATTCAGCTGTTGCTGCCTCGCTTGTGGCTGCTGGTGGCAATACCAACACTAGCACCACAACGCCATCTAGTGGCTGCTCAACGCCACAGAATCACTATTCACCACTGTTAACCAACTCACCCACGTCCACTGCCGCAGGTACACCCAGCGGTGGCAGCATTGCCAGCGGCCTTGGCTTTGTCTATCAAGTCAGCTCACCCACGCCACCAGCCTCTGCCAGTGAAGTGCTCAAGATTACGGAACCAGCTGCAGGAGCAGAACCAAATGCAGCTGAAGAGTCAGCTGATTCGGATGAACGTTCCCGTGCTTCTGTGCTGCAGAAGGCATCCATGTTTGAGAAGCAAGCTGCAGCAGCAGCTGCTGCTGCCGCCGTCGTCGCAGTTCCAGCACCAACAACAGCAGCAACAGTTGCTGCCACTACGCGACGCTCGGAGGAGCTGCGTGCTGTTGAGCAACAGGAAATGGGTAAGTCTAAGACAATAACAGAATCTCTTGCTGACTGCTTCTATGCCATTCAAGCAATCACAAAAAAATCAATCCTTACCCCCCAGCAACAACAATCAAAAAACACAGTTTTTGAAACCAATCGTATAACTTTCCAAATTTGTCCAAACGCAAATTGTTTTCCCCACAACATTTTGTTTGATATCTTCTCGTTTTAACCTGCTGTATAATACTTGTTATTTTTTTTTTTAAAACTATATTAAACCCGAATTTTCTTTTTTCTGTTTTTCGTTTTATTTTTTTTCTTTCCCAACCTCTTGAAATCTTTTTGTTTTGTTGCACACAAAACAATACACCTAAATACACACAAACGCACAAACCACAATTTCTTTCGACTCATGTATAAAAATTTAAAAATGCACAACAACAACAACAACAACAACAACCACCACCACCACAACAACAACATCAACGAAATATTTGAAAATCAATAATTAGACAAATCTTTCGAAGACTCGATTCAAGCACTTAATAATTTAATTGGCGAATTAGACTCCTTTCAACGTGAGATCGATGAGGGCAAGGGCAGCAAGCAGCAGCAGCAACAGCACCAGCAACAACACAACAGCAACAACAACAACAATAATAGCGGCGCCAGCAGCAGCACCAGCAATAGTAGCAGCAACAGCAATGAGAACAACAACATCAATTGCAATGATCTCCTTATGCCCGTCAACAACAGCCTTAACATTGAATGCTGTGCCATAAGCAATCAAACAAATTCCAGCGGCTGTGGCACCGATATATCCGATACCACTTCCGAAGAGCTGGGCGTTGACGAGGGTGGAGGATTGGCTGCTGCCCGCCGTCATCAGCAGTTGGGCGCCAGCGATTCAGAGCTGAGTCGTTGCTATGTAAGCGAGACGAGCTCGCTGACTGGTGGCATCTTGGCCGGTGGCTATGAGAATCCTACATTTGCTCACTTTGCCAATCGAGACGATTCCAATGGAGGAGCTGGAGGCGGTGGTTCCTCCTCCCTCTACGCACAATCTGCAGCGGATAGCATCTCGTTGGCTGCCTCGGACAGTCTGTGTCAGCCGCGGCATGCATATGTGGATACGTGCAGCGATGATGGCAGTGCCGTTGTTGTCATCTATGACCATCAGATACCCAATACGCCGGATATTGAGTTTGTCAAGCAGAATTCAGAGATAATTCTGTTGCGGCACAAGGATCCGCAGCAACAGTTGCAGCTGCACGAGATGCGTGAACTACAACAGTTGCCGGACAATCTAACCGGCTCACCCGAATCCCCAGATGATGGTAACAATGGTGGATCAAGATCGATGAGCGGTTTCAAACCGGTAACAGCAACTGTGGCGCCCGCCAAGCAGCGTCTCTCGTCGTTTCGTGCGAGCAGCGAGCAACAGCTACAGTTGCTGGGACGCGCCAGTCCGCGCAGAGGTACGGATAAGCTTAGGGTTAGTTTAGACCAGCAGCAACATCAGCAGCAGCAGCAACAGTTGTTAGCAAGTGATAGTAGCAGCAGCAACAGCAACAGCAGCACAGTTAAGCGCAAGTTGCCGCCTAAACCGATTAGTCTGAGTATATTTAATGGCCCGCAGATTGAAGCAGGCAACAGCAACAGCAACAGCAGCAGCAACAGCAACAGCAAGCCAGTGATACCTAGAAAGTTTGACTTTAAGGCTGATCTAGATGCCAAAATACGCAAGCAGAAGCTTAAAGTGCAACAGCAATTGCAGCAGCAGCAGCAGCAACAACAACAACAACAACAACAACACCTAGAGCAGCAGCAGCAACCACCACCACCACATTTACCCCAAACAACAATCTCAACAACAGCACCACCATCACCAGCAACACCAACAACAACAGCAGCAAACTGTAATGTTACTAATAAGAAAACTGCCGTTACTGCATCCGCATCCGTATCCAATACAAATCATAGAATACCAAATCAATATCAAACTGAAACAGCAACAACAACATCCGCCAATCATGCGCCATACAAAACGCCCACAACAACATTTGCATTATCATCAAACTCACAATCATCATCAATATCAACATCAACATCAACAACACCTGGGGCCAAGTTGTCATTGCCATTATCATCAACAACATCAGCAACAACAATGCTTGCGCCCGCATCGCTGCCTCCTCAGCTGCCTCCTGTGCCCGCGAAACCAACTCCAACATCACCCAATTCATATATGTGCTCCAATATAACTGCCAATGCCAATGCCAATGCCAATTCCCATGCCAAACCGTGCATAACGCCCAGGCCGGCATCGTTGTCGGGTTCGTTTTGTTTTCGTATTATTATGATTTTTTGGTTTTTAGTTAAATAAATATTAACCATTAAATCGAATTGATTTATATTTTCCTTCCACAATACTTCTACCGTTTTGGCTTTGGTTTATCAACAGTTCTATTAGAATTTATCATTGTTTGTGTTCGTTTTGTAATCCTTGCTTTTTGGCGGCTAATCCCTCAACTCAACTCATTCACTCACTCACTCGCAAATACTTATACTATAAATACACTCGAAAAAAAAAAACAAACAGAAACCTGCACGCAACTGCGACTAATTGCAACACACTGCTTTAAACTAATATATATATATAATATAAAAATAATGTAATTACTTGCGTGTATTCTTCATTCGTCTTGTGGTTTAGGGCATTTCCATTTGGCCAAGAGAATTTACAACTTTTGATTTCATTTGTGAGCTGAAAAAGTGTTTAACTCTTCAATGTTTGTGTATTAGCTAACAGTCATATGTATCTAAGAGATGCATTCAAAAATTTTAGTAACGTGTGTTTTCTAACTCACTTTCTGGTGTATTCTGTGTTATCACAATTTGTATATAAATATATAAATGTTATTAACTTGACATACTTAAAAAAAACACAAAACATAAGCTAATACCATTTCTGTCAATTTTCACAGGAGGAGCAGCTGGAGTATTGGGTGGCTCCACACGCATCGCACGTCGTTCATCCATTAATCAGGCAAAACCACCGCCGCCAGTGCGACGCAGTTCATCGGTGACGCCAAGTCCAAATGTGGGGGTAAGCAACGTTTAAGTTTTATAGTTTAATTAAGTTAGCTTTAAGTAAGCATAAGTTAAGGACGTCCCAGCAACAACAACAACAACAACAACAAGACACTTTTCTTTTTTGTTCTTTCTTATCTTTATATTTTTCATTTCTCACTTATGATTTAAATATGTGCCCTAATGCAGCTGCAGCAACCACAACAACCACAACAGCAGCAGCAGCAGCAGCAGTTAGTCAACAACAATAGCAACAATTTATACTCGAGCGATCATTTGCCACCACCGCCAGCATTTATGTTGGAGGCAAACGCTTATGCCACCTCCTCCGCCTTGACAACAGCAACAACAGCCAGCTCCATGCCCAGCTCAGCACTTAAGGTGTCGGAAACGGTGCGCGCTTTGGCTGCCATGCGGCATCAGCCTGCCTCGCCCGTTGCACTGCGACGCATGCATCAGCAACAATTGCAACTGCAGCAGCAGCAGCAGCAGCAATCTTTACAGCAGGTGTGTGCACATCTCTTGGCTTGAGCTTTACTTTTCTGTTTATCTATGATTTCTTTTCACCTTTATCGTTTTCATTTCTTATGCTTTACTTTATCACACACACACGCACACCTACACTCAAAACCCAACAACATCAATGCTTGCCAATAAAAATAAAAAAAATCAACACTTAGGCTATGCACAAGCAATCATCTAGCGATGAAGTTGATTATGAAGCTTATTATAACTCCTATATGGAATTGCATGCGTATGCTCATGCAACACAACCAACACCACCAAACCACTCCCAGCAGCAACAACTGCAGCAACAGCAATTGCTTCAACATCATCATTATCAGCAGCAGCAACAGCCGCATCAGCAGCATCATAATCATTATCAGCAGCCACCAACGCCACCGCCCTATCACGGGCCACCACAGGTTGATGCCGTAAGTGCAACCACATGTTTTGGATGAGCCACTAACAAATCTGAACGACAGCAACAACTATTTTCCTTTCCTGCCCACTAATCGCTCTAATATTGCTGCTTAGTTTAGTTTTAATATAATCGATTTATAGTGCAATCTATCATGCATTACTAGAGATACGCCTCATCATGCATATCTAGACATATGTCATATAGCATATATACGAATAGATTTAATCATCTAGCTTATTCTTACTACCTTTTTAATTTAATGCTTTTCGTTTTCTTTCTATATGCACACACACATGTACCACAAAAATCACAGTCATCGTTCCGCACATCATCGCCAAGTGCTGGAGGCGGCATCTATGCGCAACCCAAACTGGTGAGCAACATGTCCAGCTTTCGCACCAGCAGTCCCAGTCCAAATGGTCATGCTGCTGGTCACCCACTGCCACCGACACAGCCCAAAGCGAATCCGAATCTAATTGCACAGCTCAATGCACGACTCAACAGTAAGCAGCAGCAGCAGCAGCAACAGCAGCAGCAGCAACAGCAGCAACATGTTGCTGAAGGCATTTATGGGAATACGGGCAACGAATCCATTTATATGCGTAGTGGAAACGGTTTGTCCATGACCCAACAACAACAACAGCAGCAGCAGCAACAGCAGCAACACTACGACGGTAAATTTGAACATAAACTTGCACAGCAGCAACATAGAATATACGCTAGTTATGGCACAACATCATCATCATCAGCAACAGCAACAACAACAACTAACTCATCTTCTGTCTTAACAACTTCAACATCTTCCACTTCATTCAATGCTTTGCCACACTTTCCACTCTCTTCATCCACATCATCGTTGCTCTCTAAAGTCAGTTCATTTTCAAACGCATCAACAACAGCAACATCATCAACAGCCAACAATACATCGCATTATCAGCCACCACAAGCGCCACAAGGTGGCACAGCAGCGAATAGCAACTATACAAATTCGTTTACAAAAACTTCAGCAGCTGCGCAAACTGCAGCTAACATGCGACAACACCAACTACAGCTGCAGCAGCAACAGCAACAACATCATCAGCAGCAGCAGCAACAGCAACATTATACATGTCCACCACCGCTTGAAAATCCTCCGCCGCCGCCGATTTATTCAGCAACAATGCCTAAGAAAATGGCACGCTCAAATGCAGCGCACAGCAGCAATAGTAACAGCAGCAATTGCAACAGCAACAACATGAGCAATAATTTGGTTGGCAGCTATACTGCAGCTTCTAACAGTGCCACGTTGCCTAAGAACATATTACAGCAGCAACGTTTACAGCAACAGCAACAACAACAGCAGCAGCAACAACAACAATATCAACAGCCAACAGGTATTGGCAATGGACATTCTAATCAGCGTGCACCCATGCCGCTGCCACAGCAGCAACATCAACATCAACAACAGTTGCAACAACAGCAACAACAGCAGCAACGTCAGCCACCCATACCATCGCGTCATTCCAGTGTACAGCAGAAGATATTCGTTTCCACGAATCCATTCATACAGACAACAGCCGTCAAGTTTCATTCGCCATCGTCTGTGCATACGACGCCAGCTGCCTCGCCCACCTGCGGCTCACCCGCATCGGCATCCTTGGCCAGCATTTATGGCACAACAGCGCGTGGCAGCAGTCAGCATCACCAACATCACCAGCAACAACATCAACAGCAGCAACATCAACAGCATTATTATCGCGATGTTGCTGGCGGCGGCAACAGCAATGGCGGCAATATTTACTATGCCAGCCACAACAATGCCCATGGCCCTGGCCACGCCCATGCGGGCCATATACCACATGGCGGTCAAGCACATCATTCAAGTGAGCGCGCGTTTGATTTGATTTGATTGCAGCGCTGTTTTTTTTATTTTGCTGAGTTTTGTTTTTTTGTTCCTTTAACATTGGATAATTGAGTTCTTAATTCGTTGCGTCGAATGGAGTTTTATTTTTTGTTGTCATTTTTTGGCAAAACTTGCATGTTGCTTATATTGTTATTGTTTTGTTTGGAATTGATTTTGAATTTTTAAAATATATATAATGTGCCCAGCAAGTGTTTTGACACGTTAAAACTTTTAACCAGCGTCAGGATATTTAAATACGAAGGATTAAAAAAAAATATAATAAATAATTTCATTAACTTTCATCACATTTCTTTAACATGACTTTCTGACTTTCATATCAACTTTAAATGCATATCATAGCACTATATCTAAGGACATTTATATATATGTATTTTGCATTTAGTTTTATTTAATTATCTTTTAGTTTTTGTGCATATTTTAAAGCGCATCTAACTCACTTGCCATTGAAACGTTTGTCAAAACAACATTTTTTTGCTTCTCTTTCTATCTCTCTTTTACATAATCGTGCTGCTTTTGTGCACCACACGAACCACGAACCACCACCCATTCATGCATCCATACAACCGCCTATGCTGCTCAGACTATGCCACGAGCACCAATATCGAAAAGACTGGCAGCATACGTGCCAAGACCAAGGCTGAATTTCTTGAGAATCTCAATGCTAAGTTGGCCAAACAGGGCATGTCTGGACGTGCATTTGCAGTGCGAAATCTAATTAATAGCAAGGCCCTGGTAAGTAAAAAGCTTTAAGAACACACTCTCTGCCCCATACTCTACACTCTTCACAATCTATGTGTATGTGTATAATGTGCATGTAGATGTATCAGAATCCACAAAATCTATCGCGACCCAGTGCACAATATCGTAGACCACCCACCTATCCCAACCACACCACCAACAACACCTCAACCACCACCACCACCACCAACAACAACAACAACAACAACAGCACTTGTGATGATCAGTGTTAAGGTATTTTCAAGTTTTGTTTGTTCTGTTCTGTTCTGTTTTGTTCTTATCTAATCCACTCCCAAGAAATACGTTGAGCTAAGCATTAATACTACATACAAATCTACGATCAGTGTGTTTAAGCTTCTTGTTAATCCATCAAAGAATCTTTAATTTGTTGCTAATTGTGTGTTTTGTTAACATATTGCAGCCGGATCCTCGTATTTGTCATGAGTCGCTAATGGATCAAATAAAGCGTGGCGCAAACTTGAAACGGAATCAGAAGATTAACGATCGCAGTGCCCCAAAAATACATTGAATACAATAATAAAACAATGCGAATATTATTTATTTTTATTACCTACTACAATAACAAAACATAAAGCATAGTAATAATAATACAAATAACACTATGAGGCGGCGTCGCCTGCTCGATTGCAGCACGCAGAGTTTAGTTTGAAACTAAGAAACTCACATACACACATATGATAAATGATAACAACAAAATATGCCTATACAAAATCTATAACTAATTGCTATACATAACATATACATATAAACATATATAACAAAAACAGAAAAACAAAAAAAAAACATATAAAGCCACAGTTTGGGCTCTAGTTTCAAAAGTTTAACTAATTGGCATTACAATTTTCTATCCTATCAATATATATATATACCTACCTATATATGTTATGTACTCTATATTAAAAATTTATTTAAGTTAACGTATTTTGTTAAGTAAAAAGTAAACAACAACAACAACAGCAAACAAAGTGGAAGACAATTAAAGTTATGTTGAATTAAAGAACTTTCATGGATTATTTATAATTTCAAACTCGAATTTATTGTTAGTTGAATTTCTTAGTTGCAGCGCTTTTATTTTTATCTTATTATTTATAATTTCTCCATGCTTATGTAAATATCTATAATTTAAATAACAATACAACAAACTAATAATAAATTGAAATTGTCGTATCCATAAAGATTTCCTTTGTCTTAATTGATTTTGTTTCATCTTAGTTTTTGTGTATTCCAAACAGCAAATGCGAGTCGTCAATTTAAACGGTCTGAAATAATAAGCAAAATTAAACACTTATACAAGTAAACAATTAAACATTAAGCGATAGCTATAGATTGCTATATAGACTTGAAAGTAAGCAAACGCATAAGTAGTTGATATATGTAAACTTTTAAAAGTCCAACTGTAATTGAACATAAATATTATCTCTTGTCTATCTAAGGAGAGATATTCTGTACGGGTTCATATCAAACAAGCATTAAGCTAATAAATTTTCTATTTGACTGAATCTTTTAATGTGCTACAAAACAAATTGTCATTTAAAATGCAAACTGAGTAGAGTGTAGACAGCAATGAAGCAGTTACTCAATTAAACTACAATATATCATTTTCGTTCATATCAATTACAAAAAGAATAAAATACACATACAACTATTGAATACAGTTTTAAAGCCCGTTTTATGAAAATATTTGATTTTAAATGCATTCTTGCAGATCTAAAATATACATATACATGCTTATATATACCAAGCAAACTTGTTGATAGCATTTATATACTATACACAAAAAGAAAAGAAAAGGTCTTTCTTATATTTGATATATATACTCGTAAAAGTTCTATCTGGTTAACAAACTTTTTAAATATTTACAAAATATATTGTATATATACGCTTCAATTGTAATCGGATTAGCTACTATACAAATCTCATCTAATGGTCTATTGCGCAGCGTCGTAACGTAACAAAATCTTTAAGTAAAAAGGGCAATAACTAAGCTACAACACAAAAACTTGACTAGTATACCTACATACGAATACTATATAGTATATAGAATTTGCGGCATATACATATATTTTTTGGCGATCATCTCTATATATACATACATCAATATACACATATATATATATACATTTACTGATATACTATAACATATTCCAAAACATAAAGTTAATTACCAAACAACAAAAACAATTATTTACAATCTAAATGTTAATCTTAATGTGTGTTTCTGTGTTTATTGCAAAAAAAAAAATATATATAAAACAAAACAAAATAATAATAATGCTAAATCATAAACAAAGATCAAGTTGTAATGCGTATTTTTGAATTCATTTGCATTTAGGACATGACAAACAATAATAAGTACATACAATAAACGTAAAAGCATGAAATGTGTAACAATTAGTTTTATTCTGATTTGCTAAAAAACAGATCCAAAGTATTCTGATAGTAAATCTCGGCGAGTTTCTCTTTTGGCTCCTGTTTAATGCCAGCAATTGCCTCCAGAACTTGACTGAAATTGCATTTATAAATTGGTTAATATATTAACTGGTTTGTTCTACTTAAACGCACCTGATTTGACATGGTTCGTTGCGTCCATCGATTAAAGTCTCAGCTGTCCACTTGTCCTTCTTTTTGACAGTTGGAAACTTTGTGGTCACATGCTTGTGACTTGCATGCGAGCCGCGTATGCCACACCAGGGGCAATCAGTCTCCAGCATGATGCGATCATTGGGCAGCTGTCGCACCACTTCAACGTTCTCCTCCGTCTTTAATGAACAGCCATTGAGACCGATGTAGAGACCACCAAAAGCCAGTATGCTCTTGGCTTCCTCTAGGGTGCCAGTGAAACTGTGCACCACACCGCCACCACACGCCTGCAGTTTCTCTCGATTGCGCTCCAATATATCCATGAAATCCTTGTGTGCATTTCGCATATGTAGGAAAAGTGGCAACTTGAACTCCTCGGCTAAACTGAGCTGCTTCTCAAAGTATTGCAGTTGTGTTTCCCTTTCACAAAAGTGCAGACGATCATAGTCCAGGCCACATTCACCCACAGCAATGACTTTCTGTGTATTTGCTTTGATTCTGCACCGCAATTCGTTGTAGTACTTCTCTGAATCAGCCAGAAATTCGCCACAGCGCGTTGGATGCACTCCTACTGTGGTGTAAAGACGCTCTGCAAAGGGGGTGTTCAGTATGTATTTTGGTACTATAAAAGTTGTACTTACCATCCTTTGCAACCAGCTCCAGTGCCTCGTCCACATCACTTATACAACCAGATGTGATTATTAGCTTTTGCAATCCATGCTGCCACGCACGTTCCAAAACATTGTTCAAGTCTGCCGGATGTTTTGTTGTGCCGTTATAACAGCCACGAAACATGGGATCCGTTAGATTGGCTCCAATATCTGGAATATGCGTTTTGTTTTATATTTGCAAGTAAACTTTATGATTGATGTTATTACCAATGTATTTTAAAGCCATTCTCAAATATTTTTGTGCACTCATTAAAAAGCACAAAATAATACCAAATGCCGGTAAATCAGCTGTGAGCAGTGTATGTGCGATAACACTAAATACCGCTAGAGGGCGCTCATGCATGACAGCGCGGCTATTATTTGAAAGTTTATAATATGATAAAAATGGAAAGAACAAACATTTGCACAAACAATAAGCAAACTTTATCTGATAAATCAGCTTTTTAATTGATTTTAAATAAATACTCAGTGTGAGTGAGTGCATATGACCTTATCGTTCTGCCACAAGCATATGTTGCCAACAGTTTGAGTCTATTTAATGCAAAATCAATGCCAACGAAAATTGCATTTCAAATTGTGCATAATATGAGCTAATTAGACCATTGGCAAAGCTGTTTATTATATCGCCCACACACATCACTTTGTACATCAGCACATATGTGTGCATATGGGAATTCTGAAATGTGATGTCCTATAAATAAATCGGTGCTTTTGGCTGCGTTTAGCCACCCACAATTTGGCATTCAAAGTTCAATTGATTTAAATCCTTTTACATTTCACATTCACAGTTCATGTGCACTGTGGAAAATACTGAAAATGCAATTTATAATTTGTATAAAATTCCATTACACTAACATTTTAATGCAGGCTGCGGTTGTCAGCATCCATTACATTGGCTGCGTGGCTTCAAATAAATATTAAATGCAGTAGTCACATTTTTATAATTGATTTACTGCTGGCAATTATTGTCATACTCTCTCTCTCTCTCTCTCTCTTGCTCTTTCACAGCTCTAAACAAGTTATGGAAGCGATAAATATATAAATAAAGGTAATTTTTAATGAGATGTTTGTAAAGAGTATGTGGGTGTGTCGCCTGCATTTGTGGTTTTGTTGTAATGATACCAATAATTTAATTGGAATTCAAATATAATTAGAGTGTGCGGGGCACAAAGCCAAATTGTGCATCAAGAGTAAACGCTTAAAAATTAATATTTATTTGACCTTTGAAACACGTTGCAAAAGATTTAATGTACACATTTAGTAAGTATTTGTTTTATTTGATTTTAAATGAAATACATTTTTGTAGATAGATTAACTGGAACTCGGTATTGGTTTTTCGTGTTCATATTTATTTGTGTGTTTTCTAGTTTGTTTTAAATTTAATTATGAACAATCGAATTACGTACACAAATATATATGCTTCAAAAGTTTTTTTTTTGTTGGTATTTATTTTGCTGGTTTGTTTTTTAGTTTGTTTGTTAACAAAAATCTAGAGTTAAGTAATCTTTTGCGCAACAAACATTTACGGATTAGATAGTAAGTAATAGTAGTAGTATAACGGTCAAATTGTGTTCCCATTTTGTTGCTGATATACTCAGGATTACCCAGATAGATATTTGATGTTCAGATTTGTTATAAATTTAACTACATTCAATAACAATGTATAAACGTTTATATGTATGTATATTGTAAGTAAGTATAACTACAATATAAAAAGAAAAACATGTATAAACATGTCCATAATATCGTACTTATATATGCTAAAAACATGCCTTAGCCTAGAAATATATTTTACTGGACGTCCTCGCAAGCCATGCAAACCATCCAAAGGATATAACAAACTCTGGCTTATGCTCCAGCTTAAGTCAATAACCAATTACAAGCTATTCATCTAGTATTGAGTTAAACATTATCATATACATATACATTGTATATTGTATACCCTTTAAGTATTTATTCATGTTTTTTTTTTTTGTTTTCATCACAATTCACTTTGCATCTGCCTTTTTTAATTGTTGGTTTCATTTACAAAGCGCCGTCAAGTAGCGCAAATGCTTTTTGTTTTTAATAGCATTTACCAAACAATTTGCATTTGATTAGGTAATAAAAAATAATTACTTACTGGCTAAGCACATTGAATCGATAAACTATAAACAAAATATCAAAGCTTTTGTGCTAACTCTGTTTTTTTTTTAATTGTTTTTAACACACATTTTTATTGATTATGTTGGCCATAAACTGTAAGCCTCTTTGAGCTATGTATGTATGTATAACATTTATATATATTATTAATGCATTAATGTCTTCATCTTGTTCAATTAGAATTTGATTGGCTCTTAGTTTTTGTTTGGCAATTAGCATGCACCCTGTATTATCCTTTGAATATCATCATATACTATATAAACATTAGATTACTTTGACTTCTGGACTTGTCTCGCTTATCGGGCAATTCCAAAAGATCACAAACTATGTACGCAAGTATATAACAAACATTAATTAGGATCTTAATTTGCATAAAAAATTGTGTTTTGCTTTCAACTGCAGCGTTGGCTCTTGGCTTGCGCAAAGTAAAAGAGCAGTTAAGTAAAGTAAAGTACAAAAAAAATATATATATATTGTATAAATTGGTGAAACATTGCTTTGCTTGCTGGCTTAAACAAGGGCAACGCTTGTGCCCCGTTGGCTTAAAACAACCTTTGTGCCACTTGCTGCTGGCAACATGAACTTGCCACATAACGAACTTGTTGCAAACAAGATTTAAGCTAAAGTACACACACACACACAACAGACACACACAGAGAGAAGTTTTTCTGTTTTTGGTTTTTTTTTGTACCTAAGACAATTAAGTAATTGTATACATTTAAACATTTTGAATACATTGTATTTAAATAATGCTAAACGCTAAACGCTAAACATTCTTTTGCACAACTACATACACATATTAACTTATTTGTGTCTATATCTTAATGGCTAGCATTTTCAACAAATACTAAATAATACTCTAATGAAAAGATGATTAAGTTAGCCTAAAAGTGAGCTATTATTTTGTCATCTAAGGAACTCTATGATTTCGACTTTTTAAATTGCTTCAAGACTTGCGCATTTATTTTTATACATGCCACACACACACACATAGGCACACACTCTCTCAAATTGCTATCTAATGGGAAACGTAATTTGATGAAATTTTTTGGCTTGACAATAATAATCTTCATTTGCTTAAATAAAAAGCGATGTTTGCCTGCGGCCAACCAAAATTCAAATACCCTTGCCATATTGCATTATTGAAAAATTGTTAACCTTCAGGGCAGATTCTGTTTTTATCAAAGAACAGGAAATTGAAACCAACATAATGATGATGACAAATATGCATTTAATAATAAACGTTTTAACAAACAATCGTCACTCTTTATTACTATATCGAAATTGCAATTGAGCAATATATACGTAACATACTTAATGGCCTATTAAATATAATCAGAATAATTAGCTCATTTTATTTTGGGCTAACAATATAGCCAAATAACCAGCTGGTTATGAGTACTAGGTACGCATTAATATTTAATTAGAGGACAATTAATATTAAAATTATGTAAACATATAGATTATTATGTTTATGCTCATCTACTGATTATTGTTTGGCAAATTTACTGCAAATTACAGTCATCCGATGCGTTGTTAATTTGTTGCTTGGTCTTGCGTGATGCACGGCGTATGAGCGATCTATAGAAAGGACAAACGTAGTGGCATATTACACAGAATTCATAATTTCTTTCTGTATATTTGTATTGAATTAAGTTTTTTACGCTTTTCACTATTCCCATTAAAATTTAGTTTTGTTATTTGCTCACCTGGAACGCGGTTTTAGCTTGGCCTCGGCACTGGTGCTTGCCACATCGACGGCATCCACAAGACTTGACTTCTTATCGCCGCTCACCGAGGGACTGCTCATGCGATTCTTGTCTACAAATAGAAAGAGAGAGAGAGATAAAGAGTGTACACAATCATATTTAATTTATTGTTGCGTATGCGCAATTATGCTAAAGTTAACTAATTAAAACATTTACGCCAAAAACCCAAACAAAACGTATTTAAATACGCTTGACATGTTTGCCAACCATGCGAATTAAAGCGAATTGTTATTTGTTGTACTTGCCAAAAATTGCAAAATGCAAAATAAATGCGAAAATCCAATGTTCATGCAAAACGTTTGCTGGCAGAAGTTTCTGTTCACATCAACCCAATTACTTTGCCTGGTTTGCCAGTTGCCAGGCGCAACAATGCTCACCAAGGTGGCAGTTGCAACAGCAACAGCAGCAGTAAAAGGCCCAATCGAAATGTGCTCGGCAATAAACCCTTTAATGAAATAACCGTAGACATTGTGCAGTCGCATGTAAGCAATACAAGGTAGCCATGGTTTTTAAATTGCTGCAAAGAGCAAGAAGAGAGAGAGGCGGCGAGGGGCAGCTAGGAAAATTAACTCATGAGCGAGCGAAAGCTGCTTCATTTCCAAAAGTCAGGTGAAACCGCAGCAGCACATTATTCGCAGGTTTGTATGCAACGTTGCGGCGTTGAACTCGCTTTGACATATCTGTGAATGCAACGTGCAGCATGCAACATGCGAAACAAAAGATATAACCGAAAGCTGTAGCTGAGAAACTTTTAAAACACTTTAAAGATTTTAAAGCTGATTGCAAAACAACTGCGGAGCTAAAAATAAAACGAAACGAAAAACAAATGGTTATGCAGATTATTCTGAAGAGCTTATGTATTTCTAAGCCAACGAACTTGTTTTATGCTTTCAACAGTTTTTAGCTATAAAGTGTAAAATCTATTATGAATACGTTCATCAAATTCCAGTTAAAGTTTCACTCACTAAAAATACTTCATTTTTATGAGCAATTTACACATTTTGTATTTGATGTTGTGTTCTATTCAAAGTCTAAGAGTCTTTCAAGTTTGTGTTGAAGGTTTTCTTGCAAATGGATGGATGAGTTTTGTGTGTGTTTGTATGTGTGTGTGTGCTCAAATGATTAGATTATGCTGTGCATATTGATTAACTGATTTTGATGGATTTAAAGCGCTTTCAACCCGAACAAAAGGTGATATCTAGCATAATGATGATTTATTCAATATCCGTCGGCGACGCGTTAAAGCAGAAAAGTGCTACTCGTCAAGCCGAGCATAAACAATTGATAGCAATATGCAAAAAGAGTGTCAATAAATATGGACTTACGGCCATAAAGATTTTATGGCCATATCATAAAATCTATAAAACAGATAGAACAAAAGTAGAAAGGCTTTTAACTCGATACTTTAACAACTCTTGACTTTAACTTCAAGATAGTAATAAGTGTTTGTGTTGTTGTTGCTGTTGCTATTGCTGTTGCCTTGCACAGCGTCAATTGCAAACAAAATGGCTGACGACGCCATTTTAATTGTTGTTATTGCTGCTGTTGTTGACACAAAAAGCGCGAAAAGTGCTTGAATCATGCTAAAATCGAATTTTGTTTGTCACAAATGTAACAAATACACACACACACAGACACAACGATTGCGTGTTATGTGTGTTTGGCCTTTTCGAGGCTTATTATGAGTTTGGCCTGTGTCTGGTTCAGATGAAAAATCATACGCAAAGCTCCATACGCACAAATTTTGTCAGGCATAGAGCATACGAAATTTTAACAAAATATTCAGCAACATCAGAAAAAATACACACACATAGATGGAATACGAAACAGTCGTTGTGGCAGGAAACACAACCAATGATTGTGCATATGTGTGCGTGTGAAACAGAAATTTAAATTACATTTTTATTTTCATACCTACTCCACACACTCCGCACACTCGGCAGCAACAACAGATGGTATTATAATTTTTCATATATGTACACATCGAGTGTTGGGATTTACAAGCCCATAAAAAGCAAGCGTTACATGCTTTGATAATAATAATAATAATAATTAAAGCAATCAGCTTTGATAATATATGTATATTTGCTTTAATTGATAGACCAGAGTAACTGAGAAAACTTTCTAATTGCCTTTATTCTTGATTGTACACAAGTGTATAGCATATTCGGCTGCTCCTTTATGTTAGTCTACTTTTAGCTGGTTACTCAAAAGGATTTTGGCATTGGATGCGATGCAAAATGGCTTAAAAACACGAAGCAGCTCAATGGCTCAAGATTTCTTGTTAAATAGCATTTGGCCTAGACGAGGTATTGAAACCAACATGGAAGCCAGGCAGCGCAGGGGCTGTGGCATGTGGTATGTGGCATGGCGACGCACATGTGAAAGTTTCAATTGAGTTACGGTTTCAGTTGAGTGCAGGCAAATAAAACTGTGCTTGCCGGTACAACGTCTGCAACGACGCCTCCTGAAACCACATCACCATCCTAAACCACATAATGTTGTCGTCTGCGTGCGTCTTGTGGCTGCTGTCAGGCAGCAGAGTTTGGGGCAGCTGCTGAAGAGACTTGGATGGCGGTGTGCCTTGGCTGTGAATCCTTCGACAAGTGCTGCTATGGTTCCTAACAGCTCAGCTTACACGCCCAGCCACTTTTTTATGCGCCATCAGCCCAAGTACACACACACACACACATACTAATACACCTTTACACAAAATGTGGCCAATTTGTTGTTTGCATATGGCACACAGTACACTTGGAAAAAGTATTTTTCATATACCTTGTTATGAAAACTCAGCACAATGCAATATATATTTTCCATTGTAGTTTACTACGATTTGTTTAAACAAAGCTGACATTCATTTTAATCTCTACTTTTATATCGAATTAATTAAGAGGAATTCTTTTTAATAGATTTTCCCTGAATAAATAAAATGGATTGTCATGAGTGTTTAGCTCAAATTCCAACTACGTTTATTTATTCCACAGAATTTTTGTTGCAAATTCTCAGAAAAATGCTTTGTTCCAGCTTAGATAAAAGAACAGTTAAATGAAATGTGTAGTTTATATTTTGCGTTAGAATTTTTTTAATTGAATTTACAAAGAAGTCAAATTGAATACATATTTGTTTTCCTGAGTGCATAATGTGGTTTTTTTTTCTTTTTTAAGGCAATTACTTGTCCTCAATTCGCGTGATTAACTGCTCAGACCTATTTTTAGTGGCGACTGCAAGTCAAGGACTTGGATTTATATATGTGTGGCCCAGACTGGGTGGTGTTTTTTGGGCACATAATACTTAATGCCATCGATGTTGACGTTTTCTTTGTCAAATGTGCTGTCACAAGTACTATTTCGACCTTCGCCATTCAGGCCAAAACACACACACACACAACGATATGGAGCTGTCAGCGGCAGTTGTTTGTGGTTGTCTGCTTGGACAATGCTCGTCTCGATTTTGGCCAAAAAAGTAATTTACAAATTTACCGCCCGTCGTGTGTGTGTGTGTAAAGCAAATAGTACAAATTGTATAGCCGCATTGTTGTTGTTGTTGTTGTTGTTCACATTGTGTGGCCAAAACGAAGCGGTGTCATTAAAGCTTTAAATTGCATTTAATTTCCACTGTGCGTTTATTTGCTGGCGGCCAACTTTGCACTTCATTTAAATGGCTTTTTGCGGGTCGGTAAAATGGCTGGCTGGCTGCTTGTTCCGAATAATAACTTACATTTTATCAAATGCCGCCAGCAAACAATTAAATTATTGGCGTAACAAGGAGCAGCAGGAAGAGAGGGGTTGGTAAGGTTGGGAAAAGACGAAGAAGGCTGTCTTAACAACTTTTAAGAAGGGAAATTCTATTCATTATATTTTGTGCTGAAAACCAAGCAAGCAGAAAGCAGAAACCAAAGGCCAGAAGGAATATTGAGAGAGAGGAACAAAAGCAGCGCAGCTTTGGCAACATTAATTAACTGTTTATTTATATTGGTAACAGGCGTTGGCTTCGAAAAATTGAAAACTTTTCCCAAACTGAACAGAGCTCAAAGTGCAGGAAACGAACTTTTTTAATGAGATAATGTACCTGGACCAATGGAAATTAAATACGTTTACGGGTAATTATAAGGCCAACTTATTTACATAATTAATACACGTGCCGTCTTTTCAAGACTCTAAACTTAAAAGTTACAATTTGAATACAATAAAATAATCCTTAATTTCTATTGAAGTCATACAAATCGCCATATTTTTCACTATGGCAAACTCAAATTTCTTACATTCTGAACTTTCAATTAAATTTTCTAATTCTTTGTTGTTTGTTGCCAATTTTTGGCCAATTAATAATTTGCTTATTTCTTGACTTGCGTCACTTTTGTACTGCTGCTTTCAATTGCTTTGTCTCACGACATTCTCACATACATATATAGTATAAATAATGAAAAGGGTTTGTCTTTGTGGCATTCTCAATGCTTGTTGCCTAACCGAGTTTTGTTGTTCTTTCTTTTATGTTTCGGCTGTCAAAATTTTAACAATTAATTTGGGTCAAATGCAGACAAAAAACACCAACAAAACAAAAAAAAAGGCGGCCCAAAGTCAAAGACGTAGACGTAGAATAACAACCAGCCAGGGGAATGTTAATTACCCTCAATTAGCCAAATTGTCGATGTTTTGTACACACGCTTTAAGCAATTGAAATTTTACTAATTAGCAGCTGATTTCACAATATGTCACGATATATTTTTCTGGCCAAAAGCAAACAGAAAAAAACATAAATATATATCTCATAAATATTCTGCATTTAAATCGTAATAACCTGGATTAATCACAGGAAATTAAGCTAGGCATACCTCAATTACAGCTATTATGTTAGTGGCAACAGAGAAAAAAAGAAAACAAAACAAAAAAAAATCTTGCGAATTATTTATATTTTTGATTAATTTCATATTAATTACGCTACTGATAATTACACGTGAGTTCTTAAATCCCTTACCAGCAACTCGTAATTGTTTACGACAGATTTTTGCTTTTGCAGCAGCTGCAGCTGCTTAATGCCTGTTGATTTCTGGTGCGATAAGCAGAGCTCAGATATTAAGATACAATTACTTTTGCATAAGTGTAGCTCTGTCTCTCTCTTTCGGTCTGGCTATCTCTGTCTGCTGCGCTGCAAGAAGTCGCAACACAGATGTGTGGCAGACTGGTGCTGCTTCCTTTATTTTCTGCAATCAAATGGCAAATTGCCTTTTGCAACTGCAACAAAGGCATATTCGGTGGCAGACGGGTGGCGAAATTATTTCCGTTGTCAGTTACCGGGTTGACAAAAAGTTGCAACATTTGCCATTTATACCCTGTAGTTACACTAAAATCGGTTTGCTTATGATGTTGTTAACGTTTTGTCATAGAAATGGATTGTTAACAATATAATATTAATCAACTGCAAAGACTGTTTTGAAGCAAACGTTAAGCAAAGTTGAAGTTGATGAATATTGCATAAATTTGATTCTTATGAATTCCCTAAATATTACCCACTCGACTGAGTTTAACATGTTTTACATTTCAGTTTAAGCTTGAGTTTCAACTTCACTACAACAAGTTCAACCAACAATTTTACGCTGCACTTTTGTATGGTATTTCTCTCCTCTCTTTTCTTTTCTTTTTGCTGCTCAACAATTCATAAATTCCATTTTGTTTTGTTTCTATTCGCTGTTTCTTTTTTGTACTCACTGCGACTGGACGATGCGCTGACGTAGGCCGAGGAACGACGCTTGAAGCCACTGGGCGCTGCTTCGCCGCTGGCGCCACCTGGGCCGCCATTGCCAGTGCCGCTGGCGGGCAGGAAGCGGGAGAGGGCGAGCAGGGTCTTGAACAGTTCGGTCACGCTGGTGTCCTCCTTTGCCGAGCACTCGAGCACCTTGGCCCTGCGAAAGGGAATAAAAAGTGAAGTGGAAGTTAAGAATAACGTTTAGTGTCAAAACTATGCATAAACTGTGGTGAATTTAACGGTTTGAGGGAAGCTGCATAAATTACGCATACGTCATGTGTACGCTGCGTATACGTTATGTTGATGTTGCTATTTTTTTTGTCCCTTCCCCCCCGTTTCGGGGGCAACCCCTAAATTATGACACACATTTACATGACACAGCGAAAAGTAGACAACAACAAAAGTAAACGCATATAAAAAAGCACTATGTTGGGCAAATAACAGCTAGCAGAAATGTAACAGATATGCAAACAAATGTTGAGCTTGAAATGGTTGAATTCTAAAAAAGGCGGGTTTAATAGACAACGGGATACGCTACGAACAGATAATCATCCGAGGGGCTTGGAAGGGTGCGGGTATTAGGTTACTCTAAGCTTGTTTTACAGGGTATCACAGGGATGCAAAGTAAATGTTTTATTTGCCACATGCTTGTGGCACAGCAACAGCAACAAAGCTGTCAGCGCTTATGTGCTTGCCACAAAAATGCACATGTCAAACGTTAAACAAGTTAAAAGCTGCAAAACATTCTTAAATAAAGATGAATTATTGAATTATATGTCTGATGACACTTTAAGAAGTTGAAGTAAGTAATAGAAAAAAAGGTACTAAGTCCTTGAAGTAAGAGACAACATTTAAGCCAAGTTCTGGCCACTTAAACATAGTATGTTTTCGTAACTCTTAGCCACGCAAAGGCAACGAGTGACAGTACGCCATGAGAGCCAAAAAGGAGTCTTGGCTAACGAGGCGTTCAAATGGCCAAATAGGTCGTATCATGCATTTTTGGCCAGTGTTGCGGACAACGAAGCGTGCAGCAAGTTGGCCAATTGCCTGCTTCATGTCTGTGGCAGCCACACAACAGGCATCAAGCCAACCACACTGCAACTTTAATATACACACATATATATATATATATATTTAGTGATTGTAACACTTTAATGTTTATTTAAATTTATTATTTATGCATGCGCTTGTGTGTGTGCGTTTATTATTATAAAATTATGAATTGTTAATGCACTAAGTGAAATAAAAGTTTATCAAAGCTGGGTAAACACAATTTGTTTATGTTGACATACAAAATTTGTGTTAACCGGAAGACATCTGAACATAGAAATTGTATTTTATTTTGAAGCGATTTAAATGCGTAAATGAACTGTTTGTTTAATTGTTAGCTGAGATAAATGCATTGCATGATAAACTGAGTGTGTGTGTCCGTGAGTGTGTTCTTGTGTTCGTGTGAGGTCTGCAAAAGCGTTCAACCGCAGACAGACACGCGGCAACAAATTGCAACGCAACACAACGGCCATGCAGCAAATTGCAACATGTTAAGAGAAAGAGAAAGAGAGAGAGAATAGCCACGAACAGAAAACCAACCCAAACCGCACAGGCTTGAAACCGCTGCAAACCAACAACAACAAAAAAGGAACAAAGGTGCACAAGTTGGCACGTGAAGTGGATATGTGTGAGATGAGTGAAGTGGATGAGCCACAGCAGCGGAAAGTTCAAGGTATATACGTTCGTATTGCTTAAATGTTTAATCCAACAGAGATTTGTATGTATTTTGCATATATTTTTATATGCCTGTACTCTTTGTACACACATTTCATATGCGAGCCGCCGCGTTGCATGCGTGTTTTTCCCATATATGTTTTATTAAACAAGTTTACACACGCTTGCTTAAACAGCAACACGACTCAGTCACGCCTCTTGCCCCAGCCTGTGGCGCTTGAAATTATGGTAAGTGCGGCCAACACATTGCCCAGATCCAGGAAGCCATGCCACCCTGCCAGCAACCTGTACCAACTGCCCCGTCCATTACTATCAACACCCAACTGTAAGTGATTTTTATGAACGTGCACTTTATTAAGGCCACAATTATGTTTCTGTATTTGTGTGTGAAGTGAGTCAAGCGACACAAACGGAAGTTCAACTTTAAATCGTGTCAGATTTAACAGCAAATTTCTTCACGCAAATGAGCTTTCGACTGTATTTAAGAGCATGGCAATAAAAACACATTTACAAATGCGCCAAGTACGTAATCAACTTGGCCAATAAGCTTGAGCAAATACTTTGAAATTCAATGGTAAACTTTTAAGCAATAACAAGGTAAGAAAACACAAATTTCACACTCTTGCAGGCAAGGGTAAATGGTGGGGAGCCCTTGATTGAGTGATTAAGCTGAGGATTAAAGTCCTAGCTGTGAAATGCTTTAAGTCAATCAAACAAACACAAACCTGACTAATGGTTTTTCAGTAATAACCAAAAGCTGTTACATGTTTCATAAGAAAAATTGTAGGCAAAAGCAGATAACAAGCCAGACGAGTGAAAGATATTTGAGTTGTTTTATTTGCCTCCTGCCAGCTGTTCATCATTTTTTTTTTCACACAGTTGATGCCCCCTTGTGTGTCGTTGTGACGTCGTTGTGCAAGCAATACAAATTGTCATAAATAACAAGTTTTGTCAATAATAATACAATAATATGTATGGAAAATGTAGCTATTATGCCATACAACCTGAATGTTCACATAAGTCAGAAAGATGTGTGTCTTATGCATATGCAACACAAGCTTGTTGCAACACTGTTGGCTGCTTAGCATGCAAAGCTCGTCGAGTGCATTGAACGTCCTTGTCTGTTGGCAGCAGCAGAAAGGATGCAAGGAATATCAATGCCAAATTGGTAGGGGACACCAACTGAGTGCAACTGAGTGGCAATTAGGTTGTATTCTGTACAGTGAAAACTCTATTTAATGCCACTCCTTTCTCCCACCCTCTCAACCTCAATTTTTTGCTGAAGAAACAAGATTTTTCCGAGCGCTTACACAAACCCAGACGGCGAACGGCCAGTAGTTTAATTTTTTTGGTAGCTGCCACGCCCACTTTAGCACTGCCATTTGTGCAACCTTATGGCCGGCAGTCACGCTTTTTATCGCTTAATTTCATTTCTTGCATTTAATTGCATTTAATTGCATTTGTCGTCAGCTGCTGCTGTTCAGGCCATATTGCTGCTGCTGCTGCTGCTGCAGTGGCTTACATTTGTTTTAGCTGCACAAATTTATGACCCATATTTATTGCATTTATACTTTGCGTTGTTATTTTTTGCCTAATTGCAATTGCAATTGTTTCGTGACTTTTACAACGAATTTCGTTAATAAATTACATTCTCTTGTATAATTAAAACAAATGAAACCTATCACTGTTACTCACCTGAGGCGTGGCAATTCACAAAAGACCCAATCTGTTACCTCCTCGTGACGCACTTCCCGATGAGTCGTTGCCAGGTCGGCTTTGTTGCCAGCGATAACAATGGGTATATCCTGTGAATAGAGAGAGAGAGAGAGAGCAAGCAAGAAAGTGATAAGGGATTAGTCCAACTATAGTGTAAGCTGCTGCCACAATTATGCTGTCAGCGAGTGGATTGAAAGCCAGGCCAAAACGAGGCAGACAACGAAAAAGATGCGTCGGCGTTTATAATTGACACCCACGCACATGGCCAAAACGCGTATACAGCGCACAAAATGGAATACCAAGAAAAACGAGAACAACAACAGCAGCAAAAAACAACAATCAAGAATTTCTTTTGTGTATGTGTGGGGAAAAGCAGCGAGCGTAAAACTCAAATTCAGCGCCTGAAAGACTTAAAGCAATGTTGTGCACTTTATTTTTCGCGAATACTCTTGCAAGGAGTGTAAACATTTGTGTTAGACGTTTAACAAATAATAATGGAATATAATATAATCTTTTGGAACATCTAAACAACATAACAAGCAGTCTTTTAACAAGAATGTATTCGTATTCTTTTTAGCACGAGTTTTCTTACATTTTCTTAGCTAAAGTAGACGACTTTACTATATCTTATTTTTATAAGATTTTTAATAACTTTCATTAGTTTTTGTTTCTAAATTTTTTTTGTACTTTTACTTATTTCTTTCTCATTTTAAAATACTTTAAACTCAGATTTTATTCTAAGTTCTTACTTAGCTTAACTTCTTACTCCATGTTTACTTTCTTTACTTCTTCAACATGAAGAAGATACCTATAAATTTTACTTGAATCTAACTGCAAGTGTATTTAAACTTCGATATGCCGTAATTCTTGACTGTTGCTTCGCCATTTTTGTATTTTTTAATTGCTTTGGGGCATTGAAATTGGGTTACACAAGGGATTTTTCATATATGTACGTATATATTTTTAACAAAACTTTCTCCAGCTGTGCTAATTGCATGCAAAATGTAGAGCCAAACGCTGTACCAAAAAGGCACAGAGTGTAAGAAGAGTGTTGATAAAAACAAACCTACCTGAAAGTCGGCGCGCTGCTCACGAATCTCCTCGAAGCACTGTTTAACACACTGAAAGCTTGGCGCCGATGTCGTCGCATAGACCAGCATGAAGGCATGTGCCGTGGCAATGGAGAGACGTCGCATAGCAGGGAATTGCATGTCACCGGATGTGTCCAAAATGTCCACCTGCAATAACAAGAACAACAACAACAAACATATAAACAAACAAACAAACAAGGGGCAAACAAGTTAAGTCAAAAGTCAACAGCAGCCACAACACACACACCCACACACCCGTCTACGTAGTATACATAGGAGAAAACATAGGGCAACTGCGTATAATTAAAAACGAAATGTCAAAGTGAAAAATACATGAAGGAAAACATATTGTATTACATGGTCCGCTGAGGCGTATGCGTAATTTCAGCGATCAACCTGGAGCCCTTATTAATGTTTTAATATGTATATAACCCTTTGTGTGCGTGTGTATCTCTGTAAGTGTGGTTGTACCCAAATATTACTCATACGCCACATGGCAAATGCTGCGGTTAGAGTTTTAATTTGATTTCCAATATTGCATTAAGCCCATAAACAGTTCAATTTGAACACCACAAGCTGGCCAAAAACATATTTTATACACTTGACGTGACGCACAACAACACACACAAACACAAATATACACACAAAATTTAATTTAAACTCAAATTCTATTCATCTTGAAAATTTTTATTGGTTTGATTTTTTAACAGAGATTTTTTCTTTTGTCGCTGGGTAAAATATTCATTTATTTCGTAAATTGATTTTATGCTGCTGTGACCTGAGCCCCAAAATGCAATAAAACTATATATATAAAATGTTTTTTGATACTAAATTGATTATCAGACTGCACTTCAATCGAATTTGACTTATTGCCACAGATATGAGTGACTGGTAAGGTTATCAAAACCAACAAAAATAATATATAAATAAAAGTAAAATAAACTAATTGAATTGGGTGAGCATTTAGGTGAAACATATACAAGTATTTTGTTGAGTCTTTTAGTCCAAGAGTCATAAGTTGATTATTGAAAGAGATTAAAAATCAAAAAACCAGTAAAATTTGAATATTTTTCCATGCCTGTAAACACATATTGTATAAGAGTATTAGAATGTATATAATCTATAATCAATACAGCATATGCACAACTTAGAGGTTTTATGTTTGAATTAATGCAAAGGATATTAAAAATAAAACCAAATATGTTACGAATAGAAAAAATCGCTCAAATTATATTTTGCCCTTATGAATTTATTGAAAGTTGGGATTTAGCATGAAAATTATTCATACTGAGTTTTAATTGTAATTTGACTAATTGTTGTGTAAGCTAACAATAACTTTACCATTATCATGCTTTAATGTTTCATTTTCAAATACATACTAATCATTTAAATTGTATCAAATTACAAATTATTTTAAACGAAACTTTCACAAAGCAGCATTTTATTTCAAGTATTTTGTTTTGCACGCAACTAATGGAAGCATTTCAAGTCTCAATTTGCAAGATAATTGCACTTGAATTCTTGCTAGATTATTGTTGCTTATTTGTATCCGTCTTAAGAGGCTTTTGGCCATGCGACTAAGAGATATGTTTTAAGCAGCTGAAATTTTATTTTAAATTGTAAATTCAAACGTTCTTTGCAATGACAGCCAAATCCTCTCTGATTAAGTAAGGTGGAATTGCTGTTCAAATCCTACGTGATGCCCATTAATCCCCAGTGCCAGCATCTGTTTAACGTTTATAAATATAACATTGTGTGCAGCCCAATCTCTGTGCCTGTCCCATGTTCAGGCAATGGTGAGTAGCCGCAATGTCAACAGCATGCCAAAGCCAAGCATTTAGCGTTGGTGGTTAACAGCGACATCGAGCTGACACATTCAGGACCTGGTTTTGTGCTCCCGGCCATTGTCCGCATGGTGAGGCCATTGTTCGGCAATTTGTGGCGCATTGTTGCGCCTCGTGATCGTGCCTGATGCTGATGCAATTGCTACTCCTAGCCAAGTGTAAAAATATTAAAAAAATGCACGAAAATGCGCAACAACAATGAATAAGCAAACATATGTGTATATATGTATGTGGTCAAGGCTTTTGCTTTGCATTGTTTTGTTTGCGTTCCAGCGGCGTTGGCATACACCGAATTGGCCATTTAGTCAGCGGTATGTTAAACGCTTTCGTTGCTAGTGTTGTATAATGTGGCATTTAATGGTTGCAGCCACAGCGGGTTGCTGCAATCGGTTAAACGCAAAACCATGTTCCATGTTCTTCTAATAACAAAATTCTATTTCAAATTGAATTATGGCTGGCAAAACTACGTGGCGTATACGCAATATTTTGCTAGAACGTAAAAAGTTGCTTGCGGTCAGGAAAATTCAATCAAATGCCTGGCATTTGGTTTTCAACTTTTTAACTAACAAAAAAGTATTAGTTGCAGTTTGCCGAGCAGCAAAAAACATAGTGAAAGTGTGATTGCCGTTGCCTCGGGCATTTGGTCAAAGTATCGAGCGTTAAAATGAAATTAATTAAAGCAAAAATTCAAGCGGTGATGACATTGTCGATGATGGTAGACGCCAACGCCAATGCCAACGCCAACGCCAACGACAATGTTGTCGCCACCACCAAGAGTGTCAATGTCGCCATTGCCATCACCTTAACGCAGTTTAGTCAACATCAATTTGGCGTACGCCCTGCCATGGCAACCATTGAGCCAGGCAAACGAAGAGATTGATACACTTGGAAAACTGTTAGGGCTTAAGGATATGCCAAAACAGTACACATAACTGAAATATACTATTTAATGTTTTTCAAGTGTATGGCAAGAGAAGGAGAGCAAAAGATACCTATTAATCAACTTTTTGTGGTGGGTCTGCGTTATGTGTGCTGTGTGGTTGTGTTAGGGGCAACTTTTGAGCCAGCAAATAATCAGCTCATGCAGCAAGCACTGAATGATGTGTGCCATCAAAGGCAGTGTGGCAGGGAGACAGACAACATCACAGCATCATAATATCCGTAACATGTGTTTGTGTGTGTGTGTGCGTGTGTCTAAAATTCTTCTTGTTTTTTTTTTTTTGTTCAAGTTGTTGCCACAGTTTTGAGGCGTAGCGTGTAAATTTGATTAATGAGCGTTCTTGTCTCACTCGCTCGCCTGCTAGCTAACTTGTTCTAAGCCCATGTTTTCAAGTATGCCTTTGCAGGCGTTACAAGATTTAACTATGTATTAATACAGTATATCCATAACTTAACCACTTTACATATCCTCAATTTGCGTTGCTCTTACAGCCACTTGAATGTTTAATCAAGTTTTGCTTGCAGGCACAGTCACAGTGTTTAACTTTTAATGGATTAACTTAAAGCTTTGTACAATTTTAACATAGATGTATTTTAAAACTTGTCAATTGCTTTAATTTTCCAGCTGCATAAGTTCTTCATATATGTATGCATATACATATTAACCTTTGGATGTATTCAGCATTTATATTTAGCCAACTTATTTATAATTCACCCTTAAAGGCACAGCACATTTTCCGCAACGATAACTTCGCCCAAACAACATAGAAATTGATTAAATTGCATTAAATCTTGCTTCTGAGTAAAACGAAATATGTTTTCTACTTCGTTTCAGCATTGGCAATCCTACTGCAGCATACAAACTGCCCCAAGTACCAACAACACTAGTCGACTGGACACAGCTTAGCTCTGTTCAGCACAGCGTTTGGCAGTGTGCAGCTTGTGATTTAATTAGTGGCTCACTTCCAATTGCTTGACAGCAGCATCTGCAAGTCGCGTACAATGCTATCACAATTGCAATTGTGCAACTTAAGTGCACTCACTCAAAGTGCAACAGCCGTTTGGTTGGCCAGCACAATCGGCAATTGTGTGAGTACACTTTACGCTTGCTTAAAAATTCTTTCTTAAATGTCCCGGATGTCAACTGAACCAAAAATGCAATAGAAACAAATTGAAAATGTTTTCGTAGTGCACTTAAGAAAATTAACGATGATTGAATCATTATTATTTAATATATTCTATGGCTTTGAGTTCTATTAGATCAGAAGCCGAAGTTCTGTGAACGCATTTAATTTAAGCTCAACATTAATTACATACGAGCCAAGTTAAGTTCTACGTTTATCTCTAAGTGTACACGTTTAATTTGTTAACTGTACGGCAAACAGCATCCGTTTAGGTTAGGGGTAGGCAGCGGTGGCAGGCCAAGTAGGTTGGCTGTAAACAACTGTGGCAACAGGGATGTGCCACTGCCACAATTGCAATTGCTGCAGTTGCACTTAAAACGTTGTCTCTTAACCCACCCGCATCTCTGTTGTGTGTCGTTGGGTTCCCTTATATCTAATGGTCTAACGATGCTTCACCCACTGCATCTCGGCCTCCTCTCGCATTCTCCACTTACCTTAAGTGTGACGCCGCCGAGGTCATATTCGCGATTGTAGAGATCCTCGACGGTGGCGCGGTATTTGTCCGTATAGTTTTTGAACAGGAAACGCTTCACAATGGAGCTTTTGCCAACACCAGCGCCGCCCAGCAACACCAGGCGTATGCGTTCCAGGTCCGCCATTTTGTTATTGTTGCCTTTGTTGCTTTGGGGGTACTTTTATATAAATCGCTTGTCGTTAAATACCGTATTATATTTATCAACTGTTGTTGTTGTTGTTGTTGCTGCTGTCACTGGAAACTTCGTAAATTTGTTTGCTTTTGTAGCTTAAACGCTATTAATTCACTTGTTTGTGTATATTGTTATTGTTTGTGATGCGGCTGCATTAAGTTCTCACTACTGCACTTCAAGCACTTGAATTTCGTCATTATATTCGCATTGCCTTGGGCCTTGTGTTATTGTTGAATTGACTTCCGCTATCAATTTGTTGTTGTTGTTGGGCTTATCGGCAGAACTTGCAGCTAATAACAAACAGCTTTAGCTTCCGCCGGCAACTTTCACTTCCGTTTCCGCCTTAGGGCATGGGTGCTGGCCCAGATTCTCGGATTCGTCTCTTTTTGCCTCTGTGTATATGCGTCTGTGAATGGAAAAAAAAAACAAGAAACTGTTTTAAAGCCTGTTTTCAAAACACATTTTACAAAGTTTTGGGCAAGACTAAAGTTCCTTTAGCTTATGGCAAACTAGTTGAATATGAAAGACCATAAAAAACATAGCCAAACGGATATAAAATTCCATGACACGCTGTGCATATTCTGTGTGTTGTTTATGTTTATGTTTGTGGGCTTTTGTTTATTATTTTATGATAATTGCAAATTTGGCAGCCAGACCAAAATCAGCATAAACACTAATAATAACAACAACAAAAACAACCACCACGAAAGCAATAGCCAGCTGTTAACGTTACCACGAAAAGTTTACAGCACCACTCGGCAAGTTATCTATTCGCATAGAGTAGAGCAAACAAACACACACACGCACACATACAAAATTGCCATCCAAAAATTACTGTAAATCAGTGTGTTTGCTTGTGTCTATCGCTATAATTATAATCTGCGTACGTGTTTGCATGAATATACTCGCAACAAACACATTATCAAGCAAGGCATGCACCTGCACTCGCACAACTGTTAGACCGATTGTTGTGTGCAACATTGATAGTGTTTGGGAAAAGCGGCTTGCTCGACTAGCAGTTATCCTGTGTGCCTTTAGAATGTTACTTTCCCAGCGCTCTCTTGAGTTCTCTTAGCTTATTCTAACTAGTACCAGGCAACAAGTACCAGGCAATAGCATTGGCTTGCATACAAAGTATTAAAAAGTCCTTGTTTATTACTGAGTATAAAAAGCCATATATCAATAAACAAGCACACACACAAATGTGCTTACACACGAATGCGGACAAGCGTGTGTGCCACTGAAGCGCACCAAATTTGTGAGTTTCTACCATGCCAGAAATAGAGAGTAGAAAAAGTAACTACAAAAACCCTTGCTTTGTGCATTAGAAAAGCAAAATAAAGTAGAGCCAAGAAGCCCTTAGCAGCTTACCATCTACGACTATCTGTCTGTCTATATGTTTGTCTAGCTGTCTGCCAGTCTGCCTGTCTGGATGCAATTCACATGCTAAGTGCAGCAGGCAATTTAATTTGCCAACACAGTTCACTCTTAAAGTTCAATGTAGTGCAATTTCTGCACGTGTTGCCACACGGCAGCAGCTCGGCAACAGCTTTGCTTGCCTCAACTGTGAAGATGTGGTGGCAAGTGGAAGAAACAGCTGCTGCCTAATTGCAATTGCAACGTGATATAATTATGTAAGCTGGCAAATACAATTTATAGCAATCAGCTGCAGAAGACTGGCTGATGACAGTTTCGATTATGTGCGTAAGAGTAAGAGTATGCCAAATTGTTAATTACTTATGTACATGAAGCGGCAGTGTAGGCAAATTTTCAATTTCGATTATAAACAAACAAAGCCAATAGACATGGAACAATTGGCATTGTTGTTTAACAAGTTGTCAACAGGCAAAAGAATGATTTTAACAAATGCTAAACAGACGTCAGACAAACTGTGTCTCTGCCTGTAACTTCTCTCGTGTGTGTGTGTGTGTGTGTGTGTGTGGCTTTAGTCTTTTGTTTAAGAGGCAACAGAGCAGCAGAACAGTTACCTGGTGAATGACAAGTGCTTTGGATGTGCATATGCAAATTGTATTTATGATAGTCAGGCAGAGTAAATATAAAAGCATAGTCTGCACATAATTCGCAACGAAAGGGGACGAGTTAGCAGTAACTTTTAGTTTTTCTTTTTTGTATATTTAAATAAAGCAGACAAAACTAGCTGAAAGTCAAGCACTTTCTGCATCCGTACATGCTAATTTGTTTTGTTTAGTTTTCAACTGTTTTTCAACAAAAACCAAATTCTGTTTATGGCTTAAAATGCGTTTTTCATTTGCATTTCTGGCTGCGATTTCCACTTTTATTAGAAGTACCCCAGAAGAAAACAAAACAAAACAAATAGCAATAATTATAATTATAGTTATTCGTATAATTCTACCACTGAAAGCAATTTCAATTTGTAGTCGTGATGCAAATAGATTAATGTGCAAAGAGCTAGCTGAACGCTGAAGAGGAAAACTTGATTTAATTTGTGGCAGCGCTGAAAAGTAGGCAACACTCCAGTGCAAAGTTGAACGCAACCTTTGCCATGTTTTTCTGTATAAAATTTTAATTAAATCCACTAGGCCTACACACACCCACACACACACACATACCTACACCCACCGAGAAAACAAGACACCAGCTGTGCAACAACAAGAAGAACAATTGTGAATTCCAAAAGTGAACTTTGCATTGTTGTCAACGCCCTGTATTATTTTACTTCTTTTTTTTTAAAGCAACTCGAGTCCCGGGACATGAATTAATTTTTTTTTTTCGGAAAAAAAGACTTAATAAATAAGAATAAAATATAAAAATATTGCTGTTGTTGACATTTGGTTTTGCGTCTTTTTAAAGTTTGAGGCATATTTTCCCAGCCTTTCTGTGCATTTTTGTGTGTTTTTATTTATTCCTGCCCGCCTCTGTTAAACTTTTTCGATGCGTGTAATATTCTGTTGTTGTTTGTTTTGTCTGCTTGCTGAGGCAAAGTTACAAAGAAAAATATATATAAATATATACGACACGAATGGAAATCAAACGTGAGTTTGTTTTCTTCAACAAAGTTCCCCTTGTTATTTATTGTTATGGTTTGGCATATTTTACAAACAGGTCGAAGGAGCGTTTTTTATTGATAACAAGCAAAACAGCTTCTTAAAGATTACAATTGCGTCGACATGACGGCATTCAAAATGTCATCAAAAGCACATTTGTCAGAACAGAAACAATTATGTAGCTGCACTAACTCAGGGTTGTTGCTTTCTGTGTGTGTGCAACATAAAAACCCCCAGCATTGTGGCTTAAAAACATGACATACAAAGTAGCAAATGCTCACACAGATAGAGAAAGACAACTAGCTTAAGGTTCTGACATTGTCATATATGTATATATGACCACGACTTATGTACGGTTTTATGTTATGTGAAGGCGGCAACGGCTGACAGAAAGTGCTCAACACATAACGATTGCCAGCCTTTTTTTTCACACCCACTCCACACACACACACATAGACACACATGATGCTCATGTTAAATGCTGGGTATATACAATATAAATATTCATTAGCTGCGTGTGCGTTTGAATACAATTGCTGGGACCCCTTTGCTTGGGCCGGCTTTCCTCGGAATGTAGTTTATTAAAATGCCTCGAATAGCGCTGGGCAACCGAGAAATGGTAGCTGGCAGCTGACGAGTGAAACCCGTTAGCCACACACAAATACACACCAACCAAAACAACAAAAAAAAAGGTGGAGTAACAGATGAAAAAAGCTCGCGCCTTAAAGTACGCAACATTGATACGTTCTGACATGTGTGTGTGGGTGGGTGAGTGTGTGTTCGTGTTCGTGTTTGTGTCAGATTCACACTACTTTCGCTTGATCGCACTGGCAGCCATTTTGAGGACATTGTTGTCAGCTGATGGCATATTTCCAATCTTCTTTCATTCAATGAAAGTTTAAAGGCGAAGTAGCTGAAAAGCTCACTTTTTGGCAGCATCAGCTTATGTACGGCTTAAATCACAACCGATAGCCTTTGCAAATGTTTTCACTTCTCTCGGCTACTTAATATATCTGCAATTAAATGTGAAGTTTGCCACTTTAACAGCTGGCCAAGCAGAAGACGATTTTATTGCCATAAGCTTAGAAAGAAGATTGAATGAAATATTCTGTAAAATATATCAACTTAAAGTAAATCAAAACTAAAGAGCACCAAGTACGATTTACTCTGTCAAAATTTTATTAAGTTAACAAGATTTCTTTCTTTAACATCTGCTACAGCAAATTGTCAGCAACTCTTTTCAGGAAATAATTAGTCGAATTTATGGACGTTGGGTAAACATTTAATTTAAGTGTTTATGTTTATGGGTGGCTTGTGGTTTTTGTGTCTCTTAAATCATTAAATCCGGGGCCAACATAAAGCATGTGGTTAAAACCAAAATACATATGTATGTATAAAAAAAGAGTATGTAAAGCTTTGGCTTTTAGCTTTTGGTTTTGGCTTGTTTTCGACCAAATTTATTACAATTAATTTGAGCTGTTAATGGAGGCAAGACCGCAGCAATTAACAAATTATTTTATGATACACACACCAGGTCAGGGCATAACATACAGCCTATGTGTGGGGGTGTGTGAGAGTGTGTTGTTAGCCAGTCCTTCTTGCTGGCATAATGATTACAAACTGGCGTCAGCCGGTGACTAAAAACAGGTCCAGAAGCGATGCTGTTAAACTGTTGATGACAGACGCTGATGATGCTGCTCTTTATGGCAGATAAAGACACACACACACACACACACACCCACAAAGAAATTGTAGCATGCCACAGAATGGCCAAAATGTAAAAGAGAAACGAGCCACCTGGCTCATGTTCTGCGCGGCATTGAAGCCTTTTTTTCTGGTTCAATGGCGTGCAGAAAATGGGTCACTTACTGTTACTTATTTATACTAATCAGAGCGAATTGCCGAGGAGCCAAAGAATAAAGAGAGTGCTTGGGCCAGGTGTAGGCGTGGTGGCATGTTGAAGAGACAAGTGGCAAGTGGGTGTTCTGTTTGCTGCTGCTCGTATTCGGGCATTTCCCTTTTATCTGCTGCTGCTGCCTCAAGTGTTATTAACAACTTTGTTGATGTGCCTAAATTTAGCTGCACAAAAGTTTTTGGCGTTGGCAGAGGTTGCTGTTCGTGGCGCTGGCCAAGAGAGTGTTTTTGGCCTACCTCAGCGTTATGCAGTTTTGTTTAAATGCAAACTGGCTTCATTTTTTTTGTTGCTGTTTTTGGAAAGGCTTCTTATAACGTAGATCAAAAGATATTATTGATATAACTTATAAGATTAACCAGTGACATTCCCATCTAATCCCATTTTCCTTTTGTAATCAGCAAGAAAAAAAATAAAAGGGACGAATTTATAATACGACTTTGTGGTCTGGAACTTTAATCTAATAAATTTGATTGCAACTGAAGCGTAAAAGCCAAACGGGTAAAAAGCTGAATGCGCTGTAAGCAGAACAAAGACAAAAAAAAGAAAAAAGGTCAGCAACCCATTCTGGCATGGCTTAGAAAATTAATGCAAAAACCTAATCAAGCGCATAATGAAGTTGCAGCAGCCGCTTCTCCCTTTCAGTTGTCTCACAGCCCGAGCAAATTGTTAACAAGGGAGCTGCTATCGACCAGCTGACAGTTGCCAGATCTTTCAGCTTTTAGCTTTACAACTGCAACAGCAAGAGCAACTGGCAAGTGTCACGTCACAATGACGACATCATCGATTGTCAACATCTGTGGCTGCTTTTACAAATTAAACACAAACATGAGCAGCTGCGGGAAGCAGGGAGCAAGGAGCACCAAAGCGGCCAGAAAGAGGTGGCAGGGTAGGTGAGGAAGATCAGACTGCTCCTTTTGTGTTTGTCTTTTGGTCCAAGAAGCATGCCAAACCCTTTGCCATCATCAACAGTAAACACACGTCATTATCATCATGGCGCTTGCACCATGGAAACAATAACTACATTAAATGGTAAGTAATATGTATAAATTTAAAAAAAGAAGTAGAGAAAGTTGTCTAAGCTAACCCTTAATATCATTCCTAATAATAACTAGCAGATGTTTGCCAGTATGGCTTAAGGTCCAGAGTACTCTATGAAAGTGGATTCTGCTTAGAACTTAACTGATTTGTTTCTAATAATTGCTCTGAATCGAAAATTATTAACATTAACTGTTTTTCTTCCCATAGTGCTCTGGCATTCGCATTGCACTCGACATCTGACTTTGATGACGGGGCACGTAGTCCAAAAGACTTGGAAACTTTGGCTCAATTGGCCTTTGTGTGTGTGTTCTATCCGCCATGTAGGTTAATCGCATACGCAAACCAATGTGTGTGTCTGTGTGTGTGTGTGTTTGTGCGCGCAGTTTTCACGCCAAAGAAGATTGCACTTGCCACAAAACTCTGACCCACTTGTCGCCACCACGCTTCCCATCCACTAACTGTGTGTGTGCCCAGCAATTTTGGGCAACTCCTACTTGTTTGTTTAGCGCTTGTATGTGTGTGTGTTTGTGTATGCGTATTTGTGTCAAGTGCAATAAAAATTGATAAGTTTTGTCAGCACTTTATGCACTTTGTGTGCGTGTTAAATATAAATTGGATATTGCAACACTTGAACTATAACAAAATAAATGTGAATAATTGAAACAATGTGCGAATGTGGAATATTCAAATGCTGCATGACACTCATAAAAGTGCAAAGTTCTAGAACAAAAACAATAACAAAATATGACACAAATAGATTCACAAAGACATACAAATATGTGGAACAGTAAAAATAAGAAATGAAATGATTAATACAAAATGATATACATGTCACGCCTTTGAACAAAGGCAACTGAATAATTATTTGCTTTAAACATTTCATGTTCGATTCAAGTCAATTGATTGCAAATACCAAGAACACGTGGGCATTTGTTAGCAATATTACATAACATATCATAATTTTGTATTCCTTTGAATATTGACTTATTGAATGCATGCAAAAGAAATTCATTAGCTATTTCAAAGATTTTCTCTGGCATTTCAAAGACTTCGGCATTAATTGAGTTTGCCAGGGGGAAAATGTTCCCAATTTAAATGAGAAAACGATGCCTTGTCAAAGAATTGCCAGCTAACCAATACACTGACATATAAAACAAAACAAGTGCACACACACACACACAGTTATACACAATAGCTTGTGCTTTTGTTGTGTTGAACTTAAATGGCAAATATCTGACGGGATAAATTGAGCTTATTTATCAAAGTTTTAATTAAAAACTTCATAGCATAGCATCGTCTCTAAATTGCTAAGTGTGTAATTACAACTGCCACGACAGCAACAACAACAACAGCAACAGCAACAACAACCGGAAGTGGAAGAGGAACGAAGAACAGTAGCAAAATCTGAACTCCTCAAGCGGCCCAAGAGCTTGATGATATGTATTTCAGCGTCATTACGCACTTCGGTGCGCCCTAATGTATGCAACAAACAAAAAAATACAATTCACACAAAATTGAATTAGTCTTAATAAACACGAAATACCAAGACCAGTCGCCAAGACCAACCAGCTGGAGGCAGCTGGATGTCCACAAACTCTTAAGTCTTCCCATCCAATGAAAAAAAAAATATTAAATAAAATGTATGCATATAAAAGACGAAGTACTAGAAGTAATAGAGAAGCACTGCAGAGAACAGCAAAAAAATAATAAAAAATAGAAAAAAATTCATAAAGCGCGCTGCGCGTTTTACGCGTGACTGAGTTTAACTGTAGAATGGAAGAAAGCATGGAACAAACAATCCCAAGAAGAGCAGAAATGTTGAAAGTAAAATCACAAACAACATTCCTTGCATTACAAAGGCCACACGACAACGCACAACGAACAACGAAACGGCAAGAACAAAAGAAACAGAAGGAAGAGTAAAAACGAAATTACCTAAAAATTGACAAAGTTCTGCTGAATATTACACATTTCGGAACGAACTCTCTGGTTGTCTACCTTTATGCATATACATCTATAGATATAAATATTTATATTAAATCAGTGTTGATTTCATATTGGAACCCAGCTAATACCCAGTAAATACAGCTAGCTGTGGGGCATACGCCTGTCACCTGTCTGTCGCCGTGGCTTGCATTTACTTTTGATTATGGTAAAAATGCTGACATTGCCAGTGCTCTGTGGCATCCTAATGACAAATGCGACAGCAGCTTTACTAATCAACTCTAATACCCTGTAAAGAATGTCAGCCACAAATGCTAGCCTGCAATATCCTATAAATTTAATTTCCCTCCTTCACCCACAAACACACATACATTTATAGTTGAAATGAGAACGCGTTTCAGAGAAAGAATTTACTCAAAGTGCAGAGCGGAAAAGAGCAACACGAAAAGCCAGCGGCGTTGACAGAACGCCACGTAAATAGGCAGCGAAACAGACAGAACGGCAAACTGACAGTTCGTGCAAAGTAATGAAACAAGAGAAGAGCATTCAGTTGGCCAGGGCGAAAACGCGCAACAACAACAACAACAACAACAACTGGAACATCAAGTAGGGACAAAGCAAAGTAAAACCAAAGTCGCTGTCGCGGCCAAAAGAAATATAAAATAAATTGCAAAATGCCAACAAATAAAAAAGTAAGAAATATGTAAGTATAGTCATGAAATGCGCTAGCACAACCAAACAGCGCCCACAGGTTGCCGCCTCCTGTGCCCGGAGGTCATTGGGCGTTTTACAGCATTGAAGACACAAGCATGGAACCCAAGACGATTATAAAGAGATTTGTGTGTCTGGCTGCCTGTGTATGAGCGGTGATGTGGTGGCTAGGAAAGCAAAAGATGGCAGCTTCTCTGGCGCTGCTGATGAGCCGACTGATTATGATAATATTAGTAGTAATCGTTATCATCAATGTTGTATTTTGGGTCATCCAAGCTGCTGCCCTCAATCGTTGTCACTTCATGCTGGCCATTTGATGAAGTCATTTGCCCAATTTGCAAGAGGAATTTAATACAAAAAGACGTGAATTAAATATTAACAAACTGAAGGCAATATGGTTCGGTATTGATTTGTGGCAGCAAATATTTGTCAAGCGAAACATGCATTTATTTAAAGATGTATACAAATAAGCAAAAGGTTTATAGTTTAAACTCTTTAACAACATTTTGAATACGCAATAAGTTTGCAATTTTAATGAGCTCTTTGCTAGCTCAATCTTAGCTCAATGGGCTATAAATATAATGGCAAATGCTCTCGGAATGTCCCCCAAAACGATTTGATTTGCTGTAAGCAGATGATTCAACCACTCTATCTCTCTCTCTCTGCCTCGCTGTCTCTTTCTAAACTGGGCTCGTTAAAATACCCCGTTACCCAGTGCGTTACATTAATAGCCTGCTTTCATTATGCTCAGCTCAACGATTTAAATATTTTGTTGCCTACTTTTGTGCGCACGACAAAAATGGCCACAGGCAGAAGCTAAATCTCAGCAAAGGGATGCAATCAAACACAAACAAAAAAAACCAACAGCTAAGCCAAAAAAAAAAAAATAAAAAAAAAAATAAAAAACTTTTCACAAAATTCATTCATCCCACTTTGGGTTTGCGGATATGCGAACTTATTGATTGCTTTGGCAATTTCAGTTAGCGGCTGCTCGCAAACAAACTAAAAACTAAACTAAACTGCAAAAAAAAGAAAAATGTAGAAAAAGAAATGATGATGATAAAAGGAAAATCGCAGCACGTGAAGGCTGAAGCTCTGTGTTTGGCAGCGGAAGTTAAGCACAGATTGCCAATAGCCAAACAACAACAAGTGCTCATTGTTGTGTGTGTGTTTGTGTGTGTGTGTGTGTTTGCTGCTGTCTAGTTGACTGGCTTAGAGGATGGCGTCTGCTGCGCTTAATATTGTTGTGGGCGATTTTCAATTTTTTTTTTCTTTCTTCTTCTTTTTTGCTGTGCACTTTGCATAACAACAAAAAACATACAAATAATAAAATACTTAGCTGTGATTGACTAGCAGATACCCTGTATCTATAAGCGACACTTGCATTTCGTTCGTTCAGCCAACTTTATCTACTGTCTGTCTAAGAGAGCATTCAAACAAATGCATTGGCTGATGAGCAAACGAAGTAAAGACGGAAACAAAAGTTTTGCCGCATTCTAACAAGCAATGTCCCGCAATATAAAGGAAACAGATGGGAAGCCAAGGGGTAAAAGTAAAAGTTTGCACAATGTTACTGCGGCCTGTTTAAAGCCAAGTTAGCATGCTGGCCAGCTGGGCATGTCATCGTCAGCTAGTCATTGAAGCATGAGCCGGCAGTTCAGTTGGCCAATGCTTCCTTATTAAAAGTGTCAATAGAAACCGACATTCGACTGTCGAACAGTCGCCAAAACATGACAGTCAGACAGACACTTTGTGGTTTGGATGTCACCTGCTGCTGTTGTTGTTGCTGCTGTGACTGCTGCTGCTGCTGCTGCTGCATTGTGCAACCGTTACCTGAGGGAAAGACAGACAGGTAGTGGGTTGGTCTTTTGTGTAGTTTTGATTTTCCACTTGATGGAGTGCAAATTTATAGCACCGCCGCCGTTGCTGTGCAACGAGGCGTATACTTTTTATCAAATTATAAACATTTTATGTGTTGCTACAAAATGCATTATGCATGTGCAAAAATATGTTTAGCATCATGTTAGTTAATTAGGTTGCCTACCTTTTTTCCCATTCACTCATTTTTGCCTGCATTCTATTTTATTTTCATTAAATGAGCACACAAATCTCTTTTATATTGCAATTAAACAAATTGTCGTCGTTCAACATTAAATGCTCATGAATTTCACAAAAATTTCCACATCTAACATATATAATTTAGTTTCTGAACTACTGCCATTATAACATCAAGTTGAAAGACGTGCTTCAAAACATTTTTACTACCAAAAAAACCAAAAAAAACAAAGAAAAATAATAGAATTTCTGGCCTCTTACACCAGTGTCTGTTCTAGTCTCGTGTCTGTTCTTTTGCCAAGTGGACAGTTGTCGCCAAGATTTGAAATTGCTTTTAATAAAATACAATTTCTGTTTGCTTGGCCCACATTCCCGAAAACGAAACGTTACCCAAATGTTCAAAATGAACATTTAATAGTCATTAAGTGCCACCAAAAGGCAAGCAAACACAAAATTTCTGAACTCTTGTTGGCAAATCTCCTAGGTACACTGCAAATTTCAATAAACTGTTTCCTTAGAAACAAAGCAAGCAAATAACCACTAGCCAAAAAATTTGACCAACACACACACACACGCGTACTAGAGTATGTGTAACTGGTTAGGGCTAAAATGCGACCACAGAACGCTCAAGTCGGCCAGTTCATCCATAAGCACAATTCCACAGCCAGTGTGTGAGTGAGATTTCAATAAAGCCATCGAAGCAGTAAAGCATTGTATGTGCATGTGTGTGTGCATGTGTGTGTGTGTTTGAGGCTTGAGTGCTAGCCTGAGACTACAAGAGCTGTCGTCAAAAAAAAAAGGAAAAAAGAACAAAAACTATTAAAGTAAGTGGAAATGGGCGCATTAAGGCGTGCGCACATAAGAGTCAAGACACTGTACGAAAATAAGGTTGAGTTTTGAGCAATAACGAAATATGATTTTAGAACTTTTCTGAATCTTAAATGTTTGCTTTAACTTTAAAAAACTTTGAATTGAATAGCTCCTCGGATTTTTCTCAGTGCACTTGTTTGGACAGGGTTAACGACAGGCGTTTCCAAAGCATTCGACGCTTGAGCGCTCTCGCCATTGACATTCTAAAGAAGTCGCCTTCAAATTTGAACCTTTTATGTGCTTTTAATTCTCACATAAAGAACATCAAATGAATAAGTATATCATCATATATATATAGAAATTTGATGATTTATGGTACCCAATACCTTTCATAATTCTGGATTGTATTTTTAAGCCCTGATCGTCTCTAGTTCCCTTTTTTGCTATTTGAATAAGCATTGCACTGGCTTTGCTTTTCTTTTTTGTTTTCAGCTGCCGCTGTTCGCATAAACACACGGCGTATGCGTAATATGTAAATATAAGCATTTGGTGACTGGTGAGTGTTAAAAAAAAAGAAAAAAAAAGCTATGCTCCTTGGGGCATTATGGGATATTTTCTTGCTCCCCAATGAGTCAGCAGTCATTTCGAGTGTGATCCATTAATAAACTAAGGACAAGTCATCATTGCTGATTCGAGTGGAAAAGGAGAAGTTGTCCCTTCTGGGGCTTTTGGCTGCTTCATTAGTTGCATTAGCAGCTTTGGTTCCCCAAGTGCAATTAATTACATGGCATATATGCAAACAGAAGGCAGTGTGGGCATCAACAGCATCAACAGCAGCAGCAGCAGCAAAAGCATCAAAAACAGGCTTTATCAATTCCGAGTGGATGGCACAAATATAATTAATGGCCAACATAGAAACAAACACACACACACATATATTAACTAGTGTCTTTTGTCTATGACAAATGATAACGATGCGGTCCAAAAACAACAGCAGCAGCCACACACACTTATGAACCTAAGCAGCAAAGTGAGGCGTCGTCCCAATCTTTAATAAACAGCCAACTTTAATGTGTGCCCAATGGATATTATTGTGTGCTCATATAGGCCGCATTTAAGGCTAACTAAGTGAGTGCTACGCATTCGTAGCATCCGGTCTAGACTTTATTATCACACTCTGTGTGAAATATCTAGGCTCTTTATGCACATGCCGGCAAATGAGATACGTACTTAAAGATACAACAAAACAAAAATTGAATGTAGAAAAAAAAATGTGTATAGAGGAATATCAGCTATCTACAGGCAAGTCACAAGCTAGGTGGGTGTGTATTAGTAAGTGTGTGTGTGTGTGTTTGAGTGAGTTCGTTCGCTTGAATGTGCTTGTTTATTCCCCATTTGCAGTTGCCAGTAGAACGTTTAATCTACCATAAACACATGACTGAGTATTAAGAGTGGGTGTGCGAGTGTGTGTGTGTGTGTGAGTGTGACTCGACAGGTAAGTGTTTTTGCTAAGCTGTTGTGATTTTTTTATCCACATCGGTATTGTTGCGACTAAAGCAAGTAAATAAGTTGAAAAGACTGCCCACCAAAAAATATATATATATATTTATTTTGGGGTTAATGTTAAAGCTAAAGCCATCTACTGCGAAGTTAAATTCTGTCTTTGACATTCATCATGTAATATTCAGAAGTAAAAGCAATTACGCTGAGGAAAAACGTTTTCCTAAAAAATCGCATTATGTGATTTTGAAATAGTGCAAAATGCGTTGCACAAAATGTAAACTATGCTTAAGAAAGAAAGTTAGAAAATGAAATTAAAATCCAACTGTGTGTGTGTGCGTGTTTCGATTCTAGGAATTAGTTGCTCCTTATGCTGTCTACGATTCCTTGAACTCAACCTTTGACTTGGCCTATGCTAGCGGCATTAATTCGTATTATAATGCTGTAATTTATTCAAATTACTTAATATTAATATATGTGAATTAAAATTGCAGCTTCAATTACATTTATAGAGCAGCAGATATATCAAATCCGATTATAGAAAAGGCACATGTGATATACTCTCCCCCCCCCCCAAAAAAAAGGGACATAAATGTGTAGCGACTGCTTTTTCTTTTCATATTTATATGACAATTTTAGAATATATTGTTAAAAACTCAAACGCATACTTCAAGGCACGAGGCCCTCAGGCACTCCAGCCTTTCTCTCGATGTATTTGTGTGTGTGTGCCATGTGCGAGCATAATAAAAATACATAACATGGCGCCATGGCATTGTGACCAAGGAACTTAAGCTATCCGGTGATGCGACATCTGGCGTTGGATGGAGGCAAACTCAAACAGGTTTCGATTTTCGAGTGGCATATAAAAAACATAGAAACAACAACGAACAACAACAGCAATAAAATGTCGCCTGGCTACAAATTTAATACGCTTACAATAAATTTTCATTAGGTGTTGCGAATGCTGGCGTTAAATCTGATTTGGCATACAGAACAAGTGTAGAGCAATCAGGAAAAACAAAAGCGTACAAACAATTTAAATTGAAAGCATCTTCTGCTGTGTCTTTCTCATCACCTGCAAAACGTGCTGGTTGATTGTTGTTGGTTACGTTTTAATGCGCTCGTAAAATGCAGAACAGGTCAGAGCCAAGGATGGACAGAGGAGCGTACATAAAAAACAATCTCATACACAGATTGTATGTTGCTGGCTGGCTCGCTTAGTAGGTCAAAGAGATTTCGCTGTTGTTGTTGTTGTGGTTGTTGTTATTGTGCGGCAATGCTTACCTGACGTCGACCTAATCACCAAAGCTGTTAAACACTGAAACTGAAGCCGCCGGCCAAAGACGAAAGGTCAACTGCTCGTTGGCACGTGAGATTGATTAAGCGACTGATTTATTGTTTACTGGCATACGCACTAACACACACACAGACAAAGAACAAACGCACAATATGTATTAGTATTGTTGTCTAGCACTGCGCACAACTGAGCATTACAAATGGGAATTCAAAACGCTTATCCGTTCACCATGCCTGATTTACCAGTCGTTCTTTGGCAACACTTTTCTAGGACTTAAACAGGATGCGATGCGAAACGCGCACGTTGCTTACAAGTTGAAAACTGTTTGGTTGTTCGCTCTGTGTGTTGCTTTTATAAAGCCGCCAAACTGTTTGCCGCCAAAGCATTCAAAACACAACATGTTCGATGGCGTGTTTGCAACGAAAACAATACTTCCAGCGTGTCAAGGCGCAGGCGTTGTCTAGGGGTAAAGGATGTGTTCGAATTATGGCACAGCAGCAATTCATATGTGTTTAGCCGGGACACAAACCACAGCTTTTGCTTCGCACTTCGAATATGCGAGTTCTCCTCAAAGCTGCTGTTGCTGGAAATGTTTGGTCTTCAACATGTTTGAAGCTATGCTATTAATCGCGTTGCCAACTTTGCTCTTGGTCCTGTTCTACTCTCTCTCTCTCTTTCTCGCTCTATCTCTCTCGTTTTGTGACAGTTCAATTTGGGCATGTTGCGTATGTCAAGAATGCGTTGCATTTCTTTGAGGCGTTTTCTAATATGCTGCATCTATTGGACAAGCTATTATCAGTTGGCTTGTTTGTTAAATGTTTCAATTAAACGCGCATTTTGAATTCGCTTTAGGCCAAACATGTAAAAATTAAAAAAAAACAAAATGCCTTGCTTTAGTTAAAAGTTTTTGTTTCTTTACATAAAGTTAACAAAATCAATTTAAATATTTAAATAGTATTGTTTTAATGCCAATATTTGGAATGTTTAGTTGAAAAATAGTTTCAAATTGTTGGAGCAAATTGAGGCCAAGCCCACGTTCCAAAACACAAATCAAAAGACATCAATACGCAATTTAAGCCGAGTATTACAAGGATTTGCTGTCCTGCCTCCAGCATTGCCTCTGTGTCCTTCTCACGCGTGGAAGTGTATGCATATTTGTGTGTGTGTGTGTGTGTGTGTGTATATTGCCTGGCAACGATTCGTTTCGATTTGTAGCTACTCTCCCTGGGCGTAACCCAAACTAATATTGTTCAAGTTACCGCAATCGAATGTCAATAAGAACTGATAGGCTTACAATTAGCCAGCGTACAAGCACGAAAGCTGTCACAGCTCCAGCTCGCAGCTCCATCTTTCAGCTTCTCTTTCTCCGATGAACACCTGTCATCCGGGTGGAAGTTCGAGCATCTGAACACAGAATTTATTACATTGTTTTGTGGCTTCTGTCAATATTGACATGCTCGTTGGTAATATGTGCTTACGCTTTTTAATTATACGCAAAAAAAGAAGCAGATACCAAAACAAAGATAAATAAACAAAAGCCATTGTAACAAACAGAAGCAGAGAGTTATATATTTATATTTAATCAGAATTCATTTGCATTTAATATTCAATAGCATGCGTTCAATTTTAAAGTGTTTGACAGCATTTTGCACTTTTGTAACCCAGCCCAGCCCCCTTTCAAAACCAAAAAACAGACACATTCAACTGCTCTGTCTCGTTTACCCTTTTGATGGCAAACAACTTTCAGCTAACATGTCCAAGTTTTTCATTAACCTGACTCGTCCAGATACGCACGATGGCAGCTGTCTATGCAGAAGAAGCGTTAACTTGTTTTCCACGAACTTCCACACAAACTCATAGTTTTGGTCAATTCTTTCTCGATTTTTTTTTTTATGCCCTGCAACTATCAAATGCAAGCGTTGAATTTTTCACAAGAATTTTGCATATGTTTTCTTGCAGTCTTAAATCGTTAAAAGTGTTGCATATGGCAAATCGATATCATCATTTTAAAGCCAAGAAATGATTTAATACTCTTTAAATTAAACTTAAAAGAATATTCACTTTTCTTTTGCTATTTATTTGCTGAGGTTGGAGTGGAAGATGGTCCACAGGGCGTATGAGTCAAGCATCAAATGCATTTGAATGATTTTGTTTATATAAATCCAATAATGCATTAGCAACACCGTACTGCATTAATTACATCGTTTTAGTTGAAATTCAGTTAGGTTTTCCAATAACAGGGTACACTTGCTGTCTATCATGTCTGTCACAAGCAAATTTTACTCATTTTGTTTTGGTTAACATTTTTTGATGATGCTTTTGCGTTACTACAGTGAAGCGTTCATGGATAGCAGCACAAACCAGGCACCAGGCATCAGGCATCAGGCATCAGGCACCCGGCACCCAAACACATATTTTATTATCATTTTTGCGGTAGTTGTACAATAAGTGAGCGTGTGTGTGTGTGTGATGTTGTCTGGCATTAAAAAAAAAAAAGAGAAAGGTTTTGGACATTTTTTGACCCTCGATACGTATTTCAATTTGCTTTCTCTTCCACACGCCCATTGTTTTTTTTTTTTTTTGCTGCTGTGCATGTTCTTTGAACTGTGCCTGACATTTAACCATGAGACGCACATAAAAAATATTAAAAAAATGGAGGGAATTCTGAATACGGAGAACATCGAATACAGCTCAATCCATTAAATGAGCTTGTTGACAACGCAACAGTAGTTGGCTTCATGGTCAGATGGAGTGCAGTCGGTGGAAGTTTTGCCAAGAGAGCAAAAAAAAATAAGAAAAAAAATTAAAAATGTTATAAATGTGACTACAAAAATGTTTGCGGAAAAAGTTTTGCAAATTAAATGCCAATTGCAATGTGCAAACAAATCTGCACAAAGAAATCTCTGCCATGGCAACCAAAAAGCTATCAAAAATAATGCTCAACAAACACACACAGACACACACAAAAGCACACAGTAGCCCTCACACATAACGTATACGCATAACAAATTTAACTAGAACTCTTTGCCAAGGTAAGCGCAAATGTGCGCATGACATAATTCCTTAATTACCAAAGTTGTCATATGCATTTGAGAGGCAAACGTATCGCACGTAACTACTACTTTCGTTTTTCTTCATCTCCTTTTTTGCCATTCACATTCGTCTTAATATTCTGTGTATTGCCACTGATGCTGATGGCCAAATGTAAGTGACACGTGGACAATTGCGCCTAGCTTTGGTAGTTGAACATGTAAAGAGGAAACTGCAACTATTAAACTAGCTAAGAGATAGTATAACAAGTTGTGCTTTATAGTAGTTACCATAGAGGTATTTGTATAAGCATTTTAAGTGTACACTTAAAGATGCACTTTGGTAGCGCTGTAAAGCTGTTTGGAGTGCTTGCAATATTGATTTGATAGTATTCTGATTAACAATTCTGAGAGCTCTTTGTTCTTGGCTAGCAATAAAATAGTTTAACGTGCGCCACATGGCGTATGATCAATATATTCAAGTGCCAGACCAGTTTAATTAAAACTTTCAGGCTTTGTGTTATTAATAACAATTCAATTGAATCAAACTCTCGAGTTCAATTGAAATACACTTGTTTAATTTCTTTGAACACTTTATTCGGCTCTGTCAAGCGCAGCTTGGGCAAAAACTGTTGCCAATAGCAACTCTTATTAATAACAAACATAATTAGCTGATACTTGGTCTGCGCTACAACAAGTGCAACAGCAATAACCAATTGGTTTGCGTTTACGTTTGCCAATTTGGCTTAATTCTTGTCAAAGGCATTTCAATGACAAATGCAGCTGCGGCCAAAGCATCTCCTTCGATTTCATCACACCTCCGCACTGGTATAGAATGTCTGCAATTGGCATGCAGCAGCAGCAGCATCAGCTACCTTGAGACATGAAATTTCTTATTTGTAGCAGTGAAATGCGTTTCCTTCCGTTTCCGTTTGCCTGCTGCGGTTTGTGCCGCCATTTCAATTTCAATTTGCTGAATGGTAAAATCGTGAAACGCGAAACGCGCGAAAACGCTGCCTTTTTCTCCCCCGCTCTTGTTGCCTCTGACAACACACACAGAGAGAGAGAGAAGTTTGACGCAGTACTCTCAATGCCCCAAAACGCTGCTGCTGCGCTGCCTCCCACACTGGCCACACACCGCAGTGCCACCAATTAGTGCCGTTTAATGTGCCACAACACAGGCGACAGGCAGCAGGCAGCAGGCGGCAAGTCCTTCGAGATCCAAACAACAACAACAACAACTGTCGAAAGTGTAACAAAATCGCACAAAATGTCACACAATTAAACGCAACAAAAACGCGAATTTAATTAAATTGTTTGACACGTGCATAAATCTGCACTTATTATTTTTCGCTTGAATGCTGCAATTGTTGCAATGTTACAATGTTGCACCATTCTTTTGTAACAACAATATTTGATTATAATCAAGTTTTGCATACTCTCATACATAAATGCTGATGAAAATCGTTTATTTTGCAACGCAGGTCACATGCCTGCCAGCTTCCTGTGTATGCAAATAATTGAATTCTAATCGAAACGAGGTTCAATCCCAAAGTATTAAGTCAACGAGAGATTTATAGCAAGTTAATTAATCAAGCCAGCAATTAGTTTTAAAATCTAACTCTATGAAGCTGAACTGAGAGTTAGCTGAAGAATGGTTCTTAGGATTTTCGTTATAAGTATTTTATAAGGGTAAGCCCAACTTGAAACTGAGTTTATGTCTACCAATTACCATTTAAACTCATCTCGCTGGGAAGCCATGTTATTTATCAATTTAAATGATGAATGGATATGACTGTTAGTGTCATGCAATGCCTTAGAATACTCGAGTGAAAGGCATGTTTAACATGCCAGCTGCAAGGCTGTCCTGGCTAGTCTGCCTGCCAGCTGCTTGTTTTAGCCTGGGCAACAGCAAAAAGCACTAACCGGCAACACAATCAAACAATTTTGGCCCAAAAACTACTCAAAAACCTGTACAAAACGAAAATACAACAAAAAACCCACTGCCTGATTGCAGCAAATTTGTTGGCATTGTTGTTGTTGATTTCCTTTTTGTTCCTCGGCATGTGCGTGTGTTTGAGTTAGTGTGTGTGCGTTGTGCCTTGGTCACTTAACGCTGGCATTCAAATTTCGCTGGTGCATCTCGCAGTTATTTTGTTGCTACTTTGTCGTGGATTGATAGCTGCAGTAACTTTGATTTATTGCCCGCTCTTTTTCTGCTGTTGGCAAACACGTGAATTCTAGCGAACAGTAGTCATCCAATATCTGTGCGCTAACTTGACCCTTGGGCATACTGGCCAAACTCAATAGTTGGCAACACACAAACAAGGCCAAAGTCCCCTTTAATAAACGATCAAAGTCACTTGTCGCTAAACCAACAGCAACAAAACCCGTCTCATATCGTTCTATCCGTGCTCTAAAAAGGTCATTTAAGTTATGGCAATCTCTCAATTAAAAAGTAAGTTTATAAAGATAATTGTAATTTACCAGAGTTTGTGGCAAACAAAAGCTTTTCCAACTTGCTTCTTATCTTACTGTTGTTGTTGCTGTTGCAATATACTAGCTGCACTTGACATTGAATGCTGCACAAGACGAAAAACGAAGCACTGGCATTTATTAGCTTCCACTTGGTTAGTTCACAACAGACGCTTATTAGTTCAGCAGATGCACTTCCACTTCACCTTCTAACGAAACTTTCTATAGACAAAAGAAAATTTCAAGTTCATCTTTGAGTTAAAGTTAACTTAACTGTTAAATCTCAAAGTGCTTTACAAAATAACCACCTTTTAAAAGCTTAGCTCCAGTTGGTAATTAAATTCTGCTCCTGCTGTTGTCCTTCAACTGCAACTGACATCCATTTGCAACTGCTGGTTGCGTCAATCGGCTTATGAGTATACCTCATTACCAATAAGCCCGTTCGAGTTGGCCCTTCTTGCTTAAGTGTTTGCTGTGATATGTGTTTGGGGCCAGTTGTGTGTGTGTGTGTGTGTGTGTGCCGCAGCCAAAATGCGATTAGTGATTTTCCAATTTGCACGCCTTAGTTTTGCCTTTTGACAGCTGAATGTTGGCACATATCTAGCCTAGACCCAAATTCCATGGCCGCTTTAATGTTGGTTTTGGGATTGGCAGGCGCCTAAAACCCTGGCCAATTGCCTCAAAAGCTTTGATTGGAATTTTGCCATTGCCTGTGATAGGTTTTTTGTTGTTTAAAGTTTGTGTGACTATTTCAAGAATTTCTATATTTTTTCTATTCATTAATTGTAGTGTAATCTCTTAATTGTGCTTTTTCTGTTCGCTTTAGTTCTCATGATTGTTTGATGATTTCATTTTGTGGCATGTGAATACCCTTAAGCATTTGTCTAGTTAGTCAAACGAAACCAAATAATAACAATGCGAGATAATACTGCCATGCGGTAAACCCCAATTTGTATTTATGAAAAAAAAAAAATTATGGAATAATTACAAACAAAATCTATGAATCAGTAAATTAAAAAACAATATATATAATAATCTTTTGCATGTTAAATTGTTTTCATATTTGAAAAGCAAAAACAGCACAATTCCCTGTTTATTGATAAATTAATAAATAAACAATAATGAAAGCCTCAAATGCTTTATATTCGCTGTGGAAAAGTGAAATATACATTACAAAAAAACAATATTAATAACTTTCTGATAAGCATTGCAAATATTGGGGGGAAACACAATAAATGGCATAAATGAATAATATTAATATAATCAATATAAATATTGTCGTAAGGACTTAAAGGTGAATGGGACAGCTTTAGTGTTGTGTCAATTGACTTTAATAAAAGATTTGCAGATGAAATTCAGAAATGAATTCAGCATTATGTTCAAGTTCACTTCATTAGAGAACAAGCATTAAAGTATTTGTGTTTTTGTTTTGATTTACTAGCTCGAACATTGGCAGCTTGTCGTCCATAGAGTTTCCTACTTGCTATCGCTACCTGATTTGAGAAAGCGGCTTAAAGTATAATTTTCTTTGCAGCTACAGTCTTATTGCTAGGCAACAGCAATATGAATGGACAGTTCCGAGTGTATGCATAAATAAATCCTTATCAAAACATGTGAACCCATTTACTACCTTAATACCTTTCACCCGGCAAAGCTTTCAGCGAGAATATACAATATTCTCTTTGGACAATAGTTATCTATACGTAGCTTGCACCTTTATTGTTGCATGAACTCCCTGCTCTCTGTATTCTCCATATCGATATAGGGATTGAATTGCAAACAATTCGAAACTTGATGTGCAACAGTTGCAGGAATATTGCTTGGTAATCTGTGGAAATTTGAGTTTGTTTAAGTTGCCCCATTGAAATCAAATAAGTTGCCCCATTTCTTATCATATTAGCAATTATTTTGAATAATAATCATGGAAATAGACGCTTCTGCATATTATCGTAAATAGACTTAGAAAACTTTACGCGTTCTTACAAATCTTTTAATTAGAAAGAAATTAAGTTTTTTTTTTTGCTTTAATATATAGTTGAGTGCTTTGAAGACAGACTAAACTTTCGAGTATGCAAGCAAATATATATAATGTTATGATTTCCTTAGCCAATGAAACCACTTGACCCGAGCGCTGGATTGAGTCCGGACTGAGATGGACCCACATAGCGACCGGCAAAGAAAAATGCTTTACTGTTGCGTATAAAGAAAACGAATGGATGATCCACTTTAAAGGTTTTCTTTTGCATATTCAAGCTCATGGGCACAACTTTTAAAACTGCAAAACAATTTTGTGTAATAGAAAAAGTATAATATATAAAAAGTTCAGACTTACAGGTAACTGCTGCTGCCTCAGAGCCTGCCTCGTTGACATTGATGTAGCCTCGATGTTTGGCTGCTGAGATTTTCTGTCCAGTTGCAAACTCAAAGAGTTGCGTTAGATTCGCCTCATTGCCAAAGATCTCTGTGATGCCTAGCTGTAAGCGAATACACTTTATATCCTGTTTATTGGCTAGTCTGTTCTCACCTGCTGCAGCGTTTCTTTTAGATCCATATCGAATTCAACACCAAACCGTGGCATGGCTATCTCCACATCTTCCATGCACATTTTCTTTTCCATTTCGCACCAGTCGAGATTTTTAAGCTTGTGCTCCATATCGATTAGACCACATATCCTATTGGGCAGCATGATGAGCAGCGTTAGGTTCGAGTCCTCGTACGGCAACTCAACAGCTCTGGCATCCAATTCAGGCAATTCCACATACTTGAACTTATCCTCCTGGCACATCATGTCCACCTCGACCCGCCTTTCGCTATCAATGTAGAAGTCGTCATGCATGGTGGACTCAGGCATAAAGGGCTTACGGAACAGACCCTTAAAGTACAGGGCATTTATCAGAACAGCACTCGTATCGCCATTTACCTCATCTGGTTTGAGCAGATTGCGTATCTTGTTCTCTGTTGCCTGCTCCACGAACGCATTGATCTTCTGTGTGGCCTGTTCTGGCTGTGCAAAATTAATTGACTCTGGCTCGGATCGAAAGTAATCCTTGGCCAATTCAATGAATTCCGGTTTCATGCTCAGACTTTCGTTAACATACAGCCGCGTCACAGACTTGAGTGTTAGTTTTGCGCCAAAGTTACTCAACATTGTCCAGAAATTGTGATAGATCGTTGATATCTGTTGACGATCATCGGGTCCCAGTTTCAATCCCTTACGCAGCTGATCTGCCGTTGAGCCCGCTGCACCCACAAAGGCCAGCATCAAAGATGTTTGTATGGACACTGGCGAGAGTATTGCATTGTGGCCGAGCACACATTCATCCTGCGCATTGCTCCTGGCTATCACATCGTACAGCTCCTTGGCAAAGGCATTGAAACAATTGCTGCAGTCTGTCATATTCTACACACACACACATACACACACAGCATCAAAGAAAAAACTATGAAATATTATAATGTTTTTTGTTGATTCATTGTAAATGGCAAATATATCAAATATATCAAAGCTAAGCTATAATTAAGTAAAAACCACTTAATAGTTTCCTAAATGTTGTGATAAGAAACATTCTTTTTAGTTGCAACATCAGGGCCATAAGTTAAGATAACTGAATAACAGTATAAAGAACAAAACCTTTGCAACAAATACAAATTAAAAAATGCCGCTTAGGGTTATTAACTGAAAGCGTTCAAAGCATATACTAAAATGGTAAGTGATGGGGCCAAACTGATTGGTTATTTACCTGAAAGTGTCAACAATGGTGAATATATATATATATATTTATATTAATAACAAAAGCGACCGATTGAGCTGAGTACATAGAATTGACTAACGCCAACAGGTGAGTCAGTACAAAGGCATTGCCAGAAGCGTATAGCGCACATAAAAGAGATAAGATAAATAACAAAGAGTAAGCGTTGAAAGAGCAGACCGGCTGGCAACTCCAAAAGTTAGTGCCATCATAAATTGCATAAAGAATGTCTAAAGTGTCTATCAATTATATTTAAACTAGTTATTTCTGAGACAAGTTCATAAATAATATTGTAAGATTAATTATTAAATCACAGCAATTCTAAAATTAAGAGCTACTTTGAATAAAGAGCAGCTGTACGCAACAAAAATACTCTCTTAAATTTCGGTATCAGTTTTTTGATCAGCGAACAACAGCAAGAAGAGCGTGAAAAGAGGAGAGGAGAATAGAGATTGAAAAGGTTGGGTTGCTTACGGACCAAGCGAAGGCAAATGAAACAAAAATTTTGCTCAAAAGTAGCTGTTGTTTTAAGTTTGTGTCGCTGCTTATCAGTATTTCAATTATGAATTATTAACGTGCGGCTCTAAACGAAACGCAGATTCGCATTTTCACTCAAAATAGCTGATAAGAAGCGCTTCAATAGCAAATGGAAATTGTACACACATTGTCTGTCAGTCTTAATCGCACTTTTGTCAAAGCTGTTTGTAAAATTAGCTTAACAGTGTTTTTGTTTTGTATAACTAAATAAAATTATAACTATTGCTGATATTAAGCACATAAGCCAGCCAAATGAAGCAACTGTTGCAATTAAACAACGGTAAGCGCTAGTCAAATTACAGCTAATAAGCTCTTTCAACAAGTGAAATGCGCGAAAGAACGATTCATACGTGGTTATTGCTTAAGAGCAATAGCGAGAGAGAGAGAGAGAGAGCGCAAATCGGTTATTCGGATATATTAATACGCTCTCGCACATATACACGTGCATATGGTTTGCTTGTGTTCGCTCTTTATGCATTAAAAACAACAGCGAAGTGAGCGCAAACATTCAGTTGGCGTCCAGACGCGCTTGCAAATGGAGTAAAGTGTATTTGTTGTCGTTTTTTATTATATTAAATAAACGCAAATAACAAAATAAGAAGCTACTAGAAATTGGAAATTGGAGAAATAATAAACAAAGAACGCGTTAATCAGTATTAAAACAACAAGCAAAACGGCTAAACAACGCCAAATACGTATCAACAACATTCGACGAGGTGACTCATGCAGTGGGGAATTACATAAATTTATGAAATTATTTCTATCTTATATTTTTGCCACAACACACTCAACAAAAATCTATTCCACAGTTTGCGTGTCGCTCTCGCTGCTACTGCTGCTACTCCAGCCCCCGCTGCCACAAGCCCAAACCCATTCCAAAACAACAGCTGACGTCATGGCCGACTCTGACAGCAACATGATGGAATTCTCACGCCGGCTGGCCAATTTCTCGGTCAACATGTACGGCAAACTGATCGCCCTGAAGCCCAACACCAACGTCGTCTTCTCCCCCTTCTCCATTCAAACCTGTGCAGCCATGGCACGCCTGGGCGCTGAAGGAGAAACTGCCGCAGAGCTGGATCGAGGCCTTCAACTAGTTTCCAGTGATGTGACCAAAATAGCTGAAAGCTTTCACCAAGTGTTGGCTGCCTATGAGAGGAGCTCCATTCTGCGTATTGCCAACAAAATCTATGTGATGAAAAGCTATGAATTGAAGGATGAATTCAATTCGCTGGTCTCCAAACAGTTTCTATCGCCTGCCCAGAATATTGACTTCTCCGAGAATGTGGAGGCAGCGGGTCTAATCAATACCTGGGTGGAGCAACAAACAAATAATCTTATCAAGGATCTTGTGTCACCCAGTTTGCTGGATGCTGAGACGCGTCTGGTACTGATCAATGCGATTCACTTCAAGGGCAATTGGGTGCACAAGTTTCCGGAGCATGCAACACGCGATGAACGTTTCCATTTGAACGATGCCGAGAGTGTTAATGTGCCCATGATGAATCTTAAGGAACGTTTTCGTTATGCCAATCTGCCTGAACTGGATGCAGCTGCCTTGGAGTTGCCCTACAAGGACTCGGACTTGTCCATGCTGATAGTGTTGCCCAATACTAAGACGGGCTTGCCACAGCTGGAGGCAATACTAAGCTCCCTGCCGCTCTCCCGAATCACGCAGCAGCTGCACAGCACCCAGGTTATGGTCAAGTTGCCCAAGTTCAAGGCCGAGTTTGAGGTGGAGCTGACGCCCGTATTCCAGCAGGTAAGTTACTTGGCTTACAATGGCTACGAGCTTCTTAACTTGATTTTCGGTGAAACTCTTTCAGTTGGGCATGACTCGCATGTTCTCGAAACAGGCACAGTTTGGCAATATGCTCAAGGCACCGGAGGATCTAAGGGTTTCTGCTATCATACACAAAGCCTTCATTGATGTCAATGAGCATGGCACTGAGGCAGCAGCAGCAACTGGTAAGTTGTTTTTTTTTTTTGTTAACTTTGTTTGTTTGTTTCTTTGCTGCATTTGGGTCATTTTTTAAACATTTTCCATCGAATCATCTTGGCATACCATTGATTTGTTTTTGTCTATCTTTTGGTCATTGTTAGCCGCTGTTGTTCGGCAAAAACGAAGCCTCATATCGTTTGACCAGCCTATTGAGTTCCATGCCGATCATCCATTCATCTATGTCTTGGCACACAAACAGCATTTGGCCATGTTCTACGGCTCTGTTGTGCAACTAGATGGGGCAACGTACGAGGCAGGCAGCCAACATGACGAACTTTAAGCACAATCACTAAGACTATATAGATTATGGGCAGCTTATTGTGTATGTCATTTATTTATTTATAGTTATCTTATCAATGTTTAGATTTTGCAATTGTTCCCATCTTGCTTGTTGGTTATTGGTTATTGCATTTGTTGTTTGTTGTATAATTTAGTAACTTGTTTTTAATCCCAACAGCTGTGATCATGTGTCGTATAACATCTGCCTCATTCGAGCCAGTACCCATGCCTTTCTATGCAGATCGACCGTTTATCTATTATATTGCCAATAAACAGGGTTTACGCCTTTTTGCTGGCAAACTGCAACAATTTTAGCTTTAACATAATTTTGCATGTTTTTGTATATGAATATTCTTGAATAAAAGTATTTACTAATGAGCCTGGGTCAAGTTTAATGATTGAGTTGATTATTGTTCTGAGTGTGGTTTACCTTTCATGTTTTATCATATCTAGTTGTAGTTCATTCACATTTCTTATCATTTATGTGTTGTGAAATGTTGATGATTGAACCGGTTCGCCTTGATTTTAATCCATTTCTCTATTATATTGTTAATGAGCTGAATATGCCTTTTAAAACTTTATATTCTTTTCGATACCTTCAAGTTGACTTACTGTATTTAAAACAATATTTCTTTTGTTCTGCATTCAAAAAAAGGCATTTTGTTTATTGCATACAATTGCTTTTTCTTCAAGTCAAATTAGATATAATTAACATTTACACATTTGCTAAATTCTTATTCATCTTTCATTAACACTGTTCCATCGTTTAAATTTATTTGATATTCTTGCAGCTTTTGCCATATGTTTAAATGGGCTTGAACCAATGCCAATTGGCTTTAATGCAGATCATCCCTTCCTTTACCTTATTACGGTACTCTTTGCCGGCAAATTGCTTAAAGTTTAACACATTAAGTTGTTCAGTTAACATTTAATTTAATGCATTTTCTCTTGTGTTTTTCAAACTTTATTTCTGCAGCCATGCTTATAAGCTTGGATATGTTAATGATTGAGCCGGAACCCATTAACTTTTCGGCAGATCATCCCTTCCTTTATTACATTATCAATGAGCAGAATGCAGCATTATTTTTCGGCAAATTGCAAGAATTTCGTTAAGATTCATTATCTTTAAACATTAAGTTATTATTGCATAATTCAATCATGGATTTAATCGTGTGTGTGTGGTTTTTTTCTTTGTTCTTGTTCCTTCATTATTGCAGCAATGGTCATGTGCTTTGGATCGATGCCCATGTTCCAGCCGGATCCCATACGGTTCCATGCAGAGCATCCATTCGTTTACTATATTGCCAATAAGCAGGGCACGGTGCTATTTGCTGGCAAGCTAATAAAACCATAATAATAAACTAATACAAAACTATTAAAAGACTGCACGACAACTAAATAATTATTTTTTTTTGTACTAAACAAGCATGTTGAGAGTGTATTTTGGAATAAAACTAAATGTATTTGAGTAAAGAGAGAAAAAACAAAAACTTTTTCACAGCTTTCCGCATAATGCCTGTAATGGCTTTGAGGCGCCACAAATTCTTTGCCAGACATCCGTTTGCCTACTTTATCAAGTCGCAGAGCAACATTATACTATTTGCTGGCAAACATTTAATGTAATTCCAATAAAAAATAAACTATTTTTAAGCTGTTGCAAATAAAACAAATAAATTGTACATTTTGTACATGAAACTTGTTCTAAATATATATCGAAAAAACTTTGTTGAAGGTTAACTCTAGTTGAAAGTAAGTATTTAGCTTGTTAAATAAAATAAAATAGATTTAATTTCTCCATGCTGTTTGGGTTATGAACCCAAACTTAACAAGTCTAGACTTTAGACTAGAGAAAATATATATATATTAAAGGAAGTTTTAGCTGTTTCTGATTGATTTGCTTGTGACCTTATCGAAATGCATTTAGAAAGCCATTGAAGCGTTGCCTTTAAGCACGCAATTTTCACATTTCCACATTCCAAAATGTGCAACACTCGTGCAGTTTATTTTCTAATGTCAGTCAAGATGCATTGTTTAACTTTTCTACTGCTGCTAATGCTAAACTATATCGTTGCCAATGTGATAAAAACGCCATTTAACTGTAAGTACAGCGGAAATATTCTGAGAGTGAGGTAAGGTAACTAAACCTTGAAACGCGCTTTAGTAACTGCCTATCGAGAAATGCCAGCTTTGTACCATCTGGATGATTATGATCTGTGCCTGCAGCAGCCGCCAAGTCAACTGGTAGCACATAGCACATATTGCATGGTCTATGTTGAGATTGTGGCCAATGCCAGTTCAAAAATCTGGCAACAGATTGAGCAAGTGTCGCGGGATAGAAAATATCGCTTTCGTCACGATACGATGGCTGTGGGCGTATGCTTAAAACGCTGCAAAGAGGCATTGCACACACTCTCCAAGTTTCAGATACAGCAGTTGTACGAGGGCAATGTAATGGATAAGGAGGTAAGTTTTAAACTTAACGGATAATACTGGGCATTGTAGTGCTGCCATCTATTGGATACAAGTTGAAACTAGGATGAGGCCACCCTGTTCACATATTTAGTTCATTTTGCCGCTCATTCGAATTACGTCTTTTTCCTGCTCAGCTCACCAGCTATTATGCCAAGTTGCATAAACGAAATTCGGATGAACGCTTGCGCTATGATCACCTTATTAACAGTTGCCTGAATCGCCAATTGGGCAGCAAATATCAATTACGTCTGCGCAGCAGCATTGAATATTGCGAACGAGCAGATGAACCACTGGAACACAGTAAGTAGATCAAGAGTGACCAGTTTGCTCTTAACTAATAACTGTTGTTGTCGCACTCAGGCACACTGGATGTATTCGCATACTTGCTGCTTTTCTGTGTGCTGCTTCTAACGGTGCTTTCCAGCTTTTATGATTTTTGCTTAAAGCGACAACAGCCCACACCTGCAGCCGCTAGTGAAAGTCTTTTCTATCAGCAGCGCCTTCAGACGCGTGGTAAACTTTATTTTTCTCTCTTACTTACCATTATTTTAACAACATTCCGTTCAGCCCAAAGATATTTGTGTGCCTTTTCGTTGTGCCGCAACTATTACCGGCTTGTGCTTCCTCCAAGCAGCAAGTTATCCAAGGATCTGCGCTTCTTTGACGCCTTTCGTGTCTTTGGTGTCCTTGTTGTCATACTGGCTCACGTAATTATGGTCTTTCTCACCGTGCAGCTACAGAATCCCGAGTTCTACGAAGAGAATCTCGACAATTTTGAGACTTCTTTATTCCAAAACGGTCACACTATTCTGCAAATCTTCTTTGTAATGAGCGCCTTTCTGCTCTATGTAAACTTTACGGATCGTCAATGGGTCGACTCTGGCACAAGCATCCTACGCTGCATTAGCGTTTATTTCAAACTGTTCCTAAACAGATATATCCGAATGTTGCCATCGCTTGTTTTGCTTTTACTATTCAGTGCCACCATCTTAACGCGTTTGGGCGATGGACCATTTTGGAGGCACATTACCGAATCTGAGAGAGTTTTCTGTATCGAGCACTGGTGGAAACATGTGCTCTTTATCAATAACCATCAGATGAAGGAGAGTGTAAGTTAGCTAAAAGCAATTTGTTTTAATCACTCATATACCCTGTAAATTATATTCTTTTGCAGTGTGCACATCACACATGGTATATAGCTGCCGATATGCAGCTGTTTGAGCTCTTCCTAATCGTTATTATAACAATTAAAAAGTGAGAAACTTAACACAAAATATTCATATAATAACTAAATAAGTTACTTTTGTTTAGATACCCTGGAACTACCCGATATATCTATATGCTGCTGTGCGTCGCGGCAATTGCTGTGCCCGCTTTTATAACCTATTATTTCAAATTGGATGCCATTTATCACTTGGCCCCGGAGTAAGTTTATTTTCATTTAATTTGAAAGTAAAATATTTTGATTTCGTATTTTCAGAACATATCGCTATTTGCATTTTCGCAATTCGGAGACATTTTATATTGTTTATCCTGCCTTTTATACGAATCTCGGTGGCTATTTGATGGGTTTTCTAAGTGGACATATTTATCTGAAATTGCGTTCCACTCCAAAAGCAGCCAGTTACAGAGGCAAATGGAAGTTTGAGCTTGGAATGTGGCTGTTGTTGCCGGCTGCTATGTTGATCCTCTTCTCCGGCTTCATCTTTATCAAGCATGACTTTGAGAAACCCTCTATATGGCTTGCCCTGTATGCGGGAACCTATAAGAACCTGTGGGCTCTGATTTGTGCTGGATTTGTGTGCAGCATGTTCCTTAAAGTGGGCTGTAAGTTTTGTTTTTTCTTGTTACCTTTTGAGTATAAAACTTATCTTTTTTTCAGGGCTGGCGTATGAATTTTGCTCTTTGCCCATTTTTCGTCCGTTGGCTCGCATTTCGTTTCAGGCTTATTTGTGGCATGCAGTTGTATTGCGTATTGTAGCTGGATGTTTTAGAGAGCCCATTTATGTTAACAAATTTTTTTTGGTAAGTTAACATTTCAGATTGATTGCCTAAAATATAAATTGGTTCTCTTTGTTTTTTTTTAGTTTGGCAATGTGGTCATAGTTTTTATTCTCACACAATTTGTGGCATTTTTTGTTGCGCTACTATTTGAATATCCGCTAATTGAGATATCAACATTGTTATTAAGCCCAGTGCCAAAGGTGGTTGACCAAAAACGAGAGATAAGCAACTTAAATGCAGTTCAAATGGAGCTTATACCGCGCTAACATATTGTGTTTAAAAAAATACTTTTAGTATATTTAAAAGCTAGGGTGACCAGTTTGTTTAAAGTAAATCACAAATAAAAAGCGCAGTATTTTTCTTGTATCGAGTTGACAGCTCCAGCGCTACATTATTTCACTCTGCTACCCTCGGTCACACTGCTTAGTTGTTCAGTTTTGTTTTCTCTCGTCTTGCTCGTCGGCGTTTTGCTACGTTTCGTCTTCTCGTAACCGCAAATTCTTAAACAGTTCACAACAACAAAGTGCGAAATTCTAAATTTCTTATCCTCCAATAAAAATCAAAATCACATGCCCAAGCATAAATGCTAAATTAAAGTGAGTGTTCGTTCAAGTGAGTGTGTGGGTATTTTCTGTAATTCTATTGCGGCAACTTTTGGCATTTTCAATACTGAGTGTCAATAAATGTATGTGGCATTATTAACAGCAGACCCTTAATGGCAGCCCTTTGAATTGATTTGTTAAAGAAATTTTATTTTTTGCAAATGGCTTACATTTAAATAATGAACGCGCGTATTACAAAATCATTCAAATCACGGCAAATAAAATAAGTGCGACAATGTTTGTGTTTGCGTTTGTGTGTGAATGTGCGTATGTGTGCCCGCGCGCTTGTGCGAGTGTGCGTGTCATAGCGGTGAGCGCAATGCATGTGAGGAGTGCAGCTATAAAATGTTGCCACTTGCGCTCCTGCTCCCACACAGTGTTATATGAGTCGCAACACTCCAAAAAAGGGAATAAAAATGAGAAGCGTCTTGGACAGCAACAACAAAAGACCGAACGCCGAAAAATGTTGCAAAATGAAAGAAAAGCAAACAAAACGAAAGCAAGCAAGCAAGATTTCTGAGTTTCTCGCCTCACACATTAACTTACACATGCACATTTACATTTAAAATTAATTGTGTATGTTTTATTTTGCCTTTAGCTGTAATTCTCGTGTGTCTATTACGCTCACATTTTCCGGCTTGTTTATAAAATTCTTTTGGCCGAATCTGAGAGAGAAAGAGAGAGGGAGACGCAGTCGCGTAAATGGTAATGGGAGAGCGCCCAATTGTTGCTGCTGCTGGAAGCAACAAGTATCAAAAATCCAAATTCATTTGGCGCGCACGGGGGTGTCTTAAATACGTACTGTCCATTTATATTGAGTTGTGGGCGCAAACGCAGTACGATAAGCTGTAATTGAAATATGGTAGATATTGCCAATACCAAAAAAAGAAAAAACAACAAAAAACAAAAATAAATAAGTAAGAAAAAACGTGGCTCCAAGTTGGCCAAAGCGTAGAATTACAGCAGCAGCAATAACAAAAGGCAATCTCTCTTTTACTTTGCTTGCGTGCGTACGTGTGTGCATGTGTGTGTGTGTGTGTATGCTTGAGCGTGTTTATGTGAACAAGTGTGAAAAACAAACGACCTCCAGCGGCGTATGTCTGCGGCTATGACTGCTTCTGCGTCTGTGTCGCTCTCTTAGAAAGTGTAAGAGCGCGTGCGAGCACGCCCCCCCACGCATAGTTGTTGCTGTCACAGGCGTTGTCGCTGTTGTTGTCCAAAAATGGGTTAAGCAACAACAACAACATCAACGGCGAAAAACGAAACAAACGCAGCAAACGCCAATTAGTGACAATATATAAATGAAAAACGCATGCAGTATGTGTGTGTGTGTGTTTGTGTGTGTGCAAATATGTATGCAAATTAAGTGACAGTATCCAAATAAAAAGCAGCAACAACAACAGCAAAGACGACAACTGCCGCCAGACTGACTAAGCGCAAATGCGCGCAGAAATAGCAACAAGTAGACGCGAAACGGAGAAGCGTCGTGCAGTTAAGAAAGCAACAAAAAAAACAAAAGCAATAGCAACAACAAGCGTGCATAGTTAAATTTAGCAGCAGAGTTCCACTTTCACTTGACGTCGGCGACACCGACACCCACCAAGCCCCTCCCCGCTCCTCCTCTTTCTAGTTGTAGTTGCATGTTAAATTAAATGCGTGTCTTGTTTGTTGTTTGCATGAATATGCACGAATCTGCAGCTAAAAACACGATAATCAAACCTAATTTCGATAAATCGATAATTGTCTTATATTTTATATAGAGTGTGGATATATTCTACGTTAGCAAAGTTCTAAAACCTAGTAAAAAAAAAACTTTACGTTTTGGATACTTAAAAGTCCATCCCTAGTTGCATTAAATCAACTGTCAACTGCTTGAGCAGCGTGCCTTGTGGCAAGGAGGCAGACACATGCAGCAGACACTTGCGCGCTTTTTGTCAAGATTTAAGTTAATCGCCAGCAAAAGTAGCAGTTTGATGAACTTAAGTACAACAAGGCAATCACGATGACGATGTGTATGTGCGTTGTTGTTTTTGTTGTGATCGTTTTTGTTGTTGTTGTTGCATGCCATTGGTAATTATAGTAATGCCTAATGACATCATCATCAAGCGCCGCACTGACAGCTGCATTGCATTCACAATATGCAGGCGAAAGTTTTCCATCGATGCAAGGCTGCTGATAAGACGGGCACACTTGCAATAGTATAAGTAAAGTCAGAAGCAACTGTAGATGCTTATCAAAGACTTCGAGCGTCTGGCAATGATGATGATTCATGTGCCACCTACACAAATCATAAAGTCGCATAGCTCACATCATGCTCGCATACTCTGTTACAATAAAAAGAAAAACAAAAGATCGTTGCATTTACTAAAATCAAAGAATATTGTTGAGTATCCCTTTCAAATTTAGTATTTTTACTTGCTTATTGGTATTTAAAGTTCTTTAAAATCTAGTATGCCAACCCTGTGCCAAGTACAGGGTGTCACAAGGTCAGGCGTGTCATTCTTACTTGTTTTGTTATTTATTATTGTTATTGTTATTTATGTAGTGTTGCTTGTGACACATTCATGCCGCCCCGTTGTTCACTAATTAGATGCTGGACAATTGGGATTAAAACGGGATACATATATTAGCATTGTGCTGTGTAAAGCGTCAGCCAATTGGAGCAGCACTTCACTGCCCCCTGCCCCCTGGCCTCTTGCGCCCTTTCATTTATTGCTCGCTTCGTTTGTCACTTTTTTACATTTCTTACACTCGATTGCATTGCACTGTGAATAATAACAACAACGCTTAATTGACGATTGCTCCTGTATGCAGTAAGCAGTATGCACTTACCCTCTCTCCCTGCTCTCCTGCGTTTACGTGTAACACGCAACAGGGGGCGCTGTGGTTATTTAGTCACGCCGACAAACGGCAACAGCGAACACAACAACATTTGTAAGCAATTAAAATTGGCCGGTAAACAGCGTTTCGACAAAGCGTTAAGATTTGCAATCAAGCATTAAGGCAATTTGTGGCCAGTCTATGTTGACGTTGACGTCGACGTCTCCATTGGCGCGTTGCAATCATCAACTGATGAACCGATCAGCGCTGCAATGTAATAAGAAATGGTCAATGGAAGCTGGAATGGAATGAACTAGAACAGTGCTTGCCATAAGTCAGTTACTTTATCTCTATTCTTACATAGTTGATTTTTATGTTTTTAACAGTTACCTTTTTTAATTTAATCAGTTTGTTAGAGTTTGTTTTATCAATTTTGCAAGAATTTGCATTACTCATAAACCTTAACAACTGTTTTAATGCAAAAAAACATTTTTTCTTAGAATTCTTCCTGATTATGCATTTAATTTATTATCTTATTAGTTTAGTCTATGATTTGTTTGCACAATTTGTATCTATTAAAACTTAATGTAAAGATAAACTGCGGGACAAATGGTATTAACTAAGACATTTTTGTTGGTTAACTAACAATTGTTTATCGTTTTTCGTGCTGACTGTTGAGCACTCAATCAGACCAAACACCCTTCCATCCCCACCAACTGTCGCCCCCAAACACAAGCGACACCCGCATTTATAACAAGTATTTCCACATACTTACTGGCTGTATCAGCTTCCGTTATTCGTACATACATACTTATATGTCTTAGACTGAGGCATTATCGCTAGTTTGGCAAAAGGAATGCAAGACTTTATCGACTTTTATATATATATGTATGTATAAGTGAATATGTGAATGCAATTTGTTTAGCCAAAATGCCAAATGCCACAATAGCTAAAAGATGCAAACAAATAAAGATATTAAATCGCAAATAACAGCGCATCATGGGTGTGCCAATGACAGTGTGTGTGTGTGTGTGTGCGCCAGTGTGTGTTTATTAATATGAAAATTGAATTTTAACCCAAGATGATTGAATTTTCTATTAATAAGTTTCGTGACCTTCAGCCAAGCTGTGAGAAATGTATAAAAATTCACAAAGCGAAGGTGTTCTTGAGGCATATAAACACCATAAATAACGCACACACACACACACACACACATAGTGTTCTATATAGCATGATCTGACTATATACACATATATATATTTATATTGTATCTATAGCATTTTCAAGAGCCAAGTATATATATTTTTTTTGAGTGTTCTTATTATTAGAATGTTGTTTTAGGCATTATTTTTGTATTCCTTTTTGTTTGTTGTTAACTGATATAGCTTATCAGTAGCGTCAATAATGATAGTAACACACACACACACTTAAACTAACTTCATGGCACAAACTTAACTTGCAAGCAAAAAGAAAATAAACATATAAATAAAAGTTTATGGATATATAAGTTTAGCGGGTCAATGACAAATTCACACACACACACAACCAAACAACAACAACATAAAAGCATATTTATAATTTAATGGCCGTCTTTTACGTTTTTTGCTTTTCTTACTTGTTTTTGGTTTTTTTGTTTTTCACTGATTAAAAAACGAAAGCTTTGACCATTAATTCGTGTGCCCAACCCCAAAGTTAAGAGTTTTTTTTTTTATATATATTTTTTGCTCAGTTTATGTGGCTATAATTCACGTGTTGTCAGCCAATTCGTTATTTTAGCGTTATGATGTCATATGCAACAGCAGCTCCTTAAACATTAGTTGTTGTTGTTGTAGTTTCTTTTTAATTTTGATAATTGAACACGTTCGAATGTTCGCTGCCAATCGAGGTGAAAGTGTTCTTTGGCTTTAACTTTAACCAAAAATTGCAGTTATAACACAGTTTTAGTTTGTTTTTTTTCGGAGACAATGCCAACGATTTGTATTTGGATTTGTTTTGCATACATTTCATAAGCTAAAGTCACAGTTGTTTGTTGCCTTTGTTGTTTATTGATTGTCGCGCTAGACACTCGACGTAATATGCAAATTTGTATTAAACAAATCGAGGTTGTGAAACGATACGAAACGAGATTCAGTGGCGCTCAACAAAACTAATGATGATTAGAGGGGGGGAACTATTTGCAGGGGGGTATTCAAGTAACAACTAAACTAACTACGTTTTAGCCAATTATCAGAGATTGAATATATAGCTAATGCCAAAACTATTTTTAAGGTTCATCTAACGAGTGATACTTTGAATTACAACTTTATTTTATAAATTATTTCGAATTTTGGTATTTAAAATAACTCCTTAAACCATTCCTTGAAAACGCCAATTCTTACTTAGTTTAGTACTGAAAATTGTTTTACTCACCCAAATGGCTTTGAGTTTTCTATCATTTGGTACATAAACTTTGAAAATTAAATACACTAGAAATCTTTTTGCTGTTTTTTTCTTCTGTTCCTGCATTCAATTCGTAGAGTAATAAGCTTTATCTTGTATCTTTTACAGGTAAACAAAACGCTGCAACAACAAAACTACTTTAATTGAACTGATTGCGAAAGAGAGAGAAAGAACTACAACGAATTTTTGCATCAGCATAAAACAAGCAACAATAACAACAACAACAGCTAAAGTCAGCCTAAGTTTAAGTCTCGACGCGTTAAGTCGAGGCACAAAGCAAGCACATCAGTTATTTATAACGGGGTTAACAACAACGACCGGGAATCAGCGCAAACGAGCACAACAAGAAGAAGCAGAAGCAGAAGCAGAAGTAGGAGAAGAAGAAGAAGTAGTAGAAGTAGAAGCCACAAACAGAATTTATAAAGATGTCATTTCGTGTTGTGCGCAGCTCAAAATTTCGTCACGTCTATGGGCAATCGTTGAAACGGGAGCAATGCTACGATAATATACGCGTCTCCAAATCCAGCTGGGACTCCACATTCTGTGCGGTCAATCCAAAATTCTTGGCCATCATTGTTGAGTCGGCAGGCGGTGGTGCATTCATTGTATTGCCACACAATAAAGTAAGTATTTTCCTATAGACACAATGGAGCCAGCCATTGCTACCCTTTCCCCCAGGTCTATTTTTAGGTCATTTTTGGTTTGATTTGGCTGCAAAATCTTTGCAACCATTTGTGGGCTTGTTGCCATCGCATAAGTGTAGAAAATGACGTCGAGTGTTTTTTGGCATGAAACATGCTTATAAATACAAATATGAATATGTTCTATATGACCAACCGACACGTTCTCTCTCTCTCTCTCTTTGTGCTCTCTTTTGCTCATCTCATTGAACGTATCTCTTGAGCGCACTTTTCTGTTTTGGCCAACGGCCAACATGACACACCAAATTGTCTAAATTTAACAGCAAACAAATAGACAAAAAAAAAAAATAGAATACCAAATAGAATAAAATTATATTCTGTATAATCATTGCACTTTTTTTTCGGCCAGGCTCTTTTGCTATTTGCCAACTTGTTTAACCCATTACTTAAACGTTGAACGAATGGAAAAATATTTACGAATTTTCCACTTTTTGGCAGCGCCAAAATCGAACATCCGTTCAGCTGTCAACAGCAGCAAATTGCGTGGGCAGAATTTTTTTTTGGGTTGCGAACGCGATCGCAAATGCCGCATTTGGTCAAAACGTATTTGGCCAAGTGTTTGTCTCTATGTGTGTTCTAATTGGCCCAAATTTGTATGCAAACAGCGTGTCAGCCACGAAAGTTTTTTTAGCCGCTTTGGTGCCGCTTTCACACGCTCTAATTTGAATACTTTATGGGATTTTAATGTTGAATCCGAGAATCAAAATCTCCGAATTTGGTGTGTCAATTAGATGGATACGCTTCGTATGAATACACATAAATCATTTCGCTTTTACCAACAGAAGTTTAAAGAATTTATTTCTTTATATATCAATCAAAATTAGAACCTATTACGTAAAACTTTCAAATCTTTAACTGAGTCATTGGCAAAGCACGAAAGCCATAAAAATTTATGATTTTATTTATTTATTTTGTTGCAAAACACACGTATGTGCTTGTACAGTCATGCGAATAATAAATAAACTCAATAACTACATTTTGTAGAATTCGAAAAACCGCAGCAATTTATGCAAGTGTTTTTTTGTTTTTGTTTTGCACGTGTTTGTTTTTCAACTAATTTCACACACCTGCTTGCCAGTGGAGATTAGGCACAGACACCATGAAGTTTTGCATTATGTTTGCCTAGAGGCTAAAATTCAATATCGTTACAGGTTGGACGCATTGCGGCAGATCATCCATTGGTGGGTGGACACAAAGGACCAGTGCTAGATATTGCGTGGTGTCCACACAATGATAATGTAATTGCCTCCGGCTCAGAGGATTGTGTGGTCAAGGTATGGCAAATACCCGATGGCGGTCTCTCGCGCACACTCACCGAACCCGTGGTCGATCTGGTGTTCCATCAGCGTCGCGTTGGTCTCGTGCTGTGGCATCCATCGGCGCTCAATGTATTGCTCACCGCCGGCTCCGATAATCAGGTGAGCATTGTTTGTTTCCCTTATAATTTATCTCAAACATTTACATCTTATTTGCTGTGACAGGTTGTCATTTGGAATGTGGGCACTGGCGAGATTCTGGTGCATATTGATTCGCATCCGGATATTGTGTACAGCGCCTGCTTTAATTGGGATGGCTCAAAGCTTGTCACCACGTGCAAGGATAAAAAGATACGCATCTATGATCCACGCAGCGGTGAACTGGAAAGCGAGGCCATGTGCCATGAGGGCTCAAAGGCAACGCGTGCGATCTTTCTGCGTCACGGCCTGATCTTTACCACCGGCTTTAATCGCAGCTCAGAGCGTCAGTATTCGCTGCGTGCACCAGATGCCCTCAATGAGCCCATTGTCATGGTCGAACTGGACACATCGAACGGTGTCATGTTCCCGCTCTACGATGCAGACACAAATCTAATCTATTTGTGCGGCAAGGGTGATTCTGTGATTCGTTATTTCGAGGTGAGTTAGTTGCCTGTTTGTGCCAATTCATTGTTAAAATAACCTTTGATTTGCTTAGGTGACGCCGGAGCCACCGTTTGTGCACTATATCAACACATTTCAAACGCCAGATCCGCAGCGTGGCATTGGGCTGATGCCGAAGCGAGGCTGTGATGTGACTACCTGCGAGATAGCCAAGTTCTATCGTCTAAACAACAATGGTCTCTGCCAGGTCATTTCAATGACAGTGCCGCGTAAATCAGATCTCTTCCAGGAGGATCTATATCCCGACACACTGGCCGAAGATGCGGCCATCACGGCTGAGGAATGGATTGCTGGCAAGGATGCCGAACCGCTCACCTTCTCGCTCAAAGTAAGTGGCTCCAGTTGCGTTCGCAGCGACTGCATCTTACATCTTGGAATACAGCGCTCATTGCACTGCGGCTCCGACGTTGCTTACCTGCTTCGGCGCCACAGTCGCTGCTTCTGGCAAGAGTACGAGCGTACAAGGATCCTGACAACCTGTAAAATTGGCATATGGCCAAAACTAGTGTATTCCGAAGTCGGCTTTATGTATAGTTTGCTTTCCTGCAACCCGCGTGGCTACCAAAAAAAAAACAAAAAACAGTCAATTGTATGATGCTTGCTGCTTGCCTTACCCCTTTTATCAGCTTTATCTACGTTTGTCTGTCGTCCTCGTCAGCCTTTTAGCCCCAGCCAACAGCAACACAATCACTAATTGCAAAAACAAATCCTAATTCATATCTTACATAGAATCTGAAAACTGCAACTTGTAAGATATTTATTTGGATTATACAAAAAAGCACACACATATGCAAAAAAATTTACACCTGCTTACACACACTGCCTTAACACGCACGCTGCGTGGCGCTTGTTGTTGTGTTCTTTGTTCTTTGTTGTAATGTTAAACGAACAGTGTTTCTAAAAAGCCTAATCAGGATCGCGTTTCCATTGTACAGGGCGGCTACGTTTCATCGTCGGGCAACAATTCGCTGTCCGTCAGCAAGAAGGCAAACATTCTGAACAAGGCGTCCGCATCCCGAGGTGGTGGCGGTGGAGGCGGCGGCGGCGGTGGTAGCAGTTACACCGGAGGCAATCACTCATCCGCGAACAAAAACGAATCCAACGATGGTCCACCACCAGCGATATTCACGGTAATATAATAAAAATTGATTTTGGTTTAATGGGTTTTTAATGGAAATGTAATATTGTCTTGCAGGAGAAGGATCATCGCAATATTCTGGATGAGATTCGCAAGCTGAAGGCAATCATTGTGAAGCAGGAGAATCGCATACGCGCCCTGGAGGCTAAGGTCAGTGCGGCGGCCACCGGAGATGAAACGGATGCGCGCAATAGCAACAAAAATGGCAGTGGTCAATCTGCTGCAGCGGCGACGGCGGCCGCGGAAAGCAGCAGCCATGCTAGTGAAAGTGCCAATGATGCGTCCACGTCTGCAACAAAAACGGACAATGCACACGATGAGGATTAGACAAAGCAGCAAGGAGAAGATGTGAAGGAGGAGCGCAGGAAATTATATGATTGAGAGATTGGGAGAGAGAGAGAACTGCTTGAAAGAAGCTCGTCGTTATCGTTTGAATTTCTCTAAATGAAAAGAAAAAAAAATGTTTATATTTTGTACACGCTAAATGAGAGTCGTCGTCTATGATTATGATTTCGATTATTTATTTTATATAATTTAATATTAGGTCTTTTTACGAGCGAAATGAGTTGAGCGTAATAGAAATTAAATAAAAACAAAACACACACACAGACACACAGCAGAACGCATATAACATACATATACACACACACACACAATATCCTGCCAAAAAATATATAGTGAACCTAACGAACTACCTACAAGTTGCGCCCAAAATCGAATCGAAAGTTAAACCTTTCGAGCTGCGTTTACTTTTTTTTGTGTAACGCGAAAATGTGAAATTATTGTAAATTTAACGAAATGAAAAAAAAGAAACAAATCAAAGTATAGACTTAATTGCAATCATCTAAAATTAATGCTGTTTCCTACCAATTTACAACCTTTTTCTATACATATACATAACTACCATACAAATTAATAATACTATATGCATATACATAATTGATAACCCTTATCGAGGCAATATATATTCATGACAATAGCTTTTATAACAATTATTAGGCATTCACAAAAATTGACTTAACTTATATACCCCATACCGCCGCCGCTTTCATAAAACATTTTTCTCGTTTTAACTAATAATAAGTTGTATTTTGTAATAATAAATGAAAGAAAACCAACGAATCATTTTCAAAAAAAAAACCTGTATTTCCAATTGTCGAATTGAATTTGCTAAAAACATTTAAAACGAAAATTGCCTAACGATTGTGTAACAATCACAAGAGAAATGTAAAAGTGCTGACTATAACTATTTTGTATAAATAATTTACAATTTGATATTGAATAAACTATTATACAATAATTTGCAACTATTCATTTGAATTAGGGCATGTTGAGATCGATAGCAAAACGGTCACACAATTAACTTCCAGTGGCCAGACTGTTGAAAATAAGTACAGAAGTTGTCATGTATGTTATCGATAATTTGCGTTGTCATATTTAACTACAATATATTGGCCCCGCATTTGAAAAGGTCACACAAAACGACGAAACATGCAACACAATGTTGTTTCTTTGCTGCTTATTTTTACAATAACAAAGTAAACGTATGTGTCAACTTTTGCAGTGCTAACAATTTTTTCGTAACAATTGCATGCAACCTGTGAAGTAGTCGTTGGGCAACCCTCTTGCTTGCCATTCACACTGTATGCCGACATAAAACAGTGTGTTGTCATCATGACTATCGATATATCGATACACAAAAAATGTTGAGTGAGTGCTACTACAAAAGCCTCACATCGGCTGTTGTACAATTCATTCGTGTTTCCCTCGTCATTCGGTTGAGCAAAGCAAAGGCGGAACTGTAAGAGCATACCAAAAAGTTAATTGTGCACGCGCCTTTAAAAGAAAAAATTACAAGTCCAGCATTATTTAATCGGTTTCCCGTGTATTTTGCAATAGTGAGATAATACAAGCAAGGAAAGCTAATTGAATCGTCAAGAGGTATGCATTTGGCGTTACATAAGCAAATGGCAGAGAATGCGCACTCATTATTGAAATAATCGTCTAACGAAACCGAAAACGAAGCAGACTCGTTCGTCACTTCAGATTGAAATACATTTCATCAGCCACAAAAAAAAAATACTGTATGTACTTTTGTATGTACAAAGCTGAATCAAAAGCAGAGTAACCAGTACAAATCAAATTGAATTGAACTGTCGAACTTGCCAAAAAGAAAATATGTGCTCGGCAACCAATCAAAGGCAGATATGTTTAAGTATACGCAGCAGCAACAACAACAGTAGCAGCAGCAGCGAAAAGAACGACAGAACAAAATCTGCGCCTAGCAACAAGACAAATTCAGCATCAGCGAATCAAATTGCGACCATGTGCAACGAGTTTCTCTGATTTTTCATAATTAAAGAAGCGACAGAGAGAGAAAGAGAACTCAAACTAAGCCAAAGATTGTAAATAATAATAATATAAAATAATATTAATAGTACAATTTACCAGTCGCACAAGCGAGCGAAAGAGAGCGCATTATTGTTATAACAATAATAAATATTAGGAAACAAAGTAAACCCAAAACTTGAACGCACAAAAGCAAAAAGCAACAAAATGAATTCAAACGTAGCACCAAGCACCAGTCCCGCAAAATTCAATTTGTTTGCTCACGTCAAATATGAGCATTTAGTTGCCGGCGTATCCGGCGGTGTTGCATCAACACTTATCCTGCATCCATTGGATCTCATCAAAATCCGCTTTGCTGGTAAGTAATCAAAAACCTAAACTGCGTAAGCAATCAAAAAACTAAACACCCTGTAAATAACTGTAACAATGGTAAATAGCGTATGACATTGAAGAACTCACATTCCAGACTTAAGCTTTTGAGTTTTTTTAAACAGCCAGACGGGCTGTTCCGATTACATATGCATACATGTTTGTAAGCGCAACAGTTGTAAAACGACGCAACACTCTATTTGTCTGACTGTCTAGCACGTGATTGACCCACCATCGAGCACAGCCTGTCTGGCGTCTGGATTGCATTTCATTTACTTGTTTCGTTTTTCTTTCACTCCTATCGCATGTCGCCTGCCCCTTTCCATTGCATTTGAGCGCAAGTAAAACTTTCCATGATAACATTGCAAGCGGGAAAACTAGTAAATCCGAAGCAATTGCATCATAGCCACATAAACAAAAATAAGTTTTACTCGTTATTTTGTTATTGTTATTGCAATTTGTTCAATTTATTGACATGTTGACAGTCGCAAATAAGCAATTTTAATTCTAAAATACTTAAAACATTTGCTGACCGATTATGGTACGGTAAATGTTGATAAGCTAAGGAATGCTATGAAAGCACGCGCCCCCAGAAAATATTCACTTATGGAATACAATTTAGTTCAGTTAAGCACTATTGTAGATAAATGAATCAGAATTCAGCTGCTGTTTTGTTGTTGTGCAAATGTATCTAGTATATTTATGTGTCCTCGTTTCGACGCGTGTGTGCTAAAAATGTAAACACTATCATTTCCGTAAACATATTCCTACTTTTCCATAATGTCAACAACAAACTCAGGTTCGCTGCTTATAAATAATAAAACTATTGTTTTTGCATGGAAAAGCGCCAATTAACTACGTAAATATGTGCGTTTCTATCTTTTAGACTTTGGGCACGAGCCAAGAACTCTAATCAAAACAACCATATTAAGTTGTTTGTGTGGAAAAGAAAAGAACAGAATAAAAACAACATTCAAAACAAATGAAGCAACTTCGTTATTGAAAGCGTACACTGACGCCATCTATTGCTCAGCAGACGCATTAATTATTTATTGTTAAACGATTCAATGACGCATCTACTGCTGCCTACTTGTGTTAGCGGAATGGAAGGAACTACAAATGCTAACGTCAGCGCCAGCAAAACTTGTTTATCTCTCTATTCGCACTGGCTCGTTTTGCTTTAGATTTTTTCTTAAATATTGTTTTTGGCATCACGTGACCAACGTATTGTGACTGTACATTGAGAGTTTTTTGTTTAACGGCAGTTGATATTTTATGCAGCAATAGCACAGCCATAAACTGGTTACCATTATGAAACTTCAGTTGTTGCCAAGTGCGCAGCTGTCATTGCTCATTTTGAGCTTTTTTTTATCGCTTACGAACACAAACGCTGGTCTAAGGGCATAATCAGCTGTTATTTCTACACATACATATGTATGTGTGTTTGTCTCGCTAAAGTCAAAGTTAATTGGAACATCCATTATTTATTGGGCAAATAAATACATTTATCGAAATAACAGTATTTGCGCACAAATTAGCTTTTGGTTTAACGCGCAAAATATGCTGTGACGTTAATGCGAAAAAAAACAAACAATTGTAAGAAACTTTTCCTGCCACTAATTGTTTGTAAAAACAAATTTCATATGGTTTTTGTGCACGCTTTATTATTGAAAATTAAACTACGTAACAGTTTTATGCCGTAAGATCGTTCTATAGCTACACGAATGTATTTTTAAAACAGCTGGTTAAAGTACCTTTTCAGATTGTTTCAGTCAACTATAACAGCTTAAAATTGCATTTTGTAAAATATATTACCCGATTTTCTTGTATACCAAGTACCAGTTCTGGCCACTTTGCTCAAGGTTAAACAACAGGCAACAGAGCGAAAGTTGTTGTTGGTCTAAAAATAGACTGTTGAATCTGATTTGCTAGCTTGATAAAGAGACGAGCCCTCTTTAGAACTGCTGTTGTCAGGACACATGACCGATCAGTCTTGCGTCAGTCAAAATTTTATTAGCAATTAATGATTATGTTATTGCTTTTCATTTTTAACACATGCCTAGTATATATATTCGTATAGAGAGAGACACACAAGTATTGTTTTGGCATGCTAATGCCCCGCACGAGCAGCCGAATTGCCTATTTTCATTTGGGTTCTCTTATCACATCCGCTGCTTGGTGCGGCGACCAATTAACGCTATCTCTCTGTTGGCCGCGAAAACAACAACTTGTTGCTGTTGTTATGCGGGCCATTAGCCAGAATTCACTCGCAGAAAAACAACAACAACAACAACAATGGCAAATTGATTTAGCGTACAGTCCCAGCCCCCCAAAAAATGAACTAATAAAATCGTTTTCAAACCTTTAAGTGTGTACAATGTCTAGACTTCTTCTATAAACACTTGTTACAATGCAATATAAACATACTTTTATTTATTTTGTTCTTAACATTACAGTTAACGATGGTCGCACGGCAACGGTGCCACAGTATCGGGGCTTGGGCAGCGCCTTTACCACCATATTCCGGCAGGAAGGTTTCCGTGGTCTCTACAAGGGCGTCACACCAAATGTCTGGGGCTCTGGCTCCTCCTGGGGTCTATACTTCTTGTTGTAAGTACTTGAATTCGAATCGATTTTTTGGCCTACATTAACACCTTTCTTTGTTACACCCAATTTAGCTACAACACCATCAAGACCTTTATTCAGGATGGCAATTCAACGATGCCATTGGGTCCTGCCACGCACATGTTAGCCGCTGCGGAATCGGGCGCACTCACACTCCTGCTTACGAATCCCATTTGGGTGGTCAAGACGAGACTCTGTTTGCAGTGCGATGCGGCAAGCAGCGCTGAATATCGTGGCATGGTGCATGCCCTGGCTGAAATCTATAGGACAGAGGGTGTACGTGGTCTCTATAGGGGCTTTGTGCCCGGCATGCTGGGTGTCTCCCATGGCGCCATACAGTTCATGACCTATGAGGAGATGAAGAATGCCTACAATGAATACCGCAAGCTGCCCATCGACACGAAACTGGTGTGTACTATAATAATAATAATAAAAATGTATATATTAATGAACTGTTTAACATCACATGACCAAAAACGCGCCGCGCATACGCTGCCATATGCCATATATCTATATATATGTGTATATGATGACGTTAGTGGCAGATTTTTTTGGCAGCTGGTCAACAGCTAGAATTTAATGGCCCCTCTCTTTTGATATTTTGGCTAAACTTTGCACACTTTCTTCCTTTTGTTTTCCCATGACAACAGGCGACCAGCGAATATTTGGCATTTGCTGCCATGTCCAAACTGATTGCTGCAGCAGCTACATATCCATATCAGGTGGTGCGTGCCCGTCTACAGGATCATCATCATCGTTACAGTGGCACCTGGGACTGCATTAAACAGACTTGGAGGTACGAACGCATGCGTGGTTTCTATAAGGGACTCATGCCGTACTTGGTCCACGTAACGCCCAACATTTGCATGGTTATGCTTATTTGGGAGAAGCTGACCAGCTAAGGCGTTTAGTATTAACACACACACACATCCTAGAAATTAGAATCTTCAGCAGCACTAAATACACACGCACACACAAACAAATCTCTTTGTCGAAAGCAGAAGCAGCAGCAGCAACAGCAGATAAATGACAAAACGGATCATATACATATATGTATTTTGTATTATTGTTATGATTTGAATTTTTTTTGCGTTAGTCTATAATTTAAGTATACTGTTCGTAATAATTAAATCTAAGTTAATTCCATAGCTATGCATTATAATTGCTAGATTTATATACATACACATAAAAATTGAAGAAACTTTTAAAGTTAAATTGTGTTTGTGAAATCAAATTTCAACTATTTTCACACATCCCTTTAGTTTATAGTTTAGTTAAATTATTTATTTACATATTAAGCACTACATTGTAAATATGATTGATAGTTATGTATGGCATAATAGTTTTCGTTTTGGCAAAAAGATTCTTCATAATTTTGCAAATGGTTCTTAACTATTTTAAATATTATTCTGACATTTTATGAGCACATAAGAATTACATTTATAAATGTGAAAGCATTGTGAACAAACAAAAAGAACACGAAAATAATCGAAGAAAGAAGAAACAAGAAAACAAAAGAAAAAACCAATCTAAGTACCATAAAAGTACATATACATTAAAAATCAAATGAAACCCAACGAGAGTTTCCAAGTTTCTCCCCTCAACACGTGTCTTTTTCATTTTTTTTGTCCGCCCAAAGGCCGCTTGCAACTTGCAACAATAACTTGCAACCACAACTTGTACTCATCTGCTCTAGTAAGTAGCTAAATATAAGTAAGTTTGCCAATTGTGCAGAATCTCTTTGCTAAACTGAAATCACAGGCATTGTAAGTAAGCTTAGGTCCTGAGACAATCGAATCCCCCATTTCACTAACACCATCTACACACACTTGCTTCTCGTTGCAGATACGAGGGCGCCATGGGTTTCTACAAGGGTCTCAAGGCGAATCTGATACGTGTGGTTCCTGCTTGCATGATCACGTTCCTTGTGTACGAGAATATATCGCATTTCATGCTGGCTCGGGGGAAGCGCAGGCAGGCTGAACTTCTGGCCAACAAGTCTGTGAATGAGGCTGAATCCTAATGTTTATATATATTGTTAATATAATATTTAATTGTTAATACTGTCAATTACTTAAAGTTATAAAAAGTAACTGCTATTCCTTAACTAGTAAGTAGAGCTTGTAAGTTTTCAACAGAAGTGTAAAACTAACAGTTGTGGAAACGATATTCCTAATAATATAAGCGATAATAAGGAAGGAGGCTAAGGAGAAATTCCAAGTCAAAATCGTGCTTTAAAACGAATTAAATAGTGTAAAACTTGAATTAGAATTGAAATATTTTTTATAAATGGCTGTTGACAATATAAAATATGTTGATCTTAATTACAAGTGTTTTTCATTTTGTAAGTTACAAATTTGGGCTATAAAGAAAAAATATGACAAGGCTGCCACCTTTCGCAAAGTTAACCACATCACATTGCATACTTTGCTGCCTGCTTGCAATTCTAACGGTAAAGTATATCAAAGAAACGTGCACAGAGAGTGAAAGTGAGGGAGCTTAAGTTTGGTGAGTGACGCGCGCTTGCCAAACGGTTATGTACATAACCGTTTCGGTCTTCTCATGCTTTTGCTAAAAGCTTTCGTTCAGTTCACAATTGAACGCAGCGGCGTGCAAACGTGTAGCGCATGATTTTATTTTGTTGTTACTTGCTATGTAATTTGAAGCGAGCGTCACTTTTGCGTGTCTGTTTTGTACGTGTGTGAAATTAATTTGTCGTAATATATGAAATTAACGCACAGGAGCATCAAAGGTGTATAAACAAATAGATATAATAACAAAGACTTATGCAACTGGTGGAAGCTTTGTTAAGCGTTAATATTAAATGTGCCCCACTTCTTTGCAATAAACCAGTTTGCCATTGTTTACTTTAGACTGACATTTGGCGGTGGTCAAAAGTGCACAAATTGGCCAAATTCAGTGAGTTCAATAAACTTGCAAGTGCAGCCAAAAGCCACAAAAAAAAAACCTTAGCCGAATTAGCATTTTAAAAATACATACAATATTTTTGCAATTGTTGTTGATAAGTGCGCGCCAAACGAGACAGAAACGAATAAAAGTTCAAGTGCAAGCGCTTTAAATACCGTTTGGCCAAAGGGCGCCAGATAAAGAACAAGAGAGAGCGAGAGATAGAACAACACAAAGAACATTTAAAAACCACATGTTGCTGTGCGCCGTTAGAAATACAGAAAAGTAATATGAATAAATGGAATAACATAAATTAAACAAAACACTTGCCCAATCAACCGTGGAGCAAACAAGAGACAACACGCATTCTGATTGTGTGTTTGTGTGAGTGTATAGATAAAGCTCGTGCGAATGACCTTGACTGTAGCGCAAACACATACAGTGTGAAGCAGTGTGATAAAAACACAACACAGCAATTTGTCAAAGTCTAAAGAGCAGCAGCCAGATTCTACCCATCCCTGCGCTTAAAGCACTGCCTCTCACTTTGCATGGCAACTAGCGTTATACGCTGCAGCGTTGTCTCATCCTCAGCCGGACGCCGCAACCTCTGCGACTCCTCTCAGGAGGAACTCAGCCTCGGCACGCCAGCAGCCAAAGCCAACTCAAAGTCCTCCAGTTATCTTAGCAACAACACCAGCTGCAGCAGCTGTGCTTGCCTGCGCTGTCAATACGATTACGATCAGCAGCTTCAGCTACAGCTTACTCATACCAGCCACGTCGATAGTTCGTGGCCCGTGGAGCATAAACATCAGCCGTCTTGCAGCGTCTCTCTGGGCACGCTCAGTGCCAAGGAATCACCAATATTAGCCAGACGGCATTTGGTATTGGAAAAGCAGCTGAGCAGCTCTCACTTTTCGCTGCGTAGCGCGAATCCAGCTTACGCCGAACGTCAACCACAAATTGATCTCAGCGCCGTTGAGGCGCTAAGCACAAAAGAGAAGATGCCTGCAGTACGCCCCAACACGGATATTAACCGAAATAACGGTTATCTATATAACGGGGTAAGTGAGAAGCTTAAAGCTGACATTCCTTGCTTGCGAGGGCAGTTCAAAGTATTGTTGGGAAGGGAATTTATTATTTACTTTTTATACTTATACATTAATAAGTATTTGGAAAAACCCTCGGCTCAAAATACAAGTGTATTTCATATATGAGCCAAGTTTTGCAATAAAACGCATAAATAGCTACGTCAATTAGTTGTTTTTGTGTCGTCGTCGTTGTTGTTGTTGTAGCCCCAATAAAAAACACCAACCCAGCCCCCGCCGCCACCCACAAAAAGCAGCTATTGTGACAGTTGTTGTTGTTGTTGCTGCCTAGTTAACTATTGTAAAGCTCATATGAATAACAATCAATAAATTCAAATCACGGTCGGCAGAGAAAAAAAAAAACCTGAACATTTTTTAAAGCTTAATAACTGGAAATGAAAATTGGAACAAGTGAAATGAAGAAAAAAATGCAAAATGCATAGAATTCCCAAGAACTGGAAACTGGAATAAATTCACCGCAATTTTGAGATTCCTATGGCAATAAAAGTGAATTTTTGTTGTTGTACACTTTTTATACTTAAATTGAGAAGAGCGTTTTAAGTTTATGACACAACAATTTCCACGCTATTAAAAGGGAAACGTAAACTTAAATAGTTGCCACATTTTCAGACCCAATAAATACAAACAACAACAGACAAACGAAAGGCACGTGTTATGGGCAATGGAATTTCACTCTCGATACTTGCTATATCCAATATATATACGCATGTGTGTAAGTATGTACAATAGGCACAAGCTGTTCGAGGTCGGTTGCCCGACCCGATCTATATTTGTTTGTGTGGGTGTGTCCGAGCGATACTTAAACGATTGCTACTAAAAAAAATGCTTTGTTGTGCTACGTATTTATGGGAACGTAGTTGGTCGAGCACTTAACGTCAAATGGTTTTGCTACCGTTTTCGCAACGTTTCGGCTCACGTTTTAGGCTCAATTTAGCGAAAGTGTGGGCAGAGAAACAAGGAGAGAGAGAGAAGACACTTTGGCGACCCTTAATTACCGACTAACAATTAAAATTGTTTTATATTTGCTTGTGAATCATTCTATCACTTAGTTTCTCTTAGCTTTGCAAATGCTATCTAATCATGGCGTCCTCCTTGATTTGGTTCGATGACTCGACATTGGAAATACGTAGAACGATTAGATAACGTTAACAGGCTATCAAATTTGTGTGTGCCAAGCAGCAAAAGAAGAGATAGACCAAAAACAAATTCATTGAAAAACATACCTATTTTAATACATTCTGCCTTTTTGCTCATCGTTGCTTCTCCGGCTTCACAAGGCAATGCACTTTGTTGTCCCGTTTGTTGTTGTTGCTGCTGCTGCTGCGATTGCATTTTAAATGTTAATTAATGCTGCTGGGTGCTGCAACTGATAATCTAACAATAACAATCATCACTCAAATGCGGGCACATTGATATAAAACAACAACAAAAAACACGCAAGGTGCAGCTTCAAAAACAACTCGATTGCATATTTAATATAATGCCAAACCATTGACAAGGTCACGTTTTGCCAGATACTTGAACAAATGAAAAACTGTGGAAAGTTATATGAAGGATTTTCCTAAACTTTAACTTAAATCACCCGAGAGATATTCCTCTAATCTATCTTAGTTATTTGCCAGCAAACACACAATTAATTTCCTGCCACAATCTAGTATTATTTAAATCTGATATTTCAAAGAGTTTTGTGGGTGGTTGTTGGTTTGCTGTTTAAAGCATTGCATATTTATAGTGCCATAAGCAAAAAACGTTGCATACTCTCCAGCGCCATATGCAATAGCAACACACAGCGGAGAAGAGAGAACAAAACCAAAATTGCCATACCCTCCCCCCCCCCACCCATTCGAGGAAAGCTGTAATTTGGGGGGTAGTGTTTTTACCTAAATTTCGCTTTAAATGCCTCAAGCTGCCGTGCAGCATGCAAACAAACGCCAGCTGTCAAAATGGTTTTGCCAAGCAAAACAAAAACATGGCAAAGAATGTTTTTCGCTCAACTTTAATAGGTAACCTGTTTGAAATACTATTACCACATCGTACTATATAGCGTCTGCTCCACTTTCGGAGATGTCCATCAATGCCTGACGTAGTTGCTGGGAGGCTTTTGTTAGTGTTGGAGGGGTTGGGAGAGGGGGGTGGAATGGGGTCGTTGGTAATTGCAACGCTTAAGTGAAATGCTTTGCATGCTTATGTGTATCCTTAGACAGGACTTCGCTTTCTATTGCTCCTCGGTGTTGTCGATTGCGTGCAAACATTTGCCACAGCACAAAAGAATTTCCGTTTAGCACAGAAAGTGAATTTCAAATGCTTTTGGTTTGGTCGTAAAAGTCTGGAATTTAAATGTGAAACAGGTGAAACTAAAGGTGTCTGCGAAACTTCTTTTGCAATCTGTGTGAAGAGCAAAACCCAGGTTTTTTTTTAGTATAGTTTCAAATGGGCTCAAAAAGTAAAAAGACCTAAACTAAACGTCTAGATTGTATATGTTTTAAGTATTAAACAACTTTAAATAGTTAATTACTTCTTTATTTTAATTGCTTTAAAACGATTGCAAATTAGCTGGATATAGAATTGTATCAGTTAACTAAAATATAAGCCTCCTATGCGATTCTCATGAATATCAGTAAGGTGTTTATCATTTCCTTATTGATTAGTGATCATTAAATGTGCTTGTAAACTTTAACTTCGAGTAACGCCTTTTCTCTTAAAGTGTCTCTCTTAGGCAATGGAGCTCTCTTAATCTCTCTTTCTTTCTTTTTGCCTTCTGCTTGAAATTAATCTTTAAACCTATTTTTAGCTCTCAGTTCCGCTTACTTTCTCCCGCTTCAATATTATCTTTCCAGTCGCTCTCTGGTTCTTGAAGTTTTTTTGTTTATTATTTTCCTACTCATTTTCTATCCCTTACTAGATCTTTCGGCTTAACTTTGTGTATGTATATGTTTTTTATCAGAATCTTACAACATTTTCTGGTAAGCACAAAATACTGTTCTATATTTATTTATCAAATCTTGATTCATCTCTTTTCATGTTAATTTACACTTAAAGTTATATATATATCTATGTGGTTTATGATGTTTTCCTGTCTTTCATAATAAGGAAGTTTTTAAAAACTAACTAATTCTACATTTACCACATGTTCTATTCATGTATACACATACATATATTATAAATAATTGATAGACAATCAGCTCACTTTGAGAACCGCAAAAATCTGTAGAGCAACAAGTGCGGGGCATCGTTTGATTGATACACCTTATGATATAGAATCTATTCTCGTTGTATATTTAGACTGCTCTAAATTGAGCGTGGCTGAATAAGATTACGTGACATTCGACATGACATCAGCCAAAGAGCTTCAGTTGAAGCTTCCGCATGTTTTACTCACTCTATAGTGCACTAATATTCCATTTGCCGTTGCGGGGGTAATTTTATATATGCGATATGTCTTTATTGTGGCTTACCACGTTTTGTAATAAACGTAATTCTATATATGAGCACATGCAAACCACGTTGCTAAATCTCTGGCACCATAACCCAAACCAAATCCAGCCTACCCATCGCCCACATCAACTTTGCATTTCTTGAGTCTTGACTGACTCTTTGACTTGAGTCCTCAGCTCAACGGGAAACACAAAAAAATAAATATAAAAGGAAGCCAGCGAAATGCGTGTCATGCATTTTTGCTGCCTCACTGAGTTTTGGAAGCCAATTCACAGGTCAGGCACAGCCAGTTAGCTTGTTGCCTTCATATTGGAGACAACTATTACAGTGGTCATTGGCCCAGAAGAGTTGTGTTTTTCTATTAAAACCTTAAAGTTGAGTATTGATTTCTATGAAACAGTTTAATTAATATCTTATAACTTTTTTGTTACTTTAAAAAAGTTTAATAAAATACAAAATTCATCTGTTGCAAATGAAACAAAGCCTTGAAAATCTTACAAAATTCTTAGTTATTCAATGATCCTATACAATCTGTACGTTTATGTCGTAGGTCTTAACTAAAAGTTTTACATTTTGCCCCTGTTTATTGCTTATCTCAATATGAAACTTATCTAACTTTATATTTATTACTTTAATAACCAAGATTCTTAGAATTTACTATAAGATTTGAGAAATCCTATTGATAATAATATATTCTTTTGTACTATATTTTTAAGTTATAGTATTCTATTATGTTTCACGAGGTTCCACTATAGCTGATTGACCAGTTAGCTTAGCCCTCACGCCTCATTGACCAGTTTTAGATGATAGCCAATGATGCCGTAGATGCAGTTAGATCAATTGCTTTTAAGCCCTTGAGCTGAATAGCAGAGTGTATGTGGCATTGGTGGAGCAAGTACGTCATGTGCTGATAGGCAAGAGGCGCATTCTTTCAATGCTGGCCAAGATCAAAATGAGCACAGGCGTTGGCTTTGTGCCGTGAAACGATTGATAAGCCAGTGTCTCGGGATTAGTTTGGCACATTCAACAGCGGCGTCTCTTACGCTTTAAATCGTGCACAGTGTTGGTAAGCGTCCCGAAACAAAAACTAACTAAAGCTTGTTTGTTTGTTTGTTCGTTCGTTTGATTGTAGTCTAATGTAATGTAAAACCATTTTGGGCGGGCTCACCACAACGCTGTTGACTGTTTGGCAAGATGGGGGCAGGGTGGAGGAGGACGGCAGTGGTATATTACACAAAAATTTATATAAACCCAGGCGGTAGCTATTTGAATTTCAGTTCGCGTTTGTTTCGACTTCGTTGCGGTTGCTACGTTTTGCCGTTTAGGAAAAAAGGAAAAGCAATAGGGATGCAGGACACTTGTTGAGCCTGCACTCTCGCTCCCTCTCTCTCTCTCAGAAGAAACCCTAGAGAAGCAATAATTAATACTTTCCCTTAACGCAAACTAACGAAAACGAAACTGCCTTGTAATATGCAAAACACAGACAACGAAGCGAGCAAAAGCCAAACAGCAACAACAACAAGAGCAGAACGAGACGAAGAAGAAGGAGCGGCAGCTTATGTAGAGGATCAGCCACAGCCGGAAGAGACACAGACCAAAATCAAGACACGTTCACGCTTCTCCGCCGCCTTTCGCAGCTTCTCCAAGCCCAAAAGTAAAAAGCCCAAAGAGCTGCCCCTGGAGAAACCCAAAAGTGACGAGCAGCTGGCACTGATAAGTGGCAACGAAGAGGATCAGGGCATTGACAGTGGACTCAAGAAGAAAAGAAGCCTCACACGACGCCTGCTGCTGGGCGGACTCAAGTCGAAGACAAAAGTGCGGCCACACAGTCTGGCGACCAGCGATGAGATTAGCTTAAAGAGCAGCAGCAGCAGAGAGCGGGCAACAGCAACAGCAACGGCTGCAAGCAGTGGCAGCAGCACGTTGCAAATAACCATTAGTGGCAAGAAAGTCGAGCCAGCAGTCAAAGCAAGCAAAGCAGGCAAAAGCAGCGGAGGTAAAAGCAAAAGCCACAACAGCGAAACGGATTACCTGACACCAGCAACAGCAATAGCAATAGAAACATCAACTGCGCCTGGAATTGGAAAATCAAAGAGCACAACGACAACGCTTACAACAACATCCAGAGAAGATATAACAACGAGCAGCAGCAGTCGCACCACCAAACTAATTGTGGCCAAGGTGGCAGCAAGCAGCAGCAAACAAAAGCCAGCAAAGCCAACAAAGCAGTCAAAGCTAAAACCAGCAACAGCAACAACGACAGCAACAGCAACAGCCAGCAGCGTTGAACAGGAGAAAATCGTTATCACTGAGAGCCGAAGAGATACGCCGCCGCACGAACGTGCACCCGCCAAACCAAGTCGCGCCAATGCAAATCAGTTAGCCACTAACAGTGGAGCAGTGCGCAAGTCGAGCAGCAGCAGTTCGAGCAATCTAAGCACACGCAAGGAACGCGATTTGTTGCAACAGCAACAACAACAGCAGCGTGGACATCGTGTTAAACACCGTGCACTTGGTAGCAGCAACACCGGCACAACGGCCGCCCCAGCTTCGCCAGTGCAGGCGCTTGAGACGCCAACCACATACTCACCAACATCTCCGACAATAACACCACCAACACCACCACCACCACCACCAGCACCTTCGTCACAGCCCGGCAAAACCTCGACCATTGTGTTGGTGAGTTTGAGTGACGTGGAGGAGCAAACGGACGCAGTTTCTTTAGCGGAAAGTGCCGGCACACAGCCGCCAGTGGTGCGTTTTGCCGTTGGCAGCGCTGTGCGTGGTCCTGCTGCAGACGCAGATGCCTATGAAGCAGCGCTTGTTGCCGCCGCCACACAACAGCCCAGCTCCAGTGAGGAGCCAAGTGATTCCAGCTTGCGACGTCAAACTTTTGCCAAGCAAAAGTTGGCCTTGAGTGATCACGATAGCATCGAGGGCAGAAGGGAGACGGTACATTATCAGTCGGTGCAGTGTGTAGACTCTAGCGAGGAGGAGGAGGAGGTGGAGGTGGATTCCGTATCGGAAGTGGACGGTGGTGAGGCCAAACTTATGCCTGCCTTTGGTGATTTGACCATGGATCAGGAAATGGAACCGGTAAGCGTTGACTTCGACCATCGCCATCGTCATCATCGTCCACGTTGTGGTCGTTGTGCTGTTCTCATTTGATGTCGTTATTTGCATTGAACCCGTCGATTTAGCTATGAAGAAGCCGTACAAGTGTCGCAAAATTGTTGCCCTCGTCTAGTGTTTGCTCTGCCCTCTTACAATTTGCCCACAGTTTCTGTTAGGCAGTGTTGACGGCTCTGATTTAGTTGTATTTTTCCCCGTCAAATCTAGCGTGATTTAAAAGGAAACAGCAGTTATTTTTGACTGGAAATATGCCAATGATATAATGTTTCTAAAATAAGAAAAAGGACAAACGGGATAACTGAAACTTTGCTTTGAAAATTTCTATTTACAACAAATCAAATGATATCAAAGATATTTCAGCTTTAAATTAAAGCTAAAAAATAGCTTTTTTTCTCAACACTAACTGAACTGTCATTCAACTATTCGAAAAAGATTTTCACAAACAGTTGTTCTCTGACTCTTTGCAGACTATCATGGCGCCCAGCAGCGAGAAACGGGAACATCTATATAAGATTCTAGTCATCGGTGAACTGGGCACTGGCAAGACGTCCTTCATCAAGCGCTATGTGCATCAGTTTTTCAGCCAAAACTATCGTGCCACAATTGGTGTCGACTTTGCACTAAAGGTGCTGCACTGGGATACAAATACGATAGTGCGACTGCAGCTCTGGGATATTGCTGGACAGGAGCGTTTTGGCAATATGACAAGAGTGTACTATAAGGAAGCCGTGGGTGCTTTCATTGTCTTTGATGTGACGCGCAGTGGAACGTTTGACTGTGTCAGCAAATGGAAGGAGGATTTGGATTCAAAGGTTCAGTTACCCGATGGCAGTCCCATACCCTGCATACTGCTAGCCAATAAGGTGCGTTCACTGTCATGTAGTGTGCGTGAGTTAATTAAGTAAATAACTGATTCCACACATTTTCAGTGTGATCAAGAGAAACAGGGTATTGTGACGCAGCCGGAACGTATGGATGAGTATGTGCGAGAGAATGGATTTGCTGGCTGGTTTGAGACTTCTGCCAAAGAGAACATCAACATCGACGAAGCAGCACGAGCTTTGGTGAACAAAGTGAGTATATAAGTTAGAATTATCTGTACAGTATTTAATATATTACCTTTTCAGATACTCATCAATGACAAACTTATAACTGCCGATGCGAATGATGCTGAGAAATTTAATCTGAGCAGTGCGGCCGATACGAGTGCGGATTTAAAGAGCAAATGCGCTTGCTGACCTGCCCAATAGAAAAGAAAAACAGAATTAAAATAAAAAAAAAAAACAAAGAAATTAGAAAACTAAACATTACAATCCATTGGGCTTTCAACACACACACACACACACTACAAAGTCTGAGATTCTTATAAAGTAGATCTGTTCTATGTTTGTTGATACAAAAAAAAAAGATAACGATAACTATGCTTAGGATCTTTTGTAAAGTGTGTCTAAGACTTAGCGTCATTCTTATCATTGTTCATCATTTCAAATCATTCGCTGTGTGAGATATGCCAACACCTTAACCAGAAGCAGAGAGCTTGCTCATAACTTATCTATATTATCATATATGTAAATGCATGCATGCATCAATCTACTGGAGCTCAGTGATTTTTTTTTGATAATGCAGCATCCATTATACGTTTGTGTTAAATTTCGAATTAAGTCGTCCAGTTGTTTATATTTTTGTTTGTTTTGCCTTTGTTACCGAGATGAGATTTTTTTTATCTTGAATTTTTATACATACGTACGGTACACACATATTATAATTCATACATAAATACATAAACTCTGCCATCTTTATTTGCATTTAGATAAAGTACGTTATATGCAACACACAGATTACAGCAGAAAGACATTTATATATCTGCACGCAATCAAATAAACTTTTTAATTGTAGGTAAGCCAAACAAGACGTAGTTTTATTGCATGGGTTTTTATGTAAACTTTATGGTAATACAAAGTAGCTGAGATGTGAAAGTTTGCAAATAATTTTTTTTATATTTTCTGCACAGTACGTAATAAAGTGAGCATTTTCATTTTAAAATACAAAAAGTGCGGGCTTATCATTGCGGCAGTGCTATCGACTTCAGATCATTGCATATGTTATCGATTTACGTCGTGGGTAGCAAAATGCAAAAAAAACACTGCGACTTATTGAAACAATCTTAAGTTTCACGTTCAAGTTTAATATATATTAAATACCACAAATAATTTGAGAGTTGCAAGTGTTTTAACAGTATTTAATCTGTGTTTTCGTTCATGCCGTGACTTGTGAGCTATCGAATTTCAGGGACTGTGACTGCGCTGCAGCCCTGGTATATTTAATTCGTAAGCGATGGTATTTTTAGTGTACCCAGCTATTGGTCACATTGCTTGCGCTGCTGTTGTAAAAAAATGCAAATGCAAAAATTGCAAATATCTACAAAGTTTAAGTAGTAATTTAGTACCGATAATCAATTATTGTAAAACTCTACTGCAAACGGTTGAAATGTTATAAATGTTTAAGGTAAGCACCAACAACAAACGCCAACAAACAGCAGCAACACTTAAGTTAATTAGCAGCGGCTTTGCCTCTGATTGGAACTACAATCGTAGCTCTCTTCGCTGCCGCCTTCGTCGTCGTCGTCACGTTTACTCCCCTTTTCGGTCTTTGTTGTGTGTGGGCCGCGGTCGCCGCCGCAGCGTTGGCACTTTAATGCTGATAAAAATGCGCCAGGCCGAAGTTTTCGGTTCACTTGACTAATCAGCAATAAATTGGATTTTCGGACGCGACACTCCACGCATGCATCAGCTGTGCCACCTATACTATATATATATATATATATCTGTCTTTTGTCTTGATTGCAGTTTGTTATCTAGTGGCGTAAATATAGTGCATATTAATTGGACAACAGGTAGCATATTAACGTAAAGATGCTGCCGCCAAAGGAGAATGTGGATCTGGAATGCTTTATTGTGACAAAGCACTCGTGGAAGGGGAAATATAAGCGAATTCTTTCCATTGGCACAGCCGGCATTTCCACCTACAATCCGGACAGATTTGATCTGACAAATCGCTGGTCCTACTCGGATATTGTAGCCGCTGCACCCACAAAAACCACAAATGTGAGGCACTCATCAATATTTCATATTTTATTAAATTATCTTGAGTTTAACAATTTTCTTTTACACTGCAGATACCCAATGAGTTTGTGCTCACCATTAAGAAAGACAAGAAATTGGATTCAATCAAACTTTCCTCGGAATACCGCAATGATATATTGAGCTCCATATTGAAATACTACAGGGAATTTGCGGACAAGCCTAAGAATGCTCTTGTAAGCATATATAAGCACATATCCATATTGTTATTGTTATTAACTAAATGTATTTTGCTACAGCGATTTAATGCTTATAAATACCATTGGTCAGGCATCAGTTTGCCCACAGTGCTGGAGGTGACACCCTGCTCCTTGGATCAGCTGGATCCCACCACAAATGATGTGCTCACTAGCTATATGTACAAGGATATCGAGGGAATAATAGGTACCTATAGACATGGCTTGAACATGCTGAAGGCATTGTGATTTTGATTCCTTGCTGTGCCTTAGTCATCGTCAAAGCTAATGTGCCAATGTTATTTCCTAATGTTTACGCTGTGTGTCATTACGTTTCATATTTTAATACGTGTTCGCTTTGTTTTTGTTTTTATTTTGCACTCATCTTTGTGGTTTTTCATTTACGCGCACGTTTTAAGCAGGCATCTCGGACTATGATAATGGCATCGTGATGGCCTATGGCGGCTTTAGCCGTCTGCACATGTTCAAAGCGCTCAATCATCACGAAATCGTACAGAACATTGCACAACGCTCATCCCAGTTTCTTGGCATCGAAACCAAAATACTCAAGAGTCAAATAACGCGCGAACAATTTGAGCGTCAACGTTTTGGCAAATATAGGTAAGTATATATTAGATTTTCTGCCCACCATCAGCTAAGCATTTATTTAAACAAATATTTGTTTACTTTGCAGCGGTGATCAGTTCCAGACCTCAATGACAGAGTTCACAGTGCAAAAGATAACGCCACGCCATCCGGATCCAGTCAAACGCATACTTTGTCTAACTGAGGTGACATTGTTGGAGCGCGATCCACAAACGTATAGCGTCTGTACGCTGCGACCGCTTTCCGATGTGTTTGCTTTGGTGCGCGACAAAGACAATCTTCAGCGTTTTTGCATTGAATACAAGAACGGCATTGTGCGCAGCTATAGCACAAACGATCGTGACTCTTTGTTAGCCACGGTACTGGATGCGGTGCGCTCTAGTGGCAATCAGGATGTGCATATACGCATTGGCAATACGCCGCGTGGCAAGCGTTATGTGCCCCTTAACAGTTCGGTGGATGAGGAGACGGAAGCCAACCTGTTGCGCCTGGTCATTAACAATTTCCAAAATCCCAGCAGACGCTACGAAATTCTTGAGCGTTTCAATGCCAATGTGCCGCACAGTGGACTCAACTATAGTGTTACTCAGGATGTAAGTTAAATGAGCATTTATCTAAACATATTTATAAAATAATCAATTTCTTGCAGAGTTTGTTTGCGGAGAACAAGGAAAAGCTTATATTAAGTGCACTGCAGGCCTTGGCTCAGAAGGAATTGGATAGTCCAACTGCGCAGCTGAATAACACTGAGCTAGAGGCTATATTTCATGCGCTAACGCGTCTTCTTGCCAGTAAAGTGGGCTATGCAGCCTTTACAAATCTTCCAGGGTAAGTCTTTAAATATAGTATACAGATACCATTTATAAGAAACTTCTGGTTACTTTCTGTAGCTTTCGTGAAATAATTGGCACCAAGGTGGTGGCCTCGTTGCGTCGCAAAGATTTAGCTGTGACTTACTCGGCAATTGATATGATCAACTCATTGATGCACTCGGTCAACACCGACCATGACCTCAAGCAGGAGCAGTTGAACAAATCATCTATACTATCATCAAAATCATTTCTAGAAACGCTGCTGAACATGTGGACAACGCATGTGGTTAGTTGGTGCACCCTTCAATTAAGTGATTACTTTTACCTAACGGGTTTATGTTCTTTTTGATAGAGCCATGGCAGCGGAGCACTGGTTTTGTCCGCTATGCTTGATTTCATGACGTTTGCATTGTGTGTGCCTTACAGCGAGACAACGGATGGCAAGCAGTTTGATATACTGCTCGAGCTGGTTGCTGAGCGTGGACGCTTCTTGTACAAGCTATTCCAGCACCCATCGCTGGCAATTGTCAAAGGTGCTGGATTGGTGCTGCGTGCTATCATCGAGGAGGGCGAACTTCATGTTGCACAACAAATGCAGGCGTTGGCTTTGGATGAGGCGGCACTGTGTCGTCATTTGCTTGTGGCACTCTATACGCCCTCCAATGATCCCACATTGATAACGCATCGTCAGCTGTCGCGTCATTTGATCGGGCTCTGGTTGACAGACAGCGATGAGGCGATGGAACTGTTTAAGCGCATTTTCGTACGTCTAAAACTGATTATAGTTGATTTTGTATTAATCTTTATGTAAATTATAGCCCGCTGGCTTGTTAACCTTTCTGGAGACGGAGGACAGTGTGCCCGATACGGATGTGGAGGAGGATAAACTCAATTTTCGCGATAATCTCAAATTTGCAATCCAACATTCCAAGAAAACTCGCAAGAGTGTGATAGAGAAGCATTTGCAGGGCATTAAGCATTGGGGCATGAACCTCATTGAGCAGCAGGATGGTGCTGCCCAGGCACTGAAAAATCGTCCGGTTGTACTGCGCAATCGAAGACAAAAGAAGAAGACCTCCGATGCCATTGTCAACTTGCCCTATTTCTTTTACAATTTTGCCAAAGATCACAGTTTGCCCAATCTTATCTGGAATCACAAGGTAAGCATAAAGCATATAATAGTTCTTTTGAAGATCTAAGTATGTTAAATCTCTGATTAGACTCGAGAGGAGTTGCGAATGTGTCTTGAGAATGAACTGCGTCAATTCTTAAATGATCGGGATCTGGCTGGTCAAATGATTGTCGCCTGGAACTATCAGGAATTCGAAGTGGGCTACCAGTGCCTGGCTGAGGAAATCAAAATTGGTGATTACTACATTCGTCTCATACTGGAAAAGGATGATTGGCCGCAAAATCTGGTCAAAGATCCGTAAGAAACTTCATTTTTTTAATATGTTAACATAATATGATTGATTTTTTTGTTGACAGTATTGAGCTGTTTAATGCTTTGTATCGACGTGTGTTGTGTCGCCAGCGCGTTAATGATGATCAGATGACGGTCTTTTCACTGCAAGCATTGGCCAAGGTGTACCGACGTTATCACCAGGAGATTGGCAAGTTTAGTGACATGTCCTATATACTGCAGCTCAGTGATCGCGTAAGGCAATAAAATTGTCGATGATACCAACAGTTTTGCAAATAATAATCATCTATTTTGCATTTGTAGTGCCTCTCTCCGTCCATGCGAGATGCCTTAATCAATCTGATATCATGTCTGGTGCTAGAAAAATCCAACTGTCGCGCTTTGTGCGATCATGTGCAGTGTCTGGTTGATCTGATCACATTGGCGCACTTGCACAAGGGTCGCGCCCAGCTGAACACCAAAACAAATGTTATCGAAGCAGGTCCCAATATGGGTAACTATGAGGAGAAGGACTGGTATTACAACATCGAAAAGGATGGACAGAAAGCGGAGCGTCAGGGCCCCATAACATACTCTGAGCTAAAAGAGCTCTGGCAGAAGGGTCAAATAACGCCCAAGACACGCTGCTGGGCAATTGGCATGGATGGCTGGCGCTCACTACAGCAGATACCACAACTAAAGTGGTGTCTGATTGCCAAGGGCACGCCGCTGTACGACGAAACGGAGCTGGCATCCAAGATACTGGATATATTAATCAAGTGCACCAGCTTCTTTCCCAGTCGCACACAGAATGGAGTAGCTGTGCTTATACCAGGGCCCAAGCTATCGCGCAAACTCTCTGAATTCATATGTCTGCCTCATGTGGTGCAGGTGTGCCTTACCCACGATCCAGGTTTGCTGGAACGCGTGGCCACGTTGCTCTGCCAGATAATGGAAGACAATCCTGAGATGCCCAAAGTCTATATGACCGGTGTCTTCTACTTTATGCTCATGTACACGGGCAGCAATATTTTGCCCATTACACGTTTCCTCAAAATGACGCACATGAAGCAGGGTTTCCGCAGCGAGGAGGTTAGTTTGTGAATATACTAAAAGGTATTTTAGTTAAATTAAACTTATTTGTTATTGCTTTACAGACATCACAGTCAGGCATTATGCATCGTAGCATTCTGGGCCAATTGTTGCCCGAGGCAATGGTCTGCTTCCTGGAGAACTATAGCGCTGAGAAATTTGCCGAAATCTTTCTCGGTGAATTCGATACGCCTGAAGTGATTTGGAGCTCAGAAATGCGTCGCTTGCTCATCGAAAAGATTGCCGCGCACATTGCGGACTTTACACCGCGTCTGCGTGGTCACACAATGGCTAGATATCCTTACCTGGCCATACCCGTCATCAGTTATCCTCAGCTGGAGAATGAGCTTTTCTGTCACATTTACTATTTGCGGCATTTGTGTGACACACAAAAATTTCCAAACTGGCCCATATCGGATCCCGTGCAGCTTTTGAAACATACGCTTGATGCCTGGCGCAAGGAAGTGGAAAAGAAGCCGCCACAGATGACCATACAACAGGCATACCAGGATCTAGGCATTGATCTCAGCAAAACGCCCAAACCGGAGGAGTCCGTGATACGCAAAAGCTACTACAAGCTGGCGCAGATGTATCATCCCGATAAAAATCCGAATGGTCGCGAGATCTTTGAAAAGGTTAATCAGGCCTATGAGTTTCTGTGCTCACGCTCCGTTTGGAGCTCTGGCGGTCCAGATCCTAACAATATTGTCCTTATACTGCGCACACAAAGTATCCTCTTTGAGCGTTATCCAGATGGTGAGTGAGCAATGTTTTTAAATCGTATTATTTACTGATCTTCGGTTTTATCTTGCAGTGCTTCGTCCCTACAAATATGCGGGCTATCCACAGTTAATTAAAACTATTCGTATGGAAACGCGTGACGATGAGCTGTTCTCCAAGGAAGCGCAACTGTTGACAGCCGCCTCTGAGCTCTGTTATCACACGGTTCACTGCTCAGCCCTTAACGCTGAGGAGCTGCGTCGCGAGGAGGGCATTGAGGCACTACTGGAGGCCTATTCACGTTGCGTTTCCATACTGGGCATCGACTCCAAGCCAGACTCGCTGCACTATCAAGTCATCTCTAATGTGACGCGCTGCTTTGAGGTTGCCTGCAATTTTGAGAAGTGCAAGCAAAAGATTATTACCCTGCCACAGCTGCTCTCTGATGTTTGTCGAGTGGTCTACTTCAAACACACGCTCTCGGTTAGTTTGGTAACCAGTCTGGCGGCCAACAATTATGATTTGCAGTGCAATCTATCCCGCAATGGTGTACTCTGGTCGCTGCTACTCTTTATCTTTGAGTATGATTACACACTGGACGAGAGTGGTGTGGAGGTTAGCGACAAATCCAATCAGCAGCAGCTCGCCAACAACCTGGCTAAAATGGCCGTGCTGGGCTGCATTGCTCTCGCCGGCTATGGCATGGAGTTGCGTAACAAACCAATCACTGGCAGTGAATCCAATTCGCCGGCAGGTGCAAATAAGCCACCGCCTGCCATTAAGCCCAAGCCATCGTCAACAATCAATTCGTCGTACATGCAAAATGCTCACAATCCGCTTCAGAGCAAACAGCTTGCCCTCACCACAGGCAAGGATACGGAAAAGGAGCAGGCTGTGCTTACCAAGCAGGACTCGAGCGTTAGCAGCGACACATCCAGCTCCACGCCCACGGACAGCGACCATCAGCAACCGCGCCAGAACGCCATCCAACAGAAGTACATGGTCACAGGTGATCCGAAGAATACGTTGATTAAGCAGGTGCTGGATCGTCTGCTCACGAGGTACATTGCCAACCAGTTGGCGACTGCACGAGATAGCGATGTGCTTAAGCTGCTAACGGCCAACACGCGTAATCCCTACCTCATCTGGGATAATGGAACACGTGCTCAGCTTAAGGATTTTCTTGAGCAGCAGCGTACAGCTTCTGCCAAGGAGACACATGAAGACATTGCTCAGGTCTACGAATTAGTGGCAGGTTTTGAGTTCGATGCACACAAGTGAGTAGCAGAAGAGAATCTGAGTAAATTCAGTTTTTAAAAAACCCTTTCTCTTCTAGGGATGAATTGCAAATTGGTGGAATATTTATACGCATCTATAACGATATGCCCACGCATCCTATTGTCCAGCCAAAGCAGTTTATCATGGATCTGCTGGAGTACTTAAAGCATGCCTATCAATATTTACACCACAAACCGACAAAGGGCTCACCGGCGGCTCCTCCACCTGCAGCAGTGCCCAAAATGGGCAGCGATGGCATACTGACGCCCACCTTGGCGCCCAATCATCCACAGCTGCAGCAGCAACATCAGGAAAGTAAGTCGGGTGGCACTTTTGATGAGGTGTTGAATGCCTATAATCGATCCAAGAGTCGCAAAAAACTGGAAACGGATGCACAAGCAGAACAACATCTCTCGCTGCAGCAAGTAAAGTACGATTTTGGCAGCGATGCTCAATTGGAGCTGCACATCACAATGGTGCTGCGTGCGCTAATTGCAGTGATTAAAACCAATGCGGAGGTAGAAATCCAATGCATTGGCAATTTCGATATGATATTCGGCTTTTTGGCTAACAATATATTCGCTGATGTAAGTAACAATGGAATTTAAATTTGCTGTATGTAACATGTGTGCCTCCCTTGCAGAACTCGAGCGTTAAGGCTGTGGCCTTGGAAGTGGTCGCCTTGGTCTCACGGAACAAGGAATGCGTCTCTGAGGTGGCTGCCTGTGAGATTCTTGGCAATTATCTGGTCGCACTCAAGGATCCCGAACTGCGTGCCAGTCAGGTGAAGGTGCTAGAGACGCTTTCAGGTCTAATGAATGTACAGGAGATGATTAAGGAGGCGCAGGCCAAGGGTGCTGTTATCTACCTGCTCGACATGTTCTGCAACTCACGAAATCCGCAAATACGTGAAATGTGTGCCGAGATACTGGCCAAGATGACGGCAGATCGTCTGAGTGGACCCAAGGTGCGCATAACCATATCTAAGTTTCTGCCTGCGCTATTTATTGATGCCATGATCGAGTCGCCAGCAACGTCTGTGCAGCTGTTTGAGTCTATTCACGAGCATCCGGAGCTGATCTGGAACGATAATACGCGTTCAAATGTATGCGATGCGGTTGTGGAGACCTGCAAAAGATTCTATCAGCAGCAAAAGACAAATCCCAGACACTTATGGAAGGATCCCGAAATGCTCAAGGACATTGCGTCCGATGAGATTGTTGTGGCCGGCGTCTATTTGCGACTATTTGTCAGCAATCCCGCCTGGACGTTGCGCAAGCCCAAACAGTTTCTGTCCGATCTCTTGGACTTTGTTGTAGAGCAAATCAGCAAGAGCTCCACAGAGCAGGATGTTCTGGACTTATCAACTACAGCGCTCGTGGAGCTGTTACGTTCACAGCCTAATCTCGCTGACGATATACCCATATTGGGGCACATACCCAAACTGTTCAATCTGCTATCCGTGCAACCAAAGAACACGCTATCAGTATTACACCAGCTGTCGCTCTCTGAGGTAAGCCAAGCTCTCTTAACTATAATCGCTTGTTTGTAATCAACTTATTTTCCATTTCCTTTCCTAGTTCTGTGTAAGCGCCATCTCGCAAACAGAATGCGTTGCGCCGCTCAAGAGATGCATGGAACAAAATCGGGATTGCATTGAAAAGGCTTGTGAAGCGCTTAGTCGTCTTTTCAAGCACCAACATGTAAGTGAAGGAAGAATAACTATTCGAGTAACTGTATTTTAATGAATAATCTTGTTGTAGGACTCACTGATCAGTCAATCGCTGGAGGTTGGACTGATACCATTTTTGCTAGGATTACTGGATAGCCGTTTGGAGTTTGTGGACAATGCATCTGCAGTCAAAGCACAAATTGTCGCTGCGCTCAAGGGCATGACGCACAATCTCAACTATGGTGATCGTGTTACGCAAATATTGCTCAAGCATCCAGTCTGGGCAGAGTTTAAGGATCAGAGACATGATCTCTTCATAACAGATACTAACATACGTGGCTACTTGACCGGTAAGCTAAATACTTAATCGTTTTTAATGTTATCATTTTATCAATTCGTTTCTTTTTTTCAGGCATTAATCCGACAGCGGGCTACCTCACCGCAGGACCAGCGCAAAGCGTTGAAGTGCTTACCTCACCACCGCCCATGGATCGCGATGATCCTTCGGCACGTCAGCCCGTTGATTAACGGCTCCTTATTTGCCACAGCCATACAAATGCTAAGCATAACTTATGATTGGTCTTGCTCTCGAAAAATCAAACCATTATTGGCTGCACGGCGCCTTCAATTGCCACGGAAAACTTAGCATGAGCGTGTACTGATTTCCCTTATTGTATTAAAAGTTTTGCATCATTTTAAAGCACACTCATACACTGCATGGTAAAACAAAAAGAAGGAAGAAAAGGCGTAGTTGTCAGCAATCAAACATATTTACAATCTGTAACAAAGTCTACGAAACGTTTAATTTTTTTATATTTATATAAATTGTATAAATAGTTATTAGAGAATATACATATATACACACACACACGTACATACATACATATATACACCTTAACTAAAGCATGCATAAAGTGATTATACAAATGTATTATGAATTAAAACAGACTCATTAAAAATGAAACAACTTCGAGTAGATATTTTCGACTAAATGTGTTTGTGTTCTTGATTCATATTTGTTGAAATAATTTTACTTTCATAATCAACATCTCGACAAATACATTTGTAGCCTGCTTTTTAACGTGCGGAGCATTTAAGTCAGCTCAAAAATACGCTTGCTTTTAATTTTTTTATACTGAATTTTAGTATGTTTGGACATTGGTATTTTACATTAAACAGTTTTAGCCTTACGGTCACACTGCACAATAGGAAAAAACGTAAACAATGTCGCTGGTCGCTGATTATAGCGATTCCTCAGAATCTGAAGCGGAAAGCTCCAGCAATGAGTCTGAAAGGGAAGAAGAAAACAAGTCAGAAAGGTAAACTAACATTGTTTAACCAAAGAAGAGTACAAATATAAACGACTTATGTTTGTTTTCAGCACTTCTGCAGCACAGAAAATATTAAAATTGCCTAGCGCTATCGCTGCTTTGGACAATGCGGCCGCAAAAAAAACTGGCGATGTGTTTAGCAATCCATTTCTGGAGGCAGAGCTGCACAAGACCGCCTCCTTGGAGCGGCATGTCAAAATGGTCAATAACGACACACATTTGCAGCTTAAGAACGGACGCAAAATTTGTTGGAATTACAGAAAGGGACGCTGTCGCTTTGGCACCAGCTGTCAATACGCACACGACTCTGATTTATCGCAGGAGACATCAGGTGACAAAGAAGCCGGAGTGGAAACTGTGGCCCCCACATCTACTCCACACCCCAGTGTCAACAAGGGCAGGGATAAGGACAACAAACGCAAGCGTCCTGGTCTTAGCGACGGCATTGAGCCTGGCAAGCGCGTCATGAAAACTTACCAGCAACAGCATAATTTTAACGCCGGAACACGTCGATCATTTAACTAAACTTAAATGACGCCGGCATCTGTGATGCGCAGCAAGCAGCTGCCCTCGTTATGGCCACAGCTATTGTTTATCACCTTTAACAGTCGCAATCCATCGCTATGGGAGTCTTCTGGCAGCTCCAGTGCCAGTCTTAGTGTGCAGACTGAGCACCAGTAGTCACCCAAGTAGGTGCAATCTTCTTGCCCTGGCTCTGCTTCCGTTTGGGTCAGACCATCCTCTCTGTCAACATTTTCATCCGAGTCATCAGCTGCGAATGTATTTTAGCAATAGTATGTAAATATATGTATTTAAATTAAAACAAAAGGGGACACGTCTTACATTCATCATCTGGTGTAAAGGTCATGTTACCCACAATGAAGGCTATGCCATGTTGCACAGCCAATTTCCGCATAATCATGGCCAATTCCGTTAGAAAACTGCGTCCTTTGTTGCGGTTATAGCTGCTGCGTAGCATTATGTATACTGCAGTCAGTGAATCAATCAAAACCACTTTAATGTGTGACACAGGCTTAAATTTGGAATTGGGATTCGATAGTTGCTCATGCAGAGATTCCAGTGCTCCAATAAGAGTTTGTGCCGTGAGGGCTTTAACCACATTGATTTGATCCAACAGCTTTTCATCCAGTTGTCGCTTCGTCAGTATCTCTTCAAGCCGCTCGATTTCAAAGTCCGAGTTGGTGTCCACGAAAAGCACTCGCGAGCCTTCATGCTTGGATACAAAATTTATGGCTAGTGTGTGCATTAATTCTGTTTTGCCAACATCGATTTCACCAACAATTTCCCAGACTCGACCCGGTCGAAAAGGCTGCCCAATGGAGACTAGGAAATTGTCTAATCTGTAATTTATTTAAAGTTAATACTAACACACATTGAAATGCATTTTTTTATACTCTTCAATGCCGGTTGAATAGTTTATGGGATTTGGCTGGTAAAGTGCTTTAAGCTTGACTCTCACAACTAACAAATCAAGCAACTCCCGCTTGATTTCCTCTGTTGTATCGCTACTGAGAGCCAGGATTTGGTCGACATTATCCGCATTTACAAACTCTTCGGCCGTGTTGATGTTTTGTTTCTGTAGCAATTTAATATGGTATTCAGAGAGTTGTTTTCCAGTTTGTGTTGCCATAAGCAAAGATTGCAAATTCTTGAACTTTTCCATTTGTTTACAGTTGTCAATTTGGCGCTGTGCTTCAAAGACATAATCGATTTCGATAGATTGTGTATCGAATTTGGTATATTGCCAGGTTGGTATTTATTAGTGCCCAATTTCAAATGCAAAGATTCAAAAAAAGATTTAAATAAATATTAAAAGCTGTTGTTGGAAGCTATAGCAATTCTCAATTTGTTTAACCAAAAGCTTAATGTTAATTCAAGTAAAATTAATTTGCCGTCAGATAAGGCACGTTTTATATATAAAACATAGAGCAGTGGCTTAAGGCGTGCAAATGACTCATATATTTTGGATACATAAATACAGTGTGTGCTTGTATATATGTATGCACATAATGGAAACCCCCGCGTCCACACACACACATACACTGATGTCGGTACTTTATCTTTGAGCAAGCGCGTCTTTTAACTCAATCAAAATGAGCACAATCAGCAAACGCCAGCAAGTCTTAGTCGCGAATACATTATGGACGAGGAACCGCATGCTCATGAAAAGCTAGTCGCCAAGCCAAGGCGTCATAATGTATATGATGCAGCAACGTCTAGCAGTCGCAGCAGCAGTGAGGCGAGTATCCATGGAAATGTTTCTATAGCAGCAGCTGCAGTGAGCCATGATCCTGAAAAACCTGATGCCGTGGAACTAGCAGCAAATCAATGCGCACAGCCAAGAACTTTCCTGTTGGAGCCATTGATATTAATACTGCTCTTTGCATATAATTTCTCGGGTAAACCAGCATCAATTTATTGCACAATCATTATGCTTATATCTACACTACATTTCAGCTACAATACTTAAATCCCAAATCATTTATCAAAGCTGCACAGCTGGTTTAGGCTATACGGAAGCTGTTTGCAGCCTGCTGGGCACCAAGAATGCTACAAACGAGACAAAGCATGTTGAGGCTGAGGTTCAACCATACGCAGCACGTGTTTTCCTCACCATTAAGATTGTGGAATGCATTATACCGGCATTTTGTGGCTTGTTTGTGGGCACTTTGGCGGATCGCTATGGCAGAAAGCCGCTTTTGCTGGCTTCTTACTTGGGTAAGTTGATGCATCTTTGTATAGATCTTCAAGATTGTATACTTTCCTATACATGTATGTACAGGTTATGCCTTGCAGTATATTTTATCTGCCTGTATAGCTTATATGGCCATACAGTTGAATGGCTTGGTTAGTCCCTGGTGGTATTTGGTTACAATAATTCCATTATCCTTGCTGGGCAGCAGCGTTACTTATTCCGTGGCTGCTGTATGCTATATAGGCGACGTTTCCACGGGCAAAATGAGATCATACAGGTACAGTACACAAAAAAACCAATAACATTATCTTTATTAAAGTTCCTTCGATTAAGCAGAATGATTGCCTATGAGCTGTGCATCTATGTGGGTCTGTTGCTGGGCAGCTTCACCTCTGGTTACGTTTATGAAGCCACCAATGCATACATTATATTTGTCATCTCCGCTGCATCCATACTCCTTGCCTTGTTCCTTATGACTGCACTCTTGCCCGAGAGTCTGGAGAATAGACAGCGCTCGGAGGGATTTGCACTCTTAGATTTATGGCGCAGCTGCGCCCGACGACGGGAACACAAAGATCGTTCTATACTCATATTGCTCATGTTTGTGGTGCTGCTAACAGCTTTTGTCTCGGGTAAGTTCCCGCTCTATCTTTTGATATTTATCTCAGCTGATTACTCTCGCTTTCCCAGATGGCAGCAATGCGGTGTTTTATATGTTCATGCGTGCCAAGTTCCATTGGACTGTTAAGGAGTTCACCAGCTATGAGTCTGTTAGCATATTGGTGCCAGCTGTTGCCGGCTCGGGCGGCATACTGTTTCTCTGGTCGCTGCGACAGGTTTGCAGCGAAGTTAACACTCTAACAAATTGTTCATCATCTGCTAATCAATTGTTGTTTTTTTTTTGCAGTGCACCAAATCGGCAATTCTTTGGCTGGCGCTCATCTCGCTGCTGAGTCATGCGGCGAGCAGTCTGATGAAAGCATTTGCCTTTGTTGACTGGCAAATCTATTTGGCCATTGGCTTGGGCATATTCAAGTCGCTGGTGAATCCCATGTGCCGTACCATGATAACGAATCTCTTGCCCGGCGAGGAGAGAGGTAAGCCAGTTGGATGGGTTACATTTATTTTTAGCATATTTATTTTCTTTATGTTCTAGGCAAAATCTTTGCTTTGTTAAGCGTGCTACAAACACTGTCGCCTTTTGCCTCTACAACGCTATATATTGTATTTTATACCCTAACTTTGAGCAGTGTGCCGGGTTTCTTTAATCTGATTAGTGCCAATTTGTTTGGACTTGCGATTGTATTGCTGCTGTGCGTATACTTAATATGTGCATATATCGATTATTTTTACTTAAAGTTTCTCTATTTTCTTTTAGTGTTGTTTGGCGCAAGAAATCCCAAAATTCTACACACTACGATCCGGTTTTTAAGTGACCCTTTTTCTTTGTTGTATATATTAAGTTTATGGGTTAGAACCCAATAATTTGCCAGTCATTTGGCAATTCGCACATCAATTATACAAATTGGCTGTGGCTAGTTATAGCATTGTACAATATGGCATATAAAATTATCTATTTACATATTTCCAATTCACAGAAAAACAAAAAAAAAAACGAAATGTGTGAACTGTTTGGATGTTTACTAGCGGGTGGGGAAATTTTTTTTATTCACTTACTAATGGAACTGCACAGAAATAAGTGATTTTGCTAATGATGCTTGGCTTAAAGATACTCTCTGAAACAGAATTAGATACTTTCAATATATACAGAGTATTAGAAGGCACATCAGTCGCACAAGCGGACAGAACTAACAACATGTGTTTATTATTTTTAAGTTAGTTGCAGCAGTTAGTTAGTTAGTGCGCTTTCTATTTAACCACATTTATTGCATATTTGTGAACGACATTTGGTATAATAGAGTTTTTGAATTTGTCGAGGATTTGAAACGTTTTTTTGGTACGCTGTTAATTTCTGGTCAAATTCTTTTGAAAAACAAATTATAATCATAAGCAAAGCAGCTTGACTTGTGTTAGCTTTATGTTTAATTGAGCGCTAATTTAATTTGCTAATTTTCAATTAAGCATCACAAAGTTTTAACACCCTTGATTTAATATTTACACGGCGCCATAAAACAATAATAATATCTCGTGTGTTTTAAGCCAGCGCATGGTAGATATTTATATTTTTATAGAATACAGCAGAAATCATATAAATAATATAAACGTTTTTTTTTTAAACAACTTGGCACCTAATACAATTCTTTCCAGTATACAAAATATCTTTTATGTGCATTGCATATTTTCCAATAAATTATAAAATCACCAAAACTGTGTGAATATGTTATTTGATTTATTTTCTCTTAAAGTTTCAAACCGGTTTATTAAAAGCTTGTTTATAATTTTTATTTTTTTTTTATAACTATGTGTACAACCAATCAATTAACTATAATATTTACACAGAAAGAAGATGTTGTTTATGTTATATAAATATGTTGGCAAAGTATTTTGATAGCTTTTATAAAATAAATAAATTTGGCACAATCAAGCAAATAAACACTCTCCTTGACTTTGGCTCGTGCTTCTCATTTGAAAGCAGCACGAATTTAAAAAAAAATCACAAAGTGCGGCTTGGGATAGTTTTGTCGGCTAGACAAGCTCGGTGCGGTGGGTTGGCAGCAGCGTATTACAAACTTATTTAAGCCAACAACGCAGTGAAATCGAATTTAAACGAATCAGAAACGTTGTCGCTGCCGTGTCAGAGCTTCTGTAGCCAAACAACAAACAAACCTGCTCAATAGCCGGGTACGGAAGTTGTGTTTTGTTTCCAGCAACAACGTAGATTTGTATATAGTATTAGAGACTACATATAATAAACAGAACATTAGATTTGTGTTATCAGCAACTGTTGTGGAATATTTGTGCGACTTGCTTCAATTTAATTTCAGTTTGTATTTAAGCTTACAGACTTTACGGTGGCTGAGCATTAACAATTGTCGCCGGTCGCCCTTTGAGCCGTGTATCACAAAGCTAACAAGAATGTGAAATAATAATAATAATAACATCAATGATATAAAAAACATATGCAATAGCAAAAAGCCTGAATTGAACTGTGATGTGAGCAGTGTGATTATTATAACTATTATTCGTTGCCATTGTTTAAACTTTTGTATGTGCGACTAATTAATAGACATATAATGAAATAATACGAAACGAATTAAAGTGTGTTGTACCAAAACTGAATAACTGAATAAAATTGTAGATTTAATAAATATTTCATTCATAACCAACAACAACTGCACAGACGTGCAGCTAAACTAAAGCCGAAAATGGTCGAAAATGTCTCGAACACCTTGACTTTAAAACGCCTTCGAAACATTCAATGGCATCGAATTTTTCATATGTTCTACATTGAACCGGTTGTGTTTATGCTGCTCTTTTCGGTAACATTGTCAAGTAAGTGCGATTAACTAGTACCATTCCATTTAGTTGACAGTTAAGTGAGAGAGTTTTCTTCTCTGTTCTCATACAGACACAATACTGCGGAATCAAATTATTTATCAGACGTGCTCGGTGATCTTTCATTACAATGTCAGCGATTGCAAGCTGTTGGATGATAAAAATGCCAGTGCTGAGATAAAGGTATGTAAAAAGCTCTTAAATATTTAATTACTTGAAGTAAAACATTTTAATTAAGCAATGGAAAACTTTTTACAATACACTTGTTTCATTTGTACAAAAACTTGAAATTGAACAAATACTTTTTTGATGAATAATTCAGCAAGTTAAAGTGCTTTAAGGAACTCGTTTTAAACGTTTTACTTACAAATCATTGTTTAATTATAATTAACGAACAATTGATAGCCTTAAAAAAAATATCAAATTTCTTATTCCAGGCAATTGAAACCGAACTGCAACCATATGTGGCAAATCTATTTCTATCGCGCACTCTGCTCGAAAGCATTGTGCCGGCATTTTGTGGCCTATTCATTGGCTCCTGGTCGGATCACTATGGACGCAAGCCATTGCTCATCGTATCGATGATTGGTAATTAAAAACTATATATTTGTTTAACATGTTTAATTAAATTGAAATGCAGGTTTTGCTGCATCGTTTCTGGTTACGGCTGCCATTTGTGAGCTATCAACGTTTTATATAATCAATCCCTGGTGGTATATTGCGGCTGCTGTGCCGCATTCTCTGCTGGGAGGCAATTGTGTATTCTCTGTGGCAGCATTGTGCTTTATTTCCGATATAACAGATACCAAATCGAGACCTTATAGGTGAGATTAAATTTAACTCAGAGTCAGGCCTTAGCTTATGTTAATCCACTCTCCTTGTAGAATGATCTTTATGGAGGTGCTGTTCTTTATTGGTCTTACAAGCGGTTCGCTGCTGTCCAGCTTTGTTTATGCTGCCACCAATACCGCAGTGACCATTGGCATCTCGGGTCTTATAACCACACTGGGCACACTCTTTGTCATCTTCTTTGTGCCAGAGAGCCTGCACATACGCAAGCAACAGGAGGAGATGGAATCCAAGGAGAAGGAGAAGGATTTGCCCTTTAAGTCCTGTGAACTGAGACCGGAATGCGTGTCCATTGATTGCCCACCCATAGTCATGAATCCCAACGATACAGAGTCGGAGCACAAGAGGCCAACAAGCCACCAATTGCCCACACCAGCGACACCCGCCATGACCATCGATGAGGATCTGCTGGCCAAGTATGTGGAACGATTGCCACCCAAGGTGAAGGGCCAGGCGCAAGCTGAGCACAAACCTGATGACACAGATGACAAAAAGATAGCCGGCCTGTTCAGTTTCTCACACATTCACGAAATGTTTAGCACCTGCACAAAGCCACGTGAGCATCATGCGCGTGCAATCATTTGGCTAGTCACATTGGCCATGTGCCTTTCGATCTTTGTTTTCGGTAAGCTTTGTTTGTGCTGGCTGTGCTGTTGAACAGAAACTTCATGATTAACAACTGGTTCCTTTTTGTTAAGATGGTGTCATGACGGTCATGTATTTGTTTGCTCGTGAAAAGTTCCATTGGTCTGTGCGGGAGTATACCTTCTATGAGACCGTCAGTCATCTGGTGCCAATGGTGGGTGCACTTATTGGCTTCCTAATACTTCGCAAGGTAAGTTTTAAGTATAGGTAACTCTATTACAAAGTCAATTCAAGCCTTCTCTTCTTATAGATCTTCCGTTTATCTGTGGTTACACTAGCATTGCTGGCATTCTTTTCGGAAATACTTAAGAATCTTGTCAGAGGATTAGCTTCGCAGCCTTGGCACATGTATTTATCAGTTGTACTGGGTGTCTTTCGTTCCATAGGAGGACCCATGTGCCGCACCATTGTTTCCAATATTGTGCCAGCCTCGGATTTGGGTAGGTTCTGTTATTATGCACAACAGCTGTTACAGTAAACAAATGGTTTCTTTTTTTTTTTGTTTTGCAGGTAAAATTTACTCAATTAAAAATGTTTTACAATCGTTTGCACCTTTCGGTAAGTGCACATAGCTTCCAGCGATTAGGTTTACACTTAATTATTGCAAATTTTTTTTCTCGTTTTAGTTGCCGCTCCACTCTATACGTATATCTACAAGCAATCGTTGGGTTATTATCCGGGTCTATTTCACTTTGTTAGCACAGCTCTTTACATGCTGTCATTCACATTTATCGCGTAAGTTCTTTTAAATTGGCTTCCTAAACCTTTGCTAATCTATTTACCATATTTTTTTTTCAGATGTGTGCTGCGCATTAAGTTTATGCATAAGACATATTATGCCAAGGTTTTAAAATAGGATTATACATATATATCCATGCCTACACATTCAGAGAAACGTTAGTGAATTAGCTTAAATATTTATAACAAATTGTATGTAGTACTTTTGTGATGCTCTATGTGGCCTTTAATAGATTAATAAAATATATAACGTATACAAAAAAAAAACTTATACAAATAGAATGTATTTGGTAAGTTTTTGGATTGGATATATACAATTTATTGGTGTCTGTGTTTTTTCTTTGTGTTCAATTTACAAATATTGTTCAGTACATAAATTATGTATTATATTCATATTTATATTGTCAGTTTTTTTTTTTAAGGGGCAGTTACAAATTGACGGATTTACTATTACAAAACAAACTGTGTGTAGAATAAAATATACTAATCATGATAATACTTTTTCACCGATATATAAAAGACTAATTCACATTTTGCTAGTTTGTGTACATATGTTTGTATATATATAAAAGACTGTATAAACATCACGAAGATCAAGTCGAGTTTTGGATTTAAATTGAACTAAGCCAAACAGGCACAAAGAATAGTTAGCTCCCAATGACCTTATACGTGCTGGCGCTGCCCATCGATTTCTGTATGCCAAAGATGATGCTGTAACAAAGACAAAATTGTATAAATCACTTATATCCACTTAATTCGATGTTTCACCTACGCCATTAAAATGTAACACAGAAATGCCAGACCAGCGCTGATAAAGTTGAATGCGCCCGGATAATAAGCGACAGTTGCTTTATAAATGGAAGTATATAGCGGTGCGGCTGCTAGGGGCGTTACCATTTCCATAGATGTGGTAAAAGCATAGATTTTGCCTGTGAAAAACACATTGTTATAAAATTATATGGTAAGAGTGGTTATAACAGGTATGGCACTCACCAACATCTGTTGCGGGCGCCACATGAGATAGAATAGCACGACACATGGGTCCCAGAACGCCACGCATCATGCCCAATGTCATGCCCAGGTACATCTGCCACCAGTAGTGAGCAGTAGCGCGCACTGTGCTCTCCAGCACACAGGCGGCCACGGACAGCAGTGCGATGCTTATGATGGAAACCTTGAGCACACGCCGCAGTATAATCATGCCAGCAATGCTGCCCACAATTTGTATAACTATGCGAGCCGCATTAAACTGACTGATGTCCTTAATGGTCCAGTCAAATTGTTCACGCATAAAGAGAATGTTCACCGTACTCTCTCCCTCCATGTTGAAAATGGAAATGGTCAGGGCAACCATGGTTAGCCAGATGATGGCGCGATCGTAGTTGGCACGCGGCAGGAAGCAAGTGCGCACTAGATCCTTGACCAGGCCAAAGCGGAAGAACTCACGCACTCTTGACCCTCTATGAATATCCTCCTCGGGCAAACTCTCCGGCACCAAAAAGTACACATACATGAGCGAAAGGAACATGAGACATGCAGCAATCGCAAAGAGAATCACTGCACCTGTTGCAGCATAAATATAACCACTGGCCACATTGCCAACCATCATGCCGGTGCATAGCGATGCCTCATTAAGCACCATGCTATAAATACACACATAATATATTATAAGCATTTAGAGTCAATAAGTTGATGTGGGCTTAAGCTTACCGCAAAGCACGCTTACGCTCCTTGGCAACATCTGAGATATAGCAGTAAATGCCAGTGATAAGGGCGCAAGTGCCACCACTTAAAATGGACGGCACCGAAGGCAACAGGAACCACCAGGGACTGATGTTCTTGAACGTTGTTACCTCCGCGAGGGCAATTAATATTGTTGCACCTGCCAAGTAGCCTAGAAAAAAGTAACAAGTACATTATAATTGACTTTGTGTAAAGAAAAGCTCAACTAACCCGTAAAGACAGTTAACAATATGGGACGTCTTCCAAACTTATCTGACCAGGGTCCAATGAAAAGGCTCACAATTGCTGGTATTATGCTCTCCAATAGCGATATAGCCATTGTTATATCCGCTGAATATGCTTGCACTTTAACCTCCAGTTTCTGCAATAATATTTACAACAATTAGTTAAACAATTCTCTGGTTATGATTCATCGATCACTAATATAGTAAAAAGCAAAAAATGCCTTAATTGATATTTTCCGATAAGCTTAACAATTAGTCATGCAATTTTTGGACATTACTTTTGTAGGTTTGCCTGGACTCATTGTGACTGATAAGAATAGAGCTATGAGTTGAGTCTTGAGTTGTTCTAGTTTTGAGTATACTACGTACTCTATGCTTATCTCGCAAACACAAACAAAAGAATCGATTTGAATGATGATGCTCTTTTTGATGCCATGAAACACATATTTGGGTTTAATGCCCGCATCAATAACTAAACGTAGTTGCTGCGATAAGACTTGTAGGTAATTTTTCCAAACAAAAAGTGCACATTACTAATGCAATTATAAACAATTGAAAGAGAGTATGATAAATAGCTAGCATCAAATGGCATGCAACTCAGGAATAATAACATTTGATCATCTGTATATATAATTTTGAATGACGAACATATCAACTTACTTTTGTTGCCTCTGAGCCACGATCGTTGCCCAACAGTGGCTCACAATCCGTCTCATTGTAGTGCAATATGGTTACGCAGGTCTGGTATAGAATTTGATTTTGAAAAACCGCCCCTTAAATGCGTATATAATTTTAGTAAAATAAAAAACATCAGACTAATTTCAATATCATCAACGGACATACCGATCAGACAGCGGGCAAAGAATACGAAAAACACTGCAGGCTCCAATATAAACCACTTGTACCCCGGGGTAGATTCACTGTCAGCGTCATGCGTTAGAGCTGGAGCCTCAACATCAGGCGAGTGGGCGGCATCAACAAGGCGTGGCTCCGCATCGGAGTCGCTGACCAAGGGCGCTTCGTCTGATACGTTCATCTTATTGTTGAAAATACGTGTCTTGGTTCGATTTAACAACTGTTCATTTGTTTAAACAAAGGAACTAGCAACTCATTATGCGTCGTTCTAAATAACAACAATTGCTTTTCTTTTATCTTTACCGTCTGCGCGCGTCGAGCTTAACTTTGTCACTAAAACACTGTACGCTCTTTATTATTTGCGACGTTAACAACTTTAGAGTGCAGGCACTGGTTTGAGAGTATGTAATTTAGCGTATCGGAACTTCTAGCCTCTTGCGTTTTGCACTGCTCTCAGCCTAAGCTAATAATAATATTTTGCTCACATTAATTTTTTTAGCGCTTCTCAAACTTTCTAAATAAAAATAAAGCTTTGCATTGAATCAACAGCTGTTTTTGTTTACCATGCCATTTTGAGTAAAACTGCTCCTCAATTGTGAGCAAAATGCAACGTTTCCACTAGTTGCGTTTTGTGGGTGACTGCATCTCACTGCACTCTCACTTATCGCAGCAAGTTGATAATAATAAGCAATAAACACACTTTATTATTTTTTAAGTATTTACTTGGTTTAGTTTTATAAAAATTAAACTAGATAGACTTAGTAACGTCGACGTTCGCGGTCATTTCGTGAATCTCTTTCACGGTGCTCGTGACGACTACTACGCTCTCTTTCCCTTTCGCGTTCACGATCTCTGTCGTCATGCCTCTCACGTTCTCTGTCACGCTCGCGGTCCCGTCTCTCACGATCCCCATCTCGTCGGTTCTCATTTCGTCCTGACTGTCTTCGGTCGTAATCGTCATTGTGGCTATGATTATTATTGCTGTTGTTCTGGGGTTCTCTATTGCGTACACGATTTCTTTGTCGATCGTATTCCTCCAGTTCGTCGTAGTAATCTCTAGAACGTTGGTTGCTACTGGGCGCCGTGCGTCTGTCTCGTTCCCGGCTACGTGACTTGGATTTTGAACGAGCACGGCGCGGTCTGCGCACTGCGGCGGATGAGCTGTTCTTTTGTCGATCGGATTCCGTATCTTCTGCATCTTTGGTATCGTCCTCGCTGGGCACCTCATCGTCCAGATCTTCATCCAACACAGAGACCTTCGGCTCTAGCTCATTATTTTCCTCTAGAATAGAGCGCTTTTGTATGCGCGGCAGAATAATATCGCAGACGCGATCATTGCGGAGCAGTTCATCTATATACTCATCCATATAGACAATCTCAAACTGACCGGCACGATTTTGGCGACGCAGCTTCCGATTGTCAATATAAAGCGGCTCCAGATATTTGTAACAATCAATCGCAGCGCCGGTGAGACGTAAATAAAAAGCACCAAGGGCTCGTACATATTTAAACTCCTCATTTTTAATAAACTCCACAACAATGTCCTTTTCCGGCTGTATTTGCAGCATCTTAAGTGTCAGGCAGAGAAACTGCGTTGGCCGAATATTTCCTCCATAGACGCCGCCAACAAAACGGAGCTCCATTGCCTTGTCCACGAGTAGCTCGGCGGTGAGTGCAAAGCATTGCTCCTTCCAGTACTTGGAGTCGTAGATGCGCGAGCGTATAATCTTCTCGATGAGGTATTGCGGATTCGTGCCGTGCACGTTTTTCGCCTCTTTAACCGTGCGATTTGCCATTTTTGTATTTTGTTTTCAGTGGCATTTATCTGGTTGCAAGCAGCTTTTTCTTGCAACTAGGGCTGTTGTGTTGTAAGGGTTGCATGCTGCATATCGATATAAACTCGATTTGTTCATGGGTTGCTGTTTGGTACATATGTTTTATCGATAACACGATGACGCACACTCATCCATAGACAAAAACACCAGACATTGGGACTGAGGAAAAACGCAATAGAAAAACTTAAATTAAACATAGAATTTGTGCTGTGTGCCCGTGTTTTTAGCAAGAAAACAAGATGAGTTTCTTTGGCAAAATGTTTGGTGGCAAAAAAGAGGTGGCCCCAACGACGGGCGAGGCGATACAAAAGCTGCGTGAGACTGAAAACATGCTAATAAAGAAACAGGAGTTTCTCGAGTCCAAAATCGAGGAGGAATTAAATACAGCACGCAAGAATGCATCCAAAAACAAAAGAGGTACGTACTAGAGATGTGGGAGTGTCAGCAGGAACTACCTGCATTTCCGTAATCAGCGATGAAAGTTATGACTCATTATTTTTGGTTACCTTGCTTTTGTTGTTTGTCTTAATAAAAAAACACATTTGCCAAGCTAGTTATAGAACCAAAAGTAAAAATTCTATATATATATATTTCTTCGCCTCCTTTCTTTATGCGCTCTACATACATAACATCTGCATACCATGCTGGCTTTCCGGATGCTCACCCCATACTAAGAACGTAATATAAACATTTTCTTAGCAAAAAAAAAATCACTAATCGTTTTCAAATTGGGCAAGATAACAAAATTTGTCATCACATCTCAAGACTCGTTTTGTTTACTTAATGTGCATAATCAAACTAATAAACATTCTTATTTTGCGCCCTTTTTCCAGTGGCTTTGCAGGCGCTCAAAAAGAAGAAGCGATTGGAAAAGCAGCTTCAACAAATCGATGGCACCCTCTCTACAATTGAGATGCAGAGGGAGGCTTTGGAGAGCGCCAATACAAATACTGCAGTCTTGACCACAATGAAGAATGCTGCCGATGCTCTTAAATCCGCACACCAGAATATGTGAGTAAACAATTGAACAATTTGTATGGAGATCAAGCTAATATATTGATGGTTTTTGTTGCAGGGATGTGGACAAGGTGCATGACATGATGGATGATATTGCCGAGCAACAGGATGTGGCGCGTGAAATCTCTGATGCCATATCTAATCCGGTTGCCTTTGGTGCCGATCTGGATGACGAGGATCTCGAGCGGGAACTCGATGAGCTGGAACAAGAGAACTTTGATAAGGAGATCATTGGCATACCTGAGCCGACACACACATTGCCCGAAGCGCCAACCGAAGATTTGCCCGAAAGGGCCAAGGAAAAGAAAAAGGCAGTTCCAACACCAGCAGCTGTTGTTGATGATGGTAATTACTAAATAAATACTTTTTACGCAAATTATAAATGTATTTATAATATTATTCTTGTTTTGCAGATGATGATCCAGATATGCAACAATTGATATCTTGGTCCAAATAGGAAACCGCTAATGAAATCTCCGCTCATCGCTTTATTTGCAAGAATATCTAAACCCGATCCTTATGTTGTCATTGAATATATATTTAATACAAATAAGCCAAAAAATTTTAGTTGAGCATAAATCGAAATTGCAAATTATCATGGGACACACAAAACAAACAAAAAAATATGCATTATAAATAGGAATGTGATTTTTTAAATAATTAAATAAATAGTCAGGCCACACACAAACACAAAACCACACATATAATATTAAAAAAATGAACGCAATGTAGTCAACAAATTGAACTATATATTTTTGCACTAGTTCTTGCAAGCGAGCGTTTTGTTTAAATTTTGTTTATTATGTTTCTTGATAAAACAACGAAAAGATATTTCATAAATAAATATTGAACCAATGGCTTTACTCAAATCTTGAGCTCTTTCCGCATCAGCGCCCGGACCGGTTATCACAAGCAGTGGCTATTTGATTAAAGCTGCCCTTCCCACTCCCAACAATCGGACAACGCGACATGCATATCAATTAATTAGCCCAGCTGGGTCCCATTGTGTCTGCGTGTTACATTTGGCTGGGCGGCGGATTGGGTAATAAGCTGGTGGCATTGATTGCGACAAAATACAAGAGTGGCAAACACGATTGTTGGACACAGCTCGGACATGGCATTGCTGACGATCCAGTGGCAGTTGACCGAATTTATTCAAATCAGTTGGATTTCATGTGAGGAAGGTGCAAGGTGTGATTGCTAACCCGGTCAATTAGCTAAATTCAAAGCAGTTGCAATGTGCAAATACGTCTTAATTGCAATCGCATTAATGGTAAGTGGCCAATTAGTGGCTACACTACCTAAACTAACCAAACAACACATTAACATTGCCCTTGCAGCTGCCGGCAACGTGGTCAACCTTTCACGAGTTTGACTTTTCCAATGTGGATTTGGTGAATTTTGAATATTTCAAGAATCTGGACTCGCAGAATCCACGCATTGGAGCAAATGCGAATCCCATAATCGTGCACTTTCAGAAAAAGAAAGCTGTACTGGATTACATCGAACGTCTGTTTCTGGGCAACTCGCCCTTTCAGCAGCCCAGCGAGATACCCTTTGATCCACACTTTGGACGCAATTGGCGTCCCAACTATGAACGTAAATTTGGAAGGAGAGGTGAACGTTTAATTGCTGCACTCGGTTCGGGTTATTCTATTAAACAATTGCGGCACTTTGGAGCCATTCCACAGGAATATGGTACACGTTATTATCCAAGTTAACGTTGTTTTATTTAAGTTTTAGAAAAGTGTGTGTTTTGTGTAATTTATGAAGTAAACTAAGAACATTTTAAACTTAAACTCTGCGTTTTTGTGTGGAAATGTAGAGCACATTGTTGCCGCGTATAAAGGCGTCGCCATATTTGTTCTTAAGCTGACCATTAACATATTCTTCCGTCTGATCGAGTGCAATATTCATATAGCCATCCAGACAGGCCAAAACACCTGCAATAAAAATTTAATATTGCCAATAACTTTTTCGATTGCTGCCGGCAACATGCAATAAAAGACGCACCTCTATAATCCACGCCATTGTTCAACTTGACGGCAACTGGTCGGCCGTGTATTTGATTAATAAACTGTGATAGAGCTTCCTTGCGTGACATTTTGTTCGATTTGTTCTTTAAATTGTTAGAAATGTAAAAACGCGTCCGTGCTTCCTCGTTTACTGAAACTACAAATACCATTCACGGCAGCTAAAAGACATTCACAGGTAAAAGTAACATAGTCACACTAGCGCCATCTAGTTTTCAAGGCGCTAACGTATAGCGCAGAAATATTTAATATTTAAATGCTGTTCGTAACGTTTAGATACATAAATTATTACTACAATTCATTAACAAATAAAATTAAACTAATACTGTTTAATGTATGCCCTCTAGCGGTGTATAGGTTTTATATTGATACAGGTCTGGTCCACCATAGCCATAAAGCAGTTTGCCACGGCCATTTTCATCATAATATGGATAGCGATATTTGGGACTGTAAGCATAAAAAACAATAAATAATGGTTGTAAAAGCGTTTCAAAATGTTATTTACCGTTCAAAGTATTGAAAGTTAGGCGCTCGCGGCTGCACTGTAGCATTGGATGCAACAACAAGTAAAAGGAGCTGAAATAAATTAAATTATAGATTTAAGATTATTTGCAATTGTGTGAAAAGACCAAAAATAAAACACAAAGCAATTCCGGCTCATTAGTTCAGTGTGTCAGATATCCCATCAAAATTGTAATAAATGCACACTAGCAATTTGGCTCATGTCTTGCATGAGTTAAGTCAAGTAAAAGCAGCAGCAACAAAAGCAACAACGGTTATTGCCTTGGTTATATAATGCAAAAACAGCAACAACAATTACCACAACAAAGCCAACAAGTGGCAGCTTTAAGATTATGACACATTTTGTTTGTCTCTTTTCGAAATTGGCCAACGGACAGAGCACAGGAAAGAGCAAACTAAAGAGAGAGGGCAAGAGAAAAAGAGCGGACAATTTGCTTTGATCATTGCGGAATTGGGCAATGAGCACAGTTTCAAGGTCTAACGCCAGAGGGCGGACGCACACATATAATTCAAATTTGGCACGACATCAATTCAAAGTGCCTGTTCGATATGAAAGAAGAAGACGGAAAACAACAACAGCAACAGTAACGGCAAGTTCATTGAGAATTCCAGTCACATTTTACGTTATTGGACACTTTTCTTTTTGGTGCGACTTTCGCGCAAGCGCACAACGGAAATTGTGTCAGCATGCGGCTTGCTGGTGTTGAGCGTACGAACGTGCGACTTTTGCTTTGGCCATGTTAATTGATTGGGTCAACAACAAAAACAACAACAGGAGTGCAATGCACACAGGTCGCCAAATAACTTACGGGCAGCAGCAGCAACAAAAGCAGCGCATTCAAATTTGCCATGATCTTTGATTATACGTCTATACACAATAACAAAACAAAACAAAACAATTTTAAATGTGCCTATTAGCCGGACACGCCTGTGCACTGGTTTAAAATTTGAACGCTCGAAATATTTATAGTCGCTGCAACGCGCGGAGCTGTGTTGTTTACCGCGCGCGTTTTGTTTGGTAACTGAATATCAACCAGTTGACAAAGCGAACGTTGCAGAGCGCACAAAGCTTAAAAGCTCTTAAGCGAAAGCTCCGGCTTAAGACTATTTTAACTGCACATTATAAAGTCGGTCTTTTGCGTGTCTAGTAATCAAAGATTTTGCAGCGTCTGCTCTGAAAGTGAAAGTCCTTGCGCTGTTAAATAATACACAACAATCGGCAACAGCTGTTTGTTTACATTGAAAAAGAGCAAGGAACAGTTTCGCTGACAGCTGCAATTGCAGATTTGCATGCCGGAAATTAGGTAAAGCTTTCGCTGCAAGCGCAACTAATAACTAAAATTGCTTGTTTGTTTGCTTAGCGTGCACTAGCGACGTGAGACAGAGCACGTAGCTTTTCAGGCGTGCGACTGAAAGAGAGCAGTTGAGAGGAGACTGAGAGAGTGGGTGTGTGCTTAAGAGAGCGACGCTCAGCTGTTTAAGTGCAGCGCAGCCGCCGCCACAGCAGCAGCAGCAGCAGCAAAAAACGGAATTGAGGCCAAATTACTAAAGTGTTGTCTTTGGCTTTCTGGTTTGCTGCCTCTCGACAGACGCAGTGAATGACGACTTCATAGCGATCTTGCTGATGATCATTTGTGTTAATAGCGATCAGGCCATTATGTAACTTCTGCAACAGTAATACGCCCAACCAGTTTCAGTCTTTGTCTTTCTTTTCATCTTGTGCCATTTTCTATTTGATGTCTTGCGCACTTTCTTCACAGTCATAGTTCCGACTGTCCAATGTTTGCACTGATTTTTTCGTTTTTGTTGTTTTTGAAGTCAGGTGCCAGTAACCTTTAGTCGGCTATTAAGTTCCGTCTGCCATGAACACAACCTTTTTGCTAAGCCATTAAAATGTGATATTTAAACGCACACAAATGTGTGGCTTTATAATTGGGCTATCTCAAGGTCGACTCAACAGTTTGGGTTCAATGCAGCCTCAATGTGTCTTCTTTTATTTTTTAAATGTGTTCATATAATTTGTTGCCATAGTGTTGGGTACTTATCAATTAGACCTTGATTGTAACGGTTTGTTTGGATTTTAAATCGAGCGATATTATCATAAGCTTTAAGTTATTGAATATTTATTTTTTGCGCTCTCTCCCACTCTCTTAGCCAGCTTAGTTTCTCTTTTAACTTCTCAATGTTTGTTTTGTTTGCTAAACAAGAAGTACGAGTATTTTAGTCTTTTTCTCAATACGTTTTTCATATTGGTAGCGCTTGGCTGCGTTTTATGCAACTGTGCGGTTTTTATTTTAGTTTTGGTTTAACTCATCGTTGGTCCAGTAACTCGCAAGCGTTAAGCTTCAAAGATATACAAAAAAAAAAACATGTTGCAAATGAGATATTTGTTTTTGTTAGCGGTAAGTGAGAAAGTTCAACATATGGCGACAGATATTTTGTGCCAAATAAAAAGTATTCAAAACATGACTCAAATCATTCGAATCGAAAGTTAAAGCAAGTGGCAGATTAACAAAAGTGTTGCAATGTTTACAAAGACAATGGGACAAAGGTCAATTACTTTGTTTGCTCAACTCTTAACAATTATAAGTAGAGCATAACCTCAATACCAATGTGCAAGTGCATAAATTAAACAAAAAAAACAAATCGATACATCTTTTGTATAAGTTTTAATGTTTATTGCTTTCTCCTTCCCAAGAGTATCGCTGTGCTATTGGGATGTCAGCAAACTGATGGCTTTATTCTGCGACTTATAACTGAAACCCTACAGAATAATGTTGCCGGCGAGCCCATAACCCACGAGCGTACCGAATGGAACTTTGATCCAGAGGCGGCCAAAAAGGCGCGTGCCATTTACTACGAGGTTTGATTTATGATAAACAATCAGTTAACGCTTTAATATTTAATGCATTGTGTTTGGTTTTGCAGAAAAACGGCTTTCGTTCATCGAAATTCATTGAGCGACTTGGCATTGGACTCGATGGACAGCATGAGGAGCGAAGGCTGGAGCAGCAGTTGCGGGACGTAGGACGTTTGAATGGTGAACACTTTATCAACTATCCGGCAGAGGCGCCAGCAGCAGCAGCAGCAGCAGAAGCATCAACTTCGGCTTTGGCTTAGTTCATAAATTACCATTTAATTATGCGTTAAGTGGGGAAAAAGGTGGGCAGAAAGCGAGAAAAGTGAGTGGAGGAAAGGGAGGGAGGCAGTGAGGAATGGCATATAAATCCTTGTGGAATATGTAGCACATTGTCATCATTTTAATTTGCAGCGATTAATTGTCATTAATGTGCTTCACAAGGATTTGCGTAATTTGCCAACGTTACACATATGTATGCAAAATGTTGCATACTCATTCAACTGCCAGGCTTATTGTTAATGGCTCTCAAGTGAGAGCGTACGGCTGGGGTGGGGCGTGTATAAAGGGTTTTGGATGCGGCAGCATCGTGTTGTTGTGGTTTTAATAAACGTTATTAGCGCAACGACAGCGGCAGAACAACTGCGAATGCAAATTGTTGGCAATTATATTTTACGCTAAAGCAAAAGGCAGCTACTTACTTTCGTAATTTCATAATGCCAGCGCATAATTGAAGCCAATTTTGTAGCTGACTGCCTCTGGCTTACTGTGTACGGTAATCAGGACAATGCCAATAAGTGGGCTACAAACACAATTGCATACGGCTCGTGCAGGTGATGCTGACAATGAATTCGAAATGGTGCAAATGAAAATAATATTAATATGAAGATATTTCAATGACAAGCCTAAAAGTATGCAGTGAAAATTTTACAAAAAAATATAGAAACTCGGTCAATTTTCAGTTGAAATGTTAAACGAGAGCTTTCATGAGTAAACTGCCCAATGTCAATGAGCTGATGCCACGGAAATTTACGCGCATGCATGCTGCCAAACTGCAGCAGATAAATACAATTACGCAAAATTTGCGTAAAAAGGAGCAAGGATGCGTTGTGCTTGCGAGCGGAAATGCATAACGGAAATTACATTACAAGTGTATTATTGCGTATTGAACAGAGAAATAAAACGCTGTTCAGCACATGCGGCGTATGCGTAATGCAGCTTGCCGCAACGATAACACCATAAAATTGTTTAATAAATTGTTAATAACACATTGTAAATAATTTCGTAGGCCGATAAGCAGCCAAAGAGCGTGAGAATTGTGAGCCACGGGCACAGTTGTTGTCCCGTTTATGGCACTAATTTAATACAAAATCAAACAGGCAGCGATAAGACAGATAGAGCGAGTGGAAGGGGAAGAAGGGGGGTGAGGGACAACTGAGTTTTATTATTAAAGCCAAATATGTGTAATACAATCATTGATGTTGTCGTTGTTGTTGTTGGTCATTATCGATAGCAAACATCAAATAAAATATTTAATAACAACAAAAAGGTGAAAAAAAAGAGTAGACCTTGCCAAATTGTTGTTGTTGTTGCGCTATTACTTCTGGCTTATCAGGCAGTTTCAATCAATTGTCCCGTTGTTGGGTATTAGCTTTCATTTTGTGTCGATTCCCCTGACATCAATTGCTGTGAAAGCGGATTATTTGTCATAAAAAAAAATAAACGTACACAGCTACAGCTACAATTTATATAAATGTTGCGCGCTTTTAGGCGCTGGTCTTTTATGTGGGTGTTCGTCCGTGGTTTAATAGAGTTGGGGCACACGCAACGCATTGCATGCGTGTAGGTATTATTGCTTGCGTACTCGTTATCATTAGCTTGTTATTTGAATTGGTTTTTATGTCCATGCCAATTGTATGGAAATTGGTTATGTCAACATATCTATCAATAGATACATATTAATCATTTTTCAAATGTGTACACTTCAATTAAAATTGGTATTCCAAAAGCGATCAAACTTTTCATTCAATTAAACACATCAAAAAAAGGCCAACCATTAATACTTAGACTGCACCCGTACTTAAAATAATGTATCAAATGAATCGAAATATTGGCTAGACATCGCATTAGTTTAGAGCTCATACAAAATGCACATAACTTTCTAGAAATGTGGAAGGGAACGTGTGTAATGGTTGCATTGAGGTATTATGCAAGTGGCTATTAAAAGCATTCTCATATTGAGTTCTGATTGGTATACCTGCTGGCTGGCTGACTTGGTTGGATGGATGGATGGCTGGCTGGATGGATAGGGGCCAAAGTTGAATTTCTTAATGCATTTCCGTGGCGCAATTGAAGTCAAACTTAAGCGAAGGACATGCCACGAAGGACTCACTCACTGCAGGCGACTGCTAATGTACAGGAGCTAAGAAAGCAAAAAAAAGAGGAAAAAAATTGTGTTTTGCATGCAAGTGAAGGCAAGAATCAACGTTGTTGGCTTTTTATGTTATGCATTAGCCTGTGCACAAAATGTAATTTATAAAATGTAATATAATATCAACAGCATGCACACAAACACACACTCACATTGTACGAGAGGGTGAGCGAATGGAGCAGAGTCCACAAACAATGCCATAAACACAGCCATAATGTCAACTGGCTTTTGTCCTTGTGGCTGCGAAGCCGGCGACCTGCTGTTGTTGTTTTATTTTTTTATATCATTATTGCAGCGTATACCCATTGAAAATGTGCAAAAAGGCTATGACTAGCTATTAATGAAACAGTTTACAGTTCAAACAATAGAGCAGCACACTTTACAGGGTATTGCGAAGTTGTGCTCTTTACTCGTTCTCTCTTTGGTTTGCTGTTTCTCAAACCACAGTTGCTGTTGTTGCTCCTTGAGCTACTCTGTGCGCTGCATTTATTTCATTTCATTATAAAATGAGCAAAAACTCGTTCCCTCTCACTCTATCTCTGTGTCGCTGCGGGCGTTCCTCGTCGCATATCCTTGTGCCTTTTATTTTATTTCTTTTTTTTTTGTCTTTTATTCATTATGTGAACTTAATTACAATCCAAGCATTCCAATTTTAATCATTATCATTGCGCCCGCATCTGCCACTGACAGTCGGTTAGATATATATTATATACATATATATATATTTGCTTTGTTTCGCCCACGTAATTTGTATTCAAGCAATTAGATTTCAGTCACAGAGTCATAAAAGTCCTTGCATAAGAAATTCATTCAGCTTTTGGTAGCCGAAAGCCTTTTTTTACATACTCGCTTAACGTTCTCAACTAATGCATAGCGCAAACATTCGCTTAGGTTATTGTTGCTGTTGCTTTTGCTGATTTTATTGTTGATTTCTTGGCTTTGTTAAGCGTATTAGCCATGTGCCTAGCATACACAATATAATGGCTTAGAGCGGGACCCAGTTAAAAGGCTTAAAAGCAGGATGCTTAAGAATGTTCATCGATTGATTTTTTTCATAGAACACAACCAAAAGCACGTTAAAGTTAAAACTGTTGTTATTCTAATAAAAAGTACTTCAAATGGTTCCTGCAACCCTTTAATAAAAATCAATATCAAAGCAAAACTCCCAACTTTTTTCAGATTTATTAGCATTTTCATCATTCTGATCTGTCTGGTAGATTTTTTTCTTGTACCTTCTGTAAATAAGGATATTTTAATACAACAGCAAAAGTATCTGCTTCAAATTATAGTCATCATTTGAAAAGTCATTGCAACATTTCCGTCCTGCTCAACCTCTTAACATTTTTGCACTCGAATTCACTTGATTACAAAGTAATTTATTGGAAAAACAGGCGACCGAGCAGCAGCAGCAGCAGCAGCAGCAACAGAAGCTAAACACACACACACACACGCATACATCTAGAGATTTGTCTCAATGGCGCCCAAGTTTTGTCTATTCCGTCTGTTGGCAGTTTATCCGTTGTGCATACGAAATGCGGCAAATCCCAAAAATCAACAAACAAATGAAAAGAAAATTCAATAAAATACGTAAAGGCCAGAGCAAAAAGAGAGAAAAAAAACCAACTCACAGCCAAATAAGTGAAGAGCAAAAAAAAGATGGCAAAAGGGAGTAAAGTGTTGGCTGGAAGGGTGTAAGGGTTGGGGGGAAAAAAAAAACTTGTGGCGAAAACTAATTACAACCAAGTTGAAATTGCGACTTCCAAAGTGGGCGTGTGTTGCGTATCCGCCCCATTAACACCAAGTGTTTTCCCATCCCCCTCTACCGCTCACTCCCTTTTACTGTTTCTTTCTCTTTCTTGTTGGCATTTCTTTTTTATTGCACACTGCGTAAGGCGCATTTAATTGCGTATGCGTCGCGTGTCCTTTTCAAAGTAAATGCCAAAAACTCCCACACATTGAATTAGCGTCCGCTTTGCACTCCGCTCTCTCTCTCTCTCTTTCTCTCTGTGTAAACAGTTAACTCAACGAAATCAAAGTAGAAAAAAAGCGCATCTCACGAATAAAATTAATTATTTTGTCAGTTGATATGGCAACGCTTGCCACCCGCAACAACCGCAGCAGCAGCCAAAAAAGTACGCCACCACCACCTGCCAAACTAAATTGGCATGTTGTGTCAATATAGACGACAGACCAAAGAGCAACAGCAACAACAACAACAGCCTTGCCTCGCCTGACGCCGTTCAACGTTGACATTCATGTGGCGACTGTGGCAGCTTAGCTAAGCGGCAGCCTCTTTCCGAGCCAAAATAAAAAAAAGGAAAAAACCAAAATGTATATACAAGCGAACAGCATTGACTTTGGCGTCCTCGTTATACACACAACGTGTTGCCTGCGGTCATGTTATTTTTTGCAATTTGAGCCGTTTTTGGTGGATGCTATCGCTGTGGTTTGCAATGGATGCGTGTTAACCCCTAAAACCAAAAACTGTCGCTTACACAGTGCAAAAATGCGTTGAAAAAGAAGATGATAACTATAAGTTGACGAGAATAATCTAATATCATATACTTCTTTAAGGAAAATTGAGTTAAATAAGTTTTAAGCCCAATTATTAGTTAACTATTCGATTATTCTCAGTGTACATTCTTTAGATAGAGTTACAGATTTAAGTTATTCATTAAGAGCACATTGTTATTAACTCAATGAAATATATAAATAATTTCTTTTATTTATCTTTCATTTTATATCTTGAACATTTTATTCTTTAACCCATCATAGCTTCCGCTTTTTATTTGTTGTCCTTAATTAAAGCTTATTAAAGTTGAAAAAGTTATTAAAATAGTTTTGTATTAGTTGAAGCAAATTTAAGGCTAAGTTACTTAGGCAGAATTTGGTAATTTATCACCAATTGCTCAACCACTAATTGCTTAATTAATAAACGCAAAGACTTCAAGAGCGTTTCTACATCCTTACACCAAACTGTCTGCCTATGGAGATATATAAGACTGCCGCTATATACATCATACATATATGCTGCATGCATGTGTATGTGTTGCAGCCATACCAATACACCCAATAGATCAGGCCAACCACAGTTTTCCAAACAATTACAGGCAAATTGCATCGAAATGAAATTTTGTAAAGTTACGCTGTTCGATTTTTGCAATTTGCTGGCAATTTTTATGACTATTTTTGTTTTCTTTTTTTTGAGCGTTGTTGGACAAAACTGAAAAAAAATTTTATTACAATTCACAATGGGCACAGCAGAAAAGAACGCACAAGTGTAGGCAACACAAAATTGCGGCGCAGCTAAATGCAGAACAAAGCGATGGCAACAGCCGAAAAAAAAATAAGAGAACACAACAAGCCAAAAATACAACAAAAAAAAACAACAGAGGCAACTGCAGCAGACAAAGATTAAATGAACGCTTAAATGGCAAAAGCCACGGCGAAAAAAAATGGCGACCACACACGCACCCACCCATACAAACACCAAAAACAATCACACACCCTAACATGTCCTGCATATGTGCTAATCTCTGAACGTTGATTTTTTGTTGCAGCTTTTAGGCGCAAACGTTTATTGCATTTAGTTTTCATTTTCGGGCCCAGGCCAAAAGTCAAACAAACCCAAAAAAGCTGAAAAGCAGCTAACGAGAAATTGCACTTGCTATGTCTGTGTCCCTGTGTGGGGCGGGAGACGGTGGTGGGCGTGTCCCGGCTGCATAAATGAATAAAAATGCCAACTTATTTGCACATGCTGAAAATTTAAGCGCTTTTAAACGCAATTTTTATAAATAAACACAACAAAAATGTAACAAATTTCATTTCTGCAACGTTTTTGTTTGAGTTTAATTGTGTGCAAGTTTTTCAGCTGTCTTTTCTGTTTTTTTTTCTTATGCTTTATATTTATTTTGGGCGGCGGATTTTGAATGCTCGTTGTCGGGGCAAATAAGGAAATTTACAGCACTTGTGCAAACTCACACTCGCACACACACACACACGCATACATATGCATGCTGGCAGACGCAATTGAATGCAATTTTGCATGGTATATTAAAATTTTTCTTCTATTTTTTTGCGCTTGCCACATTTGGTTGCCCAGTTCTTGTCATACTCTGTACCTTAGCTTCAAGGGGTAAGCTTAGTTAGGTTGTTTTTTAATTAGACTATTGCAAAGCCTCAATGGTTGAATAAATCAAAAAAATATAATGAATTAGCGAGTTAGATGAATAATATATTCTTGAAATCAGAATCCATAGAAGAAAGATATTAAATTAATATAATAATAATCACCTCAAAGCAAAAGATAAAATAGCACATTGGCTCTCAACAACGTTCCACTTTAATAATTTACCTTAGACTTATGGTACGGTTAGGGTATATTATCAGTCCAACACCAACTACTAATTTTTTTTGTTGCTGTGTATTCTTATCTTTTTGGGTGCCAATTGTGTGTTACATTTCCGCTCCGAAACCGAGAGTGGGTGTAAGAACAGAGGTGGGAGGCCTAATAGGGTGTAGGGTCCTGTGTCTGTGTGGTGCACTTTTTATTTTATTATGCGCACATTATGATGCAGCAACAATAACAATGAAAACCGTTTTTAATGAAATTTTTGAACAAGTTTCCCATAGTCAACACACTCGACAGTGGAACTGTGCCTGGCAATAAACGCAACAGTCGCCACCAAGGAGTGGGCTTAAGATGGGTGGTGGGTAGGGTAGTTGTACTGGAATGTGCTGCTGATGGGGTCTCATCAGAAATTCATTTGCATGGCCATCAACACTTTTCAAGTGAGTCGTGTACATGTGTGTGTGTGAATTGATTTCTCAATTGTTGGCCCTTACTCGTTGCTCATTTGCCAATCTGACAATCTGGCAATCTGACTGAATTTGGCCTTAAGAGCCTTGCCAAGGCTCTCAACTATATAATTTTCACAGAATTTGTTGTTTGAGTGCTGCTTTGTGCTAAGGTTTTTCTTTCCTGGAGCACACACAAAAAAAAAAACCATACGTAGCCCAGAGGCACGCTTCACACGGACCACAAAAGGTATGTGATTACAATTGTTGTTTGTTCGAAAGGCGTGCCAGGCCCACACTTAAAATACACATATGTATGTATATGAACAGGGCGCAAAACAAACGCCATCAAAGAGGGAACAAGGGCGAGTCTATAGCGCCTTATTGTACCTTTACTTGGTTTTTGCTGCGTTTGTTTGTTTATTTGTTTGGCTACACTTTTGCATATTTCTCAAGACCTTTGTTTGCTGACCGTACGGTAGCCATTCGTCCATTGTTCAGTGGACAATTTTTATGTAATTCAAGTGCACAACAATGGCACAGGTAATTCCCATGAATTCCCTTTCACATGTCACATGTGCCGACTGCAGCGACTTCAGTTTGACCAATGGCCAATGGTTCAAGCAACAATCGCATAATTATCTGGAACTATTTGTCGGCAAATGGCTTTTAAGTGAGCAGTGATCGGTGAGCAGAGAGCAGCTCACGTTGCTCATATGGCCTATTAAGCGCTTATCTTGGCCCGAAATTTGTTGGAACTACAAGCCACATATGTGGCTGCTGTTCGGTGTCAATTTGCTTCAGATTAGCCAAAGAACATATGAAGCCGTTTCCAAGTATCAGATTGTATCTATGTGCTTGTAAAGCGTCTCTTTCAGCGTCTTCCTGTCTACCACAGGCATTTGCTCTAACCCGCCCTCCACAAAACTGCTGGCGGGCATAATAAACGTTTCAATATTGTCAAAACCAAAAAATGCAAGACACAACTCTGACTAGGATATTTATATGCGGTTTGTGGTGGCAAGAAGGCGTACAGATGGGCGCTGTCTGGCCTGGCCAACGGAAGGAAGCTTTCATTTTGTGTGCGTGGAGTCCTTTTACTTAGCCAGCCCATTCCCAAACACTCCTGCTGTGCACTGCCTGAATATTAAATTATGAAACTAAATGTCAAACAAGCGCTTGATTTCACTCAACTACAGATATTTGTTACTTTATCTCCACATTCCCGTGCTTGTGCCGTGCTGTGTATGTTTGATTATGGCCACAAGCAGCAAAGGATATTGAATAATTTCATCTTTACTTTGCCTCTGTCTCTGTAGTATGTGTGTAGAAGCCCAAGACCAAGCTGAGCTGCGGTTGCTGGCCAACCCAACAGCAGCTCATTTATTACATTTTCTGCCAGCAATTGGATGTTCGTTTGTGAAAACTACTTGTGATATGCATTTGGCCTAAACCTAAGCTATACAATACGGGGAGCTATCATTCATTCAAACTATTAAAAACTCACTTTTGCCTTTAAGTAAAATACCATAGTCATTTTATAGATATTTTCTAATACATTTAAATTATTAAGTAATTGATTGTGTAGGATACCAAAGTCCTTAAGCCATACATCAGTTATATAAGCTTTAACATTTATATGACATTATTTACCTTTATAATTAAGAAGTTAATCTCTTTTTCATTGCCTCAACCCTAACACACTGTCATCAACAGCAGATATCAACCTTTACCCGCACCCGCAACAGCATCCACCCGTACATCTACACACACTCACACAATTAACCCAAAGGGAGCAAGGAGAGGAAAAATCTAAAATTAAAAACCCCATTGCTCTTTATAAATGAACCCCTCTAAGCGCCAAACCAAAGCAAAACCCAAACCAAAATCAAGCCCAAGAATTTTCCCTTGCTCTGAAGCTCTGCTTAACATCCGGCAGACAATGGAAGGCAGACGCTAAGTAGACGAAAAGTTTTTAGTTGGATTATATTCTGTGCGGGGTGTGCAAAAGGGGGTTGAAGCAATACGCACACACACACACACACACACACGAGCACAGCGAAATTCGTTTTATTACTTTGATATATTAGATTTAATGGTTAAGAAAAATGTTGCCAACAGCAGCAGCAGCATTTCACACACACACACACAATTACACAGATACTCTTACACACACACACACATATTTAGACTCACACCCTTGGAGAATCTGTGTCTATTGTCGTAGTGGGTGTTATTGTGGGTCGTCGTCGTCGCAGTTAACCTTATTAAAAGGTGAACACAGTCATGGCACCAGAGAGAATTGCCACAATGTGTTTACACGCAGCTCAAGGGGGAAGGTTGTGTAAAGCAGGCGGTGGTTGGGGGTGCTCAAGATGAGCGACAACACGATAATGACCTCGTTGTAACTGTGTGTGTGTGTTAAACGTGTGCTGTGATAAACCAACCAATAGCAATGAAGCTCCAAAGCGCATGTCTAAAGAGCGAGAAAGTTTTTGCACTTGCTCTCGCTTTCTCTCCATTTTGAGTCAACTGAGAATGCTTGGAGAAGGGTTGGGTTGATGGGAGGATGCTGCATTGATGTGCTAATTTAGAAATTACATTGAAGTGCAGCCTTCAATGAGTTTGAGTTTGACTTTGATTCAATTTGTCATTTCACACTTGCGCTAAATGGCTTTGGTTGCCATTACTGTTGTGGAGTGCCTGCTGCCAGTTAAGAGCAAACAAACAAGGCTAAAAACAATGCTGATCATTTTTTAAAAGGCCAATTAGCGGGTAAATTGATCAGCATCTAATGAGCGAGCTGGAAGGCGATTTTGATCATTGGCATCGAAGCACGATTGCCTAAGTGCGCTTGATGATGCTGCACAAATCGACGACTATAGATCAAAGATTAGGCCAGGTAGGCGCTGACAAGGGCCAACAAAACTAAGTCCTTTTTGCAGGCTCAGCGTGTACAGCATTCGGCACTCAGCTCTATATTAAACGAACATGCAATCGGATTTCTGAATGAAAATCTGCGCCGCTGTTTCGTGTCCTATGAAAATATGATTAAGCGCCATTGCTTTATGCTAATCGCAAGCTCAAACAGCGAGTCCTCTGTGCGAGTCCTTTGCGCGTGAAGTGTGGCGTCACACATCTGGCTACTTAATGAGTTTGGTCACAGCCAAACAACGGACAACGCTACTTGTTCTTCACACAATTCTTGGGAAACTACGCTCTCCAGGCGGCTAGGTGCCGCATTGTCCAGATTTTTGGCTTTGGCTTTGCCATTGTTTTAAACGCAGCTCACAATGCAAATTGTGTAAGTTTCGACAAATTAAAGCAGAGAGAAAGCAAGTAGCAGAATGGGAGATTTATATTTTCAAGTGCAGGCATTGTAAGCGGCGTTCAAACTTGAGACATTGTTTGGTTTCTGGAATGAAAATATTTGAATATGCCATTTTGGCTGCTTTTTTTTTGTTATGCAATTTGCATTGTCATCGTGCATCGTGCATTGCATAAGGCCCAGAGAGCGTTAAGACTGGCCCAAAGCTTGCCATTATTTTTTTCTAAGCCTGGCTCAGTCAAATCCATGTGGGTTCCAAGTTGATGCTGAAGGTTGGCTAATACTTATGCTTAAGATTGGGCTGCCTTCGATTGAACAGGTTCCAAGATAGTTTAATCGGAATGTGTTCTAATATAGATAAAGAATTACAAAGTTATTACAAAATATTTTAAATTAATTAAGCATGTTCTTTGAAAATAATACATGGTTTCATAATTAATTTGTGCAGTTTATTATAACGTTTTAGGAATTTAAAAGTTTTATTTTTCAGTCTGCACATAAATATCCAGATATTTATTATGCTAATATTTTCTTCTTGAATAGTTTGAACAAAGAGCAAATATCCGAAAAGTATTAAATATATTTTATTTCTTATAAATTGGATCTTTCATTTAATATATAAAACCTTACCTGATGGATTTAGTTCTTTAGAGACTACCAAACGTTTGTTCTGAATATATAATAATTTTCCATGCATTTTACTTAGTTAGTCTAAGTTAAAGTATTGTTGGGTCGAAATATTCTAGAGATCTATTATATGAGATTATTAAGTAAAGAATTCATATACTTTTTTAGCAATATACATTTAAATATACTATCAATATATCTGTTACACAAATCAACTAAACATCCTTTAAAACACGTTTTCTCTTGCAGGAATGTATTAAAAATGATTTAATTAGAGACATTAATAAATATTTCTTCAATATAAATATAAAGTAAATTATCACCACTTTCGACAATCCCGCAGATTAGACGTTGCTGTACCTCATTCCTCAATGTGCAACAGATCTGTTTATTCAATGAAACCCTTGCCACATGCTTGCTTGCCTTAAGCAAGGGGATTCTTCATTGAGCATTTGGATTGTTCAATGAAATGCGGGGCTCAATGCTTAACCCGACCAGATCATAAAATGCGTCCGGGCAACGACAAGGTGCATCGTTTACGATGTGACCAGCAAAGGTAAGATGGGCATAAAAAAGCGGAAATCATAAATGCGTTATAAATGGCCGCCTAGGTTCAGGTAGGAACTAACCTGTTTTGTGATTTGTTGATGCGTACAGAGATGGACTGCTATAGTGTGTGTGAGAGAGAAAGCAAGACAGAGAGAGAGGGAGAGAGAGTGAGAGACAGAAAGGTAATGAGAGAGAGAGTCAGTGTAAGGGTAAAAAATCTGTGTATGTGTAATTTAGTGCGAGCTACTACCAAAAAGAGCTGTGCTTTAATGAGTAAAATTTATGAAATAAATAAAATTAATCAGCAAACATAGATGCACAGTTAAGTAGCAATCAAATATGAAAGCACAAGGGTGATAGAGAGAGAGAATAATAAAAAAGAGAGCAAACCACGAGAGCGTTAGGCCAGGAGAGCGAGAGAGAGAGAGAGCCGCCCTTAGACGACTACCTGTAAAGTGAATACAGGAGAACACATTCTAGCCTCAACCCAATGAAACTGGGGTAACTACCCTGCGCAAGCGAGACAGGACAACACAGGCAGGATAACGTCAGCCAGCAGCGTACAGAGCCTGCGCCTCGCCTCGCCCATATTTCACTTGCACCAGCAGCAAGCAGCGTGCAGCAACAACCAGCAAAAACGCCTCTCCGACGTATTTAATGCCCATGTCGAGCTGTCGCCGAGCTCAGTCGGTGGTTGTTGATCGCTACCAGCGTACGTGTCATTGTCATCCGAGTAGAGCCAGCAACCGTACCGTGTCGTATTGCCAAGCCTATTAAACAATATTTGTTAACTTAACATTTGTGCGTGTTGCGTTTTTAACTAATTTGTGTGCAATTACCAAACAAAACTAACCAATTCTAATTAAAAAGTATATAAAATCAGGTGCAAAACTTGTACTTTTAGTGCGCCGGGTCATGCACATTGCAAAGTTAGTTTGACGTTATAATTGTGATTTTATTATTGCTTGCGCTTAAGCGATGATGACAACAACAGCTACACAACAACATCCCATCATGCCACCAGCCATGCGTCCAGTACAAGAAAGCCCCGTCTCGAGACCACGTGCCGTCTATAGCATCGATCAGATTCTGGGCAATCAGCATCAAACAAAACGCAGTGGTAAGTTCTATTAAACATTTAATATTTTTTAGTTAATATAAGCTTAGAAAAAGGATTTTAAAAACTATATTATTTTGCCGTCGGCGATCGACAGAACAGTCATACGCTTTCTTAGTTTCTGATCAAGCACATATTTTGCAGAAATAAATTGCTGGAATAGGAAAGAAAATGTATTAAAATGTAATAAACTGTCTATATGCGTTGGCCAAAAATCTTTTTCTTTTACGTACGCTTTTTCTTCCACTTTAAATTAATTTACTTTCTGATTTATTTTATTAGCACCATTAAAGTAATTTTTATTAAAACCACCAATTATAATACCTTTTTTTTTTTGAAAGTAAATTGATATTAAACTTGCCTCCAACATATTATGCTTCCCTAATATATAATTCACGTTATTGCCAAATGAATACTATTTAAAAATTTTATTCATACAACAAAAATAATAAAGAGAAGCGGGAAAGATGTTTTAAAAAATCCTACAAGTTTACCTTATACATACTTCGTGATCTTGTTGCTTATATTTATTCAAAAATAGGTTTCTATTAAATTAAGTCCAAAAGTTTTCTTTTTCACAAGCTAAGGCATTAAATTTGTATTAGAAAAATTGTTGGAAAACCAAATATTTTCTTAAGAAAATTTGTTAAAATATTCAGTCTGTCGAAAAGCAATTACTCTTACATTTCTCACTGATTAAAAGCCCAATTCCACTTGAATTGAGAATTGAGTGTGCTCCATTTAAAAACCCACATCAAAGGTGTCCCAGGAATCGTTGTGGCTGTGTGTGGTTGCCACATCAACCCACATATGCAAATGTGTTGACGAAAGGACATGGACATGGTCATAGTTTTTGGGGACTATCAACATAAGCTGGCCATGTTTCACACTCAACCTCGCAAAGGGGGCGTTACGTTGTTTGATACCGTGTAGTGGGCGTGGCCTGGATTGCCCGCTGCGTGAAACGCGCGAACATAATATGCACCCAGAGATGAGGTGAGGGCAAGACAAGAAATAAAAAAGCAGAAAATGGAATAAAGCACAAAAGAGCGCTTGAGAGCAAATCAAAATATATCACGATATTGATATCCTGGCAGCCGGTCTGCCGTAATGAGACGCTTGCCATCATTAGACCCGTAATTAGATTGAGATTGACATTCATGGGCAGCAGCAGTAACAGCAGTTAGAGCAGGAACAGCATCAATATTGCTCATGGCACCCAATGTTGTCAACAAGGTTACAATTTGTGACAACGTGCGCACCGCAGGACACTCGTTTTTTGGGCAGGATATATGTGCAGTTTAGGAGCAAGCGATTTCTGACGCGTAATTTGATGCTTTTGGAAAATTACCTTTTTCGCCACAACAAGCGGCATAAATGTTACGAATCACATAATCGTTGGCTCAAAAACGATAAGGATAACAACAGAGTGCAACATCTAGCTCTGCGTCGATCTCCTGCTGTGTTTTCCTCGTCTGTCACGTCATTGTGAATTTTATTAATTTGAGGTTCATTAAAATTTGATTACATGTTCTGCTAGCATAGAATATAAAAAAAAGTGAACTCATGCTCAGGTTCTCCACACACATACGTACTCAAACAAGGACACGTTTTCGAAGGGCGTGTGAAAGAACTTTGCTTAGGGGTAGAAGCTAGGCAGAAATAAAGGGTTGTTGAAACTCTATCGAAACTGTTGCCAAAGAAGAAAGAAAGTTGTTGAAAGTTAAATTCGCTGCTATTCATAATTTATTTGTTATTGATTGCCAAATCAAATTGCGTGGCACTTACTCTAAAACACACACACACTTAGGGACACACACACACATTAAGTACTTGAAAGCTTGCGCGTTTAAATTGGGGGTTAGCTGGCAATCAGTCAGTGAGACTATATATATATCAGGATATTACTACTTCAGTTACAACTCAGTGAATTTTTGCTGAATTTCGCAGCTGCCGAACAGAGCAAACTTTATTTTGATTTTTGCCTTTTGCTCTTTGTAGCGCATTTTTATTTTAAAGTCAAACACAAGTTGCGAAAAAAAGAAACTTTTCAAGCACTTGAAATCAATTGAATGGCATTTGGCAACAATTTATTTAGATTTTTCTCTTTGTTTTCTGCCATTTTACAGATACACCCAATGAGGTGCTTATAACGCATTCCCATCACATTCATCATTTGCACAACAGCAACACAATAGCTTGCTGCAACAGCATCAACAGCAGCAGCAACATCATCAGCAGCAACAGCAGCAACAACACCAGCAACACCAACATCAACAACAGCAATTGATTGGCAAACGTGAAGATTCACCCACAAATACGGAAAGCGGCCTGGATGTCGACAATGATGATGAGCTATCCTCGAGTCTAAATAATGGCCATGATCTTGGTGATATGGAGAGGCCGCGCAAAGTTCGTAGGTAAGCAATATAGCAAAAGCAAAATAGAAATTAGGAAACTAAAATCGAGTTGTTTACAATCCGCTTAACAGATAAAATCGTATTAGTCCATTGTTAGTCCCATTAAAAAGCAACTAAACAACATCATTGTTATCAACAAACATCATCATCTTATTACCCTTTGTTCTATTTGTAGATCTCGCACTACTTTTACAACATTTCAATTGCATCAATTGGAGCGAGCGTTTGAGAAGACACAATATCCGGATGTTTTCACAAGGGAGGATCTGGCAATGCGCCTGGATCTGAGTGAAGCACGCGTTCAGGTAAGATTTATAGATATTTAATTGAGTATTTTAGCCCCGATGATTATGTAATTATTGGACGAAACTGGTGTGCTGAAAGCTAAGCGGCTTAAGGCACAACAACTTAATATGCTGCAGGAGATGTAGAATCGACAGCATGTACTTGTAATTGGCCAACAAAAATCGCCAACAATCAAAGGACTTAATTTGTAAATGGTCTTTTAAACACTTAGCGTCCACTTTGTATGCAAACAGTGAATTTTTCTTGTTTGGGGGTTGTTGCTGCACTTAGGGGTGGCTAAAGTACATTAGATATTGTGATTTTCCAAGTGATTAAATTGGCAGACGGGTGTTGGTATTTTTATTAACTCGACTAGTACACTATGGGTAAACAATTAAAGTGGCTTTGGGTGGTGCAAAACACGCGACGTTTGCTTAACGCACGACTTAACATGTAATGTTTTTGATGATCCTCTGCTGCTTGCATGTGTTTCGCTTCGATACGATGTGATTCTTGCTCAATTTGATTTCAGTTGATATGCTTTTAAAGCACTTGAATGTTGACAGATACCAGTTACCAAATATATGTATATATGTATGTGAAACAACTTGACCTAAGCGCTTAGCACTCTACTGAGGGATTAGCACTCGTCCTCTAGCCTGCGCCCTTTACAAATATATCTATGCTGTGTCCTCGCCTGCCTGGCTGTTCATACAAATTGTCCGTTTCACGGTTGTTGTATCCGTTGGCAGATTAAGCGTAATTGGTCATTGATTCATACATACGTTGCATATGCGCCATGCTCTCAGTTCCCACTTCAATACTTCAATAGTAACAGATTTGGAGTGTTGCTGTTTTTTTTTTGTTTTTTTTCGGCTTTGGTTTAGCCGTTTTTGTGTGTTTGTTTATTCGTTTGTTTTTTCTAGTATCTATCGGATACTTTTGTAGCTGAGTTTCAAGGGGTTGATGAGCGGTCAATTATTTTGGGATTTGCAAAAAAAAAAAACGAATAAAACAAAAACAAAAACATGACATTCAATATTAGGTTATGCTTTTTGCGATTTTATTTTTGTTTTTACTCAAATTATGTACTTTGTCTAAGCGAATTTTGCATGACAAATCAGTTTGAAAATTTCGGATAAGCTGCTTAGCAAAAAGACTTTAAAGGAAAAGAGTTTAAGTCTTAATTGAAGTTTTTCTTGGAAGGGAATTAATGCAAGTCGTTAAACAAAATATATATCAACATTGCCTTGATAAATAAGTTAAGTGGAATGTTGATTATTATAAGCGGTTTTTGGTTTATAGTCTTTTAAACTTTTCTTAAGTAACAAATTATCTTATAGCATTAATTTGCAGGCCATTCATTATATTATTTTGATCACACATGTGTGATAAATGTGGGCAGGATATCCGTGAATTCAACTTTATACGATTGCGTTGTCGCCTGGTTGGGCATGTGAAAAGTGGTTTTAGATTGTTGGCCAAAGCCGCATTATAATTGCGCTACTAACAATTAAAATGCGCACACACAACATAATCACAAGGGTTGTAGCGCGTAAGAAGGGGAATGGGGGATGTGCCATACAGCAGACACAGGACAATAATTGGTAGCAATTATTGCAAGGAAATCGTTGCTAATTTACTACTCGCTCCGTTGCACGCATTGTTGTTGCAATGTGGCTGGCTGGCTGTGTGGGTGTATGGGTGATGGGTGTACGAGGGCAACAGTTAAACACAGGGTGTTTATAATTGCACAGAAATGTCTCCTCTCGAACTCACTATGCCGTTCTGTACACATTTGTCAAGTGATTTCAATTTACAAACAATTAATTTTGTGTAATACAAGAAAACGAGACAGCGAGACGAGAGCATCTCTGAAAAGTTCCGGGCGGAAGTGCTTTTGGTTGACAGGCAGCAAGCAGCCAGCAGCAAGCAGTGCCAACCACCCTGTCAACCCTGGCCAAGTGTCAAAAATGCATAAGACAACCCTCCGACGACACACACACACACAGATACACATTTAAACAATGTACAGTTGGAGTCAACTCTGTGCACAAATCAGAGCTGCACACTTCCGATTGGATGCCATTGTATTTTGACAGACGCAGAGTCTGACTCCGACTCCGACTGCGACTGCGACTCAGATTCAGAGTTTTGAGCTGGTTAGTTGATCAAATTTTTGCTTGATAGATTTGGTCAGGCAGCCAGGCAATTACACAAAGACGTTAACACAATTTGCATACACGCAACTCTAACTGCAACTTTTCTCTGTTTCTCTATTGCCTTTTTGCAGGTGTGGTTCCAGAATCGTCGCGCCAAATGGCGTAAACGTGAGAAGTTTATGAATCAGGACAAGGCTGGCTATCTGCTGCCCGACCAAGGTAAGCATTTGATTTGACCCCACTCACACACTCACGACACCAAATTACCGAATTACGTGTGCAACATAATTACATTTACATCGCATTGCTAATCAAGGATACAAATCTCTTTCCCTTGCTCTCCTTTGTGTAGGTCTGCCCGAGTTTCCGTTGGGTATTCCACTGCCGCCGCACGCACTTTCCGGCCATCCGGGCGGACTGCCCGCCGAATTTTGGCCACCACACTTTGCATTGCATCAGCATTTCAATCCGGGCTTGTTGCCACAACAGCTGATGCCACCTCACTACAAGCTGCCCAACTTTCATACGCTTTTGTCCCAGTACATGGGCCTGAGCAATCTGAATGGCATCTTTGGCGCCGGCGCCGCAGCGGCTGCTGCTGCAGCTGCCTCCGCTGGCTACCCGCAGAATCTTTCGTTGCATCCATCGTCGGCGCAGGTCAGTCCGCCGTGCAGCAATAGCAGTCCACGAGAGAGTCCCAACTCTTTGGCACCACATACCACGTTGCATTCAACGCCGCATGGCGCCACAACGCTCATCTCTGGCGACCTAACGCTCACCTCGACGGCAGCGCAGTCGCCGCGCAGCGCCAATGGCGGCAGCAGCAACGCCTCCACGCCCGTCTCTGTGGTAACCAAGAGCGAAGACTGAACACGGAGCAGATTCAATGCACAGTGCGTGGATTCGATGCGGAATTCTCGTATTTGTGGTGATATATATAGTATGGATGGATAAAGTGTATATTGTATAGCATATGTCTAGTTTATAGTTATGGCCAAAATGTACTTACAGTTAGTGTTGAAAGTATTTCACATATAATATTGCATACTTATAAGAAGGTTAGCATTAAAAATTAGTTGCTGCAAGTGTCATGGAAATATAGTTATTAAAAAAAATGTGTAAATTAATAAAAACTTGAGAAAAAAACAAGAAGAAATAAAATGAAACTAACGAAAAATGGATTGTTTATTGTTTTTTTCACGAAACACTTTTATTTTGTCAAAGAATGTTTTACTTATTTAAATGGAATATCTTTAAGGAATATGGGTTATAAGAGTCTGAGTAGAGTTTCTGGTTTTAAATGCCTTACGACCAAAAGGATAATTAAAGTACGTTTATAGAAAAAAGTTTGGTTAAGGATTGTTGTTCTAATATCCTAGATTTGTATAACAAAATCAGCCAAACACTTAAAAACTGACCTTGTCAACTACAGTTTCAACTTGTGCATTTCCTTTCAAGATCAGCGCGTTTCCCATTTTCTATTGTAATTGCAAAATATTAACAATTCATTAAGAGTTACTCGCCATCTGAAGAACTTGCCCATTCTAAGCGTGTTGTGTACAAGCTGTCGACCTTTTCCTTTGATTAAAATCAAGTCAATGGAACTGATCTTCAAGAGCAAATTGAAGTTGAACTACTATTGTGCAATATAGCTAACCCAGAAGAATTGTTGCAACCCCTGATAATGCCTCAATGCGCCCTGGAGCTGAGCTCATTGAACAATGGCCAAGATGTAAGTATAATAACAAGTAAGAAGTAGTTGATAAAGTTGAAATCGTATAATAATCTTGATATTATGTCAAATTGCAAGCCAAAAAGGAAATGTTGCATAACATACTTATACATATATGAATAGAAGACGAGCCGCGAATCAAGAGAAGAATGAAATAAGAAATCGCATTGTGAGCTGCAGACAGCAACGGAAACAGCAGCAACCAAGGATGTAAGCTAAAGGATTTGCACAAATTTTTAAAAATAAAACGATAATGGTGGTGTTGTGTGTGTAGTGCACACAACGAACCCAATTGAACCTTACTCAAGCAAACTCAAACCTAAAACCAAAACGAGGCGATTCGAGTTGAGTCGAACTGGTTGTGTATGCGTCTTTTGTATAGCTTTTGTACCGCATGCAGCGTTAAATGCTGTATTGATATCTCGTAATTTGTGCCATAATTACTTTTTAATAATTCAGCACTCAGTGCTACGGCGCCACAGGACATCGCATCGGCTTTTTGTGTGTGCAACGGCCTTAAATTTAATAAAAAATCACCGTGAAGTTTGTGCTTCTGATTCAGGCTGCTTCAGTTTTGGGCTGCTGGGTTGCAATTTGATTACACTTACCATTCTGTGAGGTCAAAATTAAATTCCTTGCACAAATACAGCATCAACAACATGATTATGTTGTTCAGCATCATTATTATTGTCATAATGAATGAATGCGCGACTTAACGGATTTGTCACTGACAAATGCGAAAAGTTGAGAGCCAGCCAGCCAGCCAGTTATCCCACAAAGGAGGCCCAGTCAGCGTTGTCAAAGGAGCTTTCATAAAACTCATATGCAAATGCTTTTGTGGAACCAAACAGCAAAAGACATCCAAACTGCACCGCTTCGTATTCTCTTACTCACCAGACAGAGTAGCATAGAATTTACAATATGCCATATGATGTAATTATTATTTATGCATGTTGTATACATTATGTTGCCAGTCAATAAGGAAATGAGTGTAAGATTTATTATAATTTTTTTAATTTGATATCGAAAGCAATAATAAAAATCCAAAAATTTTTGTCTAAGTAAAAGAGTATTTATAGTTCGGTATGGGCTCTTTCACAATTTATCTTGTTTCTATCAACGAAAATTCAATAAGTTGAAGTAGATCTTTTATTTGTGCAAGTGTTTGGCCAAGCTGTATGAAGCAGCGTTCTGAAGGCAGCCCATAAAACCCTCTCAATCCGCCATCCCATTTTTTTCGGGTTCCATCGAATGTCCTTGTGTGTGTGTGTGTGTGTGTGTGTGCAAAGAAATGTATTCAGTGTGCAAATGCAGCGCCACTCTGCGGGCTATAAATATATGAAATTTATCAAGTGGCCTTTTGAGTTTCGTATTTTTTTGGCTCTATGAAATTGAGTGTCGAGTGTCTCTCGTTCGCTCTCTCTCTTTCTAGCATTTGTGTGTGTGTGCAGTATTTGCATTCAGCTCAGTTCAACAGTGAGTTTCACCTTGTAAATGTATCTCAGATTGGATATATATATGTGTGTGAGTGTGTGTGTGTGTATATCAAACATAATCAAGCACATTGCCATTTTGCTTGCAGTTTTTATGAACCTCTTCAGAGGCCGAACAATGAAAATGAAAATCAATTTCGGTACGACACTTGAAGCTCGAGCGCATTAAAATGGTAACAGTTAACAGTTTACAACCCAAAACTCACAGCTCAGTGGGTGGGCGCTGTAGAAAGTAGGTGGTGGTAGGGAAAACGCGCGCGCAGAAACATACACTTGAAGGGCTGGCTACATTTTGTTGTCGTGTAATGAGCGCAACTGTTGACGGCGACAGTGGAAAACTGAATACAACGGTAATTAAACAAGTTAAATCCGCTCAACAGATGCTCAAGTCAGATTTTTATTTCTTTTTTCTTTCCAGAACCAGCTTGTCGTCTTTTTCATTGCTGTTGATGCTGTTGCTGTTGCTGTGCTGTTTACCGCATCATTATCAACTGAAATATCATCATCATTAACGTCGTTCGTCGTTCGTTGGGTGCACTTAAAAAATTATTTAATTCATCAAAAAGTTGTCAGCGCAGTAATTATACAGCTTGTCTTTCTCTCCCTCTATCTCTCTCTGTCTCTTTGTGGATACTCGTTATGTATAAAGCAGTGCCTAATGAGACGCCATTTTGTTGCTGTTAGTTGTTGGTGCTGCTGGTGTTGTTATTGTTGCTGCATAGCGCCAGGATAATTACTGTAATTTGTGCCGACTTGAGACGCTGCCGCTGCACTTTGAATACCTCAAGTATCGCATGACATTTCTTTCGATTGTTGATCTGTCGATCGCGAGCACAAATTGCCAACTTACCGCAACATGCGATTGCAACAACATTTCCGCCAGGATATAAGTATCTTGGCGACAGTCGACATTCGACAGTTGAAATGCGATACTTTTGCTCGATCGATTCGAGCTCAAAGCAGGCCGCAGCGATCCTTGAGCTGAGACGACTTATCCTTGGCGGCGTTGAAAGTGAAGTTGAAATTTTCCTTTTTGTGCTGACTTCAATGAGCTAAGCTGTGCCTTTATTTGGCAGCAGCTGATTGATCCTTGGGTGTTGTCCTTAAGTGTTTCGCTCTCTATCTCGCTCTCTCTGCTTGTTGTGATTAAAGAATGAGCAGTGTACCCCGCATTGCTTTTGTTGATCGTTTTTGCCAAAATGGTTTCATGCCTGATTTCATGCGATTTTAATTTTTTTTTGTTATTTATTTGTAATTCGTGTTTTGGCCAGTCGAAGCCAAAAAGGAAAAGAACCAAGGCCAGGTAGTCAATATCTATGTACAGCTGCTCCCACAGCTTCTGCTGCTGTGCAATTGTGCAGTTAATTGTGTCCTCATTAGCCAATGGTCGCCTCGACTGTTTCTTATCCTTGTTGATAATTGACGACATTTTATATTTCTCTATTTTGACATGGTTACCTTTCGAGCATCAGTTTGTAGTTCCTATTTTGGTTGTTTTGTTCATTTTGATATTGATACTTTTAACAATAAAATTTGAAAGATTGGGCTTAAAAATGTTGGCTATAGAATAAAAAGAAGAACTAACCCGTGTTAACAGCAACTAAATAGAAATACTAGAGAGTAAAGCAGATACATTTTGATAGCTTATCACTTGTGTATTTACTTTTCAGCAATTTGGGATAGTTGTTTTGTAGACTTTGTTGGTTTACAATTTATTTCTTGAGCCTGCGAAGGGTTTGTCACTTATCCAAGTAAAACTTAACACTTCTCAAACCTTTTATTCATAGGTTTCTACCTTGCAATTCTAGATATATAAACCCTTTTCCTTTATAACCATACCTGAAACGAGCAGTTTAAACGCGACCTTTATCCAATAAAAACATTCAGCTCAAACTAGACTATTTATAATGATAATAAATTAGATAAACAAACAAATATATCAAAAATAACCAAAAAGACGCACGACCGAACGTATTAAATAGAGCAAAAAATACTATTAAATTAAGTTAATCAAATGTATGCGCTGTGAAATTGAGCAGCTGCTGTTCCAATGAACGCTGACTAGATGGAATAAATATAACTGTGTATGTGTGTGTGAGTGTGTGTTTGCACATACACCTTGTCGTTGGGCATTTCAAAAACACAACCACAGACTCATAAATAATATTAATAAAAAGCAACAACAATAGCTAGAGTGCGAGGGTTAGTTAGAATCGCGTGTGTGTGTGTGTGTCATTGCTGTTAAACTTTGTTTACATTTTGTTTATTAAACGACGCGGAAAACTAGTGACACAAACACACACGCTCACACACACACACCTCACACGCATTTGTATCTGTGCCGTGTTATAAACTATCAAGTCACACCTGACTGAGAATTTGCTACCCCTTTTTTTTTTGAAGCGTGGGAGATGTCAGAGGGGAAACCCAAAAGCAATGGCAATGAGTAAGTATTTGATTTTAATTAAATTTCCCGTAAGTTTGTCACAATTTGTGTTCGTATCTTGTGCCTTTTTGCTTAGAAATCGTTTACTGGCCATGGATAGCGTGTTAGTTGTTGTCACTTTTAACGTTCTGTTTGTTTTAGCCGAGTCTTGTTTTTTATTACGTTCCGTCGCAGTTTGCCTTATTAATTGCCAGGTGTAACAGTCAGACAGGTGTTGCTTAAGACTTTCTTTTGATTTGCTTATTGTTTCATTGTTGCCTGATGATTTCCCTTACACATCTCCATTGTAGTATTCTTTTAGGCGAAAACTTTCAAAGTGGCCCATTTCATGGCTGAAATCATTTATGTTATTGAGTTGCTCCAACGCCTGTGGTGAGCGTGTCAAATTTATACGTTCTGTGGATTACAAAAGTTTTTAGTTGTATTAACACATGAGTTTATTAGTTTATTTACCCAGTTCGCAGGATATGGTATTAATTGTGGGCAGGGAAGTCCACTCATCACTGACAACTGGCATATTTTAATAGTTTGTAAAGCAAAACAAGATATCGAACTGAACTGTACAATTTAGAATAGTCAAATGTGATATGTGTAAGGCAAAAGCTGCCTAGACACAAACTCCAAAGCATATCAAATAAATTTTTAGCTCGTTTGGAGAAGTCAATTCAGTTGAGTTAAGTTGAGTTCAGTGAGTTTGATTGTGTGTGCACGCTAACTTCGACCAATTATTACGCCTGATTAAATAAACTCAATGTGCCTCTTAACTGCCTCTAAGTGCCCGCTAATCGTTTAGCATCTTTTGCATCTGGCAGTGCCGAAAGTGAAAAAGAGACAGAGCCCAAGAGAAACAGAGTTAGTAGGAAAAATACACTGAGGAATTGGATATAAAATTGTTATGCGACAGAAAGCACATCAAACGAAATTGATGACAATTGAAGCTCGGCGCGTCCTTCGTCTGTCACACACTCCTTGTGGCACTTCGGCCTGCTGCTCATTCACGCTAACTGCGGAAACCGGAAACGCGCCACAAATTGCAAAGTTTGAGCTGTGACAGTCGCATTTGTTGTTGCCGCCTTCTTCGACTTCGTTGTCTGCTTCTGCTTTTGCTACTTCTTACACTTCTTTGGCAAATTAATTTTATTTCGCTTTTTTATATATATACATATTTTATTTGTGATCTGCTTGCGTTGGCATGACAAAATGGCAATTGAGCAATTGGGTAAAACTGATTCTGCTGGGAAATTGACAGCAATTTTCCTTTTCACTTTTCGCATTTCCCATGATTATGCGACGATTATAATAAATGCGAATTTCCTTGCCCATTTCCTTGGCTGTGGCTATGAACATTAAGCAGCATTTCTTTACTACCACTTCGAATCGAATTCAGAGCTGTTGTTTCCTTAGAAGGCGTGTCCTGGCACGTTTTTTGTACTTAATACCATTTAGTAAAAAAAGAATTGAGATGGCATCGGGTATATAAGTAATATTTACGGCTTAGAGGGTATTTACCATTACAATTATTACTTTTTTTTTAGTTGCTGTGTTTGTTTCGGTGGCTGTCAACATTCATGAATTCATAATTTGATGAGTGCAGCCATTTTTGCTGGGCATATTTTCTGCTTGGCTGCTGTTGCTTTTGCTGTTGGTTTGTTGTTATTAAAGGCTCGACTCGCATGCAATTGCCATGTAAATGTGAAAGCTGCCATAATGACTGTCCTTTCAAGGACACACAAACATAAAACCGAAACCAAAGCCAAAAAGAAAAACCAGCTAAATTCAAGTGCAAAGTACTTGAAAAATAACACACTCTCCACACTAGAGTGTGTGTTTGTGTGTGTGAAATGCATTTGTCACAAATTAGCAACCATTTAGAGTTAAATCAGGCGCATAATTATTTCCCATTTGCGGTTGAAAACATGTGAACATACATACACATATGTATGTATCTGGCTAGGCAGGTATTAGCTGGCTTTGCCCAAAAAAAAGGTGTAATATGTGTGAGAAGAGAGCTGTCAAAGGACACAATGAAGTGTGCGTGCTGTTGTGTGTGCATGTGTGCGTGTGTGGGATTTTAAGACTGAGGATTGTTATTGCAATTGTCTAGTTACTGTGCTGGCTCTTGTCGCCTTTCAGCCAAGCCGACGCTGGCTTATTTAAATAGCTAGCCTAGCTGTTAAATAGACGCATTATTCGCACTAATTTGTGGGCATTTTCAAGCATTTGTGGCACAGACTTATCACACACACACACGCTAAGGACTCGCATTGCTGTGAAGTGTGTTCTTAAGTGTTATTTGCCAAAAACTAAAGAAAACCCATCTATAAGTTGGTCTGAATGCACTTGAGCCATGGCTCAAGATACGGCCAAGTATATTGCCACAAATGTTGCTAACAACAGTTTCACAAGTTTTAAAACCCATTTACTACGCCTAGGATATTTAAGGTTAAACAACCCCTTTTGGACAGGCACCAGTACCGAGACCGAATCGATTAGAGTCAATTAGCGCGCGATTATAATGGCATTTAGCATAGGTTGTGTGGGGCAACCACCCACTCTACTCCCAGTCGCCTTTTATTCAGAGCATTGCTTTAAAGTCACTGAAGAAATTTGCACATAAATTGCGTAAAGTGCAATTTTTTTTTGTTCAGCCCTAACACGTTTTTACACATGGCACACAGGCAGGCAAGCAGGCAGGACGAGCAGAAGGACGACAACGTAGGTTGTGTCTGCAATCACCCCCATCGTTGCACACCCTTTTATTTCATGTGTATGTGAGTTTGTACCAGTTCGCAGTTGAATGAATTTCCCCTTGCACCCCTTCTTCATTCTCTCTCTCTTTATCTTCTTTTCACTCCCATTTAAATTTGGTCAGCGTACATTGTCAGCCCAATTTCACACAAAAAATGCAATCAAATGTGACGCTTTTATTATTCTTGCGAATATCCTAGCAAAAGAGGAGTGGTACAAATTGAAATCAATCAAATTAAATCGCCTTGTTCGCACAATTTTATGCAGTTTGCATTTATGCTCAAATTGGATTTCCACAGACTGCACTCTTTTGTAAAAAGCTGTAAAATTAGTGATGAAATATAATTAATATGTAAAATACCATCGATAAACTAAAATAATAAAATCTTTGAGCAAGCCATCACTCTGTAAATTATACCAGAGTTCATAGATAGTAAAAAAAGGATTAAAAAATACCTTTTAAAATCGAAGTTTTTATTGTTAACCTATAATAAAAACCTTGATGGCTCTCACTGCATTTAATCAAAGTTTTTATTAATTTATTGTACAAATATTTGCTATCAAGCTAAGTTAACATAAAATTAAACCTTATTTTTCTGCAAACGCTAGTTTAGTCTCTACTACTAATCTCACTTACAATAAGTAGTCAAAATCGTTGATATTGAAAATAAAATATTAAGCTCTAAAGTCTCAGGAACACTTTAAATACGCTTGAATGACTTTGAAGTTTACGAAGTTTTTTGGTGGCATCGATAATAATTGAAGTGAAAACAATGTGTGTGCGATGGCGTGTGTGTGTTCTGTGTGTGTGTCGGTTTGAGGCGGTCGCAAAGCTTCTTGAAGAACTTGATGCCCATTGCCTCGTCATTGTGTTGTGTTCTGTGGCGGCAATCATATACATAAATACATACTACTAATTGACCATATGGGCTGTTCTGTGTTGCATACTTCAAATCGTCAAGCGACGAGTAGGTTATTTGTGTACTCTTTATTATAATATGAATTTCAAATCGAATTTGTATGGAAATAAATTATAAAAAAAAAATGAAAATTGCATTAATTCAACGTGCACGACTCTTATTGTGTGCGTGTTTATTTTTGTTTTTGTGCAAATTGATTAGTGGGCCGAAACATTTTGGGGTTGCACAAGTCGCACTCAATAACGAGCCTGTGGGCTGGATTTTGTTTTTTCCTTATTTCGCTTTGACTTTAAACTTGGAAGTTTTGCTGCCTGTCTACCTTTACCCTCTGCATTGTTGTGCAGCGCGCTGTAAAGTGATTCGCTTGAGAAAAATATGCGAAAGCACAACGATACCATAAGGTATTCTATAGAATACTTAAGTTGACATGCAATGCAAAGCAATTTGCGCCCATTTTAGTTGTCAGACAGCATTTGGAGCTGTGCCAAAAAATGTGCATTCATTAATTATCTATCGTGTGCAGATGCATCTGGTCACAAGAGGCGACCGCGAAAAAAAAATAAAGAAAATAAACAAACAAACAAACCGCATGCAAATTTCATTCATGAAGATCGAGTTTTAATTAAACGCCTCAGCGATATGGTACAACGTTGACAAATTGTCTCGTGTTGTGTGCATTTGTTGCAAACGCAATTAGGCAGCAAAACATTTGTCGTATGTTGTACTTAAGATTCATCGCAATGTCAACTTATGGGCAGTTGCTAATTTGTCTGTTCTGTTGCTCATTTCGTGCATTATATAGTTGCTAATTTGTATAATCTGTTCTTGTATCTGACGCTACTCTACACTAAAACTAGTTACGGTTTTTCCGTTTCCATAGCTGTTTTTCTTTTATAGGCCTTAGCAAGGCAAACTTACTATATTTAGTTTTTTTAAACTTATTGCTGAACTAATTTTGAAAGTACCTTGAACAATTTAGAAACCCCATCGTGTACACAATTCAGTATGCTTTTCTTTGATCCCTTGCTATGTTTCAATGCTCTATGTATGTTTTGGGCGCCTTGCGTCATGGCCTATCGTGTTACGTTGCTTATAAAAGTTTTCTATGCATAAACAAATGCTTTTGGCTTTGGAATGCCTTGGCCGCAAGCTAAAAATATCCAAATCGTTTGGACTTTTCAAATACACACGGCAAGAATAAACACATTTCGAAAATGTATATTTTTGGCATGCCAAAGATAAAATAGCTAGAAAAAGCTTGAGAAAAAGCATAAGGGGAAATATGAAACGCGAGTGTCTGGAACTAAAAGCTTTTTCGGTGCTAGTGAAAATCGAAAATCTTAGCTAAACCATTCTCGATATGACTAATGAACTGAACAGTTCATTATTTTATATGATCAGATGGATAATGCCTAATGCTATGACCACCATATGGACCCAACCAATTGTGTGTTGGAAAAAAACCTTTTGGCTTTTTTAGAAAAATAATTAAATCTAAAAAATCGTTTTTATTTATAAATAATTATAAATTTTTTTAATTAAAATTACATTCATGCGATCATTCTATATTTCGTAACAATAGACCCCATAACACTATTGATTGATGTTCTATACAAAACAAGAGGTTGGTAGTTTCTTAATAAAATAATCGGATGGTTAACATTGATGAAAACATGAAAAACAAATAAAAAATGGGGTTCGTTTTCATTACATGGTGTTCAGTCAGTACAAAAAATAATCTGGAACCAAAGATGACACACTGGTTAAATGACATGGTTGACATCTCAGATGGTCGAGATGTAATTGATGTTGTTGTTGTTCTATGCATAGCAGACCCATGACCATGCAAAGGAGCAGGTATGGGAGGCTAAGCATATACAGGAGATGATTAGCAAGTAAATGCTTAGAAGCACTTGCGGTGGACAATGCCGGGGCCGGACTCGTCGTATTCCTCCTTGGAGATCCACATCTGCTGGAAGGTAGACAAGGAAGCAAGGATGGAGCCACCGATCCATACGGAGTATTTGCGCTCTGGGGGAGCAATGATCTTGATCTTGATGGTGGATGGGGCCAGAGAGGTGATTTCCTTCTGCATACGATCGGCAATACCGGGGTACATGGTGGTACCGCCAGACATGACAATGTTGGCATACAGATCCTTACGGATATCAACGTCGCACTTCATGATGGAGTTGTAGACGGTCTCATGGATACCGCACGATTCCATACCCAGGAATGAAGGCTGGAACAGAGACTCGGGGCAACGGAAACGCTCGTTGCCGATGGTGATGACCTGTCCGTCGGGAAGTTCATAAGACTTCTCCAGGGAGGTGGAGGCAGCAGCGGTGGCCATCTCCTGCTCGAAGTCCAGAGCAACATAGCACAGCTTCTCCTTGATGTCACGAACGATTTCACGCTCAGCGGTGGTGGTGAAAGAGTAGCCACGCTCGGTGAGGATCTTCATCAGGTAGTCGGTCAAATCGCGACCAGCCAAATCCAGACGGAGGATGGCATGGGGCAAGGCATAACCTTCATAGATGGGCACGGTGTGGGAAACACCATCGCCGGAATCCAGAACGATACCGGTGGTACGGCCAGAGGCGTACAGGGAGAGCACAGCCTGGATGGCAACATACATGGCAGGAGAGTTGAAGGTCTCAAACATGATCTGGGTCATCTTCTCACGGTTAGCCTTGGGGTTCAGGGGGGCTTCAGTCAGCAGGACTGGGTGCTCCTCTGGGGCAACACGCAGCTCGTTGTAGAAGGTGTGATGCCAGATCTTCTCCATATCATCCCAGTTGGTGATGATACCGTGCTCAATGGGGTACTTCAGGGTGAGGATACCTCTCTTGGACTGAGCCTCATCACCGACGTACGAGTCCTTCTGGCCCATACCAACCATCACACCCTGATGACGGGGACGACCAACGATCGAGGGGAAGACGGCACGGGGTGCGTCATCACCGGCGAAACCGGCCTTGCACATGCCGGAGCCTGAACATAGTCAAACAAAAAATCGTCCGTTAGTCAAAAGGCATCAAACGTTTCATTTTGAGCGTCCCTAAACCAAACGGATAGTCTACTGCTACGTAACAATCTATTGAAATGTCGGTGACATTTGGACCTCACCGAAAATGTGAGCAATTTTAGGAAATGACTCATAATAATATGCTCTAGATGTGTTCTGTGAGAGAAAACTATGTTGTGAAGAAACATGGAAAAAATCTTGTGGAAATATGTTGAAACCTTGATAGCTAGGTAATGGAATTCCTGTCTTTGAAAATATAGTTTGTCTAAAATAATTTAGTTCAATATCAAATGAAAAAGTATTTCTTTTGATAGGATCTTGGGAATATATATCACACTTCCGTAGTGAAATGTTTTGAAGATTCAAGTGCTTTTCGTTCTTTTAGATGTTTGTTGAAAAATTATAATTAAAGAAATAGCAAATTATGATTGCTCATTTAATGAAATTTAGATAATGCACTTGTGTGGTATCATTGGAATTTCTTTAGAATTTCTTTGCACTTTTTATTTAATCACTGCACTGAGTATCATCGCAAATTTTAATCCACAATGTATGCATGATAATCCATTTTGATTGATCCTAACTATCCGTTAGTATGTGTTGTTGTCCAGTTTTCTGTTGGTATACGCACCATTGTCAACGACCAAAGCAGCAACCTCATCGTCACACATTTTGTCTGGGATTTGTTTGTATTACGGTACCACGGGAAATTAAATCAAGAAATACGGCAATGTGTACGCTTTTGGAACACAACTGACTGACTAAAGTATCCCCGCGTTGGTACTCGGATTTTATACCAGCAGCGATTTTCTTGGCGTCCAAGAAAATTCAACATCGTACCACAATCGCGTCCGCGTTCCCCCCTCTAAGCAGCAGCAGCAGCAGCAGTAGCTATAACAAAAAACAACAACAGCAAGAATATAGGAATACAAACATAGATACATTTACAGATACAGATACACATAGCTCGCTCATGGATATCTGCCCACCTTCGGCACAGTTCGGCAGCGAGAACGAAAACGGTTTTGTGGCGCCTAAAAATAGATCCTTGGCATAGGGGGGCCGCCTTTGGATAAGGCTGCTCGCGGCTGTGAGAGCGAGAGAGCGTGAGAGCAACAAAGCAGTTCGGCATGATCGAGCGTGCTGATCGCAATCGGTTTGTCGGCAACGAAGCAGTTGTTGTTGTTAATGCTGCGGCTGCTGCTGCTGCTGTTGCTGGCTGGGTAAATGTGTGGCCAGAGTCCAAAAGTGCCGTATAAGGCAAGGCTGCTGCTCCAGCGATCTCGCACGCTCTCTCGCTCACTCTCTCCTGTCGCCTCTCCGCCTGTGCGGGTGTGCGTGAGAGCAAATATATTTGGCTGTTGCTTTTGCTTGTGTTCGTTGTTTTCGTATTCTTTTTTAGGTCGTGGGGGATTTAGAAAATTAATTTCGTTCGCCTCGTTCTTATTTGCACGATTCCACCCCCTCATCTCACCATCCACTTGGTTTGTTGTACATACATATTTCTTCTATTTTTTTGTTGTTTCATTTTGGTTTTCATAACTTTCGTGTTTTTCATATGTCGTAATAAATTCATTTTCTATTTTCGATATTTCACATCTCTATCTCAAATCTCACAGTTCGAATTGCTCTCATCTCTGAATTCAATGCTGCGTCTCTTTTGGCGCGCACGTTTGCACCTTCAATGAAATTCCACTGTTTGCACTTCTATTTTTGGTCATATTTTACTCAGAACATGCTCGCTCTCACTCTTTCCTCTTTCCTCTCTCCCTCTGGCAACTGTTTCTAAACAGCGCCGCCACGCCCACGCCCCTTGTTAATGTAATGAGCATAATTCAACTAACTTATTGTTTATTTACAATTGGTGTGAATTGTGCATGGCAACTCCTTGGCTCCTGTCTTCTTCTCGGCTGGGGGGAAGTTTGGATGGTAGTAAAGAATACGCATTGCAGGGTATCCATTTAAATTAGGTTTATGCTGTATTTTTAGCAGCAACTAAGTGGGGCATGTTTACGTTTTATGGCATACTCTTTTCCAACATCATGTTGGAAGCAAACAAATATCTACATAAGATACATATACAGATGCAGATACATTTTTTGTTGCTGTTGTTTTGCTTAAAAAATTTTTACTATACAATGAAAAATTGAAGAGATTTATGTCGCAAATAGGACAGCGAGGCCATATGCTTTTATTAGCGCTCTTTATGCTCAGATACATATATATATGTTTGTCGGATATATAGATATAGTTGGAAAACATAACTGCAATGGCTTAGGTCCTGACAGCCAATGGGAATGACTAATCTATGGATAGTCGATAATGGATAGACAGAATTTGAGTTCAGCATTCAATATTCTGCCAAATCTGTAATATTTGTTATTTAATTTAGCCTATTCTTAGACTATAATTAACCTGACTGTTGGCAAATATGTTCTGCTTCTTCCACTTTTTTGAAATCGAAATCATCTAGGAAAATGTAGACAAAAAAAAAAATCAAATCCGAAATTTACATACTCTTTTAGTTTTTGATATAAGAGTTGTTAATCTTTAGCATTTAAATTGATTGATTCTTAAACCTATTTTAACTTAAAAACTTTATTTTTCTTCCATTTAAAGACATAACCTAACACTAATAATTTTATAACCCTTCAGTTTAACTCCATTTGTCAAATATTTCTAATATTTTAATTTTATTTATTGCTCAATGGGTCAAACATATTTTCTACATCAATTTCAGCAGTTTCCCTACCACAAAACGCCCTTTCAATTCCCAAGTGAGATTCTGCGAGCGTTTATGTCATTTCCCACATTTGTTGGTTGTTTGCCAGGTTTTATTGTTATTATTATTATTATTATTTGGGCATATCCTTATTTGTCAGCGGTCTTGTCAACATGTCAACCGGCACAGTCAACCCACCCCAAGCCCACACAACAGCTACAAAATTGTAATAGTAAAATGTTTCCAAATGAACAATCAAAACTGGCGCGACATAATCGCAATCAAATCGCATCAGGCCAAAGACCAAAGACTAAAAAGCAAACCCAAGCCCAAGCCCAAGCCCAAACTGCAAATGCCCCGAAGTCAGAAGGCCTTGAGGCTCCATGGCGAAACGAAACTCAGCTTTTGTCGTTTGTTATGAAAATACGCATCAAAAATAAAACCAATTGCAAATACATAGATTGTATAAATGGTTAAATCAAAATTTAATAAAACCCAGTCAATTGTATACTGGGCGTTGGCGTAAGCGTTGGCTTTTGCCCAAGGAATTTTAATAATGAGCACGTATCCTGGCAGCCCTGTTGTTTTAGTGCACGTGCGCCAATTGCCAACACTAAAGGGATTCATTTGTGAATTACCCGAAAATCTAGCTATCCCCAAAAATCACGAAACCAAACGAAACTCAGCCTCTCGTTCCTAAGTAAACATTGTGTGAGAGGAGTGAGAGCTCTGGCTTCTCCGGCCAGCCGGGTATCCGGGTATGGGAATCAACGAAAACAAATTGCAATTGAGCCTGTAACGGTGACAAAGTGGCCACCACATCACACAGACACCCACTCCACTCTCCCTCCCTCTCTCTCTCTCTCTCTTTAAAGGAAGGCGCTGCGCATTTGACAGGCCAAGCGGAATGCACACAGACGGACAAGGATAAGGATGAGGCACGCCCAGAAGCCAGGGCAACAAGCCCAAACATAATAATGAACTCGAATGTTGCGATAATAATATTGTTGATGATGATAATGTGGGTTCACCCTTAAGCCTTAACTGATGAGCATTTAGAATCGCATTTGGGTTTCGCATTTGCGGAATTTTTATTAAGTTGCCAACATTTTTGGCAGCAGTCAGCTACTTTCGCCTTCGTTTTGTGTTGACAGAGTTCATCAAAGTGCCCAACTTTTAGCTCTTTCTTGTGGGTGTGTGAATTAATTTCAAATTAGTTTGCCATCGGTTCGAAAGTGCATTATTGGATTTGTGCTCCCCCTGCTCCTAAACCCTTTTACAGAGCGCGTGTGAAACCAAAACAATGAAACAAACTGCCCGCCAAGTGCTGTCCAGTTCAGAGTGCTCGGGGTGTTAACCACAATCGCCTATTGTCCCTAATTGGCCTAATCATCAATTGTTTCCATTGACCATTGACCGCTGTCCAAATCATTTGCAGCTGCAACAACGCCAAACTGCAACTGTTGCAGCTGCATCTGTTGTTGTTTATCATAAAATGCGCCACTTGGCAGCTAATTTGAGGCACAGCCTGGAGCATGTGTTAAGTAAATTAGGTCAACATATATATACACCAACATAAATCTACATACATATATATGTACGTGTGTATACATAAAAACAACAAAATCTGCATCAGAATTCGATTCCAGTTGCATTAATTTGTGTTAATGTGAGAGCATGAAAATTAGAAAAATACAGAAAAACTTTAATCAGTTGCAGGGTAGGCGGCTTGAGATTTGAAAACTGAGTGCATGCACTGCCTCTGGAGATGGATTTTATTTTTAGTGGATAGCATAGATATATATACATACTTTAGCTGGAATGGCATATTTTCTGTACAGAAAGAGCATTTTAGAATCTGAATGTTTGGCTGACTACGAATAACAAAAATATAATATAAAAACTGTATACGTTCAATGTGTTTAAAACAATAACAATGTACGCTTATGTACATACATATATCGCATTTCATTTGCCATAGATTTAACAAAAAAAAACAAAAACCAAAACTTAACTCAACTCAACTGTGTTTTATGTTAAACGACAAATATTTAGTCATAGATGGATTCACGTGCTGCCTGCAATAATTTTTAACCCAAAGCAGACAAGTGGCAATATCAAGAGCTGCTGTCTATAAGCAAAGCCTATGAATAAATACATCCCAGCATTGAATATACATATATACATAGGCATATACCAATAAATATCTATATCTAAACGTATATCTATAGTTGAAATGCGCCCAAAATACATTCGGATATGCGCCACAATTCGCATAGTCTACAAATGCTCGCACTGTACGCCTCCAGAGTGAACAAAATATTCAAGAACATATATACAGAATATGAAATACAAAGAAGAAATAGAGAAGCAAACAGCACGAACAAAAATTATACACATATAAATATATGTAGAGAAAATAACATAGAAATAATTTGATGGCAAATAGTGGCATATAGATACAAGTGTTGATGATTCTATGGATTAGAGCGGACCTGTAAATAAGAGAATCTAATTGTGATTAAAATAAAAGCATAGAAAACGAACCACAATTGCTAACGATTTTAATAGTTGTTTTAATATGAGGCATATAAAATTATAAAGGCTGTAGAGAAAAAATGTTAATCTGTATCTACTTTACTTAAGCCACCGCCTATATTTAATTTATTAATATTTAGAAACTTATTTTAATAAAATATCAACTAAGCAATAAACTCGAAATATAATAAATAATTCCCAAAAATACATTAATATTAAATATGTTGCCAAGTTTTGCCTCTTTTGTTCTCAAGATCATTTTATAAAAATTCTCTTTGCTGGCTCACCCTAAAAGAGAAGGATAGTAGCGTATGCTCTCATGTATACTCTATACTCTATGGGCAATGGAAATAAATGACGCGGACATTTATGGTGTGCACTAAAACAGATTTTGTTTTTTGTTATTGTGTTGAGTTAGCTACACACATATAGACATATAGACAAAATGCTGTTCAATAATTTGTTGCTGTATCTTGTTGTTGCTGCTTTGGCGCTGGTTTCATTTCGTGCTAAAGATTTTATTTTTAACAATGTTATTTTATATACACAAAAGCGAGCGCATACAACAAAAACATACGTATGTACGCCACTAAAAAAAAATTGGAAATATCTATATGCAAACTTATATATATGAAGAAAAATACCGCCAACGCTTTCATCATCGACCAAACGGGCTAGATCAGCTGTATGTCATCAATATGCGATATATCTAGCGGAGAACAGAATCACATAGACAGACATTGTGGATATAGATATTTATAATGAAACTATAAGCTAGTCATACAGGGTATGTAATGTAATAAATCGGAAGTTCCTCTATCAGATTCAGTTGACTTAGCTTTGGGGGCATTTGCATAGCATTCAAAGGCGCTTCCGTTGGAGCAAGAGAGGCGACAGGCGCCAGTCACTCGGACTCGGTGGTTTTTGACAATATCTATATATAGACCGGCGCAACGTACAGCCCAGTTCTTTGCATTTCGCTTGTTGTGGAACACTTGTCGCTGTCTGCCCAAAAGCCAATCCCATGTTTTTACCCAAATGAATCAGGCATTTTAATTCGTCACTCTTTCAAGTTCAAATCACTTGGACTTTGACTTGCACTTGGCTTGCAATGCCATGCAATTTCTTCGCGTCGTATAATGTATTTTTGGTTTACATATACACACACATACAGCTGGCAGAGTTCTTTTTATTTACTTTCCTTCTGAGTGCCGCACATGTGTCTTCCTTTTTAATCTTATTGTTTGAGGGAGGCGCTGTCGCATTTTCGCCTTATATGGTGCTTTGGCACCCAGCATATATTTTAATGTACTCTTTGTGGTATTCTTGGGGCAAGTGAATCACGTTGTTTGTTGTTTCTCAATTGATGCCCTTGTCATTTGGGGTGTCTGTTCTCTCTATTTTGGGGTCTATAGCTCAATCAGCGGCAAGCTAATAATAAGTAAGTGCACATTAGTTTTGAAGTGCATTTGCCTCTACGAATTCTAATAGCTCATTTACAGTTTGACAGCTGTGCAACAATAACAAACACAAATGCTTTCAATTGACTTTTGTTTGATTTATGCATTTTTAGAGCTTTCGTTGCAAGTGGTAGTTGAGAAGCTTTTAAGTAAAAGCTTTTGAAAATGTTGTTAACCAATTGCACTGCTTGCTTTGACAAGTAGGAAATATTATTAAATAGCATCTATGGAAAATATGTAAGCTATTTTAAAAAAATTAAGGTTATGTATAAATATTGTGATTGTTTTACAGCTTATAAATAATTTGTTGCTATTTGTTAGATATATTTAAGGGTATTTTTCTATATGCCAAAACAGTTTGAACCGCTTGACCGTTACAAAGCAGTATTTCTATAAGCACTGCTTGTGCGGTTCTATTTGCCGCTTTTTACATTGAGCCATAGATGGCGCTTTGCATTTCCACGCTTTCATTTGCTTGACTCCTAAAATTACAAATATTTTAATATTCATGGGATCAAAAATCAGTTGAACTTACTACTTATCTTTTGCTTATAATATTATTTAATTTGTTTGTGAACACTTGGTAGATATCGAATACAATAAATAACTTGCAAGTTGAATTCCTAATTTGTAGCCATTTAAAAATGTAGTTTTCCCATGCATTAATCAAATGTAATGAATTACTAGCAAATGCAACATTGCAATTGCGCTTTAAAATGAACCCACACACAAATAAGCCACCCCTAGGAGCAAATATTTTTACCCATTTCCCTTGATAGTTTAACACGAAAAACCCAACAACACTAAAAAAAAGAATTCTGTTCCCTTGTTAATGCTCGCATTTTGAGTGAGATTTTTGAAAAGATATTGTGCGTGTGATAAGCACAGAGTGTAATTGCTAGCAATTATCATTGTGTATATCCCAGTGTATATGCAAAGGGAATACGAGGTCGCTCGCTCGTATTGTAAGCGAGTAAACATATGAGATATTCCATACATGTACGCAAACATACTATATGCAAACTATGTGGCCCGCTGCGAGGCGGCGTGCTTGCATTTTAATTGCCAACGGCGTTAATCAATTATAATTTATTCATTATTTCATTACATTCAACGGTCGACTACTTGGCAGAAAGTATGCATAGTAGTTGAATATTACCTGTTCTACTTTGACGTACTTTGTTTCTGTCAATTATGTGTCATTATGCGCCTTTGTTTGTTGTGCATTTAGTCGTTTTTAATTGCATTTAATTGCTGCTTGTCAGCATTTTCAATTTGTTCGCCTCGAGCTTTGATTAACAGAGCTGATAAAACTTTTCTAATTGCATTGAAGTGCTAGCCGAAAAGACGGGGAAAGCTTATTAAGTAAAGTTGCCTAGATTTAAGTTAAATATTTTCCAAAAGGACAACCAAATACCACTAATGTTATTACCAAAATCGCTGGCAGCTGCATGTTGCAATTAAAATTTGGAGTAACTTTCCCACCATTAACAAATTTCAAGAAATCATTTATGTGAGCTAAGACTTGCATATATTTTTTTTTATTTTGTGCTAATATGTTTTTGGGAAATTTGTTTTTATTTGTTTTTGTTTGCATGTTAGGAATTATTGAAATGTTACAATTATGCACATTAAAAACTATTTTTTATTTAATGTTGAGATTTTAAACTCTTTTTTGTTTTGTTGCTCACTGGTTCTTCACTAAAAACTATACAAATTAAGGTTTTACAACAATGAAAATTCACTAAACTAAACAAAAACACACAAACTAAACAAATACGATTATGATAACTTATTCTATGAATATATATTTATAGTGATTTTCTGTGTGGATTTTGATTGAGTTCGTGAGACTTTTCTTTTTATCAGTGTGTGTATGTGTAGAAACTAAGGCTAACATTTCAGTGGGCTGAAACTAGACCATGGAGACTAAGCCCTTGTTGAGATTATCCAAATGCTCCTTGGCCTTGATGCGCAGCGTGGCAATTGAATTGCTGCGCATATCCACAGATGGAGGCGGCGAAGTATGTTGCTTCAGGGACTGCAACGTGGACTGCGGCGGTGGACTCTCTCTGCCCACATCCAGCAGCTGCTCATTGGTGCACTTCTCCAGGCCAGCAGCACCATTGCTGCAACTGCCAGCATCAAGGTCACTGTGGCAATCGCGTGGATCTCCATTGGAATCGGCATTGGAGATGCTGAGGTTTTGCGGTGACATGCACACGTCCGGACCGCTGCATTCCAGCGACGAGGAGGAGGATGAGGCCGTTGAGCATGCAGTTGTGGCTGCCGCCGTCGTCGTCGCTGCTGTCGTGGCGGCGATGGGCATAGGCTGCGGCTGACCGTGATGTGGATGCGGCGACAATGAGTTTGCATGCGGTGACATGCGTGACAGGTGCGGCGAGAGATGAGACAATGGCACAACCGCATGATGATGTGGATGCGGCGGTGGTGGTGGCCCACCAGGTGGCGGCGGCGCCAGCTGTCCGTGTGGTGGTGGTGGTGGCGGCGGTGGACCATGATGATGGCCCATGGCGGCCAAACTGCTCATGGTCAGATTGCCTGGAGCAAGACTCAGTGGCGGCGTCAGATAGCTGGGATAAACGGTTTGTGGATGCGACAAAAAGCCTGCGAATTGTTGAAAATGCGAGTGAATTGTTGTCCAGTCTTGTTGCTGAGGATTCCACATGCGGTAATTACCTGGCAGCGCACTAAGCAGTGGCGGTGAGAGCCAAGGATCCACGGGCAAACCGGATGCACCGCAGCCCAAGCGGTGAGGCAGCTGCGTAAAATGCGTCAGGCCCAGACGCAAGCTCTCCGACTTCTCCTGGCGGCGCCATTTGGCACGTCGATTCTGGAACCAGACCTACATAAAAGCGGAAAAACGCGAAGGAGACAGAAAGAGAGAGAAGTGTCAGTTAATTAGGGAGAAAGTAATTAAACGAGGCACTTCAGCACTGAGGTGAGAGGCGCTAATTTAATCAGGCGCATTAAAAATATAAAATAAAAATAAAAATGGCGAGTGTCTAAAACAGGACACAGAGACAGCCACAACAACAGCAACAACAGTGAAGGTCATCAAGCATAATTGAAAAACTGAATGAGCTTAATTACGCAGCAAAAGTAGCAGCAGCGGAAAGAGACAAAGAGAGAGAGGATGAGCAAAGAGCAAAGAGCAAAGAGCAGAGAGAACAACACTAACAAAAAAGCAAAATGGCCGACTCAGTCAAATTGTTAATGAAAGCAGACACAAAAGTCAGAGCGGGATGGAGCTACTTTAAAGAGCGAAACTCACAAAGAAACAGGCACCCAAAAATGGGCAGACAAGCAAACAGATGGACAAACAAAATGGCGTTTCAACAACAACTAGAAGAAAACAACAAAAATATATACAACGTTTGACGTGGCCAAAGCTGTTAAGCTTTAAATGCTGTAGAAATAAAATTCAATTAGTGCTCGTAGCACTAATTAGAATTATCGTTACAATGTGTGTGTGTGTGTGTGAGCAGCATTGCCAAACGCAGAGCTCAGCCCAAGCGTCTGTCTAATTAATGGCAACAGCCCATAGAGAGAGAGAAAGAGAGCCAAAAGCAAGAGAGAAACAAAGCTGGAGTGTGAGTAGAAAGGCAAACAACAGAGGGCGCTTTCAGTGTGGGTGTGTGGTTGTATGGGAGATGGAAGGGAGCAGAGGGAGGGGAGCATATATATTTTGGATTTCCGTTGTGCCGCCGGTAACGCTGCTGCTGCGCTCAAAGTAATTAAATGCAATTTGCGCAAATTAATAAGAAATTATTTCTGATGGAAATTTCATTACCATTATGTCGTCGTCCTCGCTGTTGTTGTTGTTGTTGTTGCTGTTGCTTTTGTAGTTGCTGTGGTTGGTTTTAGTCGAGACTCTGAGCTCTGCCACACAAAATACATAAACAAGCAGAGCTCTCTCTCTTTCTATCTCTCTCTCTCTCTGTGTTTACACACTGTATGTGTGTGTGTGTGTGCGTATTTCGCTTTGCTTGCTGCGGCTGTTTAATTAAACATAATGGCGCGTAAAATTATTTTCGTTGTCAATTTGGCGCACTGGCAGAAACTGATTTGCATTACAAATTTACACAGAACGTGCAACAGCAGAACTTCATCAGAAACTGAGGTTCTTGTTGTTTTTGTTGGCTGTAGTTGTTGCCGGCAAAAGCAAACAGAAAGTGAAAATTTTCGTTCTGTTCTCTCTATGAGTAAATCAACTTTGGCAAGTAATTAAGGCTGATAAGCTGTTAGGGCTGCTGGTTAATTGCCTGTTTAAGGCAATAGTGTGCGTGTGCGTATACTTCAAAAGATTAGCTAATGAGTTGTGTTTGGCCATTTCATGCATAGAATTTATTCAGAACAGTCCGAAAAGTACACATTTAAGAATGCCCCAAAAAGTATGCAATGTAAAACAGAGTCAAAAGAAGAATTTCATGTATATGCATATACTTAGCATATTTATTTTTGGACATTATGTGAAATAGTTTCTGTTTTATTAATAAAACATGTTCTCAGTGAATGCTTTAAGTATTTAGAAAGAAAAATTCTTGATATTAAATGTTTGAAAAACAGAAATAATGCGTTAAATAGATTTATAAATACGTTTTGAAATTTGCCATCTTATAATGTTTGTTTTGATTGTTTTAGACTTAGTTTTTCTATCTGTTTTTTAATTTTTTATTATTTTTTGACTTACTGAAGACTGAATTCATAGATCCATTAGCATATCAGCATAGTAATGCAACAGAAATAACAAAAGCCCAAGGAGCACACAAGCTGCTCAAAGTCTAATTTCCTGTAGCTCAAATCTGTACGAAGAAAATAAATTAAAGTTAGCAGCTTTAGGCCACATCTCCACACACACGCACAGATCCACATCCACACACACAATCACACACACACACAGCGAGAGCTTCAAATGTTAAATGAATATTGACATTTTGGCAGTATGTGCAAGCGAGCAGGCGAGGGTAGGAACCAAGGAAGGAAATCAATGGGGTGATGGCGAGGCTGGGTAAGGAGGAGCCACTCAAAAGCCAGCAAGCAATCGAGTTGGGTTGGCAGCGTTTTGGGCTGCCGACTGTTATAATTTGAGTTTGTGCTTCTTCATTTTAATTAAATCATCAAAATCAATTTTGTAATTTCCATTCATGGTGCGTCATAAACGCACACAAGCTACAAGCACACACAGCGATAGAGAGAGAGAAAGAGAGAGAGAGAGAGAGAGAGAGTGGTAGTTGATGGGTGGCACGCCCCTTTATCATCAATTTTAACAACAACAGCAACATCATCATCATCTTCGTTATTATGAAGCCAGCCGTCCATTGAAGCGTTCGGTAAATTGTCTGCTTTCATCTTTGGCTGTTGCTCGCTGGGCGTTCTGTTTGGTTGGGTGTGTGTGTGTGTGTGTGGCATCAACACACAGTGAGGGGAAAGAAAGAGAGAGGAGAGGCCTTTCTCCACCCAACACCCTGGCACCAAACTCAATTTTCCACCCCATAGACACAAATACAAACACACTCACACACATACAGTCCGCTTTCAGCCATTTTCAATTTTGCTACATTTTCTGCTTTCTAACAACCCACCAGCCCCTTTTGGCATCCACGTTGCCTGCGGCATTTAACATTCATGTGGAGCTGTAGCACGCGCCAGGCCACAACAGCGTTCCCCTTCTCCCTTTCTCTATCCCGTCAACCACTTTTCAACTTTAATCTTTTTCATAAACTTCACATTGGCAGCAAACAATTTGTGTCGCCCCATCCCCATACCCATACCATCCCCGTCAACCCAACCCAAAATACAAGTACGCCCATGGCCCACAGTTAAATGGCGTTGAGCGCATCATCCACTATACTCGCCCCCCTATACCCCTTATCTTGCGCTGTCTCAAAACAAGCAATGGCCAACCCCATGGCGCCAGTTATGCTCATCGTTGTCGTTGTCGTCGACGTCGTCTTCTTTAATTTTGTTCGCAGCAAAGTTTTGCCGTTTTATTGGAAAACTTCTGCCGCAAAGTGTCGTCGCCCAAAAAGCGTACAAGGCGTATACGCAATTTGGCTTGTACTCTCTTTCCATCTCTTTCTCTCTCGCCCTCTCTTTCCCTTTTGCTCACCCTCTCTTTTTGTGTCGTGTTTGTGTGTGTGTGTATGTGTGTGTGTGTGTACTATGGCACAAATTGTTTTTCGAATGTTTTTGACAGTTTCCAAATTGGAAAATTGACTTTTAACACACAAGAGTTCAGCAGCTTAATAAAACTGTTGGCAACTTCTGCAAAAGCTTGGCCCAGAGAATGGGAGTAAGCGTAAGAGAAAGCGAGCCAGTCTCTCTTTCTCTCTCTCTTTCTGTTGGGCAGTTGGGCAGACATCTTGTCATTACACGTTTATTGTTGGGCTTCTCTGTTCATCCATATGCATAGCAATACTTCCGTTCTTTGCCCCCGTATTCTCTCTGGGTTTTTGTGGCTGATAAATTGGAAAACGTTTATGGCCACGGCTAAGTGCTCTTTGGCTAACTAGCTTTGGGCCCCGAGCTTTTCCTCTGGAGGCCAATACTGCGTGGCAATATACTATAAAATCTAGACGGCCCGCTTGGCGACCTGCAATTATAGATCGCATAATCATTACTCCCATTAGTTTTCGTTCAGTCATGCAATTCAATCAAATTGATTGAATGAAAATGCATTTGCCGCTCGTTGCGATAAGGCAGTTAATTGCATGGAAAAGAAATAAACCGTATATAGTTTGTATGAACTATATAATTAGACCCCTGTTGCGCTCAAGGATATTGATAGCGGCGCCTAAGCTAATGCCCTTAGCCACTGCAACTGCCACTGCATCTGCATGAGCTGCTACGCCGTGTGGAAGCTTTAATTCAATTAAAAATATTTTAGCACAGGCAAACGTAGCTCAAACTCACAGGCATCGAACCCTATTCCAAACCAGGGACCGACCCTAATTATATGCCTGTGCGCGAGACAGACAGACATCAGTTATCCTTCAATGTTTCAGCCTGTCATAATTCTAAAGCGAACTTTGCTCCTGAACTCCTGAATCGCACAAAGACACAGCGTGGAGTCCTTTTGCGCTAGTTTATGACATGTTTTCCTTTGTTGGCTTTAAGTTCCGGGCCCCTCGCCCATGGCCACGGCTTGCATGTGAGCTTGCCTTGCTGGCATCCTGTTTCGGGCCGACGACGACGCAAAGACTCTCCAACTCTCCGACTCCGCGACCCTCGTTTCGATGCCCGAATTAAAGCTTGACAAAAGGATGGCGGCCACAAAAGCGCGCGTTCACTGTAGAAGATGTTTTTTAATTAGTTTAAGAGCCGACAAGCGTATTGATTTACACTCGATGCCGCTTTGTCCCAAGTTGCCGCCCGTCTTGCACGCAAACAAAATTCGATTAAGAAAGCTATTGCGAAAGCATATTTTCAGTAGAAAGTATAGATTTTTGATTACCAAGCTTATGGAGGAAAATGTTATATTTGCGAAAACTTTTTCAGAAACTATTTCTTCTTCTACTTATTCTTCTTGGAAAAAGGCACTTTTGTTTATGTGCCAACGGCAAAAGCTAATTGAATGCTCAGATAGTATTTACACGAATTTTCCAAGTGAGTAGCCTCATTATATTTAATAACAGTTTCGCTTGCATTTGTTATCGCTGTAATACAAAGCGAGACACACGACTTAACCAAACCGCCTGTACGCCCTCCTGCAAATAACGTCTGCCAGCCGCAGACAAACGAAACGCCTCAAATAACGCATGTGAAAAGTCATAGGCGAGTGTTGAGAAACGTGCTGCGAGTGTCCTTCGACTCCATCTACTTCATCTGGCCTATTCAACACCCACTCGATCAACGCGTTCATATTTCCTATCCAAAATCTCAATATGTTTTGCCTTTTTTCTTCTGCTCAACTTGAACTGACTTTGACTGCTAAATGAAAAAAAAAAGAATGGTGGCTGGGGGGTAAGAGAAGGGCAGGTAATTTGACTAGTTGTTGGGCTGGTTGCTTTGGCTTGTTTGTCGGGGCGTGTTTGCCAGCGCCACGTGTCACCCTGTATTTAATTAGCTATTTATTTACTTGCTGACATGCCGAGCAGCAGAGTCACATAGATGGGGGGGGAGGCCGGGAGGGTTGGGGTAGGTGAACAAAGCACGGGCACACGCGCAGTTAATAAGCAGTTAAATCGGCTACAAAGGACTACAAATATGCCCAGCAGCAGCTGCCTGCCAGCCTAGCAAATAGTAGTAGACCAGAATCCAACTTACAAATGCGAATGTGAACTGGGAATCAACTGAAATGATTAGGGGTGTGGGTTTGGCCTGGACGTGTGTTCGACTGTGTCACACACTTTGTACAGTTATGTTCCTTTCCCTCTCTTCTTGTTTCTCTTACTCATTTTCTCTTTTCTAGAGCGCATTTTGTTGACACTCGTACGACGCATTTTTAATTTGCAACTGTGACAACAAACGAGGGTGACTTAATATTTATTAGATGAAATACTTTTACACTTTGTATAGGTAAGTACTTGACAATCATAAGATTTCTGTAAGTGTAAGGCAATCCTTTTTTAATTACCCCTTAATCAATAAAGATTATGTATACTTGATTGCGGGCAGTTCGTCCAAATACTATAACGTTTCGAGCAACCCTCGGCGCCGGCAAGTCCTTTAGTTCTAAGCACCCAAAAACATAGCTAGCTTGAGGCCATTTTACGCTCGCCAGGCTAACTGACTAACCAAATAGCTGGCTGACTGGGCTTTGTGGCACGTTGGCTGGTCTGATTACTGGCATAATTTGAATAATGCCTTATGACAAAATAAATTAGTTGACTTTATGAGTTGCAGTAGTGGCTGAAACTTTGTTGCATATATTAAAAGTTCTCGTTCGACTCGTTGCCTGATAACTTAATTATATTTATTTTGCGTGCGCCAAATGGCATAAACGTAGCAAGGGGAGCGAAAAGCTAGCAAAGCGAACCGAAAAATTTGTTAGGTGATTAATTAGCACATACTAAAGAAAAGCGCACAGAAAAATTATTTAAGTGTTTTATGATTTACGCATTAACAAAAAGTAACCAGCAAATAGGCAACCCCGAAATGTGAAGAAATTTGTATAATAAGCAAATGATTTGCGTAGAACAACGCATAAAGCCAATTAGCATGTTAGCGCAAATTAATTAAAAACGGAAATCAAAGGGCCTCCCTATAAAAAAGCCATGTCGCAATATAATATATTTATGTATTCACATTTCATGTAATTATTATAAGCAGCTTGTGACACACATAATTAGTATTTGTATATCATATATGTACGAGTATATGTGTGTGTGGGTTGATATCAAGCAGAACTTGAGCGACAACTTCAAGCTGAGCCTTCTTTCTACTCCTCGTTTGTCGTTGTCAAAACAAGCATTTATACTAAGCTGATTAAGTCACATTTCACATATCGTTTTTAGTGGGTTGGGACTGGGTGAGGGTAAGGGTGAAGGTGAAGGTGAAGGTGAAGGTGGGTTACCTCATAAGTACCTGCCGCATTTCGTTGAAAATTTCTTTTCTGTTTCGTTTTTTTATTTGGGTTATATCATGTGTATTTTTTTGATTGACTCTCCGCATTAAGTCAGTCACAAATTGAATTTGTTTTGTTCCGACTAATTTGACAACTTAAGCCAACGCTCATTTAAACTGACAGCAGTCGGAGAAGTTAACAAGAATCCACATATTCGAATATTTCTACTTTCGTATCTGTTGTGGCGGCATTCTTGAAGCGGTTCTTGAATATGAATGAATCAATGAGAATTGTAATATGAGAGTGTGGAATGAATGGGTTCTTTAATGAATCAAATAGTTTTCAATCTTCTACTTTACATTGTTTACTGAGTTTTTCAGAATACGTTAGATAATATTTGAATTTCATTGCTTATCTTAAACATCATTAAGTCAGATTATTTTGCAATAATGAAAATGATTAGGCCAAAAAAATAAATAACACAATTTTGCTGCTGAGCTGATTTAAGGGATAAATCGGTTTCGCTCTCTTTCTCTTCTTTCGCTCCTGCTCTTGACATCTGACACATAATACAATCAAAAAAGTATGTAACAAGGCAAGTGCCATAATGCAATAATCAAAATAAATAATAAAAATATGAAAAAAACCTCCATCTATACAACAAGCAGAGAGTCGAGTTCCTGTCGAATTCGCTGGCTTTTGACTCCTGGCCCACTTGAAGCCTTTAGACGAACAGATGTGCAACTCATTACACAGCATTTAGGCATTTCAAATTGAATAATATTCATAATTTACTCAAACACAGCAAGGGGTGTATGAGTGCCACCCCCCTTTCGAATCCAAACACTTGACATCTGAAGTGCTGCTAAAGTTGTGTTTGAGTTTTTGACCCGGCCAACACAAACAGCTGCCTTTTAGAGTCTTTTCTCAGCGATGCGCTTAGTTACAGCCGCTAAGCTGTCCTTCTCACTTTCTGTGACAATTTCGCATGCAATTTACCATCAGCAGTAAAAAGAAACAAATTGTAATTGTAATTGTAATTGTATTCACTTGATTGCATTTGATCGTATTTTGTTTCACCTTAAGCCAAACATATTTTAAGTGTGCGCCCTCAGGCAGGCGACGTAGTGGCTTGGGGGTGGGACTGGATGTGGGTGGGGTGGGTTTGTCATGCAGCGCAATGTTTGTGGCATGCTTTTTCTTTGCTGTGCTTCTCTTTTTTTGTAACCCCTAATGTCAAGTAAGGTTATGTTTGTGCGCTGCCTGTCAGTTTAGGGGTTGAACTGCCAACGGTTGACGGCGGCGGAGAGGCGGAGAAGCTAAAATGATTTATAATTTCATTCCTTTTGATTTATACATTTATATTGAAATGTGTTGACAGGTTACGCTAAATTCGATATGATGCCTAACGAAATTATGGCTTAGGCATTGTTTTTATGCTCCTTTCAGCTCTGCCTTCTCTTTCTGTGACTTGGACTTAGTGACAGCCACTAGCTGGAAGGCACACACTTGGTATTAATCCGACACACGCGTCCTGCTTGCAACGTTGCCCAATTTGATTTTATTAGCTGGCAAAAAGCGCAATCAGGGCACAAACTAGACAAATAGTTGAAGAGAAAGAGAGAGAGCGAGAGCAGCAGAGTAGAGGAGGAAGTTTGGAAGGACACGATTCGCAGCTTAAATTACGCACACGTTGCCCAGGCTGAAGGATGCGGTACACAGAGTAAACTTTTGGCGGCTGCTTTAAAGTTATGCCCAAAGGCAGCAAAAGAGACAGATAGAAAGAATAAGAGAGAGAGAGAGAGAGACTGCTCACAGACGTCACCCTTTTGGTCGTGAGCTAAGGCTGTCCTGAAGCTGCGCGCAGCGTAAACTCAATAAGTCGCATAAAGGAATGAAATTGGATGCCATTGCACAGCGGCGGCAGCAAACAAACAAATGCCTCAACAAACGATGCCGCCAACAATGTCCTTGCGCTATCTTGTCTCTGTGCCCCCTTTTGCTCCTCATCTTGTGGCTGACAACAACTGCGTCATCATCTTTTGGCATTCGGGTTTAATTAATTGCGACACGCATTTGCTTAGGCGGTGCCCCCGATCCCAATACCAGGTAAAGCTATGTATGCAACGCATGTTTGTTGTACAAGGCAGCCGCCTACGCCAAGGCGGTTTCCACAAGAAACAAGCTTCTAATGAGGGTTAATTGAAAGCGGCATAGCTCTCAGCAGCAATCACAATGTTAAAGCTAATACAGAAGTTTGTTATGCTGTGCAAATAATAAAATAAATCTAAGTGAGTTACTATGCAAAATAATATTGAGACTAAATATAATCTTGATTAGCGCAAACTAAGGCGATTTCTATGCAAACGAGTCCTTCTTTTAAGATATTAAGCTTACACTATGCTCAAGGTCTTCTTGTTGTTTTAGTTACTTATCGGACCGATATCTTATAGCTGCCTAGAATTAATGAGTTCTATTAAAAGACTTTACTAGAAAAAGTAAGAAGTTATTCTATATTTATATATAAAACTCTCAGTGTCTAGTATATATGCAGTTAATCGCCATTTACATAATAATAAGGACTGAATATATGTGTATTTTGGTATTTTTAATTCTTTGCTCGTTTGTTTAGCATAATTAGTCATCTCGTATCAAGTGTAGCTGTCTGCGTTTATTTCGCTTGCTTTGTTTTATTGGACAGCACAATTTTATAAGCAGAGCAGATGTGCAACACACACACAGACACACACACACACACCTTGGGCAACCCTAATACCTGACTTGGCTGCTTTTATTAATATTTATTATTATTTACCCTTGCGGTTGCTTTGTTGTGTGTGTAGGTTTTTTTTGTTGTTGTTGTTCGTTGTGTTTGTTGTTGTTGTATGTGTCAAAGGTGGCATAATGTGTTAATTGTTCCCCGCCTACGCATTAATAACGGCACTTAAGCACTTTAGAGCAGCTGTCGTTTTGGTATTTTTTTCTTTTTTTTACTCTTGTGTATTAATTGTGTAAATGTAAACATTTAAATACCAATTGAAATAGATTAGGAGCGCAAAAGGTATTAGCCGGATCTAGTGGAATAGGTCACCGGACAAATCACAGAGAGTGTCCAATAAATGAACACAATCCCCAAAGAGCTAGCTGTTAACGACCCCCCAAACACACTGAAAAGTTATTTTTTGTGTCGGTTCCCGGGAGGGAAATAATAGACGAAGAAATAGCAAATGAGCCCATTTATGCAATTGTCGGCAGTTCAATTTGTAGCATTTCATTTGATATTCGGGGTTTGTTTGATTTTTACTACACAACGTAAATGTTTCAATAGTTTGGTTCTTTTTTATTTAGGTTTTTTTATTTGTTGGGTATTTTGATTATGTTGATTATTAGATTTGTATAGGATTTCAATAAAAAATGTTAGCGGCCCAGGGAAAAGCGCACAAATGAACCTAATATGCATTATTATTATTATGACATGTGAAAGCGAAAGCAAATCGAATCGAACCAAAACCAATCCAAACTAAACCTAACCGAACCGAACCGAACTCAACTCGATATCGTTACTAGTTGTCGAAATGTCTAAAGACAAATGGAGCGTTACAGGCGGACATATGAAGAGAAGATATGGAATGAGTATAAGAAATAAGCCAGGCCATGGCAATGGAGCAAGTGGAATGCAATAAAAATCTATTTTATTTGTTAGTGAAATGACATTTTTATTTGTTTGCTTTTTTATGTAGACAAGCACACAAGCACACACGCAGACAGACGTTGAGTAAAAGCAGTCACGTCAGACACACGTCGTATGCGCAATATATATTTGTAGATAAATAAACATTTCCCATATGTGTATTACGGCAAACGTAAATCTATATGTATATGCATATTAAATGTGTGTTTTTTCCTTGCGTTAGCATTTGTACTTGGCATATTTTGACAGTTTTACGATATTTAATCATTTGGCCATGCAAAATAATTGACAGGAATTTTTTCATTTGTTTGTTTTTGCTGCTAATAATATTAATAATAAAAATTGCTCTGCTTGACAATGGTTAGCAAAAATAATACACACACACAAATGTTGAGTATTTATTTTTCAATGATTTACTTGAGTCAAACAGGCAACAAGAAGCACAAAAAAAGTATGTAAGGGTTTAAAATGTTTTTGTAGCTTTAGGGCTGATAAACTAAAAACATATATTTATTTTAGATATATTTATTTATTTGTTGGTATCTTTATTTAATTTTATGAGACTGGTTTACGTTTTGAAGTCATTCGTTGAGTCATAGGCTAAAAAAAAAACTATATTTATTAAGTGTAACATTTATTTACAGACATCTCGAAATCTAACATCAATCAACCCCATGGACTTGCAATTTGCTCTGCTTTGCTATGCTAAATTAGGTTTTAATTAAACTCTTTCGCTTGCGCTTTCTCTTTTTGTTGTTGTTGTTGTGGTTTTTTGCTGTGTCTTTTCTCGCCCGATTGTGTTTAATACGGCGTATGATTGAAGCACTTTTAACCCTTAAAAGAGGAGAGAGCAGCAGCGTAACGTCTCTGTTGAGTATTGCTAACCCTCGACACAAATTGTTGGCTGTCAGCGTGTAATCCAAATAAAATAATTGTCATCTACTATGCTGAGGCACTTTTTCATGGCCATATGTTTTGGCTCACATCATAAATGGAAACAAAAAAGAAGAATCAAACGAACCGAAGACAGACAGGCAGCTGATGGACTTGCTTATGTTTTTGCAGTGTTAATGATGTGTCTGAGTGCTTGCCTGTTGTAGTTTTGTGGTTTGTGGTTGTTGTTGTTGTTTAGCCCGTTAATCCGTTGTTTAATTTGCCGGCTTAACGCTTTTTGTTTTGGTTACGATCTGAGATAAGCCAGGCATAAGTCGTGTAACAGTCTCCTTCTTGCTGTCTATGTAACGTTTAGTTGGTTTTTCGGCTGTATATAGTAGCATATAGTATATTAATTGCTTTGCAATATTGCAACAACCACAAATGACACAATTTCAATTTGATTTGAACGTTTTGTTTTTGCAGCAAACTGTCGCTGGCAAAAGGAAACTAACTAACTGGCTCTCCATTACACAATGTGAACGAGTGGCAGGCAATATTGCCATTTAAACAACAATCAAACAAGCCACAAAAATGCACACAATATAAGAGCAACAACAACTGAGAACACAATACATCAAATGCAAAATCCAATCAAACTTTTTAAACAAACATTTAGCAAATCTATTACAATGCATGTCCCAAAACTCACAAAATGAACTCATCTAAACGAGAAATTGCTGAATATTGCCCCATTGCCTCACTGATTGACTACGGCACGACTTTGGTTTGAGTTTCTTTTGCCACATATTCCATCTTTTTTATTATTCTTTTTTGGCCAAGTAACAAACTCAGTTCCTTACATTGACATTTTTTTGTGTGTGTGTGCAAACTTAATCAAAACAAATTTCCACCTTCAACGAGTTGCACACCAAGCAATTTCCCCAGACCCGAAACGATAACTAGAACTTCATGCAAACTAACCGCAAATACAATTACACACACACACACACACACCCACACACAAATGGTGCAAGGCAGAAAAATGAATAAAAATGTGCCCACCAAATCGAAAAAAACGAACGAGTTAAACTTTCTGATGGGGAGCCCAGAAATGCACTGAGTGCTTCCCAAAAGGGGAAGGTTCTTTTTGGCTGTGGCATAATTTGAATTCGTGTCAATTTGACAAAGTGACACATGAGGGCCGCTACGCCATCTAGAAAAACGCTGATAAATCGCAGCGCCGGCGGTGCAAGAAATTTTTATGCGATTTTCGTTCATTACGTTTGTATTTCGTTTATACAAACACACACACACACACACACACAAACACAGATGTACATGTATATCAGGTTGGTTGTTTGTTTATTTATTTATGTGCATACATTTGTGTTGCCACGACAGACAGTTGCGAGATATATATAAGAGAGAGAGAGAGGGAGAGAGATGGAAACAGTGTCGCCAACGTTGCAACGGTTTGCGGCACGATAATGTTTAGTCAATAAAAATGATTTGTCGTCTGAGGAAACGAAATTCATGAAATTTGATATGTCCTTTGCCTGTCCTGACAGCTCGCCTAGCCTGCCGCCTGCATAGTCTTAGTTTATGACTTAGAATAAATACACAAACACACATTCGGATAGAACTATGCCATCAAATCGTCCAGTGTGCAGCTATGCAATTAGATGGCCTCAAAAAGCCAAAAGCTAAGCTGTATTATTCATACACAACTGGAATCAATTCAATTCTACAATTCTTCAATACTTCAACGCTTGTTGGCCAAACAACTGTTGTTGTTGTTGTTGTTGTTCGTCTAGGGGCTGTTCTCGTATTGCTGTCGGGCGTCTTTTATGCTACACCGCTGTGAAAGGAATTTACGAGGCGCCCCGCCCGTTAACGTCGCAATTTGCCACCCGAAACGAATGGTTGCCAGACATGCATTGAGCTGCGAGCATACAAATAGGGACCAAAAGGCGCATATTCTCATAAAATGCATAATCCCTGCCTGCCTCGAGCATAAGAAATCCACAAACCTTGTCATTCGCATTGTCATTTTGCAATTGAGACATAAATTTTAATATGCACTGAAAGAAAGTTGCGCAAGTTGCTTTGCCGGTAACAAAAAAAAGTTACGGCTTTCCTGCCACGAACTTTATTTTTGGGTAAATGGTAAGAGTTTTTCAACAATTGGGCATAAGCAAATGTCTTTATTGTAAAGAAAAGGGACTAACTTAGCAGCTATCGAAAGTTATAATAACTAAATAAATAATAGTAATAGAACAATATTGGCTTCTTCAAGCAAGTTTAAAAAGCGGAATAAATATTAACAAAGCTTTTGTACTTATTCTTTAAGAAGAAACATTAACACATTAAATTCGTGTGTGTTGTTGGCTTGCATTTGCCAATCTCATAGCCAATAATTTATTTAGCCACAGTCAGTATCAAGTGAGTATGATATTTTTTGTATACTTGCATATACAAGCATATAAATCCTTGTCAAGTTGGTCCAAAACAGCAGCTAAGTGTTAGTGGATCACTTTTTAGCAGGGGAATGTGATTGTTTGTGTAGGGCAAGGAGAGTTGCTGTAGTTGGCACAACTTAATTTCGTTAAAATAAATTGCAAACGGAAATTATTTAATTTCCGGCACTGGCTGGCTGGGCAGACGCACAAGTTGCTGATTGCACAATTAGCAAAGTCAGCTCGTAAATAACACTGGACAACTAGTTGGCCGATTATCTATGTAAGAAGTAGTAGTTTAACTCACCTGGACACGCACTTCAGGCAGATTCACCTTCATTGCAAGCTCCTCACGTGAATAGACATCCGGATAGTGGGATTTTTCAAATGCGCGCTCCAGCTCATGCAGTTGATATGTGGTAAAGGTGGTGCGATTTCGACGATGCTTCTTCTTGGCACAGTTATCGTCCTGGCCTGCAGGTGGAGATGAGTGGAGTAATGGCAGAGATAACGAGGGCTGGAGACTTACCTTCATCATCGCTGCCGGATGTGATTTTTTCACCCTGTTCACTGTTGTTAGTCTGATTGAGATCCTCGCTGGAGGCACAGCTGCCGTTCACTAAACTATCGTTGTCCCCATTTAAACGCTCTACATGCTCTCCGCCATTGTTGTTGTTGTTGTTGCTGCTGCTGCTGTTGCGATAGTCGTGTTGAAAGAGTTGCTGTTGCTGTTGTTGTTGTTGTTGGTGTTGGTGTTGGTGATGTTGCTGATGCTGATGCTGCACTTCGTCTAGGGTGCGTGCCCTAATGCCATAATTGCTGAGCTGCTGGCCATTGGCTAATTTTGGCTCATTATCATCACAATAGGCGGAGGCAGATTTGCGCTTGTTGCTGTTGTTGTTGTTGTTGTTGCTGCTGTTGCTCATTGGTCGAGGTGTAGGCGGTGAGGTAACATCAATATTGATGTTCCCATCGAGTTGCTGTTGCTGCTGTTGTTGCATCTTTGCCGCATCATCTTCATCGTCATCCAGTTCGCTCGTTGAGGACATTGAACGCTCATCGTACTCCCGTGTTGTTGTTGTTGCTGCTGCTATTGTATGTGCACCAGTTGCTGTTGTTGCTGCCGCATCCGGCGCAAAGTAGCCAGCAACTGTTGTAGACGCTGCTGCTGTCGGTGGCGATGACTTGGCATATTTGTTGTGCTGCTCCTGCGCATGCGCAGCCAGCGCTGCCAAGTGTTGCTGGTGACTACCATAGGCGCCAGCTGGCGGGGGTTGCGGTGGTGCTGATTGGGCACCCGTGTGGGGCAACTGTGGTGGCTGCAATTGATTGGCCTCCACCATTTGATGCATTGAACTGAGATAATTGCCAGCCGCATCCTCCTGATGGCCATAGCTGTGACCATGACTGTGACCGTGACCGTGACTGTGACTGTGACCGTGACCATGACTGTGACTCTGGCCAAAACCGAAGGCATTGTGGTAGCCAAATGGGGCGTGTGGTGGCCCAGCCAAGGCGCCATGATGAAGCGACTGTGATTGCTGTTGTTGCTGCTGCTGTTGTGAGGTTGGAGGAGGAGCGGGTGGTGAGGATGATCCATAGTTAAGTCCATTCTTGGCATGCTGCTGCAGCATGCTGGCCATATGATTATCCATGTTGCGCAACTGCGTCAGCGACATGCCGCAACGCAGATCGGTGGCATCATCCTCGGCCATAGAGGCATCGCCATCACCTAAAAGCAAAAGAGAGCGTATTACTTTAAATTTGAACTTTGAAAAGTATTCGTAGGTAATAAGTCTAATTACTATGATAATTCTATTTATTAACTGTATTGATTGCTCTTACACAACCTTACGTTTCAACTAGTTTTATTGGGTAGCCGGTTTCATTAATCATTACTACTTATGCTATAATTAAATCATGATGTACACACTCTCTGCTTAGTTCTCAGTTACGTTGCATAACAGTCATTCATTTGTTTTTGCGGTTGATTAGATTTTAATTAGCTAGAGACCAGTATCAGACAGTTGGCCCAAGTCATAAAGCTGTCGCTGCCCATGTGGTTAAAAGCCTGACGCGGTAATAACAATGTGTTATTTAATTTTGGGTTGCAAACCAACTCAACCCACAATGCTCCAACTTAGTTTGCCACCCACACCTGCACCTGTTGGGCGACCCATTAATAAACGGCTTTCAATTAGTCGCCTCGTATTTACAATGTGCGGCAATAAAAATTCTCAGAAAACCCCAACGAAAAAATGCCGAAGGCCAAAGCTAAAAACGGCTGGTGTAAACTACTCATGGCTCTAATGGGCGTTCTGGCTGCCACTGTAGCACATATCACGTGACATGCAAGGAAGTCATTAGTTGTCGCCGGCGAGTGTCGAATAGAGCTCGGGGAAAGGGTGTTTATGTGGGTGGTGCCTGTTTGCACTGACTTTTGCATTTGGTTGGGTTTTGGTTTTTATTTAAGGTTTAGGTTTGTTATAAGCAAATTCAATTTCTGTGTTAAATTGGGTTTTTGAAAAAACTGTTAGAGCTGATGGCGTCGCCAGAAATCCAATTACCCATTCAGCTGCCCTCAAATATCTGTAATTATTCGATAGTATTTTGTGTAATTGCTTTTTGATGTACTTATATATACAAAAAATATATAGATAGTATACTTGAATTTAATTTGCATGTAACTCTTGGTTCGATTACACAAAATCGAGTCCACGAAACGATTGTCTAATGTAATTACGTCTGCCACAAGGGCCAATAATTATTGGGCGAGTACAAGAGTTGGCTTTTCGGTAGTCTTTTTAGTTGCTTTGCTATCTTGCTATTGATTTTCCGCCCTTTTTCACTCTTTTCTCAGGCATTAATTGGGTCAAATGTTTCGTTTTTGGCTAATTAACCATAAACAGCAGCTGGAAAATTAGGGCCAAAAATGCCCTGAATTAACCTCTGATGTGTTTTCACCCAATCAAACGAAATTTACACGCACCACATGCGTTTTATTTTGAGCCACTGTGGCGTTAATGAAATTAACAGAAAACTGTTCAAAAGAAATTAAAAATGCCAAAAGAAAAAAAAACAAATTCGAAGAGAATAACAAAAAAACACAAACATACATAGCTGCAAATGAGGTAGCTCAAAAAAAAAGCCAGCAGCACGCATAACAATAATAATAATATGTAAGTAATAATACAACACAAAAAAAAAAACAGCATTTACAAAAGGCGTGAAGGCGCCACATGAGGTGCCACAGCGACAGTAGCCGGGCAATCTCAGACCCGAACTGAGAGCCATGTCCGGAGCCAGAGAACCCCCGCTTCCATAGGCCACACCGAGTGCGTGCGTTAATTGCGTGAGCTTGAGACCAAGAAAAGACTAACGCCAAAACATCAAGTTGAATGAATGAGGAACCACATGAGCGAAAAAAAACAAGGCCTGTATGAGCGTTGTGTGCGTGTGTTTAAGCCCTGAACTGTATAAATAAATATAAATAAATTTGCGTTCAGCTTCGTTCACATGTGCCAGATATTTATTTCTATGAATGATTTTGCGTATGTGAATATATTTCTAAATTGATGGTTTAAGTATATTAACTATTCAACATTGATTGAGGCTTTGATTAAGCGTATAGCTGTAGCTTAATATAACCAACTCTTTGTACTAATTAACTCAACTTACATCTGTCACAGTTAGGTATACTGATCTGGCATTAAGAGCGTAGCTAATCCTACAGTAGGATTCTGATAGATATGACTTTAAATATAATAATAACTTAAATATAATTAATAAATAAAGTTTTCTTATTTTTCACTTTCATTTCTTTTACATAATAAATTTTGTATCTTGAATGAACTGAAGCTCTAACTCACTTACAACTTCTCTAACAAGATGTTCAAAAACCCTGTCAAACAGTTTTTACTATTCAATATTCATTCATATAAGAGTCACATAAGTTTCAAGCAAGCAAATTGACTGATCGACAGTTCAATTAAGAAATGATTTTGATTTTGTTACTCGTTTGTTCGTTTGTGTATTGCGCGAATGCTTCCTACGTCTGTTGGCCATTAGCATTTGTGGCAATTAAAGTTGGCAGCTGGAAGTTTTTATATTGTTTTGTTGTTTTTGGGTTTGTTAACCATTTAACTATGAATACGAGAGTTCAAAGTTGAAATGTTAAAAGGTTCAAATTAAGCCAGCTACTGACAAGATGAAGTTGTCCGCCTTCTGTTGCCTCTAATTGCGCCAACACAGTAAAGACTCGTTAGAGCAACCCTAGTTTTGCTCTAATTTGATGGGAATTACGTTACGATTACGTTTAGTAAAGTCTAAGGACAAATTGACGTTAATCGCGTCAAGCTGATGATTTGACAGTTTCTCGCCAACAATGTATAAAAAAATCAACTTGGCCATTAGGCGGCCTAATTGAAATGTTATTAGCTCCTCCAAAAAAAGGAAAACCGGCTTGCATACAATATTTTTGAAAAGTCATTGGCAACAGGTACGCGTTGTGGAAATGCACAAAATGTTTGGCATCTTCCGGCGCATACAAAACACACAAAATACAAGATGCAAAGATACAAGATATCGAGCTCATATCAAAAAATGAAACAAGCCATAAACAAAACTGTCAATCAAATGCGTTAAAGTAAAGTGGATTGTTGTTGTTGTTGTAATTGTGGCAGCCGGCAACAAAGCGGCTAATAAGACGCAACAACAGCAACAACAAGAGCAACACCGACGCGCGCGTTTAGCTCGCTTCGGACACGCATTAAGATCATTAAGTGACTTAATGCTCAATTTAATGCCGCATCAACTCAATGTGAATGTGAATGTGTATTTGACTTGCTTGGAAACAATGGAACGATCCACAGTATAAATTCTTTTTGGCTTCATCACTAGCTATCTCGCTCGCACAGCATGAGTTTGTGTTTTTATCTGGATCTTAATGATGTTGCAACGCAAAAAAAAAAACACACACACACACACACAAAATCCACTCAGTTCATTTTTGAGCTCAGTTTAGATTGCATCCTAATGCACTTGTGCACAGCCAACGCTTTTATGCGTTTAATAAGCATGTCTGCTCTCTCTCTTTTTCTCTTCTCTCTCTTTATCGCTCTTCCTGTCTCGCTTTCATTTGCTCAGTATGTTTTGCACTCCTTCTTGTTGTTGACGCCACCGCAGCGAGCTGTCAGTTTAAATGCTTTTTGACAGCTTGCGTCTAGCCGCAGTTCAATTATGATTATGAGTTAAGAGGCTCTGTCCGGTTAACGTTGTTGTTGTTCTTCTTATTCTTCCCCTCCCTCACTACCACCGCATCTATTTCGCTCGCTAGTTAGCCAGCTTATTTGCTTGGCTTCTAATTAATTTGCGGCCATTTAACCTGTGCCTTTGTCGTTGTGCATTTTGTATTTTCATTATTTTTTTGAATAATGCACCATTTTGTTTGCACAACTTGTTTTTGCTATTTGTTGCTGTCTGCGGTCTTCTCTGCTTCTTCTTCCTCTTCTTTGTGCTCATCAGCAAGTTTCTTGCTTGTGTGTGTGCGCTGTGGCATTGATTAACGCAATGCTATTTAATTGAATTAATTGCAACGTCTTTAATTGATTTTGCCTTCAACGTGTCTTTCTCGCATTTTGGCAAGACTTAAAATCAAAAATCAATAAATGACATGGCAGGAAATGGCTAACAATGAAGAGAAAATATATATTTATATATATATTTTTATTATACAGCTGCTGTCAAGTTTCATTATATTTAATGAATTTTAATAAAATTATTAAATATTATGCTTATGATAATAATACAGTTGATATAACTTGTATTATTAGTTAAAATTATTTGAGTTTTAATTAATTAGTTGGATGATTGGCAATTCAGGGTAAAAAGCAATTATTTAAAGCCTAACTTATTATCTATTTTATATTGTGTGGTAAAGTCTATTAACTGTATAAAGTATATATTTAACTGCTTTCCGTCTGTATCTAATAACCGATTTGGCTCTGACTTTCTTATCAGTTCGTTTAATAGTAAAAAATATCACCTTTAAGGTGAAGGAGCCTCCCATTTTTCACAAGTCCCTCTTAAAAGGGGGCTGTTTGTTGTTTTTGGGCGTGCGACAATCGCTCGACGGCAATCAAAACACAAAAAAAAAAGGAAATAAATTACGTGCGACGTGCTGTGGCACAATGGAATAGGCCATGCATTAAACACATTTTGGTTGTAGGTGGGATAAATCGGTGACTGGCACCGGGGCGCATAAATCCAACTATAATCCAGTTAAAAAGCCTTCAAAGTAACGACAGTGCCCAAAGAAACATAAACTTTAAATTGGCCAAGAAGCGAATGCCATAAAAAACAGAAATAGCAGCAACAAGAAGAAAGCAAACGGAGTTGGAGTTGTGAAAGATGACGCCCACGCTTGCAACTTGAGTTCTAATCCCGTTTTGGCCATGTAAACGATTACCGCTCACTGATTTGGCCTTATCAGCTGTCGTGCATCGCAAGGCGGCGCTAAAGTGCAGGCCCAGACGCCAGTTTAGCAGTCAGTCAGTCAGTCAGTCAGAAAGGAGTTGGCATTTAGCTGGGGTTGAGCAGTGAGCATTCAGCATTGATAAAGGGGCACAAGTCAAAAACGACTTTCATGCCACACGATAGTCAAACCGAAAATAAATGCTAATATAATTTTGTGATTGTGTTTGTTGATTTGAAGAGAAAGACAGAAGGAAAACAAGAGAGACAGAGATAGAGAGACTGCAAGTGAGTTGCACACTGTAATTGAAATCGATTTGAGAATTGCGCTTATCGCTTATCGGCATACCGATTATGTTATAACACTTCTCAATGTGCTATTTGTTGATGCTCTTGGCATTGTTTAAGCTAACTAAGTTTGTAATAATAGTAGCACACATTTAAAGGTCACACTACTTACCATCGCTGCCCTCGGCTTGTAGCTGGCTGTGGGCCTGGCCATTGCGATTCTTGAGTCCCAGTATAGCGTCGATTGTGTGACGAGGCGTCAGCGTCTGACCGCCAGCGCCGAATTTGCGTGCGTTGTCCTTGAGCGACATTTCGCTGTCTGCAAAAGAGTTTGGGCGAAGCGGTTAACAGCGGGCAGCGAGCAGTTGACGAGTTAAGAAGGTGGTCAACAAAATTATCAAAAAAAAAAACTGTGCATGCATGAGAATTAAAAGCCTGTTTGCCAATAGTTTGGAAAGTCAATTAGGTGCACGACAACAGAAACAGCGGTAGTAGCAGCTATGCAAATTTGTCAGCTATTTTCAAAGTAGTAAAATGTACCCACACATACATATGCATGGAGGGCACAACTTTATTTACAATTTTAACGAGCTAAAAACTGTAATTGCAACTAAGCGACACATTGGCCGCCATTTGAAATAGGCGTGTATCTGTGCGTGTGTGTGTGTTTTTGTTTGTGTGCTTTCCTAATGAGCGTTTGTCATGTCAAATGTTTAGCTGAAAAGTAGGCAACACTTTTTGATCTCCCGTTTGGACTGCTTTTCAACTGCTTGCTGCTACTTTTGCTGCTGTTGATAATTTATTTTTTGTACTTTTAACAAATGTTTGTTGAAATTATTGTCGTATGTCTTACATCTTTGCCTCACTTTTCCTGTTATAAGCATGCCGGTGGCAATTAGTTAATAATTTGCAAATTATTTTAAATGCCGGGTAACGAGCTCATGTTAATAATCAAAACAACAGAAAAAAGAGAGCTCTTGGTGGCCCCAAAATGCAAAACAAGTCTGTGAACACGCAGCCAAACAAACAAGCCTGTGCCTGTGCTGCCTGTCAATATGCATATGCATATATGTTTGCTTTCATGTTGAGCGACAATTTGTGTTAATTAAATCGGTAATCAGTAATGGCGAGCGCTTTCCGGGAACTAAACATGCAGCTTGACCAATTATTCTTCGCTGCCGTCGGCACAAATTCTTTCTTACCCTCAGTGATCACAGTGTTGTTATTGCCCAAATGTGCATAGTGCTCCTGGAATTGCTCCAAATTCTTGAACTTCTCCACAATTAGCTGCAGATTCTTGGCATCTCGCACATTGCCCAGCAAATGACGCAGATGATCCAGCTGCTTTGGCGCCAGCTTGGGATTGCCGCCGCTCTGTTGCACCAGTTGCTCAAAGATGTGCTGGAATGTTTGCTTATGCTGCAGTTGCTCCGCTGTCAGACAGCTGCCTGCTGTTGTGGGCGATGATGGTGCACCGGCTGAATCCACAGCTGCTGGCATTGGTGGTGTCACGGCTGTGGTCTTAATATCCATATTGTTACTAAGGCTTAGCTGATTGAAAAGCACTCTCTCAAACAAACACACACAAGCACAATTAGTTTATTTTGATGTAATACGATTTTCGTTTTTGTATTCTTTTGATTGTATTTATGAAAAACTAACACAAGATATATATATATATATATAAATATTTAGCGACGGCTTTCGACACAGCAGCAACTTTCGAGCTGAACTTGAACTGACAAGAAAGAGTCTGTAATACTTTTTCCAACTGTTTGTTTTTCAACCGCACACCAACCGAAACCGTTGCGCACCGTGCCAAGGCAGAGTTGGCAATAAACACGTTGACGCTGCCAGCTTCGAGCACAGCTCAGAAATCAAATTGGAAACCGGTTGCATGGCTCGTTGGTATCAGTGTGTGTGTGTGTTTGTGTTTGTTTAGGGGCGGAGCTAGCACAGGATTCAAAAGAGAGGGCACAAGCGAGAGAGTGAGAGCAAGTGAGAGAGCGCACGCGCTTAATTGCGGGTTGTTACCACAGTCTGTCTGCAAGTCCTTTCTATTATTTTCTTTTTACTTGTTGTGTTGTTTTCTGTGTTTGCAGCAGCACGCGTGGCCCATTGTTGTTTTGTGTGTGTGTGTTGCTTGAAAGTGTCGCTTTTTAGTAAAGCGACTAACTTTTATATGCCAGCTGCTTATTGTTTAGTTTGCACACTGTCTCTCTCTCTCTCTCTCTGCTCTTTGTCTCTTGGAATATGCAACAAATAATGAACTTAACTTGACTTAAAAACTATGGTCAAAGATATTGTGGCTAACAGCTCTGTACTCGTTTCCTCGACTAAGTGGATTTTGTTAATATCCTGCTTTTGTTACAACATTTTCAAATGGCGCCACCAAGGAAATAAACTTAAATCCAAGCAGTAAGCCAGTAAGCAGTGTGTTGTTGGCCAGCTTTCTTAACTGTTGTGTATTAGTTTTCATTTCAATTGCTTTTAACTTTAACTCTTTTATCGCGCTTACCTGTTGGCATGAGCTTGCGGTTTTTTGGCGTCCCGTTCCGTTCTGTTACGTTCAACTCAATTCAATTCCCTTCACTCATGGACTCATTTGCTCGTTTACGCTATCTTCCATTACACGTTAAATGAAAATGTCAGACAGATAGGGGATGACAGAGGGAAGACAGAGGGGACACAAGGCTGTGTGTTATCCTCTCGGCTGTCATGGGCTCCTTTTGCCGGCGATTCGATTTGTGCCAACTAATGAGCTCTTAATGTGCGTTTATTCTTACGCATAACGAGCTTGCCAAACGTAATTATCTGCTCTCGCTCTCTGTAGGTGTGAGAGCAATGTTCCATGTGTATGTGTGTGTGTGTGTGCATAAGGCTGCCATGTTGGCGCGCTGCTTAATTGAAGTGAAGCGACTGCTCTGGTGGGCGTGTGTCTGTCTAAAGCTGTCTCGGTGTGTGTGCGTGTGTGTGTGTGTCGGCAACCGCCTTGCGTCATTTTCATTTGCGCTACATCCGCATCTCAGTGAGTGTTTGAGTGAGTGTGTGTGTGTGTGTGTACGGCTTTTCTGCTTGTTTTGTGTTTTAAATTAATTTGCTTTTAATTTGCTTTATTATGTGGCAATTTCTCCTGCTTCGTACTTTTAATTAGTTTGCTTTTATCGTTAAGCTGTTAAGCGCCTTGCCTTGTGCACAAAATCTACTCAACTTTTGCTCTCTCACTCACTACTGGGCCAAGTTTTTGGAAACTTGTTGTTGGCATATTCGCAACTTTTGCCAGGGAGACAATAATAATTGAATGCATAATTTTAAATCCTCTTTCGTTATATGTAAATGCATATATTCATTGAGATAATGTTTTGCGATATGATCTAAGACCGGCTTTTATGATGAGCTCATTGACAAGCAGTTGGATAAGCAGTTGAAGGCTTAATATTTAATTTTTTGTGTAGATTGCACTTAGCTTATCTCTGTCAGTATATCAAATCTGGCTGCGCATGCGCAAAGTCGAACCAGTTTTTAAGTAGAGCTGGCTTTTCATCTCATTCACACTGCCAGTTGTTCTACCGCTCTCTCTCACTCGCTCAGCTGAACAAAGTTCTTTACTCTTTGACAGAGGCGTGGTTAAAACCAGTCGTTGGTTCTACTGCTACTGCTGCTGCTGCTGCAGAGAGTCAAATTGAGAGAGAGAGAAGGAGAGCGCTTCGGCGCATTTATCATGCACACACCCAAACATACACACCCAGTCACCCACATGAGTACGCCTTGTGGTAGACCATTGAAAAAGTGATGAAAATAACTCTCTGTCACTTTATTGGCGCTTAACGAGTTTGAGTTGATGAAGAATTTAATTTATGATGCTGCTCACACCACACCAGAGCAACATACAGTAAGAGAGAGAAAGAGAGAGTGTGTGTAGTGAAGAGGGTGCTGCAAGGGGTGGCTTGGGCTGGTTTACGTTTAACCGCAGCGTGCACAAGTGCAGACGCAGACCGAAAAAAGGCTGAGAAATTAATGAACTCGTAACTGTCGCTTTTGCAAATTGGGCCGGCACTGGCGCATGTGTGTGTGTGTGTGCCTCGCCATTTTATGGACACACATGCAGATAGACAGTCAGAGAGACAGAGAAAGAGAGAGAGAGAGAGAGAAAGAGAAGGAAACAGAGCAAGAGTAAGGATGATAGAGAGGGAGCAAAAGGAGAGGCATACAGGAGGCAACGGCAGCAGCAGACGCCGCCAGACGTCAAGCTTTGATGATTTAATTTTCTGGTCTTCTAATTTAATTTTATTATAGAAATACAGATGTGTGTGCCAAAGAGAGAAAGCGCATAGAGACCAGCGCAAAGAGAAAGAGAGAGAGGAAGCGATAGGGAAAGGGTAGACTGATGAGTGAGTGAGTGTGTGTGTGTGTGTCTGTTGCACACATAGACACATGCATGCAAATTTGTTAATGGAAAATGGTGGCGTTTAATTGAAAAAGGAAGTGCGCCAAAGGGCGTGAGGACATGCCAGGACCAAAGTGCACAGCAACAGCTCACAGCAACATACACAGGGAGAAACAAGGGGAAAAGGGAGAATGAGAAGGGAAATGTGTTATAGCCAGTTTTTTTTTATTATCAAATTAATTTTGAGAGCAAATGTATGTGCACAGTTTGTATTGTTGTGTTTTTTTTTTTACTGTTGTTGTCTTTGTTTTAAGTGCGGTTACTTTTGCAATAACAATTTGCAATTACAGTTATTTGTTTGCATTCATGCAAGTTTTTAATTGACATTTTTTATTTATTTAACTTGGGTTTTTTTATTTTGGCTGACTGCTTACGCAAAGTTAATTGGATTAAAAATGCGCAGATAATTACAAAATGGCGTTAATTAATCGTCAGCCGCCATATTGATTTTGCAGCAACAATATTTAATGATTAACAATTAACAATTATCCATTCACAAATAAAAAATTTAAAGCAAGCTGCGATTTTTGATGGTCCTGGTAGAACGAGACACCCTCTTTTGCTCCCGCTCTCCCTCTCTCTCTCTCTCTCTTGCTCTGTTCCTTAATAAAAACCAATTAAAATTCATTAGTACACACCAACACACACACACAGGTATACATACTCAAACACAATCACATACTAATGCCATCATGCGCTCGTTTTCTCAATTATTCATTCAATTTTCATGCCACACAAAAGCCGCATACAGCTTCTTCTTCCACTGTATGTATATGTATATTCATGCAGCTAAATGAAAACGGCAACACTTAAATGCAATTTACCTCAATTTTAGCAACCACTACACATAGCTTCATTCCGTTTCCCATCATCCCATCTTCCATTCAGTTCAAGCAGCAGCATCGCGTCTTATTTCTTCTCCTACTCCCGCTCCGCTCCGTCTTCATCTTTGCCAGCTTCTTTTCAGTTCCGTTTAGAGCATTTTAACGTCTTTTCATGGCACTTACATCGTCATTCTATTCGTCTAATTTCATTTTCTTGCCATTTTCTTCATGGTACACTGTGCAAACTGTGGCAAAACTTGCTCCTGTTAGCCAGCTACTGTTGGCCCCAATGTGTGTGACTTGGCTTGGCTGCCTGTTTGGCTGGTTGGTTGGCTGGGTTGACTGCCTTGCACAAGATTTGGCAGCTCATGCGTTTTTCTAATTACATTCAATTAGAATGTTGATTGATATGTTTGTCTAGCAATGAGTCGTTCAAAGTTTGTAATAGGATTCAGGGCAAGATTTAGTTACTCATTTGAGTTGTCGACTTAAGTTTATATAAACGACAAAAGTATTTAACTGCAGGGTATTTGTACATGTGTTTTAAATTTAAATTGAATAAAGAAAGAACTTTTTATCGCAAGGTATTGAGATACTGAACAATGATCAAATTCAAGCTTATTGAATTATATTTTGACATAATTGAAAGTTGCATAACTAGCTTTAATTGAATATGCTTTCATTTAGCTACAAACAACACAATTTTTGTGTATTTGGCAACAATATTTTAAACCTCTTTTATTGATTAGAAACCGCGCGATAATTTATTATGCATTTTAGTTTTGTTTATACAAATTGTGCATTTATGCAACAATATATACACATACACACATAATTTATATAAAATGATTGCTATTCTCTTAGCCCAAAAATAATTTTATTAATTTTGTAGCAAATTAAAAACTTTTGCAATATTAATTGCATATTTTTTTGTGCTTATCTAGCAACAAAAACAAAAAAAAACAATTTGCATATCAGAGTGTATTTGCATTAATAAATTGAATTAAGCGTTTTAATTGCAATTTAGCAAATATTCTATGAACATTTCAAACATTATTTTGTGCCGCATTTCTCGCTGCAATAATCATTTAGTCAAAAGAATGAAATTTGGCATTGCATTGCATCGAATGTGACCAAAAATTAAGCTTTATTTGTGAAAATGCAATTCAATTAAGTTGCCAAAACACACAAATTGCCAAATGGCGTTGCCCAAATATTGTCGCCCCCCCTCCCTAAAAGCTACAACAACAACAGCAACTAAAAGTTGTTTGTATAATTTCATTAGCGTTGATTTGAAGCAAATGCAATTCGAATTTGCAGCCTCCAATCGCCTGTTTCTAATTAAACAACCCAATATACTAAATACACAACCTATATAGTTGTCGATGTTATGTGTATTATATACTAAATCATTCTGTGTTTTGCGTCTCGCATTCATATAGAATAATTACTGCTTCCATATAGAACCGTATCGTGCACACACATACACAATAACACAGAACCAACTGATAATTATAAGCTACAATACAGAGCACACGCACTCGTCAGAGTGAAAAAGAGAGAGAGAGAGAGAGCAGATGAGCTGCTAAGTAGGGGTAAGAGTAAGAGACGAGGGTGCGTCACCGCAGGGGGGTCCAATGCCAGGACCCAGCATCAGAAAACACACACAAAACAACACACACACAGCATACAGTTAGCAGTTACCCAGTTTTTTCCAATCCCAATTCCAATACCAATTCGCAATCGCAATCCCAATTTCGGGCTGGGCAACATGTCCGCAACAGTTTCCGCTGCACTAACGAAATTATAGACGCAGACGAATACACACACTCGTACAAATTCTAACACATGGACGACTGAGCGCAGAGCCATATCCTGCGGCGTTGCTGCCTTCCAAAAAGGACCAAGCAACAACAACATTGACAGGCAGCACAACTGCTCTGCTCTGCTAAATGCTCTTTGAACGTCTAATTAGTGGATTACAACAACGCAAACGGCGACAGCCCAATGAAATTGTGCGGAAGATTTGCTCTCGCCTAAACCAGACTAATTAGCTGTGCCCAGAGGGGGTTTTGGTGGGACATCATAACATCATTCAACCGAATTACCGAGCATGTAAATCTATCTACATGACATTCTTAATTTTATTTCATTATAAACTTAGCTATTATAATTGATTTATATTTATGCAGTTTAACGTTTTAAGTAATTCGAATTTGATAGAATCTAAGCTTTTTAGATATAAATATAAATCTATATAAATGCATTTGGTTTCAGGATGAATAGGAATTCCAGTAAACATCACGATCGCCCAGCTCCTGAACAGGTCGAGCATTTCGCCCAATACGTGCCCCCTTGTGGCTGCAAAGTTTGCGGAATTCGTGTAACTGACGCTCAGAGATGGCCAGGGGCTGGGGGAAGATCAACCACTCGGCACCACGATGGCAGGGTGGCTCTGTCAGAGAGCCGTGATAGCTGTAAAACTCCGTATGGAAGGCCGGCATCAGATAGTCAAGTGGAAAAGGAGGAATCTCGACGCTTTTGCCCGCCTTTTGCACAGCTACCAAATGCTGAATGATCACATCCAAATATGGGTTATCCGTGGATACAGAGTACATAAATGAGACTATTAGCAGCTGCTGACTGGAGGCACATAGCTTGTTTTCCGAACTGCTTTTGTGTAGGCACTGCAGCTCTAGGGGAAAATGCTTATTGTCAAATGTATGTTCGGATCCAGAGTTGCTGTACCAGCTCCAGCGAAATCGTATCTCATAGAAACTATACGTGTTTAGCAACTCGCCACCCGTTATGGAGGGTATCTCGCTCTGGAAGGCAGCATGCAGCAAAAGTGTATGCCCAGTGTTTTCCAGGCGAATGCCAACTGGCAGTTCATTGTAACCCGTCCATTTCAGTGGCTCGTTCATGCAGTACTGTTCCACACATTGAGTATTTATGTTAATGGGGCTCTGATGGTTCTCGGGCGTTTGCCAGGTGTGTGGTCCTCGCCGCGCTCCATAATCATAGTCACACTGATTGAGGGCAGCGGTTTCGGCTGGAGCCTGTCGGCAACTAATCAGACATTCTAGCAACTGTTTTCCCGCACACAGATTGCAGAGAAGAATAGTGGCTACGATTACGGCCAGGAGCAGCAGACACCAGTTGACATGCTCCAATTGGTTAAAGTAGTTAATAAAACTTTTGTCCAGTTTATACATTTTTGGTAGAGTCTTAATACATTTGATTGTGTTTGAAGCTTTTTTTGTTTTTAAGTTTCTGACACTTATTTCTGTAAACTGCCAACTTAAAGAAAAAAAAAAAAACAAATCGTATTTTAGAAAAAAAAATAGTTAAAGCTGCCCGCATATAAAACGTGGCTAAGCATTTTTAATTAAACGCGCAGCAAAGTTAATTATTTTGAAAAACAAATTTAGCGCCGAATTTTGCAATTTATTTGCATTTGCATTTTTGTTAGATGTCCGTTGTTGCTGCTCTTGTTGTAGTGGTTTTTGTTTTTGTGAAGTCCGTTATTGTTGTTGTATATTTAGCATAAATTAATTACGCGGCGTTTGCTAAAAGAACAACTCTTCAACGACGGAAATTACTTGCACAAATATCCTGTGCGTTGCTTTTTGCTCCTGCTGCTGCTCCTGTTGCTGTTGTTGCATTTTTGGGTTGCGCAAGGATATTAATTAGTTTTGTATACAAAATGCGAAATGAGCATTAAAAACGGAAATTATTTTCAGCTCCTACAACAATTATTATCTAGTGCAAGTATTTTGTATCTTCCTCATTTTGGATTTTAATTACGCACAACATAGTTGGAAATTCGACACTTTGCGACCATCGCTGATTAGCATAAAGTTATGAAAAGCAATTTAAGTAAGGGCAAACGCCTCAACAAGCAACTGCAACGCCTCCTCTTTTTTTTTGGTTCTGTTTCCAAAAACAACGCACAAATTTCGAGTTGCATTTAAAGGTAGCCTCGGTGGAGTTTTTCTCTTTCCATCGCGTTCTCTCTCTCTCTGTTTCACTTCCGTCACTCTGCTTACTCTGCTGGACGCTCGATTAGTGATTCAATTATGACAGTTTATATCAAATTGTTTGCCCTGATTTGATGCCATTCGACTTTTGCACTTGCTGGGCGTTGACATCTGCCAAATGTTACAAATGTTCCACATTGACTTTACTATTTGTTGTTGTTGTTGTTGTTGTTAGTGCCGCGGGCGTTCTGTTGCTTTGCAAAACGTGCACGCAAATTGCGGGGTAAGCATGTGGCATAAACGTAACACTAACGTTGTTATATTAAAACCCCTGATATATGTATGTACATGTTTGCTTGGGGGTGCCAATAACAATAATAACTTTCAATGGCCCAAGGCAGTTGTTTGGATTTATTTTATTTTTTTTTTTGTCCTCGTCATCGTCATCATCAACCACTTCACTCGTTTAGGGTTAATTGAGTTTGCAATTCGTTTATAGATATTTGGCTAAATCAGTGGTATAGGGAATGTTCGATTGAATAACGAATAGAATTGGTCATATAAGTGGAAATAAGTAGATAAAATCAGCCATTTGAAGCATTGCATCAAACAGTTTGAAACGTATTTTTGTATGCTAAAGCAGGCATGAAACCTATTTATGACAGGCTGTTTATATAGAAGTTAGAAGTTTTTCATAAATTATAAAATTTTAACAAAAAAGTTCTCAAAATTGTATCCTATTTTAAATTATACTTTTATTTTTTTATTTTTAGTAACATTTAAATTCATAATGACTAACTCGCTGCAGAATAAAGAGAGGGATGTATCATTCGATGATTTGGAATCCATAATGCGTTTAACAAATGTTGAAGCCATCAACGATTTGAATAGTATTTGCAAGAAGTTGCAACTCATTCGCGGACGAACATCAAAAAGACTCGAAAACTTGGCTCAAGTTCAGCTTATTATAGATCAGGAACCCATTAGTACAGTAACCAACCAAACGGAGAAAGCATCCACCAGGAGAGTATCAAAAATAAGCGCAGCCAGCGAAGAAGACCGAAAGCAACTGTTAGCTCAAACGATTTTAGATGGAAAGACCTTTGGGAATCGGCATAGGAAGCTGCTGGAATCATGCAAGTTAATAATGCAACCTTATGGAATACCTGTATATGAGTTTTCGAGATCTTGGAATGATGGGCACGCATTTTGTGCCCTCATCCACTCGTTTAGGTCAGACTTGATAGATGAGAAGTACTTGAAGTGCAAAGATCCCATAGAAACACTTACATTTGTAGAAAAGGTAATCAACTCGTTAGGTATTTATTATGATGGCAATTTTGTAAAGCAAATGAAACGTAAACAACCAAACTTTGTAAAAACATTCCTTTTTGTCCATAAGCTGTTCAACCGTCTTGAAGCCGAGAGTAAAAATTTAACGTTAGGATAAACTCCTCACACACACGCACATCAATTGTTAATAAAAACAACGTTTAACAAGACTTTTAGTTAGATTTTGCAATGCTAGTTAATATACTGACAAGTCACTTAACAGTAGCCTCAGCTCAATTCAAACAAATTGAAGTCTCACAAACATGCGAAAGAAATTTCCGTTTCCGCTTGAAAAACTTCGTTAAACTGACGCGATTTCGATTCAATGCGTTCGCCAGCAAGCTGTAAAAAAAGAGAGCAGAAAAAAATTGCGGGAAAAACAAACAGCGCGCTGCAATCATCAAATAAAGCCAGGTTAGAAGTAGAAGAGGTTGGGCGATTGGCGTTTGGCGAAAGCACTTTGTGCAGTTGAGGCGAATACGATTGAAGGAACCTTAACCAAATTTGTCTCAGTGTGCGGGAGTAGAGAATTCAATTTCAGTTTATTAAATAGGTATATATGTATATCCCTTAAATCACTTAAACGCATTTGATGATTAGACCAATGAGGCGACTCTCCACACATACACAAAGACAGAATTCTGCGCAGCGGGCGTTCTTCCGTCAGGCGTAAAATTTCACACATTATTTGTATATAGTATGCGGTACAGCAAGCAGACAACCAGATAAACAATTAGAAGGCTCTGATAACATTGTGCTTGGTTTTTCGCTTATGTCTTCTTTGCCACTGTGCCACTATGCCACAGCTGATAATGTTAATATGCGCCGCAGGACATCAAACACCATAATACATACACTCAACTTTGTTTTTGGCCAATCCGCTTATGTCGCTGTAGCCATTGTAATATGTAAGTTTTCGAGTGTATGCGTGTGTGTGTGTGTGTGTGAGTGTTCGGCAGGATTAACGTTTTACAAGCCGAGTGCGATTGTTAAATGAACAGCGAGAATGCGTCAAGGATGTACATATCTGTCTGCCTACCTGGCTGCCTAACTGTCTGTCGGTTCGGTTCGGTTCGGTCTGTTTGTCATTTCCTTAACCACAACAAAAAACAAACCACATTTGCTCGACTTTAACTCAAGCGTGTGAGCAAAGGATCGTTTTTAGGAGTAGTGTATACTCCAATTCAGCTACTGTAACTCCATTTGCCTCTCAGCTGCCTGTGAATGTAATCGTGATCCTGATCGCAGCATGCGACCTTTGTAATGTTGTGTCCTTTGTGTCCTCGTCCTCACCTTCATTAGCAGCTTAGGGGCGTTAACGTGTTTGCGTCCCTTTGTTGTTGTTGTTGTTGTGCACAATGTTTCTTATACTTGGGCCTCATTTTGTGAGTGAGAAGTTTGTGCACTTCCTTGTTCTTCTTGTCCTTAGCAAAAAAAAAACATATTCTAAGGTATCGTTGGCAGCCAAAGCGGAGACTGTTTACAATAACAATAACGCCTACTTAAGGCGTTGGAAAAAAAATTGCATGCAAAGAATATTGCTGAGAGCTGTAATTAATACCAACAAATAAAAAAGGTAAGGTAAGGTTTAGCAAAGTTCAATTATTAAAATGCTGATAAAACTAGTTATTGGCCATACTTTTATCTTAATATTTGGCTTTTCATTTGTTTTCTAACAAATGTGTGGTTATAAATAAAAGTTTTTCATCAAAATCTGTGCTCTGTAGTCGCTCAACAGTTCTAAATGTAGAACGCACTGAGCGAAGTCACACACCAAGCAATGTGTCATGGCTAAGCGTTCTCAGCAAGTGCCCATTCATGGTGAATAACACAAACACACAATCCACATTTAGCTAAGACTCAAAATTTGGTATTTTTTAAACATGGTAAGTAACTAGGCTAAACTTGTGCTACGCTGATTACTTTCAAATTGATAAAGCTTAATATTGGCCAACTGGCCATAAGTTAATAACTTATAGTTTAACCTACTTTTTAGGGTCTCTAATACTTGTAGTAGCCACAGGTATTTATTTCAGGCTAAACCTAAACTAGATTTGTACAAGCACAATTAAAATTCGCTTCATTGTATTGCAATGGCTTCTGTCTAACACTTGCATTGTAAGAAAAGTTTTTTTTGTATTACTTTCTATTCACAGATGAATAACAAGCTAAGTTTCATATACTTAACAAATAAAAGAACACATGACCTTAGAACAGACATTTGAAGAGCCTGTCAGAAACGTGGAAAACCAAGTGAAACCTGAAGTTAAAACAAAAGTCAGAGACAAAGAAAAAGACAGAGATAGATATCGCGATAGAGACAGGCACTAAGCAAGAATAATGCGTTACATGAAACTGCACTAAGCACAACATTTTTGGCTGCCTTTACTAGCGAATATTTTCTCTTGTTGTTATTGTATACATTTTTACTTTTATCTTTTCGCTATGCGTCAGGCTGCATAGCAAACGAGACGCACAATGCGAATGGAGCTAGAAAACAGTCGCAGGGCAGTAGGGTTAAATGTGGTAAGCCTTCAAGGCAGGGGTTGTGGGGTCCTTTTGGGCCTAGCGGTGCCACTAGATAAATTACCAATGAGCAGCGGCTGCAACTGAAGCCATCAGTCAGTAAAAATGAGGAGAGCCTCAACTTGGGGCATGATACTCAAAGGGCAGCATAGAAAAGAAGTAACATTTCGGGTCTACTGAAAGCAACGAAATAAAAAAAATATGCACGTCATTCGTGTGGCCAAAATGAAGCATATGCCATTGCTAATTAGGCTACAACAACAACAACTACAACAACAGCAGCAACAACAATAACCAGAAACTTTGGTACATGAGGCCAATTAAATGGCTTGAGCTGAGTTTCTGGTGAGCTTGTCATAAATTTTGACTGATTATGCGTATTCGTCTTTGTCGTGCACTGTCCCAAGGAGCCCGTGTCCCTTCGACAACTCCGCCCAACACCGCATTCCACTGCAACTACCCCGCTCCTTTTGGCCCCATGCTTTAAATATCCTTTTTTGCGGTACAACTGAAGACATTTTGCGGTTATTTGTTGTGTGTTTGTTACCCCAACACCCAGCACTTCAACTCGTTCCCCTTCGCATAACCTTACTCACACTGTCTTAAGGACGAGTGTCCAACGCAATTCATCATTTAATTAAATTGAGCGTTGAGCCGCCGCATTTCAAAGTTACCAGTTCGTCGACATCTTTTTGGGGCAGGCAGGGGACCTTGGCCAAAAAGGCTTTTCGAGTGGAAGTCTTTGTTGTTGGCGCTTTTTTTTAAAGTGATCCAACGCAAATCCTTTAATGCATTTCGCCACTGTCATCGATTATCCTTTCAATAAACTTTCAAAAAGAAAAAACCCGGAGCAGAAGAAGAAGGATTCGATTGTTTGGATGCCACTCGCATTGACATTGGCATCTTTGTTGCTGCTGCTTGTTGGCGCAAATCTCGCGCTTGATTTATGCTCTGGCTTAAAAGCCAATTGCTGTGAGCGGAAAGCATAAAGCAAGAACCAACAGTGCTGTGCCTGCTAACTGGACGCATATTTGGAGGCTGTTACCATGCTATATGCTGCATGCTGCACGTATTTGGGCTTCTCTAAATTTTTTTGGATTTCAGTTGCGTGGCGGCTTAAACGATTCTTTGACACAAAGTCACAAAAATGCCGCGCACATGCCAAGTGCAATACCCTTTCCCTTCCCCCTCGTTTGCTCCGGCAATCATACGGGAGCTTAGTATGTTTGTGGGTGTGTGTGTGTGGGAAGTGTCAACAGCCAATATCCTGTAAAGTGATTTATGACATGTCCATGCATAGCATGCAAAATGCACAATAAACAGAAAAATAAATATGGAAGCAAGTCTTTAAGGAAGCACTTACAGTGAGCTCTAATTGAGTTATGCTTGCCTTGGATGTTCAGTATTCAATGCAAATGTTGTGCAACTCAACTAGTTGCTGGCAAATATTTGCTTAATACATATTTCATCTTTCTTTTGACTGTTCGAGCTGAATTGTTGTGAATAAATATGTATATGTTTATTAAATGCGCAACTGCTCAAACTGCTTTGATTAATTAACACTCTCCAACATTTTTGATAACAAAACTGACGGCGGGAAAAAAAAATATATAATAAAAACTGGAAAAATAAAGCTCTAATAAACGAATACAACATCGAATTGAGATATTTTCACGATTATTTTGCTTATTTATTTAGCATACACTGCGACAAACAAGGTAGTTGTAAAATGAATAATAAATAACTAAAACACAGCTACCACAACTATACATTCAAATCTGTTTAAAATTTCTATAAAAAATGGATGGATTGTCTAATGTTATATTAATCTTATGCTGGATTTTAAAAACTTGTATTAATGGTTTATATCTCTAAGAGAAAATGATTTCTTAATCAATCTAGTTCCAAGTTTGGGGACTGTGCAACAGTAAATCGTACTTCAGAAGTTTTATTAATATTAAGTTAAGTAAATCAGAATTCTCTCCCTTTTCAAAGATCATGCTTAGGCACAAAAGTATTTTGACAATACTGTACAAATGTAAACTAAAAATACCATCAAAATACATTTAAAATATTCGAAGCTTGTCATTTTGAAGAGTTTTGTTTGCATATCGATGCGATCGATGCTGCTACCTGTTAGATCTGTGAATCGTCTGTGATATTTTACAGATCTAAATGTATCTTACTGTATCAGTGCTGGCCAGAATTCTTGCAGTAAAAACAGACAAACACCTCAACGGACATCAATTTATTTCATTGTATCTTTTCTATCTCTGTCTAGCTTGTTTATTTGTGTTTCTTGTGGTTTGGTGCGGGCAGCATTTGTGATTTGAGTTTTTAATTAACGCCCCGATTTTGTTTGCCTTTGCGCACTTGGACAGCTTCGAATTGACGTAAAATAAGAAAAAGAAGCTGAAGCAGAGCTACCAAAAAATAAGTTGGGCGGCCAGGCAAAAGAGTGGTGGGATGAGGGCAGGCTTGGTGCGCCTTTTGAGTGGTGCGGTTGTCATGGCAAGTTTCATTTTGACAACATTCTTTGTTGGCTAATTCGGCATTTTGCATGCTGCACAAATATAAAATTCCGCCGAAAGCGCCCTGACAACTGCCAAACGATACCCAAACCAACCCCAGCGTGGCAGTCAGTTGCAAAGAGAGGAGCAAAAACTAATAAGCGACTGAGGAGTTTTAGTCCAGGTGGACTGAGTTGGCGACAACAGGTGAGTGAGCATAAAGGACATGGAGTGACACGTGGCAGTCAGGAGCAACGCTCAGCCATCTCATAACTGTTGTAGTTCAAGCTTTCACAGTTGCCAGTGCTGCTGCCAGGACCCAAATGGCACGCGGCTCAATCTTATTATGCTTATCATTTATCGATAGTCGCCTGTATGCAGCGCGCCAAAAACAATCGCCACAGCTATCGACCCTACAACAACATTTAAATCCCCCCAAACTTTGTAGACGCCCCCCACACAATCGTTACACTTTTGTGGGCGGCGCTTGTGATACGCACTAGAAACTGCTTGCCATCTCACACAACATTGCGTGCGACTGCAGTCAGAGCGAGACGACTAGCTGGTCGCTTAGTTCGGTTCGCTTTAAGATGGCAGCTGCTAGCTAGCGTTGTCTCTGTCGCGCACGCCGACTAGTGTAAATCAATGCACAAGTTAAGCAGATGCCAGATAGAAAAGCAGATAACGCGCGCCATACCCGCTTTTCACTTGTTGTTGTTGTTGGGCTATTGTTTTTGTTTTTTTTTTTGCATGTCGATTGTTTGGCAAGCGCTCTATTGCCAAAAGAGGGGGTGGTGCTGCCTGGATGTTGGGTGGTAGCGATTGAATTCATCGTCGTCGTTGTTGTCGTTTACCGTTGTCGTATCGCAGTGCGCAGCGTCAGACATCGTGCGGCAGCAGCGTTAACGTTAACGTTATCATCATCAACGGAGTCAATTCGTTTTGATTTTTTCGCATTTGTCTCAAATGCGAGCGAGTCGCTGGACAAACGTAACGCGTTCCGTTCCGCTCCGCTGCACATATGAAGTAGATTTTAATAATTGTTGGCTAAACCGTCGCCAAAAATCCCAAAAATCGAAACAAAACTCAAAACCACTTAACTCGGAACTAGTTGCAATCGTAGCCGTAATTGCTTAGACTAATAATACAAAATATAAATCATAGCAAAGATTGCAACAAAACAAGAAAACAAAACGTGCAAACTGTGTATCTCTGTGTGAAAGTGAAAAACATCAAATGCAAACTGCTGGAAAATCAATTAAGTTGGCATAAACAACAACAAACCGCAGTTTACTCAAATTGTGGTCTTTGTCTTTGCGCACCGCCGGACAGTGTTCAGCTGTCAGTTGGTCAAACATTTCATCAATAAACGATACAACTTCCGTTTTATTGCGTGCTCACCTTTAACGCTTACGTGTACGTGTGTGTGTGTTGCTGTGTGTGGCTGTGGGTGTTAATGTGCATGTCCGTGTCTCGTAATCGGCAAGCGAAAACTTTTCAACTTCCGGCCAAGTGACTTCGATTTAATTTCTTTGACTTTTTTTATGGTCAAGGCATTTAATTAATTTTACTATGGCAATTTGAGCCATCTTGGCCGTCTCTGCTCTGAACTCTGACCCCCAGCGGTTAGCTTCTATTCCAAGTGCAAAGAAGAAAGGGTCGCAAGGTGAGTGAATAATAAAGGTTCTTAGTGTTTTCATTTGATTAACAAGTAAAATAAATTGACTTTATGTTAAGTTATCTGTGGCTTATTGAAAGTTAAAAGTTATTCAATATAACATATTTGTTAATGCAAACAACTACATTTCTATGACATTTAAATTGATGAATAAAAAGCAATAGTCAATGAAATCATTCTTTGCATAACTTATTATCCTTCATCCTACTTACAGACCCGCATACGGACAACGTTAAGGCAAAGATGATTGAAATGTAACACAGAGAAACAGAGGCGAGGCTTTGATGCAACTAGAATTAAACGTACTGTGATAGACGAGTATACGAGCAGATTCCTTGTGAGTCTGCCAACAGCAAGACAAGACAACATTCTGGACAATTCAATTCAATTGAACACTAATTAGGATTCCGGAGTTAATAATTTTGGCTGGCTGGCAGACAGACAGATACAGCGACAAACTGTCGACTCTATCGATACGCAACTTCTCGGCAAGCATGCTGAACAATCTTGGGGCCAATGTGCTGGGTAAGTGAATTCACAAAATGTAAATCAAATCAAACCGACACTGGGCAGAGGTGTGGCAAGGGAAGTAGCTGAACGGTACAGCGTATAATATTGTAATTAAGATCGGGCAGTGAATTACGCTAATATATAATAATATGTACGTTTGTCTGTATATTTGTATGTGCATTAATCTGGTTGGCCATAATTAAACTAATTTCTTGAGCATACGCCCGGGCAACGGGTCGGTATAATACATATGCAATGTGTACGTATACAGTATATGGATCTGTAGTTACTTCCGACTTATTGGCTGGACGGGCTGTCTGAGCCATCGATGACGCTAAATGGCCTATAATTGAGGCGTCTAAACAGATGGCGCTACGAGTCGCGAGCATATTTAGCAATAATTAAGTTGTATTTAACTAGCTAGCATTTTTAGCTTGTGGTTGTTGTTGTTGCTTGTTGTTTGTTGTTTGTTGCTTGTTGTTATTGTTGTGGGTGCAAACAAGGGCTCCAGACCCATCTCAATATACACTTTTTTTTGTATGTGTATGTATGTGTGTTAATTGCCATAATTGCTCTTTTAAATATGCCGCAAATTATTGTATTACAAATTTTGCATATATATGCATATATATTTCATATATACGCACATAATTATCAGTTTATATTATTGTACTCATAAATATATATGTGTACATATTTTTTAACCACATTGTTGATCATTTTTCAAGCACTTTCAATTTCAGCAATCAATTTTATAGCTGCAGTCTTGCAATTTTGCAGCTGTTGCAACTGCAATTCGCACTCGAATGAAATATGTTCGCGCTTTTATTGAATAATATTTTACCATAAATTCGATCTCTATATATATTTATATATATGCTTGGCACTCTGCCTCGCTCGCTGCCTCAGCTCGTAATTAATTACTTTTATTAATTTATTGCCATTTTTATCATACACACACACACACTTTATGCTCTCCAATTGCCAACAGCTAAAAGTCAACAGGCAACAGGCAATAGCCAAGTTTACTGGTCATACGCGGCGTATGCTCAATTTGTGTGACTACCTATTTGAAGTGTAAAAGAAGTATGAGCAAATATTTTATTGCATGTTAAAGTGCATTGAAAACAGCTAGCAATAAAAAATAGCTAAATTTGTTTACAGTTTATGCTTAAGCATACAAATATATTAAGAGTTTTTTTTAGGTTTAGTTAAAGAAACTTTTTATTAAATTCTAAAAATATTTTCATGATTTCATTCATAATATATCACCCATAATTTAACATTTAAAATATACCCTTTCCAGTCTTTCGATTTTAATGAAATAATGCAAGCCCTTTTTAATTTCTTAAAGTAAAAATCCAAATATATAATAATAATAATAATATTAAAATGGTTAGCATCTATAAATTTCAATAAGTTGTCATGCAGGAATTGCGTCGAAAATCCTTCTGGCATGGACATGCAACAAATCCTTTGGCTGCAGAAAAGTGTTCTCTTCTAATAAATTTCATAATTCCCACAAAACAAAATGAGAAAACAACAACAGCAGCAACGACAACAACTATGCAAAAGCAACAGACGGTATTTGCATATTACGTAGCCGCAGCGTAGGCCAGCACTAGGTATGACCGAAGCTGTGGTTTGAGGCTGAAGTTGAAAAGTGAAGACTTAGCGCCCAATTAAACGCAATTTGCATGCAAAAGAATAGCATTTTATGGCCATGAGGGCGTGCTCTCTCTCTCTCTCTCTCTCTCTCTCTTTCTCTAAAGCCCATTCATTTGCAAATGTGTCTCCCAGCGCGAAAAAACTTAAATCGTTGACTTAATGCTGACTGCCATTTGTCGACAGCCCGAAACTGTTGTGACTCGTTTATTTTTCGTGCCCTGGATTAATTAAATTAATTTCACGATTGCATTTGTAATTTGACTGCCAGCAGTTTTCCCTTCACCCCTTTCTGCCCGACAACTTTTGTGCGTTGGCATTTTTGTGGTCGCCTCGCGCTAGTGAAATATGTGCCTACCCCAGCCCCTGTGCCGCCTACCCGTTGAGCACAAAACATTTGTATCGAAATGTTTTGCGGTTATTGCGGATGCTGCAACTGTTGCTGCGGTTGTTGCCACCCTCCACCCACCCAATGCGAAACCATGGGCATTGCCGCTCAACCGCACAATTTCCAAATTTCAATAATTATGTACAGTGCGTGCAACTGACGACTACTGCTAGTAGTCCTGTTTACCGAGCCTGCAGTGCACCTATAGCAAAGTCCTTCTGTTGCTGCAAAATGTTTACCATATATTTTGCGGGAAGATATTTGCATTTAGTGCTGCTGCTGTTACCGTTGCAGTTGCAACAAGCAGCCGCCAAACTGATTTTGCGCAAATTGTGCAAATTGCTTGCGCGATAAATTCATGTTTGCCAATTTTAATTAATTAATCGCTTTGTGCGGTTTTCGTGCAACTCTCCACCAAGCAAAATGGCCGCCCATTGTCAGTTGTTTCATATAGCACAATAACACATACAAACGTACATACCTAAATATATATATATATATATATATATGGTTTATGCCCTGGGAGTTTGTTTATTTTGTTGTGTTCTGTTCTGTTCTGTGTGTTGTAATCAGTAATCAGGACGCCGTCATGTTTTATTGTAGCTGGTATTGTAATCAGCTACGGACATTACACAGCATTCAACTAATGTCACAACGATGCCATTCCAAATTAGACACATCTATGATTGATTCCAACACCTATTAGTCATCATTATGGGCGGGGAGTAGTACAATGCAAAAACACATTTACAACATTACTCAAATGTACATACATATTTTTGGTTTAGTGCACAAAATATGTTAATTTTGAAACATAGGTATGATTTTAATGTGCTCTCAAGTTTTAAGGTAGGTAAACACTTTTCTTGTGCAAGAAAATTATATTTTTTTGCAAAGGTTATCCATTTCATAGGATATGCTATCAATAGCGTTCAAACCGTCAATGTATTAGATTCTGCACCTAATTCAATACAGACTGCTGCTAACTTAAGTATTTGCTTAGCATTTACAACGTCTAGATCTCACATCGATTTACAGTTTGCAGTTCAGTTGCAGTTTGCAGTTTGCAGCTGCTGCTGCTGCTTTTCATATTTATATGCCACAACTGTAAACTGTTTGGCTAAAATCAAAAGCTAGACCAAAAGCCAAGCTGCAGTCAAGTGCGATTTCGAGAAGTGGCGCTATTTGGCAAGAGTGTAAGCATAGAAATTTGTATAGTTACATATAGTATACGAGCAAAAGAGCTGAAGGAAGCTAGTGAAGTACACACATTTGAATATGCTAAAAGTCGCACTTCTTTGCAAGCAAAACGGCCCTGGATGGGCCAAAACCAAACCCCAATCTTAGCCAAGTTGAGCGTAAACTGTGTTTTTGTGTTTATTTGTTTGTGGCTATGGGAGCTGCAGATATCGCACCTAACACCGCGCCTTAAATTTACTAATCACGACACTGGAGCAGCAGCAGCAGCAACAATGATGATGACGATATATGCTATATCTTTATTCAAAGTAGCTCTCTTCTTGGCCCTGTTACAGTTGTTGGCCAACCTGCTCTTAACTGTAAATGCTGTAAAATGATCAACAAGCTCTGGCACGGAAGCAGCTTTCAAGCTGAGCTTCTTCGTTCATCATATTTGACAAACGCCAATGTTGCAAGTATACATATGTGTGTGTGTGTGTGTGCGTGACTGTGTATGTGCGTCATGTAAGCGTTGTCGTGAACGCGTCAGGCGCGTCAAAAATCGCTAATGAACAGTAGCCGCGCTGGGTGTATGTGTAAAAATTAGCACTTTACTGGCAACGCTTTAAAAGCGACTGCACAACAACAACAACAATGAGAAGAAGAAGCAAGCAAGCGATCTGGAATAAGGGAATGTTGCTGCTTTAGTCTATCATAGCTAAATCAATAGCACCAACAATATTAACAAAAGACTTTCCGCCTTTAAATTATGAGTTTTTTTTATGTGGCGCTGCACTCGTTCAACATTTATGATACAGTTTCCAATTCCAGTTCCAACTCCACCTTGTTCCAGTTCCAGTTCATGAACTGGCTAGCACCTGTTGCTGCAGCGTTGTTGATTCTTACTACTTTATATTTGTTGTTTTTTGTTGCCTCTGAAGTTGCCGAAATTTTAACAAGTCCATTTGAAAACAATAAAAATCATTGATACTGTCTGTGTGTGTGTGTTCTTTTTTTGTTTTTGTGTCTGCTTGCACATCAAAGTCGGCTATTGACAGCAAAATGGCATATATACATATATATACTTAAACACAAAAATAAAAATTAGGCATAATGCTGAAAGTCTTTGCAATTTGCATTCGTTTCGCTTTCAATGGAAATTGCACAAACATTGAATACTGTGTGGGCGTACTCTTTGTTTAAAAGAATATACATAATTATATATGTATGAAAAATAATGACAACATTTGGTTACTCACAGCTTCAGTTAAAGCCAAGTTTGAGTCAAGAGTCGAGGCCCAAGAGGTTATGTATTATGGGTAGACGAGAGTTCGCATCAACTGGCGATGAGTAAATGTTTGACTTGTAGCAAAGTTGAAATATCAAAATATATACTCACACACACACACACTTGTACAAAATCAATGCCAAAAGAGTTGAGCGGTTCTCAGTGGTAGTCACTTTGTTGCTGTTGTTGCTGTCTCTCATAGGCAGCGCCTCGCACATACATGTTAAAAATTCCAGACGTACGTTGATGCTGAGATCTCCGACTCAGTATACTCTGTCTACAACACACACACACAGGCATACACATACATACTATACAACCACCCCACATGGCCCTCTGTTTGTATTTGCCTATGATTCGTGTTTTATTTTACTTTATTTTTCTTCCGTAACTTTTTTTTGTTACACTACTGCATTGATGTTGCTGTTGTTGTTTGGCAGGCCGAAAAAGTAGAAAAAAAAAAACACAAAACGTTACGTAGTCAAGTGAACTAAAGGTAAAACTGAAATAAAAGGGGTTACGCTCGCAGCTCGCAGCTCACACATCACACACATATGTGTATCTATGTATTTTGTATCTGTATGTGTGTATCGCACCTCAGTTGAGATGCTGCTGCTGTCGCTGCCTCAGTCGCTGACTCTTAGCCGTTTGTTACTGTTTTTGGCATCTTTTGAATGACAGGTTGTTGAAAAATTCAATTTATCCGATCGCCGGAGTTCAGTTCAGTTCAGTTCGAGCATTAAACGTAAACGATTCTTAACGCGGACTCGCGACGGCAAAACACAGGATTCAACTCAATAATCAAACGTGTATCGCATTGGGTCGTGACGTGTATCAATTAATATTAGCAAACAGATAAAAGTTGAAGAAAATCAATTTCAAGCAACCACAAACTTCCGACGGCTTTTCAACAGTGGCTGACAGCTGTGAGTGTTCAATGTGCATTGTTTATGAATATTATCTATTATCTTAAAACAAAATAATAGGAATTAATATTTGGTTCTTTTTGTTAAGTGAAATGTGTTTCAAGTTTGCTTTGTTAAGAGCTTAAACAAATATTTTTGTAAGAGATTATAAGCAGACTGTGAATAAGTATTTTATAAATATTTAAAAGCTGTGCCAATTAATGCAAATAAGTTTTAAATGGCTAGCACCAAACGATAAGACAACCAACAATATTTCCAATTATGTTTGCAACACATACAAAAAATCTTTTTCACTATAATGTGCAGAATGCATATTGAAACATTACATATATTATAATAATTAAAAAGGATTTTCGAAACTCTTTGTTAAAAAAATCACGGCATGTAAATAATCTCTTTCATGTTCTTATTTCGTTTGATTAGGCCCCAAGGATTGTGATCTACCCAAGGCGGCAATCACAGCATTGCACGCAGGCGTCAACAGTTTTGGCCAACTAACAGGTGCACCAAATATTGCCGATCTAGGTGGCGGTGGTGCTGGACCTGGTGGTGGTGGTGGTGCCAGTGTTGGTGGTGTTGCTCGGCTGCATGTCACTGGCGGACTTTGTGACAATGGCAATGTGCTAAACGGTGGAAGTAATCACAGCAACAACAATACAAACAACAACAACAACAACAGCAACGGAAGCAACAACAACAGCAACAACAACATGCAGCAACAGGATCAGGTGAGCATATGCGCTCTGAGATTAGAAGAAGGAGATAGAGAGTATGATATATATCTGGTCTTCTGCTCTTTCTTTCTTTCTAAATCAGCAGCAAGTAAACGCTGAATTTTTTAATAATCCATGTTCTTTTCGATGTTTTTTTTTTCCTCAAATTTCTCTGATATGCATAAACAAAAAAAACAAACCAATTCGAACCAAAAAAAAAAAAAAAATCAATCAAAACTAAATGACAAAATCAATCAAACTTAATTTGCTCCAAATGTGAATGTGTAAATTCTCTCTGTGTGTGTTGAATTGTGTATAATATTATGTGCAATGAATAATACAAACTAAAAAGTAAGTGTGATTTTATTTCCATACGTATTTTTATGTAAACAACAAAGCAAAACAAAAAACAAAAAAATAGATACAAAAAAAACATTAGTTGCTTTTGTTTTAGTTATATTTTCTATTTAATTGTAGTTTTAGTAAACACACTAGACTTTTAGTGCTCTTTATTTTATAACAATAGTTGTTGTTGTAAATCTTATTGTTGCTGTTTGCTGTCATTGTTGTACTTGATAATTAGCTGCTGCATCTCAAGCTATCATACTCAAGACCTGTCTCTTCCTTTGTCTCTTCCTCTCTCGCTCTTGTCATCTCTTGCAGCATCTGGACAAAAACAAGCAGAAGAGACACCGGACACGCTTCACACCGGCGCAACTGAATGAATTGGAGCGCTGCTTCTCCAAGACCCACTATCCGGATATCTTTATGCGTGAGGAGATTGCCATGCGCATCGGTCTAACCGAATCACGTGTCCAGGTGAGTTACCTCTTACCCCTTTGCTCTTTGGCATCCATCTACCGCAACTGCATGTCGTTCACCGCTAAACTTTCTGCGGCTTTTTCGCTGCGGCCGCTGCATCATTGATTTCCAGAGTAGCATTTGACTTTCAGTTGGTGCCACAGCTACTACTTCTTCTTTTCTGTTGACACGTTGTCACTTTGACACTTAACGTTTAGAGTTCAACATGACATTTCGCTTGTGTTGCACAAAACCGCAACTGGTCGCAGGATCGAATGCGGCTGCCAACTAAATTTAGCCATGTGAGAGTTTGGTAAAGTGCATGGCAAGCGACTCTTACTTTGAAGATAAAACTAGGCCTATAGAGACTCTTTTATGCTAAGAAAACTTTTGTACTTTTTATATATAAATAGGAACTATGTGAAATTTAACACACAATCTAAGCGTATGTTGCCCTTTTTGATTAGATCATATATTATATTGCTTTTATTTATCTAACAAACAATTAGCAAGCAAATACTTGCGTTGAGCTTTAAATATATTCGTTATAGCTTTACCTGTCGATACTTGAAAATCAGATTTAAAATTGATAAAAGAAAAATGTTCCCTTTATCTTTACTTAAATAACTATGCAATTGCTGGAAAAACATATTTGTTGATATATTGCCTTAATTTATTTTAAATCTCTTCACATTCCCAACTTATTTTGTCTTTTTTGCATTGCTTTTTGCCGTCTAGCTTTAACTCACAATTTCCGTTTGAGTTTATGAGCATTTTGGTTGCACTCGCGGCTTGCGGCGCCCAACGCCATTTAAGCGCCCAAAATTATACTTTATTAAAGCACATAAAGTCACATTTAGACGGCTCGCTCGCAGTCCCAGCTCTCCTCTCCTACACATCCCGCTCTCCGTTGGCGACTTATGACTGCCGCAGCAGCCAGAACACACAAAAAGTTTGCGGAACCCAAACACACAGACATCTATACATACATATATACAGGCTACAGTGAGCATTATCCTTTTGTGGATGGCATACAGCTGCCGAATTGATGTTGTTGTTGTTCGTACTGCCATTATCCTGGACTCTCTTCTCTTTCTGTCTCTCTTTGGCAGTGTGCCTGTGGCGTGCGCCTTGTCGTTCTTTTGCATGCGGGCGGATTTTGTTTATGCGACAATCGAATTTACTGCTTCATTAAATTTGTGTTTAAGCTTCCGCTTCCTGCAATGCCACATCAACTTGGCATCTTGCATCTCCCTCTTTCTCTTTCGCTTTCTCAACTCCTTGTGTGTATTTGTGCAAAACTATTTAGTGCGAGAATTGTTTTGCGGTTTCAATGAATGCCAAAAGTTGGCCCAGCTTTAAGCGTCTTATTGGCCAAACTCAACGGGTTCTAGGCTGGCTAGTCTAACCCCCGACACCTGAGCCCAAACTAAACAATTATATTGTAGTTGTAGTTGGCTGATAGACAATGCACCCTTTTCCTCCCACCAACAGCTAGTTTGCTTCCCTTTCTGTTTCTGCTCTTGTGGCCAGCCTAACGGATGTGCTACTTTGATAAATTGTTTTAATAATTGCGTATCAGTGTCTGTGCTGTTAATGTATCCTGCTCATCCGCCAGTCAGCAGTCAGTGACTCTCTGTCCAGGAGTTTGGGGGTGCAGAATAATGCGTGATTTTTTTTCTTTTGGTTAGGTGGGTGTTGTAACTGACTGCTATTAACACGCTATAATGTTTGATTTTTCGTTTGTCGTTTGGGTTTTTGCGGCTTATGGAATGTCAGCCCTTTGGATTAGCAAGGACTTATTGTTGCCACTGGCCTGCCTGCCTGCCTGGCTGCCTGTAGTTCATGTTACTGTTGCTGTGGTGGCTGTTAATAAAATTAGCATATAAATTAAGTTTGCATGCTGTTTTTGTACAGCCTGCCTGCATGCCCCCACTGTCTGCTCCAAAGTCACACTGACTGCTGACACACATATTACGTATTTAACTACATACGTACGCACACATTTTATTTGAAAGCTCAAAATATAGAAGAGGCTCTTTCTGCGCACTGTTGTAAAATTGACGCCAGGACATTTGATATGCACACACACGTCTGGCCCTAAATCAATCTACAAGGATTTGCAGCTAATGACGGCATAAAGACAGCTTCCCCAAAAGAAAAACGTTTGGCATATTAACACGAAAATCAGTGTGTGTGTGTGTGTTGGTTGGTTGGCTGCATATGTTATGAAGCTCACGTATGAGTCGAGATACGTGCAGAGATATACAGAGATAAGAATGTAAACAACTTAAGAAAAAAAGGCATTTTTTTTTGCACTAACTTTGTACTATGAGCTGATTAATTATGCAGTCCCAAGCTAAATAGTGTAGCTATAAATATAATTGAATAAACTAGCAAAAGACTGTGGAAAAGAAAGGCAAGCAGTGACAATAAAGGGGTGTGAAGAAATATGTCTACCTCGCAGCAGGCGATGCAATTGTTAATTTTTGTGCGTCTCACAGCTGGAAATTGACAATTTGTGTGGTGCATTAAGCAATAAGCGCCTTAGCACCACCCGTCGCTAGACAATATGCTCTTGTCACACACTTTTCTCGGCAATGCATTTGGCAAGGACACGTGAGTCTGCCTAAGGGCTGGGAGCTGTGGCAGGGTGAGAGCTGTTTGTTTGAGGGGGTTTTGTTAATTTTAACACAAAATTGACTTATCATGATTCTGTTGTCAGTGGCATTGTTATGGCCTTAGTTTGGAATGTTTTGCATTTATTGGTTTGTTTATTGAAATTGTTGCAACGGGGGCCAAGGAGGCAAACGGCAGACGCCGTGGGTCAGCAGCACGTGCCACAACCTGAGCACGGGCTAAGAGAACCAAATGAATTTCTCACATGATTAATTTGCCTGGCAACTAAATTATTATGTGCATAAAGCAGGGGTAGCAACTGCTTCGAGAGAACGGGGAAGACAATGGAATGTAGCTAAGCAGGCAAAGGATAGATAGATAATATAGTTATATATATACCCAGAATGTGGCAAGTGGCTAAGCTAAGTACTCTCTGCATTTGGGTATGGGGCCAGAATCGTTTCAAGTGGCAAGTTGGGAACAAGTTTTCCAGCTAAATAGCTACAAATAAAAATTGTTTAAATTCATAATTTTCTAAGTTTGAAGTGGGTCTGAGTTTAAACAGTTGCTACCAATAGATATTTTTTAAATTGTATTTCCGCAAAATCCAAGCTAGCTTGCAAAAAAAGTCAGCTTACAGAGTAAAAACGAATCACTTTCGAAAACATAACTAGAAAAAGCATTATAATTTAATTAGGTTTCTTTACTCTTTTAGTAAGAAATATATTTAGGGAGCTTTTAGTGAAATAATACTTTATTCATAGCAATTAACCATTATTTTTTTTTATAAAAAACATTGTCTCGCACACTTTATTGTTGACTTTGCGAATTATTCTGTTTATTGCATGCTTTTGACTTCTGAGTAATTCAAAAATTAAGAGCTCTAACAGGATTTGACTTATGATACATTCACTGGTAAATCAATAAAAACAAATTTGTTGATTCATCTGCCATTTGAATTCTTAAGACTTTTAAGGGAATTTTTATCAATTTTTCAGCATACGCAGAGTATTCTTGTGTAATCAACTTTTTGCAATTAAGTACAAAATATACTCATAAATAAAGCTAAAGTTAATTTAACGCGTTGGAAGTCAATGAAAATTTTCAATCCTTTACTTTCCATTTACATCCACACCAAAAAAAAATCGTTAAAGATTTCTTTACTATTCAAAGTCCGAGCAAAAACTTGGCTGGCAAAAACTTCCATCGATTGGCTTAAGACAGAGAAAGCCACACAAAGCCAGGCGATGACCAATGCGAAACCCAACCAGCGGGCAGTGATAAATTATGGCCTCGAGTTGAGGCAACTAATTTATTTGCTGAGCCGCTTAATGCCACCTCTAATAGTAGCCCACTGGGTGCACGATTGATGTGTGCTTGGTGGGTTGAAGGGGAAGCTGGCAGCACGATTTATGAGTTAGTCAGAAGTATTCGTGAAATTTAATCAAGTAACATTTTAAAAAAATAAGAAAATGTTTTGCAGCTACAGTTTTAGTCGCGACTTTAGTACCGTCTCTACGTTTACGGCTTACTCACTGTTCCTGTTACTGTTTCTGATAACCATGGCATCGCATTTTAATTAAACTTTAATTGAAATACCAAAACGAAAATATGCAGCAGCAAAATTGTAAGCTGTAGAGACTCGAATGAATTCGTAGGAAGGAGCTGTGTGCAAGGTTTCGCTATGCGCGTATTCTGCGCTGAATTAGTTGCTGCTAAAACTTTAAGGCCAAAACCAAGAGAGAGAGACAGAGAGAGAGAGTAAAAAAGGCAGAGATACAACAGACAGCAAAAAAATGGGGGGGAGAGAGAAAAAAAAGAGAGGGAGAGAGAGAACGTTCGCATAAAATGCACATAAAGAGCATAAAGAAAATCTGGCACGCATTCTGTTTATGGCATATGAAGCAATTTCAAAAGCAATTTCGTTGATACTTTTCATTGAAATGTTTGTGTGAAAATGGCGTGCCAAAGTGTCCAATGGATTTGGGTCTGCGTCTGGGTCTCTTGGTGGCTCAGTGTCCATTGGGATAAGCTTCCAGTCAGTGGCTGCAGTGAGGCCATTGATAAATGAAAAGGTTCACATTCTTGATACTTGCACAAAAGCTTTTGCTTTTCGTTTTATTTTTTTTTTGGATTTTTTGGTATTGGACGGCAAAAAAATAGGATAGTAAAAAAATGTTTGCTTGCTGTTTGCAGTTGTAATGCGCATGCTCCACCAGTGCACCAATATTTTTCGGGGGTTGCATTGCGTATACCCCCATTGCACATTGCACATTTGCCCCAGCTAGCCTGCCCGGGCTAAGGCCAGTTCGCTAAAAATAATGCAACTAATGCCAACGCAACAACTATTTCATAAATCGGTAAAGATCTAAGCCTAAGCAGCCGAATGGACCAATAGTTTGCTAAACAACTTTTAGCAACCCCCAAAACGACACATCGGTGGGAGGGATTGGGCCCACAACAACAACAACAACAAGTCCAATGTCTGACAGCCAGAGACACATTTCCCATTTTCTGAGGGGGCGTTGTGTGCGCACACAAGCGTGAGTGTGAGTGAGACGGGCATAGTAACAGCAGCAGCCAGCAGTCAGCAGCCAGCAGCATTTGGGTTGATTCTGTTTGTTGGGTGGCAAATGAAATAAATCGTTGAAGTGTGAGGTAAGGATATTGTGGGGGGGAGGCAGGCAAGTCGGGCAAGTCGCAGCAAGTGTCGCTGGGCGCGCTCGTAAAGCAGGATTTAAAGGATAACATAAAATAAATCGACTACATTTGTGTGTTTGTGTGTGTGTGTGTGTGTGTGTGTGTGTGTGTGTGTGCGTGTGTGGAGACATTTGTGCGTCGCTTTATGAATTTATACACCGTTTTTATATGCGCACGAATGAAAAGATATTGGCCGAAAAGCGATTTCCATAAACCACTCAAAGAACGAAGTCTCAGCAATGCCAACCAATAATAATAAAAAGATTCCACACTCAAGTTCATGTTGAAGATGGCTGAAACGACAGACAGAAAGTGTGTGAGTAAGAGAGAGATGAGGACTCAAGAAAACATCAAAGGACAATGGACAATCACAATCATAATCCAGCAAGCAACAAATTTACAGAGCCCGATTTTTGGAGTGGTTGCCATTTTCATTTTCTGGTTGCCAGGTTGCCAGGTTGAGTTTGTTCGCATTCAAAAGAAAATGCAATAACCTGGCCAATTGATTTTTGATTATGCTGCAGAGGAACAGCAACAACAGCAACAACAACAGGAAAAGCTGCAGAAAGGATAACCAGCAAAAATTGTCAATAAAAACAAGCTAAATATTATGGCTGACTTTTGCACTTGCCCTCTCGTTCTATGCACTTGCCAATCAAATGTTTATTAATACACAGAGAGAACCGTAGAGAGAGAGTGGGCAAAGTGTCCTTTATGGCAACCTGTACCGTTTGCAGGCTTAATAAATAATATTTGCATTGCAGCTAATCGAATTTTGATTGCAATTTTCTGTCTCTTTGTTGCTGCTGATGTTATTGTTTTCTGGTTGCTGGTTGCTGTTTGATGATAGTTGGCATCGCGATTTGCCTGCCATTTGTGTGTGATTGGTATTGTTTCAAAATTGACTTTTTCAAGTGGGGTTTTTTGGCTAAAGTGCATTTCTATGTAGCAGCCGATTGCATTCAAGCATTGTATGCAAATGCACAAATATATATTTAAAGTGCCAATAACTATTCAAAATAGCCGCAGCTATACTGCTTTCCGCTGCCTGTTCTCTACCACTCTCTTTCTCTTCGAATGACAGCTGTTTATTAGCAATAATGTGCAATTAATGTTGCATAACGATCCGCTGAGATAACATCCGAAAACACTAAGGGTCAACCATAGGCGAAAAGGGATTTGCCATATGACAGAACCATTATAAATGGTTTGCAATCATACGCACACAGTTAACAACCTCACAGCCTAACAGCCTAACAGGTTCTCAGCGTTCATAATAAAAATGCCGTTGGGTCTTTGACACCATCCAAATATCACCTAACCCTCAACGCCCTTTAGCTGGCAGTGCTTACACCCCCCGCTGGCAGCTAGTCATAAAATCAAAGCAAATCACTTGTTATCCCATTTAGCTCAGTTTCAGCTACAATTCCCTGCACTCTTTCCCGCTTATGCCTTTGTTGCATGTCATTTGGCTGCTACTTAATTTCTGACTTTTGCAACCCCCTTAAACACGATTCTGGGTGCGTCCTGGATGAGCTACATTTTGGGTGCCTGGCTGGATTGTTGGCTGGTGCTAATATTTGTGGCCTGCCGCAAGAAATTGCTTTTTCATGAACTTGACTCATTTATTATTTGCAACAGTTTCCTGGGCATGCCTGCTGCTGTTGCCGCTGCTACGTCTTCTACTTCTTGTTTTTGTTCTCACACCTTGTTTGTTCTTTTCTGTTGTGTTGGTGGTGTTTGGGTTTTTTTGTTTTTGATTTTGTTTTGGTGTCAGTCGCAAGTAAAAATTAAAAGTCCAAACATGAAAATGCTTTTGTTCGTAGCATATGGCTGGAAATTTGTCGGAAACTGGTTTTCTGCCTCTGCCTTCGTTGCTTTGATTACGTTCTGCTCCATTTGCGCCTTGGTCAGAGTAGGGGTTGCACGGGGAGTGCAGAGAGTGGTTGAAATTGAAGTTTTTGCATTTAGCTAGTTGATTACTAAGATTTGTTTTTGGTATGCAATTCATTTTCAAAAGTTTAAGAATGACAAACAAAACTAATATTAAAGTTACCTTGTCTTCATTTCGTAGTTGAACTCAAGAACAATGTTTCAGTTAGTTCAACGAAACAAAAGTCGGAAAAAACAACCTTTTTCGCTGTTATGTTGCGTTTTTATATATTTAATTTAAGCTAATAGAAAAATAACTTTACTTTCTCGCTTTTGAGCTGAATTATTTAAATTCTTCAACTAATTGCTTCAAAGACAATTTTTTGTTAGATGTTTGTATTAATTAACTTTGAAAGAAAAGTTTCTTTTAACCGTAACAAAATGTAGCTTTTCTAGCATATATGTAAAGTTAATTCAATTAGATTTTATTCCAATGAATCCTTTGAATATACTTTTAAGCTTAGTTGTCAGTTAAACTCACAAGTTTCATAGAAATATTATATTTGAAATACTTTAATATGTTTCTTTGAATGACTTTTAGTTTTCCTATGAATTTCATATTTATTTAATGTACATGCGAGTTGTATTAAAGGCAATTTATATTTTTTGTCAATCAGAAGGAAATGAACTCTGCTATGCCTCCAATTAGAACAGTTCCTAGCAATAAATACTTTATTGTTTTGCAATTGGGCCGTTTATTGTTTTGTACACTGAATAAACCACAATTTGTGGATGATTTCCAAGAACTCAAGCGAACTTTTTAAATCGAATTTTAAAGAGATCTAGCTGTTTAATAGCTAAATTTCAGGTTTCGTTTTTCATAAACCAATAAATCAAATCTGGTATTTATTGTTAGCCATGTCCCTTAACCACTCAGCGTCTATTAATTTATGCATAAGGGGCAAAGCTTAAAAAATTACCGTCAAAACACAATTTAACGCGCGCATAAGGAGCGTCAACAATCAAAAGAGATAGCGAATAAAACAGAAAGAGTCAGAGAGAGAGAGAGGGAGTGAAATGTAGAAAAATAACAACATGTAGAGCGTCTGTAGCACGCACACACCACGTCATACACACACACACACACCCTAAACACACACATACACATCACAATGTGTATGTTTATATAATTTTTTGTTGGTGTTGCTGGTGGTGTGTGCAATGTATAAAAAATAAATGTTTTGTTTAACCGACATTTTAACGCCTATTTGCGTGCCGTGCACGTCATGCACGTTACGGCAATTTAATGCGCCTTCAGCTAGGCAATGACTTGGCTTTCTATTTCTTTCTATCAAAATAAAAGAGGCAAAACGCAGCCTTATAAATAAATGAGAGCAAAGCAGAGCATAAAAAAGCCGACACCAAAAATATTGTATATGCGAATGTGGCAAGCAAAATAAAAGAGGCGCCCAAAAATGTAATTGTCGTAAACAAAACAAAGAAGACACAGAGAGAGAGAGAGAGAGAAAAAGAGAGAAAGACAGTGAGAGCAGGAGCGAGACAGGAACAGAGTTATAGCCAGACAGTCAGACATTGTCTTAAATTATTAAATTAAAAGTTAATGAATAGAGCGACGCATAAACACGTAAAAAGCATAAACAAGTCAAGGTCGCTTTGCAGTCGCAGTCGCAGTCGACGTTAACGTCGCCGTCAACGTCTGTGTGGCAACACACCCTCTCAGTGCTTTGCCAACCCCTTGCCCCCCTCTCGCTCTTGCCATGTGGCACATTAGCGTCCCTGGTGTAACATTGCGCGCATACTTAGTGAAACGCTGTCGATCCTGCCTCGTCCTGGCAATAGTTCTCACTGTCTATCTGCCGCTGATTGCTCCTCAGCGTGTATATGTATGTGTGTGTGTGTGTGTGTGTCGGTTGTCTGCCTGTCTGTTTGCCCTGCCCGACTGCCAGCCAGCCTGCCTGCTGGCCGACATATGATAAATTCGCTGGGGACCATCAGCGTTACAAGTAAAGTTACTTTGCACAAAAGTTGCCATTTTTCTTTTTTGTTGTGTATGTGTGTGTGCTTTAGCTTTTTAGCTGCCTGTTTTGTGTTTGTGTGTGTGTGTGTGTTCGCTGCGCTTCTTGGCCATTAGTTGTGGCTCAGACACAGACTGTCGACGGCGGCGGTGACAGCTCAAGATTTCTATACGGAGCAAAAATTACGGTTTTGTCCGGAGCATTTATAAATACGCGACATGGCAAAGGTATAACGGTTAAGTTGTCAACCCGCCGCGTGATATGGATTCTGATATTGCGGAATACGGCGGATTGTGTATGTTGCTCGCCTTTAGTTATGCACAGCGGAAAAATCGTTTTCATGTCACAAGTCATTCATTTCACCGATGCTTCAGCTTGCCATCTTTTTTTGTATGTGGTTCTTTTATTTTTGTTTCGTTTTGTTAAACATTTAAATTGCTGCTTGAGTTAAAATAATGTAGAATATTTAGTTGGCTCCTAGAAGCAGGCAACACTGTTCACTGCAAATCGCATATGTGGCTGAGTGTTTACGTATGTGTGTGTGTGTGCTTGTACTTGTAAATGTCAAAACCTCAACATGTCTAAACATATCGTCGTCGTAGCTGTTGTTACTCCTGATTCCTATGCATATATGGAAATGCCAATTTCAAAACATTCTACACATCCGACATGGGGCTTCGACCGCCATCTCCGCCTGCCCCCAACCCATCTCTAAGGGCCAAGTCACAACCTGCCGATAAGACAAAAGCGAATGGCTAACCAAAGATGCGTTTGGGGGCAGTGGCAATGGCAGATGCTGTTGCTGTCCAAATTCTGCTGACTTGTCTGTAACTCTTGGACTATAGATAAAGAATTTACATATGGAATTTATGCCTGTATGTTTAAGTGTATTCCTGTGTGTTAGTGTGTGTGTGTCGAGACATGTTTTGACTGTCACGACGGTAATTGATCTCGATTAAGACCATGTACGAGAAGTCGCTTAACAAGCAACACAACACATGTACACAAACACACACAGTCACACACACACACACACAAGAACCCTACATATGCATATGTGTGAGGTCAATTTGGTCTTAAGGCTTTTACATGTATCGACGTTAATTGACTTTGCTTGAATTGCATCAGTCTAGGTAAACTTTGAAGGCTTGAATATATTATTATATAAAAAACTAACTCAAGAGTATTTTAAAGCAATGAATAAATTATGTTTAGTAGAGCAAACAAATTAATAAGAATCATGTACACAAATATATTTTGTTTAAGGAAGTTGTATTTAAAGCTACAAAATTTAAAAGAAATGATGCGTCTATACATGTTCTACTAGGAAGTAATCAAAAGTAACAAGTTTATTCAGAAAACGTTTAAGAAAAGTCTCTGTTTAGTTGTGTTACCTAACGTATTGTCAATACTTTTGATAAGCTGTTAATTTTTGTTAAGTTCTTAACATTACTAATACTTAATAATGTTCGATATCTTTGTTGCAGGTCTGGTTTCAGAACCGTCGCGCCAAGTGGAAGAAGCGCAAGAAGACCACAAATGTATTCCGAACACCAGGCGCTTTGTTGCCATCGCATGGACTGCCACCGTTTGGGGCAAACATAACGAACATTGCAATGGGAGATGGACTATGCGGCACGGGAATGTTTGGCGGTGATCGCTGGAGCGTTGGTGTCAATCCCATGACTGCAGGTGAGTGAATGAGTGATGGATTGATTGAAAATGCTGCTAACTACAATATATGACTAACTAACTGTAATTTCTAACCATGCAACCTATCAATATCTTTATGTATTTGTATCTGTTGTTGGTTGTGGCTCAAAGGCTTTGGTCAGCTGAATCAATCGTCACCGCTTTCGTCCACGCTGAATAGCGGCCTCAATTCGGGCATTAACATGGGCTCCGCCCTGGGTGCCGGCACCTATCAGCACTATGGCCTCAATGCTTTGGGTAGGTGTTGCGTCACTACCTACAACTCCAATCCATCTACTCTCCCCTCCACTTAACTTCCCTCACTCTTGATTAAGATCACATGCTTGAAAACTTTCCATTTGCATGACAGTCGGCCTGAAAAATGGCGTTGACACTTTTTGGCTACCCATTTTTTGTTTTATGTGTTTTCTTTTCTCGATTGCTTCTTTATTTGTTTAGCTTTCGATACAATCCAGTTCTTCTGACAATTGCCCAAACACGACATCATTTCTTTGAACTCATAACACTTTTTTAGTATTTAATACATTTTGATTTTTTTTTCTTGTTGAGCTACCGAAAATCAATAAACAAAAGTTCAAAATATGCAGAGTAACAAATGTTTTATAGAGCTCTGAGCTGCGGATATATATATTTTTTTCCTGCTGTGTATTTGCTTGTTCAATTAACAGGCAGTCGTTTAATTTTCAGGAATACCCAAAAGCATTTGTTCGATATACGTTATTCGTTGTACGACATATCTTCGTTGAGTTTTATTTGATTTTCTATTCGTGTAGTTGTGCTAATTGATATTTTGGAGACAGGTTTTTTTTCTTCACCAATGTTTTCATTGTTACAGTTTTTTTTGTTGTATATTCTGTATTCGTTTAGTTTTTGTATTAACCATATATCAACATTTTTGTTTACGAAGCAACTGCAGTTATGTATATTTAATTGCTACTTTTCTTATACGCAGGCGATTCGATGATGTATCAGCACAGCGTTGGCGGGGGGGTAGGCTGCGGACCGGGCGGCTCCCCGAGCGCCACTACACCGCCCAACATGAACAGCTGTTCATCGGTGACGCCGCCGCCGCTTTCTGCGCAGCCCAATGCTGCACAGAACGAACTTAATGGCGAGCCAATGGTGAGTTTTGTTAGTCAGGAGACAAACCAAGCAGTTGAGTTTATCATTGACCCATTTTCGTTCACAGACACACCACCAACAGCAACAGCAGCAGCAACAACAGCAGCAGGCTCATCAAACGCAGCAACAGCAAACACACCAGCAGCAACAGCAGCAGCAGTCTCTAACACACCAGCAACAGTCCGCAACACCAACACAGCAGCAACAGCAGCAGCAGCAACAACAGCAGCAACATCAGCAACAGCAGCAGCAGCAACAGCAGGACAGCAGCAATTTGCTACCCCACTGTCATCAGGCGATGCAGTCGCCAGATGGCGCCACCGATGAGGATGTGTGGCGAGGACACAGCATTGCAGCGCTGCGGCGGCGTGCTTCCGAACTAAATGCAACAGCAATCCCATCGTATTTGCATCATGCCGCCGCCGCACACAATAACTACGAGCACCACAATTCGGTCTACTGAAATTTGTTGAAAAGCTTTGAAAGCTTTTCGGATTACGGTTTTTCCAATTGCGGCTCTCACGAGTTTTAAAGCAACTGAACACAGTTTGACAGCCACCCACAGCTCGGGTAAACCGAGTTTCTAGATCTTAAGCTAACCAAATGTTAATTTTAAACAATTGTACAATTTATGTGTTTCTATTTGTTTTTATTGTTTTGCAACTTGTCCATGAAACGATCGCATCGGAGCATCATATTTAAAACTTAAAAGACTATAATACGAATGTAAACCATGTATACGAAAGGAAAACGTGAGCTATTTTTAGTGGCATTAACTAGCAGATTTACATAAATATATATACATATATGAATGTACGAATATTGAAAATATTAATTTTAAGCGTAAAACATTTAAAATTAACAGAGAAAAGTCCAGTCGCATGGCCTGAACTAAACGAATTATATAGAGATAACAAATGAAAATGAATAACAATAAAACATTACGTATACGAATTGAACAACAAAGGTCAAGAAAATATAAATTGTATAAATAAAGCGCTCAGAGTTGCCCAGTTTCTTATATGAATTACATTAACCAGTTGGAGCAGCTAATAAATAATAATTATATAAATATATTATATTATACTAAACTTAAGCATTGTAGATGTAAACATAAGTGTTGTTGTTTTTGTGTATAGCCCTTTCTCTGTTTAGTTCCTTTGCTAAACTAACTTACATATTACGTACATACATAAATACTATGCATACATAAATAGATCTATAAGAGTACTTAAACATATAGAAACTTCTTGTTTATGGCAAGGCAATAGCAGCGAAAATCCGAAAATACACAAAATCAATATTGAAATTAACATGAAAACAATAATTGAATGTCAGTTGTAACTACTTCAAACAGTTTTAAATGTACACACAAGCAAACACAAGACAAACAGTAAATTATTGATTAGATGACATTAAATGGATTAATTTAAATTTGTAAAACTAGTGCTTACAAACCTTACATACATACATACAAACATACATACGTACGTACATAATAGATGCATGAATACAATTATTATGTAATACTTGTAATAGACTTTCTTCTTATGTTTAAGCCTAAATTTAACAGCAAACCTAAAAAAAATCAATTAAAAACAGAAAACAAAAACATGTATGTAATTATGCGTATTATTAAATAGTAAACTAAATTAAATATGAATTGAACGTGATTTAAATAACAGTAAATTGAAAAACTATGCTAAATAAAACAAAAAAAAAATATATATATAAATGATTTAAGTGTAAATGTTATGCGATTTACAATTTTGCTTAACTTTTAATTATATCAAAGTTTGAACAACATAAAAACAAAAATACTTTTCATTAATATGCTGCAAATGCATTTAATGCGAAGTCAATTAGCTAAAGGCTTGCCCAGCGCCAAAGAGCCATAGGGATAGAGACGGTGGGGTTGGGTAAACCTGCAACCATTTAGGTGGCAGAAACAGCTACAAAAGCAATTACAATAATTGCATGTGAGCACAGCAGCTTTTTGGCTGGCTAATAAAAACGCCAAAACGAATTTGCCACAAACAACTTTAAGCTCAAATTGGCAAATTGATAAAACTTTGACAGCCCACACACACAAACACACGGAACACACACCCATGTATGAATACACGCACAAGTTTTTGGGGTTTGAGTTTTATTGAGGCCAAATATCCATTGCATTGGCATTGACTGCTTGCCATGAATGGGGTCAACAAAGGAGAAATGAGAATGTTTACGGCTGCTGTGGTTGCCTCTGAAATACTACTTACATTAAAGTTCACCGCATAGGGTATATGGAGAGAAAGTATGTCTGTAAGAACCTCAATTCAATTAGATAAGCTTTAGTATTATTAATATTATTTTTATTTATTTTGCTTTGTTTTCTTTTAAGCTCTTAAGGTTGGTTAACAAGGCTACTTTTAATATGTACTTGCTTCAACTGCATTACTTTCCAAAACTCTCTAGTGAGTATCTTTTGAACTTAAACATTTTACATTTTACAATAATGCAAGAGTTGTACTTGATGTCTGTTCAGACTTTGTATATGCATATACGGAGCTTATAAATATTATAACGACTGCACAGCTGTGACATTTGACATGCACATTGTCACGACAATTGGCCAGACTTAATCACACTGATGGCATTTTTATGTGATGTGGCAGCAACAGCAGCAGCAGCAGCAGTAGCAGCACCAACCCAAATGCAACAGCAATTCAATAATAAAATTACAAACATACTCACACACACAGACACGCACACATCCTTTGCATACACTGCTCAAATAAATATATATGTCGTATTATATGCGAATGTGAAATGTAGAGAGAAAGTCGGGGGCACGCAGTATTACATGCTCGAACTCCAGAATTGATAGCTTGCCATCGCCGTCGACGTCGGCTTCCTCGATTACCTTGTCAGCAATCTGTTGGTGCTCCTCGGGACTAAGTTCGTTTTTGGTCATTGTCGTCAGGCAGGACATCAGGTCAGCGTGCCCAATGAAGCCGTCTTGATCGAAATCTGCAAAATCATGCCAGCCAGCCAGCCAGCCAGTCAGTCAGGCAGACAGACATGCCAACATGCATAAGTACTGTTAGTCTTCGTACGACAAACACATAGATATGTACAAAATATACTTGGATATAGAAGTGGATATGCAGATATCTAGTTATGTCTATGTGTGTGTGTGTGTGTCGTATTATCAAAGTTGACATTTTCATGCATAAAAGTCAACTGATGTGTGCAAAACTAAGTTACGGGCAATATTCTTATGCACATACACATAAGTGTATCTCCGTGTGCGTGTGTGTGTGTGTGTTACGTACATAATCGCATGTGCTCCTTGTCAGCGTTGCATGCATCAATTTGTGTCAATCTAATAATGCACACTGAGACAAAGTGTCAAGCGTTTCTGTTCGGTTCACTATTTTTTCTAAATACTTTTCTATATATAACGTAGTCGAAAAATATGTGGATTGAAAGTAAAACTAAACCTCAAATTGGCTAAGCAATAAATGTATGTTCCTTATCTCCTTTTATTGATTGATTTCCCATACCCATTTGATTAAACTGAAAAACACAACTAACATGTTGATTTAGTCTAACCAAGAATGAGTCCAGTTTAATTCAATATTTGTAGTCTATTAAACAGAGTTTTCTCTCTAATCTAAACTAATTCAATAGATATTTGATTATTATTCACACAATGTTGTGATCTTTCTAGTGGCATTCTATTCAATTTACTCGTTTGTCTTGTAGTTTATTTATACAATTCCCAATGCAGTTCACTTTGTGTGTATATGACAAAAACTAATATATGTATTTAACTTTATGCTGCAACACTGTACACTTAATTGCCGGCCAGTTCATTTGGTGCGCTTTCAAGTCGTAAATCCACAAAGTTCTAAAATCAATTTGCAAACTGTGCACAGAGAGAAAGAAACACAGAGAGATAGATAGGGAACGCGACATTTTTCAGATTCTCATTTAAATTTCAATTAAAATGCTTATTAGAATTTATGACTGTCCTTGAACTGCGTGTTGCAACACTGTCGAATGGGCTACGTTGGACCAGGGCCACAAATTACTGAGGCACAGACATTTGCATTTCGCGGCAATGGCATTGCGTACCATCCAAAATGCCAAAGGGACACAAAAGGAAAGCCTGGCAATAACACTAACAACATCTAGCTGTGGCAAATGCATAAGCAAACTCAGCAAATGTTGGCCAAACAACCAGTGCACATATCTCTGGCAAACCAAGACTGTAGAACGCTTTTTATATATTATACAACAAAACTTAAATTCCCACTGCAAGGGCATTTACAACAAGTTAAACGAAAAAGAACTCACCATAAATCTTAAATGCGTAGAAAACTTTAATGTCTCTAGGTGCCTGTTCGCTAAACACGGATAGAGCATCCAAAAAGTCCTCAAAGGATAAATTACCCAGGCCTTCGCGTGAGAATGCCTCGCCTGCTTAGCGATGGAAACAGTAGGCGTGGTAACAAAAAACAAAATATAAAATCGTTTTGCTTATGAATGCGGCATTGTTATGTCTCGTTTGTTGTTGGGAGTTCCTTTTGTTGTTCATACGTACAGATACGTCGCCGAAAGGGATTCTCACGCAACTCGGGCATCTTCTCAATGCATTCGCGTGGAACCTTGACACTCGAGGCCTGACCCTCGGTCATTTGGCGTGGCACCAAATCCGGACGGAGCTCACGAAAGCGTTTATGCACGCTGCGCCACAGGGGAAAAAAGAGAGACACACAGCAAAATTGTAGTACTTGATGAAAGGCTTTGTGTGTGTGTTTGAGTGTGTGAGTGGGTTTTTACTGAGTGCCCCGAACAAAAGGATGCGGCAAACAATGGCGCCAAACAGCTTCGTGTTCGACCATATGAAAGGAAAATAGTTTCGCTTATTATATACAGACATACATATATCAAAACAACAAAATTAAATAATAATCTGAAATTATGTATACGCCTCATGTCAAATACAAACCGCAAAATTTCCTTGCGTGTGAAAAACGTGCAATCCTTTAAATAGATAGAAAAATAGAAAAAAAAACAAAGAAATCGTTTAGATCTTCATATAAAGTTAAGTTTTAGGTTAAAGGTAAGTACAAAATTAATTTTGTTTTATCATATGTAAAAATAAATCTAGAAACCTTCTATTTCCTTCAGCAAAACTTCACCTTATTTTTCTCTGCAGTGCAGCAACTTCAACTGCTGTGAGAGAAAAGTGCACGCACCTGATAGTCGTCCAATTGGTGTTCGGTAAATGTTACAACTTTGTTGCCCATCGCTTATTCCGCACCGTGTGTGCTTGTTTATGCAGGCCCAGCAGAACCAAAAGCAAACTCGTACTTGGACTGGCCAACAACCAACAGGCAACTGCTGCCTTCTGCAAACGCTGCACGACTGGCGCGAATTGAGCGAAGCACAATGTTAGCATAACTTTGCATAGAACAACGCCAGTTCAGAAGAAGCCCAGCCAAGCCCAGCCCTAGTGTTTTAGATCAGAACGCGACTGACACATCCTGCGGCGCCTTGGCTCCAGCTTGTCCTGGCCGCATTCGTATGGAAATTAATTAAGGAGTGTTCACTGTGTGCCATTTTTGTGCCAGTTGTCTTTTTTTCTCTTTGCCTGTGGTTTGTTTGACAGCAAAAAAGGCAGAGCACAGAAAAAACGGGTGTGCCATTTAACAAAAACAAAACACAAAGCGAACTGTATTCGATGCGATGCGATGTGTGTGTGTCTGTGTATTTCTAGTTTTACGTGGCGGATTTTATTAATTAATTTAATGCTCGGCAGCACTTTTCAATTTCGCGTGTGTGCTTTATGAATTTATGGTAGTGACTATCGGGCTTTGGATCCAAATCGAGTATGCTCAGCTTGGTCAGAAACTGACGGTCCTTCACGCACACAAGCCAAGGTTGCAACGAGCTGCAAAGAGTTAACACACACACACACACACACACACACTGATTAGCTGTCAATGTTTGGGTGTGTGCGTTTGTATGCTTACCTGTTGTGCTTGACTGAACAGCGTATTTCTTGAAACGTCAGCATTATGGAGCAGTCCAGTGCCGTTGCGCCCAGCATGTATGCCTGTTCCGGTGGCAGCTTATCCACATTGAGCGTTTGACTGGAGCTTAAGAGCGCATGCAGCGCTTGATAGGTGGGCGTTGCATGTTGAGCGTATCCTTCTTGCCACATGTAATGAAAATGCCGCTGTAATTTCCAAAGAAAAACGTTTGAGACTAATAGTGCCAAAAATAGTGGCAGTCAGGCCACTTGGCTGGCGTCCAACTGCAAATCCCAATGCTCTACTCTACTGTTCCACTGCTCCACTATTCAACTATTGCACTGGCCGTGACGTCCAACGAGACTTCGAGCTCTGTGTCCGTTTGCCGTTTAGCTGCCCTTTCAATTTCTACCTCGTTTTTTTATAGTACTTTTGGCTTAAAGCATTGTTGAAACATCAACCAGGTAACTCAATATAGTTGCTGGCCTTTGTGTAACTCTCATTCACTCACTTGCACACTGTTTCTCTCTCTGTCTTTCTTTTTTGCTCTGCTGCTACACTTTGGAAGCAATAACAAATAAGAACTAACCAAAAAAAAGTTATAGTAAAAGTTGTCGACTATTTTGATGCTCTGTAACTAAAACGCTTTAGATAGGAAGAAATGTTGAATGTGAAGGTTTGGGCTAACGTATACAATATTAAATCTACCTATACGACTTGAATACATTTATTGATATGTTTGTCATCTCGTTTCCTAAATACCCCGTAATAAGGTATTTTAAAATGATTAAAAGCATCAAACTGATGGCCATCAAAGGCCAGTTGAGCTAAGTTGAGAGTTTGTGCATTTCCTTTCGACCTCGAATATAAAAACAAAACAAACAAAAGTGATGATAGCCAAGGCAAACAGTTCTTTCATTCTCCTTTTTCGTTTTCTCTTTTATTCGTTATGTTCACTTACCTTTACCAGCAACTGCAAATGCAAAATTTTTTGCAGCACACAATTATTGGGTAAGTGAAATATTTCCGCATTGTTGATCTGGGCTTGAGTCGCCTTTGGATTTGAAGTTGAGGCAGCCATTGCTGTTGCTGTTGCTGTTGCTGTTGCTATTTCCATTGTTTCCGTTTCCGTTTCAGCTTCCGTTCGAGTTGCTGCTATTGCCACATTCGTTGACAAGCATGTTGTCGGCGCAATTGTTGTGCTCTTTGTTGTTGCTGCTGTAGATGTTGCTATTTTGGTACGCTTTGTGTGCCTTGGGGTTGCTTTTTCACCAGCTTCTGCTCTTGTGTAGCGTCGTCGCTGCGGCTGACCATCAACAGCTTTGACAAACTCAACTGTTCCAGAGTCAGCGATGGCCTCTTCCTGCTTCAGCTCCTTCTGTTCCTGCACCTGTTTTAGCTTTTCTACGTGCCACGCAGCAGAAGCAGCATCAACATTAGCTACGCCAATTTCTGTAGCTTCTTTTGTCTCCATGCTAGCAAACGGTTCGCATGGCAATTCCCCAAATGCAGCGCCAGCCACGTGGCTGTGGCTTCCACTTCGTCTCCGTCGCTGACTCTGACTCTGACTCTTTACCTCTTTGGTGAGCTCTTTGCTGATGTTGCTGGTGTTGTATTCCCTCAGCAGGCAGGCAACCAGCAAATGTTTTATAAGCACCATAATTTCACTGGAAAATTTCAGAGATTTTATGACCAAGGCGTTGGCATAGCACACAAATGGGTATGGCAATTGGGATTTGGATCGAGATCGGGTTTTTGGGTGGGGGTAAGAGCAATAGGATTGGGATAGTTTCGTGCGATTGGCAATGGCGTTGTCGTTGGTTTCGCCCCCAAAAATGTTCGTTTGTTAGCATTTTCAATGCACATTCCAATTTTGTGTTGTTGGCGTTTTTGTTGTTGTTGTTGTTGTTGTCAACGTTGTGCAAAGGTGTTGAAATGAGTGAACAAAACATAAAGCAATGTGTAGAGAAAGATTGGGAAGGGATTGGAGACAGAGTGAGAAGAGGAGAAGAAGCGAGGAAAATGGCAATGTTAGCGGTTGACACTCGAGAATTTGTGTTTGGCTGTTGCTTGCATTATTTATTGAATATTTTCATGCTATACTATACAATCGGTTTGGGATGCATTCGTTTTCTATTTGTTTTTTTTTTTTCATTTTGCTTCCTTTTACATTTGTAATTGTATTGGCTTTCATGAAAGTTTGTGTCGTGTTATAGTCGCTTACAATAAGTTAAGCCAAATAGTGACAGGCTCAAAAAGAAACAAAATATTATTTTAGACGAAAATTGCATCTGAATTACAGCTCAATAATGTTGGATATTACAAATAAATGATTTATTTGCAAAGAGAAATTATAATCTTAATACATTTAAACACTTAAACTTCTTGTTAAAATGCAGTAAAGCACAGCAAGTTAAAAGCTTAACATTAATTAAATTCTCATTAAAAAGTTCTGAAGCAAAGTTGAAGCTTAACTTTACTGTAAGTTTAACCATAAACTGTATCATAATCAGATAACTTTGTAAGAATTAACAGCCAAACACAATGTTTTAAATGTTTATTATTAAAATAAAATGCAACAATATGAGGGAAAGAAAAGAATTTACGCTCACCCTGGAAAAACGCGAGAGTGCAGCTCTTCACAGGAAATCGAATTCGCATGATCGCCATAAATTAAATTGCCGCTCTGGAATACACGTAAATTATTTTGCGGACAAGCGAAAAGTGCATTCAAGGCATCGAGCATACGACACGGTGTACTTAAAATAAAAGAAACACGCCAAAATTGTATACATGAAATGAAAAGAAAAAAAGCCCAGAAAATAACACTATTATAACATAAATGTATATATGTGAGTATATGTATGGAATGGATGGAAAGAAAAATAAAATAATGGCCCGGCAAAGGCAAAGGCAAAGGGAAAGGCAGAGCAGAACAGAACAGAATTTTTGTGTGTTGGCAAAGCCAAGTCCGTAAAAAGCCCGAAATGAAACGAAACGAAAAGGAATAAAAATAAATATAGTGGATACGAAACAGGCGGTAAACCGGAATGAAAGCGCAAGCAAATTGAATTTCGTGCACGGATGCACGCATGACTTAAAACAGCGGGCCACAAATAAACGAATGAGCCGCGGGATCCACAGACACAGCCTGGCCTGGGTGTGCTCTGATGTGGCCTCGAGGCTTGTAAAAGCTTCGGCTGGAAACAGAGCATGGCAAAAAAGTGCCATCGAACTGCCTTGTAGGTAAACACAGGTAGAATACTTGCCACAAGCAGCAGCAGCAGCAGCTCACCTTTTTCAAAGTGTTGGAATTATGAAGCACGACAGGACACGCAAATGGAGCAGATTGAAATTTATGTGTTAAAGGCGTGTGCTGTGCAGCACTCAGCTAAGTATGCCCGTACTACCCTTTCGATGTACCAACACTTACCCGGAAAATAGCTGCAATGGGCAATAGTCACCCAATCGTTTGATTTTGCCCGTCTGCAACTGCAAATATGAAAGGTGAAACGAAATGTTTGTAAATCAAATAACAAGCACACATCAATTGCCTGCCCCTTACCTTAACGTGCTGCATGCAGCAATAGCGACACCTGCACCTGTTTGGGGTTAACAACAGGGGTTGCCCCATTGGTCGCACCCTACTCGGATCGCAGGTCTGCCGCGTCTCCATTGTCTTCGTTGCTGTTGCTGTTGCTGCTGCTATTGTTGTTTTTTGGTCCTTTGTCCCATCGCCCGCTGGCATTAAATCAAATAAATCGCTGACATCACTTGGCAACTGGAGCCAGCCCTGTTTTGGTTTTATTTCGATGGCATATGTATCGCCCAGACGGGTTATTCTAGAGTTGCCACTGCTGCTGCAACTGTCCTCCGTATTTGTGTCCTTCATGTCCTTTGCCTACAAATTATTTCGTTTGGTTTACTTTTCTCTTTCGTACGTTTGTTACTTTTTATCATTGTTTCTGTTACGGCTGCATGGCAAATGGAGTTGGGCTTGTTTGGGGCTGTGTTAAGGGTGGGGGGAAGCGTTGACGCCATTTTGACTTGAAAATGCCAACGAGTAGCGAAGTGAAGTTGAGTGCGCCAACAAACAACAACAGCAAAAATAAAAAAATACGAAGCAGGAACAGGAATATTGCTGCAAGCATGAACATGAACTGTAACTGCCTGCCACATTGTACCTGTTCCTGTTGTTGCTGGAACATAAAACAAAAGTTGTTGTTTGCACCGCGCTGATTGTATGATGAGTTATGGCACCAGCATGCTGGACAACCGGCAAAGGACACGTAAATGGACAGAGAGCAAGAGAATTTTTAGTACCTCAACCGGCGCGGTCCAAGTTGAAATTGAAAATTAACATTTAAAGCCACAATTAAAAGCGGCACTCTTGCAGCACCACTTGCAACGCTAGCTGACCACCGTCTGGCCATACTCATCGTCATATCCTGTGTGCTACACAATATGGCGTTTGTAATGGCGCCGTAACTATTGCCCTTGTTTTTTTCTTCCTTCATTTCAAGCAATTTTATTTCGGTCAATGCTTTGGCACCAAAGCCATAAATTGAATATATAACCATCGCGCACAGCCCACAAAGGCTGGTTCAAACCTCACGACTATTTAGATATCCTGTATGCACTTTTCGTTAGTGTACAGCGACATCTATTGTTAAATGTGTGCACTAAACTAACGCTAGATGTCGCCTTACGTTTGTTGAAAGACATTAAACCTTAAACTAAAACATTTTAAAATTAATTTCGAAACTCTGTTAGGGGTTAACTTTTAACTAAAAGCATAATGTGTTGGGGAAATCAAATTTTACTAACTAGATTTGCTATTTTATACTTTACTATACTACTCTATAACAACTGGATAACCTAATCGATAGACCCACACAAATATTTACAGATTTCTCCATTGTTAATCCACCCAGACTTGGCATCAATAAATATATATATATATATATTGTATATGGGGCATGTTGAACTAGCGGCTTTGGCGGCACTTTCAAAGCAATTTCGGCATCTTTTATAACCGCAAAAACCAAAAGCGGCCATCGAGTCCAGGCAAGGTTTCATTCAGTATTGGCTGCCAGCCACAACAGCAGCAGCAACAAATAGCAAAAACAATAACAATGTGTTTACACTGTTGCCCAATTTAATTCAAAACAAAGAACCGTTGATTTATGTAGCCTTAGCTTTTTCCCTCCCCCTCTTCTCAGCAAGCCGCATGCCTCACAGCCATGTTCATGTGCTCATGGCATGAATCCTGGTTTAGGGTTTCGCTCTTTTTTATATTTTTGTTTATAGTGCACAAAGGCGAACTAAACCGCAGCAAGCAGCGAACAGCAAGCGGCGAACGGCGAGCAGCGCATATGGCCGAAAAATGCCAATATTGTCCTTGTACAAAATATACAATATATTTGAAGTGAACCGGCGCACCGCTGCGATGCTCCGTCGCTCCGCTGCTTGGTCGCTCCGCCCTTCAATCGATTTGGTAGCTGGTCAGCTAGCGAAAAACTCACCTGTAAATTGGCAAGTAAAACATCGAACGTGGCAGGCAATTGGGTCACATCTGGCAGCAACAGACCAAATGGCCCCACAAATTCCTTATCCAGACGCGCAACTGCAAGTGGCACGGAGAAAGCATGAATGTAAAGTGCAACAGCAACATCGCCCGATTATTGATATATAGTAGAGATGCCTCAATGGGTTAGCGCGACTGGCAATGATAAATTGGTTGGTTGGTTCGTTGTTTGGACCAGCAGCAGCCTGTTGCTGCCCAGAAACCGAATTTTGATATATGGCTGCGACTATTGGCTACCACTAATCAGTCCCCTGTGTATATAAATGTGTGTGTGTGTGTGCTTGGCCAATTTTAGAGGCGAAAAAAAACCTAAAATTGTTACGGACGTCAGTAAAAGAGAGAGCCGCTGTAAAAAAGCTTCTTTTATGATTGATTGCATGGAAAGGCTTTGAACGTTCAAACGTTGGCTTTGGCCCAACAGCAACGCTGATCAAAGACAAAATGTTGCCGTAGATGACGATGCAACAAGAAAGTCAAAACAAATAGAGATAGTCTGTATCTCGGCATGAAACCATGTTTGGTTGGGAGATGAACTTACCCGGTCTGTGGTCGCGTATGTGCTCGTTTATCCAGAATCTATCGCTTTCCTTTGGTATGGCAACAATATCCGCTGCGCAGACAAACTCATTTCCTAATAGACGGCGCATTATCTCGATATAAGCCATAAAATCCGGCATTGTCAGGACGCCAGCTAAAACCAAAAAAATAATAGTAAAGTGTAAGAGCAAGTGCAGAAGCAAGAAATAAGATAAATGAAATAAACACATCTGATGCAATGGCCAAAAGATGCACAAGGCAGCCACAAAAACAGATATGACTTGGTTCTAAAAGCTGCTACAGTGGTCGCTCGCTAATGAATAAATACTTTAAGCTTATGATGATACTCAAAGTTCTTGCTTTAAGTAAAGTTACATGTTCATTTGATAGGCTTTGAGATTTGCAACCAATTGTTATGAACAAAAGCTATTTCCATCAAATGACCACTGTATATAACAACTAAAGAAATATAAAGCATGAGTAAAAAGCAGCCAAGCGGGCAATAAGCATGGCACAATACACAAATTGGCCAGCAACAGAGGAGAGGGAACTGGGTTTGCTTTTGGCTACACTGCTTTGGCATGCAAGATAGCCAAAAAGAGAAAAAAAAGAGGAAATAGTAAAGCTTTTGTTGTTGTTGTTACTTTGGAGCTGTGGGGTGTTTGAAGTTGCACGCAAGCATTTCCTGCCCGTAAAGTAACAACAATAACATACCAGAACAAATCTACAAACATACATATATATATATATATGTATATGGTAGTAACCTTTAGCGCTTGATGCTTTAGTTGTTGTTGGGTCGGAAGTGCTGGGCTGTCCTTCCGGCTGTCCTGCGGCGGCCGGCTGCTGCTGCGTCTGCTTTTGCTGCCTGCTGGATATCATTTTTGGCAAACGTAAAACTTTTTTAAATTGCGGCAACGCCAGCACCAAATTTGCATTACCCTCCGCCCGATAGATCAACCCAATTTGGCTCATCTCCATCGGCGCATCGGGCATGTGCAGCAGCGCGTTTAAAGTCTTAGCTGCTGGGGCAAGTTGGGTTTGCAATGCGGAGGAGGATGGTGCTGTCATGACTTTTGCGCGGGTGTTTGCGGTTCGTTGGCGTTGTCAAAATGCAGCTGACACGGACGAGAGTCCGTCTCGGTACTCGGTCCTTGGTCGTTGGGTGTCCTGCCCACTGGCGCGCCAGTGTTGATTATTTTGCCGATTGTGGCTTGTTGCGGTTGGGCCTTTGTGGTTTATTGCTGTTGTTATTGTTGCAGCTTGGCACGTTTGTTGAACTCAAGTTGTTGTTTTGGATTTGAGATAAGATAATCCATTTGGCGAATGCAACGCAAAGAATAAATTACACTTGCGTTTATACAAAATCGTTGCCTGAAAAGAGCTTTAATGAATTGATATGCAAGCTACAATGCATTAATTTCATATTTACGAATGTGAATCAACTTAGGCGGTTGTTATAATTTAACTTCTTTATAAATAGCATTTGATCAGAACAAAACAAACTCGGCTTAGCAAACTGTGTGACCAGATGGGAAATGGGAGAGCGCAACAGCTGATGTGGCGGTCGGCTGATAGACGATCATGCACAAAAATACCAAATTATGGCATATCAAAGTGAAAGAGTGACCACTTAAAGGGCGCACTTTTTAAACTGACAAAATCTTAAAGACAACACACACTTCTATATTAATTATATTAAATCATTTATTGCAGCGTACATTTAGTTTTTGCGTATATATTGTCCCCTGTCCGTCTGTACCAGCGTATGGCCATCAGCTCTAATAATCTGTGTAGCTGCAAAGAAATAAAATCCAATTAGATTTGCTTGAAGATAAGCTGAAATTACTGCTTAGAATACTTACAAGCTTCAGCACTCGCAAAAGCTGCAATGATTGCAAAGACAAAGCTGCAGATCTTCAGACAGTTCATGTTTATTGCTTGTTGATTAGTTCTGACAATATGACTAGCGATCGCTATATGCTGCGCTTTTATAGCTGCCTTCTACCGTTTCAATCAAACAGATCTCAGCTGGAAATTCCAGTATACAGCTAATCAGCCATGTTTAATAAGTAAAGCAAAAATAAAAATACCCAGCGCCATGACCGACAGCACTGATAGCTGTATCTTATACTTTGTTTATATTATTTATTAAGATGCGCTTGTCTTTAAACGAGGTTAGCCAATGCAAATAAATTTATAAATAATATAAATTGCATGCTTGTTTGTAATATATACCTTTTATCCTTTTAACCATTTAATTTTTTTTTTGTGGAACTTTAAATACCGTTTTTAAATAATCTTTAACAATATTTAAACTTATTATTATGTATGGCTTTTAATTTCAGCTTTATTCACGTGTATAGTTTTCATTTAAACTATACTTGATACTATATATTTTTTTAGAATTATTTACCTTCAAGCATTCTAGTAATTAATATTTTATATCTTGTTTATATTGTCAAGCAGATTAATTGATACGCAAAATACCAAATAAACAGAATATCTTTAGGAATTACGCTGAATTGCCATCCAGTTTTTAATTCCCAATAAATGACAAGCAAATAAACAACAACGCTGCTGATAACCATGTGTGTGTGAGAGAGGGAGAGATAATAAGTATACCTGAACTAACAGACGATCTTTTAACCTGAAAAATTCCAATTTGATAGGAATTTCCCAGCGTTAAACGCAAACGCAGCTACTATAAAAGATCATCAGCGTTCTCAGTTTGAATCAGTATCAATCATACAGACAACAATCAAGAAACAATATGCAATTCTTCAAAGCTGCTGCCGTTCTTTTGGCCATGTTTGCTGCCCTTGCCAGCGCTGAGCCCGTGCCCAAACGTAAGCTCTAACATATATATTATTATAGAACTTGATTTTAATGATTATAATTTTGTTGTTTCATTTTTATAGCTGGCACAGTTCTGGTCCAGACTGACAACGTTCAATACATTCGCACTGGTTAACTCTTAAGAATGTTCAAAAACTCAAATTGCTCGCATAAAAACAAAATAAAACTACTATGTTAAACTAAACAGCTAAATTCTATTTATTTATTTACTTATTACCCCGAACAGCTTTCAGATATATAATTAAATGCTTGGAAACATTACGAAATATACATATTATTTGTTGGAGTAAATATACAAGTTTAATATTAAATATACAAGTTTAATATTTAACCATTAACTACAACAATATCTTCCAGGAAATATTAATATCGTTTGTAGTTAGAAGTTAACCAAGTAATATAATTATTCATATTCCCGGAATATATATATTTCTTGATGCCCAATAAAAACCGGTTTACTGGCAAGGGTTTGCTTTAATGATTTCTCGGAAAGTTCATTCATAAAATTGAATATAACAAGAACTTAAATGCAATAACGCAAGCTTTAAGCAACGTAAATGTTAGCTAAATAAACAAAACGTTTGTTTTTGATGCATACATCTTTATAGTATATAGTATTAGCATAGTTAAGGCAGGGTCTAGATTAAACCTGCCCGTTTGTTATTATCAATGCGTAATTAGAATGATGCTTTAAACCGGTTTTCACATTAAAATGCTATCAGCAATGTTGACATTGTTGTTATTCGATTTCGTTATGATAGTGAGTAAATGGGGAAATGCCCTAGAACTGCCGCTTGTCCATATCTGTATCTACTATATAGTATATATATATTTATTTATATGCATTTTGATGGCAGTATGAAAAAGTTAACAGCTTGTTTTAATAGCTGACTTGACAGACTTACAGAAAAGTTGATTTGATGAGGGCTCATGGCCCAAGAGCTTAAAAGCCGCGTACATATTTGTCTATGTGTTGTACTCGGCCCAAAGAACTTTAAACAATTTTTGGCCCAAAAACCAAAAAACTATTTGACTGTTCTGCCAACCCAGCCTGGTGGCCATTGTTTCAGTTTGTATGGTTCGTTGGATCAGCAATTATTTTAAACTTTTACCGCAAATATTTCCTTGGCTGGTTTTACGCCTGAAATAAATTGTAATAGAAGTTGCCTGGTTAACAGCTTGTATGACTGGCGGCGACTTTGCGGTCGACGTCTCTGTCCATTGGCTGTTGGCCCAAGAAATTGGTAAGAGTAAGGCGTACAGAAGCGAGCGTTTTGGCTAATCCTTTTGATTTTCAACTGCACAAATTCCGGCTAACAACAATTTATGTGCCCTGCCACCCACCCACCTAACCCAACCATTCAGTTGCTCTACCAATACAGTCTTACACTCTGTGTGTGTGTGTGTGTTATTCTGTGTAGCAGTCAATAACGGGTGGCATTGTTTGCTAGTGCCACAAAAGCATTGGGCTCGTGGAATTTGCAACGTTTTTTGTTGCCGGCAGGAACCAGGAATCCAAGAATCCAACAATCCACTAACACACACACACTCACTCACACACATTTTCATGGTAACAGTATCAAAGTGAATTTGTGGGCACGTCGAATTATGATGCTAGGCAAATCGCTAGCCAATTGTAATTAGGAATTGGTAGGTAGCTTTCATGCCAGCTACTGTTGGTCTTTAGCTTTTATAGGAAATTAATTTTGCATCGGCTCGGTTCAAGTATTTCTTGCTGGGAAACGCGCCACCAGCACACAAACACACACATAGACAGACACACAAAATGTGCAAATTCCCAAAGCGCAATGCTTTTTTCTTTGCTCTTTTTTTTTTTCTTTTACTGTCTGCTGCAAATCGAATCCTAACTGACTTTGACTATGTGCTCCAATGCATTCCCAGAAATTCAGTCAAATAGCTCAGCTTTCGCATTGAATTAGACTTCAGACACACACACACACACACACACACACACACACATACACGTTTGTATAATATAGTAAATGCATGACGAGCTTTAAGATTGTTTGGGTTTTTTTCGTTATACTCTTGATAAGAATGCTTGCGGGCAAAGCCCAGAGGTGAAAAGCTGCAGCTGCGTTTGTTGCTATAAAAGCGAAAGCCAACTATTTTTCTGCATCAGAATTTGAGAGACAACGTTTCAGTTCAGATAATCTAATAATCAACATGCAATTTATCAGAATCTGTGGTTTTGTTTTGGCTATGATTGTGGCTTTGGCTTCGGCCGAACCAGAACGTAAGTATTCTAGCTTTAACATGAGCTTATTTCAACTCTTTAAACCAATTTTTTTTCTTTTCCTGCAGCTTAAGGCACTTTGCTGATACAAACCAAGAATGCTCAGGGAATTTTCACCGGCTAGATACTAGAAATAACTGTAACAAAGCAACTTTAACTCTAATAAAAACTTTAAACTCTTCTTAAAAAAATTCAATTGTCTTTTAAAATAACTACTAAGGGTTTAGGGTTTGAGGTGGGGATTGAAGCTAACTCCAAATGAGCTTTGGGTTTTTTTTTAAAAACAAATTATTTTATTTATATAAATAAACAAATTTAACATAACAATTTAACAAGTTAAATAAAAATCGACAAACGACAAAAAAAACTTTTAAATCCAACTTCAAAAGATAAACCAAACCATTAATAAACGCATTTCAATAATGTTGATTGTAGAGCAGGGTTGCACTTGAACAGGGTTGCAAGGTGCGTGCATTTCGTGTAATTTGACGACCCCGGCAGTCGCAAATGGTGCTGAACTTGGATAGTTGACTGTTGCCAATAAAAAAGGAGCGCGGAGACATAATCCAAAGTGTGCGTAGAATTGTGCTGCCATTTTCATAGGTGCCAAAGTAGCTATAATAATTGCTGTCAAAGGGTTTTATTAGGGCGCCCAGATCAAAGGGCGGTATCTCGACAACCGAACCGGGCAATGTTATATCGCATAAATTATCCACAATGGCATTCAATGAGTTGCACTTATAGTTGCGCCTCTGTCGGAAGAGATATGATACTGATACATAATCGAACTCGGCATTGCGCATATTGGTGGCATGCAACACCTGCAGCTCCAAAGCATACTTCTGAGACTCAATCATGTGCTCCGAGTTGCCCCACTTAAATACCGCCTCCACAAGGTAATAGCTGCCCGGAAACCAATCGGATCTGAGAAATGGCATACAATTGGGTGCCGCCGAGATTTTCAATGTAACCGCCTTGCCATTGTTCGATAGCAAGACCGCTGGCGGTACTTCATCATAGCAGAGCCATTGCAGCACCCCACTTCGAATGATATTGAGTGCAACACTGCGTTCAATGTTTATTGGCGATTGTTGTTGCTTCATGATTGACGTTTTAAGCGGAAAATGACCATCGACCACCCTGACGGCCCAATGTGCATGGCCCAGCACCATGACAGCGAGACCAATACTAAAACAAGCCATCGCAAAATTGGAAGCCAAGGCTTTGTCCAACATAAAGGAGTAGAAAGACCAGATGCAGTTGAACAGGAAACTTAAGCCATAAAGCAGCATTTTTAACAATCTATTGAAAAAAATTAAGTATACGTTAAAATAAATGCAAGAATTATTTCTCAGTAAGTAAATAAATAATCTTATGCAGTCAACAAAAAAAATGTGGAGCAATTTAACTACCATGCATATGTTTGGAACAGGTTGATTGAATTACTTTCAGTACAGAAGGCAAACAAAGATGAATAAAGAGTTGCAAAAATTGTATATTGCATTTAATTAGTCATTGATAGATTGACTGGTTGAAGGCCAAACCAAAGAGGGAAATTGAGCATTCGTTTGATAGGTATTAATAATATGAATAGGTCTGCACTTGAATGGAACCGTTTTGGTTCCATAATATGCAATACATACTCTACTTTATAGGCGACTGGGCAGTGCACAGCACACTGATAATATGCAATTGAAGGCTAACTGGCTGACAGGACGATGGCTGCCCTTATTCACGGGCCATGTGTGACATGGCCTTTGAAGTTTCAAACCCTTAATGAACCAATGCATTTTGCTTGCTACTTGCAGATGCCATAAACCCTGATGCGATAACACACACACACACACAAATTGATGAAAGGACAGGAAACAAGCACAACAAGGACAACAAACTGACACCAACTTAAATAAATACCTGGCAGCAGTGCATCCTGCTGCTGCCGCTCCTTGCACTGTTGCTTGCGTGTACAAAACTTTTTTGCAGGATGCGCGTGCTTCATAAAATAGTCATAATGCATGTTTGCTGGCTGCCTGTTAGTCTATTGCCTATTTGCCACATATACATAAAGCCCAAATCTAAATATTGTGCCAAGTAATTATACGTGCACAGGCAACAGGCCATCTCCCATGTGTGTGTGTGTGTGTGTGTTGGTGTGTGGGTGTGAGCTCTTGAATGTATTAGGGTGCCCATTAAAAGTTGTCGAGTCGCTGGCAAACCATAAAACTGAAATTGCATTGGGATTTGGCTAGCCGAGTTGTTGAAGTATATAAAATAATCAGCTGCTAGTATTACAACTCAGTATTACATTTAAAAGCTAGTCAAAAGCTGTAAAAGATGCAGATAACAATGTATGCTCTGACAGCTTCAGCTAGCTTACGAACTAGCAAACAAAAGGAAATTGGCACAAACTAAATTGCGGCTACTAAACAATTAACAGCTGTAATTGATACTAATATGACGTATGCCGAAAAGTATGCAATATTTTTTAAAGAATGTTACAGAAATTTAATCCTAAACTACAAGAAATCTGTATACAATTAAAGAATGCAAATATTTTCTAATTGAAACCCGTCACAATATGTTTCACCAAGTGATGTAGAAGAAGAAGACTGTTTGTTGCGGTTATTGTAAATCACACACGCCCACACAGACACACACACACACATACATACAAGCATAGGCTGCCACAACCGTCGCTTGCAATTGACAGGCTCAGGGTTATAAGCTGAAACAGGTGGTTTCCCGCCTTGCGTGTGGCTGGCTGACTGGCTGTTTGGCTGTAGGGGTTAATGGGGCAACGTCAATTTTACTGCTGTGCAGTAATTAAATTGAAACCACACTGTGCAAACAACAACAACGACGATGACGAAAAGAAAAAAAAACAGTACGCACAACATGAGCTTTCAGCTATATAGCAAACACAAAGCTAAACCGTCGGGGGCAGAAAAACAGAAACGAAGGGCCCGCAAGGGAGTTGGGTGTGGCTGGGTGTTGGGCGGAAAATGATTACCTGCCAAAGTAAGTTTATTTATGGCTGCGAATGCAAGTCATAAACAGCAGCACACACAGCCTGCAAGGCCTGGAAAAATGAGACAGCGAATGGAATGGGGAAGGGTACCAGAGCTAGTAGGGTGTAGCTGCAGTCGCCTATTTTTGGTAGCTGCTGCTGCTGTTGCCTTTGGGGTTTAGCATCAAGTTTTTGCCTCGGTTGGTTGCCTGTTTGGCTGGCGATAACTTTTGACTTGCAAAGCACAAATATTGTAGAAAATGTATGTGTGTGTGTGTCCCTGTGTGTGTATTTTAACATAGGCACAACTTAATATTGAATTTATTATAGTTTTTGCCCAGTTTTCTTTTTTTTGTGCACTGTATTGCTGCACATTATTTTGCACTTGCTGTAGACTCTTGTTGTTGTTGTTGTTGTGGCAAATGCTGGTTGGCGCTTTTATCGCATGCAAACTTCATTTAGCCAAGTTAACAGCTGCGTGCAATAAGTAACTACATTATGCCAAAAGCAAAGTTTTGACCATTATTTACGTGTTCGTTTCATGAACTCACCTTTGATTACAGCTACACAATTTGGCCAAAAACGAATCCAAACCAACTAAATAGTTGATTATTTTAAGCGCTAGTTATTTGTTAATCGATTTAAATGCGCTTGGTAGTTTTGTATGTGATATGGCTAAGTACTTAATAAATTGTGTTTTGTTTTGTCGATCCAAATACTTGATTAGCCTACTCTTTGCTTAGCTTAGACTTACTTATCAATCTAATTGACAAAACCATTTTCATACGTTTGCTTGAGGCTGTATAAAATCAATAAGACTTACGTAAATCGCCCATCTTTTTCAATACAAAAGTCATTTCTTTGCTGCTGCTCACAAATTCAAACATTAATCTGATCTAAAAGTATTTTTTGAAAGATTTAATTTGAAAATTGCAATTTTATTACAAACCTTTGACGTCTGCCACTCAACGCACAAACTATGTTGTATATGCAACAAGGTTTTCATGTTTTTGTCAACTACTTTTGCTATTTTGCACTTAAACGTCCGGATAGGATGTCAAGCTTGTTTTTCAATTTAAATTTGCTGCATTTCTGTTTAGTATTTTAATCAAATTAGCAGTTTCAGTTGAAAAGTCTGCTTCTTCTGGGATAAGATCAAATTGCCAAGACAATGAGTTATTGTGTTAAGCATGGACCGTAAACAGGTTTTGTGATTGTGACTGTGACTGTGATAACTGGATACTGTTATTGACCTCGTTCTTGACAGCGCCACTCAAAATGGCGTCAGTGGAATGACTGAAATGGCAACAAATTGCCTGTTTGCTGGGAAATTATGCAAAAATATCTGCAGCAAAACTGGCGAAAGAAAATGAGTTACATTTTCGGCCAAGACGCCAAGACGCCAAAGATTTATATTTGAACATTTACTCATACCGGCCAAGGCGTCCCTAAGGGTCTCTTGAGTTTTACTGCCTGTTTTTCTAATCCAACGTTGCTTGCATTTGAAATTTTATGCTCTCAGCTCATCATCATGGCTGCTTGGCCAACGTTTGCTATTTGCTTTGAGGAAATTGAAAAGAAATTATTATAACTTGTATTTGCAGTTGAGTTGTCCAAGAAATGACTAGAGAGTAGAGCTGTTGCAGAAGAAGGCGGTGGCGAAGGTTTAGATGTCTCCAGGCGCAGTTGATGCTAAAGTTTTGCCAAAGTCTTGGACAAAATGCGGGCCGAGAAGTCATTCCAGTTGCAGCTGCTGTGATTGTTGTTGTTGTCCCGACTAAGTGCAGAAATGTATGCAGAGTACGTGCGGAAATGCTTAAATTTATTCCCGTTACTTGGACGAGTTGATAACTTGGCTCGGGTTGCGCACTTCTCTCTTTCACTCTTTTTTGGGCATGTTATTAAAAAACTTTCACAGATAAGCAATAAGTTAGAGAGAGTAAGCGATACCGACTGCATTGCATGTTTGTCCATTTTTTGTTGTCTTTTTGGCGCACAAAACTTTCAAAATTAAAAGGATTAATACGAGGCACAAGTACATATATACGAGCTACTTAGTTAACCAAATAGCAAGGTAAGTTCTCTGTTTACAGCAAACTTTTTGATTGAAACTTTTGATGAAATACTTACCGAAGGCTGCAAAAGATTTACTTAGCCAGCAGTGGCAGCAGCCGTTGCCACAGAATATTTTAAGCATATTCAAACAACATATGGCCATAAAATAATCAATAAGCAAAGGCTGACATTTGTAATGGATAACTGAAGAGAGTCAAATGCTCAACTTTAACTTGATGAAACTTGTATAGAATAGTTTATTGTTAGGTCAGGAAAGTGGAATATCATAAATAATTGTATAAATTTGATGTTTTTAGCTTTGCATATGCCTTTAAAGATAATTTTTTAATTGTTTTTTCTAACAGACAATTCCTTAAGAATTATCAAACTTACTATAAAAGAAATAAAATGATTTAAATCAGTAAAAGTTACTTATCATACCCTCTATTTACTGACTGATTTCTACAGGATATTAACTGATCAAAAATTATGAGGGCGTGTGTGTGTTAGTCTAAGTGTGTGTGTGTGTCTGTGTGTGACATATGTTTAGAAAGCGAAATCGGAGCCATTTCAATCCAAGTTGTGATCTGGCAATTGACCGGCTGCCAGAGTTTCGTCTCAATGTGGCTTCGATTGTGTGTGATTATGACAATGTAAGCTAAGGGCAAGTGGATAATTTCGAGAGTGGAGAGTGCATTTGCATGCATAGTGTGGATGGCAGAGCGAAATCTAATTCAATTTCTAATAATGCCGTGGCATAACTTTTGCATTGTGCCCAGTAAAAAGTTTTGCACGTTGACTTGATTTCTTTTATAGTTTTCTTTTTCTTCTGCTTTTGTCAGCAGAAGTTCAAATTGAAAGGCAAAAACGTGGCTACTTTCAAGTCGAGAGAAAGAGAGAGGGAGAGTGAGAGTGCTTTCTATTTTCTTGTTGCTGGCAGAGTCGTTGAAAGTGCATTTGTATACAATACATTTGAACTGTCCAAAAACTTTACTCTACTTGCAATCACATGTGATTGTTTGTGTGTGTGTGTGTGTGTGTATGTGTAACAACAAGCTGTCAACACTTTGCCATTGACTTTTGCTGCTGCTGCTTACTTTGGCTAGTGTTATTATACTCTCTCCTCCTTTTTTCTAGTTTCTCTTGTTGTTTATCTGAAGCGACAAAGTTTTGTCAAGAAGTTGCCAAAGTTTCGACAGCGTTCTCAGCAGAGCACAAAAACTATTAAAAGTGTATCGAGTCATTTGGTTTCAGGGCTATTTAAGCCAAGCTTATCAAATTACAGCCAATTACGGGCGAGCAGCCCTCAAATGATAAACCATTTCAATGTTAAAACTACCTTTGACATACAACATTTCTCTTCTTCCTCTGGCTCTTTTCTTTATTTTTTTCACTTAACAACTTTGGTTTAGTGCAAAACAAAAATAACAAAATGAAATAACTAAAGCTCTGCATCGATGAAGATGAAGCATTTTGCATACCAACTGACCGTTATGCCAGGACACGGACACGGATACAGAACTTTGGCCATGGGGCAGGGCAACACAGCGGTGGGGTAAATATATGCACGCAAAGTGTCCTTGCTACGTGACTGACATTAAGTATTGGTATTGCCTGCTTCTGTTTCTATCGTTCACGTTGTTCTTACTATTACTAGCTAGTAACTACATTCTTCTTCTCCTACTCCTTACTGTTGTTGTTGTTGTTGGTACTTTTATTACTTGTGAAGCAAAAAAAAATATCATGCAAATGTCCTGGCTGTCCTTGCATAAAGCTCACGATGTGAGTAAGACCTTAGCGTTAAATGAAAATTGCTCTTATCTATTGCTAATGGATCCTCGTGCACCTTTTAACCTTTTTTTTTATTTGTAAAATCCTTTTAAAAAAAATAGAAATGCTTTCGCACTTGATGCTTAAGTGAATTTTTTGTGCACTCGATTCGTTGATAAAGAGCACTCAACGTTTTTTGGGCCAAAGCTAATCAATACGTCTTCAAATTCCTGGAACTTGGATTCATTTCCTTTTTTAACTAGTTCGACGTTGAGTTTGTGTATTAAATTACTTTAAAATAATTTATAAGCTTTAATCCTGGAAACTAATCAGACTTATTTAGACACACGTAAATACACAAGTGCTAGCAGCTAAGAACAATTGAAGTGTGATTATGCAATGGAATTTAATAATTCATTGCAATTATGTGTTTTAGGCGTGATTACAAATCGTTACATGACTAATAATCCGTTCAAATGAGCAATTAACAATTAATTAGAACGCCTTAGTGTCACACACACACACACACACAGCTAGTGCCAGAGAACAAGGAAGGGGAACTGAGGAAGAAAGGGAGACATAGTCAACTGGGTCTTACTGCTGGTTTTTGGGTAAATGTGGCAGCCACAAACCGCTTACATATTTGATTTCAAGATTTTCCACAACTAAACTCAACGCCCTCAAAGGAAACAATGCAACTGCTTAATGTAGAGCTGACACACTTCTACACACACGCACACACACATGGGACTTAATGGCAAACAGTCATACAAGTGTTTTTGCAAATCCCTGATGGCATATAAAAAGCATTTAATTTAAATGTTCTTGATATGCCTTAAAGTTAGCATATGCCGGAAATGGCAATGGGCGCAAATTTTAATTACGAAATTCGCACTTGCGACCAGTTAACTGGAAGAACAGTAGCTGCGGTTAGCGAGGGGTGAGGTTGAAGTGTGGTAGGGCCGAATGGTAATTGGGACTTTCAACGTCAAAACTGCGCACATTGCAGAAATCACACAATCACATGCACCAAACTTGGCGCAAGCCTATTCCTAAGTCTGTTCATATGCAGCGGAACTAAACACAGACACACACAGAGAGAGAGAGAGAGAGAGAGAGAGAGAGAGGGAGAAAGATAACGAACACTGTGTGGCACAGTGGTACAACATAAACGCTTAACTTTAACACATTTAATTGTGAGACAATTTTAATATTCAGTATGTTTTGTTTTAACCACATGTTAATAAAATTGTTTTATTATATTATTTAAGCTTGTTACTAAGGAATTAGTGAAAATATATTATATACGTTTCTACTACATTATAAATTATATACTAACAAATTTAAACATATAATATTATAAAATAAAAGCAACTTCTTACACTTGTCGTTCGCTTCGTATTCAGAAAAATTATGATTTTAATAAAATGCACATATTTAATGTGTTTTATTTTGAGTTTCCTTATCAACAGTTATAAAAATTAAGTACCTTTTCTTGCAAAGCACTTGCAGCACTGTGCGCATAGGCAATAGCCAAGAAGCAATTCACATTGTCACCGTTGTTTCCGCGTTCTCTTAACTGGCAATTAAAATGTTCATTTAGCGCATTTTCTTTGTTTTATGTATGTATGTATGTACGCTTGTATCTATAGATGTACATCCACTGAGCCTCTCTACATGTTTTTACAGTGGCAACCAAACTTATACACACTAACACATGCTGATGTGTGTGTGTGTGTTTATAAAAGTGGCAACCATTTACGCTTGTTTGCCTTTGTGTTTTATTGACATAATTGCTCATTATAAGTATGATAAAAACATATGCGAGTCGAAACGATGCCTGTGGAGCGGAAAAGTGCGGGCGTATATATGTATGTATACCGTTTCGTTTGTGAATGGCGGAGGGTAAGGGATGGCAAATTGAAATTTAATTAATCGTTGCATACTTTGTGGCGCAGCCATTTTGAGTCTTTTATTGGATTGAGAGTGGCTTTTGCACGTTTGCATGAATTTGATTGCATTTTATTTAAGTTAATAATGATCACAGCGATGCACCCAATAATTGCCAATTAATTTAATATGTTTAACAATGCACGCTTCAATTTCCGCTTTAGTTTGCATATTGTGCAATAAATAAAGAACAAAACAAAACAATATTTATTTTAAAATGTTCAATAGAATTGAATAGTTTGTATTGTTTACAATTTTGAATACCAATCTAACAACACAAACACAAAAAAAACATTAGCTATGCATACATATATGAAAGAAAACATAGAAAGAAAAAATATAAATAAATTAATATTGCACTAGCTGAGGCCGTAGCAAACAATTTATGTTCTGCCTGCATAAATAAAAGCAAAAACCAGAAACAATTCAATTCATTGGCTGGACACAGACATGGCACATTGCCTGACTAGGTCTGGGTATGGTATCTGGTCTGGAGTGAAATCGCCTCAGTTCAGAGCTTGGTCAACGTTGCCGGCCAGCAGACAAACTTTGTGCAAACTTGGCTAACAACAGAGGCAAAGCAACAAAAAAAAGAAGCTAAAAGCAATTCTTGTAGATTGTCGTGGCAAAAACGCTTTACGAAAACAAGCAACAAGCACAACGCACAGATACCCTGTCCATACCTAGTCGCCACCAAAGTTGATTATGTAAATTGTTAATAGTTAGATTCCACATCTACCCTCTAGTGGCAGTCATTTAGAGTTGCAAGCTAACCGCAGTTATTCAATTCAAATAGAAAACAAAATAAAAATACAACTCTGTGTTGCAGTTTTCTCTGTTTATGTTTCTCTCTCTCTATCTGGTTCTTGCTCTTGCGCCTTTGTTTGTTTGCTTATGCGGCTGCTGTTGCAGTCGACATCGACGTCGCTGTTGCGTTTTTATTACTTTGAACGCGGTCACAATGCAAAAAGCAGCTTGCATGCTCCTTGCTCCTTGGTTGCTGGCTGTTGGCTGCTGGCTGACTGTGCGTATAAATAATGAAAACGCAGCAGCAACATCCACAGGCAGCCTTGCGTAAATAGCTTCGCTGCCTCGTCGCGCCAAGAAGAAGCATTAACGGCCACACACACACACACACACAGAAGTAAGTATTAAGCAAAAAATATAAGAAAAAATAAATAAAGGGAGGAGAAGAATAACCGCAACAGCAAAAAATAAAAAATAAAATAAATAAATAAAGAAAAAGTAAAACTCAACTCTCGCCGAGTAATTTGGTGCAAAAAACCGCATTTAAAGTTCTTAGCGGTGCGGCAATTGGAGCACAGCAACAGCGGCAAAAACTTTTCACTTTGCTGTCAGTGTGTTAAGTGCACCCACACACACACACACACACACACTCGCACACACACACACAGAAACGCATTCGACATTCAGTGCATCAAAATGTTCATTAATCAGCTGAACTGCACATAAATACATACAACACAAGGCAAAAAAAAAAAACAAAGAGCTAGAAAGAGTGAAAAAGCGCAACACGAAAGCTCAGAGCTCGCAAAAGTTTTCTTTTTGGCTTCTGTCATTTCAATTCATTAGTAGCTACAATTTTATAAATTATGCAAATGCAAAATGCCAATGCCGAACTTTGCAAATGAAACAACTTGCATTAAAAATACAATTTCAGAGATGCTTGAAACTAAAACTGTTTCAAAAGTTTAACTATTACTAAAAATAAAAATAATTTTAATATATAAGCACCTAGGTGTTTTAAATATATATCGCACTTAACGCTCATATATATACTTTAACTTTAAAGAGTTTTCATAGGAGTATCCTTTAGTCTCTCATACTCGCATACTTTCAATAGTTTTTGCTAACATTTTCAGCTTTTACAGAAATTGTATTTCCACGCTTAATTGACTACCACGAAAATAGCTAAAAACTTTTAGTGCATTAAAATTTCACCTTGTTTTGTGTATTTTACGCATTTAGTTTGGATGACTATTTGCCAAGTGTTTAACTTTAAAGACATCTTATGTAGAGCTCAGACATTTTGGCAAAACTCGTTCAGAGATAATCTCTAACACCCAGTCCATGATTAACCAAACAATGCGTATTCAAGACAACTCTGACTGAAACCAGGCGACACTAAACTGAAGAGGGTTGTTCGAAAGACTATTGTGTATATACTTATGCAAAAAATACGACATTTTAATAAGGTAACAGAAAAAAGATTTATAGCACTTTTATCTCTATAAAGACTTTACAAAATTAGTTTTAAGTTGGTTTTACAGCAAATTTAATTCTAAATACTTCAATGTTAAAAACGCCAAGTAAAAACTTGCAAAATTCAACTATAAATTTGAATGCACATTTTTCTGCATGTTAATTTGTGGCATACAAAAACACACATACGTATATTTTATGGTGTTTAAATTTATATTTTGGCTCATCTTATCGTCCTACAACAAATTCAGCTTGCTCACGTTTTTATGCCCTTAACTTATATAAAATGCCAAAAAGGGTATAACAATGTTGTTCCAACCCTTGAAGTATGTGTATTCCGGCTGATCACTTCTCTTTGGTGTAAAACCGATAGATCTTTCTCTTCCCGATACAAACATGCTATAGATAACATTTAATTGTGCTTTTCTACAATAAGTTAGAATATTTGTTAAAGGCTTTTACAGGGTATACTTATGGCGACCTCTTACGGCTTAAACTTTGTTATTTGGCTGTTTTTTTGAGGCGTCTCGCTTGGCGTCCTTGTGTGCGCATATATGCGGAATGTCCTTGTCCGCAACAAATTATAACTGGCACTCACCTTAGCTGAAAAACTGGAAAGCTGAGAGGCCGGATCTGAGTTACAGTGTGTGTTGGTTGTGTGTGTGTGTGTTAGTATATAAATGAGTATCCATGCGCGTGTACTCATGTGTGTGTTTATTTGGCATACAGCAATTTATTTCTCGCTTTGATGCTCAACTGCCTGCTCCAAAGCATGTTTTCCCCACACTCATCCTCTCTCGCTCTCTTGCTCGATGTAATTAGCGAAGTTAACTGTTATTTTTAGATGTAATGATAGAGAATGAGAGAGAGAGAGAGAGAGAAAGGTGCGGAGGCAGCTGCAAATTGAGTGAGTTGGGTTGTAAGTTTGGAGAGAAATTTACTTTCATTAGCGCTTTGATTAACGCTTGCAATTTCACTTTGTGCCTGCATGAATATGCATGTTAAGTAATGGCACAGTAAGCAGAAATAAATCAGTGTAGTTGTATATTTTCGACGTTACACTGAGTGGAAAATTGTATGTCAATTGAATGCCCAGAAATCACTGTTTAAATTTGCATGCATTTGCCAAGGCAATCGAGTAGGAGAGAGAGAAACAGGTCAACGAGAGATAACAATATCAGCAGAAGGAGCTAAGCAGGAGGACAACGGGTGCAAAAGGTAACGGTTAACGCGCAATGGCCAAGAGTGCGACAGAGCAAAAGGATGGCCAGAGGCGTATGCATAAAACATAAGGATAACGAATGAGCACAGAATGCGAGAGAGAGGGAGAGAGAGACAGAGAGTCCGGAAACGGAGCATTGTATAATTAAAATTGCATTCAAAAGCAAATGCAAATGCGATTGTAAGCTGGGAAAACGCTTGCAGCAGTACATATACATAGAGAGATTAGGTTGCAACAGGGTTTTCTCTACCGACTCCAGGTCATTCTTAGTCCTGCCATTCATGATGCTCAGTGCTTCATTGATAAATCTACGCTACCTACAATCCTATTAGCCAGCATGCGCGCAACAAATTAGTGCGTTCAGATTTTGCGGATTAGAACCTAGTCCTAGTTCTTAGTGCACATCTTAGTTACGGCCCACGAAGAACAACAATGGCGCACATCCTGCTTAAGGACACATGGCACATGGCACGATATTGTATTTCATAGCTGGCTTGGAATTATCACAGCCAACTGTTTGGCATCCGGGCATCGTTTTTGTACGCATCGGATCCTTTTTCTGCAATTTATGCGCAAAATTCCATGCATTCTCCGCCACGAGCTGGCCGAGAGTGTGTGTATTGTGATATATTGTGAAATGCGACAGGCATATTGAATTTTTATTGAGCGTTGTTTGCTGCTGGCAAGGATGCGTTAACGTATGTGTGTGTGTTGGGCAAAGGGATGTAAGCAATGTGCGGCTTGTGAACGAGTTTTGCATATTTTGGTTCATTGCATTTTCACACCTAGTTTCAGTCGTTGTCGTTTGGCCAAAGCGAATGGGATTAAGCCAAAGGCAACAATGCAACACGTGCAACACGTGTGTCAACAGGTAGTTGACTAGAGACGTTGCAAGAGGCGGGTCAACTGCCTGCAGGTCGCGTGGCTGCCCGACACGCGTTTGACTAATCGAACCACTGACTCCAGTTAGTTGTTGGCTTTGGATAGGGGCACAACATTTATATTTGTCAATGTTCTGTTACAATAAAAAAAAACGTACAAAAAGGGCGACAAAAAGTTGTAAACGTTTAACTTTATTGACCACATCCCATGCACTTTTGTAGTTATGTTTTTTTCTTAAGTTTAATAGTGTTTGCTAGAGGTAAATAAACAAGAAACATTGATTAAGTTGCAGGATAGAAAACTTATTATTTATATTTTTCATACCAACTTATCTTGATAAACGAAATGTTTGCCAGAATTAACACGAAAATAAACTAGTGCATTTTTGTCTCCTCCATAAGTTTCCGAATGGTATCCGCTAGACAAGCACCCTTTACTCAAGCCCACCTGACATGTGGCACACGTGCGTTTTGAAAGTGTTGCAAGTGCAGCCAGTTCTAGTTGCTTATGACTGCGGGTCAGTTAATTCGTGTGGATAGACTAATTGAAATGCAATGTATGGCGCTGCATGAGGGCGCTGTCACAAGCTGCAAGTTCTAGTTGGCTATGATCGTAATGCGATTAGAATGAAACGAAACAAGTACATGTTCGAAGATGATGATGTTGATGACACCCGCACACAATTTAATGAACTGCAAATAAGTATTTGCATTTATGTATGTTTGTGCCACACAGCTGCTGTCTCGTCCTGTGGCACGTGGCTGGCGTTTCAATATTTGCCTGTTACACACGCAAACACACAGAGTGAAAGAGAAAAAAAGTAAGAGGCAAAGGGGCAGCAGATGAAGCAAAAGTAAAAGCAAAAGCTGGCAATGGAGCGCAACAAATCGCAGCTCAACTGCAGCTGCATATCATACTTTGCATATTAATGGCCAAATGCAATTGCAATGGCAACTCAGCAGCAACTCAAGCAACAACAACAACTAAACTGAACTGTGTGTAATACAAACCGCCAAGGACGATGAAGCGTCAAGCGCAGCATTTTCAAAGAAAATTTCACACAGCAAGCGGCAAGCGGCAAGCAGAAAGCAGAAAGCAGCGCATACTGCAAATGAAAAGGAAGAAAAGTATACAAAAAATAAAAAATTATTTGTTTGCATTCGTCGTCGTCGCCTGCCACGGAAAGCTCAACTAACGTTTTTTTTCCCCTTTCTCTCTCGCTCTTTTTGCACTCTTTTCTTAACGTTTTTGCTTCTTCTATTAGAATTTTTTTTTTGGATTTCATCTGTGTGTGCTGTGTGTCACCAATGCGAATTCCACAAAATTGCAATATCAAAGCAAATGTTGAATAAAATGCAAATGAATAGCAGCAAATTGAGAAAACGTTACTCAAATCGTGCTGCACAAACTCATCGAACGTTGAACGTTGGAAGCCATTGCGATTTTTTATGTTATGCAATGGCGTTACTTGATTTCCAAATGTCAACACACACAAAACACACAAACGTACATATTAAATGTGCAATAATAATCCACTTTGTGTGAACTTAATCATCTGTTGACCACAACTGTGTTAATTAGTGTTTAATGCTGAGGTTTAAAAGCTTCATTTTAAATTGCAAGTAGCTGGAAATATTATCAGCATTTTAATGCTAAGAGTTTAAGAATATTAAGCTATTTGCGGATTTTAAAATGTAAGTATTTAAAGCTCTTACATTACAGAAGTTTTACACATAAGAAAATATTACAAAGTATATTAACTAAAAGTTGAGTTAACAGTTATTCAAGCTACTTCATTAGTAATGAATAAAAATTAGAAACTAGCATATTCCTTATGTTTCAATTATATTTATAATCAAATGCTTTAAGCTTAATATAAAAATAATTAAAATAAACCAAATTAATTAAGGAATTATAAATTGATATATGCCAAGTCATTGCTAGCACATAATACAAATAAATGTAACTCATTCAACTTATATTTAATTACAATTCAATCACAAACAGGTCAAGTTATAATCAATTTGGTACTTAACATAACGAATTTATTGCAATTAAAACTTTTTGTTTTTGACCCAACTAAATACAAAATAGGCTTAATTGCAATTAAACGATTGCAACAAATACTTAAGAATATTATGGCTCTTAAGTGATTTTACCTGGACCTGTAACCTGTTGGCACTTACTGCAACTAGTTGAGCCTGTCCCAACTGTTGCAACTGTTTTGCTGCTTGACGCACTCCAATTAAATCATAATTTCAATTACATACTGCAAAATTAACCACAGAAAGCAACGGTCATTACACCGCAATGCCCAGAAGCAGCAGCCCAGCCAAACTCAACCCCAAATCCTTGCCACGCCTCCATTCCATTGCAATTCATTAACACTTCAAAGTTTCTGACCACACAGTGGAAGGCCAGAAAGAGAAAAAATGTTAGCAGCGGAAACCGCACAACAACACTTGAGGCGCTCGTTAATTTGTTAGATGAATAACAAGATGCCGCCCCGACGTCTCTGCTCCAGATATCTAAGCCTCGTGCCCAGCCATGACTCTCCAACCTACAGGACCCAGGATCCAAGCAGACTCTAAAGCATGTACATTCGCACTTTCTGTATCTCTTTCTTTCCCACGCATTCGAGTGCCCAGCGGCCAAAGACAAACAATAAGTATGCGCGAGGGAGAGAAATGGCTAAGCAAGTCAGAGACTTAAAGTTAATGGTAACGACTGCTAAGTACACTAATCACAGTTTTACAACAACTGGCAGTTGAGCAGGAAAAGTGACTCTAAAACTTTTCTGGGCTTTAGTGACCAAGAGAGCTAAGGAATATAAATAGATTAAAGTAATATATCGCAAAGATGCCAAAAAACCAACATACTCTGTCCTTAAACAGAGATATAAGAGTACAGGGTAAAAAAAAGAGTAAGCCGCCAGCGAAAAGAACTATTGTTCCGGAAAAGTATTCCAGCTAGTTAGGAGTATCCGTCGCAGCCACAGTGGAGCAAGCAAAAAAATAAAATAATAAGCAAAAAAAATGATTTCGCACAAACTTTTCTGTTAGTCAATCATTTTAATTAAGTAATTTTTTCGCCTACTTGTCGTAAAACTTTTAATAGCAACTGAGATGGAGGGGGAGAAAGGCAAAACAGTGTGGGCGTTTGTGGGTGGTGGGGTTTTTAGCGTGGGTCACTGACAACATATTGCCCGGCGGGTCGCATTTCAGCACGAAAAACTCGCGGGCACAACTGCATTTGCGGTTAATTATAATGTTGAGCCTGATTACATTTAGAATGAGCTTGAGAATGGCCGAGAAAGAGAAAAGTGGGAGAGATAGGGAGAGGCGAAGGGACATTACTGCAGCGAGTTTTGGCGGCTCTTTTCTATACCAACCAACTTTTGTCGCATCTAGCCAGCCTTGGTTTTGTGTTTTTCTCACTCAATTGCTGGCATTTCATTTAGCTGGCCGATTCGAGAGATCTTCTTTGGCTTTGTGGTTTGTTGTGTTGCCTGACTGTGTTTAATGACCTCATCAAAAGCCAATATCAAAGTTGTTATCAAACTTTTATTAACTTGTTGTTTTCTGCAGTTCATCATACAGTTCTTGTTTGCTCCTGTTCTTTGTATGCGCATTTGGCGGCTCGTGTAATTAATTAAGTTCTCTTCTCAGCTGTTTTTGTTGTTGTCCAAAAACATGATGCTTAATTTAATGCTTGCCTGCATCAGCAAAATCAATAAAAATAAGTTGTTTGCAGCTTAGAGGTAAATTCATTTTTCACAATGCACACAGGGTTTGAGATAGAGTTGGACATCTGCTCACCAGTGTTGAGCAATTTTATGGTGACTTATGTAATGGCTATTTCTCGCGGCAGCAAATTAATATTTAATTTATTTAGCCTTTATTTACTTTTAAGCTTACTTACTAACTCGAAGAATCTTTCAAAGTATTCAAATGTAAATATTTTGCTCATCTCTACTTTGAACAAACTCTCAAATACCCAAAGACATTGCGCTGTTGCAATCCATCCTTGAAACTAGCTAAACGACAAGAGCAGCGACAGGTAGCAGAAGCATCGAATGTCGCCTTGCTACAACCCTTGATCGGACCGACTATCCTTATTCACCCCTTGGCTCACCTTCGCATCCGCTGAACAACTTTGGCCCCATTCTAAGTTTGCCATGGCACACAGGAGAGTTGCGGGCGAGTGTAATGGAAGGTGGAGTTATCTCGTGCATGTTAAGTTGTGACGATGACTGGGACTGTGACTGTGGCACCATGTCCTGGAGCACACGCTTGATTTCCTAGCTAAGCACGCAAATGAAGCGTATACGCATCAAGAATGCCCCTCCTCTCCAACGGCTCCAGCTGCCTGTCTGCCAGGCTCCTCTGTGCGTTGTCCAGGACACTGAGCTTACCCGCAGGTTGCAGGAGAGGAAGGGCAAATGCAAGCTCGTGCAACATAGCAACGCTGCAACACAGCCACAGGGGCAGCTATACACTGCTAGCAGATCAAACTGTGTTTAATCGTGAAAATCATGGAATCGAACTGAAGTTGCACAGTGGTTGACAATACCAGGGAAATGTGGTGAAAAAATTTAACAAAAATTGTGAGAAACTTTGTTGGCATGCGCTTAAAACGTGTTTAGTCAATTAGCAAATCTCGCTTTAAGTTTTGAAACAAACAAATAAATTTTAGCTGGCCTTTATATAGGTAGAGAGATATGGAGTTGATGGCTCAGTTGTTTACCTAGTCTCTTCCGAATGGCTTCCACAACGTATGACGCAGTTGAAAAGATTTGGTCGGGTCCAAAGGCAAAGGAATACTATGGCCCTGACATGACCTTAGGAGAGGTGGCACTGCTCATACTGAAGCTACACTCCGACAAAGTGATGCAAGTCTTTGATCCAACTGGAGAGTGTCTAACGGGAGGGCAACTCTACGAGCAGAGTCGTCGTCTAGCGCATGCTCTTAAACATTTAAAGTTGCATCGTGGCGATGTTGTTGGCATCTGTGCAACAAACACAAACAACCTCACCGAAGTGGTTATTGCAGCATTGCTTAGCGGCACGCCCATTCATCCACTGCATCCGGAATTCGACAAGGGTGGGTCAGACTAGGTAGAAAGCTTTAATCAGGTTTTATTTCCACTTTTGCCTTGCAGAAACTGTGGCCTACTTGTACGAGATCACCAAACCGAAGGTTATCTTTTGTGATCTGAACAACTATGAGACCTTGGCGGCCGTTAAGAACAGTCTGAAATTTAAAACTCAACTTATTTTGCTCAGCGGCAGTTTGCCTGGAGTACTAAATATTCAAGATCTACTTGAGGACGGCAACGATGGCTACGATCCCAAAACGCTGTAGGTAGAGCTGACAAACTATTGACTTAATAAGAAAAAAATATTTAAAACTTCCCTTGAAAAGGTTTGCTTGCCCGCATTTGAGCGGTGACGACACAGCCTTTATAATTAGTTCCTCAGGCGTAACCGGTTTACCAAAGGGAGTCACGCGCTCCCATCGCAGTCTCTTGAACAACACTAAAATGTAAGTTATGGAATATTTTGCTTGTTGCAGCTAAACACACTAAATTTTCCTTGTCTTTGCATCAGCCCTCAGTTGTTTACCTCAAAGACGGTGCTGTTTTGCTTTAGTCCACTGTATTGGGTCTCCTGCATCTTTACGTTGCTTGCCTCGCTGGTCAATGGCTGTACGCGTGTGATCACCAATCGACCCTTCAGCGTTGAATACATTTGCGAGGTGATTTCGCGACATAAGATCAGCTTTGTATTGACCGTACCACATCATATGGCCCTACTGGCGAAAAGTAAGAGTCCCGATCTGATTGCGCAACTGCAATCGGTGCAGTCCTTTGTTTGCAGCGGTTCCAAATTGCCACTTCCCATTTGGCGTAGATTGTATGAACTTCTTGGCAGTAAACGATTCTCTGTGCTTTATGGTCTGTCCGAGATTGGCGGCGTTAGTAAGAATATTGATGGACCGTTGGGTAGCGAGGGAAAGTTGTTGCGTAATGTGCAGGTGCGCATTCTGGATGAACAGGGCAATGGATTGGGCCCAAATGAGACAGGTCACATTCACGTTCGTCTTAATCAACGCTGGGGAGGCTACTACCGGAACCCACAGGACACACAGACGACTTTGACTTCCGATGGACAATGGTTGCTGACTGGCGATCATGGCTTTTTTAACGAGGATGGTTGTCTGCACTACCAGTCACGTGAAACGGATGTCTTCAAATACAATCACTTTCAAATCTATCCAAAACAGATCGAGGATATAATTCTGCATCTAGCGGGAGTTCAGGAGGTGGGCATCTTTGGCGTACCCGACAATATATCCACCAATTTAACAGCCTGTGCGGTGGTACGTGATAATAATGAAGTGGGTCAGAGTCTAACTGTGGATCAGATTAAGAAAACTGTGGCGGAACATTTGAGTAAGGCATATCATCTTCATGGAGGCGTATACTTTGTAGAGAAGCTGCCAAAGACCACAAATAATAAGCTTCAGAGAAGCAGAATTTTAGCGGAGCTTAAGCTTTCTTCTGGAGTTACAAATATGTAAAATATTAATTGAATACAATTAAAGTTGAACTTAAATTGTAGCATAGTTAACATTAGACTTTAAAAAGTCTTTCAACATAACCTTAAGAGTTTAAATCAGTTTTATAGATAATTTACACAATTTGTTTTAAGTCAACTGGAATCTTCTTTGCAATTTTAGAACTGAAGGTTGTCAAACAGGTTCTTTGAGCCAACTTCTTCAATTGCTTTCATTTGACAACTACTATCTCAGCATTTGTTTAAACAAATAGGCAGTGACAAAGCCAAAGACAAAGAAATCAATAACAACCGATAACGTGTCAAGGCAATTAGCGACTTAAGATTTGGTTTCCTATTTAACGACTCATGTATAAAAGTGTTGAAAGACGCAATAAAACACTTAGTTTACTAGAGTTCGTTAAGACAGCAAGATGAACGAAAGTGCCACCTGTGAGGTGCATTACGATTGTACAACGCGAACCTGGCTAGGACCTAGGGGCAAGGAGTTTTATGGTCCTGAAATGACACTAGGCGAGGTTACAATGCGTGTGCTTAGTCTGAATGAGAATAAGGTGCTGCAGCAATGCGATATAACAGGCTCGAAGCTAACTGGCGGACAGTTGGCTCAGCAAGGTTTAATCATTGAGAGGGCTTTCACGCGATTGGGTCTACAATGTGGCGACGTCATAGGTATTTCGGCTTATAATACCAGTTATCTGACTGGCGTGACAATTGCTGCCATGCTCTGTGGTACGCCTATCAATCCACTTCATCCGGACTTCGATCAGGGTAGGATGACTTAACACTAAGCTTACACTTAATAATTATAATCATAAAACTTTTTTAGCAACCGTTAAGTACATGTATGATATCACAGAACCCAAATTAATATTTTGCGATGTGGAAAACTATGCGATTATTAAAGCTGTCAATGAGCAATTGGTCACACCTGCATTAATATACCTGGTCAACGGGCACATTGAAGGTGTTAACGATGTCTTTGAACTTTTGCGTGATGATCAAAGCATTGCGTTAGCTGAGTAAGTTTAAATTTTTTCACTTTTCGAGTAATATTTTAAACACTAGATCTTTAAATAAAGGTGTTTCTAAGGATGACTTCAACTCTCAATCTTTCAGTTATGTGCCCTGCCCTAAGCTAAATGGCGATCACATTGCCTTTATTGTCTGCTCTTCCGGAACTACTGGAATGCCAAAGGGCGTAACCCGCTCTCACCGCAGTCTGATTTGCAATTGCAAGAAGTAAGTTCAGAACTGCTTAACAAAAACGAAACCCTTATTAATCTCAACTCACTTCAAGTCCCAACTCTTACACGCGAGACACTGTGGTACTTTCATTCAGCCCTCTCTATTGGATCTCGGGAATTTACATGCTGCTGGCCAGTTTACTTAACGGTTGCAAGCGAATCATTACAAATCGATCCTATACCGTGGACTACATGCTGCAGATTGTTGCTCGTCATCGGGTGACCTTTTTGTTTCTAGCCTCTCATCAGATTTCACTACTTTCCAAATGTCAGCATGATGTCTCCACGCTAAGGTCGCAATTAGAATCAGTTCGAGTGCTGATTGGAGCCGGTTCGAAGGTTTGCAAAGCAGTCTCCCGACGCATGTACGAGCTGATTGGCAATACGAGATTCGTTGTGGGTTATGGAATGTCTGAGGTGGGTGGCATCAGCAAGAATCTGGGCGGACCGCTCGGCAGCGAAGGCAAACTAATGCGTAATGTGGAACTTCGAGTATTGGATAAGCTGAAAATGCCGCTGGGCATCAATGAGGTGGGCATCATCTATGCAAGAATGCGGAACAAATGGCCCGGTTACTATCGCAATCCGGAGGCCACAAAGCGTGCCTTGAGCGCCGATGGACAATGGCTAAGAACTGGAGATATAGGCTATATCGATAGCGAAGGATATATTTACATACAGACACGAGACTCGGATGTCTTTAAGTACAATAATTTTCAAATCTATCCGGAGCAGATTGAAGAATTCATTTTGGGATTGCCAGGTGTCAGTGAGGCTTGTGTCTTTGGCAAGCCCCATGAGATATCTAGTAATCTGACAGCCTGCGCTGTAGTTCGTACTCCTGATCCTGAGGGTCACAAACTAACAGCGGATCAAGTGAAGAGCATTGTGGAAAGATACCTAAGTGGTGCATATCACTTACGTGGCGGAGTTTACTTTGTGAATGCTCTGCCCAAGACCTCCAATGATAAATTGCAAAGGAGAAAAGTTCTCGAACTTGTTAGAGTTCTGGGACTAGAAGCTGAATAGATATTTATATTTAAGTTTATTATTATTTATTTGTTTGATTTTCATAATAATGCCACACTGTGCGTAAGCACAACCGTAACCGAACTAATACAAGGGTTTCAATGAATTTTAATAGAGATTGAAATTGTAAATGCAATGCCAAGAAGGGCTGATGAAAGGGCCTGCTGCAAATGGTTTTAGGGTTCGGCCGAATGACTGTCTGTCAGGCCAACGATGCCAATGACAAGCAATTTGTTATTTGTGGCACTCCTGTGGCTGCAACATTGTACAAATCCTACGAATAGACGAGCAGTTCTAAACAGTAAGTACTGCAAGGGGCAGAGAGAAAGAGAGAGAGAGAGAGAAAAACAACAAAACAAAATGTCCAAGTAACAGGACGACATAAAATGAATTGAGAAATTAAAATTGCAATATGCAATACATATTTTATTGAATGCGACACGACCGGTTGCAGCAGCAGCAGCAGCAGGTTGAACTTGCCACCCATTTGCCATTGAGGTTAACATTTGGACATTTGACAAATGCCAAAATGAAATGCCTGACCGAAATAAAAAATAAAACAAAAAAAAATCCAACAACACAACAAAATTCAATTTGTGCTTCTGACTATGTCGTTGTCCTGGCTAACCGAAATAGGTAGATGTCCAGGCTAACTAACTGTCTAACTAACTAACTGGCTGCGTCGTGAGGTAACTAAGCCATCTGGCAATATGTTACTGTATGCTGGGCCATCTGTGCATTGTGCAACTAATGCGGATTATCCAAAGGCTTTGCAAACTGCAACCAAGGTGTAAATTGGTGTGCCAGAAAGGGATTTGCATGGCAAATGAATGAATGAATGAATAAAAGCGTAGAGCTAAGAATGAGAAACGGAGTAAATGCCCAGCTGGCCAATGTTTCTTAACACTTTCACGAGCCTTCGAGCTCGAGTTCTTTAACAAGCTACAAATGTATACATATCCCTTATCTATACTATATACATGTTTTCTTAACGGATTTGCACATTAATTCGGTTTCAAATATTTTGCTACATTGCCAAAAACAACAAAAATCAAATGAAATACCTACGCCTACCCAAAGAACAGAATATATTCTATATATATGCAGACAGTTGCAAAGAAATGCAATTTTGTGGCCAGCAGCCGAGAAAAAGGCATTTTGCATTGATTTGCTCAGTTTGGCTTGGAATTTTATTAAATTGAGGTTTGATTGCAAAATAAAAACCCAATTTGCCATAAATAAAAACTATTGTGCCATTATTTAAATGCAATTTACCGAATGACCACCAGTTTTCAAACAAACCTCTACTCCTTACCCACTAAACCCTCGCTGCAAGCATTTAAGGCATTTGAGTTAAAAGTAAAGTAATATTTAAATGCCAGTCAAAGTATTGCTTCAATCGAATTTCGAAATTCTTTGCATTCCAGACTTGCACAAAATGGGAAAATAACGCAAAGAAAACGGAGAAAGTTTATTTTTCACCATTTACTTATTTATTCATTTTATTTATTATAAAAATAATTAGTTTTGTTTGTCGCACTACATCAAAGGTTTAATCAATCCTTATTTATATTAAAGTTTTATACTTATTTTATAGCTTTTTTCACTTCAACAACAAACAACTAATTAACCAAGCAAAAACCAAATTAATGCAAACAATAAATAGAATAAAAAATACTGGAATACTTGTTTTCAAGCATATCCGCAGCATATGAAACATGTAAACTTGTGGCTGTACCTGAAAAAAAAATACTGTATACAACATCTATAAAAATATAATAATAAAAATATGATTACAATATGAACATGGGTGGAAAAATAAGTCGCTTGCTGCGTTCTTTTTGTAATTAAACAACAAACATATTTTGCTCTAGGGTTGATCAGTGCAGTGCGAGTGTGCCAGAGAAGAAGGGAGGAAAAGAGAGAGAGAGAGAGAGGGATAGGGTGAGTGTGCGTCCTGTATGTGGCATATATATATGCATGTTTGTGTGTCCTGCGCCGCCGAGCGTATCCTGGCTCTTTGCACATCTGCCGTGCGTTGATTTCTGAGGGGTTGAACAACAGGACAACAACAACAACAACAGTGGTGGCGTATAGAACCGTTACTATTTGTTATTAAGGCTTATCAATGCGCATAGCTGAGCAGTTAAGCTGAATCCATTTAACGTCTACAACTTTTTGTAGGCTCCATGTGGAATTTATGCTGTCCGTGACATGCTCCACATTTCGCTTTACAGTCTGGGAATACGAAAATGTGGTCAACCATCGGCCAGGTGATACATTTTTCAACACACCCACACAACACTGATCCTGGTTGTGCCTATGGACGCTTTCGCCACATTCAAATCAACTTCAAGTTCATACAATTTTAATGGCCAACCAATGATTTAACTTTTGCTTGGAAGGGGGTGTGGGGGGAGGGTGTGTGTGTGTGTGTTGTGCAAGTGACTTGTGGTTATATACACAGCCACCCAAAGGCTCGTCATAGGCGAAGAGCGTGGTTAATAATTACCGTGTTGGCTGAGACAGAGAGAAAAAACCTTAAAGTAAGTCATTTATTATTGTTTCTAGCGCAAAAAAAAGGAGAGAATAAATAATTTTACATGGTTGTGGGAAAAACACATTTAAATTACTTTTTTACTATTACGATTACTTTTAAAATATAAGATCATTAAAAGTAGGTTATTTTCTATGAAAAATCTATTAAATATGTTTTTAAAATAACAAAATCTTGTATATTTTGTAAAAAATTGGAATGTTTTAACTGGCTTGGTATATAAATATTAAAGAATCTGTTAGTTTTAGAATATACTTATTAATTGTTTAAGTTTTTCTTACACCAAAAACTAAAGTATACCCAATTTCTTACCGTGTAGCAGCTGCGTTTTTAGCGTTTATCGCTTAATATCTTTGCCTTGCGGTTTTTTTTTCAAGCAAAGAAATATTGTATCTTCACACACACTCGCACACTCTCACACACACACATATGTTTCATATCTCAATATTTATTTGGTCTCTCTCTGCTATCGGATTGTTGAATGTGAAATGCGTCGAGGCATGCCACAACTGCCAATGAGGCATAAATACATTTTTGATTTCACGCACTTTTGATTGATGGAAGGGTTTGGCAATGGCCACAACAACAACCAAAAGCTGCGGGCGCCCCAAAAAAGATAAACACACACACACGTAGACAGAAAACTTTACACAAACAATAGATAAAAGTGTTCAAGTGTGTGTGTGTGTGTGTGTTAGACGGACAAAAGCTTACTGATAGCTGATAAGCAGAGCGCATTTGCATCTATTTCTATTTCTATTCTTTCTTTTTCTTTTTTCTTGAGCAACTGTCAAAATACATTCGAGCCAACTCATTTCCGGCCAGATAAGCCGCTAAAGAAGCAACCGCCCGCAATTGAATAGTTCTTTCTTTACTCATCTATTTGGCCCTTACTCAACTCTAAAGTCGAAGAAACTAAGTCTTTGGTCCCAGCTGCCGCATTTCTGCTCATTTTAATTTCCTTTAACTTAAAGCCAAAGCCATCCAAAGAGGCGACCAACAACAACAGAGCAGAGAGGAGAAGAAGAAAAAAAAACTGCCACCTACCCCTACATAGACGCTGGCATGTAAACTAACCCAAAGGACGCGTGTCCTGCCACATGCCACCACCTTCTCCTCCTTCTTCTGCCACTTTTGCCTACTACCGTCTGTCGCCTTTTTGGCCACGCTTCATAGCGCCCACACGGGTTGGGCTAAGAATGTAGATACTATATATATAATTCATGCATTTCAGTTGTTAGTGGTCGGGGTTTCGTGTTGCTGCCTCGGCTGCTTGCCACACGCCACGTTTCAGTTGAGCGACTTTTGGCTAATAGTTCACTTTTCATCGCCGATAAAGAAAAGCTGCAGAAAAAAACGGCTTATGGACATTCTTTCTTCCTAATGCACAGCACTTTCTGGGTATTGTTGGCGAATGGAAAGAAAAATATTTAAAAATATATATTGAAACTTATTTTGTTTGTATTCATCTTTCTTTAGGGTTAATGCAAATGTATACTTTCCTAAGTAACAAGAAGCATTTAAGTAAAATCAATTTACTTAAAATGCAATTGATACATTACTTGGATTTAACCGACTATAAAGGAATAATACGAATTCATTAATGTAAATGATATTTCAATATTGTCTGCATTGAACAACTTAAACATGGAATATATCTGTATGTATATGTAGTAGATATTATATACAAGGGCCACTTAATTACAGTTAGAATTGTAATTAAGTCGGCCACAAAATAGCCATCCACTTGGCCCAATATATGCCTAAGATGTTTGTTATAAACATAATTTCAATACGTGAAAAGAGAGAGAGAGAGATAAAGCGAGTCTCAAGGTCGTAAAATATGCAATATGATACGTAGCTGTACCTTTACTCCCTGTCCTCCCTTCACCTGCCCCTAACCCATTCCTTAGCGCTGCCAGGCATAAACTTGACTCATTTTCTCAGGGTAGAAGAAAATATTTGCAAAACATTATTTAACCCAGCCACAAGAAACTCAACTTCAGGCTTTTGATTTGCAGACTATATGCAAATACATAATGCTAACGTTTAGTTGTTGCTCTCTCTGTATGTGTGTGTATGAAATAAGTTTACAAACTTTGGAATCAGTGAGGCAAATAACAAAAATTGTATCTGCGCTTATCGCAGTGAGCATTTTTAAAAGCCAAAGCTTCAAGCTTAAAGCAAATATTTGTCGTACTTAATTTTTTTCTCTTTTCCATTCTTTCTTCGTGGAAAACTCTGTGAAGTAAAAGTCGCATGAGCAGCGTTTTTCAATGCATTTAATCACATCAGTATTTAATATACACAGATAAGATAAAAATTATGTATTCAAGAGGGTAAGAGTTATGCTTGGATGGATGTTTGCTTTGGTTAAATATTTAACGTAGCTTATAAATATACGTTTATGTGACAAATCAAAGTGAGATAATCACAATCCAGATCGAGTTGAATGTTTACTTTAATTATTATACCCATATGACAGTTTAGTAACCTTTGAGCTCGAAATTTATTTACTTGCAGGTGCATTTTTAGAAATACTCAATTCAAGTAATCATTGATTCCAAACACTTCTACACTTAACAAATATTAGATGCGATTTAATACTGACAAGAGCTTTTGAATTATCACAAATCTTAGCGGCAAATAAAGCACACAAAAATTCTGTTCAGTGCGTTTTTACGGCAAAACCAACAACAAATTGCATTAATGGCGGCCGTCGCAAAAACAAATTGCGCTGCGAAGATCCGAGAATGAGCGACACTGCATACAAATAACTGTGAATGCAAGAAACTTGTTATTGCTGTCTTTGTCTATCGCTTGAGGCTTATGGTGAGTCGCTTTAAATGCAACAACAAAGGAGTAGCATACTTTAGTATAGACTCACGCCAATTGTTTGTCTAACTGTTAAACTGTTATACTCAACTTGAAAACACTCAATGCAGGTAGCTTTTGTTATTTTAGTTGTAAATTCGTCATAATTTCGCCTTTTATTACAAATCCCTGCAAATGTTGAAACATTCAAAGACAAAAAGCTAAGCTCCACACCATGGTCAAGCAACTCCATAAATATTTAATAAATTTTTAAAACCAAACGATTTTCCTAAGCACTAAGCACTTGCCTTAGCCGCAGTTGTTCCTATTGCATTCCAAGTAGAACGTAAGGAAGCGAAGGCGCATTTAAGTAGCTGCCAACATGGTGAGCATCTAAATTATATGTAATATGTACCGTTAACTATGCACCGTTACTCTCTCGACATTGCCTGGCCATCTGGTTTGCTCTCTCTCCCGCTCTCTCTCTGTCTCTCTGGGCGGCAACATTCAATTAATTTTACACGATGTAGCGAAAATCCAGCGTGCACATAAAAAACAAAAACATTAAGGAAACAAAACGAACGATAATTTTACAACGCTAACACACATTTTGGGAGAGAGACTGTGGTGGATAGTAGAGTTAGGTAGGTGTGAGCGGGGGGTTAGTGCAAAGTGCAACAAAATTTAAGGCAAAAAACTACGTTGTAATAACATTTTAACGATATTAGCACGAAAAATGTGGCTGCCACACACAAAAGCGGAAAGTGGAAAGCTTAACGATGCTAAACGAGTGCAGCAAACTGTGCAAGCAATAGGAACAAACATAGAAAGAGAGAGAGTGAGAGGGAGAGCAAGCAAGTTAGACGATGCCATATGCAGACGCGACTAAGGAAGTAAGTAGTAAGAAAGAGCGAGAGAGAGAGAGAGACATGGAGAGAGATACAGCACTTCGTAAAGCAGAAGGCTGATAGCGGGCAAAGCAAATCTGCAGCGCAAATTGTTCAAATATTTTGGCTTTTGCACAAACACACAAAACACACACACACACGTATGTGTTGCAGTGTCTTACAAAACTTGAAAACGCGTTAAAAAAATACTCGCATGTGTGTGTTTAGACTGCTTTTGCTTTTTGGCCAACACAAGCGAGGACAAAGGACAACAAAAGCGCGCCGCATTGTTCAAATGCAGCGAGTTGTTACATAATCCACACACACACATACACAAACATATCAGCTACATATGTTATTCCTCTAAGGCCTCGCACACACGCTTAAATAAACACACACACACATACATACGTCTGATAAGCAGTTAAAATGGCTGTTGCGAAGAAAAAAAAGAGTTTTACGCCGCATTCTTAAAGCTCGCAACGCATTATTTTCCACAGCATAAATTTCAACACAAACACGCCACCCACACACACACACACCCACACACACTCGCGGCCCACGTTTATGCAATGTTTTCGCTTGTATTGCGTCATTGTCAACAATATTATTATACCCAGTGAAAATTTTTAAACATTGTCCTTCATTGGGGTATTTACAAATACAATAACAAATTAACAGTTTACAATACTAAGCAACATTTAACAGTTATAAACGAGTTAGTGGACATGCAGTGTTGGTAAACACACGTTATTTACAGGGTATTTCGTTGTCAAGTCATGTTTAATTTATTCCTTTAGCTGTTTATTTCGTTGTCGCTTTTGTTGGCTGCTACGTTTGTTAATATAAAAGCCGCTGCATTGTTAACTTGTTGCCATTGTTGTTGGTGTTGGTGTTGCTGTTGTTGTGTGGCAGATAGGCCACAGCGCAGCAGTTGTAGGTTATGTTGTTGGTGTTGTCGTTGTTCAGCACTTGTAAATTGTGTGATTTTCCAGCACAAGTTTAAGCAACAATGCGCCTCAAGTGAAGCGTGTGCCCCGCTCTCTCTCTCTCTCTCTCTCTCTGTCTCTCACTTTTGCTTCTACTCCCAAACTCTCCCTCTCTCTCACTGCGTGGGCGTTAAAACAAAAGCGCGTGTTTGTGTGTGTGTGCGAGCTACTAAAATAGTAAATTACTACAATGCACACAGTGGCGGATGTGTGGCAGCCAAAGCAGACGACAGAATCAACAACAATGCAGACACACAGGCGTGTAGCATACTTATATGGGCGTCAAGTGCTTGTGAACTTTGTTTTAGCTTTAGCTATGACTTAATAAGCAGCACTTGAACGTTTTCCGCAAGACAAAGTTAGCTCAATGTACGCTGTCAAGGGAACACTCCAAGATTGTGAAACAACAACAGCAAGATGGTACTCCCTCTCTCTATCTTCCTCTCCTTCTGTCTCTTTGTGGTTTGCATTGATTTCTGTAAAACTGTTCTGTTATTTGAACAGTTGTCCTCTTTAAACCGTTACAATATCATAGCTGTTCTGATTCGTCGCTGTTAACACCTTAGCTTTATTAGCATTATGAAATGTTAACATAAATGTACTCTCAGCATAATTGCCCTGTGCTATGTTATTTGTTATTCAGCAACACTTTAAAAAGAAACGACGCAAAAAAAAAGAAACTATATGAGCAATTGAATTAAAGCTTGCAGCAACGCGCTCATTGTATGCAGCTGTGCACTTTATACAAAAGCTTTTTGCTGCGCTATAAAAACAGCCGCAGGGTATGCGGCGGTATACAGAGAAACGACAAGCCAAAGTGTCAATAGACACAGGGAGAGACACGGAATGAGAAAAGGGTAGGGGGTAGGAGAGGTGGAGAGAGACGAACAACATACACTGATAACAGTTTAAAAGTCGGTGCAACTTAAGATGTCACTTTTTTCATGCTGCATTGACAACTGACACAAGGTAAACAGCAAGCGACAACGTTACTAAGACTTGTTGCTGTTGCTTTTGCTGCTGCTGCTGCTGTCGATGTTAGCGCTTACGTTAACGTTTACGTTTACGTTTTCTCTCTCTCTCTCTCTCTCTCTCTCTCTCTCTCTCTCTCTCTCTCTCTCTCTCTATCTTTGTGACTGCGCTTGTTTCTTGATTTCATTGGCGTCGATTCGCGTCGTTAAATTATTTTTCTTTAGTGCATGGCATGCCTTGTATACTTTTTATTTTTCTTTCTTCTTTTCGATATAACTTTATGATGACACAGAGCCAACGACGCCGCTGCTAAATGATAAGGTGTCGGAAAGAAAAAACAAAGTGCTGAAGCAGCGGTTAAAATAATAATATGCAATTTGAGGCGCCTTCAAGGAGTCGAATTGCGCGCCGCGCTCAAAATGATATTGATACACTTGCGAGAATATAAGCAAATATTCATTTATTGTTCTAACTTAGCCCCACTTTTTCCCCTTGCCTACTCAAGCTGTAGGTGTACAGCGCTGAATGAGCTGAACAGCAGACTTAATCATCGCTGATCTGTCTCGCTCTCTTGGTCTCTCTCTCTGTGTTATTAACTGTTGATTTGTTTTTCATTCGTCTTGCTGACACATAAGAAATTCACATAATATGCGCATGAATCAGTTTTGAGCTTTGTTTTCAATTAGTTTTCGCTTTGTATTTTATGTTGGCGATAAATGCAGGAAAAGTATGGCATAGTTAATTGTAAGCTTTTTGTATTTTCATTACCCCTTTTAAAAATGTTTTCGTTAAAATTTCTTACGTAATAGTTCAGTTATCAATAAGTCGATTTGTTGAGTACCGTTGTGTGTAATTAGTGTAATCTATATATAGCCAAAACAAATGCGCTGCTCATAAATTTACCAATGCAGCATATCGAAATAGTTGCGACATCAGCAAAAAGATAGCATTCGACTCAATTACATTCATGGACTGGAAAGACGACAGCAGAAGAGATAGAGAGAGAGAGAGCGAGGGAGAAGGGGAGTGAGAGAGAGCTAACATTAGGGGTGCAGACAGCTGACAGACGCTGAGGCATAATGCACTTAAGTTTTCTTATTTCAGTCTAGGTTCGGTTTAGTTTTTTTTTGTTTGGGGGTGAAATGTGCACGGAAGTCATGGCATAAGGCACACATCACTGCCAACGCTCAGACGTTTCCCCGGGGGTAAGGGGTACACTAACAAACATGCAATTGAGCAATTGCCAGAGCAAGAGCGAGAAAGAGAGAGAGGGAGCGTTCACTCGCGCCAAAGGCAGCTGCGACATTTTAGTTGAGGATAATTACAGCAAGCAAAGTGACGTGTGTGTGTGTTTGTGTGTTTCTGTGCGTACCTATTGCTGAATCCTTTGTATGCTTGGATTTCAATGCTGCCGTGCAAATTTTGTAGCAGCAGAATTTATGTTTATTTCAGTTGCAGTCGAAATCCAAACCATCCAAAGGCAGCTGCACTCGAGTTTAAGTTCGAGTTGTTGTTGTTTGTTTTCTAGCATTCTCTTTTCTTAGCAGTCTAAATTTTGTTAACGTGACAAAAATACATTGATTACATTTTTAACATTGCACTCGCTGGCTGCCGAGCGATAGAGTGAGAGGAAGGAAAAGAGCAGGGGTAAACACGTGAAGACGCGGGTCGCGTGCAGCTCACGTCTGCACACTTGGCACATTTGTCTCTTTTTCGACTGCATCGCAGCACAGTATATGCACGTAGTATCCAAGCATCCTGTGCTTGATGTTCATGTGCTTCCTCTTCTTTTACTTCTTTCGCTCTCTTGTTGGTGTTGTTGTTGTTACAGAAGGTCTTTGAACTGACAAATTATATTGCTCGCTCAACGAAATTCCTTTCAGCGTATGCACTCTGAACTTTCTTTATGGTATGTGCCTGTTTCACTCCCTCTTCCAAGTGTACCTATGTATGTGTTTACATTCGTGCGTGTATGTGTGTTTGTGTTTTTTCAGCACGATTCTGTTCTTTGAAAATAGTTCGACAATCTTGTAGCAAAGTTTATTATTCTTGCACAGCGACAACAGTTGCGATACCCTGCACTGCTCTGCTTTAAAGTAGTTTATATACCAAATATGCTTTAAAAAATACTAAAATAATTTTAAGAGTTAAGTGCAATTGACCATATATTAATTATGATTTTAAGTTTTAATGTTTTTCATGATAAATTAACATAATAGGGTATCTATTAGTCACAATCGCAAGCTCTTTCTCTTTGCTCATCTTGTATTCTCGCTTGTTTTCGATTTTAATTTGCTTACGTGCACACACACGGTCGTACAAATATGTCTGGACGATTACTTCACCCACAGCACCCACCCAACCCCCGCCAACACCGACACCTCCTCTTGCATATTGCTTTTTAACTACTTTCACGCACTCGCACTTGAGAACGCGAGCGTTGGCTTTTTGGTTGATTTTCGCAGTTGGCAATTGTTATAAAATTGGCAAAATTGCTTTGCCTTTTGAGCGTGGGCTGCTTTCATTGTTTTCTGCAGGTGGGCGACATAACAATAATATGAACTACGAAAGTTTCAATTGATTAATTGACTTTCAATTGTTTACATTGCCACTTTTTAGTGGGCCAGATGAAGAGCAACAAAACAACAGAATGTGACGAAAGTAGCTTATATATAAAAATATATATATTTATCAGTCTGATTGATCAGCTTACTTAATGTTTACACAACTGCGCTGACCATTAATTATTAACAATAATCTTATCAGCTATTTAGGTTGCCCTAGAAAGCACCGTTAACTTATCGAAAAGCAAATGCAACACAGCGGAAGCGTTTACTACACAAAAACAAACAAAAAAAACAAGAAGCTTTCAAAGCACACCTCGCAGTGCGACGACATACTCAATTAACATGTTCGCCAGCTATGCAAATGACACATAACGCAAAAGTGAGCGCCAAAAGTGTTCTTGTAATTATGCATTTAAGAAGGAACAGAGGCAGAAGAATAACATCAGAAGTAACAACAACAATAATAACGGCTGAGTAAATCACGGCAACTGAGACTTGAAATGGATGGAATGCCGCGCATGCCCGGAATAAGTTGAAGAAAGAGCAGAACAGCAATAACAACAATAGCAGCATTTTTGAGATCGCACCTCAGCCTCGCTCGCACGCACAGACACACACACACTCATTGTATGACTCTCTGAGCAGCGCTACCGGTTTTTAGTGAGCGAACAGCTGTGTCATACGTCACGGCAGAGCGTGATAAGAAACAACAAGAAAGCAGCAGCAGCGGCAGCAGCAGAACCAGAAACCACCACGAACAACTACAACAAGCCATAAGGCAAACAATGTGATGCATTATGCGAAACTTGTGTACAATATGATTAAGCCAGCAATAACAACAATGACGCGTCAGAGGGAGACTCAAACTAGGCGCAGCTGCGTTTGGGCTGATAGCGCCTGTGTGTGCTCTCAGGTAAGTCTCGTCAACTCTCTTTCTCTCTCCGTTACGCTCTTTCAGATGTTTGTGCTGCATGGCCCGTTGCTGACTGCTCCCTCGGCACATACAGCAAGCACACAGTCATTCTGCAGCGAACGTTCAAACAACGCAAACGCAGACGTCGCGATCGACGCGTTACATTCAATTCGTTCTCCCGGTTTTCTTTCGTATTTCGTTGTATGTTAAGCTGTTTACCGTTGCACAGTGTGTTACTATTTACTACATTCTTGTGGGTGTCTTATACCCCTCCCCCCACCAACACCCATCAATTTAAATAACTTCTGTGTTTATGTATTGTGTGTGTTTTGTGCTTAGTGTTTAGTGTACCATAATCGGATGACACGTGCTTGAAATATATATTTAACTATCAACATTCACAATAAATTGGGATTACCTCGGCTTTGTTTGTCGATACGAACCATAACAACAGCAATAATAACGGTAAGTTTGGCCCTGCCATAAATTGATGATTACAGTAAACACCCCCGAAATGATAACGATCTGGGTTTAAATATGCATTTAATCTTATAATCAATTAATTAAATCTAAATTATGTCTATTTATTATGATGTAATTTGAGAACTTAAAAGTGCTTTAGTTGTCATTTTGCGAGTGATCACTGTACTTGAATATACCTAATATCCACACAAGCTTTTTATTATGTCTGCTGACCCCAATTATACTTGGCGAGTGTCTCTGATTACGCATAAAAACAATATTTCGCCAGCTTATCAATAAAGATATAAATAAAATATATTTAATATACGCCCCCCGCCATTAATGTGAGACGCTATCATAACTGTAATTAACCGAGTGCATGAGCACCAAAAAGCTCTCCTCATGCTTGCTGAGGACTCGACAACTTACCTCAACCCAAAAGCTTTTTCCTTCTATCGCACTCTCTCTATCTCACTCTCTCTCGCATTACACTCAAAGCGCCATTTATGACTCAGGGATTTTTAACGTCTCTGTTTTGTGTTGTTGTATTTGTATCTTTATGTTCTCGCTTTCTGTGCGGTATTTTTTTTTTGTTTTTATCGTGTCGCATATTGTAGAGATCCCATGAGTCATCATTGTCCAAGCTCTGAGAAAAGTAACAACACCGCTACAGGAACAACCTGGGTTATTGTTAAAAGCCTCTCTCCGCCTCTTTTACACCTCTGTCAGTGCTTCTGTCAATTAATCAGTTTGTTTGTGATCGGAAGCTAAATTTGGTCAAGTAAAAAAATAAAGTTAATTCAAAGCTGGAATTGAAAATGACTCGATATGGTCATGTATTGGGGAATGAGGAAACTTAAATTGATTGAAATGAAACTATTTTAAACTTTTTTGAGTAGCAAATGACAAAAAGTCATAAAAAACCAACTTTTATTAATATATTTGTTAACTAATGGGAATTTTTGTTTTAATATCGTTAAATAAGCTTAAAGCCCTTTTACAGCTTTAACTTTATCAAAACAAACTATAGAAACATTTAAAATTATATGCAATTAAACAATTAAATTGAAAAAAATATATATAATTATAGCCTATTGGAAAAACGTTTTTTAACTGAATTGCAATTTGTTGCTATAGCCAAGTCGGAAACTATTAAAGTACTTCTGGCTAACAGCATTCGCGTTTGTGGCATTGCTTAAGGCCACACAGAAACACGCGATTCTCAATCAATGATTGCTCTTAAAGAGTTGGCATTTGAGATGATTGTTAGTTAAATAGATGTAACACTAACTGACCATATCAGGGCGTTGCTTAAGCTGATTACAAGGCGGCACCGAGTGGCAACTAGAGCATGCAACACACACACACAAGTAGAATGTGACAAAAAAAACCAGTTGGAAGTCAGAAGTCAGTCACCTGACTAACTGAGGCCAACACCGCACATTCACAATTGGCCAAGAGGCAAGAGATCTTATCGATGACAATGGTGTCGGATGAGAACATTAGCCACCGTTAGATCGGCACTCAACAAAGCGTTTCTCAATCCACAATCCACAACGATTGTGCAATTGGTAAGAGGAGAATTTATGTTGCACTTTAAGCCAAATTGATTGATTTTCCATTGAAACAATGTGTCAATATGTATAGAGTTAGGAAGAGCAGAAGCATTGCATATGGCCTTAACATTTAAGCCAATTGCTCGTAATTAACTGCAACAATGGCCAAAGATTGTAATGCGAGCTGACGTCTTTCAGTGTTGAATAACGCCAAGTGCTAAAAGTTTGTCATAAATTTCCACAATTGTTTATTTTGTTACAATTTGCAAGCAATAAATCAATTGCAATTTCGATATTGTTGCAACTTTTATGTGACATTTGGTATTTTCCATGTTATGTGACTTATTTTTCTCTAAACTTTACTTTTAGTTTGAATCTAGAGTATTTAATTTATTGCTAAAAAAATCCATTTTAACCTACTTTTAAACAAACATTTCAATAAATTGCTATTCTAAAGTGCCTGGAAATTGTGGTTACGCGGAATGCTGCAAAGAAAAAAACAAAACCGCAGTATGCATTTAATGTTATTGTGCAATTATTTAATAATAATAATAATAATTCATAAAAAAAAGTGATTTATTATTTAATTGTTTGTCACTTGAATGACGACAATTAATTATGCAATATGCCGAACAAAATAAAATTCCTTTTCATTCAATAAAAAAATAATTTTCTCTTTTGTTTTATTATAAGGCAATGCCAACAGCTGCCAAAACGAACAATTTATAATTATTATAATAATAATAACAAGAATACAACGATTAAAATTTATTACGCTCATTTTGTGTGTGTGTGATTTTTTTTTTCCAATATTTATTTGCCACTTGAATGAAAAACTGTTGCCGATTCATAATTAAAGTGGCGATTAATTAAGTAATTCCTCACCAAAACCCAACCACAAACAAATCCACAAAATCCGATTGCCTCAAACGTTCAATATAAACAATATTTAAATGACAGCAAATAGTTAAATGACAGCAAAAAGTCAAAATCAAATTGCCTACAGTTAAATGTTGTTTATTTGATGCTTTCTTTGTTAATAAAATATATTGAAAAACAAGCAAAAAACATTCAATTATGATTATTTAAAACATAATTAACAAGTTAAAGAATATTTGAATAAAAAAACGAAATAAAAACGATTTCGTTAGCAACAAATTATATGAATGTTTTTTTGGTCACAGGCCTTTTAATAATATATATATGTGTATAGTTTTTTTGTTGTCTTATGGTTAAAATGCCGTTAACTGTTGTTGCCGTTGTTGCCACTGCTGCCACTGTTGGCCTGATGTTGCTGCGGCGACGCGTGTTGCATAAATTATGAGGTAACCTTCTCTTTGAATGTCAATACTCTACAAGAAATAGACAGAAATGTCAATGCTATTGGAAAAGGAAGAAAGAAATTTATTGGTTTATACAACTAGCACAAATAGTTTTTGTGATTTAAAAATAATTATAATTAAATTCGTATACACAAGAAACAACTTAAAGGTGATTAATTTAAATGGCTTCTGAAGTTTTTATACAAAAAATATTAAAATTAATATTATTCATCAAGAAACTTTATTGTAAAATTGCAATAAATTTATATTTACAGGGTATTTAGTTGTCTCACATTAATCACTCACCTTTTTGAATAAAGCGCAATTAATTGGATCTTCTCTTGTCTCAATCAACACATACGATCCAAAGATTATCATATACACATATCGAGAATGCTGCTGACTATATATGTAAATAATATATTTACAATACGTTACCATAATCTTAACTAGTAAACCTGTTTTCGCGCCCAAACAATTGTTAGATTATACAATCCAAATCCAAACAGCTCTATTAGTTCGTGTTATTAACAATATTTGTTGTAATTTGCATATGAATTTGATTTGTTTGAAAACATTTGCTTATCAATTGCTTAATTAAAACGAAAGAAAGGAAAGAAACAAGAATTGGTCTTTAATTACATGAGACTCAAATAACAGCTCCAAATTTCTTAAGTAACATCTCTCCCTTTCTCTCCTTCTCAGTCTCCTTCTTTGTAAATGGCAATTTCGATAGCTCAGCGAATCGGAATGTGCATAAATTTTTACGCTATTAAACACTGTTTTTGTGGTCCCAGCTCAATTGTTAACACAACAAACGTGTTTAGGGTGGCACTGTTTTTATTGTTGCTACTGACTGCTGGGCTGGGTTTTTGTAATGAGCATTTGTCGTTATTGCTCAGAGCCATGAATCGTGTTTGTGCTTTTTCTTCATCTCCTTTTTTGTTGTTGATGCTGCTGTTGTTGTTTGTGCTGTACATATTTTAATGAGCTTCTACTATTAAAATTACTCATCACTGGCCATAAATATCGATTCGAGGCGTCGTTCTGTTCTCATTTAGAATCAATTGAAAATTACACAAAATTGCTTCGCCCGTTTGCTAACGAGCCGCATTAAATTGTAGACTGTAAATTAACACCACAAAATGCAAATAGCTGTGGAGAGAAAAGTCAGTAGTCCGGTCATTGCTTGGCTGGCTTCAGGGCACACACACACACTTTGTGGCTGGGGCCTCTAATCTAATTAGTTGAGACACCAGCAGCAGCAGTGGCAGCCTTAATCCTCATTTTAATTAGATTTTCAAACATTTTTCAAAAATATAACGTACAGTTGATCGCATAGCATGCGACAGCTAGATGGCGCCACTGTTGGCTCGCGTCGTTACACAGCACTCTAAACGCTGTTACTTTGTACCGCAATAGCTGTGTACTCGCTCTAGCCAGACACTAGCCGTACCGCTCTAACGCATAAGCAGTCCGCCTAGTTTCGGTTGTTCGCTGCGTCGCACCTTCATTCTACCAAGTTGACTCACTCTGCGCGTATGACTTGGCCCAGCTGTGCTGCGCTTCTCTGTACACAAAATCAAAAAGAAATAAAATAGATTTCACTTTGTTTTCAACGCATTCACAAAAGCTGTACAAAACTTAATGTGACAATTAAAGCAAACAAAAAAAAGTGTTATAGTTGTTGTACGCGCGCGTTTCGAAAAACTGTGAGAGTGTGAGTTTCGGGGTCGTCATGCGGCTGCCGCTGTCGCTGCTAAGCGAAACATAAAAAGAAAATTTTGCTGCTGTTTGCCGCCGCTGCGCCGACAAAGCCGACGTCATCATCCACACACACCCTAATAAACAGACACACACTTACACGACAGGCACTCATTGAGATTATTGTTGTTGCTGCTATATATTGGATTTGTGAATTATGAAAGCAATTTATCAACTGGCCATCGAACAGAAACAACAAACAGCAACAGCAACAGCAAAGTACAAATTAAATGCTCATTGATCGTGTCAAGAAGAACGAAAAGGAACAGCAACAACTGCTACAACAAGCAACAGTTACAGTACGACAGCAGCAGAGTCTGTATAAGAAGAGGAAGACGAAGCGCACAGCTGAAATTATTTGTGCGAAAAAAAGCAAATACAAATCTCTTGAAAGAGAGAGAGAGAGAGAGAAAGAGGGAAGGCATATTGAAGAATTCGCAGCACTCAGTAAACGAGGACTGGAGTGCTAGACGAGACGACTTCCAACAACAACGACTTGTTGCTCATACGTGTGTGTGTGTGTGTGTGCGTGCGACCTTTGACGGCGTTGGTTTCCCCTTAGAGAGGTTTTTTTCGTTTACGTTTTCGTTTTTGGCTTTGTGTGTAAGTACGCTAATAAATTTATTCAAATGGCAGCGAAAAACAAGACTTAATGGCAACCCGTTTAATTGCAAGCTCATAAATGTGTATAAACAAACATATCTAAGACAACAACTCAACAACTACAACCAGAAAGTGTTAGCAATGACTTTTAAACTGGACTGTTAAACGTAACACTGGCTGTTAACTCCATTTGTTTCGCTCTGTTAACGATTACTTAACTGCTTTCAATTGCCAATGCCAATTAAATATGGCTACAATTTTATTTTTGTGTGACGTTGCTTTTTGGCATTTGTGATAAGAAAGAATGGCTGCTTAAGCAATACAAAACTACGCCCACAGTTTGGCATTCGCTTGACTAATAATAGTAATTCATATGAAAAAAAAATATTCCGTTCTCTGCTTCTAACTGCTAGATAAGTGTATTATATATAAATACATAATTCCGCATTCGTCTGGTATCCAAGAGAGCGTATGACATAAATAAATATGTATATATATCTATAAAGTATGTATTTATTGTATTAATAAATTTTCAAGTAATTTTCACCTATGCATACAATAGTTTATTTTCAATTCCATTTGGCATTTGTTGTCAATCTAGCTGCATATTGTTTATTAATGAGTATATAAACATTTCCATGAAAATTCCATGACAAACAGTTTGAATTGCAGCGCTGTTAACACTTAACAGACGCGCACACAGTTTGACATGCGCTTTGCTCCTTTCTCGCATATTCTTGCTGTGTGCGGGCGATAAAAAAGTTTATTGTTGTTTCCATTGTCAACTGTTGTGGCTGGTCATTGAGTATACAATGTGATAAGGTATTGGATTCTGTGGGCGGGTTGTGTTGGAGCTGAACCAAAAGCTGTTTTCAACTAAGTCAAGTGCTAAACGAATAGCACAAAAGTAGGAGAGAGAGAGAGAAAAGAGAGCAGCAAACTTAACAATTCAATCAAAATTGCAATGCAGCTTTGTGCGTTCAACTAAAATGAATGCACTTTATTTATTTGTTTGGCATACAGAGCACGTAGGCTATAAAGAACTGGGTTAGATTCATTAAATTGTTAATTAAATCAATAATTACATCTTAACGAGTGTGTACTGTAGTTTTGTGGACAATTATGACAACATTTTCTCTTCATTTGGTTCGTCATAACAAATGCACACTGTACATTAAATTATTTCTTTATTGTGCAAATTACAAACGTGACATATTTATTCCACACTTGGCGCTTAATCATCCACACACACACACACACTCATACACAAAGCTTGAGCTGCAATTGAAAACGCGTTGCCTTTAAACAGTTTGTGAGTCACTGCGCTGCTAGTGTTTCTTTTTTTTTCTGTCTAATTGCATTTACTTTTGTAGCCAAGATGGAAACGCACATACAACTGGAGCTGCAACCCATCGATACCAAGCACAACAACAACAACAGCAGCAGCAACAATCAAAGAAGCAACAGCATTAGCAGCCTTCGTCAAGATGTGGATGCAGTTCTTCAACGGCAACTGGAACATACAACGAATAAACATACGATAACACCACCACCACCAATACGTTTGCCCGCATCTAGTTCAGGCAATTCGATACATGTGGTTGCCACACCGATAACGCCACAAACACCCAAACTGCCGCCACCAGCGACGACGGCTGGTACGTCAAGGCAACTATTCCGAAATGCGGCTGCCGCACATGGAGGCTTGGATTCCATGGCTCTGGTGCAACAGGAACAGAATTACATTGCCAGCACACAGTTGCCAAAGGTGTATAGCGATAATACCATGGTGGATGCAACTGTCTCGCGGAATCCCTCAACCACCGGCGGCAAGCATGAGAAAAAGATCGGACATCGTCGTGTGGCCGAGGGTGGTGAAGTGACCTACAAGAAGATACAATCGAAACAGATAATGGGCTCCATACAGTTGGGCATACAGCATACGGTTGGCAGTTTGGCAAACAAACCCAAACGGGATTTGTTAATGAACGATTTCTGGGAAATGGAAACGATTGCCTTTCCGCCCGATGGTTCCTCATTGACACCGGCGCATCATTATAGTGATTTTCGATTCAAGGTCTATGCACCGATAGCGTTTCGTTATTTTCGCGATCTATTCAATATTGAGCCGGATGATTTTCTCATGTCAATGTGTGCCTCACCCATGCGTGAACTCTCGAATCCAGGTGCCTCTGGCTCCATATTCTATCTAACGGATGACGATGAGTTCATCATTAAGACGGTGCAAAAGAAGGAATGTGAATTTCTGCAGAAACTTTTGCCTGGCTACTACATGAATCTCTCGCAGAATCCACGCACATTACTGCCCAAGTTCTTTGGTCTCTATTGTTTCCATTACAACTCGAAGAATGTGCGTTTGGTGGCCATGAACAATCTGCTGCCATCGGACATTAAGATGCATGCCAAATACGATCTGAAGGGTTCGACATTCAGGCGCAAAGCATCGAAAGCGGAGCGTCAGAAAGCGAGTCCTACATTCAAGGATCTTGACTTTGCTGAGCATCATCCGAATGGCATTTTCCTGGAAGCTGACACTTATACGGCTCTAATGAACACCATCAAAAGGGATTGCATGGTCTTGGAGAGTTTTCAGATTATGGATTACTCGCTGCTTGTGGGCATACATAATTTGGATATAGCCACAAAGGAAAAGCGAGAGGAGCGTATACGTAATGCGCGTGCAAAGTTACAGAGAAGAGAAGGAGGCGGCGAGAGAGTAGAGCGAGGAACAGATGATGATGGAACCGAGTCGTCGGATCATTTAAATCAACTGCAACCGGTTGCATCAAATGCCTCCATACCGGGCACCTCGGCAGCGGGCTTGAATCGCACAAGAAGCATGAATCGTCAACGTTTGGTGGCCCATTCCACGGCCATGGAATCGATAACAGCGGATCTGGATGCCACATTGGAAGAGGGTGTGGATGAGCCCAAAGGCGGCATACCCGCTCGATCCGAGAACGATGATCGTTTAATGCTCTACATTGGCATCATTGATATACTGCAATCGTATCGTCTGGAGAAGAAGCTGGAGCATACATTCAAGAGCATATTGTACAATGGCGATACGGTATCCGTTTGCCGGCCATCGTTCTATGCGAAACGCTTCCAGGATGCCATGGGCAAGCAGGTGTTCAAGAAGACACCAACATTCAAACATTCCAACTTCAAGCGTAAGACCTCAAACACGACCACGCCACTGCGTACGCCGCTTGCGAGAACTTTGAATGCGGCCAGTGCTGCTGGTGGGGGCAGTACTAACTCTGGCAGCGGCAGCAATGCACGTCCCGTCAATCTGAATATGCTGTCTGGCATGTCAACGCCGCCACCGGCCTTCGATGACATCTCCGAGGAGGATATAACAGCGGGCGCATCAACAACAACGCTGCAGCAACGCACAAACGGCACAATAACAACATTAACAACAGCAACACAACGCCTACAATCGCCCTACTCCTATGACAGTTCCATGCGTAGCAGCAGTGACTTTAGCGATGACGATGAATCCTCCAACAACAGGCAGACGCCACAGCATGCCACGACCAATGGCAAAAGCTCAACGGTTTCGCTCAACGAGCCTACAGAGAATGGTGGACGGAATGCGGCATCGTTGCAACGTACGCTGCATCTGACCAAGACCAGTGTACAGGTGACTAGTGTGGGCTACATTGCGGAGGGCACTGTGGTGCAGGTGGAGCCGGAGCAGGTGGAGGAGAAGGCAATGCTAACACCGCCAGCCTTAACGGCCACCACCATGGTCGAGGCAAACGGAAAGCCAACAACGTTCATCACCAAAACGGGGCACATTCAAGCGCCGAGTTTTACAACAACGTTGATGCTGAAATCGGCGCCAGAGTAACCATTAAATATATACACATATACTTATATGTGTGTGTGTGCGTGTGCATATAAATATATTTACTACCTATATCCACAGTTTGGTGCTGGCTTTTCACTTTTCCCGTTCTCCATGCCTGCCTTCAGTGTGTGTGTGTGTGTGTGTGTGTGTTTTTTTTTTTCTGGGCCCTGCGCTCGTTCATCTTGATTAAACAAATACCAAAAACGAATATGTGTATTCGATATTAAAATTTATGTGGCGCGTTTGTTAATTGACTGCTCTGCCAAACACACACCATACACCCACACACATACACACACGCACTCGAAAATCGTTTGAAGCTTAAAGCGCAAGAAATTCGCATTAACAACACAAAAAAACAATAAAACAATATTTGATTTTAATTTTCTTTTTCATTCCCTTTATTATTATAATATTTGTTCTTTTTTTTTGTTTCCTTTAATGCCTCTCTCTCTTTCTTAGTGTGTGTATGGCTTTAATTGAAAGTTTGTAAACCAATCTGAGAACTATGCTTTATGATATTATGATGATTATTATTATTATTATAGCAAATGTATTACTACAACAATATATATATTTGTTAAACTTGTGTTTGTTAACAGGAAAGGAAAGTTTACTGACATTTTATGTTTATCCATGTATTTGTATTAGAAAAAAGAAAAAGAACACAAAACAATGCGTTTATCTGTATTCTAGGATGCTACTTATTCTATATACGTACGAACAAAGAACAATAAAAAAACGAAATTGATTAACCAAAAGAAAACATGTGAAATTAAATGTTATAATAGACTGAATGCTAGAATTGTGGTTTAAAACTTTTAAGGGCTTTTTAGCCTTCAACGGGCTGACAAATATTAATTGCTGCAATATATATATATATATTTTTGTACCCGCTCGCTCATTTGTATTAAGCCCTTAGTTTGTCTCTTATTGTTGTTGCTGTTGCTGCTTTTGTGTCATAAATCACTTAATGATTTTCCATATTGGTATTAAGTACCGTTAATTTTTATCGCCTTGCAGCAGCCATATTTATTGTGCAAGCTAAAGCACAGCGCATTATCTTTCCCTCTCCCTCTCCCGCTCTCTCTTTTGCACGCTGTGACTGCGTGTAAAGCTCTTCATTAATTAGCCGGCGCCATTGCTTTTTATGCCGCCTCGTTAAGGGCTTTAAAAAGGGGAGCGTGGTGGGTAAAGAAAGGGCGGAAAAAACATTTTTACTTCATTTACGCATATATATAATAATTTATACAAAATTATAAACATGTTAAATTCTAACCTATTCAATGGAAAAAGTCTCGTGAATGCTTTTGAAAAATGTTGTGCAAACAAATGAATGCAATGTTTAACCAACTAATAATAAACTATGATTTAATATCACATAATGAATTGAATAAATGTAAACAATGTTTCAAATATACACGAAGCGAAATTTCGCATAGCTTTTGAAATGTATTCTTTTGTGCATTTTGCGAAAGTACTTTTAGCTGAAAAGTGTTCATGTTTATCAGTTACAAATACTGCAACACGTTGGTGTTTTTTTTTTTTCAACTGTTTGCTTATTTACAAATCCACGTTCATAGGTTTTAATAGTAATATATATATATTTTGGTGTTGATACACACTTAGCAAATATTTACGCAAAACTATAAACCAAAAAAAAAAACTGTTGCATACTTTGCAGCGCAACCAAAAATAAAATTTACTGGAAAAGTTTGCGTTTGGCTTTTTTAACCAAACGCAACATCGTTTCGCTACATTGTAATTATGCCAAAAACCCAAATAGCGTAACATAAATAAATATGCTGTTGCAAAGTAAAGCACATTTAATAGCATTTATAATAGAAAAGTTTATACATACATGTATATTTGTTTGTCAACCACATTTACGAATTTCCTCTATCCCCTAACAGTAGCAGCAACAACAACAACAACAACAACAATTGCAAAAGCACTTTACAGTACACGAAATGTGTGTGCGGCATAATTACTTTATTTCATTTGCATAATATATATTATATTTGTATATAAAGCAAAATGCTTTTTGGCCAACATTTGCATTTACACCGTATCAACGCCATCAGCCCTGCCACGCCCACTAATCTGTTTTGTCCCACAGACAGCTGCACAGATTTTGACCATGGCTTGGGCTGTGAAATCTGCATAAATACCTGGCCACAATTTGGCATCACATCAATTACTTTGAAATTATAACACAATTATATCTATGTACTACGATACTAGAGTGGCATAGAGATAGAACTTCTTGCCACTCTCTCTCTCTCTCTCTCTCTCTCTCTCGCTGTTACTTGTGGTCCTTTGGTCTAATTATGTCTGCCATATGTCAAATGCCATTTTGATAACACCAACTTTGCATTAAGTCGACGCCTCCAAAGACCACTGCCCAAAACACCAAATCAAAACCTTAGCTCAAAATGTCCTGCCTAGAGATGGCTGCGTGCAACACTCACACAAGCTAAGTAATACTTTACTTTACGCCCAACATTTTCATCTCTAATGCTTTCTGTGTGTGTGTTTGTGTTGCGTCTTAAATTTATTAAATGACATCTCTCGTTCAGGTCAAGTTAGTTGAACGAACGCACAAGTACACAGGACTCCATGGGCCTCAACCCCAAACAGAAACCCCCTCAAAAGAGCAGAGTTCAGAGCTCCGAAGTGGTATTACTGATTTAAATAATGATTTGTGTCGCTGGGCGGAAATTTAATTTTTTCTGCAACGGATATTAATATGTACGAAAATATTTCTATATAAACTTCATTTTATTCATTTATTTGCATACCTTGTGCTGTCTGTCTGTGTGTGTGTCTGTCTGTGTGTGTGTGTGTACTTGAAAAACTTATTCTGTTAGCCGAGTCAAAAGTTGTTGACATGTGGTATGGGCATTGGCCTTGGGGAGCGTTGATGGTTGGTTTTTTGTTGAAAAATAAATTAAGCAGGCGTCAATTGCATTAAATTAAATGAATTTAAAGCGTTTAAACAAATGAGGCAATTTATTAAATGATTGACACAACTGATTTGCATTTAATAAACTTCTCCCCTTCTCTCTCTCTCTCTCAGTTTGTAATCTGTTTGCTTCTTGTGGCCAGCCTACGGAAATGTCGTTTCAACGCAGCTACAGCAAGGTCTGGTGGGGCTCCGATAGCCAACAGATGGGCAGCAGTTTCACCAGCGGCGGCATCTACTCTCATTACAATAACAACTGGCAGCAACAGCAACCACAGCAGCCCGCATCTTTGGACAGCGCTTTGCAGCGTCATCTGGGGCAACAACAACAACAACAACAGCAGCAACAACAACAACTTGCTGGCAATTTGTCCAGCATACAGGAGGTGGATGATGAACAGAACAGCTCGAAGCTATCCTGGCACAAGCACGACAGTCCCGGCAGTCTGCGCAGTCAGGTGCGTTATCTTCTATATACTTCAACAGACATCATCACAAAGTAGATATATTGCGAAGAGTCTTTTCAATTTCATTACTCATCACTCTTTGAGTTATTGATAGTAAAAAGTTTTTGTGAGTGTTGCTTTAAACATTTTGAATTTTAACTTATTTGGTTGTAGAAAAAGCGAGATTTCTATAGCTATTAAACATAAAAGCTTTTAACTTTCTTTTACCATAATCTTTGACTAATTTCATACTTAACAGTACAAGTTAAGCTATAGAAAAAGTTTTTAAATAGTTTCGTTCACGAACTTTATTTCTAAACTGTTATACACAACACCTTTCGTAACTGTTTGCCTTTTGTTTTGCAGGACTCGGGCTTCTCGGATAACGAGGAACAGCATCATCAGCATCATCCAGAGCACAATAGCTTGACGACAACACCAAAAACAACAACAACAACAACAACAACAGCAACAGTGTCGTCAACAACAACATTTGACACACCCAATGGTTCGCCCACATCGTTACAATCGGTTGCAACACCGCCCACTGTCATTCGTCGCGTGGGCAAATCATCCTTTTACTCGCCGCTGGTCAGCGTGACGCGTCGCATATCCTTTAGTGGTGGCAAGCAACAGGATGAGCGTGAGGCTGAGCATGCAAACGATGATGATGATGGGGAGTTGGAGGCAAGCCGCAGTCGCCTGTTTGAGCAATTGGATAGCCTGCAGCTGGATGACGATAAGGATATGCTTATACAGAGTCCTGCCACACCGCCAAGGCCAGCGTTGCGGCGTCGCAAGCGCTTAATGCGCAACAGCAGCAGCAGCAAAACAGCAAAACTGGAACAGGAGGAGCTGCTGTTGGCTAGCGATATGGAGACACCACCGCCACCCTACAACAATGAAACGGCTTACATGGGCGAGGCACCGCCGCCTTACAACAATGAAACCGTTGTATTTGGCGGCCGAGAGGAGGAGGCGGAGGCGGAGGCGGATGAGAAGAAGCAAGAAGAGAAAGAAAAGGCAGATCTCAATGATACACTTAAATACGAGGCGCTCTCCCCGCTGAAGAGTCGTTTCACAGCGAGCACAAGTACGCCCAAGGCAAGATTGAAGTTGAAGGTGAGGCAGGAACAAAAACCGAAACAATCAACACAAGCCTGGCTCAGCGAGCAACGCTGGAACTGTGAACCGGAGGTGATGTGCATGCTCCAACACAAATCCATTGCCCAGGAGGCATACAAGAATTTCACAATTACCACAAGTGCCGTGGCAAAACTAATGCGTCAGCTCCAACAGCAGGCTCTGCAACTGCAGGCTCACTTTGAGCGCTGTGAGCGTACGCTAACTGGACAGATGGCCAGCACGTTGCCCGAGGCACTGTATGGCGCCACACAGCTGTTGACGCATCTGGATGAGTTCACCAGTGTGCTGGAGCGTCGTGGCATCTTCTTCAACGATGCACGTGTGGAGAGGCGTAGATATGAACAGCATTTGGAGCAGATACGCACAGTGAGCAAGGATACGCGTTACTCCTTGGAGCGACAACAGTATTTCAATCTTGAATCATTGCTGGACGATGTTTGTTTGTTAAAGCGACACACACTGATCACACTGCGCCTGATCTTTGAGAGGCTTGCGCGCGTGCTGGTCTTGAGCATTGAGGAGAGTAAATGCGATTTGTTGCTGCGTGCAAATATCAATATGGTGGCCACTCTAATGAACATTGATTATGATGGCTTCGCCTCACTCTCCGACGCCTTCGTCCAGAACGAGGCAGTTCGAACTCTGCTACTCATTGTGCTGGAGCACAAGCTGAGCTCGGTTCGCGCGCTCGCTCTACGTGCTCTGGCCACACTCTGTTGTGCGGCTGCAGCAATCGCTCAGCTGGGCAATTGTGGTGGCATCGAGATTGTTAGAGATATACTGCAGCCTGGTCAGGAGCGTGGCGCCATTGAGCGACGCGAGGCGGTCTCACTGCTGGCACAGATCACAGCCAACTGGCATGGTCCCGAGCATCGTGTGCCTGGCTTGAGAGCAAGTGCCGAGAGTCTGGTTGCCGGCCTGGCATCTCTACTACGACCCGAGTGCTGTGAACAGACGTTGCTGCTGTGTGCCGCCGCCTTGAATAATCTCAGTCGGATGGAGGTCACATCGCATTACTCTATCATGTCCAATGAGGCTATCTTTAAGCTGATTTCAACGCTTCAGCATCAGAGCAGCGTCATCAGCGTATTTCTCTATGTAAGTTTTTTTTTTTATTACAATTGACCCTTCAGTGTGTAGGGTTGCAAGCTCTTCGAGCTGTGTGTGTGTGTCTTGAAACTTAAAGCTAAAACATACTTTGCCATGCCTGGTTAATGGCAATTTTATTGAAAGCATTGCTTGTAGTCGCTGGTATTTGGTCGTAAAATTTATTTGTGCATTTGCAAAGCAATTTTTTTCCTATCTTGGCCACGATTTTTCATTTGCTTTTTGCCCAAATACACCCACACACACACACACACAGAGAGAGCGAAAGACTCCTGCTCATTTGGTGCTTTTCGTTTTGCTCATCAACATTTTTGTTTTTGTTTTTATCTCGTTGGTAACAGGAGCAAATCGTTGGGATGCTGCAGAACATGTCACTGAACAAAAAGTGCCACAGCCACTTGGCCAATGGCATCATCATAAATTTCATCACGTCCGTTTACCAAACGGAATTCTACAGGACCTACAATTCACGTGCCGAATGCGATGCCCAGCGGCGCAGCATTAAGGCGATACTCTACACACTGACCAGATTAGTCCACAACTCCCACACACTTGCCGCCGAGCTGCTCGAGCAATGGCAACTGCCCGATCTGTTGAGACAATCGTTGCTTGCTGGTGCGGCTGCCAGGAGTGCGGCCCAGTTGGATCAGAGCGGTGGCTATAGTGGCGACATTTCGCATCTGGCGCGACAATTGCTGCAAGCACATCAGCAGGAGCAGCAGATGCTTCTTCACTCAACGGCTGCTGGTGAGGCAACATTCAGTAGCAGCCACCAGACGCCTGAGGCTCAAGCAAGAAGGACAACAACAACAACAGCAACAGCAGGAGCAGCAGCAGCAGCAGCAGCAACAACAAAAACAATGTTGCCGGCAACATCGTTGAAATTCAATTTAACACGTCAGGAGAGTTTTGTCTAGTTTTTTGATGGTGCAATCACCCAGCAAGCAGGACCAACCAACACCCAGAGACGCTACCTGAATGGCTTGTATGGGGCACGTGCAGGTTCAGTTCGGACGTGCGTCAAGTGTTATTACTTGTCTGGTCACTGCGTGACCCGTTTTGTCCTTACTGCAGCAGCCGAGCTACACCTCTTCACCTTCTCTTTCACTTCCTTCCCTTTGCTTGTCAAAGGTAAACGAAGTAATTTTTATATTTCCGACCAGGCAACAAAAAAAACAAGCTAGATAGTAATAAGAAATACAATCTTGTTGTTATTTTTGTTTAGTGCTTTTGCATTTTTGTGTATGTTTTGCAACAAAAATTGCTTGAAAAGTGCAACATAACTTGTTTCCATTTTCCTATTACAACATTTATGATAATTTAAAACTCTTTTCTTTTTCTTCATAAAGTTATAAATGGAATTTGTAAATATTTTCATACGGCTGGCAAAAACAAAATACCAAAATTTATATCTTAGTCGATATTTGTGCCAAAAAATAAAAATAGTCTTTAAGCAATTCATACATATATTGTATAGTTAAACATTAACTCTTTACACTCGTCTGAGTATTACATTTAAGCTGAGCATTAAAAACTGGATCAGTTTTGTATATATATTGCGAATTTGTTTATTACTTTTACGATTTATTCTGTATGCCATTTAAATATGTGTGTATATATGCTATTCGAATAAAAATTCATTTAATAATATTACAGATACTCCATGCAACTGACTTTTTATTGACTTCATAATAAATTCATGCGTTGTAAAAGATATTTGATTTGATTACTTAGTCACAACAAGCTTAATACGCTTGATTTTTAAAGTTATTTTGAAATAGTTATTAAAATACAAATTCAAAAAATACAAATTCTCCAAGTCCATTCGCATTGCTCTTTGCTTATTACATATGTTTAATGCAAAAATCCACTCAGCACACACATACACATACATAATCAATATTGACTTTGGCAAGCAAAGCTTCGTTTGGTTTACATTTGGTAATGTCGCTAGGATGGATATCAGTGCTTTTGGTCAGCACTCAAAAGCCATTAGTAAAAGCCAAATGTGAGTAAACTTGCTCAAAGATTGCACTGATTACATCGACACCATATATATAAGTATATGTATGTAAGTACTTGGACAAAATAAGAGAACATGCAAATCTAATGCTTCTACAATGAAAATCACAGCTTACACATGCAATAAATACATATATATGTATACAAAAAAAGGGTGATAAAGAGAAAGCTGAAAAATGTGGCAAGAAGAAGCTGCTTAAATACACAAATACTACGCCAAATACATCGCTCACACATAGATACAAAAACACTTTACAAGCAGATTCTCCACATAAATTCCATTCAAGCTAAGATGTCAAAAAGTGCGCTTCGACTTTTAACTGGTTGTGATGTTTGGGATAAGAGGAATGATGTTTGACGATGCAGGGGGGTCAACATAAACAAGTTCTTTTTAGAGTAGATTGAAGTTATTTAATGTCGGCATATTTCGCATGGATGCGTCCAGAGTTTGTGTACGTGTGTCTACAACTGTAGAAATATGCCACACACACACACTCTCACACACACTTACAAGCATAAAAGTCTCATCTTGGAGTTTTGTAAGGTTTGTTTGCGTCATTTCGAATGCCAGACTCAGATAGAAGACAGCAAAAGAGCGAGAGAGAGAGAGAGAGAGAAAGGCAAAAGTGTTGCGGCATTAAATAACTTAGCTTGTGTAAGAGTATATACATATGTGTGTGTGTGTGTGTGAGGATATTATGACAAGTATGGCTGACATTTGCTATGAGTTGAGTTAGGGGAAAGACGAGCAAAGTTTAAAGTGACCTCGGCTCTGTAGGCTTTGAGGCACGTTTATCGTGCAATGAGCTTATCTATATATCTATCTATAGGTATACTACAACATAAACCAACAACAACAACAACAACCACAACAGCAACACATAATGGCAAAGCTGCGTGTTGCTTTCATGATTTTTACAGCATTTGTTGCGGCGCTGCGTCAGGAAATGCCTTTAGTGATTTCCGCCAATGGCCGCTGTCCCCTCTTCCTGTCACACAGCTAACACACACACACACACACACACACAATAACACACAGACAAGCAGCATATTGTGGCTGACACAGATTTTGCCAGTGTGTGTGTTTTTTTTGAGTATTTTTCGCTTAGTTTTTATCTCCTTGGTTTGACACTTTAAAGTAGCAAAGCTTTAGCCAAATGTGTATTAAAAATACATGGCTAAAACGTAAACAAGCCAAACGATTTAAGGGAAAAACCAAACTAAAGTCGCTAGTCTCTTAGGAGGTGCAGCGAAATGGTAAAAAGGCAAAAGCCACAACTTAGCGATAACTACGCAAAACAGTTGCAAAGTTTTTTGGACTATCAACAGCTAAAACCGTTTAAAGTTGTTGCAACTGGCTAGGTGCAACAATGACAGCAAGGCAACAACAACAACAAAAAAACATAGTGGCAAACAGCAACAGTCAGTGAAAAACAATTTGAAATGCCACGAACTGACTTTACACTTGTAACGGATGCGTTTAACAGATTGTGTCTACAATGCAGATTTCTAAATTGAAAAGGATGCGGCTTAAACGCTAAATAATTCACTTGTCAACTTGTTTTTGTGCTTCAAGAACTGCGCCTTTTTGTGACGAAGTTATGAGTTGAGTCTGTAAAATATATATTTAGTAAGTATAAAGAGCGACATTTTTCTTTGAATACTTATACAATAACTTTTAACTTACTTTTTTTTTAAGTGAACCTTTTGAAAAATAACTTTTTTGAAAGCAAATAAAACAGTTAAAGTTAATTTTTCTTTATGCTAAATGAAATAGATGTAAGCTCCTTTATAAGCTAGTATAAGCCCAGTTTACAACCACAGCTTTTTAAGTGGCCCAAAATGATGACAAAGCCATTAGGCTCACTGTAAAGGGATCCTATAATAATAGAGGTATATGTAAGTTTAAGTTAAGAGCTGATCAACTTGCAACAAGTTAAGCATAGACTACACACCATGAGATAGACAAGGGGAAGTAGGAGGTGTGGTTGCACTTAAGCGCAATGGCAACGTTTGCAGTTTGAAGCGCGTGTCTTATCAACAGCCACAGGGGTAACATTTCGGCTTGGCTGAAAACAACAATTAGGATAAGCAAAGGGAAGTAAAGGAGACGTTGCAGTGGTATAAGTCACTGGCTGCCAGGGAGCTTAAGCTGATGGCACTGTAAGTCAGACATTGAGCTACATTTGATGAGTGTAGAGGGGTGCAAAAGGTGTTGCTATGGCTGCGGCAAGGCAGTAAACGAGTTGTCATTATTAATGCCAAAGTAGCGACTTTGACACGCCCCCGTTTCCAACATGCCACTCCGCCTTTGCTGCTCTAGCCATAAGCAAGACCATAAAGCAGAAGCATTATTAACTGCCACAAAGTAGACAAGAGTGAAAATGATTTCGCATTGCGTAGTCAAGTCAAATTGCGTATACGCAATGTGAAAACACATACAAATACTCAATAAGAGTCTGTCCCCTGGGTGTATGTTTATGCTACCACATAATGCCATTGCTATTGCCTTGGTCTTGGCCGAAATGCGAATCCTTTTGGTATTATTATGCGATTATTAGCCAATATTTTATTTGTGCTCGTTTTTTCCATTTCTTAGCTTCTGTTGATTTTTCCCCAGCCCTCGATTGGTTGGCTTGCTGCGGGCTGCCACATAAATTTTTATTTGCTGCAGCAAAGGGTTGTAAGCAGCCACCATTATGCTTGCTTTTAGCTTTTATTTCGGCCATGTCGCCCAGACGTGCACAAGATGCGCCACGGGCCTCAGACTCTAAAACAGTCTGTGGCAAGGGGGATTGGGTGAAAATTTATGGCCACAAATTGATTGCAAGTGCATAAAATGTATGCCAGTTGGTGTTTGAATTGAAGTTGGCATTCGTAGTGGAAGGAGATTAAAGTTTAAGCCAATCCAGCATAAGCATAAAATCTGCCAAAAGGCTTTTAGCAGCAAAGACAGTGAATGATTCTCCCAAAGGGTTAAAACATTTTCGTAAACAGCTATAGGAAACTTAGAACTTAGCTTTAAACACGTTGATGGATAATACAATTCATAAAATTCCTGCTAGTCAAACTCTTTAATACCAAAAAAAAAAAATAGCGTCTGCAGGTGAACAACAGACAGCCATTTATGCTTGTTTGTCGACGATTGGCATTAGACAATAGAGATGTAGGAAAATAGAGTTTTCCACAGACAATAAAACAAATGCAAATGCTGTTTGAATCTGTAAACGTCTAAACAAAATATGGTACAGAAATATGGGCCAAGCTTTGGCGCCATTTACCGTTTAAACATTGGCATATTGGCATGCTAACTTTAACTTGGCCACAAAACAATCAAAATTGTTGACCGCAATGCGCAGCGATTGGTTACCAACGGTTTTTCGGTTGGGTTTTGGCTTTGCGGTTTACTAAAACGTCGAGTACAAGAAGGGCATGCAAAATGTTTGAAACAAGTCAGTGTGGGAATTGTGGGTGGTGGTGGTGTTGGTGTTGGTATTGCTGTGAGTGGTGCGGGTGTCAAACGATTTGCCGCTTGTTAGTTTTGGCCAACAGCAAACACAAACACACACACACAGAGACAAAGACATGAATCGTTTTCGTTCTGTAGCAATTTTGAGAATAAAAAATAAATAAAAATAATAATAAAAAGCGAAATAGTAAAATGCATCATGAGCATCAAACAAAAGTGTACAAACTATAAAACAGAAAATGTTGCATTTCAGTCTTTTCACACTCTGTTCCTTGCTATCTTCTATCACTTGTCAATGGCAAATGTGGTTACACTACATAGAACATAGAAAAGAGGAAGAACGAAGAGAAACTTGTTGTGGCTGCTGTTGCTTTTATATCTCAGACCCAGCTGGCTAACGGATAGTTGTAGTCGTAGTTGTTGTTTCTTTTGTAGATGGAATTGACACATTGAGCGATGAGCTCTGGTTAATGTGGCTGGTAGCAGCAGACAAAACACCAAACTCACATAATTGCTAAGGACTACATTAGAATATTGCTTGTGCAATAGATTCGGGCATCTCTCTACTTTCGGTTGTATGCTGTTCGCACACATTCAGCATCATTTGGCTTCAATATGCTTCATGCATGTAACCACAAGCTTCAAGTAGTGTACAACATCAAGATGCTAGCTAGAGGCGGTTGTGATGCACATCTTTCACTTAACCGACAAGCAGACGAGTTCCAAACTATTATTGCACAAGTTGGCTTTTGTAGAATGATGAAAAGTTTTATTTAGATAAAAACCTAAGCTAGCATTGCCAAAAACTAAGGTACATTTCATAAACTGTGACAGATATATGGAAAGCAAACGCCACAATGATCTGCTCTTGTTAGCTAGAAGTGTTAGGTTGAAGGGTTCATAAAATATTCTCTAAAAAGATTTTTATGATAGACTTTAGTAATAAATTGCGATGGTAAACGCTTAACAGATACTTATATCAGACAGCGATTGAGACAAGGATCAAGCTATTAGAATAGAGAGAAAGGTAGCAAGTAAAGCTACAGTTGAGTTAAAAGTAAAAGTAACTAAGCAAAACACCAAACAAATAGCCAAAAGAAGCCAAAGGTAATGCTAAAATTAAGCATTTGCATAGCACATTAAATTGTATTCTATCTCAATTAGATGCCGCTGATGCTGATGCTGCCCAATGTTGCTGTTAAAATGGCCAGAGTCATTAGACTGCGTTGCAGATGCACACGAAAAGTTCAAAAAGGTTTAAAGTGTGCCAGCAAAAACAACGAAAAAAAAAAATTGTAGATGGAAAGAATAGAGTCAGTTTCAGTGGCAACTGACAACTGGCATGTGGCATGTGGCACGTGGCACGTGGCTAACGTTTTTCCTGCTTGGCGGCAAACAATGAATGCTCTTGCTTTTACTGCTCCGAAAGTATTTGCAAATGATTTCTTTCTTTTCTATACTATGCCTTTGGCACAACACTTTTACGTTTTTGTTTTGGCCAAGTGCAGCACAAATATTTGCGCAGGCTTTTAGCCAATTCACTTAAATCGATTGCGTGCACATTAGAAAGAGTACCTAAAATTAATTACATAATTAGCAGTTTGCCCAAAGCAGACGAGGATACGTGGACAGTTTCATTTGTCAAATGCAAACAATTCTCATCGCTTGATGGCAATTTAAGTGAGCTGCTGCCGCTGCTGTTGCCGCTGTTGCTGGCCAACAAATACAAAAGCGATGGCATGTAATGAAAACTAACAAACATTTGGGCTACCCAGTCACAAGAACACACACACACACACACACACATACATACATTTAGAAATCCACCACACGGCACGTAGTCGGCTTCCGAGCTTTTGACAGCTGATGCTGATGACGGACGTGACAGCTGCACAATGGAGAACAGACCCTAAAAGCCGCCGACGCCGCCCAAAAAAGAAAAAGAACTGGAATAAGGCAACAAAACTGAATACCGTATTTGAAAATAAATAAATACATTTCGTTGTGCCAGAAAAAAAAAACTGGGTGAAAAATGTAAAAAAAATAAAAATGCTAAAAGTTCAAATTGTGCTTAGTTTGTTGGTCAAACAAACAACAGGAAAAAAAATCGTTGTATATAAAGTATGAATATGTTAAGAGTCTTTGGATCAAGGATACCCTGTCCAAAAGTACTTACACTATTTACTTCATTAAGCTTAAGATTTCCTCTTTGTTCATTATTATTTTAAATAATTTTATTTTATATTTGTTAATTATTATATTTATTACTTATTGAAGGTATTCAAAATTCGTCTATTACAATTCTTAATCTTAATTTTTTTTTAGGTTGTTATTCTTTTAGTGTTCTTTTTTTTTACTACTCTTTTTGTAGATGAAAGATTACTGGACCAAGGGTGTTAGGCTGTCTACGTGCATATATACAGGCAGGCTGGCAGCTTTTTATGCATATGATGTATGTGTGTGTGTGTGTGTGTGTGTGGTCAAGCACAGGTGGTCAACATCAGCAGCATCAGCATGAGCAGCATGAGCAGCAGCAACAGTAAGCAAATGATGTCAGCCATTACAATGCATGAGTCAAAAGTTGAATTTTAATCAAAAAAAGCGCAAAGTCCAGGCCCAAAAGAAAAGTGACCCCACACACACACAGAAACACACACCAGCTGTGTGTATGTGCTTGTAGAGGCTGGCATGATTAATGAGACAGTGTTGAACATTTGCTTGACATGACCTGCCCCTGACTACAAACACACACGAAGAGGGAAAGTAAGAGACAGCTGTCGCCTGAGCTTCCCTTTTTTGAAACGAAAGTTCGGAATGTCTTTTTGTTACATTTGCCTTAGCATTTTTACAATGCCTGCTGGAACAATTGTGCAATTTGTTCGGATGGCCTTCGGCACTTTTGTCAATTGTTCAATAATTGAAATTTATGAAATATGCGCTTAGCTATGACCTTGCTGACCACAGCGCCCATTGGGGTGAAATTCAATGCGCTAACAAATATTTAGCTAACCCAAATGTTCAATAAAAAAAGGCAAGCAAACGAGTCAACACAAATAGAATTGAAATAAAACAAGGCCTCATCTCAAATTTCCCACAACATGCATTAAACTTTAATGTGTGTGTGTGAGTGTGTGTAATTTAAGTTGAACTTAGTTGAAAATAACATAGCGAGCCTTCAACGGTCAAAGTTTCGTTTTTTACATATCAATTTTATAACCTTGGCCGAAAAAAAAACAACTACACATATGTATAAAGAAAAGAAACGTGAAATATCATAAAATAGAAAATGAAAATAGAGCGCCATAGTTTAAGAGAGGTGGGGTAATCAAGGGGTAGGTAGTTGCAGAGAGACTTGTGAAATCGAAGCTTGATAATATATTTTGCTGCCATTCCAAGCGATTTCTCTCGTGCGGCGTAGTACATTTATTACTTATGCTAAGGAGCAGCCAGGACCACAGACAGTGTGTGTGTGTGTGTATGGGTGGGTGTGTAAATTCCCATGCATGTGGCTGGCAGCTGCCGGTGTTTGGGGAACTGAAACTTGCATGCTTCGGATTATATATGAGTTCGATTATTTCAAGTTACGTTGCTTAAATGGCAGCCAGCGCACAACTTGGCAGTTGCCAGCAGACGTGTGGGTGCTGCAGGGGGGGAAAGTGAGGCTAGCAATGTGTGCAGCAGTCAGCAGAAGAAGCAACAACATAAAGAATCCAGCAGCATTCGACCTTGTTGGAAATTTTATATTGGAAAATCGTTATATATAGTAGTATATATATATATCGAATGCCTTAATTTGTTTGCGAGTGCGCATTCGAGTAGAAATTATTGCTAAAGCATAATGGTTAAGAAATTAATATTTCTATCTTTATGAGCACAAAAATGTTGCACATCAACTTGAGAAATAAATTAGCCAAAAATATTTGTGCTTAGTTTTGTATTTGATACTTTTTTTTTATTCCATTGAAGAGAGAAGAGAACACATTTTTGATTGCCACTTTTCATATAAGTTTTTATTAACTGTGCTTAGTATGCTGACATCTTGTCTAGATGAAGACTTGCTTTCTAACACTCTGAGCACGTCAATATGAAAGCTCGTTAATATGTTAAACTTTTATGGGTGTCTGCGTTTCTTCTATTCCTCCGCACTTTCTCTCTCGCTCTCGTTCCCTGTGTTTCCATTCTTTCTCTGTTTTGTTTGCGTCTTTGCTTGTAATTTCGCTTTTAGCCAGGTATAATTTTAATAGCATACTTTTAAGAGCGGCAGGGACATAGCAGCAAGTGCTGAAGATTGGGGCACCGCCATAAAGTGGGTGTTTCTAACGGTGTTGCATCAATTTTCAAGTTTGCTCGCATTTTAATGGACACGCTGCAGCCATTTGGAGAAGCTTTTTGAGTTCCAACAAGCGTATAAATTTTCATGGTCTTAGTAAAAAAGTTATGCGCGTAGTGGCAAAAGGGAGGCTCTTGCACTGTACATTGCATACTTTTTGGTCATTAAGCATTTAGTGTAATGTAAATTTAATGTGCGCTAAATGCTTAATAACGGTATCAAAAGGTATTATGATCAATTGCGTCAAATATGGGCACACAGAAACAGCTCGTCAGTCAAAGGTATGTCAAAGCGCTATCGCCGCCGGCCAATGCCTGGAATTTTTATGATGGTTATTAAAAAATTGTTCAGCAATTTTACAAGAGCCGATGAAAAAGAGGGAGAGAGAGAAAAACAGAGAAAGAGCGAGTAAGCGATAATAATTGAATATCTTTGCAAAGCTGGGCGATAATTTAAGAGGAAGTTAAAGCCAAACGTGTCGTGCATAAGACCCAAAAACCCCAAGCCCTGACCAATAGGACAATCAACTAATTGCTAAGCTGTGAAAAGCGAATATTGGGCAATTTTGAAAATATGCTCAGCCTGGTTCAATAACGAAATGTTTGCTTACTGCTATTGCAAATATTTAGCAAGCCTTTTGATAAATACTCGTGCGACTTCTGCCCACACTGCGTCTCAGCTTGCGTGTGTGTTCCTATGCTGTTCTTTGTTCTTTTGACTCAATGCTTACAGTTGAGTTTTGGTGCATGCAACATTGTTGATGCTGTTGCTGCTGCTGCTGCTGCTACTCATGCAGCTCGACCTTAGATGTTTGTGTGCACTCGTGCGTATACGTGATTTATACGCTTTTCGCCCGGTAAATTTCACTAGGCGAACACACAGCACAATTGACTGTCTGATTGATTTACTCACATAGCACTTGATTGATTTGCTAACTAGTTGCAGCTGACAAACAGACAGACAGAAAAACGAAACGACTATGCATAAATTGTTAAATTCAATGCTTGAGTAGCGGCAACAAGGATAAAGCCTAACAAATAATCAAGCAGCTGCCTGCGCTTATTAGCGGTTGATAATTTTAATTAATTGGCTAAAAGCTGTGTGTGTGAGAGAGAGAGAGAGAGAGAGAAGTCCAACGGGCAGCTAATTAAACTAGAAGCAATTGAAGTAAGAAGTTCTTGCAGCTGGCACCTGTTTGAAGATACCACACACAAACACTCATACATATATGCTAATTAATGTATGAGTGCACAACAGAAAGTAACTTTAGCATGTGTGTGTATGTGTGTGTGTTGGCTTAGTCTGTGCCTTTGGGCAGCATAAGATGCCAACCAGTCAGCCAGACACCACACATGGTGGCCTAATTTGGCATATCCATTGGTTGTAGCCGGATAAAGCGCATCGTACTCTCTGACAGCTAACCAAAATGTGAAATATGCAACAAAAGCGACTCCAAGTGGATATCTTAATTTGGAATATTAAATATTAAATCAAGTTGAAACTGGCTAACAAATACAAGCAGATAATAATAATATTGCATTTGTGGAATGCAAGAGTAAAGTCTTTAGATAAATTATAGTTAATATTGAGTATGGTTTTATGCTTTAAGCATTGCTAGATTTCTGATTAGGTTCTTAATTTTCCGCTTAAAGATTGGATATTCGTTTAAGATGTATTCGCTTTAAGGTAAATTGCAATTCCGGTTAAGATATTCCTGTTGCGATTCCCATTAAAGCGAGATAAGCACCAAGTAGTGGCAGCAACAATTCTATGCAGCATAGATTTGGCGTATACATAACAGCAAAATAAATGATTTTGTTATAATTAATTACGCAGCGCACTCAGAGGACATGGGACACAGGTCCTGCCCGGCTACCGGCGGATGTCTGGTCGACAGCTGTACACAAAAACTCTCGCATAAGCAGCTTAAGTAAGCTGTGGTAGTGGCAGTGGCAGTGTCCACTGGCTGTTGTGGCAAGTTACAGCTAGAAAACGAATCATATCACCGAAGAGAGAGAGAGAGAGAGGGAAAACAAGAGAGAGTGAAATAAAAATGCCGCAGAAAATGTTTGTTTGTGCTGTCGTGCAGAAAATGGTCAAATGACAAAGGCAAATGCTGTGTACAGCAACAACAACAAAACGAGCAACTAACAATTGGCCAACAAATTAATGATGATGCTCCAACTGGTTGCCAACAACAAGAGAAACGTAAAACAATGAAGCGAGCGCTGATGCTCATAGCTTTTAGCTTTGGACCAGCTTGATTAATTGTTTGGTATGCTGGCCCAAAAGGTTGCTGAAAGGGGGCGTCGCAGTAACGCATATGCAGATGCACTAAGCAGTAAGCAGCAAGCAGCATACAGCTCAGTGCATATCAAATTGAATACTTATTCACACACACACAAACACATTCATTTGACTTTATTGTGTTATATGGCAAATTCCCAACGGAATTTTCCTTTTGTTTTTTTCCTACTCTTGTGCCAAATGAACTTGCATATCAAAAAGTCTGTAACGCCTATCCAGACCACGCCCTCCTCAGTCCTTAAGTCTATATATTTTTATCTTCAGTTCCATTGCCTCTATGCAAACACACACACACACGCTTATATACACACAATAAAATTGAAGACGAACTGCAAAAGACGTTAGATATGTACAAATAAAATGCGAAAAGTTATGGCACAAAAAAAAAAAAAACAATAAAAAAAAAATACGAAGAAATTCTTTGCTGAAAAACGCAAAAATATTGCCAAGCATTTTCCAATAAATTTGCATAAGTTGCATTGCCGCAAACCTCGTTCTCATCGCCTGTAGTTTCCCTTTCAATTTTATGCCTGCATTTTTTCCCCCCATTTTCTGGTTTTATGTTATTTTTTTTTTTGCTTCTTTTTTCCTACCTGTACTGTGCTGTGCTGCATTCTTGTGGGTGCAGCCGGCAACTTGCCTCACGGCAACAGAAAAGCGAACTTTGTCCTCTCGCATCAGGACTTTCCTGATCGTGTTTTGCTTGACTGTAAGTTATTGTCCTTGTCGTTGTTGTTGTGCTTGGCTTGGTTGAATTTCCACTAACTTGGTCGAAAGAGGTCTAGTTTTCATTGGCTGTCCTATATTGAGACGTTATCATTGCAATAGTGGCACTATTCAGTCTATTTTCTAAGCTATGACAACACTTCTATGACTATGAAGACACATATCGAAACATTTGATAAAAGTATTTTTCAATACTTGCACAAATTGATTGAAGCTTGAATTTAAATGTCAAGTAAGTTCGCTTCTTGTTATAATGAAAACATATTTGTATAATATTATTTAACGGTGCTTTCTCATTTCATGGAATACTTATTCATTTCCATAGAAATGTTTATAGTATGGCTTTGGTTTAATTAAATTTGTTTGTTCCTACACAATAAATCGAATAGTTAACATGCAATTCAAGGCTAACGAATAACTTTCTATTTATTTTGCTGTATTTAAAGTATTGAATTTGTCAAACACAATTTAAATCATAATTAAATAAAATGTAATTAAAAAACGGTTAGATATTAAAGAGGCTACGTAATGAAAAATAATCATTTCAACACTTTTAGTGTGAAACAAAAAGAGGAAAGCAACGGAAAATACGAAAAATTCTCAAGGTGGTTTGCTGGGAATAAATAAAAATGAGGACAGCAGCCAAAGGGACATAGAGCCACATAAACCTTAGCGACAATTCTTAGATGGCCAGCAGCTAAAGCGGATGAGGGAACACAGGCCACATAAAAGTATCAACCAAAAATGGCTAACTCAGCTCACACACACGCACACTGCTCTAGGTGGCGATCAGGGTCAGCGCATTGAGGCTTGGCTGAATTATAAATTTTCAATGAATTGACACTTAAGGTCATATTGGGCTAAGCTTTTAATTTTTGCCACACGTACGTAGGCGAGCTGCCACGGAGGCAGGCATGTGGGTGTTGCGGTGCGGGGGCTCGGTCAGTTGCTTTAGTATGGGTGTTAAGTTTGACAGCGTTGGCCTTGAGGCGAATTATAGCGAACAGAAAATAAAGTTAAGAAGAAGAGGAAGAGAAAGAGGCGAACAAAATCTAATGGCAAACAATTTTTCCCTGCTGTTATTGCAAAAATGTCGTCGATGTTGTACCCTGCGGGCTGCTTGCCACATGTGGCATTGTATATGTGGTAGGGCAGGTGCTTTGTTGTTGTGCGTCTTTCTTTTTTGGGTTTTTGGATGGCCGCACAAATTGATGGCTGAAGCAAAAGTTTTATCACACACACATGCACACGTAACTTTAACTAGCAAATTGCATAGCTGCATGCCACACATACACACACATACCAGTGAGATAACAACATAGCATGCGTTGCACAGAGCCCAAGCCTAGTCAGTGGCAACATCAGCTAACGACACACTAGATATTTTCTAATTATCTCAGGCAGGTAATAAATGTGCATTGAAATTAGTTAAATTTCATTTGATACTACACCAGCACCCACACCGACACAGTCGTGCCGCATAAAGAGTCCTGCCACACGGACTGCGCAGTCGCCGAATTGGCAAATTAAGAGCATAGCTCAGCTGGGAAATATTCTCTTTTACTGCATAACAGAAGCCTGATATCCTCTTGTGAATTTATGTGTTTAATTTGTGAAGCGCGTTGGCATAATTCGCGTCACAATTCAACTGTTGCATGAACAAAGCAACAAAGCAAAGCGGCAGTGGCAACAATAACAAAATTAATATCTGCTCATCTATTCGCTAGATTGAATTATTACAACACCATAAATTGTTAATTGCCATATACGCACATACGTATGGATGGGGCAGAATCTGACAGCAGCCGAGACAAATGACAAAAGGCTCCATTTATTATTAGATTGGGTCCGAAATGTTTGGAAATCAACGAGCAAATGTCTTATATTACACAACTACCTTAAATGTATTTCACCTGCCGCAGACAGTGCAGAACATTTAAAATGATTCAGTTAAGCAGCAGGCAGCTGGAAGCTCTGATTAGGCACATAAATTGTATTAATATTTAAGAGCATAAAATTTAAATCCAAACATATGCACAACATTTATAATTTGTAGCCGGTTTTTGCCCAAAAACTATGCAATTAGTTAACAAACTGACAGAGTTTATTGCCAACATCTGTCATTGTGTGCTGGTAAATGTTGTAATCAAGTAAGCATATGTAAAATATGCCTAGAGTATTAATGGCATGCCTTAATGATAAGACAGTAGCTTAAAAGATTCTGTAACTTATTTAGTTTGAATAGATAGATTTCCATGTGGCAGCTTCATTAATAATTTAATACTGCGCCTAGGAGTATGCAATATAATTTACATTTATTTTATATATTTAATAGCTCAGCTAAGCAACACAAACAGACTGGTAAACAAACTGCTTCAAAAGGCCTGGGTAGATAGAAGGAGGGGCGTATATTGGAGGCAGTTTGTCGCAACTGTCCAATAGCTGCAGCTTTTAAGTGTTCATTTCGTTGAATGAGCAAAAGCCAAATCATTATTGGCTCGACCAATTAACAAAATCTGCATAAAGCTAAAGACAGACAAAAAGAAGATGAAACTCGTTGAATTTTGTGCTTTATGCTTTATAAATAAACCATTAAGCTGTGTAAAGGTGTGCGGGCTAAAAAAGAGCAGTTCTGACCAACATGTTGCTGTTGTTGCAGTTGTTGTTGGCAGTCATGCTTCAAGATACAATATGTTGTTACTGAATAAATTCGAAAACTTGTTTGGCTTCAAACCATTTCTGTTCCCTTTGCTGTTTTTGTTGTTTTTGATGTTGCTCTCGTTTTCTCTAGCTAAGGGCCAAAGCAATTTCTATTTTCATTTAATAGCCAAAGTTATATATATTTTGTGAGGTTTTTTTTCTTTTATTTTATAGAAAATTTGTGCCAAATATTTTGTTGCGCAGCAGCAGCAAAAACTTTTTTGTACTCTTGCGATAACAAACAACGCGAAAAAGGTGTGCACAAAAGAAGCGTAAAATAGCAAGCATGAAACACACAGGTCCACAAAATACACACACAGAAGCACTTTGATACACATTGAAACGTTTTGCATTGCTTTTTTCCTGCTTTGGGTTAGACCGCCGTCAAGAGGTTAAGCTTCAAGTTATCACAGATTTCGTCAGTTTAAAAATCTGCTGGCTAAGTTGAAATATCTGAAATATTTATGAAATTAAATTTATTCAGACAGACATTAATTTGTTGCACGAGGGTTTGGCTCGTGCGACATTGGCGCGCTTTGAATTTGCAATTTCAATTTGAAAACAATAAACTAAGTACATCGATTAAATCCTACGCACGTAAGGCTGCCATGGCTTAGTTGTCCAGCCTTCCAGTTGCCCAAGCGATTGTCCTTAACGAAACTTTCAGAAGCGGCCCGTTTACAGTTACAGTTGATTTATGCAAGGCATGGCCATTCTGGCCAATTCACCACCCCTTAGCGTGACGTCGGCTTCATTATGCCAACGCAATCGTTTCAAACACAAAACAAACAAAAAAGGCTTTCTTTGGCACGCCGAGGATTAGTTTCCCTTGCAGATCGGAGATAAGATGCTCAGGTTCAAATTTATTTATTAATGAAAAGTACTAAGAAAGAAATGTTACAAAATTAAATGTTAAAATGCTTTTGCTTAACCAACTTTTTTTGAGAAATTATTAGTTCAAATTAAAACATACTATTATTTAGTGCTTAAGGAATTAGTTTATTTCTTACTGTTTAGCTTGAACAAAATTTTATTTTAATAAATGTATTAAATAAAAATGAACTTCTCCCATCGCCTACAACAAAAGAATCGCAGAGTAAAGGCCAGCCTAATACGCCCATGATGGATAATATTGGGAAGCAAACCCTGCTACTCTATTGGAGCAAATATTTATGCTGGCAACAACAAAACGACTGCCTCTTGGAAAATGGCCACAGTTTTTGGGCTATTTGTTAGTCCTTGTGCGTTCTGTTCATATTTTATTTTCGCCTATAGAACCGCCGCAAATAAATTTAACGCATAATCAGGCTTTAATGTGTATCTCTCGCTCTGGCTATGCGGCTTTGTATTACTATCTACAATTGTATCGGACTGTAGTTGTTGTATTATTGCTGTTGCTCTTGCTTAAATCCACATAACAGCTGTCAATTAAAAAGGATAATTTGCCTGACATTCATCACAGTGCGAACTGAAATTGAAAATACGCCAAAAATAAAAAGGAAAAAAAAGAAGGCGTGCCACGCAATTTGAAGCAGCTTAGTCTCCGCAGTGAATTATGGCCAACAAATTAGTGTGGATTAACACGGTGGTGTGTGTGTTTGTGATCCTGTATGTGTGAATTTGGCTGGCAATGCCTAGGGCCAGCGGCCAACCGAAAGACGAAGGCCAAAACAAACCAAACTGCGGTTATCCTGCCTCAATTTGCTATCGCTTAGATTGGCAGCTTCTTCAATCAGTCTCTCCTTTTCTCTCTCTCTCTCTCTCTCATTTTGGCTTTATGTTCGCATTAAAACCTTTTAAAGCCAAAGCCAGTTGCCTCGTTTGTCAGCGCATTGTGCGCACGAGCGAGATTTTGATACATTTTGATAGATGGCCAAAACAAAATGCCCAATTATTTTTTATTCTTTCTTCTCTTTTCTTTTTTTTTTTTTGTTGCCTCTTTGGCTGTTGTTCTTTTACTTTAAGGCCCATACAAATAAATAGCCTGAAATTCATTGCCAGCGACGAGGCCAACAATTAGAGCTTGGCTCTCGCGAGTAGGAGTTTCTTATCGTATCTCGAACTGAGCCTGTCTCGCTGTCAAAGCCAATGGCTTTGCCGTTTACCAACAGAATGATAGATACAGCACACACACACAAACACACACTCTCTAATTCAGTGAAGCAATTTGTTGGACACAAGCCATGAGTGTGAGCCAGCAACAATGATTGGCGTTTAGAGAATGGAATGAAATTGTAACAAAGCAAAGCAACAGAATAGTTTTCACATTGAAACCTTATGGCAATGCATAAAAAAACTAACTGAGCGTTGGTGTTAAGCGAGTTCATATTGCTTAACGTAACTAGATTGAATTTATTTTTAAGACTAAATAATATTTTATAATTCCTATACTTGTAAAAAAAATGGTTTGTAAAACTTCTGGAACTTTAACTGCCCAAATCTGTTGTGCAAATTGATTTCGCTTTATTTATTCATTAACATACGAACTAGCTTTTTCAAAAACCCAAAACTAAACATAAAGTCTTTGAACTAAAATGCTTTGTTGTAGTGCATAAATAAGAAATGCTTTTAAATAAAATGCTTTTAACATACGTATGCAGAAATGTAGCCATATGAATGTCCATCAATTGCTGCCACTTAAAGGCGACATCAAGGCAACGCAAAGTTGCTTTTAGAGCAAAGTCATCAAAACAAAAGGCTTCACTGTCTGACACAAAATGAAAAGGAGGCGCAAGCAAGGAGAGAGACAGACAGCAAAAATGTGGCTTCTAACATGCTCAAATATTCTCTTACTTGATGCCACGTGCTGTCTACTGCAGGCATTACATTTACACACACACACACTCATACCAAGCAACATATGTGTGTGTGTGTCTAGCCACGTAGAGACCCACGAAAAGAGGAGAGATTGAGTAGTGAGTGAGACAAGACAAAGTCAAAGTCAAGCGGCACTATTAAAGTACAATCACATTTTAGCATTTATTGTGGCAATTTCGCAAAACGATTTTCATCTAATGGCTTCTTTGATATGCTGCTCTACTTTTGACCCGGCTAACAGCTTCGGTTCATGTGTGCATGTGTCTGCCAAATGGCCATTGTTATGTGTATCAGTTACTAAATTCAAATATTGAATACTTAAGGCTTCAACTTTAGCATCAGGTCGGTGTCCCTATTTATTTTTTTGTTGCTTTGTGGGTCACAAACGCATTTCCAATACCGGCTTCCATTTACATTTTTTTTTCTTTCTGCTTTTTGCTTTCGCTGTGCTTATGATCTAATAACCATGGTATAATAATAATCATAACATGTCACGTCAACGACAATCGATATAATAACTTTGGGTATGCCACTTATACTTTGACTTTTGTGCAGCGTTTGCTTGACTGCTTGCTAATTGATTTTGGCTTAGATGGTATTCTCGGCTGTACGATGGGTCGTATGAGTGTTATGCAAATGCTTGAATATTGCGTGTCCAAGGCTAATGCATGCGGCATGTGGCAGCTGCCATGGTTGCAAGGGTGTTCGTCAATTATGTGTGTGTGTGTATGTTTATTGCTAACCAAATTTAATTGAAATTCAACAAGCAGACACACAAATAAAGACTGAAAGTGAAAGAGAGAGAGAGAGAATAAGAGAAAGTGGAATTGTTATAGAATGTTGAGTTTTTAGCTGTTCCGTTTATCACGCAATTATAATGAAAATGTAAATACCAGCAAACACAATGAGTTGATAGGCGACTAATGCGCAAAATTTGTGGCTCTGTTTATACGCTCGACTCTCCCCTCACCCATCTACATACACACATTGGGTAAATGCAAATTGCGTATACTTGGCATTGGCCATTGGCATTCAGGCCTGTGGCTAAGCGTAAGCATGTCAAAGTCGACGCTAGTTCATTATGCCTCACTATGTTGCATACACAACACTCTCTTGCCCTAACCACCGTTTGCTTGCCCTGCAAAAATTAGAGAAATGGCATTTGACATTCAGTGCAATAATGAACTGTAGTGGGCGTATTAAGCAAATAAACCGATGTGCCTGCAATGTAATTACATACAACGATCCGGGAATTTTGTCATATATACACACACACACACACACACATGCAGTTAAATGTTTTTCAATATCCTATGCGACCCTAGAGTCGGGTCAGAGGCGTGTTAGGATTGCGCAGATGTCAAACAACAAATTGTGATAAGCTATGTGTTGGCCAACATATCAAATATTAGGTATAAAATGATTTCTGTTCTTGGCACAAATATATATATATATATGGAAATTTTAATAATGGCATCGATAAGTTGTAACTTTATGTAGTAAAGTGTTTTCTATTAAGGTATGTGAAGGATTTAACAAATATCCAACTTTAAACATAAGAATTGTAAATATTTCTTCAGATATTAAAATTAATTACTATTTCAATTATAAAAAATAATATTTGTTCTACATTTAAACTAGCTACAGGGTATATGCATAGCCCATAAACACTGCTGCATCAAGCTTTACACGTTATTAATGAGTGTCCCAACAATTGCAGTTAAACTGGCACAAAACTATTGTCGCGCACTGTTATTGCGACCAAAAAACAATAGAAAAAAACATTGAATTAAATGGTCACATATGGAATTACGAGTGCTTCTCAATTTGCATATTTGTAATACTGCCAAAAGCAAAACTTTTACCGGACTAGTGGTACGGTGGGGTCATTGCATGTTGCATGCTGCATGTGGCAATTTGTACGCAATTGTTGTTTGTTTGAATAACCGACCATAGAAATTGAACTGGGGTAACGCCTCTAATGACATGGCCACGCCTCCCCCCACCAAAAAAAATCTAAGCGAGCGCTCGTCTAGACAATGCCAAGGAAACATCTTTGTTGGCATAAGTTTGAGCGTGTGTGAGTGTGTGTGTAAGTGTTTACAGTTCTACATGCTTGTCGCTGGCAGTTTTATATACTCGCGTTCTAAATCGTTGTTGCCCCAGCATGTTTACAATGCTTTACAATGTTAAGACCAAGTGTGTAGGTGCTTGCAAGCGGGGCTGTGTTGCGGGCAACTCGCATGTGTAGCTACAAGCTAACAATGTAATTATCGGAAAAGGCGGCAGGCAGTGCTTAAGTGAACGAACTGCAAATGATGTTGTCAATTAGGCGCACGCTCAAATCAAATGAAAATACCCCCAAAAATACAGATAAACAGAGTAACTAAACTATATAGATACTGCACTTAAAAAAAGAGACAATAGTAAAAGAAGTAGGTAAAAACTTTATACTATTTTAATACAAGCTGACTAAGTTTTCTGAGAGTTTTTAACTTTGTACTACTTCCAATTAATACCTTAATTTCTTGCTCTACGAATCCGTTATTTTGCTCTCAGTGTATTGGCTCTTTGTTTAAACACTTGCTTTTCAGGGGGCGAGTTGGGTGGTGAGCTTACCCAGCCGAACCGACACTCGTTGGTGAGACTCATTTGCGGTTTTGCAGCTCAGTGGGAAATCGCCTTCATGTGATTCGTTTATTGCCATCAATTATTTATACATACAATTATTCTTTGTCCGTGTGTTCGTTACGTTTCGCTTGGCGTTTTATTTTTCTTCATTTTTATTTTTATTTTTTTTTTCACTCCGTTTCTTTGTTTGGTTCTTGTTGCTGTTGCTGCTGCTGCTGCCGCCAATGATCCTTAATCGGGTTCGAGTGGAGTGCAATTGCTTGTTGTTGCCAGGTGAACGAAGCGGAGCCAAACAAATGCTCCTGGCCAGGCCAATTATGTTCTTCACTGCCTGGCTGTGAGCCAAATTGTAGCCGCTTTGTGGCAACCTCGTCGAGCTGCTGCTTTCAAGTTGGACCCGTGTGGAGGCAGTGGGCCAGACTGCGCCTGCACTTTACAACTTCACAATAAATCAAACTTGATAAATTGAGGTCAAAGTGCCCCACCGAGTGGTCAGCAGTCGCATATTAATTATTGAATTGTTGACCGTTTGTTGTTAGTTTGTTCAAACGTTATGTAATTGTCGCAGTTTAAGTGCTCTATACCATTGTTATTATTACATTTATAACAGTTATGCCTTCAAGTGGTTTCTGCCTTATGCTATAGCATTAATTAAACACACAAACACACACAAGTGTCCTATATAAAGCATAAGCATTGTTATTGCTGCTGCTTTCTAAGAAAACCCATTCAGCAGTATATTTTATTTACGAAGTATGCATATTAATTTATCCCATTCTCTTTTGGAGCCATTTCTAGTAACTTTTCTGTGGAAATGCTTTGTTTTTGAGCGTAGGTGTCTGGCATTAAATTTTAATCAGGCGAAAGATCAAATCAGCTACAACAAACAACATGCGCTGCGATTTTTAGCAGCCTGGAAATTTCCGCTTCTATGCACACTAATTTGCACCTATTCTTATGACAAGAAAATATATATCATATTTTGTTTTTCCTTTCATGCGTCTGTCACGGTTATCTGGAGACTTCACTCTCACCTTATTGTAAACAAAAGTAATTGTATAAATATTAGATTGTTATCTGCAAGTACTGGCTTTTAACTTAAGGCCGTGCTGTTAAAAAAGCTAGGTTTAAGAAATGCTTAGTTGACTTGAAAGTAGGTAAATGTTGCAGATGATAGTATTTAATTAAAACTAACAATTGAGTGAAATTTCTTAATGTTTGCTGATGAAGCCATTTAATGTTATGTGTTTAAAGTGTTCATCTATAGATTGAAGCGGAAAATTGTTCAAAGCATTGCATATTAAACAGGCCTATTGTCAGGAATAAGCCACAATAAGAAGCATTCATAATTACATACATGAGTACACATGCAAATGCAAACAAATGCAGACTCACAGTCACCTGAAACTCTTAAATCGGAATTAGCCTGTAATTTAAGAAATTCTCATAAATAAAAATATATATTTGCATGGTAATAAGTACATGCAATCTATCAATATCCAAATGCAATCATAATATGTTAATCAACAAATAAATTAAGCTTTTTATATGAGAAACGTCAATACAATACAGACTAACGAATGATGAAAGCTAGACGAATGATTGAATGATTGAAAATTATATACACATATTTGTACATTTTTCTCAATTGCTGTGTTTGTTCAGTCTGTTTGAGTGCCATTGAATTATTATGAGTTTTATAAAATATCAAATTAAGCGAGTTTCTTTAGGGCCACCCTAACAACACACATGCTGTGATTTCTTGACGCATCATTTTCAGATTTCCACTTTGGTACAAATACCAATTTTCACCTTTGTGTAGCTTTTTCATGGTTATTTGAACGAAATTGTTTTTGCTTGCGTATGTTTTGCACACGTTTCCCGTTTGGGACTTTTTTCTCTTTCTTATTTTTGTTTTTTATTCAAATACCCTTTAAAAATGAGTGTTTATGTAATGTGCCTTGTGAGTAATTAAGAACCAAAGCTAAAAGCTATGTTTTTGATAGTTAAAAACACATGCTTAAAGTTTATTGCTTTATTAAGTATACGTAAGAGCTAAAGCATATCTGCAAGTCAAGCCATATCTGTGGATATAAAAGCGCATGTGTTAGCAAAGCCATTTGATATAAATGAAAATTAACTTGTTTTAAAAGCAGGGCGGTTGGCAGGCGTGGTGGAAAGCTTTCATTTAACTTGGCCAACGAGCCAAATCAATGGCAGCATATATATGTATGCATGTATTTGAGGTAAACAAGATTTCAGCGATTGTTTTGCTCAGTGCGCAAGGACATCTGTCGTTGAAATTTTCAATTCCAGCAAGGACAATACAAACACACACACATACACACATGTGTTTATCCTTATAGCAAGCGAACAATCTAAGAATCTACGACTTTTTGTTTAGCATATAATTTGCTTTTCATTTCATTTTGCTTTTGGCATCTAATGATATGGAAATAATTATTGATTTCAATTTATACATATTTGAGTTGCCAGCGCTTACACAGACTGCTATAAATACATGTATGTGTGTGCTTGTGTAGAATATATATCCCTGTGCCTGTGTTTGTGTGTACATCTATCGTATTGTATTATCCATTGAAGCTTAATAGATGTTGGCGCCTTCGTGCGTACATTTCAGTTATCCTTAAACTTTTTACACCCATCCACCAACAGTGCGTATGTGTGTTTTTGTGTGTATTGTGGTGTGCACGATGTAATTTTCCATCTATAAGTATGTTTGTGTGTGTGTGGGTAGGAAAAAAATAAACGGAAAACAAGGCAAAAGCTGTTCGGAATATATGGCAAGCTATTTGCAAATAAATTGAATGCTCAATTTCAATAATTTTGCATACTTTCTGGCTCAGCGCTGCAGAAAAAGTTGCTTCTAATCCATTTGGACCAACCAGACTAGCAACAACAACACCAAATGTTATAAAAACAACAAAAGCAAGAGGATAACCACAAAACTTTAGACGGTGTGCACAGCGAATATTCTTATTATATACCCTCTAAAGCAGTGGTTAAATTCTTTTCATAGGTAATGATAAGTTTGGATGTATCTAAATTCCTAAACAAAAACAATCGTAAAGTTAAGATCTGAGAAACATTAACATAAAATCAGAGACAGGTTTGGTAAGTTAAAATGTATTATTAAATGTAAAAACATATCAAAATTATTTAACTTCTTCTGTCGCAATACAACTGTTATTGTAAGTGTACCTAAGCTCTTTTAAAGCTGAGTATTTTCTAGCATAGCATAAGCAGATTGCCCAACCGGTTTGTTATGGATTTAGTTCAGTGTGAAAATGCGTAGCCAAAACAAATCTGTATTTGTTAGCGTGTGTGTTTGTGTAAAAAGTCGACCAGCTGTTAAATGCGCACATTCATGATTAAAAAAGTTTGACGCTCAAGGCTCTTCAAGCAATTAAAGTTTTTATATTCTCAGTGCGTACACAAACAAACAAACACACACTCATATATATCTCTCTATAAAGATTCGTATATACCTATATCTATTTGAAAGCTGAATGAGCTAGGACTTGAAGATAAGCGCCGTTCTATTCGAACCTTATTTGCCAAGGTCGGCGTCTAGACGCGCATTTCAAATACGCGCAGCATTTTGTAATGATCTGTTGTCCTGGGAGTCGCAATTTATGATTCGACTTATGGTAACCTTCATCAAATTTGCACACACTTATTGTGCAATGCAAACCATTCGGCAAACAAAGCAAACAAACAAACAAACAGACAGAGCTGACAAACAAACAAACAAACCAATTGACAAGCTGGCAAAGCAGTCAAAAGCAGCAAAATGAAATGAAATGAATGAATTCGAATGACTGACTGAATGCAAGCCTTGAATAATGATGCTTTTGTTGTTGTATAACGAAATTGTAAAATTTATTTGTTATTTTATTTGCATAAATTTCCCCAAGGAAATTGCACACATATCCTTATATGCACAATGCAATGGCAAAGAGGAGGATATGGTCGCTATGAATGCTGTGCATGGCCATGGCCAACAAACACAAACACACACACACACGGATATATGTTGTAAGCCTCGTTTGGTGGTTCTGGTGGTCCGTGAAGCCACCATGACAAGCCTTCTACAATTTCAGTTTGCCACATGATGGCCTTCAACCAATGACCAAACGAGCACTTTTTATGCTTTCATGTTAAATGAATGCTGTCTAAAATACCCTGACTGTGACTTAAATAAAATAGTTAAATGGAATGTGGCAGACGAATTCATAAATATCTCGACTATTTAATACATATATATTAAGTGAATATTTATCTAACGGCTTAAATAGATAAAGTCCTTAACGAAAAACAACAGAGATTTATGATTTATATACTTTTATAAATGCCGAGAAAATGATCAAAACTTTTCCTTTTCAGTTATTTTTTCTATTATTCAAAAATAAAGTGAGCTACAGGCTAACAAGAAGCAAGTTGCATAAAGTTTTTTTATTTAAAAAGGTTTTTAGAGCACATAAGCCTTGTGCTGTTTAAACAGCTATCATAACATTTCATTTTTAATTTAACTTTTCCTCCAACAAGTTTTAAGCAATTATTTATAATCTCAGAAACATAAAAGAGTGTCATAAAATTCTCAAAAACCTTGTGCTCACAAGGGTATGTAAACGTCGGAATAGTTTACATTCTTGTGAACTGTTGTCCTGCTTGTTGTTTGCCAATGGAAGTTTTTAGTAGTTGCTTTTACACAAAAATTCAGAATTGTAAGAAAATAATTGCAGTAAGAGCCCAAGAGCAGCAGCAGCAAGGACATATGAGATGTTTGTTATTTGCTGTGGCCAAAAACTTGCCCCAGGGAATTTGCATAAATTTTTCGCCTGGCTTTGATGCAATTAATTCGAGTTAAGAATGCAAACTGCTGCCTCATGCCGCTTTGCTGTAGCAAGGTTTGAAAAGCAAATCGCAGGCAGCTTCAGCTGACTTGGAGGCGCCACTTAAGCTCAGTTGCAGCTGAAATTGTAAGCTACCATTCTCGGCAAACGTTTGCGTCTTTAACTGTTAGCTGCTGCTGCCGCTTCTGCTGTGTGGCATAGAGTGGCAACAAGTGCCACTTGCACTTTGACTGATGTGCAACGGCAGACCACCCACAAGCCCAACCAACAGCAAAGTATCTCAGCCAGCTAAAAAGTGCGCAAAATGAAGTGCCAGCTGCTGTCTGAACGGTGCTTCCAGCTTCAAGCACGCAAGTGCCAAGCAGATGAAGAAAACATAAAGAGAGAGAAACGTAGCTTATATTTAGCACGACTTAGACGCGTTTTTCTCAGTAAATGGCAAACGAGGCTTTTCTTTCTTTCGCACTGTTTTGCCAAGTGAATGACCCTCGACACGGTGGCAGCAGCGTTTGGCTGGCCAGTTAGCCTGTTTAGAGCGTTGGCAATTCAATTCACCTGCAGTTTCGTTTTTTGTGTTTTTATTTAAACATTTTTTGTCATCATAGTAATACGTTTTTGTTTTGTGACTACCTGGCAACCCTGGCGTTGATTAATTGCATGCAGCAGCTGCTGCTACTGCTGCGTTCAGGGTCGCGTTTGGGGTCACGCTTCATGGGTCTGACGATGACTGAAAAATGTTTCGGCACGTTCGTATACATTGAGAGCTTTCGGCTTTATTTTTTTTCTGCCACGCAGATTTATATGTTTGGACTTTTTGAGCCCGAAAATCAAAAAAAAAAAATGGAAGTACTGGAAAATCGCAACCATCGGCAATCAAATTGTCTAAAATAAATCTAAATTCGCGTTGCATATTGTGTGCACGCATACAAAACGTACATATATTTTCTATTTATACGTATATGCGTTGGCCAAAAAACGGTTTCGAGCAACAAATAAAACATCCAATTAAGTGAGCAACTAACCATCGAACCACGAATACGCTTGGTAACAATTATTTAGAATTTGGATTTGCAAACAGTTCAAGTTGTGAAATAGAAATGTTGTTAAAGTCATTTAAGATCTATGCCAAATCGATGGCTTAATTAAAAGTTATTAAATTTCAGAGATTAAATTTGAAATTTATTAATGTTGGTTTTTGTAAAAATTGCTAAATGATTAGAAAAGTTATTTGATACGGCAATATTTATCTATCTATATTATTTATCCATATTAGTTTTACAAATGATAGAAAGAAGCTTCATGGTCAAAAACTCTGCCTTTAATTCAATCTTTCTGCAAATTTTGCACTTTACGTGTACAGTAATATTTAAGTAAAAGTAAATTTCTGCTTACAAACCCAACAATAAAGCGACAACAACTTTGTTTTTTTCGTACTTCCTATTAGGGTATGACAATTATAAAAGCATTTTGAAATGAATTGTTGGTCCTGGACGAGAAGCACTTGTTGTCGCCGCGTTTCTCGTTTGCGGCCATCAAAATGGGCATTGGCAATGTGCTGGTGGCACCTGTGTTCAAAGTCGGCAGAGGAGGATTTTAGCAATGGCATTTGGGTGGAAAGTGGGAAAAGGCGCCATGTAACAGCCACAGTTTCAGTACATTTTTGATTTATTGTCAATTTGACTTAAATTATGCATGTGCCAGATAAGTCGGTAGAGCTGCCCGGCTGCATCTTGGCACATATAGACATACATATATATACATATTTAGGCATTTGTCATATTTATCACTGCCTAAATGCGTGCCATAAATAATTCTTTCATTTTTGTTGTTGTTGTTGCTGCCACTTACTGATTTAATAGACTGTGCCTATGGATGAAGAAGTAAAAGACGCACGTGAGGCAGCTTGGTGCCCTGTGTGGTCTACCTGTTTTCCAGAGGCTGAGGCATAAATTTAAGCCCAAAACCACGAGGCATGCCAACTCGATAATAATTTGTCAAATGGCACATGGCAGGCTCTCCTTCTCTCCACTTCCTGCAGCATTCGAATGCGACGATTTGCAGGGCATGCAATTTATTGCGCCGCTTATGCCTTTGAACACATTTTGTCTCATTTTGTTTGGCTTTGGCTTACGCGGCATTTTACACATGGGCTGTAGGTTGGCCGTATTAGCCGATGGGTAGGCGTGGCATGCGCCAGCTAAACGAGTATGTGGCTGCCGTGCGCTCAATTAAACAGCAATTGCATTGCCAACTGGCAACTGTTTTGTTATTGCGAGTGCCGCTCTTTCTCCTCTCACTTTCTGTGTATGCAGCCCTCTATTAATGGGCAAAGCTTATGCGACCGTTAATAGGTTGCGGCGTTTCAGTTAAGTACACGTTTTAAAATGTTGCTGCAACAGTTAATGCTGCAATTTATGCAACTGTGAAGGACACAAATACGCACACACATTTATAGAAACTAATTAACTCGCGTACACATTTTGCATTGGCTTTGGGCGAAGTCCTATACTTAGAATCCACATGATTTAGCTGCCAATCAGCTTTGTTTGGCATTTGTTTGACTTTATCATTCCCATTTTCAATTATTGAATTTTCCTTGGGGTCTGTTTCGAGCACCAAAAACTAAAGAGTCACAGTTCGCCTCCCACTCACCAAAAAAAAAGAAGAAAAAATAGGAATAAACGAAAATATTTCGCTGGCTTCTCGTTCAGCTTCATTTGTTGCGCAAGCCAGTCAATGGGCATGAGGATTTCAAGTATGCACTGGAATAATTAAAACTTTTTTGAAGGCCCATTGTAATTCCAAGGCTAACCAAATAGTATTGGTATTGGTTTTCAAAAGAAAGCTGAACTTTGAATGCTCTGAGCGGACTTAAATGTTTGTTTCTCTCAGATATTTTGTGAAATGAAAAATATACATCAAAAGAATAAATATATAAAAGCTTTAACTAAGATCTCAGATATACCTTATCGGACTTTTTCTTAACTCTTCTACCCAAAAGGCACTTCGCATCTTTACGCTGTGCATTAAGCTTTTGGTAAACGCTTTTAACAACAAAAAAAGGATTGTAAAAAGTTCTGGCGCAGCCACTAATACAAAATCAATTTGTTGCAGGGCAACACACAACGTGGCACTGTAAATGCTTCGCCGCAAACACTTGCACACACTTTTTTTATGAGATCTTTTTTTTTGTTGGTTGTTTGTTGTTTTGCGGCCGGCCGCAGCAGTAGCAGCATCGATGTGATGGTATTTTCGTTGAGTGTGTTAAAAACCGAAATTCTTCTGGCCAGCGATTCGCTCAGCCAGTTTGTAGTATGCTGAAATCAAGTGCTCGAGTCGTAAACATTTTTTAATTCATTTTCTACAAAACACACACACACACACACAGAGTGAGAGCAACTCACATACATACAGAGCGCCATTAAACAGCTGCAGCTGTACTTTGGCACCCGCCATTTTCTTTAGCTGTTTGCCACTTTGCTTCTACCCGCACCCTGGCCAAGGGCTCTTTCGCGTTTGGTTTTGTGCTTGCCTTCAGCTGAGTGTTTGCGTTTTTCAAATTGTGTGAATTTATTTTCGCTTTGTTTTTATTTTTATGGCGCCTGAAATTATGCTTATTTCACCATTTCTGTTTAGCTCTTAAAGAAATTAAAAAAAAGAGGCACATGCAAAGGCATAGACTGCCATGCTTGAGGCTGTCTGTGAACCTACTTTTTACGCCTTGGCGCCATAGACGTAGACATTGTTTTTGTTTTTGTTGTTGCTCTAGATGTAGATGTTGCCGGACCGTGAAAATACACAGCCCATGGGCGAGTATTCCAATGCAATCATACACAAAAACCTTTCTCTTGTTTTAGTTTTAATGTTTTAAACGTTAAAGGCTTTCGCGAGTGCTTTTATTTGTCTTTTGTGCCATTGCCATTGTCAATGACAAATTTGAATGTTATACATAAATATATACAAATAATAAGTAGAAAATCTTCTTTATTTACTGGAATGTCTTTTTACTGTGCGTGAACATAAAATTATATATATGTATATGGGTAAGAAAAAAAGGATAGTATTAAATTTACAATTTAAATATAATTTTGCACTTGGGCTGCGAGACTTTTATTCATTTATTGTCAAGATCTATTGTCATTTGAATATGCGTTGCTTGATGCTTGTGGCATTTTGATTATTTTACCGTCAACACACACCCACACACACACACATATACATATATCCTTGTTGGCAGGACAACTGTGTCACTGTTTCGACAATTTGACAGACGGGCAAGCACTTTGATATTGACAAGAACACATTTATAGAGACAGCGAGCGAGCGAGCAAGCAAGAGCTCGCCTCAGAGCTGACTGTCTAGGCAGCGTGTCTTCCTCTTGGCAGATATCAAAAACTCATTACAATCACTTCTGACGTAAATGTGGCAAGGCAGCAATGAATGAAGAAGACGGGGCAGAAGAGAAAGTACCATCCTGACCATCAACCAAATGGAACGCACACAAAATATTGAAATATTGACCAGTCGTTATATAGAATAAAATGATTATAATCATTTATAGAATAAGGAAAAGACTACGCTGATCGACGGTTAGATTCCCAGTAAAAACTCAATTTCATCTTTATAAGACCCTTTTGTGATTAACTTGAAAATATCTTAAGGACTTCTGACTGCCTGAAAATATCTTCAAAATACTGTCAGAACCTAGTCCAAAGGAGTATTATGATGCCCGCATTGCTGTTTCATATTTAAATTTTTAATTATATCTACTAAATGTCTGCTTTACATGAACAAACATTAAGTTAATTATTGTTTGCTTCAGTGCGACTTTTTCTAATTAAAACTTGAAGCACATTTTTTTAAGGCCTAATATTGCGCATCGTTATCTGTTTGGTGCATAAAAAAAATTGTATCTCATTAAATAAGCTGACACTTTAATATTGACGCTTGAGTTGTTATATAAGCGAAGTTTGTTTCTTTTTTTTATATTATTTTTAATGCCCAGTTCGACAATGGATTTCCCGCGATAATATTACAAAAAGCACACAACAATAGCGCAATGGTAATAAGATCATATAAAAATAAACACAAAGAGTTCGACCTTATAACCTTTTATTTTTTTTGCTCTGTGCAGAATTCGAATGAAGTTTTTAATGGAAAGAGTAAAGGTGCCATTATAATAGCGGCTGGCAAATATTTAAATACATATTTGAATTGTGTGGAAAATGGCGCGAATTATTTGAAATGGTTGAAAAGGAATTGCATTTTCATGTGACTTGTTAAAATTGAAAACTCTTGAAAATAATTATGCTGAAAAATGTTAATGAGGGGCTATATTTAATGTAAAAAACGTTTTCATGACTTAACTATTTTACCGCAATAGCGAATCTATAAAAATCCACCCAGTTCACAATTGTCATTTTAATGCAGTTAATTAATCAGCAATCCATGAAATATTCATGCATTTAATGCATTCATTTTACAATACAATTACTTGAAATGCCAAAATTTTAAGTATTCCTCTGTTGTGTAATTACCAGAAAGTACTTCAAAGTTTGGCATGGCAATAACGAGTATTCCTTTGCAAGAAAAGTCCGTTAAATATATGTGCAAGAATTTTTTTTCGAATGCCATAAAAAAAGCTGGCTAAGTAACTCAGCTGATAGGCCAACTTCATATTGTATATCCGGCCACCAGTTCGAGTACTTCCGCTGTCGGTTGCCAGGCTGAAGAACTCATATTTCTAGAAGAAGGCTAACAAAGGAACACAAAAATGCTCGGTGCCTTCAAATAAGTGCCCGAAAGCTGCAGGAAAATTGACTTTTTTACTTGTGAGGCACGCTTATAAAAATGGCCGTGCACCAGCTTTTGGCCACAGTTTGGGGCCAACAGGGGAGCCGCAGTAGCAGCAAGAATTCTCTGGCATATTTACATTTAAGAATCTGCGGCACGGGCTGTGTGGCATGCTAAGCGTGTGCTAGCAAAGTGTGGGGAGGCTGTGGCAAATATATAGTTTATGGCCGGGTGTAGTAAGCTCCTTGGCATATTTATGGCGTGCATCAGGTTTTATAGGATTGCTGCTGCTGCTGTCTATATAATCGCATCTATACTTTCTCATACTAAGCTTTTGACTCTTTTAAGCGCAAAGTGTGCCATTTAATAAATTATATGTTAATCTGTGTAGTAATTGCTTTTAGCCGATAGGCAAACAATTATGCGCTTTGTTTAAACAATCTAATAAAGTGTAGTCGTGTGACAGTTTATTTTTCTTCGATTTATCTGATGAATGTGCCGCACGGGTCATGCTACAGTTGGCACAGATAATTGTAGTGCCAGCTGCCACACACTCCAAAGTGATCCGGAGCGTTGCCACCCCGCGTGCAGCAAGAGCAAAAGCAGCAGCAGCAGCAGCAGGCAAGCACACTCATAACTGAGCAAAGTGGCAGCATAAAGTAAATAAATTACGCTGTTGACCTTCAGTAGGCGGTAGGCAGCAAAAGTTTTGCTTTTGAATTGGAATTTGCCTGAGCCTCAATCGAAGCACAAAGAACTTAGAAAGCACTGAAGTAGCAGTAGATGTGGGGGGAAAAAGCGAGGTTACACAGACAATTTCCTTAGCATATTTATAGGCATTATTTTTCAATGATTTCAGCCAAGCGACTTTGGCTCGTTAGCGGCCAACGAGCTTGTTATTGGTATTGTTGTTGTTGTTCTTGTTGCTGTTGTTGAGCGAGCAGATTTATGCTTCAGCAAAAGTTTTTTAACAATATCTAGAATTTACGATTGTCAAAATACACACACCCACACATAAAAACACACACCCACACAGACAATGAAGGTTTTGCGAAGCTTGGTTAACTAACTGCTGCTGCTGTTTTGGATCTTCGGTTTTGTTGTTTTGATTTAGCAGGGCTGGGTGGACATTTAATTAGTGTCGCCAGAAAGTCGGCACAACTCGATAAACAAGCCAGAGCTATTACTGCGTAAGCAGACAATCAGCAATCGACCCTTGTTGGCCATCTTTATTAGCACTAAACAAGGCCCTGATGAGCCTGCAAATTGACTTATTCAAAGTGCTTGCTTGCAATGCATTCAGATGACTTTTTGCTTTTTTTTTTTTTAGTTTACTGTCCAATATTCACGCTACAAGTCAACGAACTGCGTTAAGCCGACTTCGTTTATGGCCACCATACGCATACGCATTTACATTTTAAAGATATTTGTCAGCCCGTTAATTGGACAGATTTAAATATTTATTTGATAGGCGGCGGCTAACTGTCACCACAGCGACAGCGGCAGAGGCAGCAGCAGCGGCAACAACGATGACGATTACAAATTGACAAACTGACAAATTTATGGTTGAAAACTCATCAAATGTAAGCAGCGTTTCATTTCGTCATACGGCATACAACTTTATTTCCAGCCAAATAGGCATCTTTGGCAATTACCGCACACTGAAATGTCTGCTTTTGACAATTGTGTTAATGAGGCAAGGGGCCAGTGTCAATTTTAACTGAATTCCAGCCAGCTCCCACAGCGAACACCTGAAAAATATTTCATCTTTAAATACCTTTGTAAAAAAAAGGCAGAATTGACAAATGTTTTGTATAGATAAAATTTGTTGACGTGGGCTTAAGGTTTTGCTTATTGGACATCTTATTTAAGACTTGAATTTTAAACGTGTGTCCCCAGGTAGAAATTATCAAATGAATATAACCAAATGGATACCTTAAAGCCCAATAACGTTTAAGAAGCTGATTGACAACAATTAAGCTCATATAAACAAATAATAATTTGAAGCAATTTGATTTTAGTTTAATAGAATGGTCGATTTATTTTATTTTCGGTTATTACAGGCAGACAATGCCAAATGGTAAAATTTTCTTGCATAATTGCGGTTTTTCTGTACGTGGTGGCCTTGTTGGGCGTTTGGTGGGTTTGGGATCAGGACGACCTGGATGGGGGTAGCCGGGATGGTCTGGATAGCCATGGTGAGGATATCCAGAAGAAGGATAGCCTGAATACGGAGGTCTTGGATGTGGATAGCTAGGTGGTGGGTAAGGATAGCCAGGTCGTGGATAAACAAGCCAAGGAGGAATAACTGGAAGTGTTGGTGGTGGTGGCGCAGATGTCTCTGCATTAGGATCCTCTGGAGTAGCTTCTGGTGGTGTTGCTGGTGGTGTCACTGGTATGGGAAATCCTGGATAGTATGGCCAGTACGGCGGATAGTAATAGGAATAAGGATAAGGAAAAGGACTTTGTACTGATTGACGGGCTGCGCCATAAATGTTCAGTCCTTGTTCGGTGCCTTCCTCATCCTGATAGCTGCTGGTTTCACCCATGTAGTAATCCGCATTGTAGTCGTCCTGAGCCTTGTTGCTGTCCTCATCGTTTTTGTAGATCACAGTATTGGAAGAATCATCCTTCGCCACAGCCAAAGCTTGGCTGCTCCAGATTGCCAATAAAAGGCAGAGAGCTAACTTAAAGCTCATTTTAGAAGCGTTGGTTTCGAACTGATTAATTGATATATTCTCTTCAGAATTTATAGTCTTTTGTTTCTTTCACTTTAACAAAAGACATTTGAATTAAGATTTATTATTGTGGATAACTTAATGCACATATCATAAAATCTGATCTGTTATTCTTACAGTCTTTGCAAAAAGACAAAAGGCAACGCCCAAAGTGAAAATCGGGTGAGCCAATTTCCAAATGCGGAATCATCTCCGTATTCTAATGTAAATCAGTTAAGCTAATAAAATTCAAAACAGATCACAAGTTGATTTGTTTTTTTTTTTTTCAGCGAATGTAAAAACTTTATTAGCCCAAGCGGTTTTTTTTGTTGGCATCTTTGTATTGGCTAAACTCCAAAGTAAATGAAGACAGACAGTGATCTCCAAAAAGTATTGCTTTCAAAACAAGCTTAGATTCTCTTGTCAAACAAATAATAAACCCCTATAATAATATTTAAGATTTAATTGTCGAACGGTAATTATAGTATCCGACTAATATATCTACTAATATGAATGAGCAACAAACGTACAAATAAAACCAATAGAAATACATTTTACATTCGTTCGTTTATTTTTTTTTATATCATTTGGTTAGAACGCAATAAATATTTAATTATCACGATCGAAGTCGGTGTAGGTGCACACTTTGCCAAAAGGCTTGATGGTTTTGCAGATCTTCCTTCTGTCCGTATCGGGTCTTGGCCTATGAGAGGTAGGGGGTGATGGCCTATGGTTTGGAGGAGGACGTGGGTGATGGTGCTGAGGAGGAGAAGGATAAGGACCATGACCAGAACCCGGCCAACCATGTCCGGGATATCCATGTCCTGGAAATCCGGATCCTGGAAATCCGGATCCTGGAAATCCATGTCCTGGAAATCCGGCTCCTGGAAATCCATGTCCTGGAAATCCGGCTCCTGGAAATCCGGGTCCGGGCCATATATATCCGGGCCATCCATAGAAGGGCCAAAAGGGCCAGCCGGGCCAACGCCCGATAGGAGGTAAGAGAGGAGTGGTTGGGACCGTGATAGGAGGCGGATCAACACCAGATGGATCGGCTGGATCAGGTACTCCGGGGGTTTCGGGATTGTTGGGATCAACTGGAGTATCTGCTCTAACTGCCACAGGAGTCTTAACACCCATTATCGGGTAATATGGATAAGCGTAGTAGGGATAGGGAGTTGCTGCGCCCTCACGCTTAGATCCAACAGAATCTTCGGCATCATTAGCTTGACTGACAGAGCTACCTTCCTCTTCAGTGTTGCTAGGCTCGTTGTAGTATTCCGGAGCAGCGTATACATCCTGATCCTCGACACTGTCGCTCTCAATCTTGTAGACAACCGTTTCGGGCTCGTCCTTGGCCACAGCCAAGCCGCACCATAGTGCCAACAGAAGGCAGAGAACAAATTTAACGCTCATGTTGGGAGCAGTCAGTTGGAACTGATTGACAGCACATTTGTCTGTAGTTTATATACTTTTATCCAAATGAGTAAAAGACCAATCTGTTTCAGCTATACTTAAGCACTGTACTAAACACAAAAGGCGACGCCCTTTTTTTAAGTGCCATATTAAGATGCTATATTCAAAGCTCTAAACCATTTATATGAAAATCAGATACATTTTTAGAATGGCAAAGAACCGTAATGCTTCGATCAAAGATATCGTCCATTTGCAAATCATTTGTTCAAAAAAAAAAAAAAATAAATATGAAATGAAGAATTTTATAACAATAAATGTGATATACTTTAGAAAGCAGTTCTTTATAACTTTTACTTTGTTTATGTCTTGTAAGTAAAAAAGTTATCAATTTCGTTACTGTACTATACTGCACTGTACTTTTAAATAGAAATCATGTTTATAGTAGAAAAGCATTCGAGCTTATTTAACAAAACATTTATTCTATTTTAATGAGCTTAACTACACTTGTCTTTTATGGAAAATTTCTTACAAGCTAATTTATAATCACAACAATAAAATAAGGTGGTTGGCTTTTGATTTCTACTGCAATTTAAGTTTATACAATGGCAAAAGTCTTTGTTTAATAAATATTTAAAATATAATTTTAAACATTCCTCCTAGTCAAACACAACTTTTATGGCTGGACTGCACAGAAGTCCAACACCGATGATTTTCGTGCAGATTCTGGTTGATTCTGATCTCTTTGGTGGCGGCCTTGGGTACGAATAGGGATAAACGGGAAAAGGATAGCCGGGATGTGGATATCCGGGATAAGGATAGCCAGGTTGCGGGCGATGCGTTGGATATGGATATGAAGGTGGAGGTGGAGGCGGATATGGACGATAGGTAGGATGCGGACGATGTGTGGGGTAAGGCCGATGTGTTGGATGTGATCCTGGTGGTGGTGGACACGGATAGCCCGGATAAAAGTAATGATAAACTGGATGTGTTACATTGCAATGATATGGAACATGTGCGACTCCATATCCTTGCAATTCCTCTTGCTCTAGTACAGCAGATGCATTCTCCACCCAGCTATCCTCTAGATTGGCATCATATGTGTTCTCTGCATAGTCCCCTTCGTAATCTCCAGCCGAACTCTGGGCAACTAAAAAAGTGCCACAAAGAGCTAGGTATAGCCACAAGCTTAGTTTCGATCTCATTGCGTTGGCGTATTTCCACTAAATGCCTAGAAGCATATTTCCAAATATTGTTTTTATAGACAAAATAAATTTTTTTTAATTCATAACTTGTAAGTCGAGCCTAAATGACTTAGGCTTTAATCATTCGAACACAATTAACCCAATTTCGTTAGCTTAGCGCCAAGAACAAAGTCTTACGATATCTAAATTAAAAAAAAAACTACGCATCATAATCTAACGAGCTATTCTAATGCAAATCAGTTGAGCTAAGTTATTCAGCTTAAAACACACTCTAAATTCAACAAATATCACTTCATATTTATTTACATATTTAAATTTACAGCATTAAACTATTAAATACATTGCTCGAACAATAATTTATATATAGTAGTTATTTTGTTTATTTCTGCTCACTTATTTTATTTGATTACAGTATTAAACATATTTAGTTTTATTTCACAAGATATTTTTCCATATCTCGTACAAAACTTAATTTGATGCTGTTTACAGATTTTAAAAAATATTTCGCAGTCTATTCATAAATATAAATGGAATTCTGGCATATTTAGGCTACGCATGTTAGAGCTGTTGTCATTAGCTTGGCCTAAATGAATTTGTTAAATCAAATGATTGGAACTTTCATTCACATGTTGCTTGTGACGCAAATATTATATACATGTATAAGTAAAGAATTAAAGTTGCCCAATAAGAAATATCAACTTTGACATGATTTAGAAAAGATAATACAAAACTGGGCCTATAAAAATATGCACATATTTTGTGGTGAATTAATATAAATTTGCTCAAGTTAGAGATAACCTAGGCGATAGCTATTTACATACAAAATAGCCTTAACTTTAATGAACTTACGAACTTAAGCCAAACCCATAAAGTGCTTTAAGCCTCTTAAAGAATCTATATAAAGACGCCCAGCGATTTCTTGTGGATCAGTTTCATTTGCTTTAACCCATAGAGAATGTTTAGGTACAGTAGTTGTCTACTGATTGTGATCTGCGCCTTGGCGCGAACGCAATCACTGCAGGTTTTTGCCCGTGCTGCGCTGCCTGACGCAGAGCAGCTTTCCGAAGAGGAGCCACCAGCAGAGGGACGTGTCTTGTCGATCATTAGGGATTCTGATAAAGATCATCGGCCATATCACGACTCAAGGCCTATAATTATAACGCAACCACAGCAGCCCTCATATCCACCACAATATCCGCATTATCCACAATATCCACAGTATCCACCGTATCAACAACCTCCACAGCCGTATCCACAGCCATATCCATTCCCAGTGCATGTGAATCCACCTTACCATCCACCACCGACTATTATCAAGCCCATCATTCGCCCACCCTATCGCCCAAGCTTTGGTGGCGGCTTTGGCTACGGTTTCCCACCATTCATTAACATCACCTACTCTCCAGTGTTGGCGGCAGCCCCAACCACTTCAACTGGCACAGGTGGTGCCACCACTACTGGTGGAGAGCGTAGAGCAGCAGCTCCAAATCAACAGCAGCTAAGTGACCTTGCCCAATTTTCGCAGCAGTTGCTTGCCCAGACTATGGCTGCCCAGCCACAGTTGTTGCAGTATCCCAGCCAGGCGGCTTTGGATCCCAACAATCTTATCGATCAGCAAGATGCTCAGGAAGGCCAAGAATACTATGGAGCAACGGCTGGCCAACTAATTGCGCTCAATTTGGACGAGGATCAGCAGCAAATGGTGGGGATTCAAACCAAGCCCAAGAAGACTCAATATACCTTACGACGCAGCCAGAAGTCAAAGAAGAAGTCCAAGAAGCATAGGAATCAACCACAGCTTGTTTATTTGGCAATCGATTCTGAAGCATACACTCAAGGCGGACAAGTAGAGGAAAACATTTAAATTAAAATTATGTAGTTGAAACACAGTTGAAATAAATTTTTTAAGAGTGCATTTGATGTTGACTTTTATTATATTATTTTAAAAAAAAGCTATCAGATAAAGCTCTAAAAAATATTAAGGATTTGAAATATTAACATTTTTAATATTTATTATACATTGCTAATAAATATATTTTAATTTTCCACTATAAAAAAATTTATTTGTTTATATTAAATTTTTCATATATTTTAAAGTTATAAACCATATAAACTATAAAAACCCTAGTTAGTTTATGCAATTCTAAGACGCACGTGCTGAATAAAATTAGTTTGTAATGAATATGGATTTTAATGTATATGTAAGTCGGTTTCTATGTTATCATAAGAAATTTTTTCAAGCAGGATACAAAATTAAAAACTTGTATCCTTAAATTATTTTTAAAAGATCGAACTTTAACAGGAACTTTAAGGAATTTTTCATGGAAATTGAAAAATTTATACGCCTGGGCGTGATATTAGGCTCATTTTGACGTCAGTGTATCGATTTCTTTCTTTGTAAGTGAAATGACTGGACTAATTAAATCGTGAAAGCAATTCTAATTAGCTAAAGGTCAATTATTTATGCAAATAGCATCTTTCGCTATTAACTGACATATACATATATTCAAAAGACAATAAGATATATGGGTTAAAATGGCGTTCATTGAATAGGTTATAAAAGCCAGAGGCATCTTCATAACTCGGGTCAGTAAGTCACGACTAGTCACAAAATGCTTACACGACAGAAGCCGGAGCTGCAGCTCCTCTTACTTATATTACTTGGAACTGTGGCCAGTGTTGTAGCACTGCCAGCAGAGCCAGCTAATCGTATTGTACTAGAAATACCCTCATTGAATTTTACTCGAATTTATAATGTGGCACCGCTTGCTAAGCTTTACAGTCGGCTCTTCAATAACACAAAAGAGAAACCAGTAGAGAGACCACTGGAGGAGATTCCAAGTCAGCGACAAGGTTTTTTGAATCCCTTTAGAATTTTTGGATCTGCTACTGAATCACAGCGCAGTGGCAGCAGTCAGGTGATCAATGTTCAAGTTCCCAATGGCCAAAGTGGACAACAACTATTCAGTGGCTATGGCTATGGCTATGGACAAGGACAAGGACAAGGCTTTGGACACGGTGCCAGCTATGGCTACGGCTTGCCTGACTATGCACGAATATATGGATCAAACAATTATAATAACATACCAGGCGTACAGGTGCTACAGCAACCAAATAATGGTTTTGGCTTCGGTGCATCCAATTACTACAATTATGTGAATTACAATAACGATAGGATACGCAGAGGATATCGCAAACGCGGCTACAATCTACTCGGCTCAGAGTTTAACGATGGGAGAGGTCAGTTGTATGCTGACTTTGCGCCCTATCGACAGTGGCTGCAAGCACAATCGTTACAGCTCAATGCTCAGCAGCAGTTTGACGAGGAACAAGCTTACGATGAGATCCTGGATTATGGCGAAGGTGATGAGCAAGATTTTGACCAAGGTTTAGGCTTTGACGGTGGCAATGCTTTTGACTATGGTGAATTAGATGATTATGACTTCGATGGCGCTGATTATGACGATGCTGCTGATGGAGAATTGTGGCGCCAAGCTGATAGCGGCTTAAAGACCACATCTAAGTCACCTAAATCTTTAAAACGGGGCCAAAAACTAAAGGCTCGTAGCCAAAAGCATCGGAATACCAAGCGAATTATTTATTAATTAGTTTAACGTGTAAATAAACAACTGACAAACATTTTTTTATTGTTTTGGCTTTTCTGAGTGAAATTTAACAAAACAACATAACGATTTCTCCACTGAGCTCTGTTTAGCATTTAAATAGCTAAATATGCAAAAGCATTGCTGTAAACATTTAGTTGGTTAGCGAACTCACAGCGAAATGATACCAAGAGCAACGTTTTACTTTATTTTTGCGCTGACCTGCTGTCTTTGGTTAGATGTTAATGCTCAGCCCGTTAAGTTGGAAAAGGAGGAGGAGCGTACGGCTTTGCCTTTGCTTCTGTTGTTAAGCAATCCACTGGCGCTGCCACTGGCTGCAGCTGGTGGAATACTCCCCGGTATTCCCATAAGAAGACCACAAGACGAGCTTATGCCTCAACAAGATCCACCTTCGGCTCAGTTATCGCAGATCTCTTCGGATGTGCCGCAGAGGGATGAGGCTGTTGGAGCAGATACAAATGTTCAAATACGAGAACAGTTCATTCAGGGCCTGCTGCAGGGACTGCAATCAATGGACACAGGAACAGGACCCACAATACAACCAGCTGTGCTGGCGGACCTTTTGCAACAGGCGATGGCCGCACAAAGCACCAAAATGCCGCCCATACAAAAAGAAGCTTTGAGGCCTTTGAATGATGAGAGCAACAATGACAATGACCCCGACTATGATTACATTGACTTTAAGAACGGTTCTCGCATCAAATACGAGCTGGATAATGATCAGCAGTTAACTGATTCGCAGTATGCCAATAAAACGCCGCAGCAGTCAGCCTTTGTTGTAGCTCCATTAACTTATAGCTACTACAACTCACAGTTGTATGGATGAAAACTAGTCTGGCTCTGGTGAGAGATCAGAGCTCTTTAAGTAGTAGTGTTAATTAGAAACGTTCTTTTTCTAAGTCTAAGCTCATTAAGTCGAGGTGTGTATTGTATTGGTGTTGAACTCTTTTGTAGTCGAGTCAAAAATCAGGCGATTCACAGAAGCAACTAAGCAGTTTACGATTATATATAAGCAAACAAGCCACATTTCTGGCAGCTTAGTTCTTGAAATGCTGCTTTAAAGTGAAGACGCGAATGTAAAGAAATAAAATAAATAAATTAGCAAAAATGTTAATCAGTCGGGTGTGGTTTTTACTTCTTTTGGTAGTTGTGCCCGCTTGTGCCCAGTTTCAGCTTCCAGTATGGAATATTCGTGATATATTTCGCCAAATTCTTGGCACAGGGACCAGACCAACGGCAAGTTCTCAGCAACAAGAAGAGGAACCAGAGCCAGAGCCAGAGCAGGAGCAGGATACACAAAACTTCATCTTTAATCCACCTCAATACATCTCAAATGACTATTACAACATCGATAACTATTGGGATTATTACAACTACTATAACAATTTGGCAGCTTACAACTATTATCTCTATCAGCAGAGCTTAACAAATCTCCCACCTTGGTACCCAACTAGAAACCCAACAGCTCTGCCAGCCATTTCCAATATGAATACTACTACTATTCCAACTTCAACTGGGTTGCCATCAACCTCAACAGAAAATCCAACACCATCTGTAATGCCAGCCACCTCAACAGCTATTCCAACTACTACGGGATCGCCAACAACCTCAACAGCTATCCCAACATCCACTGGATCGTCAACAGACACTACAACTTCCATTGGGATGCAATCAACCTCAACAGCTATTCCAACTACTACGGGATCGCTAACAACCTCAACAGCTATTCCAACATCAACCGCTACGCCATCAACCACAACAGAAAATCCAACACAAACTGGAATGTCTTCAACTTCCACGGAATCGTTACCAACCTCAACAGCTATTCCAACATCCACTGGATCGTCAACAGACACTACAACTTCCATTGGGATGCAATCAACCTCAACAGCTATTCCAACTACTACGGGATCGCTAACAACCTCAACAGCTATTCCAACATCAACCGGTACGCCATCAACCTCATCAGCATTTTCAACTTCCCCTGAGATACCATCAACCTCAACAGCTATTCCAACTTCCACGGGATCGTCAACTTCAACTGGAATGCCAACAGCCCCTACAACTATTCCAACTTCCACTGGGACGCCAGCAACCTCAACAGCTATTCCAACTTCAACTGGAATGCCTTCAACCTCAACAGCTATTCTAAGTTCTACTGAATCGCCAACAACATCAACAGCTATTCCAACTTCATCGGGATCGTCAACAACCACAGCAGCTATACCGACTTCAACTGGAATGCCATCAACCTCAACAGCTATTTCAACTTCTTTGGGATCGTCAACAACCTTAACAGCTATTTCAAGTTCTACTGAAATGCCAACAACCTCAACAGCTGTTCCAACCTCAACCGGTACGGCATCAACCTCAACAGCATTTTCATCTTCCACTGAGATGCCATCAACCACAACAGCTATTCCAACTACCACGGGATCGTCAACAACCTCAACAGCTATTCCAACATCAACTGCATTGCCAACGATCTCTACAACTACTATGTCATCAACCACATTGCCAACTACATCAGCAGCCATTTCATCTTCAACGACGATGCCAACCACCCCACCAGCTGATCCTACATCAACAACTTTACCAGCTTCATCCTCCTCTTTAGCAACTCAAACAGAAACTACATCAACTGCAATACCAACAAGTTCTACAGAAACTCCAACTGAAACGGAATTATCCACAGAAGTTCCCAATCCAGATTCAACAGAAATGCCACTCCCTTCCACTGATATCTCAACAATGCCAGAGGAGCCATCTTCAACTGAAGCTTCAACAACAACGACAGAAACTTCAATTCCAGTATTGCGCCTTAAAAGTAACAAAGTTGAGAATATCAAAATTCGAAGACCCGTCTCGCATAGAAAGAATGACAAAGCACATAAAAAGGATATCGCTAAGCCCTCGCATATTATTCTACCACCTAAATCGCAATTTGTAACGCTTAACACTAAAAATGGAAGACCTTTGCTATTGGTTGCACCTAAGCAGTTTCGAAGGCGTGTGGTTGCCGCTCGTCCGGGGTACACCTACTTCAAAGCACAGCCGATTCCAAGTCAGTTGTAGGGAAACTCATTAGACTAGAAAGTTATTCAAGCGACTGTTTTCGTAATTTTGTTTGTGATGGTCAAATTAAGATAATAAAAATAATATTCATAGATTATATGATTCTAATGAGTTTATTAGGCTGATGATGTTAAGTCATCACCATTTGGCGAGAGACAAATGAGAAATGTGATTTTTAATTGCTCCACTTCAGTATTGTTAAACTGTATAACATCCTTTGAGGTCCATAGCTGTCAATTCAGTTACAGCTTGATAGTTGAAAATGTTGTTTTATCCTATTTTCATATTGCTCCTGGCAGCTTGGCAACAACTGAAGAGCCTTGGACAAAGACAACGCAAGAGACAAGAGGCTTTTCCAAATATGTAACTCCTGTGCCACCCAAGAGGATTGTCACAAGTTTTGTGAAGGAGACCAAGCCCAGAAGTGAAGACCTCGTCGATCCACACCCAGCATCATTGTTATGCACATTTAGTTCACGTTTTTGTGGTCATCCCGATGATGACACACAGCTGGTCAAATTGACAGACGCTGATGGTGAACCTTTGATTTTGGTGGCACCCATATTAAATACAAAAGTTAAACAGCATCAGCCGCGGCAGCTCTCTCCTAATGTCATGGGGCGCAGACAGCAATTAATACGGAAAGATGCAGTTTACCAACAACAGCTACTCGTAAACAGAGCTGGGGTTCATTAGACTAGAAAGTTATTCAAGAGATATTTGCATTGTCTACCATTGGATTGAAAAAGAACATTTAACATAACAAAAATCTAATTTTAATGACGTTAGCCCAATATCACAAGTTTAGCCAATTAATTCAGAGTTTGTTTTGCTTATCTAGCTAATCTTGTTAGTTGTCAGCCGTCAACTTGGGGCTATCGCATTTATCCAGTGTATCCACCATATCTACATATACCAAAACCCACACGGTATCCGATACCAAAGCCAACAGTACCAACATTGCCAACACCAAATACCACAGAGCCAATAATGGTGAGCACGCAGGAAACTAGAAGACTTACGCCAACAACACAAAAAAGAACACTAATAATTGCACATTTTATACGAACCACCTCAACTCCAATCATAGCTGCTGTACCTACAATAGGTCAAACTGAAACTATGCATCCAGTAACAGGCCTAACAAAACCACCTATAATAGCAACGCCAGAGAAAAATCCAACAGGGACGGATTCAACAGAACCTCCAACAACACTACCTACGCAGGAAACACGATCCGTTAAAACAAAATACTCTCAAGGGTCGAGCAATGGATCCCAAAAATCTTTATTATTTAAATTATTACCACCTACACTTATATTATCATCCACATTATGCATATCACAAGCCATCCCACTGAGTCCCCACAAACCACACTTTCAACTCAACCCTCTCCAACAACAAAACGACCGACAGAGTTATTAAGAATATTATCTAGAAACTCACAAAGCACGCCACATCCAAGAAAGATAATAATCAAAGAAATCAAAGAAAACTCAAACGCAAACAGTGATCTTAAAATATTTAATACTTTGCGCAAGCTTGTAAGCAACTCAACGAAGTCAGCTTGAAAACTTAACTTAAGAACATTTAACGTAAAAATATTTCACAGCGGTTGTTTGATTTTTAAATGTGACTAAACAAGTTATAATCGTTAGTAGGCACGTATTGTTTAGTAATAATGCTTATTGTTTCAACTGTGTCTAAAGTTACACCCTTAGGCCACCATTAATCATCATCAGTAAACAAGTTGTTTTATGTCAAGCTTATAAATAACACCACCAGAGCGTAGTTGGTGTTAGTTAAGGTTTATCCCCTCTAAGCTTCATCATAATGTTTATAAGTTGCGCTTTTCTGTGGCTCTTGCTGGCAGTTCCAGGTCTAAGTCAATTAAGTGGCGACCCCAGTCAAATGAGATTGCATATTCCTGTTTTTAATATCAACGATATATATTCGCGCATATCAGAGGCTTTCGGAGGCACGCAAAAAAAGCAGCCTGTGCGCCGAAAGGTTGTTGTTCCAGCTGCCATCGATGACTATTACAACAACTATTGGGAGAACTACTATTACAATAATCCACCTTACGTTCCACGACCTCCATCTCGACCTCGCCCTAGACCCACACGAAGACCTCGACCAACAAGGACTACCTTGAGACCGACGACAAGTAGCACAACATCACCCACCACGACAACTTCCAGTACGACTGCTTCAACAACAAGAGCAACCACTACGACAACAACATCTAAAACAACAGTTGCTCCCACTACAACAATACCACCAGTAACAACTATTCCAACTAATTCATCCACAGGACCCACGGTTTCTAATATACCTTTTAGGGAAGAGAACTACTATGACTACGACTATAGCTTGCCGGAGATCCCGGTAAAACCTGAACAACAGTTGTCTATTAAGTCGCCACCACATTCGGTTGGCTCCCTATGCTATCATCATCCAAATCTTTGTGATCAACCGGATAAGGCACAATTTGTGGAACTAACGGATGGAAATGGCAATCCACTTATTTTAATAGCTCCAGCAAAAAAGGACAGCCGCAGGCGAACGTTAAAATACATACCAACTCGAAGACCCTTCAATCAACGCATACATGTGAAAGCAAATAAAAGCATATACAAGAAAGACAAGGGAAAAATCTATAGCTTAGTTCCGAAAAATTATTCAAAGACCCAAGGAAAATTATTTAATTCAGCTTATTGAAATTATTCTCATGCTAAAATAAAAACTTTCGTTTAAATGCGTTCAAATAAAAAACAAAATAAAGAATGTTAAATTATTTAACCATTAAACTGCTGTGTTTTGTAAATAGGTTAGATAAATACGGCTCTCAAAAGTTTTTACCAAAGCACTGCAAAGATCAACACCTGTCAAAGCCAAATCAGGTCTAATTTTTCTGCTGAGTTCACCTTTTATAGCTAATTGGTAATGGTCACATATACAACAAACCATAACTTTCGTTTTCTTTACAATACGCCGAGTGCAAGAGGGAAACGGGTTTGTGCTGAGCTCAGCTTGTTGCCACTTTGGCAGTCGCAATCGAACCGTAAGAGCTAAAGGTACTTAGCCAAGGTGTTGCTATCGCAATGCTCACCCAACGAACTTTGTTGCCGTTGCTTTTGATTCAAGTGCTTACACACTGTAAAGCTGCGCCCGCGCCAACGCCCAGGCCCAAAACCACACCCACTTTCACGTCCAACTCCAATGTGGCAGTAGCGGCACTGCAGCAAATACCAAAATTGAGTTACAACCAAGTGGCGATTATTGCTGCGAATTCAACGGCGCGTTGCAATTGGATGCCGCAACTCTGCGACTGGCAGCTGCATCTGTATGATGGCCATTCATTTAGTCTACAGCTGGCCAACAACAGCCCAGGGGCAGTTCCCACAACAACAACCACAAGTACAACCACAACTACAACTACAACTGAGAGGCCATTTCCGATGATGCCGCTGCTGTTTGCCTTGCCCGGCATGGATAACTCACAGAAACTGTTTATCTATGCGCTGGTGGAAAAGAAAGCGCCGAATAACTTAGTCAAAAGTCGTAGAAGTGACATCAAAATGCTTAAAAGTACCGCATTAACGCCTGCCTTAAAATCAATAAATCAAAACAATCAAATCAAAAAATAAAAGCAAACAAAAAATCCAAAACAAAAGTCATTAAAAAGAAACCATTTAAAGCGTCCAAGATTCATGATAGTAGTTAACCGTTGAGTTATTCAGAAGCTGTAGCTGCCAGACGGCGATCACGCGATAAATTAAGACTATTAGCTCATTAATGTCGAATTCACGCCAAGCTAAACTTAACTGACGAATGAAAGCCGTTCGACCGCTTTCAACTTTAACCTGTGACCGCCTGCTGACCCGAACCCATATCCGAATCCGTACCCGTTCCCAAACCCAAGCCCAAGCCCCAGAACGCGTCCGAAACGAATTTAATTTGGCGTGAACTAAGCCGTCATTATGCTCGTTTTATATTTGTTTAATTAAATATTAATAAATTGCTTATTAAGTGGCCAGCCAGCGTGTATTTAATTAAGTCAACGGCGTTGTCAACGCAACGTCTTCAATAAAATGTTGTTGACACACGGTGGGGCAAGTCTAATACATTAGATAGATTTATTTATTATAAAACTAAAATTTGCATTCTGAAGTTTGCTTGTGTATGTGTTTAGAAAGCGCAAGTGATATTTGCCAAAATTATGCATGTCTTTGTTAATTAATAATCCGTTTTAAGCTTATAAAAACGTTTTGCATTTTAAGTTTCTTCATAAAGAAATGATTTAAGAGAAAAAATCATACAAAACTATATTTAAAATGAAAGTAATTTGTACATAAAAAATCTATTGAAATTGTATGATGAACAATCACTTATTTAGCAAACTTAATCCTAGTTGAAATGCCAAACATTCATTTGTATCTGGATATTCATCAACAAACACCAAAGAAAAAGCACAAGCTGAATACAAACTGCAATATTGTTGAGTTTTCAATGCTTGCTAGCTTTACGAATATATTTTATTTTTATTGCCAAGTGTTGGGCGTCCGTAAAACTAACTTACTTACATACTTGCTTCTGTTCGTAATCAACGAGAAGAAGAAGTACTTTAATGCCTGCCTTTTTCATTTGAGCGGAAATTCAATTCAACGCCCAAACTCCCCTTATCACCCATCACCCCCCGTAAATCGAGCTGTACTATTGACCTGACCCACACACGCTTACACATATACACACATGCATACATGTTCATATAGTATCCCTTTTCACATCCGCTGTGGAGCAGCACGCTCATCGTTGGAGTCTTCGTCGGTGAAGCTATCATAAATCGTATTCAAAAATTTTCTAATTTCCGCATATGGTAGTATATGCCACCAATTTGTCGTAGTTTCGATTTCCTGCTCCTGACCAACGGCACCCTTAAGTTTGCCCTTACCCTTACCCTTACCCTTGCCCCTGACTTGGCTACCCTTTTGCTGCTGCTGCTTCTGATGCTGCTGTTGGGGATTGCGTGTGCTGACATCTGTTGTCTCACTCATCAGCACATCAACTGGAGGAGCTGCACTCGTCGCTGTCAGCTTTGTATCAATTTCATTTGGTGTCTTTGTTTGTGCTTGTGTTTGAGTTTGAGTTTTTGTTGCTTTGCTTTTTGTTTGTTTGCGCTTCGACTTCAAGCGAGAAGGCTTAACTACAGCATCTCCCACTACTGGTTGGGACCTTCTCAAGCCATTTGCTTGGCCATCATTGTCATTCGGGCTGTCAACAGGGCTGTCCATTCCCAGTTTCTCTCTCATCTGCTGCATCTGATGCTGATTTTGCATCTCCTGCTGCTGTTGATTCTGCTGCTGCTGTTTTGCATTGACAATAGTCTTCAACTTGAGCTCACCTCCTGTTGGCTCTCTCTCGATTGTTGTCACATTACTCACATCCTTCACTCTCTTTGCAATGTCAACAGTCAAATCGTTCAGCTGCTGCTCGGCAGCAACATACTTTTGCCTTGTCTTATTAGATGCCTCAGCTCCCGTAGAGCTAATTGCTTCAGTTGTTTCTCTTGTTGCTGTTGTTATCGGTTCCTGCACCTGCTGTTCAAGCTCTTCCTCACTTTCGTGCAGCTCCGGCAATGCCAATTTAACGTTCAATGGCTGCTCCTGTTTGCTCGTAATTTCAATGCTATCAGGATTACGATGCGTTTTCTCCATCGACTCCTTCTCCTCCTGCTGCTGCTGCTTCTTAAGTGTATTAAGTAGCACAATTTTCCTATTGCCCATATTTTGCACATGAAACTCGTGTGAATATAAGCTCGCGTGTTTCGAACTCAAATTCATTTGCAGCTGTGCTAATTGGCTGTTTAACGCTGCAAGTGCAGTAGCTTTCAAAGCTGGGCTCACACTTTCACCCTGATAATCAGCTTCGGGCATACCGTCTATCTGTTCCAGGTTTCTGGACTGGGCCAAGACGCGACTGCTATGCGAAAGGTGTTCCAGCAATTGACCCATGGGCAACATTTCCTCTGGCTTAGCTGCTGCTGGCAAGTGCTTGACAAGATTTACCTGGGGCTTGTTGTATGCATATGCATCCACATTGAAGGTGCCGTGTACTGGTGCTCGTTTCCAGTGCTTTCTGAACTGTGGCTGAGCTGAAAGAGGTATAAACTTGTTAATTGCACTTTCGCTGATGACCGTAAATAAAAAGAAATATAACTTCTTGTGCTTTACATGCCACCATGCTGATGATCAACAATAAACGAATGAGTGTCAGCAACATCATTATGATCTTGGGCGTTCCCTCTCGACTAAACGGATTTTGGAACATTCACGCCAATTTTATCGCCTCTTAATTTGGGTCAGTTTCGGTAGATCGAGCATTGAGTAGACTAATTTGCATAAAGCCATTCATGGCAAATGTTCTAAGAATGTGAAAACATTGTCAAAATAGCCAAAACAAAAAAAAAATAATGTTGGACAAAAAAAATAAAGAAACTGGTTCTCGTTAACGGCAGTTTTGGCCCCGTGAATATTGTTGTTAATACTTTGGGCCATAAAACGACATTGTTATGGCCCGCAAGAACAGCAACAACAACCAATACAAAGAAAACAAACAAATAATATATAAAACAAAACGAACAGATGGCGGTATCATTCACTGGGGACAACTCTGACACGCTGCTGACCTGTCATGGGGCCCTGACCAATTTGATTTCTATGCGGCGCTAAAAATCTTAATAAAGCCAACAAGCGAAAGGTGAAAGTTCAGATTAACATATCAATAAAGCGATAAGTTTGCGTGTCTGTGTGTGTGTGTGTTAGCATTGTGTATATATGAACAATAGTTTTGGCCAAAAAGGAAAGTGAGTTTAAGAGATTCCACAGAAAATGTCATAGACAAATTGCATTTTGTTGTTTGACAGGAATACCCCTAATCCTACTCCAAGCGATCCTATTCCCGAATCGCAGAAAAAAATGCAATTCAATTTCGGGGGCATTTTGGGAATTTTATTTATCTTGAAGAAACATGTCAAAAGCAGTTTGAAAAACCAAAAGGAAAGCAGAGCAAAGTAAACAGAGAACCAGATAGAAGAGAAGAAAGAAGAACAGACCGAGTGACAGCATGCACTTAGAGCACAGAAGATAACTCTGTGTCTTGAGACAAGTGCAGGACCAGGAGCTGAAGCAGAAGCAGAGCAGTTCTGATGATGTCCACAGTGGAATGAAGATTTATGAAAACTGTTGACAGTTAGTGCTTCGAACCGTAAACAGTGGGACCAAGGCAACGAATGAATTTACATTCGGACAATGGCCACACCATTGCAGAAATGACAATTTCAATGAATGCAGAGGCATAATGCACACACACACCCACACGTATACAGAAAAGTAACTGCAATAAAAAAAAATAAAAATGAAGAGGCAGAAAATGACACAGAGATAGACAGCATGACAGACAGACAGGCACAAAGGCAATTGCTGCACGTAAAAGAGACAGACGCAGAGATAGAGAGAATGAAAGAGACAGAGAGATCAAGTGAGTGAGGGGGAAAATGAGCATGCAAATATGTAGCGGGTCCAGAGGGAGTGAAAACAAAAGGCATAAATGAAAATTTCTTTATATTTGGAACTCACTTAAATTTGGGTCCTGTCCATTTTTCAATGTGTTTGCTAAGTGCTTAATATGTTTTAATTTAAGTTAAGCTTAGCCAAGTAAAAATAACTAATAAAAATTATATTTAACTTCTAGTAGGCTGATCGAGAAGTGCTGAAGCTTAAGACAAAAATGAAAGAGTATTTTGAACTTGGTAATTCTTTTGACATTCTTGTAATGAATGTTTTTCTTAACAAAGACGAGCACATAAATGGTAACTATGCCACTTGAGCTTCAGCTCAATCCACGCTCGACTGCAGCTACAATCAGAATCTGTTGTTGACAGCTGCTTTTTGTCATGTTCATGTAGGCAAAAAGGACACTTGCACTGTGCATTCCAAGATGCCAATGCAAATACAATACGCAAAGAGGGAGTGAAATTCGTCCAGCGGATGTGCGAAAATGTGAAAAAGTAAAGAGGATTAAACCAACGAACGGGCGTTAAGGCAATTAACCAAGATGTCTTAATTAAAAAACAACAACAGCAATAAGAAACAAACAATTTCAACTGCAGGAAAGAACTTAATCACGTTGGCTGTGTAAAATCGTTTATCTTGGTGGCAAGCATTCGAAACATTGCGTATTTCATTAAGTATTCAATGTTTAAATTTTAACTTCAATGCTAGAGTTCAGTTGCTTACTTTTATTGTCGCTATCGCTGTTGCTGCTGTTGTTGTTACTTAAGACCAAATGCAAACAATTTACTTTGTCATTAGACAAGCAATTTAAGCTGACACCCTCTCACTTCAGTCGTCTGTACATGTGATTTTGTCTTTCTTTGTTATTTTTGGTCAATTGACTGTCCTGTCCTGACTGCTCATTTGGAGCTAACAAATACTTTGTGCCGCAACTCTGTTTTTTGTATTATTTGGACATTCAATTGTTGCATTCTATAAGAAGTGCAATGGCAAAGCAAACTAAAAAGCTCAGAAAAAAAAATAGAGACGTTGCAGAAGCAGAACAAAGCATTCACAGCGTTTTGCACATTTGCGTTTAATCTGAATTTTTCTATGCAAATGCCGTGCAATGAACAAAAAATTCGAATGTTATTCGTTACGTGGAAGTTTTCGGTCTGTGTCAAATTGTTATTGCAATTTTCTTTGTGTCTTTCTTTATTTTTAGATTGTTCGCCGCTTGCAACGGTTCATTGCGCCCTTCATTTAAATAATATTCGCAACTTTATGTATTTCTCTCACTTTCGCATGACCTTCTAACGTGTTTTTCATAGTGTTTAAATTGCGTTTGGGATGCAAATGTGTTCAGTAAGTACTTACTTAAAATAACAGTGGCATTCTTTTTATTAGGCTTGATGGAATCTTACCCAAATTGTAGCCACATTAAATGCAACCATTTATTATTTATGCAGAAAATACTTTTTTGTATGAAAAATGCTTAAGAAGTCACATTAGTTCGGTTCGGATTAATAATGTTTATTTACGCAAATTTTCATTTCAATTTTCATTTAGCTGTTTTCAATTTCAGTTGCAAATTGTCAGTGGCCGAAATGTGCATAACTAAATAGGCAAACGCTAATCAAATTTAGCTTGACTAATTGTTATGCAAAACCAAAATGATGCCATAACAATCAATGCCAATAAACTAAGGCAGGCCGCTTTGCATGCCACAATATAAACGACACTTTGATTTAGTAGTGCAAGGACAAGGATAATAACAGTAGACAGAGCAGCGATCAAAGCCTAAATGCTAGGCATAATAAAATAAAACAAAAGCTAATGCCAACAATGGCAACATCGGCAATAGCACCAACAGGAACACCAGCAACAAATCCAAATGCACGCGGCAAGGCAACAACTTTATGGCTCACATAAAAATCCGATTCTTTGTCACGCTCTCTCAGTTCATCCGCCATTTCGACGAACGCGACTGGAATGCCAATGACAATGCATAGCCGTGCAGCCTGCCTAGCCCAATGCGTCCCACAGTGCGTATGCGCAATGCAGAAAACCAGGCCAATTTATGAGTGCCACAAATTTCATAGTTGTAGATGACGATTACGTAAAAGCGAACTTGTTGCCTGCTTGTTGCGTCCCATGGAATGATGGAATGTGGAGAAGGAGTGGAAGAAACTGTGAAAGTTTCGCACCTAATGCCACATCAATATGCAAAGCCAACCAATTTTGGCATAAGACACAAACCAAGTTGCTGCGCTGCGCTGCGCTATGCTAAGCTGCTTTAAAGTTAAAGTTCATTTAACTTTAGCAATCAGTGAAGCAGACAAGAGGCAGCTGAGTTAGCTGGCAGCAATCGAATAGCACGCAACCAACAAGCAACGTTGATGCTACAGCAATTTATGATTTATTAACAACTTAAAAACTTATTAACGCAAAATCGTTCGACTCAATGGATACACTTTTGTTAAGTTTGTGTTCATTTTTTAAGAGTTAATCAAAACTAATCAAAATTTGCTAAGCTTCACAGATAGAAAAGTTTTAAATCTTAGGTCCACAACAGAAATATATAAAAATCAATGTTTAAGTATTATTATGTCACTAGAGAATAACACAGAGAAGGGGAAAAAATGTTTTATAAACATTTTAAAGCACACCTTCAACTTAATTTTAAACTTCATTAGGTGAGCTATCTCATGGTTTGAAATCCTAAATAAATGCCCCAAATTCTTTTTGTGAATCGTGTGTAATTGACAAACTGGACAATTATTCGTTTGTACTCTTAGGTCAAAGAACCGACACGCGCCAACAATGCTCAGACAATGCCCCCCACATGGCAGCTTACCTCTCGTCATCCGCACACACTTACTCACCCAGTTAACAATTATGTAGGCAAGTGAGCGTATAATGGGCACAAAGCCGACTATTCACAGTGGTTGTGTTGGAAGATTTTTAAACATACTTCAGAATATAGATAATTGATATAATTCATTGGATGTTGAAATATTCTAAACCATTTAAAGTTCATTATTTTTCGTGTCGTATATGAGGGTCAACTATATAAGCGATTCTCCAGCTTTTGTCACACTGTGCTTGTATTTTTCGAGCGTGTTCCTCTGTTTTTTTTTTGTCTTTCTTTTCTTCTGGCTGTTGCTACTGTCTTGTTCTGCATTAAAATTGACCAAATGATTTATGATTTGGTGTCTATGGTGCTGTGGCATTGTCGCTCTTGCTGTTGCTGCTTTTCAATAATGCGCGGTCCAGCATTGAATTTTAATAGCCTTTTGAGGCAGACTCAAGTGCGTAGCGTAACCATCGAATCCTCCACCCCCTTGGCCAAAATGCAAAATATGTTTTATGAAGTGCCTTTGAATTGAAGGCAAACGTTTGCCATAAATTTCGACTGGACTTTTATATGAATTTGCTGGCACTTGTGCTTTTTGGTATAGTTTCAAGTGCCACTAACACATATTTATGGCACATGCAACTCAAAAATACAATGATTGGGGGCTAGTATCCCCAATCAATCATAATTTGTTACCGTCAGAGCGGCAACTGCGGCAACATTGAGTGATGAAGTTCTCGCCGCGACAACAAAGCCAAAAACTCAATAAACAATCTCAACCGGAGTCGGAGTTGGAGTTGTTGTCCTAGTCGTTGCTTGAGTTAAAGTTGCTTTCCATAGTTCTATTTAATCCTTGTTGGTGTCGTCCGGAGTTACAAACATTGTCCCTGCCGTTGTGCATGTATGTTTGTTACCTGAGTTTAGGCTACGCCTGTTATGTGTGTGATACGAATATTTGGCTCATGGCTTTTACAGATTTATCGTGATTTTGTTTTTTCCTCGTTTTCCTTTTTTTTTGCAGCACAAACAAAAACAGAAACAATGTCCCAACCCAATTCGACAGCCATCGCATCGCATCGCATCGCAACGGCCTCGTTGTCGTCTTTCGTCGTCTGATATGCTCGAATTTGACAAATGTCTGACAAATCCTGTCAGCTTCCAGTATGGCTAATGAAAGGCAATTCCCGCCAAAGATCCTGCTGAAAACCAATGAGCCAAATCTTTGGCACGTGCCTTCGCTCAACTTTAGCGTTCAGCATTTCATTATATTTATAATTTATTTTTTTTGTTGTTCGTGTTGTTCCTGTTGTTGTGTTGTCGATATTATTATTTTCTAAGCTGTGGGTATTATAAACGTAGAACCAAATATGCAACGCATTAAAGCGTTTATTTCCGGCTACATTTTATATTGATTACAAAAGCGAGTCAGGTTAATGGAATTTTAATACTTTGCACTAGCTTGGCTTTAAAGCTGCCAGGGTATTAAATCTTCCATCTTGCTTTATAATTTTATACAATATAATTTTCACACATGATTGGCCAAAAGCTATGTGACTTTTTTTGCTTTTAAACACTTGTTGTTACATCAAGCAGCTTAGAGCTAAAAGCCATATGAATAATGCCACAATTTATTTTTGCGTGAGCATTAAAAAATCACTAATCAGGACAAATTTTCCAACTCATGAGCAATTGATGATGATAATAATGACAAGCTAAAAACTTCTTAATTATGGCTAAGATTTTTTAATTGACAAAACTTAAATACAGTAATTTCTTTTAAATATGTATATAAAGTATACGCAATGTAGAGTCAAAAATAATTGATGAACATGGAGTTCAAACTATTTCTCATCAATATTTAACAACTTGAATAAATAAACAACCATTCAATTTACATATTCTATGCTTTTGTTGTATATTTTTGACATTTGATTTCCCACTTGTGTTGGCACAGTGTAACTTGTTTTTTTTTCAAGCACAGTATTGTTAGCTCCTACTAGTCCCATACTCACACACACACACATATGCATATATGCTAACGTTTAGGCTGGCCATTTAAAATGCCTAGCTAGCTGGCTGGCTGGCTGGTCAGCTGTGATTTGTGTCAAAATGTCGAGCCTGGGCACAGTCAAGTAAATCAAAGTGAACTCAGCCCACTTGGCTCACTCCAGGCTACCTATAACCCTAAAAACCTGCCAATACACCAACAGCAACAGCTACAACTAGTGCAGTAGTAGAGAGTTCGCCTTTATTTGGCTGCCATCGGTCATTTTTCATGTTGGCAATGACGGTCATACACCAGCGGCAGCAACAGTGCTGTGGTGGAGTAAGGATTGGCAGACGAAGCGAATGTGATTATTGATTGGTGTTCACCTAAATTCATGGCTGGCTTGAACGCTGACGAATCATCTATCTAACTATGGCCAAAAGTCAAAAGATTGTTAGTTTGTGCGTGTTGCCAATCGATATGAGTGAGTGTCTGCTTGTGTGTGTCTGGTTGTGGGGTGGTAAGCGCATTGTAGTGTCATTCTCTGGCAATATTATCAGCATAGAAACAACAGCAGCAGCTGCAGCCAACGAGGTGTGTGACAGAAGAGCAAAAGAGTGGAGTGAAATGGAATGGCGGGACGAGGGGGGTACTAAAAAGTATCCATCAAATGCACGTTTGACGTTTATGTGACATTTGAAATCAATTTGCACGACAATTGAATTCTCCATTTTTGAGTGCTATTTGTTATTGTTTGTTGTTGCTTGCTGCGATACAGTGCTGAATAAATATATACAAGCAAGCACACACACACACACACACACAGAAAGACAGTTAGTCAGACAGTTTAACTGACAGACAGCAACGGCAACCAATGCGTTTATATGTCAATTAGCAATTTATGCGTGAAATTTTCAGCGTTTGCTGTTTTGTAGAAATCATTTATTTTATTTTTTTTGTGTTCTCTGTGAACCATGAATAGTAAAGTGAATATTTAATTGCCAGCCGCAATGCCCTAGTGTGTGTGTGTGTGTTTGTGTGCGAATTGAATATATTCAATGGCAGGTAAGTGACATGCAAATGTAATAGCCACAGATTTGCACCGCAAATTAAACAAAACACACAGGCGAGTTACTTTCATCAAATGGCATCCAAATAGATAATCACGAAATGTTCTTTGATTGATTGAATCAAAGCACAAATATACACAAACTCGTCTCAATTTATCAAGTGAAATATGAATAATATTTGTGCGATTCATTCACAATCCGCTTGTCTCTTTCCCTTTATGTCCATATATATAATTGATTATGGTAATGCATACCACACATAATTAGTGTGCAAATATGCATAGTTGAAGAGGAAACTTAAAGCGTATTTTGACCATTAACGATTTTCAATCGACCAAGCGATAGGAAATTATTATCAAGTGAAATGCTTCCGCGAGGGGGTTCAATTTCCGTGTGTACTTCAAAACTAAAATAGATGTTTGTCATGTGTGATTATTGTTCAATTTGATGTTGTTTAGTGAGGTTAATTGTGATGTTAAACAGTTAAATGGATATTTGAAAAGTGGAATAAATACTCAAAATATAAGTTTTATGTTTATTAATTTATGAATAAAAGCAAAATGGTAAAATTATGCTGACATGTTCATAGGAAAATATATATAAGTGCATAAAAATTTTATTAAATGACCTTATTTACATTTTTGTTTGTGTTTATTTACGCTTTTAATAACCATAGGTAGTTTTGGCAACTGCATCAATCAGCTTCATTTTAACTTCTGACTGCATCCTAAACGTATAGATAGAGATATTTAATTTGTTTGTTTGTAACATGTGAGAGAGGAATTCTAGAAAATGCTTGGCTCTAAAATTTTGTGTCTACTGGCAATATTGTTTACCACAGCATATGCTGGTTGAGATGTTGAGTCATTGCCCCTTTAGCTACTATATTGCAGGCAAACAAATAAAAACTAGCCAAAAACAAACAAACAAACGTTTGTTGTTTTCCTCGAAAAATGCAGCTGTTGCCACTGCAATTGGCCAGATTTATGCTGTCTAGCCGCAATTTGAAGCATTGCAGTTGTAACAAGCTGCAGGCCAATTCACTAGCTTTATAGCCTGGTTAATAGCAGCTTCCAACTCCTAATTATGAGCTTTAAATTCATATCAGTGTGTGTCCTGAACCCCTAAAAACAGTTATGAATAGTTCCTGGAAAACCAGTTAAAATTTGAATGCTTTTTATGTTAAAGCTGCATGTTCTCTCCGTACGTGTCCCTTCTGGTGCGCCCCGCTCACACCAACAAGCATCCCCTCATGCGTTGCCTGTTAATGAAAGCAGCGCCGCCTGCGGCTCATTTTCTGGGGAATCAAGTGCCCAACCAGGCAACCAAGGTGTCTATCCCGGTAACTGTGGGCGTTTGCTGTTGGCTTCTGTTCCTATCTCTGTTGTCGTTCGTATGGGTATGTGTCGGAACGTGTGTATGGTAGCGTGTGTGGCTGCGGCTCTGTATCCTTCTTATACCAAGGCATAAATTCTCCAACAAAATGGCGGAAGTAATATTTTTCATATCAGCATACGCTGTTTACACAAACACACACCCACGCAGATATTCCGAGTACGTGCGAGGGCTGGCTGAGTGGTTCTGCTCTTTCACCTAGCTAAGTATGAATTGCTTAAACGCATTAACAGCAATATTATGTAAATATCCTGCATATTAATCAACGCCAAGATGCAAAAACGTATATATACATATATAAGTACGATTATTTTAAATAACACAAAGAAAAAGATTATGCTAAAATAAATGTTTTCCAAAATGAAATAAAAAGTTCAGCAGTTGCCGCATATATTGAAATTGTTCTCATTGAACAAAATAACTTGTATGTGCAACCTCGAAGCTTAAGTATGTTACTATATAGTGTGGTAAGTGGGTGCCATCGTAGTCGCTTAAGCTTTCCCGGTGTTTGCATTTGTTATTGTAGCTGTTCTGTCGGCTTCTGCGGAAGTGCGCTATGTTCGCATGTCCGCAAATGCCCAGTCGGTAAATTTAAATGCCCATCTTAGCTGAGAGCTGCTCAGCCGCCAAAACATGCAAATGCACATGGAAATATAAATACATACATACTTGTACATACATATAGTAATATCTATGGGTGTAAAGATAGCATATATATAATATTTAGTGGCAGATGCTGCAAAGTTTCGCCTGCTGCCGCTGCTGCTTCATTGCCACCGGCCGGCAGCAGCAACAATGTATCCGATTTGTGGTGCAGCAAGGGGAAGTGGTAGCTGAAAGTTGGCAACAAGCAACAGGAGCCGAGCCGTTCAGGACTTTTGTTGTTATTTATGCAACGGAAAAGGGACGTTGACTGCGAAACGTTAGCTTTAAGATGCTTGCCACAGTGCCCGGAAGTTTGGCACTTGCCACATTGCCACATTTGCGCAGTGCCAGTGCCAGTGCCAGTGCCACTGGGGTAGCAAGTAGCAGTAGCAATAACAATGCAACCGCAAATCTGCCAGCAAACTAAACTCGCCACATGTGCATTTAAAACGCATATAATTGGATGCAGTTGCCCCAAGCAACGCCGCTTAGCACACTTTGCCAACTTTGAAGCGCTTATAAAATTTTCCCAATGATTTATGATGCGGACGCATAATTTAATTAAATAGCGCTAACTTTTCTTCCTCTTTCTTTTGCTCTCTCACTTTAGGCGACAGCCTTTTCACAAACTGATAGTCCCAGCTGCTAGGCCGCAGTTGCTTGCCGCGGCTCTAATTATTGATTTCTGTCTTCTCAACACCCAAACACACAGATAAGCTACAGACAAACAATTAGTAAACACAAATCGAAAGTGATCGAGCAGTATATACCCCTAAAGACGAGTTCTTAAACAGGGCTCGAATAGTAATATAAGATGTAACTGAAACTTTAAAACTTTAACTCTATCTGAATTTTCAGAACTGATAATACATAGAATACTAAATATATAATTATTTAATCGCTTTTTTGTATAATACTCAAATCCAACAACCATTAATATACCTTTACCGACCCTGTCACATCTTTATTGCGTTGTTGTATACTATTACACACCCTCCTTAACCAAAATTTTGTAGATTATTAAAAAAAAAACCCTTAAAGCCTAGACCGCAACATTTACCTGCGAAAATGTTGCAGAAAATGTGGCATTTGATAATTTATCACTCGGCCAGCTTGTGCACACATATCACCATAAATAATATTTATAGACTATTTTGGCGGCCCTTTTTTTGTGTTCGGATCTACTCCCCCTCTTCCACCCACTAACTGACTTTCCATTGAGGTTAATCTACATAATTTTTGCCGTGTTGCCTCTTTACAAGCGGTTTGATTTACACAGAGGATAATCATTAAAAGGCAACAGCATATAAAAAAACAATTTTTAGTTTGTTTTCTGTTTCCACCTCTCTTTTTTCGCTGAGTTTTTTGTGTGTGTTGGTTTCGTTTGTTGTTTGTAACCCTGTTTATTTATTTACCTAGAATGTAAGTAACTAGTGAGCTTTGCGGGGGACTGAGACTGGATTTTAGAAAGGTTCAGCCGGGTTTTAATAATAAACGAGCGTATAAAACACCGGCAAACGATTAGAGACCGTCAGGCTGTTGCTGTTGTTTCCTTTTATTGTTGTTGTTGTTCTTCTTGCTTTTGTTATAGCCCTCAAATAGCTGTTGTTGTTGTTGTAGTTGATGATGTGTTTTTGCAACTGAGCGCCTGAAGTTTTTGTGGCATCGTTTACATAAATGCCACACGCACACACGTAGTCCTAGACCGCACACACCTCTCTCTACTTCGAACAAACAAACGCAATGAAAGCCAGGGAACAAAACGAAAGAAAAAAAAAATAATAGAAAGCCTGAACTACCCAACGATTATCCTTTTTTAATAGACTCATAAAACGGTTATTAACTTTGTTTGGCCATTGCACAAAAAGTCATATACATATACACATATATAAATTCGTATGTAAGTACGATATATATCTATGTATATGTACGTACCAGGCATATAACGTTTCACACTCCAGCCCCCTGTGACAGCCCTGGTTGCTAAGGTTGCCTCAATTTATTATGTTGTGCATAGTTTTGCTGCTTGTATAGTATTTTTGGTAAGAGAAGGGAACGACGAAAAAAATATGTAAAGAAATTACATTTGACATTAATAAATGAGCTTGAGCCAAAGCTGATGTTGCAAGTTGAGGTTGAATCTGCTGCTGAAACCGGATCCAAACTGAAGCTGCCACATGATGCGCTAAAGTTTTGGCATACGCTGTGTTGCAAAATATTGATGGCAGGAGGCATATACGTTGCATTGTTGAATGACTTAACAAGCTAATTGAAAGCTAGCTTTATTGATATATGGTTAGACTTTGAAACCAAATATCATGCTCCATAGTAAGTATGTAAGTAATAAGAGCGCTAGTGTAGGATTTAAAGAATATATAAGTTACTTTAAAACATATTCATAAAACTTAACAAACAAATGAAACATTAAATCTTCAATTATTGTATCTGGTATTATCTAAATACATGTGTAGGTCATTTGATGGTCGTTTATTCGATTGTTGCTGCTTTTCACTTGTTATTTCTGATTTTGCGACTGGCAAGTGCAATATTACTTAAATCATGCTTCGCATCCTTCCGTGTCCAAGCTTTGCAGCAACACATACAAAAACAAAAATATACAAAACAACAAAACAAGATAAATGAAATTCTGATGCAAATTTGATTTGTTTGCAAATGTTCGACGCAGTGCAATGCTAAGAAGAAAAAAACCTCAAACACACAGACAGGACTCAAACTCAGTTTCCATATCCAGTTTCTGTTGCAATTGCAGCTGTTGCGCTGATCACTTGCCAAGGGTATATCTGTGTCTTTGTGGGTGTTGGGGCAGCAGCAACAGCAGCAACATATTGCCAGCCAGCAGTTTCTCGTTTCATTTCAGTTGACATTTTTATGCGCGTATGATTAATTATGCAATTTTGCATTTGGCTTAACTCCCACACCCTCTTTGCGCTGTGTCTGAGTAAGGGTTTTGCCACTGCTCAGCTGGTTGTCCTATTATGCTCTGTTAAGGTCTCTATCGCATCAATCAGCATCAACAGTGCCACAGTCCAGTGGCAGCAACAGGAACAGCAAGGGCAACAGAGACTGCTTGATGGGTCCTTTAAAGCAGTGCGGCCATATTGTGCAGCAATTAAATTTATGACCATGAGTTGGCCACGTTAATGTTTAGAGCCAGCAATTCAGTCATTAGACGCTATTAAAAAGCGCTGGCAAACCATTTACAATTGGCTAACAACATAGTAACAGCAGTTATTTAAGTAAATGCAAATGCAAATGCAACCAGCAAATATGGTTGATGTCGATTGCCACACATAACCGAAAAGATAACAAAACTTAATAACTGCGAATCATGCGATCCCGGCGTGACTAAGCGCCAAACGTGATAGCTGGTCAAGACTGGGGACTAGGAATTTGCACGCAACACCATCCTACAGACAAAACCAAAAAAACAACAAACGAACAACAAAAAATATCACAAATAGCTTGAAAAACAGAGAACGTCGAAGATGTTATACACTATACGTGAATGTAATTGATAGGAAAAACCAATCATTTAATAAAATGTATTTCTTTGAATAATATAATACTCTAAGATTTAATTTTCTATATATAACATAATTCACAACATAATGAATAAAACCCAATGACTAGCAGAGTATTAAAAAACAAGAACTGGTAAATAAACTTGCCGCTCTGCATGCAATGCTCAACTAGAATAATGATGTTGTTGGACTGGGCTATACTGACTGACTGGGGCCAAAAGAGGAAGCATAAGCTCGCAGACAATTGTGCAGAGAAGGAGCGAGAGAGACGGAGAGAGAGCGACAGTGAGTGAACAATCGTAGTCGTAGAACAGTTGTACGCAAATAGAGCAGCCATGCGGCGCGTTAATGCCGAACGGCCCATTTGAGGCACGTTCCAGTTATTAACGGGCTGGTCGCCTGTAAAGTGCATGTGGCCTTTAACTGAGAACGGCTGCAAAGAGGCAGAGAGAAAGAGGGGCATAACGTGACCAATATGCTTGTCATTGCCACGATGATAATCAGCTGTGTGCATGCCGCGAATTGGTCAGCAATGTGGCCAGTGTCTCCACTCTCTCTGACTCCCTTGATATATATGTATAAGTATTGCTTGTTGGACAGTCAGTTGCCTGTTTGTCCAGGAGTTACGCAAGTTGGCACAATTATGTGGACACATTGCTAGCATCGGGTAACAGACAAAGACTGAAAGCGTAACTTGGGGCGACATGCAAATATTTGACAAGCACATCTTGCGTAACAACGCACATAGCACAATGAAGACATCTACTCGTTGGCTAATAAATACATACAAATCTTAGAGATTGGATTGTTATATGGACTTAAAATACAACTGAAGCTTAGTCACATTTAAATCTTGCTTAAGGAACTTTCAGTTGATTAATTGGATTTTTCCTTTATTATGTTAAGAAATTCTTTTCTAAATTCCTCAATTTTATGATTATTTAATTATAATTGTATGTGATTGGGTAGCAATTATATAAAATATATTTATTTTGGTTTGGAATTCAGCACAAACTATTCTCTATTATTAAAAAATGGTCTGTACTACAATTTGCAACTGACATATTCACCATGAATGATTAATCAAATCATAACTTTATTTTTTTCCTATTGCAACCTCAAAACAAAATCTTATTTAGCTCAATTTATGGATGAACAAACGCTGGAATCAACAATTTTTGGGTAGCCAATATATTGTCAATAGAAATGTTTAAATAAAATTCAATTTGAAACGCTTTGCGGTGCATGCATATTTATTTGTATGCATGCAATAAAGCGCGCCGGATAAAATGTATACAATTCAATAATATTCGATTGCTAGCTTTACCCGTACATGCTACGTATGCGCAACATTGCGTATACGCGATGCGCGACCCTGACAATTGAAATGTAATTAAATAAAATAAAATTGTTAAGAAACGTGATCAGAAATAATTTTTTAGATTTTATACAGCTGGTGTGTTAGCTGGCGAAGTGAAAGCAAAGGGGGAGGTAAGTGGAACTGTCAGGCAGACATTAATTAGATTTTATGATTTACGGCACTTGATTTCCAGATGCGATTGTTTTAATGCCCCGCCACATCCGCTGCCTCCGCATCGTTGGTGCTGCTATTGCTGCTTCTTAATGAAGTTGTCTGTTGTAATTAGAAGTAATAATAATTTCCTAGCCAGTAAGACAAAGATTGAGTCATTACGAATTTGGATTGCGGCCAAGGAAATTCCATTAATCAAATTAGCAAGCGCATAACTTTTTATGATTATGCTCAAGATAGTCGCCTCATGCCTTAGCCACATCAGAGAGACAGCTCAACAGTGAAGCAAAGGCAGAGAGGAATCTGGTATGCAAAGATAAACTTACCAAGCGAGAACAAGCGCTGACAGAATCAACTCCGCTGTTCTGTATGCTACTACTTTTTGTATTATTTCAATTTATATTTATATATATAAATATTTTTTAATAAACAACAATCTTTCTAATGAAATTTGTGCCCAGTAAACCAAGTCGAGGCTGCAGCAGCGACAACTGCCGCAAAATTAATTACGATAAACCAGCCAGGGGAACTCAAGCAGTCACTCAGTCAGCGAGTTAGTCACAAGGACAAAACAATAACAACTCAAGCGACTCGGATGACTCAACAACATCAAGTTAATAGTAATTGAAAATTGTTTTTATAATTTTTAAATGCAGCCTGCATTTGTCTGAGCCCCTTTTTATGGTATATTATCCAATCGACTTGATGCACCGCACAATCTTCGGGTTGATAATCCTGAATTATCTCATTGTTATGTGTGGCTGGTTAAAGTAAGTATGCATTTAGGTGCATACGATACTAGCAAATCTGTACACGTGCCAATTAATTTTCATACCCAGCATTATATGGTAACAGCAAACGATTGCCAAAGGGAGCTGACCCTACCAGTAGGCAACACATTCAAAGCGCAGATACACACCTAAGGGGTTAGCAGTGATGTCAAGAAATAAATACTTTAACTGGATATGGAGCTTTGAAATAAATTTAAAGAAGAATGAACTTATAAATTATTTGACAAAAGGTTATTAATCATTTAGCATAAAAAAATAATAATGGATAATATTTTTTATCACTCTCTTGAATAAATGTTTGGTAAGTTAATAAATCGATCACAACTAAGCATAAACAATCTTACCCTATTTATTTATGATAAGCATAAAAATTTAATTCCATCTGTTCTTTACTAATATTAAATTTGATTAGTTTTACATAAGATGGATGCACTGTTTAGAAACGAGAAACATAAATTAAACTTGGCTTTGTGTTTAGCTTGAAAATGGCCAAAAGCAACACACACTAATAGGCACTTGCAATGGCTGTGACTGTTGTTTGCTGTTGGCTGTTGATTAACTCGTTAATTTTGGCATTGTCAGGGATATTTAACGCATTTTGACCCAATTTGGCAGTAAAACGACAATGCCAATGCATGCAGGCAGTAGCAGCAACAACAACAACAACAGCAATGCAAATGGTATAAGCAATGAGGCCAAAAGCATTGCCAATGGCAATACTAATAGCAATAGCCCCAACTAAACTAGAGAGGATACTTGGACTAGCTAGCACTTTGTACTGATTATGGGCAAATAGCATTTGTTGGCCAATATTTAGATGGGGCTGACTGGCATTGCGTGCATTTAATGTGCGTTGTAAGTGAAATTAACAACATAACTGCATTTGCCATTGACACGTAAATGCGACAAAATCCAGAGATGAAGAGAAAGAGTTATGACCAAAAATGTTTGATCATAGTTGGCATAAATGTCTTAAAGTTGGCCAATAGTCGGTTTGCTGGCATTTAAAGTGCATGTGTGCTAAAAGACAAGACATGTCAGACATATGTTTCCCCGCCCTAACCCTAACTCCCTCTCTCTTTCTCTCTCTCTCTCTCTCTGTCTCTCACAGTCTGTTTGCTGGGTTATGCAAATGTAAAGTATGCGACTGCTTGCTGCTTGTAAGTTTCAATCAAAATGCAAATATTGATGCAGTTGACATATGACGTTATGTTCGACCGGCCCAAGTGACAGCAAAATCAAAATCACTGACTGCCATCATTCCTCGCCCATATAAGCTACAACAGCATGCAAATTTATTATCATCAACAAGCTAAGACATAGGCAGAGTGCGAGATGGGCGAGGGAACACTAAGCCCAGTCCGTCTGCGCTTGGCAAATGCAATAACAAAGGATAAAATAATAAGATTTACTCTTGACTTGGCTTGACTTGGCTGCTCCTTCAAGTTGGGCAACGCGTTCCAATGCTGCTGTTGCTGTTTCTGCCAAGGTTTTATTAAAATATACAAACAGCGATAACAACAACAATAGCAACAACAGCAACAACTGGCAGCCTATGTCAGCCCAGTTACAAGCAGCCCTCAGATTGAATAATGGCTAAAGTGAATACTGTTCAGGTGCCGAGAGCTGCGGGCTGCTAGATAAATTAAAAGACAAAAAAGCAAAGAAAAGAAAAGAAGAAAGAAAAGAAAACTCAACGCTTTAAATGAGAGTAACAATAACAATCACAACAGCAATAACAAACAACAATAACAGCAACAACAACAACCACAACAACAACCACAACAACAACAGCGGCTGCCAAGGTAACCTTTTTGTTATTATTTTTCAATTTCTTTGGCCCAAGTTTGATGTCATTTTTTCAAGTATGTGTATGTGTGAGTGTGTGTGAGTGTTGTGCTCTGCTTGTGCATTGCTAAACAATTTTTGATTAAGTTTTGCATAGAATTTCCATTTAGCCTTGCCACACACACTCACACACAAACACATTTTCTTCATTTTCTTCACACATCAGCCTTTTTGTCTTTTGCTTGCATATAAAATTATTAGAATGCCCATGTATGTGTGTATGTATGGGCTTATGTGTGTGCGTGGAAAATAGAATGGCAAGCTAAATTTAACTAGTTCCTGAAAGTCGTTCTAATAACTGGTGTGCAATTGAAAAACTTTTTCTTTTGAAACCTTTTAGACTTATAGAAAACTGGAAAGTGGCATTCGAATTCCTTTTTTTTGTTAGCCCCATTATCCTTTCAATAAATATTTTAATCGATTTTGCCAAATATTTTCCTATAAACTTGTAGATTTTTATGTATTATGATTTATTTTCAATAATACACGAATAAGATTCTTTTCCTCAGTTGTATTTACCCTTCTAGGTAGTATTTACCTTCTAGAGTCACATAGGTATAATAAAGTTTTTATTTTGCAAATAAAGTTAACTACATGACTTGCTTTCTGAAGTAGTTTTCAATCCGGATTTGAGACTAATTCAATTAAGCGTCTACTCATATACAAAAACCAGAGACGAAATCGGAATTCACTTCAAAGTAATGAATTTTCATTTGGCTTTTGCCTTTGAAATGGCAATTCATCAAGTTGACTGGCAACGCACATAAATCAACCCAATCAAAACCGCTTAAAACCAATTTATAGTTGCACATAACATCAGGTGAATATATTTATATATATATATATATGTATAGATATATATTCTCATATTGTATAGCATATATTGACAGCTTTGAATGGCCACTCAAGAGTACGAAAAGTTTTGCAGAAATTTTAATTGAATGGCAACGTATGGAAAAAGTTTGCGACGCCACTAAAATTGATTACACACATGCAACACTTAAAAGCTGGCAAGCAGCTTGAAGCTCGAAGCTTGAAGCAGATTGCAGCTAGCAGCACTTGCACACATTGAGATATTGAGAGCTGGTTCAAGCAGGCCGCAACACTCGTGTCAAATGCATGCGTTAAGCCTTGATAGTGCCGTTAGTCCTGCTTCTGCTTCTACTCCAGATCGTTTTAGCTGCTGCTTCTGTTGCTGTCGCTTTGCCAGCTTGTTGCAATTTATTCTAATCGCTTGTCAGGCATTGGCTGCAATCTACAAATAAAAAAATCAACAACTCACTGAGCTCTTGTTGACAATGACCGACGAGAAGATACGCTTTTACAAGCATTTATGTTTTTTTTTTATACTTTTAGGCGTATTCAGTACACTTTTTGTAGTAATCCCTACAAAAGATGGTTATAACGATATACGACAGTTTACTTTATCTATAAGCAACCTAATTTTAAAAGTCTCTTGTGCAGTTTGTCTATGTACTTACTTTTGGGACACGCGGGGTAAAAAAAGACAGGGAATACCGGGCAAGGGAAGCCAAAAACATTTGCAAGGGCAACGATGCGTGTAACGAGGCAGCAACTACAGTACGTGAAGTCAACGGTAAACCAGAGCTGAGTTTAGGCCAAAGGCTGTGTATGTGTGTGCGTGTGGCGTTGCCAATTGAGTGGCAGCAATCAATCTGCTAGGTGCCCCGTAAAGTGTGTCAAAAGCGCGCCTATGCCATAACCAGCTGCCAAACAGCAGCAAACAAAGTAACCGACACGAAACCAATACACTACACCCAACAACTACACCCCTCAATCCAGCGTCACAACACCCTCCACACGCCTGAGTGACTGACAGACTGGCTGACTTGCTTGTTGGTACTGCCGCTTATAGCACTTAATTGACGTCAATCGCATTGGCCTGCACGCACTCCCTGCTCGCCTGATGGCTGGAAAAATCACAGCTCGTTAGCTGAAGTTTTGCTCTAGCCGTCCATTGAATTGAAATTGCTTGACAATCAATTCTGAATTGTGACTCTATACATATTTCTAGTCCATATGCCTACCCAAATCAAAAAAAGAAAAAAAAATTACAAGCAAACAACATTCAGTTCAATTATTAAATATGACAAAACTGTGCAGACATTTGGACCCTCTTCAATTGTTGTTGTTGTTATTGCCAAAACAACCGCAAATCAGTTTTTACCAGTCAAATCAAATGCCAAACTACATGACAGCTACATGCATAGCAGCAACAGCAGGAGCAGCATCAGCACAATCCCATACACACGCACACTTTTAAGTTTAACTTCTTTTAAAATGGCGCCTCGCTTGTGTGTGTTTGCCTCAGTGTATCTGTGTGGTTTTATGTTCGTGTTTGTTTCTTAATGATTATTTGACGCCATATTTGATTGACGTGTGTTATGTGCTCGTTATGTTTGTATGTGAATGTCTTTTTACCTCACACTTTTATACCAACAAATATCTCCCTTTGTGCGTGTATGCATGCATGTGTGTAGGTATGAGTTTGCGTGTTAATGGCCACAACAACCACAAGGCACTTATCAATTTTTCGCCTCAACCAAAATGACACTCGTGGGCGTGTGCTTTTATACATCTGACGCTTATCAAGAGTATGCCGTGATAAGTTTGTGAATGCCGTTAAATTGATTTGATTCGCCTTTAAATTTACGAAGTTACATAAACAAGTACACATGTTTATGCCTGTGTGTGTGGTTCAGGCTTCATTTGAGATGACGCAATAGTGTTAATACAAATTGAATAGTGCGGCCAATTCCAGTGGCCAGGCCAGTTAAATCCACAAAAATTAAGTTATTTTCGTGCAAAGGGTAATTATCTAGTATGTTTTATTGGTAATTATAATAATGTATTAAATTGCAGATGGTCAATTGAATGTTAAATCATATTTATATATGGTAATAAAATAATGATTTAGTTTTTTTTTTTCTCAAAAACACGTTAAGGAACACGTCTAGGTTATCAGTTTAAGTAAAAATAAAATGTAAATACCTGTCTTTTAAAATACAATTAGCTATAAAAAAGATATTCTGAGCCTGTGCCAAACTAAATTAATGTTTGGTTTAGGCAAATCTGGTTTGCACTTTAAATACCCAAACAATCTTAGACTCTAAGTGTTAATTGAATAGCATTATCGTTAATTTATGTACAGATTCCTTAGCTTTAATCGATGGCTATCAAGTGAGGCTGTAAAGCAGTTTAACGACATACAGCATTTAGCAAGCTGGAGAATGAGAAATTGCATAGAGCCTTTAGCAATTTGTTTGCATCCAACGCTTGCCTAGCTCAAAGTGGGTGTAAATATGTGTGTGTTTTGAATGTAGTGCGATTCAGTGTGTGTGTGTGGAAGCTATGTAGAGTCCTTGAAAAATATGTAAGCCATACAAGCGGAATGCCAGCGGCTAAAAAAGTTAACAGTTGACATAGTTTAGAGAGTTCTTGCTTGGCCAGACGCAGAGCTGAGAAACAGAGGAAGGGCAAGGGACTGGCCCTCTAACGGGTTCAACAGCCAAACGCAGCGGGCCCGGCCTGCTTGAATGTGAAATGAATGAATGAATGTCTTAATAGCAAGTCAGTTGGGTGGGGAATCGCTGTGGCTGTTGTTGTTGTTGTTGTTGTGGTAGTTGTTGCTGGCTGAAAATTGGTGCCAAGCTAAATGAATTTAATTGCCGCTGGATATGAAAGTAATTATTTTGCAGAGTGCATAGAGCGAAAGAGACACACAGAGATGAAGATGAATGCGGGTAAGTAAGGCAGCTAAAACAAACCGGGGCCAAAGGCGCTTGTCTCACGCGTGTTTTCTATCTTGCTTCCTCTCATAGACCTATCTTTTTGTTTGCCAATGTGTGTGTTAGCTTGTTTCTATCGATGCACTTGCACTTAACAGCAAACTGGCGTAGGCGTGCAAATCGGCACACATACGCCCCCAAACCATACACTCAAGCACATTCACCCACAAACACTGTCACATACACGCCCACTTTCACTGGTGCACTGGAAAAATTTAGCCCGCAGATATTTTGAGTTGTTCTTTAATTTATTCTCTTTTATTCGTTGTCCTTGCTGTTGTTTTTTGTCTTTGTGAGCGTGTGTTTGTGTGTGTTAAGCGGCAGTGTTGTGCCACTTGTTTACATGCCTGACAATGTTTTGTTGCCCAGATCAAGTCCATTTTTTCTTATTTTCCATCTATTGCTTTGTGTTAGTTCACAGACCTTGTAACACTTTTGATCTTACCAACAAAACATTAGAAAGACCCATTGAATTAAATTTTGTAGTGCAGAACTAGCAGCCGTTAATTTTTAATCAAAAATGGAAGTCTTAAGTACGAACTACAAGTTTTTTAGAGAATTAATCGTTTAATTTGCCCAAACCAACTTAGTACATCATAGTTTTGATAAATAAAAAATCGTATATTTTTCTGGAACTCAGTTTAATAATTGGTTTTTTTTTATAACACTTAAAAAAGTGTTTTATTCTTTATTGAATTAAATATTTTAATAATTTAGTAACTCATTAAGTTAGCTCCACTTAAAATTAGGGACAAGATTGTTGCATTGAATCACATGGACATACATGTGGAATCGATAGCTGGATTACATTTTGGTGGTTGTGGTGGGAAGGGACAGTACCAGCCAAACCCAGGGTAGAAGGTACAACCATTATAGTAGGGTGAAGTGTGTGGAGTACTTGGCTTTGGTTTGGGGCCGGGCACGACGACTTCCATGTCATCATCGTTATCATTCTTATGGCCCTTGACCACTACAATGCAGTTAACAATGGGGCGATCACTGTCCTTGTCGTTGTCGCTGCCTCCACTGTGACCGCCGCCGTGTCCACCGCTACCGCCGTGTCCACCGCTACCGCCATGTCCACCGCTACCGCCATGTCCACCGCTACCGCCATGTCCACCGCCACCGCCATGTCCACCGCTACCGCCATGTCCACTGCCATGTCCACCGCTACCGCCATGTCCACTGCCATGTCCACTACCACCACCATAACTATGATCACTATCATCATTATTTCCAAGTAAGTTCCAGCTGCCATGTCGTCCAGTATAATGTACCCGGTCATCATCGTCCCTGTCATACCTGTCCTTGGTCGAGACTACGCACAGGGGATAGCCCTTGCTGCTTGTGCTCTCCTTGTTATTGCTCTCAAAGAAGAACGATGGAATATAGCTGCTGGCAAATCCACTGAATCCACTGCGCAGCAGACGCGACTCTGTGATTTGGCTCTTACCCTTGGTCAGCTTCAAAAGCTCATTATACTCAGCGCGGGTCACCTCGTGAATGCGCAACAATTGCGTTCGTGCTGGAATTGCATGCAATAATAAGAATTGTCATCCCAACACGTTTGAATCCTTGACTTACCCGCATTGGCTGCTACAGCGCAGAGCGCAATCACTGCCACAAATTGTAGAATCTTCATTTTCAGATCTGGCGATCGTGGATCGCTATGATAGAATAACACACGACTGCTGCATCAACATCTTTATAAAGATTTTGGTCTGCTTTAGATGGCATTATCATTCAAATCATTGCCACAAGCTGCCACTCCTCGCATAAAACATAAATACGCTTTAATGAAACAATTTTTGATTTGATCAGCTTGATATGTGCATAATTTACTCACTAACCCACTTTTCTTAAAGATTTCGCTCAGTCAAATTCGAGCCAAGCTCTTGATTCGGCATGCGACTTACCCAAAATAAACATCATTAAGTTTAATGGTCGTTATTTTTTAATACGATAACTGTTTATTGACAATCTACTTTGAGACTTGATAGGTGCCAGAGAAATTTGTTCTAATTTTGAGCAGCATGTGTCTCAAACGATTTTACTTTAGCATAGCAACAGGTTGCCTGAGCGATTTGCCAGACCTTGTAGCAATTTTTGCATAATGAGAAGATCTTCAAAAAGTATATAAAACACATGTTGTTATGTTTGTAGGAAATATATTTGATTTGGTATAGTTTATTATTTTAACAAGTATAATGCAAGAAATGTGGCAGATACTCCTTTAAAACTAGACCATCTACATAAAACGAGTTTTAATGCCATTTTGATAAAGATCTTGTCTAGATAACACTTGGTACTTTTAATACGATTTCAATTTAAAACAAAATATTCAAATTTGTACTTTTTGTATTTTTATAATTATTATTATTTATTAGATTACATTATTTAAAGCTTATATTTTAATCGTAATAATCTTCGCCATAGGCTGCTGCCGCCGCCTCCCCAGCATATTCTTCCACATCTTCTTCGTCTTCATCTACATCCTCATCTTCAGTCCCCTCATAGAATGGATATGGATATGCAGGGGGCTGTCCATAGTACTGTTGTGGATAGTATGGTGGCTGTGGAGCATATGGAAACTGTGGACCAAAACCAGGCTGCTGTCCATACGGACTGTATTGGCCAAAGCTTCCGTAACCACCATAGGGATATGAGCCGCCGAACGGACTGCCAAAACCACCTCCATAGGGAGCAGGTAGACCATATGGTGAACCATATTGACGGGAGGCTGTAGCATCCACAGATGTGCGTTTGCTGGGCTTGGCCTTTGATTTTGACTTTGATTTTTTGTTATTTGTTTTGTCGCTTTTAGCTTTGGTCACCTTGGGAGCTGATGTGGTTGTCACCTGTTGCACCTCCTGCTCCTCCTCTTTGAGCTCTTCAGGCTCAGCTTCTTGTTCAACAGCCTGTGTTGCAAGCTCAACAGCCTGCTGTACTACCTGCTGCGGCGTCTGTTGTGCTTGTTGTTTCTCAACTGGTGCAACATTCTCATGATACCAATAGGGTGCAAAGTCGGGATTGTTAGTAATGAGAGATTCCAATTCGGGCTCCCTCTTCAATACCACAATGCAGTTGATAACGGAGTCATCCTCGCTGGCAGCCCGTGCCTCAAGGCTACGTGGTGCATTTTCCACAGATTTCGAATCATCAGAAAAGCTGCGCTGCATTACACACAGCGGCTGTCCGTCTATGTCGATTTTAGACACCTCGGAGCGACTGGTTGTGGTCAGGCCCATAATGCGCAACAAAGAATTCCAGCCCGAATCCAAAGTATTCCTAACCGAACTGAAACCAGCGCTAGTTAAGCGCCCTTCAGATATAACATGCTTGCCATCGGTGAGTTTTAGTAGACGGTCATACTGCTCCTCATTAATGGGATACACACGCACCAGTTGCTCTGCCTTTGGCTGGCTTACCGCCTTGTTTTTGGACGGTGCTGCAAAATGAGACGACGAGTTGATTTTCAGTTATAGCTTCAACTTGGCTTGTAAACAATAATAAACGCACCCGCCTCAAGGTAACTAAAGCTGCCCAAAACCAATAAAAGTCCAAAACATCTAAACAGAATCGTTTGCATCGTTGCTGAAAACCTGTGCAAAATCAAAGATACTAATAAGATCTTGTTGGCCAGCGATGGTCTTATTTATACATTCGCTTTAAACTCTGGCCATAAACATGTGGCTAAAACAAAACGGTAAATATTTGCCAAATATTGCAATTAGTTTGTATATTTGGATATTAGATAGCTCAAACACCATTTTGAGGCATACCATTACAATAAATTAGTTGAATTTGGCACACATTTTGGGCCAAGTCAACGAACGCATTAAAACCAAAGATCCAATACCAAATTTGGCAGCTGAGTGAGTGGAACTGGTTCTTGAACTACAAAACTTAAATGGGCGGCAACTTTGTTTATATTATGCTTATGACGTTTCAAACCAAATCATGATTAGCATAACGCATTAGTCAGTGCTCTTTGCTTTTGCTGTTAGCTTAAGAGATAAGCACTCATCCTAAATCAGACGATTAATCGATTGAGATCGTGTGTTTAAGAATGCTTATAACGGTACTTTAGTGAATGTGCATAATTTAAAATAGTTAGTTATATTTGTCTTCGTCGGCTACAAATGAAATGTTCTAAAATTGCTTGCTTTTAATTTCTAAATATTTATGGCAAACACCATAAACAGAAAAATGAGTTAGAACGAATATATTTTTTTTTTAATTATGGGCTTAAAACATTTCCACATTTCTTTAATATACTTTCCATGGTTGATTAAAATAAATTTCTCTTAGGGTATTTCAACTTCCTCATATCCCAAATAGGTTGTAGATGCCAACAGATAAGATTATATTAATGTCGCTTTAAGCAGTCGTACCCATTGCTTGATTTGCTTTAATAAATCCCATAAACCTTGAAATAAAAGACACGTTTTTATAATTTTTCTAACTCATAATTATATTACTCTTATATCAATCAAATTATTTAGTGTGTGTGTGCGTGTGTGTGTAGGTGAGTGTAAAAGTGTGTGTGTATATATATATATATGAGTATACTTATATATACTTAGTTACATAAACACATCGTTTATTGTTTGTATACTAACTGCAAATTAACTCAAATCTTTTCTGTTCTTATGATTGAAAAACACAGAC